>OX276379.1:32038803-33420053 GCA_946251855.1 Alsophila aescularia | reverse complement strand
GATAACGGATAAACATACATAGATAAGAATATTACATCCATGACTCGGAAACAAACATTTCTGCTCATCACACAAATGATTGCACCTTGCAGGATTCGAACCCGCGACCGTTCGATTTCGTACCTAGGATCTCTAGCCACGAGACCAACCGGTCGTCAACCGGTCGTTTTGCTTTGGTATTTTTTTCTTACGGACCTCAGGCTTGCGGGCCGCACCAAGATAGTCAACGGCCGCATGCGGCCCACGGGCCGCCGGATGCCGTCCCCTGTATTAAAGTAAACAATGATATTTGTATTGAAGCAGTTTAGATTGCAGAATATTTTAATAATTTCTTTATTAATTTGAACAGTTCGACACATAACTCGCAAAGTGCTTATAAAGGGGATAGAACCTTTGTGGCCCTTATTTTGTGTTTTTTTTAAGTTTCCGCGCACGTTGAAAGTAGTACCTATATATGGGTAAGGGGACACTTTTACAAACAAAAAATGACAAGTAATATATTACCCTAAAGTGTCCCTAAAAAGAAGTAAAGGTTGCCATATGAGAACAGTTATAATGATTAAAAATGCAATAACTACATGTGTATACTCATTCCATTGTATGAATAGTTCCCAGTAGTAGTTGATTTTACTATTTATTCGAAGACAGTATAAATATTTGCACGAAAAAGCCGCTTTTATTAGTTACTTAATTTACTAAATCGCAAAAAAAAAAAACTATTTTGTTTGTCAATACATATACATAGTCCTATATTATAACTGGTAACGTTACATACAATACAATATAAAAAACATTCATATAGTCAAATGTAAGTGAAAGCAAAAAATCAGGAAACCACAAAAATGCCACCATTTTTGAGTTCATAATCCGGATTGTACTCTATAAGTGTAGATAATAAGTACATTATGATACAAGTGTGGTTAGTTAGTCATTTTACTCGAGATAGTATTATTCGCGCGAGCCGTATTTATTTGCATTGAATGTAATACTATATTACTGACAGAGAGTAGATCAATGAAAATTGAACGGCGAGCGCGATAAGGGAGTCGAGTGTGTAATGGTCAGTGCACACGCGTTTCATACGACATTTCATACAGATAACTTTGCCGTCTGCAAACATTTGTCAAATTTTCTGAAGTGCTTTCACTCCTTCTTTTTCGTTTATGTCCAGTATTATGTAAATATTGGTTCCTTCTGCAATATATTTTTCAGCCATTTCGTAACCAATTCCTTCAGCGCCACCAGTAACTACTATGACTCTACTTCCTCCCTCCGAGGATAACTGTATAAACAAAGTTTAAGAATCACTTTAGAGAATAAACAATTTAGATAAAGATGTTTTTTCTCTAAAGTTACTGACTCTTCTAGTCAGTAACTTTAGAGAAAAAACTTACGACTGAAAAAATACTAAATCAACTTTCACGAATTTTATATGGGAAACAATATGGAAGTCTAAAAAACACACAGAAATCTCGGAGAAATCGCTGAAGGTAAATAAAAAAAACTTACACGCTGAACTGAGAACCTCATCTTTTTTTTTGAAGTAGGTGATATCCACAAAATAACTAACATAATCTATACTTATAATAAAATTGTAACAGGTCCGATTCTGTACATTGAAGATATTTAGAATTATTTTTTATTTCTTGGAGGGTACTCTATATTCGAAACTGACGCCAATAATGTTTTTTTTTTTTTTTTTAAGTGTTGTCTGTCTGTCTGTCTGTATCTTGGCCGCGCATCACGCCGAAACTACCCCTCCGGCCGCGAGGGTCGATCGCGTAGTTCGATCAAGCAAACCACGAGGATTGTTAGGTCCTTATGG
Source organism: Alsophila aescularia (assembly GCA_946251855.1). Classification (NCBI taxonomy): domain Eukaryota; kingdom Metazoa; phylum Arthropoda; class Insecta; order Lepidoptera; family Geometridae; genus Alsophila; species Alsophila aescularia. The sequence goes on along the minus strand of OX276379.1, from coordinate 33,418,228 downwards.
TTCGATTCAACAATCGAACTGTGCAGAGTTTGCTATTTAATGTCTAAACGGTTCGATCAGGCGAACCACGAAGATTTTTAGATCCTTATGGTTCGATTCAATAATCGAACTGTGCAGAGTTTGCTATTTAATGTCCAAACGGTCCGATCAAGCGAACCACGAGAATTTTAGGTTCTTACGGTTCGATTGAATGATCGAGCTGTGCAGATTTTGTTATTTTATGTCTATGGTTATGAGAGGCTATGGTGGACCGTTTGAATTTAGCCTTAGAGCCGTGTCCAATTGGGGCGATGCCAGGGCGGTCGCACTCTGCAACAAGTACAAATAAATTCAAGGACCCAATATTCGGGTCCGTTCAGTCGAGTGTCAAGCGTGCGCTCGATGATTCGCACGCCTTGTACTTAGCGAAAGAGCACCTACTTACGTAAAGTTATTGACAAACTTTATTCGTGTTTTAATTATGAGTACCAAGAAGAAAGCTAGAAAGTACTGCATAGCATTCGGCTGTTTGAATAGTGATAGAAATGACGAATTGTCATTCTTTACGCTTCCAAAGGATATTGAAAGGTAATAAATTGTAATACCTATAATAGGTCCTAGTTATGTAGTTAGATATTGATATTTTTTTATTACGTAGGTTCCTATAGTTTTATGTTATTTCATTTGTGTTCCATACCGAAGCTACGCATATTTAAAGTTTTTCCGCGCAGAAATAAAGTCATTTATTAAATCGATCAACGTAATTTTATAATTGATTATAGTAGGTATTGTTGATCGGAAAATGAATTACTGTGCTGACTTAGTAAGTAGCCTACATACTTTTAATACCTTTTATTACGTAGGTAGTATTATTTTTTTCATTAAAAAGTATGGAATTCAGACAGGCACCTTTATTCATCAAAGTGCAATACCTATAGGATATAATCATAATCAACCAACGACACGTAGGTAGGTATCTCACTAAAGTTATCGGCGGTCTGAAAACGGGATAGGTAGGTAGTAAAAATGTGGTAGTAGGTATCAGAATAGCTGATAAGAATGTCATTGTATGCAATAGAACTATTTTAATATATAATAATAAGTAATAACATAATACATTATTACTTATTTATTCTGTTACAATATCTAAGTCATAACATATCACAGAATAATTAGTAGTACAAGTACCTAGTCATATCTTAATACAGCCCTACCGAGCGAAAAAGGGACAGAGTGATCCTGAAACGGTTAGAGCAATGGAAGTTCTCGCGCGTTGTGATACGGTGCATTCTAGCCTGCACGCGGTGGGCGAGCGCCTTCTAGGTAAATATAATTGAAAGCTTGCAGCGACGTGCGAGTTAAATTGCACTTTATAGCGTTGTAGCGAGAGTCGCTATTTATTTAAATGACTTTACTCAGTTAGCCTTCTGTACTTGTACTATTATTTATTCTTTGGCGATGCTATCCTGGTTAGGTTTAATGCTACTAAAACGCAGGCGTGTTAGTTCTCTGCTAAAAAGAGTCCTCATAACCGATCTCCGTCTTTCCGTAGTGTAACAATACCATTAGGCGACCATCTGGAGCTTTTGGGTGTCGAACTCACATTGAACCTAAATTTTGGGTCGTACATTAAATCCAAAGCCAAGGTAGCTGCAAAGAAACTTGGTATTTTGTCTAAAGTTAGGCGGTACTACACCGGGACAGCTTTTGAATCTTTACCAAGCACAGGTCCGATCTTGTATGGATAACTGCTGCTACCTCTGGGACGGTTCTGCCCAAGTATCAGCTCGAGGCTTTGAGAGACGTGCTATGAGGCTCATTGGAGATGACACTCTGGTAAAGAGTACCTAAGCTTCAATGTCTGGCGCATCGACGTAAGGTCGCAAGCCTGTCGGTATTCTACAGATTACACTATGGAGAGTGTGCGCAAGAACTGCACAATCTTATTTCCCCATCACCTTTCCATCACCGTACTAGACGATTGGCAAAGCGCCTGCCCAAATTATTACACGACTGCCCAAACAAGGGGTGTTATGTTTTTAGCCTTCATGTATGTTTGTATGTTCTTTATTCCATCATAACTTTTGAATGCCTGAATAGATTTAGACGTATGGGGTATCGTTAGAATCCTTACATCCCCCGAGTAACATAGGCTATTTTTTTTTAAAACATTCTATGTTGCGGCAGTATGGCACGATTATCAAACAAGAAAAAAAACTCCGATAATTATAATATGGGTATCAAATTGGAGGTCTTATTCCAACTTAAAGGGCTATAACTCTGAAACTATTAATCCTAGACTAGTAGTTTTTTACAGATGTGATAGGCTGTGTTCACTTACACGCTCGAATCATCCGTGCGATTATCGGTCGATCATCCGCAGATAGTGAACGACTTTGGACGTCCACATACAACTGACAACTGTCAAGTGTCAGTTTCATACTATTCCTCCCTTCCACTACTATTTTTCGGATGACCCAGGCGAACGCCCGGACGACGCCGTGAACGATTTCGAGTGTACGCGTGGGTGATCCGTGCGTCCTCGAACGTTTATGTGAACGGGCCCATAGATCTCATCGATATCTTCATTTTGGATGACAGCTGTCAAACTTAAAACAGCTATTACTCGGAAACTATTGATCGTCGACTAGAAATTTCTTTACAGAAGTGATATTTCTCATCGATATCTTCATTTTGGATGACAGCTGTCAATCTTAAAAGAGCTATAACTCTGAAACTGTTGATCCTAGATTAGTAATTTCTATACAGAATTGATAAATCTCAGCGAGATCTTCATTTAATATATCATGTAAAATTGACAGTAGTTTTAGACAAGCAATTTTAAAGACGTTTCACGTCAAAAAGTCTGTACAAAGAAGATAATTAAAAAAAAAAGTTCTAGGGTACTTAAAATAAGCTACTGAACAAGAATATAACATTTTTATAACTGTGTCTATCTGTTTTTCGTTTGCACATCACTTAAAAACTACTAGACCAATTGCAATACGGTTTTCACATTTGGTTAGCTTAAGGTTTAACTTAAAAACTGGGGTACTTGGTATCTTAATCCGGTGATTAGATGCCGAGCAATCGATAAAAAACTATTTGAGGCTGAACAAATTTTGAAGAAATGTAGTATACTCGTATTATTATTATTATTTAATACTTTATGCACAAAAACAGTGTACAGAGGAGGACTTCATGCTAAGACAGCATTTTCTGCCAGTCATCCTGGTTGTGCAAAAAAGATGTGTATAAAATGAAAATAAAGATAAATTAATTGAAATGAATACTAAAATATAAAACTTTGTAAAATATGTATATACAATTATTATAATATATGTATATATATATATATATATATATATTAATAAATAAGTCAGTGTAGTTGTAATATATATATATATATATATATATATATATTACAACATATAATATCATAAAAATAAAATACATATAAATATTATAAAATTAAACAGCTGGTGTTGTTAATAAGTCTTTTTTAAATGCTCTTTTTTATATTGAACATTATAGGTACTTTTGTTCCTGGAAAAACACGTATGAGCTACTTTCAAATAAACTGACCACGCGGGCAAAGCTGCGAGTGCAGCTAGTATGGAAATAATAAATGGACACTTCATATTTGACCGAGATAGCTCGTAGTTCGATTGATCGAACCACCAGGACCTAACAATCCTAGTGGTTCGCTTCACTTTCAATGTTCGAACTACGGGGAATTACAAATCCTTGTAGTTCGATTGATCGAACCACCAGGACCTAAAAATCCTCGTGGTTCGCTTGATTTTCAATGATCGAACTACGAGGAATTACAAATCCTCGTAGTTCGATTGATCGAACCACCAGGACCTAAACATCCTCGTGGTTCGCTTGATCGAACTACGCGATCGAACCTCGCGGTCGGAGGGGAAACTACTGAATGAATTCAAATTAAACTTGGTATGATTTGAGTTCATACTACGAAGTAGGGCATAAATACTATTCATCCAGATAAAATTAAATTGTTCCCGCAGGATATTGGTTCAAAGTTATTTAAGCGAACACGTATCATGCTGAAACTACTAGACGGATTTTGATGCAACTTGACATAGACATAGTTAAAATAACGGGTTAAAATTGTGGATACTTTTTATCCCGATAAAATAAAGGATTCCTGTGGGACAGGGGTCCAAATCCGATAATTTCTAAATCTCCTACCACAGGTTATTTTCGACGGAACATGCACCCATGCAAATCAGAGATACGGTTAAGAACCTTGGAATAGTAATTATAACTTTTATTCCGTAAAAGTTTTTAAGTTTTCACGGGAAAACTGAAAAATGTTGATGACTCGCTGTAAGGAACGGTTGCCATGGAAACGAAATAACCAGTCTGTCAAAAAACTTCAAGAGAATTGGTGCTACGAGTATACCTACTTCTGCATTGGTTTTTAATATCCTAGAATTCTTCTAGGATATCAAAAACCAATGCAGAAGTAGGTATACTATGGTAGGTAGGTATGGCTATGTTCTCATAGCATGCTTTTTTTGCGATAAACAGTAGTCCGCGCGGACCAAATCGAGGGCGGGGAAGCTAGTACAATATAAAAACATTCATCCAGTAAAAAGATAGGTGAAAGCGAAAAATCAGGAAAATTTTGGTAGATTTGTTGTACTCGCTAACACATCTAAACATATTGCAGTAACATAAACGATAGGTACATTTTATCATTGAATAATTGGGAAAAGCCGCGGAGCAAAGCTAGTTTATTAAAACCAGAAAATAAAACATGAAAATGTTGGGTCATTTGACAACAGTGTTTATCATAGATAAAGTAAAAAAAAACAGCTGTAGGGGCATTGTAAGTTATTCATGCAAAGGACCACTAGAATTAGGCATTAGACTGCACACGATTGGAGCGGTGAAGCAAGAGTGGTGGTCAAGGCAATCCACCACTTGGCACGTGCGGTATTGCAAAGATATTAGAGATGGCACCCTTGCGAAACCTCATTATTAGGCACTAATCTTATTTTTCGATTGATTTGTATTGTAGTTGAGATGCAGTAGATGTTGGTGTTGTTGTTTCTGGTTTCTTTAAAGCCTACTATCTATTAACCTATCATATAATCGCCTTCACAGTTTGCTAGATATACCCCGCCAGAATAAAACTTAAAACTTAAACTAGAGTAGTGTCTCGCCCCGGGTTCGCACGGGTAGCGCTCACACCGCAGCATCTTTCTTACTTTTAGCGTATCTATACCCGTCGTAACTTCTAAAAAAAAACTACGCCAGGAAGCGTAATTCAAAATCTTTGTTAGCAACGATCGAGGTGTTTTTTTGATCATAGATAATTGCATTATTAATCACGTATTTGACAAACTTGTTATTATTTCGTTTCCATGGCAACATATCTATCCGTTCTGTATTTTTGATACCGTGGGTTCCGTTGCAATTTTCGTAGAGATCTCTATTTCTTTTTAAATAAGTTTTTGCCCATGTTAACTCGCTGATAATGTAGCTTCCTATCGGTGAAAGAATTTTTCAAATTGGTTTCGTTTTTTTGAGTTTATCTATTACAAACAAACAATCAAATCTTTCCTTTTTAGATGTAGATAAAACTTATACTTTTGTTGTGGTGCCTCTTACACAAGAGTCCGCCTGGCTTACCCAAACTTTGACAGAAATTCAAAGCAGTATTGTGTAAACATTTATGTGCTTCGGTTTACACGGCAACATTTCCAGCGAAATTACTGAGCAATGAGACTTGACAATCAATATCTCAGGGTGACGAGCGCACTGCAGTGACCGCAAAATATTGCAACCAAGTTCTAGGTGGCAATGCAACTGTTTTGGGCGTGACGTTTACCATCAACCGAGCGACATGCTCTAAATTAAAAATAAAAACTGTTAATGTAACGTGTTGTTTTTTTTTCGAGTTATGAAGGAAACTGTGACTACAGGACCCTGCAGTATGCGTTTTCCGACAGGTGCTTGGTTGTTTATTTTATTATGTTTTTATTAAGTCCCTTTCTTGTTTGTTTGTCGTTCCAGGTGGAACTCAAATTTCGAGCACTTCCCGATTAGCAATCCGGCTGAAACTTTCAAGGTAGCTCACAACTCGATGACAATGAATGTAGAAAAAACGTAGATTTTTAGATTCGTTTTTTAATATACATTTACTTTACTGCTTGTTTCCATTCTGTATTTCTACCGTAAAATGTTTCTATCATTATTCAAACAGTAACAATACATGAATGTCTTAGGTAGGTAACTCCTACGTTACGATAGTGAAGTAATATAAGCAATAGGATGTCTGAAGGATGCCAGTCAATTGGGATATTATTGTGCGCAATCGACGATTAAAAGCAGTTTCTACTCGTAAACGTAAGTAGTGACGTACTAGTCACTAATTGATCAAATGAAGATATCTTATACTATTCAGAAGTCCTCAGAGTTCAACGGTTTAAAAATAATTCAAATCATTTTATTACTTTGAACAATTTTCCATTTTGTTGCGGGATTTTACTATTCACTGTGATAAAAATTGTTATCTATGATTGATGTCCAGTATCTTTAATCAACTGTCTTTATTGAGATAGAATTTTGAAGATTTATTCTATTCGAATTAAACATTTATTTATCAATCTTTAAACATTATTAACGACCGGTTGGTCTAGTGGCTCGAGACCCTAGGTACGAAATCAAACGGTCGAATCCTGCAAGGTGCAATCGTTTGTGTGATGAGCAGAAATGTTTGTTTCCGAGTCATGGATGTAATATTGGTACCCTAGTTTGGGGCTAGACAATTGGTGTGGAATTGTCCCGAATATATTTATTTTCATATTTATATTTATTACTAGCTGATAGCCGCGGCTTCACACGCGTCGTAATTTTTCCAGGTTAAAATTACTCTATGAGCTATTCCAGGGCCTAAAATACTAATATACCAACATTTGATCAAAATTTTCTTTAGCCGTCAACAATATTTTTATCGATTGCTCGTCGAAAAAAATATACTTTTACTCATCGAATTGAGATACCAAGTACGCCAGTTTTTAAGTCAAACCCTAAGCTATCCAACAGTGAAAACCGCATCGCAATCGATCCAGTAGTGTTTTCGTAATACAGACAAACAAACTAACAAAAAACAGACAGTCACGATATTTAAAAATGTTCTTTTCTTGTTCAGGAATTTATTTTGTAGTGTTTTTTTTATTTACCTTCTTTGTACAGACTATTATGGGAATAATATTGTAAGTCTTCAATAGAGGCCCAATATTGTAAGTCTTCAATAGAGGCCCAATATTGTAAGTCTTCAATAGAGACCCAATATTGTAAGTCTTCAATAGAGGCCCAATATTGTAAGTCTTCAATAGAGGCCCAATATTCGCTAAATAAAAAAAAACACTTATTTAATAGCCTTAAAAAAATAATTACTATACTAACCGAAAACAAAGTAATACTAAAACTAGTCTAACAATCCGCTGCCAGTGGGCAACGTTCCCAAAATGCTGACAGCATTGCTACGTTGTATGGCTATGCTTAGTCTTTGGGCAAAGTAAAGGCCAGCATTTTTGTCACGTGTTGCTTCGACCAGACGCGCTGATAGATCTTTGTATATTTGATGAGCTCCCGGTCCCCACAGCCCTAATGTCTCTACCACAAAAGGCTCAAATATATATCCGCTGTCGAGGGTACTAAAGGCTGTTTTTTTTAGAGGTATAGAACTTTGAAATGGAATAAAACAAAAAAGTTTTTTCAATTGACATGAAATTTACTGTATTCGAAAGATAATCTTCTGGCATTATAATTTAAATATGACTTCTGGCACATGGCACGGCTGGCTCGGACGTAGTCCAATGTGGAGGTCCAATTTTCGATGACCTTTTCCAACATTTGTGGCCGTATATCGGCAATAACGCGGCGAATGTTGTCCTCCAAGTGGTCAATCGTTTCGGGCTTATCGGAGTAGACTAGCGACTTCATATATCCCCACAGAAATAGTCAAGCGGCGTTAAATCGCAGGATCTTGGAGGCCAATTCACGGGTCCGAAACGTGAAACTATGCGGTTACCAAACGTTCCCTTCAATAAATCAATTGTGGCACGAGCTGTATGACATGTTGCCCCGTCTTGTTGAAACCATAGCTCCTGCACATTATAATTGTTCAATTGATGAACGAAAAAGTCAGTAATCATGGCTCTATAGCGATCACCATTCACTGTGACGTTCTGGCCAGCATCGTTTTGAAAGAAGTACGGACCAATTATTCCACCAGCCCATAAAGCACACCAAACAGTCAGTTTTTCAGGATGTAACGGTGTCTCAACATAATCTTGAGGATTATCATTACTCCAAATACGGCAGTTTTGTTTATTGACGTATCCATTTAACCAAAAGTGAGCTTCATCGCTAAACAAAATTCGCTTATGAAAATCGTGATCAACGGCAATTTGGTTTTGCGCCCATTCACCGAATCTACGCCTTGCTAGGTGATCGTGTGGCTTCAATTCCTGCACGAATTGGAGTTTGTAAGCACGCAAACCAAGATCTTTCCGCAAAACCTTCCATAAAGTGGATGGACACATGTCCAACTCTTGTGCACGATGGCGGATAGACTGATTCGGGTCTTCCTCTACGCTACGCTCTACAGCAGCAATGACTTCTTCTGTACGCACTGTACGACGTCTCTGTGGATGCGTATTATCTTTTAGAGTAAACGTGGTCCGAAAACGTTTCATAGTTAATCGAATTAATTGCTCTGATGGACGATTATGTTGACCGTAAAATGGACGTAATGCGCGATACGTATTTCGAACAGAACCATGACTTTCAAAATAAATTTTCACAATTTGGAAGCGTTGTTCAGGCGTCAGTCTATTCATGTTGAAATGCCAAACCAAACTAAACATAAATCACTTGACAGCTGACAAAATGGCCGCCAGTTAAAAAAGTGTTGCCAACTTAAAGTTCTATACCTTTAAAAAACATCCTTTATATTTGCGGCGCCTTTTGAGGCTCTCAGCTGATTCAGCTGCCGCTCCAGCCCTATTTTGAGTTCCTTGTAGATGAGATGGCGCACGGGTGTCCCACACCAAAGGCCGTCCCATCTTCCAAGGAATAAGAGTCATTCCATCAGGTCTTTTACCATCGTCGCGTATGAGGTTCTAAAATAGCAGCACAGTTGGCGGTGGTAAAAGCCCGACGGATGATAACGCTGGAGTGACGAGGAATTCTTCCTGCGCTTCTGCAACAGGATAAGCCGTGGTGACCAAGCCGGCCAACAGCAGAGCCACACTGAAAGCGGTGAGGAGCACAGCACGATGTTTCCAAGCGGACTGACGCTGCAATGCGAAAAGCTGACGAATCCATCAAAGTTCCAATGTTTGGCTATAGGAGAGCCTGCAGCCACAAACCCGATTCCCACTCACCACGGCACGGGCTCGATCTGCGGAGCTTATGTACGTGTTAATTAGACGTTTCCGTACTAGCTCGCAGTGCGGCCCGTCCAATAGCTTCTGCGGAGTGAGGATTTTGGGGAACTCATAGTTTGGGCAGGCTAACAACCATGCGTTCTTGGCCTCGTCCAAAAAGCTGATATCAATATTGTCCACTGAGGCCGCAATAATTTTTGTAATTAAATTTACAGTACTATGGACCGAGGACAAGAACGAGGGGAGAGCCACACCAGAAATTGATCTGATGCGCAGGCATCGCCATCGCACTGATAGTGAAGCCTGTAACCACTCTCGCTTTTCAAAATTTAAGTTTAAAATCGTAGCCAAAGTGTTTCTTACGATGTTGTCTAAACTCTCAAGGAGCTCTGTGTGCTTCCAGAGTTGACAACATCGTATAGTATGTATATGTAATTTTGGAACAAAAAGACAAAATTGGATTATGGTAAAAGCCATGTGGACATTAATTTTGGATAAACGGTCAGAACATTCCAAAACAAAATTGAAATAAAATTCTTCAATGAAGTGGGGGAAGGATTCGCCGAGAATTGGGGAACCCAATAAACGGAGCGAATATTTGTTAATGATTGTTATGTTGGGGGCCAAACAGTTGAACTTTTTAATAACCAATTCTTTTGCGGGGTATGCGTTCGAAACAAAAAGTTCGCATTTGAAGAAATTTAGTTCAAGGTAATGGTGCGAATCTCGCCGATTAATAAGGAAAGATCGCCAAAGACTATATTTACGTCACCGCCCAAAGTCCCTTCATCCAAGTACCATTAAGACGTTGGACGATGGGGTGGATGGCTAGGCTAAAAACAGTGGGACCGTGAGGATCGCCTTGCTGGCAACCAACCGCAGATAAAATTTCGTTTTCGTGGTAAGTTAATTTAGAAGAAGAACCATAACATTGCCGAAGAAAATTGTATAAATTTGGAATTTTGTCTTTCACTTGCGTTAAGAGGGCTCCCCTATACAAGAAGTTAAAGGCGTTCTTCACATCCACCTTCAGCAACACCTCTCCACAATGTTGAGTTAAAAAGTTCTAACGGAATGGACGGCAGCTTCACAGCCACCGCTCGAGCCAAAACCTTACTGCAGAGGCTGAAAAAGATTTGCAAATTTTGGCTGCGAGGCGACGATAAGTAGTACCAACAGCTATCGGTCTGATGCCACCATCCTTTTTTTTAAAGCACAGTACTCCAGTTTTTAAGTCAAATTCCAAGCTAACCAATAGTGAAAACCACATTGCAATCGGTCAATAATTCCGGGAATAGCACATAGATTACTTTTAACCTAGAGATAATACCACGCGTGCGAAGCCGCGGGCATCAGCTAGTAGATAATAATTAATAAACTTGGTATTTTGTTAAAGGTTAGGCGGTACTTCACGCCGGGACAGCTTTTGAATCTTTATCAAGCACAGGTCCGATCTTGTATGGAGCACTGCTGTTACCTCTGGGACGGTTCTGCCAAGTATCAGCTCGAAGCTTTGGATTCAATTGAGAGGCGTACCATGAGGCTCATTGGGGATGACGAATAAGCTTCAAAGTCTGGCGCATCGCCGTATTGTCGCAAGCCTGTCGGTATTCTACAGATTGCACTATGGAGAGCGTGCACAAGAACTGCACAATCTGATTCCCCCTTCACCTGTCCATCACCGTACGACTAGACGATCGGCAAAGCACCACCCTTTTATGGTTGAAATACCTCGCACAAGAACGAATCGTTACGCTTCTTCATTTATTATAAGAACTGCAAAGGAGTGGAATGCCCTGCCCTCGTCAGTGTTTCCGGTAAAATATAACCCAGGTGTGTTCAAGTCAAGAATGAGTAGGTACCTACTAAGCAAGCGTGCTAGACCTTCGACCACATCATCGCTTTCCATCAGGTGAGATCGTGGTCAAACGGTAATTAAAAAAAACTAAGTTACGTTCGAAATTGTTACTTACAACGATGTGCCTAATTTCCATGAGTGTCCTTTGAGAGCCCATGTGCAAAATATTTTAAATAGGTATGTTAATCAAAAGATACAAAAAATATTTACAAATTGATTCGCAAGCGGATAGCCGAAGTCTTGCAACACCCACGGGTAGCACATCCATCACCTGTATATGCGGAGCCTCTCGGAGTTTCCCTCCTCGTTGTGAAACCGCCGGAACTCTCTTATTTATAAGGTAGGTACTTCTTCACCTACAATAACGTTAGCATTAGTTTGAGAAGGTTGAACTGAAGCTATCTAAAATGATCATTTTTATTTCTATACTAGCTTTCGCCCGGGACTTCACCCGCGCGGACTACTATTTATCGCGGGAAAAGCATCCTATGTTCTTCTAGGATATTAAAAACCAATACAAAAGTAGGTATAGCACCAATGATTTGCAAGTTTTTTTAACAGACTTTATTTTCGTTTCCATGGCAACCGTTCCTTACAACAACAGTAAACAACATTTTCAAGTTTTCTCGTGGAAACTTTCAATTTTCCGGGATAAAAAATATCCTATGTTTTATTCTAGGGTACAAGCTATCTCCATTACAAATTTCATCAAAAGCCGTTATCGCGTGAAATCTCCCCAAACAAACAAACAAACAAACACACAACGTTACACTTATATATAATGGTATGGATTATTTCAAATTAATAAATACATAATTTTTTATGAATATTTATGTAGTATGTATGTTCTGTATTATGCAAAACTAACTTGAATCTACTTAAAAAGTATGTAATAAAATTATTAGGTACCTATTGGTTTATATGTATAAATGCTTTTTTTGTATAATACAGGTATTTTATAAAGTAATTGCTCAGTTTTCTATTGATTCACATTGCTTTTTAACCTCCGACGCGAAAAGAGTATACTTTGTTATTGGTCATAGTTTGACTCACTACTACAGTCTCGCTGTTACTACTAAGTAGGTGTAACCACGGGCACTGAACAGTGTTCAAAAGTTAATGTCACGTTCGTTTTCGCGTCTGTCTGTCTGTTAAGTCGGGCTAATCTCAGAAACTACTTCACAGATTTTGTTGCGAATTTCATCAATACGTAGGTCCACTTCTAATGATGGTTTTATAGTATACTAGCTGTGCCCGCGGCTTTGCCGGCGTGGTAATTCTTATGGGATATAAGGATCCTGTGATATTCCAGAACCAAAAGTACCAAAATCATCAAACTTGGTTCAGACTTTTTTTTTAGATTGCTAGAATTCTGCTCATCAGATTGAGATACTAAGTATACCAGTTTCTAGATTGCTAGAATTCAGCTCATCAGATTGAGATACTAAGTATACCAGTTTTTAGATTGCTAGAATTCTGCTCATCAGATTGAGATACTAAGTATACCAGTTTTTAGATTGCTAGAATTCAGCTCATCAGATTGAGATACTAAGTATACCAGTGTTTAGATTGCTAGAATTCTGCTTATCAGATTGAGATACTAAGTATACCAGTTTTTAAGTCAAACCCTAAACTATGTAGCCGTGAAAACCGCATCGCAATTGGTCCAGTAGTTTTTACGTGTTGCGCGAACAAACATTCAGACAGACAGACAGACAAATAGAAAGACACAATTTAAAGAAATTGTATATTCTTGTTCAGTAGTTTTTTTAAGTACCCTAGACCATGTTTATTTTTAAATTGTCTTCTTGTTACAGACTTTTTCGTTCCTATTGCTTTATTATAAGTATATATAGATTACTTAATCCGAAAATATAGTTTAAGAATTAGTGTGTTTTGAAGTAGCAACTTCAAAAGACTTAACGGAATTTGATGAAGTTGTCGGCGTTTGGTAACTTTGGTTAAAAATAACTTAAAGTTAGATCGCTTACACAATGTATTTCATTAACTACTGCCTAGTTATTGGCGTCTATAATTTGTCAATATAATTACTTTATTAGTACATAATATATTTTTGTATATTTTATTTGTTGTGCCAATAAAAACTTTTTTCTTTCTTCTTTCTTTAAACTTTCTAGCGCGCCTGTTGGTTAATATCTGCCTATACTTGAGCATGCCAGGCACAGTACATAAAATGGTTTTTCATTACCTTGTTTCCTAGGTTCCAGGCATAGAATATGCCCAGGCATATGCTATGCATGCCTTTATTCATATATAGTTTTCGAAAAACCCCTATCAATTTCCTTACAACAGTCAAAACAGAATTTCAGTCATTCCATATTTTTTTTACATGATACGCGAACAGACAGATACATAGTCAAACTGACGAACACGATTTAAAAAACAAAACTTGTTCAGTAGCACAAGTTTTGTTACCCTATACCAAAAAGGTTTAAAAAAGGGTTTAGTCCACACCCACAAATCGAATATATTATTATTTGTGAAACAGCCAAGATATGCCGATTCGCTCATACGCACAAGCATCACGCACACTCTTACATCATGTTATGCCGATCGGCCGCCACATCGCAGCAAGATCTCGCCCTTGTTAGTCGTGTTAATTATGTCAATAAGTACTAATGAAAATTGAAAAACAATGTAGTCTAATTTGATGGAATTGAGTAACAACCATAAACATATATATTATCCACTCACACATACATAAGCAGCCGCCATTTGCTATGCTCACACGTTTGGTTGGCGATGTAGACTCCGTCTTTTTTAAACCTTCTTGTTATATACCTTTTTTTCAATTATCTTCATTGTACAGACTTTTTTTTGACCGACTTTGTTGCTTACTGCTATATTATAAATACTAGCTGTGCCCGCGGCTTCGCGCACGAGTTTGAGTGTTGACTTGAACACACCAGGGTTATATTTTACCGGAAACACTGTCGAGAGCAGGGCATTCCACTCCTTAGAAGTTCTTATAATAAATGAAGAAGCGTACCGCTTCGTTCTTCAACCATAAAAGGATGGCGCTTTGCCGATATTATTGTTCAGTAGCTTACATAGCAAGCTCTGCTCTAGTGTTATACAAATAAAGCCGGAATCCCCGCTGGGCGAAAACATGCCATATGGCACGTACGGTTTATCAAGGATTAAGTATGTACCCAAGGCATTTTTTTTATTTATCTTTGTACAGACTTTTTGTTACTTTGCTTTATTAATAGTATAAATAGAACTCGGTATTTAATCGGTGTAATTAATATAATAAACTAGCTTAAAAGATAAAAAAAAAACGCCTGCCCTGCCAATAAATAACTTATTGGAATAAGCTTATTAAGGCCTTCAATTTGATATCCATATTGTAAAATTCGAAGAAAAAATATATTTTTCGCATTTCTAAATGGAACCATTAAAAGCCTGAAATCTGTTCAGGCATATACATATACATACAAACATACATGAATCCTAAAAATATTACACTCCTTTTATTGAGCAGTCGTGTAAAAAAATGGTCTAGGGGGAAATAAGCTACTACATAAGATTTATTTTAATTGTTTTGTATCTGTCTGTCTGTTCGCGCATCACTTAAAAACTATTGTACCTATTGCATTACAAATTTCACAGTAGGATAGCTTAAATGTTGACTTAAAATCTGGTGTACTTTATATCGTAATCCGTGAAGTAGAAGCCAAGCAATCGATAAAACACTATATGACAGCTGAACGAAATTTTAATTGTTTTGTTTCTGTCTGTCTGTTCGCGCATCACATAAAAACTATTGTAGGTACCTATTGCGTTACAAATTTCACTGTTGGATAGTTTATATTTTGACTTAAAATCTGGTGTACTTTATATCATAATCCGTGAAGTAGAAGCCAAGCAATCGATAAAACACTTTATGACAGTTGAACGAAATTTGGTATCAGTGTACTTTTGGTCCTGGAATATCACATGATACTTTTTCCCCAAAAAAATACCCATGCGTGGCAAAACGCGGTCACAGTTAGTACCTAAAAAATACCCATGCGTGGCAAAACGCGGTCACAGCTAGTACCTAAAAAATACCCATGCGTGGCAAAACGCGGTCACAGTTAGTACCTAAAAAATACCCATGCGTGGCAAAACGCGGTCACAGCTAGTACCTAAAAAATACCCATGCGTGGCAAAACGCGGTCACAGCTAGTACCTAAAAAATACCCATGCGTGGCAAAACGCGGTCACAGCTAGTACCTAAAAAATACCCATGCGTGGCAAAACGCGGTCACAGCTAGTACCTAAAAAATACCCATGCGTGGCAAAACGCGGTCACAGCTAGTACCTAAAAAATACCCATGCGTGGCAAAACGCGGTCACAGCTAGTACCTAAAAAATACCCATGCGTGGCAAAACGCGGTCACAGCTAGTACCTAAAAAATATCCATGCGTGGCAAAACGCGGTCACAGCTAGTACCTAAAAAATACCCATGCGTGGCAAAACGCGGTCACAGCTAGTACCTAAAAAATACCCATGCGTGGCAAAACGCGGTCACAGCTAGTACCTAAAAAATACCCATGCGTGGCAAAACGCGGTCACAGCTAGTACCTAAAAAATATCCATGCGTGGCAAAACGCGGTCACAGCTAGTACCTAAAAAATACCCATGCGTGGCAAAACGCGGTCACAGCTAGTACCTAAAAAATATCCATGCGTGGCAAAACGCGGTCACAGCTAGTACCTAAAAAATATCCATGCGTGGCAAAACGCGGTCACAGCTAGTACCTAAGAAATATCCATGCGTGGCAAAACGCGGTCACAGCTAGTACCTAAAAAATATCCATGCGTGGCAAAACGCGGTCACAGCTAGTACCTAAAAAATACCCATGCGTGGCAAAACGGGGTCACAGCTAGTACCTAAAAAATATCTATGCGTGGCAAAACGCGGTCACAGCTAGTACCTAAAAAATACCCATGCGTGGCAAAACGCGGTCACAGCTAGTACCTAAAAAATATCCATGCGTGGCAAAACGCGGTCACAGCTAGTACCTAAAAAATACCCATGCGTGGCAAAACGCGGTCACAGCTAGTACCTAAAAAATATCCATGCGTGGCAAAACGCGGTCACAGCTAGTACCTAAAAAATATCCATGCGTGGCAAAACGCGGTCACAGCTAGTACCTAAAAAATATCCATGCGTGGCAAAACGCGGTCACAGCTAGTACCTAAAAAATACCCATGCGTGGCAAAACGGGGTCACAGCTAGTACCTAAAAAATATCTATGCGTGGCAAAACGCGGTCACAGCTAGTACCTAAAAAATACCCATGCGTGGCAAAACGCGGTCACAGCTAGTACCTAAAAAATATCCATGCGTGGCAAAACGCGGTCACAGCTAGTACCTAAAAAATACCCATGCGTGGCAAAACGCGGTCACAGCTAGTACCTAAAAAATATCTATGCGTGGCAAAACGCGGTCACAGCTAGTACCTAAAAAATACCCATGCGTGGCAAAACGCGGTCACAGCTAGTACCTAAAAAATATCCATGCGTGGCAAAACGCGGTCACAGCTAGTACCTAAAAAATACCCATGCGTGGCAAAACGCGGTCACAGCTAGTACCTAAAAAATATCCATGCGTGGCAAAACGCGGTCACAGCTAGTACCTAAAAAATATCCATGCGTGGCAAAACGCGGTCACAGCTAGTACCTAAAAAATATCCATGCGTGGCAAAACGCGGTCACAGCTAGTACCTAAAAAATACCCATGCGTGGCAAAACGGGGTCACAGCTAGTACCTAAAAAATATCTATGCGTGGCAAAACGCGGTCACAGCTAGTACCTAAAAAATACCCATGCGTGGCAAAACGCGGTCACAGCTAGTACCTAAAAAATATCCATGCGTGGCAAAACGCGGTCACAGCTAGTACCTAAAAAATACCCATGCGTGGCAAAACGCGGTCACAGCTAGTACCTAAAAAATATCCATGCGTGGCAAAACGCGGTCACAGCTAGTACCTAAAAAATACCCATGCGTGGCAAAACGCGGTCACAGCTAGTACCTAAAAAATACCCATGCGTGGCAAAACGCGGTCACAGCTAGTACCTAAAAAATATCCATGCGTGGCAAAACGCGGTCACAGCTAGTACCAAAAAAATACCCATGCGTGGCAAAACGCGGTCACAGCTAGTACCTAAAAAATATCCATGCGTGGCAAAACGCGGTCACAGCTAGTACCTAAAAAATACCCATGCGTGGCAAAACGCGGTCACAGCTAGTACCTAAAAAATATCCATGCGTGGCAAAACGCGGTCACAGCTAGTACCTAAAAAATACCCATGCGTGGCAAAACGCGGTCACAGCTAGTACCTAAAAAAGAACTTTCCATAAAATCTGTCATACCATTAGCAGTTAACTATTGTGCTAACAAGGTATTAAGACAGACCGGTGCATCGTCAACACTTTTTACCCGACTACGGCGAAGCAATGTAATGAAGTTAACAGTCTACGTATGTATGTACATATGTGGACGATCCCCATAGCTTCGCGCCTATTGGTTCGATTTTTGACAAGCGAGCTGTTCTTTCGATTCGTCTTCAGCGTAGAGGTCTTCAGGTATAGAGTGTCATAGGATATTTTTTACCCGACTATGGCAATGCAAAGGAAGGGTAATGTGATGAAACTAAAAACTTGGTCCTATTTTGTTCAATCGATTCGTCTTTATCGCAAGAGTGTCATAGACCATTTTTTATCCGACCGCAGTCGGGTTTAGGTTTTGAACTAGAAATATAGTCTTGTTCTAGAAATATCCAAACCACATAAAAACAGGAAAAATAAATGTATACCTAAATTGTAACTATTTAGATTTAATAACTTAAGTGATTTTTTGATAATTACCTAATACGAGTGATAATTACCTACGTTGTGGTTGTGAAATAAAACCAATAGATTTTGCCATGATAGGTATTACTTGGTATTTGGGTAAAATTCAGGTTTAACCGCAAACATCTAATAGCTGATAACTATGTAGACACGTTGCATTATATACGATTACGTCTTCGAGTTCAAAATAATTGCTAAAAATATTATAATTATTCAACTCTGTTATGTCATGGACGTTAATAATAATACTCTACTTGCTAAAAATATTATAACTATTCAACTCTGTTATGTCATGGACGTTAATAATATTACTCTATTTGCTAAAAATATACTCTACACTATTTGCTAAAAATATTATAATTATTCAACTCTGTTATGTCATGGAGGTTAATAATAATCTTTAATAGTCTTTAATAGTCTTTGCCGTATATTAATTCCTTTCCATCCAAAGGTTGTCTGGAAGAGATCGCTTTTTAGCGATAAGACCGCCCATTGTCCCATTTATTTTGTATAAATGTTTTAGTTATTATTGTATTTTTTGTTCTATGTGGTGTACAATAAAGAGTTATCTATCTATCTATCTATCTATCTATTTGCTAAAAATATATTCTACACTATTTGCTAAAAATATTATAATTATTCAACTCTGTTATGTAATGGAGGTTAATAATAAATAATACTCTATTTATTTGCACTACGAAACACATGAAATATACTCAAACATGAGTACGCTGGAAAGTCTTATCACAAAAAGCCATCTCTTCCAGACAATTTTGTATGGACAGAAATGATTGATTTATCGTGGCCGTTGCATCTATACTTATAATAAAACTGTAACGAGTCCAATTCTGTACATTGAAGATATTTTGAAATTTTGTTTTGGAGGGTACTCTATATTCGATACTGAAGCCAAAACTGTATTTTTTTCATTTTTGTCGTTCTGTCTGTCTGTCTGTCTGTCTGTCTGTCTGTCTGTCTGTATTTTGGATAGGCGTCACGCCGAAACTACTGAATGAATTTAAATGAAACTTGGTATGATTTGAGTTCATACTACGAGGTAGGACATAGGATACTTAAAGGGTTCCCGCAGGATAGGCGTTGAAAGTTATTTAAAAGAACACGTATCACGCTGAAACTACAGGACGGATTTTGTTGCAACTTGGCACAGCAATAGTTTATATAATGGTTAAAAATTGTGGATAATTTTTATCCCGAAAAAATAAAGAGTTCCTGCGGGATAATGTCCCAAATTCTGTAAATTGAAGATATTTTGTAATTTTTTTTGGAGGCCTTTCTATATTCAATACTAAAGCCAAAACTGTATTTTTGTAATTTTTGTCTGTCTGTCTGTCTGTCTGTCTGTCTGTCTGTCTGTCTGTCTGTCTGTCTGTCTGTCTGTCTGTCTGTCTGTCTGTCTGTCTGTCTGTCTGTCTGTCTATACCTTGGTAGCCCATCACGCCAAAAATACTCACTGAATTATTTGGTATGATTTGAGTTCATACTTCGAGGTAGGACATTGGATACTTTTCATCCCGAAAAATTAAAGGGTTTCCGCAATATAGGGGTTGAAATTTATTTAAAAAAACACGTATCACGCTGAAACAACTAGACGGATTTTTTGAAGCAAATTTACAAAGTCATATATCTATACTTATAATAAAGCAATAGGTACGAAAAAGACTGTAAAAAGAAGATAAATAAAAAAATGCTCTTGGGTGCTTAAAAAGGGTATTGAACAAGAATATAAAAAAACGTGTCGCTCTGTATGTTTGTCTGTATGTTCGTTTGTTCACGCATCACGTAAAAAATATTGGACCGATTACAATGCGCTTTTTATTATTAGATAGCTTAGGGTTTGATTTAAAAACTGGTGTAATTGGTATCTCAATCTGGTGAGTTAAAAGCCGAGTAATTGATAAAAGTATTTTTGACGGCTAAAGAAATTTTGGTATATTGGTCCTGGAATAGCACATTATGGTACTTTGAACCTAAAGAAGAGACCACGCGCGCAAAGCTGCGGGTACAGCTAGTATAAAAATAAGTAGCTATGTGAAATAAGTTTTTTTTATATATACACCACTGGGGTACACCAAACAAGTCTAAAATAAAAATAAATAATAACATTAGGTAAAGACAGTCCTTTCTAAAAAGGGCAGGCAATAGGGCATTGCAGATCTACTTACCATCATCTAGCTAGACCGTATGGTTATTATGACACACATTTAACTAGTCCGTTCTGCAGGTACTCGTAATCCGAGTGCCAACATCGCTAGGATTGGTGCATTTCTGTTTATATTTTCATATTTCATATTAATTTATTTGATTACACATGCATAATTAGGTCTTAAATATAAACTTAGTATTTTAAAACGTGGGCACTACAGAATATTTGTGAGTGTAGGAAGAATTACAACTATAAAATACTATCCACACCAATATATAAAAGTGATAACTTTTGTTTGTTTGTTTGGGGAGTTTTAACGTGATAACGGCTGGACGGATTTAGATGAAATTTGGAATGGAGATAGCCTATAACCTGGAACAAAACATAGGAATTTTCATCCCGGAAAATTGAAAGTTTCCATGGAAAAACTGGAAAATATTGATTAGTCGCTGTTAGGAACGGTTGCCATGGAAACGAAATATCAAATCTGTCAAAAAACATCCAGAGCGTTGGTGCTATACATACTTTTTTTAATTGGTTTTTAATATCCTAGAATAACATAAGATGCTTTTTTTCCGCGATAAACTGTAGTCTGCGCGGACAAAGTAGCGCGCGAAAGCTAGTAACATATATATATCTATTGAAAGAGCGACTGAAAAAGAAAATCATATTACATTATCATCGTCAATTCTTTGACGATGATAATGTAATCTTTTTTTATAAAAAAAAGACAATACTTTTGTATTGTTTTTTTTTTAAATTAATAAATAAACAATAAAAAGTATAATTGTAGCATTTTTTGATGAGATGTAACTATCTTAAGTTTATAGAAAAAGGTAGATTATCTTCCTAATTCTTTTAAATATTGGGGTATATGTTTATATATTTTAATCGACATTACACGAGTGCTTATGCTATGCATAGATAGATAGATAGATAACTCTTTATTGCACAAGAAATGAAATTGATGATACAATAATCAAGTTAGTGCATTTTCATGTTAGAATTCAGTTAGAATTCTTAAATTATGTGATAAAAAATAACTAAATAATAGTGTAGGAAGTGGTGCGAAAATCGTGCACGGCTACATGCTCGCTACCATTCTACCAGTGGTCGAAGCAGTGCGCACATCGTCTGGTGGCCATGCGCGGGCTACTTGTACACAATCCATCTTAATGTACCATTCGCAGCAGGTAACGCTTGCTGCACTCAAGTAGTCACTAGTCACAAACTGGTGCGGACGTCATAGATCGTTAGGGCTGGCGCATTCAACGTCCTTACGTACCTACCACTGGTCGGAGTGGTGGATATCGGCAGCGCCAGTGGAGGCCCACATCGCGACCCGGCTGGCCGACCGGCGCGGACTATTGTGACCGTTGTGCAATACACATAGATAACTAGATATGCTGACCACCGTTGTACTTCTGGTAGCCCTGCGGTATGCAGCGGCCGAACTTCGTAAGTGGACCTTTTAGGAAATATTTGGGCGTTGGTCGGTGTAATTTCAGTGTTATGAGGGATTTGAAAGGGTATATTTCGTGATAACTTATGATGTGTTAATTTAGGGTTGAATCAGTACTAAGAAGGTATATATAGATTTTGATGTCTTTGAAACGTACTTAGGTTAACGGGTAGGTTTTTAGATTAGAGATTAAGAGTAAAATAATTAAAGTTTAGACAAAATATGATTTCAGTGTAGTTATGAAAGGATTTTGAAGGGCATGCCTACTGTTTAGAAGTGTGTTCATTGAAGGGTTTACGTAGTACTACGGGGTATAGAATTTATTTTACTTGGAAAGTTCAGCTGAAGACTGAAAAATAACTAAAATCTAGACCAGTATTCTACTTCGCTAGCTTTTTAAACTTAAAAAAAAATTAAAGTAGGTATCTTTTCGTACCAAAACTGCACTGAATGTTTTTGTTTATAAAATAAACCCTCGTAAAAAATAAATAAACTTATAATCAGCTATCTCAAAGATATCTTTGTGCTCTTAATTATTGTTTGTTTATAGGTATTTAAGCAAAGAGCCTATTTTTAAATAGATATAGTATAAATAGATAATTATAGTTTCTCTGAAATATCGTAACTTTAGCAATTGTGGATTGGGACCGGCGCGGGCGCAGGCGCGTGTTGACACACTGTTGCAGAACCGTGCGTTGCGATAAACACCAATTATAATATCTACGTCGTTTTCTATACCTTGTCAAACTGGTCATTTCATAAAGAGTTATTAGAATCACTTTAAAAACAAATGATTAAAAAAATATACAATTAATCCATATTGTATTGGTTTATATGTATAAATACTTTTTTGTATAATAGGTACAGGTATTTTATATGAAAGTTTTTTTTTAGATATTTGCTATTGATTAACATTGCTTGTTAACCTCCGACGCTAAAAGAGGGGTGTTATCTATACTTATAATAAAGCAATAGGAACGAAAAAGTCTGTACAAAGAAGATAATTAAAAAATAAATGGTCTAGGGTACATAAAATAAGCTACTGAACAAGAATATAACATTTTAAAAATTCGTGTCTGTCTGTTTGTTAGTCTGGTTGACTGTTTGTCTGTATGTTTGTTTGTGCATCACGTGAAAACTAATAGCCCGATTGCGATGCGATTTCACGTTTGGATAGCTTAAGGCTTGACTTAAAAATTGGTGTACTTGGTATTTCAACCCGAAAAGCAGAAGCCGAGCAATCCATAAAAACTTTTTGACGGCTGAAGTGACTTTGATGAAATGTTGGTAAATTGGTATTTTAGGTCTTGGAATAGTACATAGAGTACTTTTAGCCTAGAGAAATGACCACGTGTGCGAAGCCGCGGATACAGGTAGTTGGTCATAATTTGACTCATTACTACATCACGATGTAACTACTAAGTAGGTGTAACCACGGGCACTGAACAGTGTTCAAAAGTTAATGTCACGTTCGTTTTCGCGTCTGTCTGTCTGTTAAGTCGGGCTAATCTCAGAAACTACTGCACAGATTTTGCTCCGAATTTCATCAATACGTAGGTCCACTTCTAACGATGGTTTTATAGTATACTAGCTGTGCCACGGCTTTGCCCGTGTTGTATTTTTTTATGGGATATAAGGATCCTACGTGTGAACCAAAGGTTCAATATACTAAATATCATAAAAGTCAGTCAGTTCAGTAGTCAAATACTTTTTTTTCGCTTCTACTATTCGGATTTAGATACCAAGTACAGACATAACATAACCGTAACAGCATAACAACCGTGAAAACTGAATCGCAATCAGTCCAGTAGTTTTTACGATGCGCGAACAGACGGCCAGAGAGACTCCATTAAAAAAAACATGTTCAGTAGCCTCTAAACCATTTTTTTATTATCTTCATTTTACAGACTTTTTGTTACTGTTTTAACACAAGTATAGATTTATTGCTTGTTTCATACAAATATTAGTGAATAATAAATGACAAAAACATGTTACTTAAATCTCATTGATGCCAAGATCAGGAATAAAAAAAAGTATTAACTACTAATAACTTAACTTTGGAAACGGCAGCACTAGAAAGCGAAAACTTCTGTCAAATGATAGAACTTAGCAAACAGCGAGTTTCAAGTTTCTATATTTTCTAGTTTAAAAGTTATTTCAATGCCTTTTAGGATACGTATGTAAGCAAAAACTTGGTATTTCTAGTAGTCTTGGGAAGCTGAAACTCGAAACAGTCATGGCAAATAAAGGAAAACATCACAAAACTAAATGCATTTTTATTTCAGCACCCTACATCAAAGTGTGTCAACGAAGTGACCCCGAGGTTGACAAGTGCATTATGAACTCAGTGGATCTACTCCGACCCAAAATGATCAAGGTAAGTGCCCATTCAGAAAAGATTAGACGAATTGAAATTGTTCAATGTCACATAAAAATAGATCGGCCCAAAAAGAAATTGTTTTTATGACCAGGCTATGCTTTTTAAGGGATTTTTGCATAAATATGCTGGGTCAACCAAAAACCTGATAAATGTGAAACTGATCATACATGTTTCAGAGATCTTTATCTCTCTAAGACTAAGTCAAAAACATGATTAACAGAATTTCATTCATTTTCTTATCAATAATTACGTTATTTTCAGTAATATTTACATTTTTCTACTCAACGGCTTAAGTTTTATCTCTAAAATAAATCTTACAGCAAGAAAATATAGTTTATCATCTAATGTTGAGACAAAATTTACCTAACTAAATGATTAGCCTGCTAATAAAATAAATAACAGTTGAGATATACGTCATTTAGTTCCGAGCTAAATTGTGTGTTCAAACAGCGCTTGCGATATTCAACCTTGTTACGCAGGCACTTCAGTGCTTATTGCGGGTAGCGGGTGGCAGGGTGCAGGGGAGGTCGCAGGGGAGTGGGGAGTGAGAAAATATAACCTTGGAGCCTGGCCTTAACTGGACCATTTGATTTTTGTTTCGCTGGAGTTCATCAACTTATGAAAGTTATGAAAGAATAGTTTAACCAAGGTTTACTCAAAAGTGTATAATTATGACAATACGTAAGATGATAAATCATTAACAAAACTAGCTGTGCTTACGTGGTCATTTCTCTGAATTCCCCAAAAGTATCTAGTAAAGTACAAAATATCTACCAAATTTCGTTCAGCTGTCAGATACCAAGTACCCTAGTTTGTAAGTTAAAACCTAAGCTATCTAACAACGAAAACCGCATCGCAATCGTTCACTAGTTTTTACGCGATGCGTGAACAGACAGACAGACAGACACAATAAAAATAAATAAAAGAAAACTTGTGCAATAGCTTATTTTAAGTTATTTTTTATTAGCTTTATTTTACAGACTTTATGTTTCTCACTGCTTTATTATAAGTAAAGATAAGCCAGGGAAACAAACTACGGAAACAAAACAGTCCATACATAATATAATAGTCCAACATACATTGAAATCTATACTTATATTTAGTGGTACCCGCGGCTTTGCCCGCGTGGTCATTTCATTTAAAAGTATACAATAGTATACGTGTTATTCCAGGACCAAACAACATACTACATTTCTTCAAAATTCGATCAGCCGTCAAATAGGTTTTTTATCGATTGCTCGGCAACTTATCATCGGATTATGATACCAAGTACCCCAGTTTTTAAGTCAAATCCTAAGCTATCCAACAGTGAAAACCGTATCGAAATCGGTCCTGTTGTTTTTACGAGATGCGCTAACAAACATACAGACAAACACGATTAAAAAAAATGTTATATTCTTGTTCACTAGCTTATATTAAATACACTAGCCTTTTTTTATCATCTTATTTTTACAGACTTTTTCGTTCTTATTGCTTTTTTATAAGTATGGATAGATTATAAGTATAAATAGAGCAGTAAGTACCAAAAAGTCTGTACAATGAAGATAATTAAAAAAAATGGTCTGGGTTACTTAAAATAAGCTATTGAAAAACTGGTGTATTTGGTATCTCAATGCGATGACTAAAAGTCGAGCATAAAAAATGAGCATGCGGGCAAAGCCGCGGGCACGACTATAGTTCTAAATAAACGGGTTAGGTTCAACTATGCACACTCTCAACTAACCACGGTAAACTCATAAATCATTATCCCGACAAACTCACAAACTTTTCATCTACGTTTTTTTAAAAACTTTCATTTATCTTCACTTCTATCTAACTATATATGTATTCTGTCTGTCCTGGAATCTTGCAATTCAAATTTCGAGCACTTCCCAATTAGCTATCCGGCTGAAACTTTCAGGGTAGCTCACAAACCGATGACAAAGCAATAAAAAAAACTTATAAACATAAAAAAGCGTAAAAAGTGACAATAAAAAATTATATATGGAAAAAATATATAATGATTCATAAAAAAAAGGTCGTAATTTTTTTTTATACTGTTCTTATTTATTGTAAAATAAAGTATACTATTCATGAAACTTAAAATTTTGGTGGTACCTCAGATGTGCTGTGATCTGAGGGTGGTACACACACAATTAATTGAATTTTTTTTAAGAAGCTTATGAGACAATTGCTACTGTTTAGTAATAAGAGTATATATATATATATATATATATATATATATATATATATATATATTTGAAATGATCTCTTAAAGAACTTCATTTTGATACCTCATTCGATAGGTACTGGTTATGGGCCGTATTAATAAACCGACCTCAACTCTGAGAGCGATCTCAAGATGCTAATCTAATTAATAAACATATCTTAAGCTGTTGATTGAGATGCCGTAATCAGCTGAGTTAGTGTTTAATAATAAATCTATCTCGACTCTCAAGGGCGCACTTGCGATGTGCTTTGCGATGCAGAATGCTGAGTGCAGTCGATCCGTGACTTGAGAGCGTGATTGCCAGTTACTAGAATCAAGGATTTCGAAAATATTATGTCAGAAGTTGATAATTATAATTATATTAACCATCATTGTAAGAATATTTTTATATTCCTCTGGGAATAAACAAATTTATTTGGCATGATTGCGAAAAGATCCGAAGATTTGGTAGATATCAGAACCTGGCGAGGACTTGTTGAAGTCTAAAAAGATCCGAAATCTTAACCAAAGGATACGCGCTGGAAATACTGCATGGCTAATAAACGAACTTTTATTATCATAAATTAATGAATTCATTGATGAATTGCGCTAAGTTCTTTAATAGAATCTATATTTTTTTCAAAGTTACACACTTTGAAAAAAATATAGACAAATATTATGGCTTACATCCTTTCTACAAAAAAAACTAAAGTAAAGTTATGATAATTAGGTAGAAAATAAACATTACGTTTAATATTATCGCATTTAATTTAATTCAACTACATCGAAGTAATAAATTTTAACCTTACGCTATATCTTATTTGAGCAAAAACCGAACTTTCAATAAAGAAAATAAATCGTTCATTTGTAGTTCATTCAATCTTGCTCTCAAGTTCTGGTTCGTGACGTAGCATCTTGAGATGCACGTACGTACGTTGCGGCTCTTGAAAGCGTTATGATCTGAGATGCTCTTGAAATGTCTTTATTAATCAGCGACGATCTTAAGATGCTGATCACAACTTGAGAGCGTATTAGTTGATATCGCACTTGAGTGCTCAACCAAGAGCGATTTATTAATATGGGCCTAGGTCAGTCTGTCTCGTGGGAGACTCTTGATATGTAAACATTTATTTATCTACGCAAAAGCAGAAGCATAAATGCAATATACATAAATATCATTCTTTGCCTAAATATTAATTGTGCGAAGGTGCTTAGGTAAATACAGTTATAGTTATACTTTAGTTAATTATAAGCACTTAGTTAAATGTACAATATTTTTTGCAAGCTTTTCTAAGACATCTAAAGTTAAAGATAGAAGCCAAGTAGTAGATAGTGTAGATGTAGTCTAGTGTAGAAATGTAGAACAAGAAATAAAAGAATGCCTATTAAAAATCCACAACAATTTATACAAGTGAAACGTTGTCTGTTTGTTTGTTTGGGAAGCTCTCACGTCAAAACGAATTAATTGATTTTTATGATACTTTGTAAATAGGTATTCTACAATATAGAGACAAACATAGGATACTTTTTATCCCGGAAAATGGCAACTTACCGCAGAAAAACGTATTTTTTATATGAACTTAACGTTCTCATAACAGCTTAGACTTGTGAATTAAACGAGATCGCGGTAACGCGGCGGAATAAAAACAAAATTTTGAGTTCTAGAATTTGATTTTATTCTCAATCTTGTGTTTCTTCTAGTGTTAATGTATAATATTGGTGGAATATTAACCATGGTTATAGGTGTTCGTTAACGTGCACGAGTGTGGGCAAAAGAATCAAACGCAGAAATAAATGGCATTTTGTGATTTTTCCAATTGTCAAAAGAAATTTTCAGTAAATGTCCACCATTTTACTGATTTGTGACTTTGACAATTATTGACAGTGACGTGACATTACTTACATATAATAAACTCGAATATGCTTGACATTGGCGAAATTGCTAGTAGGCCAGTGCCTCCGCAGAAGCCATCTAATAAAAAAAGAAGAAGAAGACGTAGATCGAGAGTGATCGAGAGTACAAAGAATGCTTAAAGTTATTTTAGTTCTGAAAATTCAAACTAGATGGCGATGGTAAACGAGAGACGAGAGGTGTTCTCTGAATCGCGGTGACATGTGCAATGATAGGTCTAATATTATTTTTACAAGCTGTTACTTGCACTACACCGTATATTAGTTTCCTTAGGCCAAATCTCGCAAGCTGAATTATAAAGTGCATCATTCACTATCCCCCCACCCCACATCCCCACTAATATAAAAGTAAAATGTTGTTTGTTTGTTTGTTTGGGGCGCTTTCACGCGATAACGGCTGGACCGAATTTGAGTTTTTTTTTGTATGTATATGCCAGTATTTTTATACTCTGTGGTATATGCTGTATACCATAAAGACCATCATAGGATACTTTTAATCCCGGAAAATTGTACACGTGGGCAAAGACGCGGGCGCAGCTAGTACAGTATAATTATTATACTAGCAAGGAAGTTGCGTATATTGTTGCTGTAGAGAGACCGCCTACGAGAGTCCGGCAGTTACCGGTACTATATACGTTTGCAGCTTACCAAAGTGATTCCTTCTCATTATTTAAATTGTACACGTGGGCAAAGACGCGGGCGCAGCTAGTACAGTATAATTATTATACTAGCAAGGAAGTTGCGTATATTGTTGCTGTAGAGAGACCGCCTACGAGAGTCCGGCAGTTACCGGTACTATATACGTTTGCAGCTTACCAAAGTGATTCCTTCTCATTATTTAAATTGTACACGTGGGCAAAGACGTGGGCGCAGCTAGTACAGTATAATTATTATACTAGCAAGGAAGTTGCGTATATTGTTGCTGTAGAGAGACCGCCTACGAGAGTCCGGCAGTTACCGGTACTATATACGTTTGCAGCTTACCAAAGTGATTCCTTCTCATTATTTAAATTGTACACGTGGGCAAAGACGCGGGCGCAGCTAGTACAGTATAATTATTATACTAGCAAGGAAGTTGCGTATATTGTTGCTGTAGAGAGACCGCCTACCAGAGTCCGGCAGTTACCGGTACTATATACGTTTGCAGCTTACCAAAGTGATTCCTTCTCATTATTTAAATTGTACACGTGGGCAAAGACGCGGGCGCAGCTAGTACAGTATAATTATTATACTAGCAAGGAAGTTGCGTATATTGTTGCTGTAGAGAGACCGCCTACGAGAGTCCGGTAGTTACCGGTACTATATACGTTTGCAGCTTACCAAAGTGATTCCTTCTCATTATTTAAAATGCTGCAAAATTATATTAGCTGCAGGTGCAAAAACCTTCAGAGCCCAATATAACAGAATAAATTATGGTACAAGTTAATTTACAATGCCTATTTGCTGTAACTAGCTGTAACCGCGGCTTCGCACGCGTGGTCATTTGTCTAAGTAAAAGTACTCTATGTGCTATTCCAAGTATTAAATTACGCTATTCCAAGTATTAAGTCGCTTTCTTGTTTGTCTGTCGTTCTGGGTGGAACTCAAACTTCGAGCACATCCGGATCCTATCGATCCTGATGGATAGCTCACAACTGGATGACAACGAATTATAAAAGAAATGCATTAAAAAACGTGGTTTTTAGATTAGTTTTCAATCTACATTTGCTACTTGTTCCAACATTTGATCAAAATTCGTTTAGCCGTTAAAAAGTTTTTTATCGATTTATCAATCTACTCGTTGATTTGAGATACCAACTACCTCAGTTTTTTAGTCAAACTCTTAGCCATCCAACAGTGAAAACCACATCGCAATTGGTCCAGTAGTTTTCACGTGATGCGTGAACAAACAGACAGACAAGACGAAAAAAAAAAGAAAAAAAACCGGTAGCTTATTTTAAGTACTTAGATCAGTAACTTTTAAATTATCTTTGTACAGACTTTTAAGTAATTTTTGCTTGATCTATCAAATTGGTTGAAAGTTATATAATAGAACACGAATCACACTGAAACTACTAGACGGATTTTGATGCAACTTGACACAGTCATAGTTTACATGATGGGTTAAAATTGAGGCTACTTTTTTCCCGAAAAAATAAAGGATTAGTGCGGAATAGGGGTAAGTTAATTTATTAATTTTGAAAGTATAAATAATATATTTGGAGGGTATTCTATATTCGATAAGATTAAGCCAAAACTGTTCTTTTTTTATTTTTGTCTGTCTATATCTTGCCGCGCATCACGCCGAAACTATTGAATGAATTCAACTGAAATTTGGTATGATTCGAGTTCATACTACGAAATAAGACATTGGATTCTTTTCATCCCAAAAAAATAAAGGGTTCCCGCAGGATATTGGATGAAAGTTATTTAAAAGAACACGTATCACGCTGAAACAACTGGAATGGATTTTGATGCAACTTGACATAGTCATAGTTTACATGACGGGTTAAATTTGAGGATCCTTTTTATCCCGAAAAAATAAAGGTTTCCTGCGGGATAGGAGTGATGTTAATTTTGAAGTAATATATATCTATAAGTATAATAAAGCAATAAGTACGAAAAAAGTCTGTACAAAGAAGATAATTTAAAAAAATGGTCTAGGGTACTTAAAATAAGCTAATGAACAAGTTTTTTTTTTAAATTCTCTCTGTCTGTCTGTATAGTTGTTTGTTCGCGCATTTAGTAAAAACCACTGGACCGATTGTAATGCAGTTTTCACTGTTGGATAGCTTAGGATTTAACTTAAAAACAGGGGTAATTGATATTTCAACCTGTTGAGTAGAAGCCGAGCAACCGACAAAAATCTTTTTGACGGCTGAAGAAATTTTGATCAAATGTTGGTATATTGGTATTTTAGGTCTTGGAATAGCACATAGAGTTCTTTTAACCTGGAGAAATGACCACTCGTGCGAAGCCGCGGGCACAGCTAATTATAAGTATAGATAGATATACATATGCCGACAAAAGTATTTTAGAACTGACCACAACTATGATTTATTCTATGTTACAACCTAATTTAATTATCTGCTCTCAATTTAAATGATGGCCATTAAATTATCATTTTATCTTTATCTTTGTTTGATGTAGGTCCTCCTATATCCTCCTATATCAATGAACTGCCGTAGATAAGTGTTAATGAGCTGTCATCTCAATTTATTAGGTACTAGCTCCGCCCCACGGTATCACCCGCGTAGTAGATGATGAAAACTATCTTATAGTACAGGGTATAAGTTATCTGCATTTAAAATTTCAGCAAAATCCGTTGAGCCATTTTAGCGTGAAAAAGTAACAGACACACACGCACACACACACACACACACACACACACTCACACACACACACACAAACACACACAAACTTTCGCATTTCTAGCTGTGCCTTTGAAAACCAAACCACAGTTCAATCGGTCCAGTTGTTTTTAAGCTATGCGCAAACAAACAACACCTAGACAGACAGACAGGATTTAATAAAAACTTGTTCAGTAGCTTATGTTAAGTTCTCTAAAGCATTTTTTTTATTATCTTCTTTGTACAGAGTTAATGTCACATACTAGTAGGATATGTCAACATAAAAAAATAAAGGCGTTTCTGTATGTTCGTTATTTTACTTCTAGATAAAAAAATGCCTACTTACTATAAATACGTAAAACGAATCACCTGAACAATTTTGCGGTGTTTAGATTACCTTATAGTTATTTACTAATAATTAAGTTAACTGGTGTCGATTGTGCGTACTTTTAATAGGAGTTCCTTTGCAGTATAATCATGAGGATTTCCATAATAAGCTTAATTTCTATTTACAAATTAATCATGCTGTAAATCAGTATGTATAATTATAAGTAGGATTAGTGGGCTTAGTGCTTCTGGCGACGGAGTTTGCTACAGAAGTGACTCCTGCTCCGGGAGTGGTTGAATCATCGACTTCAGTTGTTTTAATGGTAGTCGTTGGTTCTTTCCCAATTTGGTCTGTTGCCGCATTTTCCGTATCTAATTTAGGACTGTTTACTGCACTTATTGTATTATATAAATTCAATGATCCTGCAGTTTCTGTTCTTATTGGGGGTTCTGTAAAAGACCAATCATGTCCGTGTTATCGTTGTAAATCTGTATGTAGTCTAAGATGAAGGATTAGAAGTGGAACTAGCTGTGGTATTACTGCCGTCTGAGTTTGCTTCAGAAGTGACTTCTGTACCCGAAGTGGATGAATCATCAACTTTAGATTTTTTAATGATAGTCGTGGTTTCTTCTCCAACTTGGTATTTTACCGCATTTTCTATAATTGATGAAGGACTATTCACTGGACTTATTCCATTAGATAAATTCAATAATACTGCAGTTTCTGTTCTTACTGAGGGTTCTGTAAAAGACCAATCATGTCCGTGTTATCGTTGTAAATCTGTATGTAATCTAAGATGAAGAATTAAATGTGGAATTAGTTGTAATATTACTGGCGTCTGAGTTTGCTTCAGAAGTGACTCCTGTACCCGAAATGGATGAATCATCAACTTTAGATTCTTCAATGGTAGTCGTGGTTCCTTCTCCAATTCGGTCTTTTACCACATTTTCCATAATTGATTCAGGACTATTCACTGGACTTATCCCATTAGGTAAATTCAATAATCCTGCAGTTTTTGTAATTACTGAGGGTTCTGTAAAAGACCAATCATGTCCTTGTTATCGTTGTCAATCTGTATGTAGTCTAAGATGAAGAATTAGAGGTGGAACTAGTTGTAATATTACTGGCGTCTGAGTTTGCTTCAGAAGTGACTCCTGAACCCGAAGTGAATAAATCATCAACTTTAGATTCTTCAATGATAGTCGTGGTTTCTTCTCCAACTTGGTCTTTTACCGCATTTTCCATAATTGATTTAGGACTATTCACTGGACTTATTCCATTAGGTAAATTCAATAATCCTGCAGTACCTGTTGTCACCAGGGGTAATACAAAAAACCAATAATGTCCTTGTTTACTCAAATAACTCGTGAGACATTCGTTAACTGTATGTTTGATAAAGAGGATAAGTATCAGTCTTACCATTTGCCACCGGTATATAATCATCATTACCAATTACATTTGAAGCAGAGAATGTACTGTCATCCGCAGGAATAGCTGCAGTCATGATAGTTTCAGAATCTGAAGTGTCTGTACTTCCATTGCTAAATTTAGTTTCTACTGATGTATCCGTATTGCTCATTGCAGTTGGTTCTGTAAAAGTCGACGTAATAACTTTGTCAGGAAATGCTTGCAGTTTGTTTTCGTTTAGGTTTTGAAGAGTTGGTTGCCAATCGTACCGTTTATTATTCCCGTCACCGTGCCGCTATCTCCTGAAGTTAGCGCTGATGTGTCACTTTCAAGTGTGGATGTAGCAATTTCTGTAGAGTTTAGTCCAAATTCAGATCCATTTAAATCCATTGTTGTATTCGCATTTGATCCAGAATTTATCAGTACACTGGAGGCACCACCTTGTGAAGAAGATACGAAAGTTTGTGTAGTGGTAGCTGCTGTTGCACCTGTAAGGTATCCTCACCATAAACGACCCGTGTTTTAGTCACTGACATCATCGCTGCTCTATTATCAGCGTTTTTTTTATCTTCTATTGATGGTCTTGCTATCAAATAGACAATATTCCACTCTCTCGGTTTAATTCTTTACTACAAGTATTTGCTGCCCAAGACTTATTTAATGGTTACTGTTTTTTTTAGCAAATATTTGCATTTCATTCAATTGTGTTATTATTTTAGAAAACAAGATTTGGCTGCGCTGATTTAACAAGTCTTTTGCAAACTATTCCGAGTTTATGATGCTCGTGTTCTCAAATAAATAGATGTCGTAATTGTTTGCAGTATTACGCTATAAGATGTTGAGTATTTAACAATTTCTGTTGCTGCAGAGTTTGCGAATCCAATGGGCATAGATACAGAACTTGTAACACCTACATTGGTGGTTGTATTTACTTTTGATACAGCCGCTACTTGAGTTGCAGTTGCTTGTGTAACAGGCGAATCAATGACGTCATATTGCGGTAAAGCTTCATTACTATTGAATATCACCATGTACACTTTTTCCAACCTGGTCTTCATGACACTTTCTAGCGCATTTTTAGAGAGCGTTGTTCTTGATTTTACTTCAACTTTGTTATTTAATTTAAAAAGTTTATTTTTTTATTAATATTAATTTACTGATTTCTATTTAGATGCGTTAAAATGGCCCGCCAAAATTCTTCGTTTCCGTCGAGTATTTTACATTATCATCTAAGGTCCAGAGGCAGCCTCACCATTAGCTGCTGAAGCAGCCGAAGCATCACCGTTATTTATTGATGCTGCTGCATCTGAAGCAGCGCTAGTACTAGCAGAATCAGCTGAGCTATCACCACCTGTAGGTTTTTTTCCTTCTGAGGGTGATGTGGGAGAAGCTGGAGTTTCTTCTGCAACAGGTGATCCAATGTCGGGAGATGCCGGAACTTTGGAAGATTTGTCTCGGGCAGAATCAGGTTTAGATAGTTTCTCATTGGGATCTTTATCCTTACTACTGTCTGTTGGTGGAGATAGCTTGTCTGGGGCAGAATCAGGTTGAGATGGCTCCTTATTGGGATCTTTTTCCGGACTACTGTTTGTTGGTGCAGATGCCGGAACTTCAGAAGGCTTGTCTGGGGCAGAATCAGTATTAGATGGCTTATTTTTGGGAACTTTATCCGGTAAAGGACTACTGTCTGCTGGTGCTGTTTTGTCTGTGTTTTCATGAGGCAAATTATCATTATTAGGTAATGCTGGATTTTGTGCACTTGGTTCGTCTGCTCTAGTGGAAGGCTTCTTAGGGTCAGAAGGATTATCTTCAGGCATTTCGTCTATTTCAGATTTCAATCCTGACATTGATTTATCACCTTGGCCATCCTCTGCTTTCATATTGCTTTGTACTCTAATATCTTGAGGCATATCACCAGAATTATCATAACTCAAAGAAGCTTTCACCTCGAGCGTTACATTACCAACTGTTACGTTAGCTGTAGTTTCTTGGATAATATTCCCATGTTCTTGATTTGTCGTTGCGGTAGAGTTAGTAGCCACACTACTTGGTAGTGGTATCCCGTCATTTGAG
Organism: Alsophila aescularia; assembly: GCA_946251855.1. Classification (NCBI taxonomy): domain Eukaryota; kingdom Metazoa; phylum Arthropoda; class Insecta; order Lepidoptera; family Geometridae; genus Alsophila; species Alsophila aescularia. Next base: position 33,382,854 of record OX276379.1, on the reverse strand, counting down.
TTGTTTCCTTCTGACCCAACTTTCATAACTGATACATCTAAATTGACATTATTAAATGTTGGTTTGCCTTCCTCACCCTTCGCTTGACTTGGGGATCTGTTGTCTAATATTATATTTATCCTTTCTCCATTCAAAGGTATTGATAATCTTAACAGATTTTTCGGTAATTTGAAGTTCATTTGTTTGTTTTTTTTGCTACATCTTTTGTTACATATGGAGCTTTGGCAACTGTTACAACCATAACTAAACTGAGAATTGTATGGAAAAAGTACTCGGTTTTGCTGTTGGTATAGAGGTGGATTACGCATAGAGTTGAGCGGCATCCACATCTCAACCATATTTTTCAGTTTGTTGCCTTTAGTAGGTTGGGACAGTCCACACTGAAAGTGAAAAATAAAACTTGAAATAAAATACATGTTTGGGTATTTTTTTAAATCAGACAATTATTTAGTGAAAACTACCTGAACTCTGAATTTAAAAGTAGTTGTTGTCAATCGCTCTATTTGTTTAGAGGATTAAAGCGCAAGTTGCAAAGCATGTAAAGGCTCAATGCCCCGAGGCTGCAGCGGCCAAAATTCAGTACGGAACCCGGTTAATGCGCGGTTTATCAGTAATAGAAATAGAATTTCGGGTAATTCAGAAATAGAGCATATAGTGCAAATGAACTCAGAACTGTCGAAAAATATTGTCATAGATTTATTTGATTCAGGTGCATACAGTCAGGGCATGCGAAATGCGAATGGACCTGGCCTACTATTGAATTAGAAAATTTGGATTAAATTTAAGAATATCATGTATCTAATAAGTACAGTATTAAATTCAAGTCTATAATGTTATTTATCATCATCAACTATAACATTTATAACATTTTAATAATAATCATCATTTATAACATTTTACATATACAATTACAATTTGTAAACGAGTTAATATGAACATAATAATATTGAATATTACCTTTAATGTGCAGAAAAATGCAACAATGAGAACCGTCTTGCACCCCATATTTTGTCCGGTAAATTGTTTTAATATTTATCTCACACATGCCTTATATACTAACATTCTTTAGAACTTATAGAATAACAATGCCCTTCGTCATAACTATGACAGTCATCCAAGTCCTATCAGAGTCTTCGAAGGCACGTATGGCTCGTTAGGTCTAACTGATAAACGTATATTCAGGCAAATAAATAATATTATCTCTATAAGGCCTCTTGTACACGCCACGGTTTCTTAATGGCACGGTGTGTTAGCCGCGCCCGTAGAGTTTTCGCGTGAGCTTGTACTTGACACGGACACGGCAAACCACCGGACGAGACGAGGCTAGGTACGGCTCAGTTCGGTTTATTATTATTTGTGCTTATTTTTATAAATGCCTATAGTTTTATAAGGCCTGTTATATGGTTACAGGCCTTTCATGATTCAATGTAATTATTAATTAATCTCCATTTTAAAACAAAAAATCTGTCATGAAAATAATCGCCGCCGCGAAAACTTCCGGTGCCGTCGACAGAATCCTATACACTGCGATACATAGAGGTGGGCGTTGAATCAACTAACCGTTTTTTAAAACCGTTTTTTTACTCAAAAAGAAAAAAAAAACAGTTTTTCATTGCTAAAAAAACAGGTTGCTACAAAACGACAAAAAAACTGGTTGCAAAAAATAACAAAAAAAAAACAAAAAAAAAACGACAAACGAACTGGTTTCAAAAAAACCAATATAATATATGCCATTGACGAACAAACTGTTTCAAATAAACAACTTGAGCCTAATTAAATATGTAAGAAACGTTTGCGCTCGACTACCGTACTCTACCGATTGAATCCATACCATATATATAACTGAAACGTTGTCTGTTTGTTTGTTTATTTGTTTGTTTGGGGAGCTTTCACGCGATAACAGCTGGACGGATTTTGATGTAATTTAGAATGGAAATAGCTTATACCCTGGAATAAAACATAGGATACTTTTTATCCCGGAAAATTGTAATTTTCCACAGGAAAACTGGAAAATGTTAATTACTCACTTTAAAGAACGGTTGCCATCATGGAATGGTCGGTGGTTGCCATGGAAACGAAATAACAAGTCTGTCAAAAAATATCAGGAGCATAAACGTAGTGATTATATTCTCTTTGATTGGTTCTATACCTACTTTTGCATTGGTTTTTAATATCCTAGAAGAAAATAGGCTGCTTTTTTTCGCGATAAACAGTAATCCGCGTTTACAAAGTCGCGGGCGGGAAAACTAGTATGAAATAATACGAATGACGGACGAAGTGTTTATGTTTGCGCTCGCTCACGCGACACGTGTTCGTCGCTTAGTTAGTTGAAGGCCAAAGGTTTATAATATATATTATATATATTATATATACATATATATATATATATATATATATATATATATATATATATATATATTATACATTATACATTGTTACAAAGATAATCATATTTTTTTTGCAATTTTTTCGTTTCTTTTTTGTTTTTTTTTATTGTGCGACCTTTGGCCTTCAACTAACTAAGCGACGAACACGTGTCGCGTGAGCGAGCGCAAACATAAACACTTCGTCCGTCATTCGTATTATTTCATACTAGTTTTCCCGCCCGCGACTTTGTAAACGCGGATTACTGTTTATCGCGAAAAAAAAGCAGCCTATTTTCTTCTAGGATATTAAAAACCAATGCAAAAGTAGGTATAGAACCAATCAAAGAGAATATAATCACTACGTTTATGCTAAATATAAAAAAATATGATTATCTTTGTAACAATGTATAATATATATATATATATATATATATATATATATATATATATGTATTATATATATTTAAAATGAAAATAACTTATAAATACGCTTGTGTTTTTTCTGTCCATGTACTACCTAACCTAGCTAGTAAATGAAACTGTTTGAAACGCAAAAACGTATTAAATATTAACGAAAACGATGAATGACGCTTTTTTAAAACCTGTTGAAAAAACACTGTTTTATCAACAAGTTTTAAAAATGCGTCATTCATCGAAAAAACTGCCTTCAACCTGTTTTTTACCGAAAAAAAAATATGGTTACGTTACATTGCCACAAAAACTGTCAATTACCCATCTCTATACAACACTGATGTAAATCACACCGTGCGCAGACGCGTTCCGCCGATGGGCAGTCACGGCGCTTCCGTCGGCGCCGCCGTACCATGTAGTGCCGCCGTGTCTGTCAACAAACAAACTTCCATACAACACTGAAGACCGTGTCTACACACGGCGAATCAACCGTAGTTTTTCACGGCAAAAAAAACGTGTGTACTATTGGCTTAATAACTAAACTGTATCAGATGGGACTCACGTGTGCCTGTTAAATTGTAGGTACAAAGCTAGGTGTTAATAATTCTGTAGAATGCATTGTTTGTAACTATTCAATTACGTGCTTTTGATCTGCTGGAATCGGATATGTTAAGTTTTGATTGGCCATTTATTTATTATTGCTTGCTTGCTTATGAGTATGTAGAGCTGACTTCTGTTGTGGAGTCAGAGTTATTCAGGCCTGTCGAGGGCTCTGACGAGGCTGCTACTATCAATAACAGCTGGGATCGACAGTTTAAAGTGCCTACAGAAGCATGGAGCGATGGGAATCAGCACATAACCACAGAATAAATAATAATACTACACATAACTTAGAAAAGTTATTTGTGCGAGGCGAAAACCGAACTCGGAATCGTTGGATTCTAAAGCTTTCTGGTAAACCTCGGCTAACAACGCTCTGTCTGTTATTTCCTATACTACTAGCGACCCGCCCTGGCTCCATACGGGTGTAATTTAAAAAAAGAGGTATTAGATGTAGTTCTCGCACAAAGTCAAGTCAAAGTCAAAGTATTTTATTGTAAATAGGCAAAATTAATAGCACTTTTACAAGTCAATATTAACATCTCCTGAACAAAGAGAAATACATAAAATATTATGAAAAGATCAAATCAATCAAAATTTAGATAAACTAAGTACACTCGACCTTCACTCCGATTCGGTCCTATGCTACGTTCAGGTCTTGATTAGGTTTTATTATATACATAAACCTTCCGCGAAAATTATCTCACTGATGGTGAAAACCGTATCAAAATCCGTTGCGTGGTTTAGGAGGAGTTAGTGGATATACAGACAGACAGACAGACAGACAGACAGACAGACGCGGAGAGCAACTTTGTTTTATACTATGTAGAGATTTGCAAAGTATGCATACGTTTGACCACAATCACGTCTGATATAAGCGATATAGCGCTCTAGGGTCACACTAGAAGAAACTTGATTACTCTCTACCTGAAGATTCCCAAATTGTAGATTCAGGCCGTGGCTAATCATTCCATTCCCTTGCCGTTCGATTACTAAAAATCAAACTTAAAGTCAAAATATTTAATTATAAATTGGTCAAATAATAGCACTTTTACTAGTCAAAGCATAACATCTCATGAACAAGGAGAAAATCATAAAATGTAATAAATAGATCAAATCAATAAAACTAGGTTAACTAACTAAGTATGATTTGAGTTTGAAAAGAAAATTTCCATTTAATGTGCGGACTCCAAATACAAAAGATATGTTCCAATGAGATGACCCACAATCATCAAAGTGGGATAAAAATAATAAAAAGTTAATTAAAAAACCATTGGAAAATAAGTTTTTATCCAGTAGCCATGTCATGGTGAAACTTAGAAGGGGATATTACAATTAAATGCGTATACGAGTACAACATGTTTCTGCTGGTGAGAAGGAGTTCGCTAGTCAGGACCCAACCCTAAGTGCATGCTAATTGTCATGGTAAAACTTAAAACCGGCTATCATAATAAAATGCGTACACAACGGTGATTTCATGTCGGTGATGTTGAAGGTCTTTTTGACGAGTTCCATTATCTGGAGCTATTCCTGAATGTGGGTTTAGGTCATGCTTACCATAAAATAAGTTGTCATTGGAACTGAACCAACATGTAAAAATTCAACTACGTAGGATAAGTGGAAGTGGTTCTAATTCAGCTTGCAATATTTGACACAAACATACATACATACAAACATTGCAAATTAAATATAATCTTTTAAAATACAAATGACCAATATGAAACCAGGCTACATGTATAAAGAAAATATTGCATACCTAACCTACAAACACAAAATTAGAAAGAAAAAAAAAGTGAGATCCAATGCAACGCATGCTGGGCTTTAAAACAAGCAGCCCTGTGCCTATGTTTTAGACACTGTACATGAGCCCCAACCAGGTCATTGCCATTGAGCTTCTTGGCACGGTTTTCAACTGGTTCCAAGGCTTTGGCTTGGTAGTTAGCAGAGCCATCCAAAGAGGTAATCCAGCAGAGAACTAAGGTAACCGCCATAGCTCCAAGAGTAAGTTGAAGTGACAATGGGCTAGTCACATTTGTCGTAGAAACGATAACAGATGGTGTAGAGGACTTCTAGAATTATGACCGTAAATCGGCAACGTAGTCAATACGTAATATCCTATACGTAGTGTAGGATGTCTTCCAGGTAGATGGAGTGCCCATCTGTGCAAGGCAGCTAGCAGTCAATGAATTGGTAGAAGATCGAGCTCAGTGGTTGTTCAGCAGTGGACGAATACAGGCTGTTGCTGATGATGACCCAACAGGTGGCAGCACAATCGAACTTGAACCAAGGTATAACAGAAGTACTGCCTGACCTTGGCTAGGATGCCCAACTTTTCCGCGGCTAATTTGGCCTTCGACTTGATATAGGTATGTCCCGAAGTTCAGGGCCCCAATTCTACTAAAACAATTGTAATGACAATTATCAACAATTTTCGCCAATTTTTTTTTGCGAGATTTAAAAACAACAAACATAAAGAAAAACACAAAACTCAAAAAAAAAATACACAAATTTTTCGCTCCTACTACTTTTAAGAGGTAAAAGTGAAAATTTTGCGAAAATTGTTAATAATTGTCATTACAATTGTTTTAGTAGAATTGGAGCCCAGATTGGACAAGGTGATTCCAAGAAGCATAAATGTAAATGTGATTTACACTTTGATAACAGGTAGTGGGAGTGAGAAGTGTCAAGTAAATACTGTCTAGTTTTAAGTGATAAGTAGGTATCCACTCGCACTTTTCACTGCCAGTCCATCCGGGCTAAGCACTAAGCACTTGCCACTCGCACTTGTCATGAATCAATGTGTAAATGGGGCTTAACATTAGAGTCTCCCTACACTTCGTTTACTTGTTCGTGGTCGCCATTCGAGAACCTTTATTCCCCAGCGGTTGTGTTTCTGCGAACTTTATGGCCTGACCATTGCCACTTCAACTTGCAAACTCTGAGAGCTATGTCGGTAACCTTGGTTCTTCTACGGATTTCCTCGTTTCGGATTCTATCACGTAGTGAAAAAACAAGCATAGCTCTCTCCATTGCACGCTGCGCGACTTTGAGCTTGTGTATGAGACCAATAGTTAGCGACCATGTCTCAGTGCCGTATATCATCACTGGCAACACGCACTGATTATAAAATTTGTTCTTTAGGCTCTACGATCTCTGGGACGAGAAGATATGGCGTAATTTCCCGATCCATTGTAATACTTTTAAAGTATTTCTTCTACTTGTATTTCTTTTCCTTGGCGTCAATAAAGAGTTCTATCTTTATAATAAACATACATTTCAATTTTACATCATAATATAGAGCTAAAATGCTGGTGTTATAAAATTATGTTGAATATATCTTTAGAGAAATATAGTCTATATGTATACTGGAACAAGCAGAAAATGTATATTCAAAAGTAATCTAATAAATAAGTATTTTATTAAATTAAGAATGCATTATCATCGATTTGTGAGCTACCCTGAAAGTTTCAGCCGGATAGCTAGTCGGGAAAGCTCAAAATTTGAGTTGCAAGATTCCACCTGGAACGACAAACAGACATACCGACAGACAAACATGAAAGTATCTTAATCAAAACGTGTTAAAAAGTAGTCATTTACCAGAAAAAATAATAATTCAATAACTTGACTGGATTTTATCAAGTCTCGGGTTCCAGATGTGTATTAAACCACTTCGCTCAATGCTTTTATAACTTACTTATAAAGTACCCATTAGTATTATAATTACCGAAGAATGTTTCACCTCGTTACAGAGATACTGGTAACATTATACTGATATGCGATACTAACTAGGAATATTTAACTTTTTGAAAGGGAACGTGATGCAATGACGAAGGAACTTAATGGAAGGTACTCTACCGTGTTGAGCAAATTTTAGTACGTACTTGTAGGTAGACGCATATCCTTGGGCCCTGAATTAGGGTGAACGGTGTACCGGTTTGGATATTAGGAAATATGTTCTGTAGTCGTGAATTTATACTAATAGGATTAGTAAGCCCGGTAGTTTTCCTCTCGTATCCCTTGATATACGGATAATCCAAGAGAAATCTAAAGTCTAACAGCAGGATCTGTTGATTAAGAGTCCAGGGATAATAGATTTATGGGTAGTTTGATAGTGTAACACAATAAGGTAAGGGTAATGTCACGTGACTGTTATTTTTAAATATTCAAAAATATATTTAATTGATTTCAAATAAGGTTCAAGATAAAAGTGCATGACTGAGTCCGGCGGAGGAAGAATTTTCCATAAAATCGTAATATGATAATACGAAATATAGCAAATATTGCATTTTCCTTAATTATACGCAAAATTGAATATTCGCTTATATTTTGTTTTAGGTAAGTATTTGGAAAACAAAATACAGTTGAGAACTTAGATAAACACTATCACTGTAGAAATATGCTCCGATTACAAATGATTTTGGTATTACGTTATTATGGAAAATTCATCCTCCGCCGACCCCTTAATTACCCGACTACGGCGAAGCAGCGGAAGGCTAATGAGTTTAACATTCCATATATTTTTGTATGCATGTATACTCGTATAATGTGGATGTTCCAACATAGCGTCGCCCCTATTGGTACCATAAAGAGTGTCATAAGCTATTTATTAAAAAGTCCATTTCAAAACTGCCTAAAAAGCAGACGTAGAGGTAGAAAGTAGTATAAGTGAACAAAAATAGACCACTTATCAATAAGATGCCAACTTCAAAATCATTGTTCCAAATAACTATATACGTAAATATGTTGTGGAAATGTAATGTTGTACCAAAAACGTGTGTAGTCATTTTTGATAAACAATATTAAAAGTACGAGAGCGCAAGGCGAGGCGATTATCTAGTATTTTGACATAAGTTTAAGTTGCGCGAACTATGCGTCGTTCGGTTGCTCTATCTAGGCAACAATTTATGAACACTATTACAATAATTTAATATTCTACTTTGATATCTAGGCATTAAAGTAGAATATTAAAAAAACTTAATGTAATAGTGTTTATAAATTGTCGAACCTGCTGGAAGGTATTGTTGCCCTTTCGGCCCTTAGCATGAGGCAATTCTAACAGCAATCACTCATAATTGATGGTCGTTTACACGTACCTATTACAAGTTCTGTTATAGGTAAACCACGATAAGATGTCACGTGGCCACATGAAAAAAGAAATGCATTTATCAACGCTTCTGTGACAATATTTACTTTTCTACTAATAATATGCTGTGAAGCTATAAATGTTATGAATGCGAATGTTTGTGTAAATATGTATGTATGCTTGTTAGGCCTCAGCGCTGAATCGGTTGAACAGATTTTGATAAGATTTGGTATAAATGTGGTTGGAAATTTGTAGAACTCATCCGTTTGCAAACGGCATCGTCTGTTTATAAATATTCATCTCTTTGCAAAGTACTATGTCAGGTACTATGCTACGCCTAAAAACGCAGTTGGTTAGTAATTTTGAACATGAGAAAAATTACGCTAATTAATGTACAATATGTAATAAAAGGTAATAAAGAACTAGTACCTATTATTGACAAAAACTAATCAGTACGGATAAGTGGAAGGGAATTTTCCATTTATCTCTACCAGTAGAGATAGGTGGGAAAAAAACAACTCTTCCCCTCTAGGAGCGGAGGGATACGTTGATAGGTACAAGTGAAATAGCCCAATGATTTTAGGTTAAAATGGCCATTTGAACCGAAAACCTCATAAGCTATTGTTATTGCCAGAAAATTACCTGCGACAACGAGGCGTTTAATAATTTCCCTTCGGCAATTTGCATGCAGACGAACGACTATAAAACAGAAGACGTGACGCCATTTGTGAACGGGAAAGTTCTACAAATTGCCTGCAACGTAGCCGTTTGTAAACGGGCGAGTTCTACAAATTGCCTGCAACATAGCCATTTGTAAACGGGCGAGTTTTACAATTTTCTTGCTACATTTGCAGATACTTTAGTTCCAACTCATAGGATAATTTTCATCATCATCATCATCATCCATCCTCTTAATTACCTAGCTAGTAGGTAAATTAGTGAAACTATGTCTGTATGTTGGTTTGGGACGCCAAAACAGCTGTTAAATACAGTACACTATAGAGACTAACATAGGATACTTTTTATTCCGGAAATGTGACCACCTGGGTAAAGCTGCGCGCCGCAGCTAGTGTTTTACTAAGTGGCACTTAAGCAAGCCTCACCTCACATGTATTTGTTGGTGTAAAGTTTGAATAAACAAAAAACTATTTGTGTAATAGTTTTTCTCTCTCTCTTTGTTATGAGATATTCGATTATGATGTACTCGTAGCGAGTACGATGTACTCGTAGCGGCGTAGACCTATAATTTAAGACATTGAAATTACGCTCAAGAAATCTATAAGATCAATGGAGGCAACATAACAAAGGGCAAGGCTAGACAAAGTGGGACGAAGGTAACATTACAAAACCACAAGCCTAAGAAATAAACCAATAAAAATAATCACCACTTGCTCCACATACAAAGCCGCTAGCTGAAGTTAGTCTAGAATACGACCTCCAGTTTGCAATCACAGGAGTGGAAATTGGAATTTGCTTTCATAGCAAATTTGAAAGTATGTCATTGTCGAATTTGTTTTGTAACTAACATGGTCAAGTGTGTCAAGAGGAGATCTGCAAATGCTTAAATAAACTAAAGGATCAATATTTGAATTTTGTATACCATTAACGCCTTGCTAGTTTTTTTAATGACGAACATGTTGAATATTCCTGATGGCGGCGGTGCCGTAATGTCAGGGTTATATCAATGTTTGTAAGAATAAGGATAAACCACGTTATTATGAAATAGTTTTAAAACTTGTTTAAACAGAATGTTAGCAAGGACAAAGATGATAGGTAGTTGATATATCCATCGAAACATAAAAGAAAAGACGAGGACACTATGTCACGAGACGTAGAGAAGTTGTAATTAGTAAATATTAAACGTCATATTTCTAGTACAGTCAACAACATTTTGCGTGTTAGCGTGTACTATTATTTATTCTGTAATGTTAGTATAGCCACAAACATTATAACATATACACTAACATTATATACTATATATATATATATATGTATATATATATCCGCCATGGCGGTCTCGGCTTAGAATAAGACCCCTCCCAATCCTTCCGTGGATGTCGTAAGAGGCGACTAAGGGATTACACACCGCAAGATGGGCAGCAGCGTCCTCCGAGCACATCTTTGCTACACTGCGGTCACCAATCCGCCTTCCAAGCGTGGTGACTATGGCAAACCCAAGTGATAGACACACCAAAAAGACGGCCCCCCGTCCCCGGTGGCTCCATTATTCCTGGCACCGGTAGCAGCCATGGTAACGGCGGAGCAGGGGGTGCTAAGAATCCCCGGCAGAGACCCAGCTACCAACCCCCACGATCTCTGGACCTGGCAACTTATAACGCACGCACCTTGAGGACCGATGAGAAGTTGATAGAGCTGGAAGAAGTAGTAAGTAAGTTTGCGCTGGGGTATTATAGGGTTATCAGAAGTCCGAAGAGAGGGAGCGGATACGATAATCCTCAATTCCGGCAACATACTCTATTACGGGAGGGCGACCAACAGTCCCAACATGGTGTCGGGTTTCTCTTCCACAAGTCCCTCGTCAACAACATTGTGAAGATCGAAAGCGTTTCGAGCAGGGTGGTAAACCTTATATTCAGAATTACCGAACGGTATTCGTTGAAGGTCATACAGGTGTACGCCCCACATTCGAAACGCCTAGACGATGAAGTGGAGGAGTATGTGGAGTATGTATGACGACACATACACAGAAACTCTCCGAGCATACACTCAAACTTATGGCGGAACGAGGCGAGATGAGGTTACAGTCTTCAGTCGATATGTCGTGTTACAGCTTGCTTAATAAACATATCTCCAAGTCAATGCGACACGATTTGCGTTCCTATAATACTACTTGTATTAAGAACGTAATAGAGCGGAAAAAGGGCCCCAAAGTGTTCGCAAGAGATCTGTCTATTGGGCAAAGCCTGTTGACGAAGCTGAAAACCGACAGTGGCAGCATCGTTTCGTCGAAGCCAGAGATTTTGAGTGAGCTCGAGAAGTTCTATGGACAATTATACACCTCATCGCGTAGTTCTCCTAGCAGGACTACCAATGCAAGAGCCCGTTTGACCCGAAATTATGCCGAAGATATCCCGGACGTCAGCCTATACGAGATCAGAATGGCTCTCAAACAGCTTAAGAGTAACAAGGCACCAGAAGAGGACGGAATAACAACAGAGCTATTGAAAGCGGGTGGAACACCGGTAGTTAAAGTCCTTCAGAAGCTGTTTAACTCCGTTATCCTCGAGGATACTACGCCAGAGGCGTGGCACAGGAGCCTCTTGAAGAATTATAGGCCCATTTCGCTGCTGACCCACGTCTATAAGCTGTTTTCGAGAGTAGTTACAAACTGTCTCGCTCGTAGGTTTGACGACTTTCAGCCTCCCGAACAAGCTGGATTTCGGAAAGGCTTTAGCACCGTAGACCACATCCATACGCTCCGGCTGATTATATAGAAGACCGAAGAGTATAATCGGCCACTATGTCTAGCGTTTGTGGACTACGACAAAGCCTTTGATTCAGTCGAGACCCAGGTCTCAGGCAGGGTCAGGGCAGTGCTACAGTCATTACAGCGGAGCTAGATTGATTACCGGTACATCGAAGTGTTGAAGTGTTTATACAGCAAGGCCATCGTCATGGTGGTTCGTCTTCAGGATCAGAGCATGAATTCTATCAAGCTGCAAAAAGGGGTGAGACAGGGAGACGTTATCTCTCCGAAACTGTTCACCTCTGCACTGGAAGATATATTCAAGCTTCTGAACTGGAATAGATTTGGTGTTAACATCAATGGCGAATACATCACTCACCTTCGATTTGCTGATGATATAGTCATCATGGCTGAAACCCTGGAAGACCTAAGCACAATGCTCAGTGACCTCAATATTGTTTCCCAACAGGTGGGTCTTAAAATGAATATGGGCAAGGCGAACATCATGTCAAATGCCCATGTCGTACCCATGCCGGCTTATGTTGGGTACGATATTATCGAAGCTGTTGATCACTATGTCTACTTGGGTCAGACGATCCAACTGGGTAGAGGCAACTTCGACAAAGAGGTCAACCGACGAATCCAACTCGGATGGGCAGCGTTCGGGAAATTACGCCATATCTTCTAGTCGCAGATACCGCAGAGCCTCAAGACGAAAGTTTATAATCAGTGCGTGTTGCCAGTGATGACATACGGCACTGAGACGTGGACGCTAACTATTGGTCTCATACAAAAGCTCAGAGTTGCGCAGCGAGCAATGGAGAGAGCTATGCTCGGTGTTTCACTACGTGATAGAATCAGACATGAAGAAATCCGTAGAAGAACGAAGGATACCGATATAGCTCTCAGAGTTTGCAAGTTGAAGTGGCAATGGATAGGCCATATAGTTCGCAGAACCGAATACCGCTGGGGAATAAAGGTTCTCGAATGGCGACCACGAATAATCAAGCGAAGTGTGGGGAGACCCCCCACACGATGGACCGACGACATTGTAGCCATCGCAGGAAGTCGGTGTATGGAGGTGGCACAAGATCGCTCGTCATGGCGCTCTTTGGGGTAGGCCTATGTTCAGCAGTGGACTTCTGAAAGCTAACATGATGATGATGATGATGATGATGAAGTTTGTTTTAATTTATAAAACTCTTAGCTCTAATTGGCCTGTTCACGACTGTGGCTACACTTCTCTAAATTTATCATATTAGTGTATGAAATAATACCTCCGGGACGGGGGAGTGATATAGGTCCCCTTGGCCATCGCCGCTGCCGCCGCTGTCATCTGTTTACCATTATGGTTAACTTAATCTATCATCATCATCATCATCATCAATATCAATCATCAATCATCAATCAATACATATTATAAATTGAAGACGCTTTCCTCGTCTGTCTATCTGTCTCTCTGTCTGTTTGGCCGCTAACTCCTTCTAAACCTCAACGGTTTTCACCATAAGTTAGATAATTTTTCACGGAAGATTTATATATATAATAAAACCTGATTAAGTTTTTATGTAAGTAGAAAAGAAAAATATTTTGCAAGCAAGTTGCTAGATACATTTTGCATTTTACACCATACTTTTTTGACGTGTAGTTTCAGTGTTATGACGATGTATTTGATAAGCGAAATCTGCGCTATCAATTCTTTATACTTACTATTAGTTTATTCTTTGGTGTCATAGAGAAAGGGAGGCGCGTAGGTGCGGGAAGGCCGTGGTTGTGTGTCAATGTAACGTTTTAATAAAACAAATAAAGCAAGACCCTTAGCTACCCATGCGAAGTCGGGGTCTAGTTTGTTATAAATTAAAAGGCTGGTTTTTTGTATTTGGCATTCTAAATAAAAATGTACCGTAACAAGTAACTGAACACAGGATTAATACGAACCTACACAACACATATACACACACACACACACACACACACACACACACACACACAAACAACATCCTGAATGCTAGTTTTATACCAACTTCAAAAAAGGAGGAGTGAGAACCTCCTTCGATCCATTTTTTTATGTTTGTTACCTCAGAACTCCGTGATTTATGAACCGATTTCGAAAAATATTGTTTTGTTTGCAAGGATATACTTTCAGATTGGTCCCATAGAAATTTTATCAAATACAGTTCAGTAGTTTTATAACCAGTTTCAAAAAATTGGTTTGAGCGTTCGCGAAGTACGAGCGTTTGAAGTCTGTTGTTCACGTTTTTGTCAAAAAATAATAATTATAGCTGTAATATGTTCAACATTGTCAAAATATTAACTCATATCCACAGGATTTTAACCGATCCCATTTAAATGTGGTTCCATATAAATTTTATCATACTGGTTCTGTAGTTTTGGAACAGAATAAATAATAGTACAAGGTTTTGGTAGTAAATCCATTTGATGTAGTTTTTTGATTCAAAAACAATAAAACAAAAATAGCTCGGAAATCTCGGTCAATTCGAGAACTATATCGAATCGAATCGATTCGGTACGATATAGAACGGTTCTGAATGTGGGGCAGAACTAGAATACAACGTTTTTTAAATTCGGGTCTCTATCTGGATGTTTGTTGCGCATTACATAAATGCTACTGGACCCATTGAAATGCGGTTTTCACGGTTGGATAGCTTTTGACTTAAAATCTGATTTACTTAATATTTCAATCCGAGGAGTAGAAGCCGAGCAATCGTTAATAATCCATTTGACGGCTGAAGGAATTTTGTTTTAACTTGGTGTATTGGTATTTTAAGTCCTGTAATAGAACATTGAGTACTTTTAACCTAGAGTAATGAACACGCGTGCAAAGCCGCGGGTGACAGCTAGTTAAGAATATAATTGAATTCCTGGTAAAAAAGACCCAAAATTAATAAAACTCCTCGTGCCTTCCAGGGTATTCCTGAGCTCAACGTGCCTGGCATCGAGCCGCTAAGCCTGGGCCAGATCGCGCTGGCCCGCGGCCCCCAGGGCGCCAAGCTCACGGCTGTCGTCAACGACGTGAAGGTGCGGGGGCCAAGCAACTTCATTATAGAGGAGCTGAAGTAAGTAATATCACTGTATTAAGATACCAAGCGTGGTGGTTATAGCAAAAAGAAGGCAAGGGGCTAAGCAACATCATCATAGAGAAGCTGAAGTAAGTAATATCACAGTAAAATGATAACAAGCTTGGTGATTATGGCAAAAAGTGAAGATAAGGGGGCCAAACAATTCATCATAGAGGAGTTGAAGTGAGTAATATCACAGTATAAAGATACCAAGCTTGGTGATTATGGCAAAAAGTGAAGATAAGGGGGCCAAACAATTCATCATAGAGGAGTTGAAGTGAGTAATATCACAGTATAAAGATACCAAGCTTGGTGATTCTGGCAAAAAGTGAAGGAAAGGGGGCCAAACAATTCATCATAGAGGAGTTGAAGTGAGTAATATCACAGTATAAAGATACCAAGCTTGGTGATTCTGGCAAAAAGTGAAGGTAAGGGGGCCAAACAATTCATCATAGAGGAGTTGAAGTGAGTAATATCACAGTATAAAGATACCAAGCATGGTGATTATGGCAAAAAGTGAAGGTAAGGGGGCCAAACAATTCATCATAGAGGAGCTGAAGTAAGTAATATCACAGTATAAAGATACCAAGCTTGGTGATAATGGCAAAAAGTCAAGGTGCGGTGAACGCCCATGTGTCTTCGTGCATTAGCCCAAAGATGTAAACTACTGATCTCTTATCTGCTGTTGATTGTTGACGACCAATCATTAGATACCTTGGTAAAATTAACTCTACAGAGCCTCGCATGAGACTATGTTTCCCTGTAACTACAATCTGGGACTCTTTAAGTCGCGAAGGATGTCCTAGGCAAATGCGCTACATTCTTCAACGACCGCGTTGTCGCTTGTAGCCTAACAATATTGTAGGCTTGCGCCCATCCATAACAATATATGAAAGTAAAACGTAGTCTGTTTGTTTGTTTATTTGGGGAGCTTTCACGCGATAAGGGCTGGACGGATTTAGATAAAATTTAGTATGGGGACGGCTTATATCCTAGAATAAAATATAAGATACTTTTATCCCGGAAAATTGAAAGTTTCCGCGGGAAAACTGGAAAATGTTGATTACTCACTGTAAGGAACAGTTGCCATCACAGAATGGTCTGTGGTTGCCATGGAAACGAAATAACAAGTCTGTCAATAAACATCAAGAACGTTGTTGCTATACCTACTTTTGCATTGGTTTTTAATATCCTAGAAGAAAATAGGATGTTTTTTTCGCGATAAACAGTAGTCTGCGCGTACGAAGTCGCGGGCGGGAAACTAGTGGTAAAATAAACAAGGGATCCCTTGTGCCCCGTATCTCCTATATAGTTTGTGGCTACTTACTAAAATAGTTTCAAGCTTGTAGAGTTTAGATATTTATCTAAAACACTTGAGCTCAAGCTAACTCAAGTTAGCTTATCGTGAGTGGAATCAAGATTATATGTTAATGGCTATTTCTAGGTAACTCGTGATTATTTAAACGACTGCTGGATGATGTGGAGAATATAGATGAAGGTGTTGAAGGGCAGAAGGTGGCCCTGTAAGTGTTATTGTCTCTAATGGCTATCATTACATGACACACTTATTATAGTAATTCTCCAACGTTGTAGTCCAACGTACATGGAGTATTTCTTTCTATGTTCTCCAAGATCAAGATCCAGATGACAAATTTTTTAACTTTCTTATTTTGTGTTTATAATTTGAGAAACGCAGTTTTTTATTTACTTGTAAACTGACGTTTGTTCCGCTTTGTTTTGTATATTTTATTTGCCTTTGTGGTACTTAGGCTATGTGTTGGAAACAATATTTATAATTTTACTAGTTTTGTATTAATGTTAGTCTTGTTTTTCCTTCTTTTAAATATTTTATAAATATTGTAATTAAGGTTATATGTACTTCTTAAATTGTAAATGACGGTATTGTTTCATTTGTTTTGATGGGGCACTGTTCAAATAGATAAATAATATCATTATTGTACTGACACGTATCATACTAAGTAGTACCTAAACATTATTCAGGTCAGCGCTTTATTGACACCAAGAAAAAATGATACAGACATAGGAAAACACATCAATTATGTCATCTTAATATTAAAATATTAAAAAAGCTTAAATTTTCAACTGAACAAGTTTTTAATCGACTTCACAAAAGGTTATATTATTATGATTGACTGTATGTAAATTGGTTCAGTAGTTTTTATCTATACTTATAATAAAGCAATAGGAACGAAAAAGTATGTACAAAGAAGATAATTAAAAAATAAATGGTCTAGGGTACATAAAATAAGCTACTAAACAAGAATATAACATTTAAAAAATTCGTGTCTGTCTGTTTGTCTGTATGTTTGTTCGCGCATCACGTTAATACTACTAGACCGATTGCGATACGGTTTGGTATTTTAGGTCCTAGAATAGCACAAAGAGTACTTTTAACCTACAGAAATGACCACGCGTGCGAAGCCGCGGCCATCAGCTAGTTAGAACATATATTTGTTTTGTTTTATTATGTTGTATTGGGATTTCTGAACTGAATTAGATTATTGTTTTTACTTGAGAAAGTAGATCTCCAGTGTACTGTATAAAAAGTTCATCAAAATTGGTTTAGTAGCTTTAAACAAGCTTTTAATTCACTGGGTTATTATGCTTGGGACTAGTTTGCAAGTCAATTTTGAACCATTTAACGACGTCCAAAGATGCTGAAGTTTATGATGTAGTAGTTATGATGACAATTTATGGTAGGTACTATTGAGCTGAACTGATGATGGCGCTGGATGGTAGTCACAGGAACTCTACAATCAGATGATAGAACCCCTCTGAGGCTAGGCTCAGTCGGTTTGTTTTGATAAGTTCACTGGTCTTATGTGGTATCCAAGGTCTGATGATGGAGACGAAAGGTAGTCTAAGGAACTCAACAATCAAATGATGAAACCCCTTAGAGTTTGGGTTCATTTGGTTTGTCTTAATGAGATCTCTGGTCTTATGTTGTATCGAAGGTCTGATGATGGAGCCGGAAGGTAGTCAAAGGAACTCAACAATCAGATGATGGAACTTTTTCTACTTGTCATTTGGTTTGCCTTTATGAGATCTCAGATCTTATGTGATATCAAAGGTTTGATGATGGAGCCAAAGGAACTCAACAATCGGATTATGGAACCCCTTCGAGATTGAGCTCATTTGGTTTGTCTTGATGAGATCTCTGGTCTTATGTGATATCCAAGGTTTGATGATGGAGCCAAAGGAACACAACAATCGGATGATGGAACCCTTTCGAGCTTGGGCTCATTTGGTTTGTCTTGATAAGTTTACTGGTCTTATGTTGTATCCAAGGTCTGATGATGGACCCGGAAGGTAGTCAAAGGAACTCAACAATCAGATGATGGAATCTCTTCAAGTTGTCATTTGGTTTTCTTTATGAGATCTCTGGTCTTATGTGGTATCTAAGGTCTGATAATGGAGCCGGAAGTTAGTCAAAGGAACTTAACAATCGGATGATAGAGTCCCTTCGAGTTTAGGCTTATTTGGTTTGTCTTGATGAGTTTTTTGGTTTTATGTGGTATCCAAGGTTTGATGATGGAACCGTAAGGTAGTCAAAGGATCTCAATAATCGGATGATAGAACCCCTTCGAGATTGAGCTCATTTGGTTTGTTTTGATGAGATCTCTGGTCTTATGTGGTATCCAAGGTTTGATGATGGAGCCAAAGGAACTCAAGACTCGGATGATGGAACCTCTTCGAATTTGGGCTCATTTAGTCTGGTCTTTGGTCTTTGTAGTGTCCAAGGTCTAATGATGGAGCCGGAAGGTAGTCAAAAGAACTTAACAATCGGATGATGGAATCCCTTCGAGTTTAGTCTCATTTGCTTTGTCTTGATAAGTTCACTGATCTTGTGTGATATTCAAGGTATGATAATGGAGCCGGAAGGTTGTCAAAGGAACTAAACAATCGGATTATGGAATCCCTTCGAATTTGGGCATATGTGGTTGTCTTGATGAGTTTTCTGGTCTTATGTGGCATCCAAGGTCTGATGATGGTGCCGGAAGGTGTTCAAAGTACCTCAACAATCAGATGATGAACCTCTTTGAGTATGGGCTTGTTTGGTTTGTTTTAATGAGTTTATCTGGTCTTAGGTAGTATCCAAGGTCTGATGATGGAGCCGGAAGGTAGAAAAAGGAACTCACCAATCGGATAATGGATATATTACCGTCGGCCCCCACGAACGGCCACCACGTGGGGGCAGACGGTAATACTTATGGCTATCGGCCACCACGTATAACAAATGGTGGCCGACGGTAATACACTTATGGCTATCTGCCCCCACGTATGAGAAACAGTGGCAGACGGTAATACACTTATGGCTATCGGCCCCCACGTGCGAAAAGTGGGGGCCGACGGTAATTCACTTAGGGCTATCGGCCCCCACTTCCATTATTATTTTAAATTAAAAGTGAAATGAAATAATAATGTAGTAGACAGTGTTTACCAAAATAAAACAATAAAAAATACAGAATAATACTTTTTCCAAAGTATTTAACATAAAATTAATTTAATTCAGTCAATAGTTTATTAATGGTTTTCATAAGCAATATCTAGCTTAATAAAAATACAACTAAAAAATCAACCATATTAACGCTAGAACATATAAAATAATGACCTGATAATTTATGATAAGCTAATATGATAAGTAAACATTATCTACAGTGTTTACCAAAATAAAACAATAAAATAATTACAGAATAATTATTTATAAATGGTTTTCCAAAGCAACTAAAACGAAATTCCCAATGACAAATTATTATGCCCTATCAGCCTCTCCTCTCATTTTTTTTTAAATTATATGATATAGTCATTTAGTAGATAGTGTTAACCAAAATAAAACCATAATAAAAATGCAGAATAATATTATATTAATGATTTTCCAAAGAAATATTCTTGCTTAAAATTCAAATTAAATTAAAAATCAAGATTATTAACGCTACAATATATAAAACTATATATAGTATTTTAGTAGATAGTGTTTACCAAAATAAAAATACAGAATGATATCATATTAATGATTTTCCAAAGCAATGTTCTTGCTTAATAATAAATTAGTTTTTCCGCCCGCGACTTCGTACGCGCGGACTACTGTTTATTGCGAAAAAAAGCATCCTATTTTCTCCTAGGATATTAAAAACTAATGCAAAAGTAGGTATAGCACCACTATTGATGTTTTTTGACAGACTTGTTATTTCGTTTCCATGGCAACCACAGACCATTCTGTGATGGCAACCGTTCCTTACAGCAAGTAATCAACATTTTCCAGTTTTCTCGCAGAAACTTACAATTTTGCGGGGTAAAAAGTATCCTATGTTTTATTCCAGGGTATAAGCTATCTCCATTCCAAGTTTCATCAAAATCCGTCTAGCCGTTATCGCGTGAAAGCACCCCAAACAAGCAAACAAACAACGTTTCACTTTTATATATTGGTATGGATTTTAATTAAAAAAAAACTAGAATATTAACGCTAATCTAAGCACTGGTAGTGACGAGGGGCAGCATATTTACGTTATTTTGTATTTTTTGTTGGTTACGTAAATAGTTCATTTAACTTATAATTTACAAAAGTATTTGGAGTGGGGCCGATAGCCATAAAAGTATTACTGTTTTAGTTTAATTATAAATCATAAACTACCAAGTCAATATTTTATATTTTCTAGCGTTAATATGCTTGATTTTTTAGTTTTATTTTTATTAAGCTAGATATTGTTTTGGAAAACCATTAATGTTTATTAATACTGTAATTACGGCTTCATTTAATTTTTAATAAAATAAATACTGAGAGTAAGGGCTGATAGGGGGCATAATAAGTGTATTACCGTTTTAGTTTGACTGTAAATCATAATTTACTATGTCGTTAATTTTCTTGACTTATTACTTTAATTTTATGTTAAATGCTTTGGAAAAAGTATTATTCTGTATTTTTTATTGTTTTATTTTGGAAACACTGTCTACTAAATTGTTATTTCATTTCACTTTTAATTTAAAATAATAATGGGAGTGGGGGCCGATAGCCATAAGTGTATTACCGTCGGCCACCATTTGTTATACGTGGTGGCCGATAGCCATAAGTATTACCGTCTGCCCCCACGTGGTGGCCGTTCGTGGGGGCCGACGGTAATATACCGGATAATGGAACCCCTTTGAGCTTGGGCTCATTTGGTTTGTCTTGATGAGATCTCTGGTCTTATGTTGTATCCAAGGTCTGATGATGGAGCCGGAAGGTAGTCAAAGGAACTCAACAATCAGATGATGGAATCTCTTCGAGTTGTCATTTAGTTTTTATTTATGAGATCTCTGGTCTTATGTGGTATCTAAGGTCTAATAATGGAGCCGGAAGGTAGAGCTCAACAATCGGATGATGGAATCCCATCGATTTTGGGCTTATTTGGTTTGTCTTGATGAGTTTTCTGGTTTTATGTGGTATCCAAGATTTGATTATGGATGCCGTAAGGTAGTAAAAGGATCTCAATAATCGGATGATAGAACCCCATCGAGATTGAGCTCATTTGGTTTGTTTTGATGAGATCTCATTACTACGCCACTTAGAAACACCTTTCCTTAATTTGCATCAATGCATCAATTAGCACAACATTTGATACATCGAAGTACGTTTGTTATATGCAATTTCTTGCGAAAAACGGCTGGCAGGAACTGTAGAAGGGTCGAAGATCGTACTTAGTGGACTAGGACCAGCAGTGGGTGAATACAGTCTGATGATGATGATCTATATGGCTAAACAGTCTAGGGGTAAAATTTAATTGAAAATAGAAACACCTTTTTACCCGACTACAGCAAAGCAAGGGAAGGGTGATGAGTTTAACAGTCTATGTATGTATGTATGTATGTATGTATGTATCTATCTATGTATGTGGATATTTGGATGTTCCACCATAGTCGTCTATTTATGTACGTGGATATTTGGATGTTCCACTATAGCGTCGCCCCTATTAGTTCGATTTTGACAAGCGACATTTCATATGCAATTTTTTACCCGACCGTATTCGAGTTTTAGTTTTTGAACTTATGTCTTGTTTATTAATAAAGTGGTCCAAGCCTTGGCAGTTTCCATGTAATTTATGTGTTCTTATTACATCGGGTTACAAATGTCAAACTTGCTAATTCCAGGTCTGACCTGGACAAGAACCGGTTCGACTTCAAACTCCTGCTTCCAAAGCTGGACTTCGCCGGCAAGTACAAGATGGACATCCAGGTTCTGCTGTTGCGGCTCCAGGGACGGGGGAACATCACTGGAACTTTCAGTTAGTATACTTATTAGGGTTCCATAGTTCAAGACTGTCCAGTCTGTCCGCCTGTCTGTCCCTACGTCTATCCGTCCCGACTGTTACAGTATCTATACTTGTAATAAAGCAATGAGTACGAAAAAGTCTGTACAAATAAGATAATTAAAAAATATGGTCTAGGGTACTTAAAATAAGCTACGGAACAAGAATATAACTTTTTTTTAAATCGTGTCTTTCTGTTTGTTTCTTTGTTAGTCTGTATCACATCACTTAAAACATACTGAACCGATTGCGATGCAATTTGATGTTGGATAGCTTAAAGTTTGACCTAAAAACTGGTGTACTTGGTATTTCAATCCGATGAGTATAAGCCGAGCAATCGATAAAAACTTTTTGACAGCTGAAGGAATTTTGATCAAATCTTGGTATATTGGTATTTTAGGTCTTCGAACAGCTCACACTGTACTTTTAACCTAGACTAATAACCACGCTTGCGAAGCTGCAGATACAGCTAGTCATACATAATTTTTTAGAGTTAAGAACTGAAATGCATATAAGGGGTTCGAACATTTCTGTATGGAAGCTGGCATACCCACCGGCCGCCATTTTTTTTCTTCGTTTCCGCGCACGTTGATTGTTATATATATGGGTAAGGGACACTTTTAAAAACAAATAATGTCAAGTATATATTACCCTAAAGTGTCACGTTCCCGAAATATTTGGAGGTAAAAGTCGCCATATGAGAACTATTTACAATGATAAAAAATGCAGTTATTACATGTGTATACGCATTCCATTATATGAATAGTTCCCAGTAGTAGTTGATTTTACTATTTTTTAGAAGACAGTACCTACAAATATTTTTACGAAAAAGCCACTTTAATTAATCACCTAATTTACTAAATCGAATCACGCTATTTTATTTGTCAAAGTATATACCTAGTTCTATAAGATAACTGATAACGTTAAATAATCTTTACCAGGGAACATCTATATTCTTGTCTCACTCGCATTCGTTGTTCATAATAGTAATAAGACTTTCTGCCCTTGCTTATGCCAGCGAAACAGTGGAAGAGAACTGGTGACTTCAAACAAGGTTTTACCAATGCGCGAGTGGGATAGAATACTGGTCTACTCGTATGTTTTATGTAAAAGATAAACAGATCACCGCGTGCGTGGATGGTTATGCTATGTGGTGGTGCTATAATAATAAATGATTATTACACGACTGCCCAAAATAGGAGGTTTTTTTTAGCATTCATGTATGTTGGTATGTATGTGAGTTTATTTATTCCACTATAATTTTTAAATGCCTGAACAGATTCAGACGTATGGACGTATCGTTAGAATCCTTACCCTTCCCCTTGAGTAACATAGACTATTTTTTTAAAACGTTCATTCTGTTAGCCATTCTGGCAGTGTGGCAAAACTTTAAAATTAGAAAAAATCTTCGAATTTTACAATATGGGTATCAAATTGAGGCCTTGATAAGCACACTCCAACAATATATAATTTATTGGCAAAAGCTCTTTTTTGGCAAGGCAGGCATATTTTTTTAGCTTTTAAGCTAGTTATTACTTAACATCTGTATTATGTGTTTTCTTTCAGTTTAATTATTTAACGTTACCATTTATATTAAAATAGCGTCTTTTTGCGATGTGGTTTCGATTTATTAAATTAATTAACTGATTAAAGCGGCTTTTTTGAGGAAATATTCATACTGTCTTCGAATAAATAGTAAAATAAACTACTACTGGGAATTATTCATTAAATTGAATGCGAATACACACGTAATGACTGCATTTTTATTCATTACTAGCTGTGCCCGCGGCGTTGCTCGCGTGGTAGTTTTTTCTGAGATATAAGGATCCTATGAGTTATTGCAGTACCAAAAGTACCAATATAGGTACCTACCTACCCGTTTTAACAACCTTTAGTAGCGACTCGACATGGCCGTGATAGGTTAGGAGACGAAGGCGGGTGCTCGATCGCCACTGAAGGTTGTTGACAGAAATATGTGTTACGGTAGCGTTGTATGGAGATATATTTTTGAAATACGATACGCGAAATCCTAAATTCGAAAGTATACCCGATGTCAGCTCAGTCATAAACGTTGGGTTTTCGCTTTTATGAAAACATGCTCGATGCCAACATGGTCTCTGTGTTATAATATATTATCAATATCCCAAGATATAATAAAGGCGCAGTTGTCTGTATATGTTTATCTACATGTTTTCAATTAAAACTTGAAGGTTCAATTCAGAAAATTACAGCAGCCTTAATAATATCAAGGAAAATGACGCATAAAATATGTAAATGATTTTAATTATGGAGCAAAATATTTCTAGAAGCGCGTGGTTTCAATCCACGGACGTCTGGATTATATTTCTACGGATGTAACACTGGGCCAATCTGCTTCGTGGAGAGAACGACGAAAATCTGTACCGTTCTAAAAACGTATTATTATTTTAAATTTAACATAACTTTGGACCCCTATCCCTTAAAAATCCTTATTTTTTCGGGATAAAATGTGGTTCAAATTTTTAAACATAATGTAAACTTTAACTGTGCCCAATTACATTAAAATCTATCCAGTAGTTTCAGCGTGATACGTGTTCTTTTAAATAACTTTCAACCCTTATCCTGCGGTACCCCTTTATTTTTTCGGGATAAAAAGTATTTTAAGTGTTAATCCATGACATCAGCTATGATTTTGCCAGCTTGCATCAAAATCCGTCTGGTACTTTCAGCGTGATGCCTGTTCAAAGAGACAGACAGACAGACAGACAGACAAAAAAAAAGTTTTGCACTCAATATCGATTTTGAACTTTATCGCAATTATAATTTTCTAAAAATATTTAATGTACAGATTTAGCCCAGTTACAGTTTTATTATCGTAATAGATAATTGTTCTCATATGGCAACTTTTACCTCCAAATATTTCGGGAATGTGACACTTTAGGGTAATACATTATTTGAAATTTTTTGTTTGTAAAAATGTCCCCTAACCGTGCGCGGAAACTAAAAAAAAAAACAAAATGGCAGCCGATGGATATGACACAGAGATTATATCCCCTTTGTTACGAGGATACTTTAAATGTAAGTGTCAATTAGGATATATTTTTTTACAGCAAAAGAATCGCGAATACTGTATATTTTCAAGATAGAACAGCAAGTCTAAAATTATAACAAATAAGTGAATGAGTAATGTTTCAACAAGCATGTGTGTCAAGTTCAATTGTCGAGCAGGCGGTTACCTCAGTGGTTGCACAATCGGCAGTTACGATCGATCCGGCTGCATTCCTCCGGCGCCAGCGCATTGCGCGGGCGCAGCGCTCTGCCGTCGTCACAGATTAATTGATAAGGAATCACTACATATTTATTTTTGAGTACATTTTTTGCATATAATGTAAAAATTATACGCAGGATATTTCTTAAACACATCTTACTAACGTAGACCCATTCACTTTTAAAACCTATATTTACCCGAGTACGGCAAAGCAAGGGAAGCATAATGAGTATAAAAGTCTATATATCTAGTATATAAGTGGTTCTTCCACCAAAGCGTCGCCAATTTTAGTCCGATTTTGACAAGCGAGGTATCAATCGATTCGGCTGCATCGCAAGAGTGTAATTTTTTGCCCTATGGAAGTTATGACTTATTTGTAACCTTGATGGATATGTCTAGCTAGACCTATCTATCTATGTTGTTGATCACCTCTGCTACCCCTAAACTTATCTTTATTATGATGCGGCTCACTTAGCTGTTCATTTACAAACTGTAGTCATGTAGTTTTTCCCCAAAATAAAAGTATCTTTGATATATGCACTATCTTTGTGTAGAGTTTCATGTCAAGTTCTGAAATTGGTTCAGCTGTTTGCGCATGAAAGCCACACAAAGTTCTGAAATTGGTTCAGCGGTTTGCGCATGAAAGACACAAAGTTCTGAAAATGGTTCAGCTGTTTGGGCATAAAAGCCACACAAACAAGATGTTTCACTTTTGTTTACTAGAAGAGATGTTTATTTCTAATAGTATGACGTGGTTTCAGGGTTTTTATTGCCCTTGGATTTGCTTATATGCATCTAACTGGGGGTGATTCTCGGTGCATGCGAGATTAGCTTTCATACGAAATTAGCTTTCATACGAGATTAGCTTTCATTCGAGATTACGTCACATCTAGTATGGCATAAAATTTTCGAAGTATATAAGATCATCACACGATGGGAGCCTACAGACGATCGGCGACGTCGTGGCCGGCCGCGAAAGAGGTGGCGAGATGTTTTTTCGCATTTCAATCTCATTGGCCCCAAGTAATAGGGCTGTGTGGAACGAAATAGGGGAGACCTTAGGCAAACCCAGCCGTGGGACACAGTAAAAAAATAGAAAAAAGAAGATATGACGTCATCTCCTAATAACGCTAATGTTCAAATGGTATAATATTCATTCGATGTAATAGTCGATTTATGTGAATTTTACTTGATCAAATCTCCCATATAATAAAATATCATTAATGTAGGGTTTTCATGGTACCAAAGGTGTTCAAACAGAAAGGAAACATAAGATAAGAAAGAGTTTTTTGAAGGCGGTGCCAGACCCAGGCATCATTTAAATCTAATATCTTTACAAAATTAATGCATACCTATCTACGTACGAAGTAATATGCAGTTGTCTATGACGCACCCTCATACAAAACACGAAATGCAGAAGAGACAAAACAAGACTCACTCGAGCAGATTTTGACTTTCACACGTTCACAAACCGATTGACACGAATACAGCAATCTAGTAAATTATAAAGTTTTTATAGATAATTACTTGAAAAGCTTATTATTTTATATAGCACGTCAAGCCGTTTAAAACATTATCTTTTTGAATATGCTCAACCATATTTATAATTATGGCTCGGTTTGGCACCGCCTTCAAAAAACTCTTGTTGTATTTTTGCATTATTATTACGTTGGTAATTTTGAAAAAGTGATACTGTTCTGGCTGAATTGTACTTATTTTATTATTTTTAGTGGTTGTTTACAAAATAACATTTTTAATATGAAGTCGATTTAAATTCTTTTGGAATTATTTTTTGTGAGTTTATACTACGAGGTAGGTAGGACATAGGATACTTTTCATCCCGAAAAATTAAAGGGTTCCCGCAGGATATTGGTTGAGAATTATTTAAAAGAACACGTATCACGCTGGAACTACTGGTCAAATTTTGATGCAACTTGACCCAGTCGTAGTTTGTATGATGGGTAAAATAAAGGATACATTTTATCCCGAAAAATCAAAGGTTCCTGCGGGATAAAAACTGGAAAAAAAACTAAATAATATATATCTATACCATTTTTTAAAATAATATATATCTATACCATAATAAGTACATGATCATCGGGTGGCGCTAAATCTAACATTGCGCAGTAATAAAGCAATAAGTACGAAAAAGTCTGTACAAAGAAGATAAAAAAAATGTGGTCTAGGGTACTTAATAACCTACTGAACAAGAATATAACATTTATTTAAAACATGTCTGTCTGTCTGTATGTTTGTTTGTTCGCACATCACGTAAAAACTACTAGACCGATTGAAAAGCGGCTTTCACTGTTGGATAACTTAGGGTTTAACTTAAAAACTGGTATAATTGGTATCTCATTCCAATTAGATAAAAATCTTTTGACAGCTGAAGTATTTTTGATCAAAACGTTGGTACATTGGTATTCTAGGTCTTGGAATAGGTCATAGAGTATTTTAACCTGGAGACATGACCACGCGTGCGAAGCCGCGGGCACAGCTAGTGTTCTAAGTAAATATAACATATTTTTGACAAATGAATATTCGGTCAAATCATATTATTTATTATGAAAATTACTTCAAATGTATATAGATTAAATAAATGTTTGTTTCAAATAATAATATAGTAAATAAGAAATAATAATAAGTTTAATAAGTAAATAAGAAATATAAATAGAAAAATTATAATAAAAGTTTTTCTACAAAACAAGGGAGTACCACTATCTAGTTACTCGCTACGTGATGTGAATGATTTTTTTATAAGCATACATTCAGCTCGCACTGAGCTGGCCACTGTTGGGAATATGCCTTCTCTTTGTCTCACGCCATTCGTTCCGATCTTGTGCAAGTCTCTTCCAATCTATGATGGTGTGCATGACAATGCCAATCCAATCTTCGGGTTTTTGGTTTGCCGTCTGCCCCTAAGTCAATGATTTTTTTAACTCAAAAATAATTTAATTCGATCATTATCATTTTATCATCATCAGCCTATTCTGAACTAGATCCAAGATGCTGACATACAAACAGAACCTCATTTGTCATATCTCGATAATATATGTATTATGTTATAATTTATTTAAATTTTAATGGTATATAATAGAGCATTGTGAATGTTTAGGCTCACCTGTACCTAAGTTCATAATTGTAATTAATAAAATCCACATACACAATGTATTTTGTGGTTCTTGGATATGCCATTCGCATATTCTTCACGAAATGTCTTTCATCGTTTTGAGCGATGGTATCGAGACCAGCATATAACTTACTATCTATATTAGTCGCTAGCTGCTCTGCCCTACGGCTCCCGTTCTTTTTCCGTTATCCAACTGAATCATTGCACTATCGCGAGGAAAAAGTACCATTATATCTATTTGGTTTTAAGTGCCACATAACTAATAGTTCAGAATCGGATCAGGAGTTTTAGATATTACCTCCAACCGTACAAACCGTCCCCGTAGAGCGAAAATAACCTAAGTGACACTTTTATCAAAAATGAGTTTGAATGTCACGCTTGTCACATTATTTTTCTTTATTTTTCTATCTTACCACCATAGCTCTAGCTCTTCTCATGACTGAGATAGGAAACGTCAAAACTCACTAATTGCATGATTATTCTCCACATATGTGAGGGCAAAATAATTAAATCATTTTAGTGATTATTACTTTAATAATAGATAATATCTAAAAAACCCAAGCGTATTTAGTTAGTTTTCCTCTGAAATATGTGATTAATATTGCCATTGGAATCGGAGAAAAAAAACACTAAATGATTGTAGTGACATAACATTACAGGCTTAGAAAAAATTCAGTAGAGCGAAAACTAAGTCGTTTTAGGGAATAAACGAATATGTTTCTTTTGAATTTGACAAAAATTCCAATAGTAACAAATAATTATTATCTTTTAGTGACTTTTCACTCATTCCAATATGTAAAATATATTTATTTGAGCAGGACTAAAATCTTTTACTTATTTTTCATTTACATGACTTGGAGCAACTTGGCAGAAAATTTCTAACCCAAACCCCAAACCACGAAAGCGGTCTTCCTAGACGTAGCTACTCAAACGTGGACGTGGACGTGGCTTTTGACAAAGTCTGGCACGCTGGGCTAATATACAAGTTGTATCAGCTTGGGGTGCCACCGCCTTGTGCTCATAGTACAGGACTACCTTAAGAGCCGCTTTTACTATCATGTCGAGGGAATCAGATCTAACCCGCACCCCATCAGAGCCGTAGTCCCTCAGGGCTCACGCTCTCTCCGCTTTTGTTGTGCTCATTATACACCAGCGACTTTCTGCGTCCTCGCAACGTAGACATCTCCCTCTTGGCCGACGATACCGCGATCTATTCCACCGGATTGAAACCAACCCAACTTCGGAGCCGCATCCAACGAGCGATTATCGCTCTTGGAAAATGGTTCCGAAGGTGGCACATTTTGATAAACCCTGAGAAAAGTGTAGCAATACGCTTTACTGTGGGTGCCAAACGTTTCTTTCCATCCGGTCACATTACGATGTTTGCCATCCCGTGGGCCAAGTCAACCAAGTGCTTAGGAGTCCCTTGTTGATTATCGACTCTGATTTTACAAACACATCAAAACCATCCGGGACAGGGCGGCCTTCTCTAAGGTCACCTATACCATCTCAAAGGCAAGCTTATTAAAATATCCCTTAGAAATAAGGTGACACTTTACAAAGCCTGCATCCGTCCCGTCCTGACTTACGCGTCCGTTGCATTCACGCATGCTCCCCTTCCCCCCGTCTATCCTGGAACTGCTCCAGATAATACAAAGTAAATTAATTCGAAATGCAGTAGGTGTCCCCTGGTATCAGAGGAACGCCGACCTGCAATGCGATATCAAGCTTCTCTCGATCCGACAATTCATTAAAGATACCTCTCGCCTCTATATTGATGCGATGCCCCATAACCCCAACCCCCTTACAGTTCAAGCCACGAACTACAAGACAGTCACGACAGCCCTGCGAAGACGCCCTTGTGATATCTTGAGCTACCCAGACGACGCCATCGCAGTGGTGGATTACACAAATTCCTTACACTGTCAAAGAAATCACTATGTATACCAATACATACTATTTATGTATACATAAATAGTATGAATATTTATGTATTATTTTTTTATGTATAATAATACAATAAATACCAATTCATAGCAGACTTTCTAGTTCATTTGATTCAGCGGTCAGATAATGATTTGGAGGTTTTTGAGCAGAAATATCTAGAAAGCGGGCACACACCATAGAGGTGGAATTCATGTATAGTGCCATTGAGAAATAAGAACGACATTCGCCAATCTATTCTAAGATTGACTCGAAGTCTATTATGATGCGTGCAAGGTCTAAAAGACACAGGAACTCTGAACCCCCGTGTAAAGTTCATGAATTTGTCTAAAATGATAATGCTTGATGTGAGTGCTATAAATGAAGCATTTATCAAAAACACAAGTAAGGGTGAAACTAAATTAAACTAAAGTAGCTACAAATAAAATGTCTGAGATTCGAAAGAAAACGTACCGGGATAATACAATTCCGTTATTCACTTGAAGGGCCTTACCTTGAACTGGATGTCTTGAAGACAGAGGAATTACAAGCGTACTACAAGAAAAAACCTCTCATGGAGTTGACAATAATACGGAAGTACACAACAAAAACAGAGACACCATTACGACGAGCTTAAAACCGTTCATTATTCCGAAGGCTTACTTTAGTGCTCTTCCTATTTCGGAGGTCAAAAAGAATGACCTGATAGGTTTTTGTACTAGTGGAATTAATCCTCATAAGCAGTATCCGTGGTACTATTCCCTACCTACTAACAAAACTGCAGTCAATAAAATAGGCGGACCAGCTCCCCGATTCAGAACAACGGAGAATGTTTTAATGAAACTGCTTTTTAATAAAGATAACGCATGATTTTATTTTCTTTGTCTTATTTATTGCCTACTTACATAATTTATATTTTATCTATTAATTGAAACAGGTGAAATTCTAAGTTTAAATTTTAATTTATTATTAAATTAGTTGATAACTCAACATATAAATTATATTTTAACACAAAAAAAACCAAGCGAAATGTCATTAACATGCCTTCAAATTTTAAGTAATATTTCACTAAAGGAACTTATATTAGCTACAAATTCTAAATCATAACATTTCAAGTGAGCGAAAATTAACTAACTTGTATTTGAATTAATTAGTCTTAAGTAAAAAGGAAAGATGGGCAAAGATCGCAACACATTGGGTACCCAATGACCGACGAAGGCGTCGAGGCCGTCCACGGAAGCGGTGGCGTGACGATCTTGATACTTTCGAAGGAAATTGGCTTGAACTTGCACAAGATAGAGATAAATGGAAGGAATTGGAAAGGTGGAGACCTTTCCAATTCCTTCCATTGCCCACCCTTTGCCCAGCAGTGGGACACTACAGGTTGAATAAAAAAAAAAGTAAAAAGGTTTTGCTAAAATCTGATTTCACTAGACAAGAAGTCATTCACATCCAAAATCATTAAAAAGTTTTTAATATGGCTCCAAATTTAAAAGTTATGTGTTTTCTTTTTTTGAAAACTTTGAAGTTACATTATTACGAAGTCACTATTTGTTAGTTAGTTAATTTTCGCTCTACGGGGACGATTAACATACATACAAACGAACAAGTTTACCTAATATTATAGTGTAGAAGAAATGTAGATTGGTGGAAGGCAGAGGTTTTGAACCGAGTGCCGCTGGATTGTGAAGTACATATGCTACCTCAGCCACCCTTTAAAGATATCGCACGACCTAATCCGAAATTTTCATCAAATGAGTTAGCGTCGTAAAACGACTCAAAACAATAATTATACAATTCCAGAGAACTACGCCTGCAACGTCACCATGATAGGGCACAAGGAGCAGCGTGGCGAAGAAGGCGAGTTCCTCCGCTTCGACCCGTTCAAGGTCAGGCTGCGAGTGGGACAGTCCTCCCTCTACCTCACCAACCTGTTCGACGGCGACCCAGTGCTGGGCCCAGCCACCAACCGCGTCATCAACGAGAACAGCCAGGTGTTCCTGCAGGAGATCAGCCCGGTGCTGGAGAAGTCTCTCGCGGACCTCTTCACGGAAATGGCTAATAGGATCACATCGAAGTTTACTTATCAAGAACTGTTTCCCTGATAATTGTGCGCTGGATCTGCAATGATATCTTTCGGATGTCTGAGGACGTTAATGCTGTTTGTAATATACTTATAGAATTAATAAATTAGTTATAAACTTTTTAAACTTATATGGCCACAAACACTAATGTCTACATTCGAGTACTTTTGTTTCGAGTTTTCGATATTTATATCGATCGTTTTCTGTAGTATTTGTTTGTCCAGAAAAACTAATACTTTGTACTTTCGCCTTTTTTTAGTTTGTCCGTGATCATCGTGGCACTAGAAATATTAGAAACTATAGAAACAAAAGTATTACATATTGGATACCGTTTCTAATGTTAACATATTCGTTATTATTAGAAGTGCTGAACTGCTGGTACTGATGTATGACGATGGCGATAGACCATAGAGCTATGCCTTAACCAAAGGGGTTTACCTAGTACAGTAAAATCAACAACTTCGACTCAGTCATCGGAAATATATATTAGCGAGAACGATATAATATAGTTTATGTTGATGTTTTTGTGATAGTTTACATAAAGTTTTTTTATGGCACGAGTTACATGGCAGTATGGTAGATACAAGAAAATGCACATGCGTACATGTAATAGAAAATTATTACATACATGTAATAGTTAAAAAATACGCTATTTTTGATCAGATACCACTTTGCGGCTATCTTCATTTGATAGCATAGATTTTGATTTGATAGATAGTACTTAGTTGAAGACTTGAAAAAATAGAATAAAAAAAAAATATGGGAGTGGTACCATTGTTGTAAATTTGTTTAATATATCATTTTCCACACTCTACTTTTATTCTCTAGTATACACTAAGTAAAAAAATGCATTGTTATTAAAAACATGTAAGCAAAAACGCTCTTTAAAAAAATACATTATTTGTACAGAGAATGAATGGAAAAAGTTTTCCTGGGGGGAAATGAGTTGATACAGACCAACATGTATTAATTTTGAAAAATAAAGATACTCAGGTAGGTTCTTTCTTAAAATCCATTAGAACTGTTTTTAATTTCTTCAAAATAGATCTTATGTTTCCTAAGAACAATAGCTTCTAACTATAATAGAAAAGGAACCAACCCTTGATGCCCCATTATTTTGCTTCACCCTGGTTTATTTCAGAAAATACAAGCGAAAAATAACAACTAAGTAATTTAAACTAAAGCAATTTTTACAATATCGTTTTATTTTTAACTTGTGGGTACGATTGAATCGCGTTTTATTTGCTGCCAAGTAGGCAATGTATTTTGGCTAGGTAATAAATAATTGAGGATATAGGTATGTATACTGTTGTTATACACTGGCCTTCAAAACTTAGTACCCACTACACTATGAAAATTGCAATTTTTCCTAAACTATAGAAGTCAGAGTTTTGAAATAAAATCATTTTATAACAAATTTCATCACCTTTTTTTTATATTGTAGTTTATTAGTAACGTTTTTAACTTCAAAAAAGATTAAGTCAAAAAGTTTGTGTCTGTTCGCGCATCACGTTAAAACTGGACTGATTGCAATGCAATTTTCACTGTTGGAAAGCTTAGGTTTTGATTTTAAAACTGGTGTACTTGGGATCTCAATCCAACGAGTAGGAGCCAAGCAATTTAATAAAAACTCTATTAATTTTAAAAGTTGGTACTAAGTTTTGAAGGCCAGAGTTGCTTGATGAATTGTTGTAATATAGGCTATGTGAAATCCAAAATGTGATAATAAGATTTTTAAGCGTGATCATACGATCAACGCTGTTTGCATACTATAAGGTAATGGTTAGTTTTAAAGTAGAATATTATACATTTTTATACCTTTTTTAATGTGTATTTTAGTGAAAAACGAGAACAGATAAATTAATATATTTTTTATGTCATTAATACAGCTACTTAATGTGTTATCATAATATACTTATGGAACGTAAAATTGATAAAAGTTGCTAGTTGCTGAAAAATGTACTTAAAATCTGTACACGAAGCGATAAAACTTAAAATCTTTTATTTACTTTGCTCGTTGGAAATGAACGAAATACATTTTACATTTAGATATTTATGTCCACAAAATTAGCCTAAATATAGCCTGTTTTCAGTGATGGTCATTGATATTAAATATTGTCACAGAATATGTAATAGTAGACCAATCGTACAATGGTAGCTATATACCTATATAGGTATATGTAAACCATGTAGGGTTATAATGAAGCCTTAATAACTTTAATGGGTCGATATTGCTGTATATATATATATATATATATATATATATATATACAGCAATCTAACCAACCAATAGGCATATATTCAATAATATGTATATATCAATTTGATAGATACATTGATATATACAGCAATATCGACCCATTAAAGTTATTAAGGCTTCATTATAACCCTACATGGTTTACATATACCTATATAGGTATATAGCTACCATTGTACGATTGTTCTACTATTACATATTCTGTGACAATATTTAATATCAATGACCATCACTGAAAACAGGCTATATTTAGGCTAATTTTGTGGACATAAATATCTAAATGTAAAAAGTATTTTTTTAAATATTTAATTTAATTAAATTGTACTTAATAGTGTAAGTATTTTATTTTGAGATCGACCGACCACCAAGCGGACCTTAATTTAATTGATCAAACCTGTTACAAACAAATAAAGATGGTAAAAAAGATCATATTTCGAATAAGAGTAATAATATATCAATAGCGTAATTGTATTTTTTTAAAGCAAATAACTTTAACAGCAAATACTAACGTAACAATATACATCATCATCATGTCAGCATTTATTAGTCCACTGCTGATCATAGGCCTCCCCCAAAGAGCGCCATGACGAGCGATCTTGTGCCACCTCCATCCACCGACTTCCTGCGATGGCTACAATGTCGTCCGTCCATCGAGTGAGGGGGGGGGGGGGGAGATCTGTTTATTAAGCAAGCTGTGACTCGTCATATCCACTGAAAACTGCAACCTCATCTCGCCTCATCCTGCCATAAGTTTGTGAAGAAGTTTAAGTTTTTCAGTCTATGTGGGCAGGACTTGGGCGAAGAGTAGATCTCATAAAACGAGTCTTCTCCAGCCTTACGTTGATATTCAATGAGCCTCATACTATGCGGTGATCATTGCCGGTCTTAACCCTGTTGATTACAGATACATTATTGAATATATGCCTATTGGTCGTCAAAATGAAATCTATCTCGCGTTTATGACCACAGGGGTGCAGCCACGTTAGATCTCTTGCGAACACTTTGGAGCCCTTGTTCCGCTTTATTGTGTTCTTAATACAAGTAGAATTATAGGAACGCAAATCGTGTCGCATTGACTTGGAGATCTGTTTATTAAGCAAGCTGTAACACGACATATCCACTGAAGACTGCAGCCTCATCTCGCCTCATTCCGCCATGAGTTTGAGTGTATGCTAAGAGAGTTTCAGTGTTTTTTTTTGCGGAGGGTATTAAAGAACTCCGACCCGACCGCGTGGAAAATTTCCACCAGCCCGTTATTTAGTTCGTCCACTGTATCGCATTCGGTAAGGATTTGGAAGCGAATTTGGAGCTCCAAGTGAAAGCTCTCGGGGTTTTAGATTTGGGCAGGACTTGGGCGAAGAGTAGATCTCATAAAACGAGTCTTCTCCAGCCTTACGTTGATATTCAATGAGCCTCATACTATGCGGTGATCATTGCCGGTCTTAACCCTGTTGATTACAGATACATTATTGAATATATGCCTATTGGTCGTCAAAATGAAATCTACCTCACGTTTATGACCACAGGGGTGCAGCCACGTTAGATCTCTTGCGAACACTTTGGAGCCCTTGTTCCGCTTTATTGCGTTCTTAATACAAGTAGAATTATAGGAACGCAAATGTGTCGCATTGACTTGGAGATCTGTGTATTAAGCAAGCTGTAACACGACATATCCACTGAAGACTGCAGCCTCATCTCGCCTCGTTCCGCCATGAGTTTGAGTGTATGCTAAGAGAGTTTCAGTGTTTTTTTTTTGCGGAGGGTATTAAAGAACTCCGACCCGACCGCGTGGAAAATTTCCACCAGCCCGTTATTTAGTTCGTCCACTGTATCGCATTCGGTAAGGATTTGGAAGCGAATTTGGAGCTCCAAGTGAAAGCTCTCGGGGTTTTGGATTTGGGCAGGACTTGGGCGAAGAGTAGATCTCATCAAACGAGTCCTCTCCAGCTTTACGTTGATATTCAATGAGCCTCATACTATGCGGTGATCACTGCCGGTCTTAACCCTGTTGATTACAGATACATTATTGAATATATGCCTATTGGTCGTCAAAATTAAATCTATCTCGCGTTTATGACCACCAGGGTGCAGCCACGTCCATTTCTTGGACAAGTGCTTCTTGAAAAAGGAGTTCATCATAAAGAGTCCTTCCTTCTCGATGAAGGCAGCCAATCACTGACCCCTTTGGTTCCGCTGTCCAAATCCAAACTGTCCCACTCTCAGTTCATCGCCAATTCCTCATGCCCAGCCGTGCGTTGAAGTGCCCCATCACCACTTTGAATTGTGTTTTCCGGCATGTATGGCATTAGAAATGTCGTCGTGCATAGCCACCACTTCATCGTCCGGGCGTTTCGAGTTTGGGGCGTACACCTGTATGACCTTCAACGAATACCGTTTGGTAACTCTGAGTATAAGGTATGCCACCCTGCTCGAAATACTTTCGATCTTCACAATGTTGTTGACGAGGGACTTGTGGACGAGAAACCCGATACCGTGTTGGGACTGCTGGTGTCCCTCCCGGTAATAGAGTCATCATCATCATGTCAGCCTTTAGAAGTCCACTGCTAAACATAAGCCTCCCCCAAAGAGCGCCATGACGGGTGATCTTGTCTTCCTGCAATCGCTACAATGTCGTCGGACCATCGTGTGGGGGGTCTCCCTACACTTCGCTTTCTTGTTCGTGATCGCCATTCGAGAACCTTTATTCCTCAGTGGTTGTCGGTTCTGCGAACTATATGGCCAGCCCAGTGCCGTTTCAACTTGCAAACTCTGAGAGCTATGTCGGTAACCTTGGTTCTTCTACGGATTTTCTCACTTTGGATTCTATCACGTAGTGAAACGTCGAGGATAGCTCCCTCCATTGCACGCTGCGCACTTTGAGCTTGTGTATGAGACCAATAGTTAGCGACCACGTCTCAATGCCGTATGTCATCACTGGCAACACGCACCGATTATAAACTTTCGTCTTGAGGCTCTGCGGTATCTGCGAAGAGAAGATATAGCGCAATTTCCCCATGGCCCATCCGAGTTGGATTCGTCAGTTGTCATTTTTGTCAAAGTTGGATCTTCCCAGTAATAGAGTAAGTGCTGGAATTAAGGGTTATCGTATCCTCTCCCTCTCTTAGGACTTCTGATAACCACAGCGCAACTTACTTACTACTTCTTCCAGCTCTATCAACTTCTCATCGGTTCTCAAGGTGCGTGCGTTATAGGTTGCCAGGTCCAGAGATCGTGGGGGTTGGTAGCTGGGTATCTGACGGGGATTCTTAGTAGCCCCTGCTCCGCCATTACCATGGCTGCTACCAGTGCCAGGAATAACGGAACCGCCGGTGACCGTCCGAGGGGCCGTCTTTTCGGTGTGTTTATCATATTGGGGGGTTTGCCGTAGTCACCACGTAGCAGGCGGATTAGTGACCGCAGCATTACAAATATGTACTCGGAGAACGCTGCTGCCCATCTTGCAGTGTGTATTCCCTTAGTCGTATCTTACGACATCCACGGGAGGATTGGGAGGGGTCTTATTCTAAGCCGAGACCGCCACCGCAAACAATATACGAGTAATACAAATTAACAAATAGTTAATTTTTGAGAGTTCCTAAGTCAAACAAAACAAGGAACCCTAAGGGCATCCAATACGTGCGTCTGTCATAACCTGACCACTTTTTAAGTTTTTATTTTAATATTATTTTTAAATGCTTTGTCATCGATTTGTGAGCTACCCTGAAACTTTCAGCCGGATAGCTAATCGCGAAGTGCCCAAATTTATATTGCAAAATTCCAGGACAGACAGAAATACATACAAATGAAGTCAAAAATAAAAGCTTTTATAATAACTAGCTTTAAACTAAAAACACGCCTGCCCTGCTAAAACAGAAATTATGCCAATAAATTATATACTGTTGGAATGTGCTTATCAAGGCCTTCAATATGATACCCATATTGTAAAAAATCAAAGTTTTTTTTAGAACTGTGAGTTAGTTCAATAAATTGAATATTTTTAGGAAAACATAAGAAAAAAAAATATAACCACGCTAGCGAAGTCGCGGGCAAAAGCTAGTACTGATTAAATATCCTCTAGGTATTTGCTATAATTTTAGCCATATAGAATGTTGTCCATCAGGTGAATTTGTGGAAGGCTTTTTTGCTGACTAGGCAGCAAAAAATAACATACTCTTAACAAGTTATTGAACAACTTAACACGTTAAAACAAAAAGTGTTGATTGAATTTTGCTCAGCATTAGTACAAGAGGGTAGATTGTATAACAAGGGAGCAAAATAATATTTTGCCTACGAGGTCGCTATTTTGAATCCAGCGCGGAGTGAAGGATTCTTAAGTAGAATCCTGAACGTAGCGAGGGATTCAATATACGTCACCCGAGGAAAAATAATTTTGCGTCCGAGTGATACACTCTATTTTTCATCCTATTGGACTTTATTTGGCATGAGTTTTAGAGGAAATGGCCATGGGCTTTTGCTTCGGCGGCATAGTCCTTGTTGTTGTTGATCATGTTCTCAAATTCTTTCTTTACAAAGCCGTAGCGTTGCGGTGCGATAGGACGGGCTCTTCAATGAACCGGCGATGGTCCCTTTGTTTCGATGTAGTGCTTGACGTTGTGTTTCGGAGTTAGGTGCATCGAAGTTAATCTCGTGGTACCGGAAATTTAGCGAGTATGTCGTGGTATGTCATTTTTATGTCGATACTTCGAATGGTCAGGATATTCGTTGCTTGGACGAACTTGATGCATGTTTGGTTCACCCGTCGATTAATCTTCGGTCGATTTTTTATGTTGACGACAGTCAGTGGTGTTTGAGAAAGTCGGCTTGCTGACGATTATTGGTTTTCTGACTTCCGCAACAATAAACTTCCACTTGAACGGTCAGTGCAGATTAAAATGAAGGTCAAGCGTTTTCTTCGCGTATGTCGGGATGACGGTATTGTTGACGGCATAGAGTTTAAAATCCAGTGGCTTAGGAGATTCTCCTTGCTTCCTTGGTAGAACTGAGATGTTTGTGCCTTTGTCGATTAAAAATAATAGATGTTAATAAACTGTCGGTCATTTAGCAGGCGTAGCAATTAAAACTATTTCTTGTATTAATCTTATAATTTTTATGTTGAATCCAAAGGTAATTTTCTAGTAAAAAAAGTACATCGAAGGCAGACAGATGACATCAAAAAAAATGCCAGACAGCACACATGAAAAAATCCCAAGCCTTACTCTATGATACTCATATTTCACTTGGTTGATTTGTCAGTATTTGTCCGAACATGCCCCCGGGCGGTGGAAGCTGCTGGCCTTTCACCGGATGCGTCACTTAAAGGGCAAATCTTGCTGAATGATCTCTGGATTACTCCAGTGGAAGTCTTGATATCGGCAACTCGACTTATTCCATCTTTACCTGGGTGAACAGTAATAATTCTACCCAATCGCCATTTAAGAGGTGGCAAATTTTCTTCCTTAACCACTACAAGAGTGTCAACCTTTAACGTGTCTTGGTTGGTTCTCCACTTTATACGTTGTTGCAATTCTCCAATGAATTCCTTGCTCCATCTAGACCAAAAATGTTGTCGAAGTTGTTCGATTCTCTGGTATTGGTTGAGATGGCTTGTTGTGGAGTCTAGGAGATTTGGTGAAGGAAGTGCGACAAGCGGTCTTCCTATTAAGTAATGTCCGGCAGTTAGTGGCAATAAATCGGCTGAATCCGATGATAATAAAGAAATCGGGCGTGAGTTGAGTATTACTTCAATCTGAATCAGCACAGTGTTCAGCTCTTCGTAAGTTAAATTACAATTTCCCAGTACCCTATATAAATGAAATTTTATAGATTTAACACCGGCTTCCCATAAGCCACCAAAATGTGGAGAGTAAGGAGGAATGAAGTGAAAGTTAATTCCGTCATTAGCTGCACTTTCAGCTAACGAACAACAGCTGCCTTTTAAAAACTTACCAAACTCATTAAAAGCTCCTGCAAACGACGTACCATTGTCTGAATATAATTCTCGGGGTTTACCCCTGCGAGATATGAATCTGCGTAACGCGGATAAAAAGCTGTTGCTAGTTAAGTCACCTAGAAGCTCCGTGTGGATAGCTTTTGTGGTGAAACACACAAAAATGGCAATATAAACTTGACTGACTAGCCTACAGCCACGTCCTTGACGACTTGCACATGAGATAGGACCAGCATAGTCCACACATTCGAACGGATAACCACTTGAATTAAGTCGAGATAGAGGTAAGTTACCCATATGGGGTTCGAGAATCTTTACTTTCATGCGAGTGCAACGTACACATTGGTGATAGGTTACCCTCTCCTAATGGCAAATAAGTTTCACGAATTGTAGCCAACAATAATTGTGGCCAGCATGCATGAGCTTAATATGCTCATATTTGAATAATAGTTTCGCAAAGCGATGAGTGGACTGTATAAGTATAGGATACTTTTTATCATATGAAAACAAGGAATTTCCTAGACGACCCCTGATTCGAATTATTTTATCGTCGTCTAAGAAAACATTTAATTTGAACAACTTACTTCGTTTTGATATAGGTTTACTTTTTACTAAAAGTTCATACTCAGGAAACGAGTCTTTTTGAGAAACTCTAACTATGAAGGATAATGCCTTTTGCAGTTCGTTAGTGGTGATAAAAGTATTTTGAATTGACCGCTTCTTGCAAATTTTGATGAATCGCAACACGTACGCGATAGCACGGTTAAGTCTCAATAAATTCAAAAATCGATCAAAATCTATTAATTTGCTCATATTTATTAATGAAGTGTGCAAAGAAACTTCAGTGCAAACTTCTGGTAGCTGTTCTACTTCGGACCTAATAGGACTAGTCGGCCACTTTGTCTTATCCTGGGTGAGATATGTAGGTCCTGACCACCATAAATTAAGTGAATGAGTGTCATTGACACTGACGCCGCGAGAAATTAAATCGGCTGGGTTTTGTTTCGTCGGAAAGTGTCTCCAGTTGCAGTTACTAGTTTGTTCAATTATTTCTCCAACACGGTTTCTAACAAATGGTTGAAGTTTGCTTGGAATCATTTTGAGCCATCCAAGAACAATGGTGGAGTCAGTCCAAAATGTAGTTTCCCTGACGTTAGCACGAATAGACGCAACAGCCTTTTCATATAAACGCACTCCTACCAACGCTTCACACAGTTCGAGCCTGGGGATAGTCATGGGTTTTATAGGAGCAACTCTACTCTTGGCCATTAGTAAACGTACTAAAATCTCACCATGGGCATTGGTACTTCTAATATATAAACAAGCCCCATAAGCAGATTGAGACGCGTCGGAGAAAATGTGGAACTCCAACACGGTGTGTGCGTCACACATAACAAGACGAGGAATACGCACCTTATTTAAATTTGGCAAACATTCTACAATATCACACCAAATTTTGGTAATCTCTGATGGTAATTGGTCATCCCACGACAATTTGAGTAACCATAATTTTTGCATCAGCATTTTGATTGGGATTACACAAGGTGATAAAATCCCCATTGGATCAAAGATTTTGCCAATCACGGAGAGAATTCCACGCTTTGTAGTTTGAGTTGGAAATGAACAATTTATTGAAAAGCATAGTTCATCTGATGTAGTTAGCCAGCCTAATCCTAGCGTTTTATTAAGCTCGTCACCAATATTTAAAACAACAGATTCATTTTTATTATTTGATGATTCAGTTTGAGATGACACTAGCTCTGTGCAGTTGGATTTCCACTTGCGTAAATGCATTCCAGCTGAAGCCAACATATTTGTAAACTTTCTGTTTTATATCCAAAATTCCTGAAAGGCTATCGTCTCCTGTGAGCAAATCATCAACATACATATCATGAATAATAATGTCTGCAATCTTACCAACCCAACCTTGTTGCCAAAAATGGTGCACTAGCTGTTCCATATGTAACAGTGTTTAGTTGGTAAGACTTGATGGGTTCTGAGGGAGAACTACGCCAAACAATCTGTTGCAGATGCCGCTCTGCAGGGTGCACAATCACTTGCCGATACATTTTTTCTACATCAGCGGCTAAAACATATTTATGTAGCCTAAATCTAATGAGTATCGATAAGAGGTCATCTTGCACGGTTGGACCCACCATC
The DNA here is from genome assembly GCA_946251855.1 of Alsophila aescularia. Taxonomy (NCBI): domain Eukaryota; kingdom Metazoa; phylum Arthropoda; class Insecta; order Lepidoptera; family Geometridae; genus Alsophila; species Alsophila aescularia. The sequence goes on along the minus strand of OX276379.1, from coordinate 33,339,835 downwards.
TGTATATCATTAAATGAGATTTGTGACGTAGTAGGACTACTTGCATTGAAAACCGCGCGTAATTTTGAAGTAGTACTCCCTTCGCGTATTATTCCGTGATGTGGGACAAAATACTGAGTTGGGTTTGAATCGAGTGGGTACTCAGACATGTGACCTAAAGAAATGTATTCCGACATGAAATCAACATACATGTGATGAAATTCCGGATTATTTTTAAATTTACGCTCTAAAGAGGTAAAATAATGTTTAGCTCGCATTAATGATTCACCTAGTACTTCAGGTGATTGCTTCAGAGGTATCTTGACACAGAAACGACCGTTATCTAAACGAGTTGTGTTTTGCACAAAGTGTTCTTCGCAAATTTGTTCATCCCTTGAAAATGATGGCTTGTGATCAACCTCTTCAACCTGCCAGAACCGGGCTAAAATATTTTGACTGTCATTAGGTTGAAGGTCACACTGAATAGAATCAACTTTTGTAAAGTTACATAATACGGGAGGCGATCCATGACCGCTATTTACAGGCCCGGACACTTACCAACCTAATCTAGTTTCCCAGAGTATTGGTTTATCATTTCCAAGTTTAATTTTTTGTGACCCTAAAAGGTCCCAAAATACATTGCTACCTATGACTAAGTCAATATCAGACGGCTCATAAAATTGAGGATCCGCCAGCCTAATGTCGTTAGGTATGTTTAATTTATTTAAGTTTAATCGTCGGCAGGGTATCTGATGTGTGATCGCCGGTAGAATGTAGCATAGCAGACACCGCGAATAATCCTCTGTTAATGACTGCATGTTGACTAGACATACTCTTGATGTATGTGTCTTTGTATTATTAATGCCATATATCGGCTTATCTACATCAATAAAAGGCAAATCTAAAAGACGGCTCAGTTTCTCTGTCATAAGGCAGGAAGAGCTCGCACAGTCTAACAGGACACGAACAATATGCCCTTGACCATGCCTGTCTAATACTTTGACTAGAGCAGTTGAAAGCAATACATTTTGTTCAGTTTCCAGAGATGCATTCATGCATGTGGTCAATGTTACATTTGTTGGTGCTTGGTCTTGAAGGGACAACGCAGGTAAAGGTTTAGTGAAGCTTTCTGCAGCTGAAATGTTATTCATTGATTTTTTGACATCTGCAACATGAATCAAAGTGTTGTGTTTACGTTTACAAATTTTACAACCAGTCTTTTTACAATGGTTAGAATAATGACCAGTGCGAAAACAATTAAAGCAGACTTTATACTGAGGTATTAATGCCAACCTCTGCTTATTGTTGAGTCTAAGAAATTCAGAACAGCTATACAACGGATGTGTCCCTGAGCATTTTGGGCATGGTTTATTTCCACTATCAGAACTTGAATGATCAACGGAAACCATAGTCTTAAGTTTTACATTAGAATTGTTAGGTTGGTATCCTTTAATTGTGCGGTTCATTTCTAAAGTTTCAAGCAAGTCCGATCGGTTTCTTATAAATTCCATAAACTGATTTAAAGTTATTTTCTGATTTTTATCAAAGCTGCCCTTAAATTCTTCCCATTCACGAAATGTTTTTTGATCAAGTTTCATGGTAACAATGTGTATAAGTAGTGTATCCCAATGGGATATGGGTTCACCGAGCGACTCTAACGCACGCACATTTTTATTAAATTGATCCATTAAACGCTTAAGACTTCCAGATGATTCTGATTTGATTGTGTCAATGTTGAACAATGCAGTTACATGGTTTTTTATTAAAAGTCTTTTGTTGTCGAAACGCTCACACAGTAACTTCCATGCTACTTCATAATTTACCGAAGAGAATTCAATCGATTGAATGACTACCGCCGCTGTGCCTTCTAGAGATGCTCGCAGATAGTGAAATTTATTTATGTCGTTTATGTTCTCGTTCGAATGTATGAGGCTAGAATAGGTATCACGAAATTCCAACCAGTTATCATATGACCCATTATATTTAGGTAACTGAATTATTGGTAACTTTACATTTGTATGATTTTGTGAACTTTGGTCACTACCTAATATTGCATTTTGAGATTTACTATTGTGTAACAATAAATCTTTTGCCTTAGATAAAATCTGGAAATAAATAGACTCAAATTCATTGCGTTCTTCGATTTGCAGATCCATATCACTGACTATACATTCTAATTTAGATTGCAGATCGTCGTATTGTTGATATAAACTTTCAATCTTACTTACTCTCAGCTGTAGTTCGGTTACCTGAAGTGGGCTCAACTTATCCTCCAAATCATTCAGGATGTTGGAAAAAGCTGTTACACGACCTTTGTAAGTCGCTCGCTTTTTAATTAAGTCTTTCTCTTCTTTGTCTGACATTTAGGTGATTTATGAGCAGCAAAATAACACCTGAAATTGATACAATTAAACTCTAAATTATATGAATTTAAAACTGACAATGTTAGCTGTATGTACTGGAACTGAATACAATAATTGGTAAGTTATTACAAGCATTAGTGCAATCTAAGTGGGAAATACTCAATGTATTATGGTGTAAGTACAACCAAACAGATAAAAATGGTTCTGACAATGAATTTAATGTATAATAATTCAAATATTGACAACAAACTTTTACAATAATCTTAGGAATTTATTACACCGATTGAGGATTTTACTAACAATTAGTATAAGGAAACAGGATAATAGGTATTGCGAGTGATAAATTATACCATTACAATGGATGCAAACCTAGGTTTCTGCTTAGATTTTCACAATGAACTGTATGAAACATGTGATTTTAATGTAACCTCAAAAAATAACTTTTACAATAACTTTGTTACGAACCTTATTCAAGTGCCGTGAATTTAAACACTAATACTACCTGATCAGGGTACTGGGTTAAAAAAGTATAAAGAAATAGCTGAAACGCTGATTGTTTGCTGATTCAGCCTCCAGAACCCGGTTGCCGGGCGGCGACTCCAATGTTATTTTCTTCAAATCCTGGAATCCAGATGGATTATTAACATGGTCCACATCGAGCTGGATAAGATTATCCAGCTCGATGTGGACCATGTTAATAAACTGTCGGTCAGGTAGCAGGCGTAGCAATTAAAACTATTTCTTGTATTAATCTTATAATTTTTTGTTTGAACCCAAAGGTAATTTTCTAGTAAAAAAAGTACATCAAAGGCAGACAGATGACATAAAAAAAAATGCCAGACAGCACAGATGAAAAAATCCCAAGCCTTACTCTATGATACTCGTATTTCACTTGGTTGATTTGTCAGTATTTGTCCGAACAATAGATGTGTCTTCTTATCAGCGTAGTTGTTAGTTTTCCGACTGCTTCTTATTTTCATAGTTGTATGTTCACGGCAATGACAACAATCCATTGTCGTACAATGGATTGCCTCAGGACCAAATATTCGGTGATACTACTGCTACGGTGAAGCTGTTTGGCTATGCGATCTGTTGCTCACATTGTTATTGCGGCTCACAGATCGGTTTCTTCGATCGGGTTTTTAGCGGGTTGTAATTCTGTTGCTGGTTAAATGGTTGCTGAGATGTCTTGACGGTGGCAACTTTTAGAAGTTACCGGATAGTTTCCGGATTTCTTCAACAAGAAATTGATTATCTGTTGGATGAGCGTATGACGTTATCGATTTGGTGGGTATTGAATATACAGCCGATATACGCATGCTTGCGTTTTCCAGCATTTTGTCCTAGAAGTGCAAGATCGTCAAGTGCAGTCTGCGTCTTGAAGGCTTCGCTTACTGCGAGGACCGAGCGAACATGTGACGGGAGAGGTGTCGTCCATATTAGCTGAAGTTTCGAGTCTGGAACTTTGTCAGTAATTGTGAAGGTTTCTGGTCACCAAGTTCCATATCAGAGAGTAGTTTCTGGAACTGGCGATTGTCTGATTCTTCGTACACGGTGATTATGCAATCTATAAGCATTTTTTACATGTTGGCGTCGGGAGGATTATAGAGCAAGTCGGTGATTTGCTCGATGTCCGTCTTGTCGAGCTGCACGATGACCATTTGTGCCAGCTGATTTTGGCTTCGCTGTAGGTCATTCGTCGCGGCCTCGAAGTTGATGAACCATAGCAGAGGTCGGTCACGCCAAAAGGGTGAAATGCGCATGGACAGAGTGATTACGGCGACCTCATGTTGTGGCACTAGGAGTTCCTTCTGCTTGATCTGGCATTACGATGTTCTTGATATAACATCTCCTTGTTGGTAGTTGACTCCTTGCGTTCTTGAGAGGATTTCACCACTTTGTGGTGTTTGCGGATCTGGTTCACTACAGTGTGTTTAGCAGATTGCGCGGCGTGGCTCAAATAACGTCGGGGTATGTAGCAGGTGGGCGGTGTGTGGTTGGAACCTGCTATAGGTTATTGGGTCCTGGCTAGGCTCAATAGTTACTGCCAATGGCAAGCGATGAGAAGGAAGTCCTGAAGAGCTGTAGGCCTACTTAGGTTGCCTAGGAATGTCCGAAGATATAGAGTAAGTAAAAGACGTAGTAACGGTGAGAGAGTAGATTGCAGAATGTATATGGTTTAAGTAAGGGTTGCCTACTTAAATACAAAACAGTTTCGGAGCTTAGACAATAGAATCAGTTTACAACTTAACTAATAATTAAATATGTAGAATGGTCCCACATTCCAACGATGAAAGCTGGGTCTGCAAAGCTTTATTATCTATTATTTTCCATTGCGTAGCCGTAGTAGCAGGGGCTGTAAACTGGAGACGACAAGGGTCGCGCTATCCGATAACGGTAAACAGCTTTCTCTTGCTCTGCGTCATGCCCCGTCTCGCTCACGAGCTCGCACATGGTTTCCTTGGTTAAGCCAACTTTGGTAACCGCGTCTTGCTATGAAGGTATATTTTGCGATATGTAATGTCGCTACATACTCTTCAGACTTCGGTATAACCTACTGAGTGTATGTGGTGTATGGTGCTAAATCTATGGCCTATTCAGGAGGCTGGATTTCTCCAAGACTTCTTGCAAGACGATTTGAGATGACCCTCGAAAACAACTTATAGACGTGGCTCAAGAGTGAAATAGAGCAGAAGTTCTTTAATAGTAGTTTATGAAACGGTTGCTTAATGAGGGGAATTAAAACACGAGAGTGTTTTAAAACCTAGTTATGTGCCATTTCATAAACTACTTTATCTACGCTCAGTCATAATCTTTTCTTGATTTTGCTGGTAAAAGCTCGCTCGTCATGTTCGTTGCTGTTCCGTGATGTCAGGTGGAGTCAAATTCTCCTCACGAACACTGTTTCACACGTTTAACACATCTTTGTCACATTTTTAATCAGGATAAAATAATTGATCAACATAATAAATAAAATAAAATTGGGTAGGTACTAATGTAAAATAAATTATGGCGCAAAACTCCAGTCTATAGTGAATTCGCGCGCATACGGTCTAACAGGATGCCATAGATAATAAGTGTCAAAAACCCTCGTAGGTGCGGAGCCTACCGGTGCTTTAATGGTAAAAAATATATATTATAACATCGTTTAGTTCAAAAAACATAATTTATAATTTATTTATTTTTCTTATTAGAGCGATGGTGGCCTAACTGTTCTATAATGCAATTTTGAATCCAACGATACCGGGTTCAAAAACCTAGGCTCCGCACCAATGACTTTTTTGAGTTATGTGCGATTTTCCATCGCTCCGTGCTTCGGAGAGCACGTTAAGCTGTAGGTCCCGGCTGTTACTGATTAATAGCAGTCGTTAAGCCATGTCAGAGGCCCTCGGGCGGCTTGACAAACTCTAACATCAGAGGCCAGCACTACCTCATACGACAAACAAACAACCAAACAATTAGAGACGTGCCGTGCGTAATGTATATCATTATTGCACCATTTTTGACTTTAGTAAGGGTTTCCTCCCCTGTTTTCAAGATCTCCGAAGTTATACCATCCTCACCAGGGGCATTTCCATTTTTAAGTTGTTTGAGCGCCATCTAAATCTCATCTAGGCTGACGTCAGGTGTAGTGGCGGGTCAGTATTGCGCGTAAATACATCGAAGTGCTGAGGTTTTTGCATGATGCCGCAACTATGAGTGTTCAAGTACAAAACCAGTAGTCTAAGCATATCCAACTGCGCAGGGGTGTGAGACAGGGTGATGTTTTATCCCCGAAACTGTTCACTAATGCCTTGGAAGATATATTTAAGACGCTGGAATGGAAAGGAATGGGCATTAATATCGATGGAGAGAACATTTCACACTTACGATTTGTCAATGATATCGTCCTAATGGCGGATTCGCCGCAAGACTTGCAAAATATGCTGAACAATCTAGACGATGCTTCTCGACGCATCGGTCTCGGAATGAACAAAGATAAGACCAATATCATGTTCAACGATCTTATTGACCCGGAACCGATTGCAGTTAGTGGTGTGCCTCTTGAAGTTGTTCAACAATATATTTACATTAGGGAAATATTGCAATTAGGTAAGAACAACTTTGAGAAGGAAGCCAACAAAATAATTCAGCTGGATTGGGCATACCACAGTGCTTGAAGACAAAATTCTTTAATCAGTGCGTCCTACCAGTCATGACTTGCGGAGCTGAAACTTAGACAATCACGATCAAACTAATCCACAAAGTTAAGCTATGGAGAGAGCTATTATCTGAAGGCTCTACTAGGATAAGCAAGCTAAAGAAGCAGTGGGCTGGTCACATTTCCCGAAGAACCGATAACCGTAAATTTTTGTTGTTTCTCTAGAATGCTCGTTAGAATGCTTCTGTTTATTCCTTGTGAGCTTTTACTTGTCATGTAACATTCGCTAGAATGCTTATTACAAGTGAATGTTCACGTTTATAATCGCCAAGGTACCCTTTCAATTAAAACTACTATACATATTGGTCCAGAAATATAGAAAAAATCGGTGTAGGTACATACAAATAAAAAATACGCATTGAATGGAGAACCTCATTATCTTTAATCGGCTACTTAAATGATACCTAGCTTATTTATCAAAATCGGAATCAATTCGATTGGACTGCTATTGGTTATTAATACACACATTTGAATCTAACATACCTACTCGGTACCTTGTCGGGTAAAAAAATAATACTTATTTGATACGCCTAGCTTAACATGAGTAACACATTGTTTCGTATGGCCTATTTTCTTTTATTAAATTTCAATTGTTTATTTTGTACCTGTAAGACTAATATATGTACTGTGCCTGTACTAAGTAATGACTCAGTAGGTACAGTTAAAATATGCTACAGTACACACAAACGAATATTACAAATCAGCTGGACTCAGACCGATGTTGGTATGTATGAATCATTTGAATCTAATTATTATTATTACTAATTGCTTCTCTTATTAGCCGTTACCGGCAAGGCGCTGGTACGGCGCTGGTATGACGCCGGCGCGCGGCGGTGGCGTCACGGCGCGGGGGCGGCCGGGGGCAAAGGTATGAAAACAAGTGAACTGTTTTTTTACTGGCTGACTGCCCGCCGCTGCTCGTGCCAGCAGATTTTCATAACTGTCAGGCTGGCGGCGGCAGCGCTCCGGTGCCATACCGGTCTCAGTGGAAAAAACGCCCCATAGATACTCCTCCCACCTCTACAGTTTGGAAATGTGTCTATCCTTAAGGGAAAGAAGAAGAAACGAGTGGAAAGTCAAATGATTCACAAGCGCGTAGCATTTTTCTGATTGAAGAGTTTACGGTGACCTTAAAACTTAAATTTCTCAGCACTAGTTAAATGTAGGGCAAGTTATCTTCATATTTGCTTACCCGAAGGTTTCTATTGACGGGGCACTATACAATGAAGATAATTAGGTACACCTAAAGCAAAAGTTTGGTGCTATTTTCTGATGCTTCCAAGCATCAGAAAATAGCACCAAACTTTTGCTCAGAATTTCCAGGATGCCTTTTCTATCATTCGTCCCCATTTAGGCTACCATCCATGATTCCCATATCTGTATATACGACTACATTGCAGTCATTGCATTGCAGTGTTATGTATGGTTTACTTTATGGAAAACTATAAAATATGTAGGTAGTTGTAATATTTTTATATCTTCCTGCCGGTAGAGATCCTGTAGAGCAAGATTGATGAGTTACCTAAAATACCTAAGTAAAAGCCTGCTATATCTTATTTTTCTTTATAAACTCGTATCTGTATCTTCCTTCAGATATGAGTTTAGATAACTAGTAACTTAATGATTAGGTATTTATTTCCAATTATCAGCGCCGGTTACTTATTGACTTCACCTTCAGTAGTCGTAATTGTAATATTGATTGAAAACGTGTTCCAGCTGCACCGAAACTTCATGTTTTTTTTAACTCTTGTGACGACGAAGTCAAATCTAAAGGTACGTAACTAAACAATTCGATTTAGTAAACTGACAGAACCAAATGGTCATTTCGTGAAATAATGATACATCCACCCGAGCTTCGAGTTGAATTCGAGTAGAGTTCGCCCCAATCTAGACCATCCGGGAAATACTGGCATGTTTGTGAAATGAATGGTTAATTTATAAAGAACGTTTGTCTGTTAAAGAACCCATGAAATCTCGACTGATAACTTTCAGGTTTATCCTGAATGTATTTTTTTCTTAAAAAGATATCAAAGTCCCGGTTTGCAAAATCATTTACTTATTTGTCCGTAATGATTGGTAACTTGTTGTACCTAACTACATCCATGAAGTAAAAACCATGCTGTGCCAAAAACTGCCATACAAAATTTAATATAAGTAGGTAATCAATTTCACATCTCCCTGCGCCTGTGAGCCAAGGCGCAGGGAGATGTTAAATTGATGATCTCAAAGCAATGATGCATAAAAAAGCCATTGCGAAGTGTGAATATAAATGTCGCCTTAATGAGGTTAATAAGGCTAAGTACACCCGTGTTCGTGCTGAATCGTTGCAATACAGTGCTTCACCACATCATAAATACTTTCTATTTCTATTCTTAAATTTTTTGACATTGACTAACTTTATTCTCACTTCTCCTCTTCTTCTGAGATTGATGACATAAGCAAAATTAATACTTTGCATTATCTTTCTACCATTTTGACTCCTGACTATGATCCTTTTGTCTTTACTCAATTCTCTGCTTGTGATGTAAAGAAGAGTGTAGTGTCGATATCATCGAACGCTGTAGGAGGTGAAGGTATTAGCTGAAACAGGTTAGTCCCTATCCTGGATTAAATTTTCCCTATCCTTTGTCACATTTCGAACACTTTTATATTAACCAGTGTGTTTCCTTCTAAATGGAAGGAAGCTTAAATTATCCCGTTGCCTAAGAAACCTAATCCTAAATGCTTTTCCGAGTACCGACCTTTTTCTGTACTTCCCGTTTTATCCAAAGTCCTCGAACGCCTTGTCTATCACCAAATTTCCAGTTTCCTAAATAGAAATAATTTGCTGAAATTTATGCAATCCGGAAAATCCGGTTTTGGCATAGAAGACCGCCAGTTAACTGTGCTGACTTTGTTTGACTTCAGTAATGCTTTTAATACCGTCAATTTCGAAATATTTCTCGCAATACTTAACTCTCTTAACATATCTCCAACAGTGGTTGATTGGTTTTGCAGTTATCTACATGGTCGCCGGCAGCGCGTGTACGCCTCGATGAATCTTTTTCTTCATGGTCTGACACGTTGGCTGGTGTACCAGTGGTGGTGCAGAGCGGCGTCCTCTCCCCTCTCTAGTTCGCTTTTTTCATCAATTCTATATCTGTCCAAATTACTTCTCCTTTCCACTTGTATGCTGAAGATCTCCAGATTTATTACCAAGCCCCACTTAGCACTCTCTCTAGCGCTGTAGAAATAACCAATGCAAATTTACACCATATTGCTGAGAGGAGTAAGGCATATGGGCTAAAAGTTAACCCTACTAAAACTCTGGTCATAATTCTTGTCAGTTTTAAAATGATATTGAAAGTCGACTGGTCAACGCTTCCCAAAATTGAGTTCGGTGGATCCATTATTCCGGATCCATTATTCCGTACAGCCAGAATATCAAGAATCTAGGTATAATAATGGATCAATGTCTTACTTGGGGTACTCAGATTGAGGCTGTTAGTCGCAAGTTATTTGCGTCTGCATGTTCCCTCAGAAGAGTGCGCAAGTTCCAGCCTACGGTCACTAAAGTTACGCTTGCACAGTCTCTTATGCTTCCCATTTTAAACTATACTGATGCCTGCTATCTAGATCTCACGGAGGACCAGCTTAATAAACTTGAGCGACTTCAAAATTTCTGTACATTTGGTTTATGCAAGTATGATCATGTATCCAAGTATCGCATTAAACTCAAGTGGCTTCCTATACGTCTTCGCCGGAATTCTTACATACTCTCTCATCTTTTTAATACTCTTTTTAGTCCATCTTCAACGCGCTATCTTAAGGAATGCTTTAATTTCTTTTACTGTTCTAGTACTCGTTCACTCAGGTCATCAGAAAATCTCACCCTAAAGTTTCCACTGCACGGTAGCTCTTTTTATGGCAAATCATTCAGTGTCCAAGCTGTTCGTTTGTGGAATGCACTGCCGCTCACGATCAGACGTGCACAGTCTCTAAATTATTTTAAACATAATGTTAAAAAACTATACCTTGAAATCTGATTTCAGTTCCCCCTGTCTTGTCATTGTTTTTCTTGAATTAACTTTATGAATATATGATATTGATATAAATGTATTTATTATCGATCCATATGTAATTTATAAATTTTGTGTTATGTATGGTATTTATTATATACTATATACTGTTTATCTCGAAAAAAAGCATTCTATTTTTTTCTAGGATATGAAAAACCAATGCAAAAGTAGGTATAGCACCAATGGTGTTGATGTGGTTTGAGAGACTTGTTATTTCGTTTCCATGGCAACCACAGATCATTTCGTGATGGCAACCGTTCTTTACTGTAAGTAATCAACATTTTCTAGTTTCCCATGGAATCTTACAATTTTCCGGGATAAAAAGTACCCCTTGTTTTATTCCAGGAAACTTAAACTTTTTCGGAAAAAAAGTATCCTATATTTTATTCCAGGGTATAAGCTATCTCTATTCTAAATTTCATCAAAATCCGCCCAGCCGTTATAGCGTGAAAGCTCTCCAAACAAACAAACAAACAGACAACGTTTCACTTTTATGTATTGGTATGGATTTATTTTATTGTATTGTTATGGATTTATTTTATTGTATCTTATTAGCTAGATAATTTATTTTAGTTTAATTGGCATATTGTTATGATGCCTGAAGACAAAAGTCTTCAACCAGTGCGTGCTACCCGTAATGACATACGGAGCCGAAACGTGAACACTGACGGTGCGACTGATCGACAGGCTCAAGGTCGCTCAGCAAGCTTTGGAACAACCTATACTCGGAGTTTCTTTGAGAGATCGAATCCGAAATGACGTGATTGGGCAGAGAACCAAGGTTACTGACATAGCTCAGAGAATAAGCAAGCTGAAGTGCAATTTGCTGGTCACATTTGTCGTAGAACCGATAACCGTTGGGGTAGACGGGTTCTAGAGTGGAGACCGTGAATTGGCAAACGTAGTGTAGGACGCCCTCCGGCTAGATGGAGCGACGATCTGCGCAATGTAGCTGGCAGTCATTGGAAGAGAAGAGCCGAAGATCGGGCTCAGTGGCGCGCCTTGGGAGTCGCTATGTCCAACAGTGGACTAGTATAGGTTGTTGATGATGATGATGATGATTTTTATGATACCTATGAGTACACCACTGTCTGTTGTCGTATTTATTTACTCTCCATCTAAATTTGTCTGGAAGAGATCGCTTTTAGTGATAAGACCACCCAATGTACAATGATATGTCTTAGTTTTAGTTCATTTGTATTTATAAATATATGGTGTACAATAAAGAGTTATCTATCTATCTATCTATCTATCCATTAATTATTGATTAAGTTATAGCTCACTATCAGTCGCCCATAATATAATAGAAATAATAATATAATTAGGTATAATTTAAATAGGTACTTAATATTATCAAAAAAAGTGATGGTTATTAGAATAAGTCAACATAAAATTAAAGTAAAACAGTTAAGAACAATTCAATACTTTTCGAATAATAGCCACCATCACTTTCTTTTTTTGTATTTTGTCTCCGAGTCCCGCGTTTGACCCGCTTTGAATCAAAATAATACTATATGAATTGATGTATATGTTACTATATGCCTACTATAACTATTTATTCAAATCTTCAACTATATCAACTGTCAACTCTCTGTATCTTGTAGCTTTGGCATACTGTGACATACAGACACCGGCATGAATGCATTAATATTCCGTTTTACATATTTATATTGGAACACTACGAATGAAATGTTTTGGACCTAAATTAACGCTCTAGCTTACGGCAGTGCTGGAAACCCAACCAATGGCGAAGCCAAATAATCGATAGGGTGATAATTCCTATACATTTAATTCATACATTTCTATCGTGCATACATTTTACAGTCCTTTGTTTTGCATCGCAGTTGCCACTGTGGAGCGTGGAGAATTGTAAACCTTGTTTGTTCTTTAAGTCGGTGATAGCAGTGACCAAAAGGCTGTACTAAAAAAAAGGCATCGAATTGGGATGACTTGCGCTTGCTTGGAAAACCCTATCTTATTGGAAATTTGCATGGCGATTTTGATGTTTTTTTTTTCATTTAAGTTTTCCTTTTTAAACAGTCCGTACAAATACCTGGTCAATCTGTGGAGGGGCACATTCGTTGGAAATCCTCCCTGAAGATCTCTCCTCTTCATATTCGGAGTGTGAAGACTACGTAGAAAAGATGAAACTGTGCCTTATTGTTTTTGTCTGCATCGCCCTTACTCATGGAAGGATTAAATGTGAGTTCCGATATTTTATCAAGTCAAAACAATCCTTAATAATTAAGGGGCTTAATAATAGTAATAGGTTTTTAATTTTAAATCAATCTCAATGTGTTTTAACTCAATTTTGTAACTCAACTGCCTTGTTTTTTTTACAATTGAACGGTTAAGAACTTTTAACTACGTCTAAATATTTTCACATAACGACCGGTTGGCCGATTGGTTAGAGAGTCATGGTCTCTAACCAATCGGCCGATCGGAAATAAATAAATGGACGCGGGTTCGAATCTTGATTGCATCATTTGCATGATGAGCAAAAATGTTTGTTTCCAAGTCATGGATGTAATATTCGTATATATATATATATATATATATATATGTATGTATGTATGTAATATTCATGGATGTAATATTCGTATATATATATATATATATATATATATGTTTATCCGTTGTCTAGTACCCATAAAACAGGGTATCCTAGTAGAATTTTCAACAATTTTCAGCGAACTTCTTCCCACAATGCAATAGAAGAGAACCTGAAATAGAGAAATGTATCCTGGTTGGTGTGGAAGCCCTGAGGCCAAGACTCAAGGACGGTATCCTCGAAATCAAAGTGCCTCCTTTAGAACCTTTCACGATGGACTCTTTACATGTGAACAAATATTTAACTGGCTTAAACGTAAACGCTACTCTTTCAAACATAAAAGGTGATGGCGCAATCGATTTTAAAACTGAATATTTGAAGTAAGTGTTTTATATTTTATAAATAGATATTATCATAAAAATTGTAGTTCAAACCATATGAAACCTCCCCGTATGGAAAACCGTCCACGTCGGCCCGGGACCGTCATTTATCAGCTCCGTATAGAAAACCGGCCGCGTAGCCCCAGGACCGCCATTTATCAGCTCAGAATAACACATACGATACCTACTTTTCACAATCAATAGCATCATTCATCGCGCACGCGGTAAAACGCTTGTAATAATTTAATGAATTTCATGGAGACTTTCGTATTTATTTCCTTTGAACAGAGAACTTTTTAATGGGTCGGCGGTGGTTAATCATAATAAGCGTGTGTCAGTCCAATGCTGGAATAAATCAACTGCTGCCAGCCATTTTGCGTATATCGTCGCTCCATCTAGCCGGAGAGCGCCCTACAGCTTGTTAATCCTAGGGGCTAACATTGGTCCTCTGTCAGGTTTTCTTCTTGTCTTTCAGAGAAACTCCGAGCATAGCCCTTTCCATACCCCGCTGAGTGACTTTAAATGCAGTGAATGAATTGTCCATAAAAACGTAATACGAGTACCATACCATAATCATTTGTAATTTAATTTGAATTATTACGTTTGCATGGACAATTTATCCTTCGCCTACCCCTTATTAGGGCTATGCAATGAATAGAATAGAAAAGAATAGAAAAATAGTGTTATTGTGTTTTGAGTAATAAAAATTACTGATTTTTCAGGGTTGATTTGGAAGACACATACGCTGGTGAAGTAAAGCTGGTGGTACCTCATCTCGATGTGACAGCAGACTACAATACACGAGGCTCGAGGATGCTCTTCTTCCAAATCAATGGCATTGGGAAACTAAAGGCATCTTTCAGTAAGTAACATATAATATTATATATAACCGGAGCTTAACCAGGAATCAGAAAATAAGTCTTACGAAAAAGTTGAATCGATGTCGTGCTCCAGAGGGTAGAGTAAACATTAGAAAGAACATGACAGTATTTTTGTATCTACATAAGAAAAACATTATATTTTTGACCTATCGTGATGATATAATTCAAATTAAATCTTAGTAATACTACATACCTATAGAATCAAACATGACGTGTCTTCTGAAAATATTGAATCTAAATGGTAGATAAATGTAAATATTGTAACATTTAATTTCAATTTTATGTTTATGTAAACTAAACGAACCCTAAACTAAAAGTAAAAACTAATCTAATAATCCGCTACCAGTAGGCAGAGTCTCAGAATGCTGGAAGTCTTTGTCCAAGATAAAGGCCAGCATGTTGGTCACGTGTTGCTTCGACCAGACGCGCTGATAGGTCTTTAAAAATTTTGTGCCCACCCTGTCCCCACGGTTCCAAAGTTTCGACCCCAAAAGGCTCAAATATATATCCACTGTCAAGAGTGCTATATTTGCGCCTTTTGAGGCTCTCTGCTAAATCAGCTGGCGCACCAGCCCAAATTTGAGTTCCTGGAAGATGAGACGGTGCAAAGGTGTCTACGCAAGTAGCGTCCCACACCAAAGGCCGCCCCATCTTCCATGGAATAAGAGTAATTCCATCAGGTCTTTTACTATTGTCCCGCATGAGACCACTTGGTTCTAAAATGGCCGCACAGTTAGCAGTGGTAAAAGCCCGACGGATTATATCATTAAAGCTGGCGTGGCGGGGAATTCTGCCTGCACTTCTCCCACAAGACAAACCGTGAAACCGTGGTGACCGAGCCGGTCGACAGCAACGCCACACTGGCAGCGGTGCGGAGTACAGCACGACGTGCCCAAGCGAAGGGACACTGCAAGCCGGAAAGATGTTGAATCTTTTAAAGAGCCAGTGTGTGGCAACGGGAGAACCTGCAGCCACAAACCCGATTCCCATTCAGCAACGGCTAAGGGGCGGGCACGATCCGCGTAACTTAAGCATGTACGAGTATGTAAAAGATGCTTCCGTACTAGCTCGCAGAGGGGCCCGTCCCACAACCGCTTAGAAGATGTTGTTTTTGGGAAATCAGTGTTTGGGCATGCTAAAAGCCATGCATTCCTGACCTCGTTTAAGTATGTTATTTCCACAGTGTCTAACGAAGCGGCAAGACTTTTTTGGGTTAAATTTTGAGTTCTATGAACGGAGGACAGAAATGCAGGGAGAGCTACACCGGAAATAGATCGTATGCCTAGGCCCCCCAATCGCACTGGAAGTGAAGCCTGTAACCAAACCCGCTATTCCAAATTTATGTTCAACATAGATGCCAAAGGGTTTTTTACGATGCTGCCTAAACTCTGTAGTATATCGGTATGTTTCCAGAGTTGACAACGCCGTAAAACGTAAGTTAGCTTGGGGATAAAAAGATAAAATTTTATAATAGTAAAGGCCATGTGAGTATTAATTTTGGATAATCGCTCCGAAAAGTAAAAAAAAATTAAGGAAAAGATACGTCTAGAATAGGGGACCCAATAAACGCAGAGAACTTTTGTCATTATTTTTTTATATTTGGGGCCAAACCATGGTAGATTAATTTGTACTTAACTATCATATATAACAGCATATATATGATATTTAAGTTATCGGTTAGTTATGTTATCGGTATTAACAGCCTAATGCTGAGTTAAGGCCCATTCATCACCACTTTACTTACCTACTTTTACCTTTTCTTTGTTTTCTTTTTCTATTGTACATGCTTAATTATTCTAATTATTTGTATCTTTTATTTTTGTGTGTGTTGAATAAATGTATTTTCTTTATTTTTCTTTTCTTTCTTTATATATCATTATCATCATCTTAATCATCAGCCTGTGTCATATATTCTGTGTCAGATGTCTTTCTTTTTTTGGGTTTGTAGCTGGAGTAAGAGTATCAGCAAAGTTCGTCGCTTCGCCAGTTGTTAACGACGGTGTGGATTATCTTCAGCTGGAGTCCATCACGACGAAGGTCTCGATTGGAAAAGGAGAAATAGAAGTCAACTTAGCTGAATCCTCTTTTACTGGTAAATTAACAAAACCTTAACTTTTACTAAGTATTTACCTTTATTTGATTAATGCTCCATTGGAGGACTTAATCCTAAAGCATTTTTTACTAGTCACACAGCAATGCAGCAAAAAATAATAAAAAGTATGTGTACCATGGCCTCCTAACGAAACAAATCTATTTTAACAAACACTTTCGTGATTAATATAAATCATTTTTTATACACTTCACAATCATTAATTTTTTGGATACAGTAACCTATAAAGAGAAAAATTTATCATTTACAAAATCACTTGATTCTGGCGGTATCTCTCGAAAACATTAGGTTTTGACTTAAGTTAAGTTTCTTTAAATGGCTTAATTTAATTTCTTTTTTTTACAGGAAGAGTAGCGTCAGCATTCATCAGTTCAAGTCCCTCGGTGGTTCTGAACACTTTGAGTCCTGTGATCGACGAAACCGCTGCGTTAGTTGTAAAAAAATACCTTAATGATATTCTGGCCAACGTACCTATCCAAGATGTGCTTATTGGCTATTGATTTTACAGTTCTCATTATCAGCCTATTTAATAAGTTTCGTTCCACTGATTTACTGATATAAGCCTTTTTATTTTAAGAGACTGTAATCTCTCTATCACTCTCTACAAAAATCAAAAGGAGAGAGGTAACATAGTCGAGTCTAATGCACAAAGCTTTCACATTGCGGGTTGATGTTGATGATAATAATTGTTTATTAAAATGTACATATAAATATACTATACGTATATACATACATACTATATATTTGTAAATATATACAGTAGCTATAGGTATACTTATAATTTTATTAATATTTTTAGGGACGTTTCATTGTTTTTAGAGAAAGTGTTACAAGAAAATGTTCGCAGCTCCACGAAAATTTTATTTTTTCTATTATTTTGTTCTTGCCTCAAACAGTTTCGGGGTAATGGTTGGTCTCAAGGAGGTTGGATACACACGGTTGGTTTATTATTTATGTAAATACCACAGACTACACTTACTGGAGGCGCCGAGGAACGTCTCCATAGGATGCGGTTTTGCGGAAATTGGGATCAGAGAAAATCCCAATGTTCCAGGAACATACTCCTGGTGCGGAAGGATCGAATTATAAAATTATGTGACCTTCGCGTTTTGTGGACTGTATTTTGTTATTGATAGGGCGAAATGCGTTGTGGTGACAGATTAGTGACTGGTTAGCAGCCAAGGGTAGATGGTGGAAAAGAAAGTAAAAGGAAAGAGTGTACGCTTACCTTTTCAATGTACTCCTATGCCCAAGTCTCCGATGTTGTTGAGAAGGCCTAACCAGGCTTGCAGCGATGGGAAATCCTGTCCTTGAAGAGTGCAGCTGGCGCGCCGGTATGGAGCAACACACGTGTTCTAATAATGTCACTAGAATACTGTTTTATGCACTATTAAACACCACTATTTTGTGCGTTCGTTTTATAGTCTTTTTGGTACCGTTATAACCTAATTTACATATTTATTTAGCGAAGTGGAGATATTATTTGGTCATTAGACTGAAAAAAACTTTGATATATATGCGGCAGGCTGCAGCGTGCAGCGCGAATTCGTCGTACTCCAGGAACGGTTGGAGCCTTACTGGTGTGCGTTTCTCTTTAACGTCTCTCACGCGACATATCGCACGCGTGAGACAGATATACATCTTAGGCGTGCGTGTGAAGGAGGGGGAAAGGCGAAGGATGTGGAATAAAAAGGTATATGGCTGTCAAAACTGTACACCAAATCATCAATCATTCTGAGTAGATTATAAGCGCGTATTTTGAATTAGCGAAGGTATTATACGGCGATAACACTTATAAACTGAGGGAGACAACCTATAAATAAGACCAAATTTTTTTTCAACAGATTATTAAATGTATATATATATATATACTTATAATTTCAAAATAGTTTTTAAGACAAATACATTGTTATTATATATATTGAGCATATTATTACTGTCATCAACGAAGGTTTATTTAGCCTGTGGAACTTGCTCGTAATTATTATCAATTATCAATGTTTAAAGGGCTTTCCATTGCAGATAAAAGCTTTTGTTCGCAGGAAACATCGGGTCAAATTTGAAGAAAAAAATAACTCAATTTTGGAATTTTAATAAAAATTACATTTAGCCTAAATACCCATTGCTTTTAAAACCAGCAATATAAAAGCCTGATATAATTATAGAAGCAATGCATTCTTGTGGGTAATGTTTAGTAGATCTTCTGCTGGTAACATTTTCAATTTGAATTGGAAAACATTTTTTTTAAGACTGAAAACATAGGTATCTGCTGAAAACGTACATATCCGGAAAACGCCTAATCGATAAAACGCATTTGATGCTCGAAGCCTTGGGGAGTACGTGTAATAAGTAGGTAATCAACATTTTTATAGTGTCCCTAAAATTAAACGCAATATGTTTGATATCATCACCGACTGTGACAACGCATACAAATTACTAATAACGAGTGATTTTAATGCGGCGTAGCGCTTTACTCGGTCTTTTGTCTTAACTGTACCTACCTTCATAACCATTTTATGGTCATGCTCACTAAAATGTCTTAAGGCGGCTCTGTCTTCCGGATCACCCCTTCCCTCTAGAATGGTTGAGGGGGAGATGGCTGGTACACAAGGCATACTCGTGAAAGGGTGCTGCTTGTGGGGACTGGTCCAGGCTGGTTTCTTAATGGTCATTAGAATTTTTATTATTTTTATCAGTTTGATAAATGTGGGACGTCTCATTGGCACTTTTATATTTTGTATATGAGATTTACAAGTGTAGGTATTATTATCATTTCAGACGTTTGAAAATATATAAAAACTTGTCAAAAATCAATAAAATGACATCCCCGTCGAGTTTCTTGGTGCTCTCTTCTCTAACGGACGTATTACCGAAGCACCGGTAGAGTCAGAAGGGTGTTTCCTTTTCCTGTGCGAGATACAAGTGAGTCTGAGTAGGCAGCACATGAAAAAGAAATTTTCTTTTCAAACTCAAAGCATACTTACTTAGTTAACCTAATATTATTAGTTTGATCTAAATATAAAATGTTGTTGTTGTTGTTGTTGTGGGCTGGTCACATTTCCCGGAGAACCGATAACCGTTGGGGTAGACGAGTTCTCGAATGGAGACCACGTTTAGGCAAACGTAGTGTAGGACGCCCTCTGGCCTGGTGAAGTGACGACCTGCGAAAAGCGGCTGGCAGAAACTGGATGAGGAGAGCTGAAGATCGAGCTCAGTGGCGTGCATTAGGAGAGGCCTACTTCCAGCAGTGGACAGATATAGGCCGATGATGATGATGATGATGATGATGATGATGATGATGATGATGATGATAATATGTTTGTTTTTCTATCCTTGTTCTTTTGACTTGTAAAAGAGCTATTATTTTTCATATTTTCAATAAAAAATAAAGTTAGAAAAGAACTTGATTGGACCGACCGGAAACCCTATTGCTAAGTTAGACTTAATCAGGGTTGGATTTAACAGAAAACATTTTAAGACTATCGAATACGTTTTAACGCAATCGAATGCACAAGAATTTTGAACGCCTGTTGTCATGATTGTTGAATGTTTCCGCGGCTTTATTCATGAGTCGTAATAATTTTCGAGGCTTAATTAATGTGATTACGATTAAGAGTATTTTGTTATTAGAGTACTGATTCCGTATCCTGTTGAGTTTAATCATAGGGCACCAAATGATAAGGTTATTGTTACGTTATCTACTCTTGAAAGGATATTTGAGGTTACATATCATTTTATTACGTACCATTTTATTATAAGAATTGCAAAATTTAAAAAAAACGTCGGTCTTTCGGTTCATTTACCTTCCTCAAATGCAGATTGTGCGTGTGGCAAATCTTTTAATCATTCTATATTTAAAAACTAGCTTTACCCGCGGCTTCGCAAGCGTGTTCTTTTCTTATGTTCAAAGTACCATAATGTGCTATTCCAGGACCAATATACCAGCATTTGAACAAAATTTCTTCAGCCGTCAAAAATACTTTATCAATTGCTCGGCTTCTAACTCACCGGATTGAGATTCCAATTACACCAGATTTAAATCAAACTCTAAGCTATCTAACAATGATAACCGCATTGCAATCGGTCGCGTAGTTTTTACTTGATGCGTGAACAAACAAACATACAGACAAAAAGAAAGAAAGACACGATATACAAAAAGATATTGTTCAATACCTTTTTTAAGCATTTTTTCATTTGAATTCATTTAGTACTTTAGGTGCAATTTGCGGTCAAGATACGGACAAACAGACAGACAAAATTAAAAAGTAAAACAGTTTGGCTTCAGTATCGAATATAGAGAACCATCCATAAAATATTTTTTATTACTTAAATATTAGCATAACTTTGGACACATCCTGCAGAAACCCTTTACTTATTCGGAATAAAACGTGTTCTCAATTTTAACCCATCATATAACTTAAGATAGTGCCAAGTTGCATCAAAACTCGTCCATTACTTTCAGCGTGGTACGTGTTCTTTTAAATAAGTTTCAACCCCTAAATAATAACCCATAAATTTTTCGATATGTAAAGTATCCTATGTCCTACTTCGTACTACGAACTCAAATCATACCAAGTTTCTTTTGAATACATCCAGTAGTTCTGGCGGCGTGATGCGCGGCTAAGATACAGACTGACAGACATACAGACAATAATGAAAAAACATATAGTTCAGGCTTCATAATAGGATATAGAGTAACATAAAAAAAAAACACTATATCTTTAATGTACAGAATTTGGACCCATATCCCACAGGAACCCTTTATTTTTTCGGGTCAAAATGTATCCATAATTTTCACCTATCTTATAAACTATGTCTGTACCAAGTTGCATCAACATCCGTCCAATAGTTTCAGTGTGCTAAGTGTTCTTTTAAATAATTTTCCACCCCTAGCCCGCAGGAACACTTAATTTTTTCGGGATGAAAAGTAGCCTATGTCCTACCTCGTAGTATGAACTCAAATCATACCAAGTTTCATTTAAATTAATTCAGTAGTTTCGGCGTGATGCCTAGCCAAGATATAGACAGACAGGCAGACAGACAGACAGACAAAAATTAAAATAAATACAGTTTTGGCTTCAGTATCGAATATAGAGGAGGGTCCAAAAAAAATCTTCAAAATATCTTCAATGTACAGAATTGGACCCGTTACAGTTTTATTATAAGTATATAATTATATATATATATATATATATATATAGATAAGCAGAAAACCTCTTCAAAGCATTCGTCCACAGGGTAAAGGTTTTTCACGAATCTCGGGTACAATGGTCGTCGGTTGGTTCAGTTTTGTAATAACTTCGATCGCTTTCATGAGTTTCTCACCGTTAGAGATATGAGTTTCTAGAACCTTAGATCCTCAAAACCTAAAAGTTCATGGAAATTATAAGAGTAGTTTACGAGAGAGTTTATTTATTTAGAGGTAACAGGTGTTTTTTTTTTTAGGTTATTTAAAAATGTGAACCACTCAACGTCTTTATAGATTTTGATGAAAATTGGTAAATATAAACGTAGTTTAGATCCTTAATATATAAAAAAAATGCACGTTAAAATTGCTGTCGCTGCTCTAGTCCAATATTCGCCGACGCATAGTTGATAGGCACGATCAAAAGGCCGCAAACAAGGTATTGTTGAGATGTCTAAGACAACGGTATCGGTGTCAGGTTGCGGCATTTCAGGCGCGTTTTATATGAAATGAGATAACTGTTACCAGCACGGTTTATGCAACGTAATTACGGACTGATCAGGTTTATGCAATAGTCACAGAACTACGATAAGACTTCGTGAAACGGTACGCGGGGTTTTCCTGTCGGCTTGAGGAGATCAAGGTTTTTGTCAGAAACTATATAATTCAACTGATAAATTTGGCAATAGCTAAGTATGCTGTAATAACTTGTTAATGTTAAGGGGTTGGTTCTATAATCGAGGGGCAGGAGTTGGGGAGGGGTGGGGGTGAGTTGGGGTGGGGTGGGGGTGAGTTGGGGAGGTGGAGGGCTACCCCCTGATACCCCTCCCCCCCGCGGAGATGTTTAGCTTATGAGTATAGGATTGGCTATAGAAACGAGGGACAGGAGTTGGGGGCTTGGGGGGGGAGGGGTGAGGGGGGGGGTGAGGTGGAGGGCTATCCCCTAGTACCCTGGTGGTTCATTTGTCGTGAAACGACTACGCCACGTACAATTTGATCCGGTACACCACGTACAATTTGATAGGAACCCTCTCGTTCACTCTGTGTTGGAGTTTAGGGTACCGTGTGAGCTTTAGAACTGCTTCTTTCCAACAATGTGTCTAAACTTTATTTTAGAACGGACTTTCCGGGCGCTGCTGCTTATTTTGTGATATTTACTCTACGTCACTTACAATTTGATCCGATTCTGGAAAACTCTCATTCACTCTGTGCAGGAGTTTAGGGTACCGTGTGAGCTTTAGAACTGCTTCTTTCCAACAATGTGTCTAAACTTTATTTAGAAAGGACTTTCCGGGCGCTGCTGCCTATTTGTGATATTTACTCTACGTCACTTACAATTTGATCCGATTCTGGAAACCTCTCGTTCACTCTGTGCAGGAGTTTAGGGTACCGTGTGAGCTTTAGAACTGCTTCTTTCCAACAATGTGTCTAAACTTTATTTTAGAACGGACTTTCCGGGCGCTGCTGCCTATTTTGTGATATTTACTTTTTCTTTCCACCCTTTTTTTATTTATTTATTCTTTTGTAGACTTTTTGTAAACTTTTTCATATTGAGTCAAATTTTTAAACATCCATTTTGATTTTTCTCTGTGCGTCTGGCCCCTCTGTCTTTTGACAAAAATTAAATGTGACATCATCAAGCTGATTGCATAGGCTAAAAAATTACACTAAAATCAGATCTTAACATATAGTTACAGGGTTATAAAAGCGAGACGACATAACCCTTTTCGTGACGGTCCCTTTTTTAGTCATGGTACCCTGTATGTATCAGAGTGATTTTAAGGAGGTTTCAATAAAAAAACACTCATTTATGACATACTTGTAGAGTTAGCTGGTGCTCTCTTCTATAAAATGGCAGTAGGTAGATCCAAAATGTACGCCGATAGCGTAAGAAAGGTGACCATTTTTTGTTTCTGAATCGACAAATGGAAATGACCTAGGAAGTTACATTATTCCAGATAGACATAGGGTACTTATTTCCTCGATAAAATGCAGTTTGTTTGTTTGGTTTTGTTTGTCGTATGAGGTAGTGCTGGCCTCTGGTGTCAGAGTTTGTCAGGCTGAATACTTTGAAATTTAAAGTGTGTGTACGTAGGGGACGGACGGGTAAGAAAGACATGTTAGCTTTGAACATAAATAACAACAAATGTATGTTCATTATATTTATTTTAAAAAAAATGCGAACAATTATATCTACTTTCTGTAAAAGCATTTTTTCTAAAAATTACAAAATGAATACATAGATCGAGCAAAACAAACTATTAGTAGTATTTAATCAACACAAACAACGCAAAAATGTGAGCTTCGATTCATAATTATGAAGAACAAGCTTTTTACACGACTGTCCAAAAAAAGGAGGGTAATGTTTTTAGGATTTATATATGTTTGTATGTATGTGAGTTTCTCTATTCCACCATAATTTTTTAAATGCCTGAACAGATTTAGACGTATGGGGTATCGTATGAATCCTTACATCCCTCCAAATGACATAGCTAACATGTCTTGATGTACGCCTTGTCGTCGCTGTAAGTGCAGCAAGTATTTAAAACATAATAAATAAATGAATAAATAGCCTTTTTTTTAATAAGATATTTGGCGGCAGGGCAGTATGGCTCCAAAATCAAATGCAAAAAATATGATTTCGTAATAATATAATAATAATTCTGCTCCTGCATATATAGAACTATGTTTTTATTATTACCTCACGCCGATTCCTGATGGTGAAATTACTTTAATTGGAAATACCATAGTACCAAAACTGTGCGTTCGAAGAAGTGTACCTCAAAGTTATGTCAGCTGTGAGCCTATTATCTTCCATATGAGATAAATCTTCTACCCATGGCCAAAAGGATGGCTTGCACTACTAAGTTTCTTCTTCACCTGTTACTTAATATTGTGAGCTAGGAGTCCCTTTGAGCTTGTAGACACCCTCGGCCACAGGGTATCAAATGAAGGCCTCAAAATGAGCACATTCCAACAAATCTATAAGTTATTGGCATACATTTTTTTTTGGCGGGGTTGGCTTGTTTTATTAGCTTTTAAACTAGTTATTTGTCATTATTTGTACCCACTGTGTGGCGCAAGCGCGTCTGCGGGGCGCGTCGAGCAATACTAGATTATTCCATTTCTATCAATGAAGCATTGATTCAAACTATATTTTCTTCATACCCCTCTCCTTCTTGCCCGTCCGTCCCCTACCTATGTCGAATGAGGCACGTGCCGACCTCTGTTGTCAGAATTTGTTAAGCCACACAAAGGACTCTGACGTGCCTTAACAATTAATATGAATTATTATTGGCAAATTAACCTTTGGGGGTAGACGAGTTCTCGAGTGGAGGAAGACCACGTTTAGTGTAGGTCTTGTACTGTTATTTATTCTGTGGCCAGGTGGAGTGACGACTTGTGAAGAACTGCTGGACAGAGGGCAAATCTGCACATCCATACTAATATTGTAAAAGCGAAAGTCACCCAGTGTCGTTGGAATGCAAATCACACATAATATCGTTCGGCCACCAGTGCTGTTTCGAAAACGCCTTATTTTCATATTTACAGCTTCTTTAAGACCAGGCTCTGCTTTTAAGGGTTTTTTTTCCATAAATGTGCTGGGTCAACCACAAACCTAATAAATGTCAGACTTAACATAAGTATATGTTTTTGAGATCTTTATCTCTCTAAGACTAAGACAAAAACTTGATGAACAGAATTTCATTCGATACATTTTCTTATCAAAAATTACGTTATTTGCAGTAATATTTAAAAAAAAACTACTCAACGGCTTAAGTTTTATCTCTAAAATAAATCTTACAGCAAGAAAATATGCCTTATTATCTAATGCTTAGACAAAATTTACCTAACTAAATTTATTAGCCTGCCAATAAAATAAATAACTTTTGATACATGCGTCATTTAGTTCCGAGCTAAATTGTGTGTTCAAACAGCGCTCGCGATATTCAACCTTGTTACGCAGGCACTTCAGTGCTTATTGCGGGTAGAGGGTGGCAGAGGTAGGGGTAGGGGAAGTGGCAGGGGAGTGGGAAAATGTAACCTTGGAGCCTGGCCTTAAGGTCTATTCCACAACCTACATAAGTAGGTAGGTGGTAACTATTGAATAAATAACAACGTTCTGATTATACAATAACAGCGAAATACACTAATGTCAATTTCAATATAATGCAAATCTATGTGTGTATTATTCGTATTAAGATGTACCTAAGTATGTAAACGACAAGTACTACACCGTTTTCTTAACTTGTGTTTACTAAACATTTCTCTGTAACTGTATACCTAGTGTATACATACTAGGTATGCCGACTGCAAGTTGCTGTATTACCTACTAAGGTAAAAACAAAAACTAGGATCTTCCTTACTTCTTGTGTTTTTCTCTGCATACTAAACTAAACAAATTTCTCAGGGTTCATTTTATTTTTGTTTTATGAGAATCTATTTGCGCAATATTTCGATAAATTACTATTTTTATGATTGCGGAATGCATGTTCCTGCAAAGTACAGTTTACAGTGCAGTCTTTTCAAAAAGTGCCATTAAATAATTAACAAAAACCTTAAACTCATATCCTCACGTGTTAAGACTCGCTCAAAGATCGAACTTCTTCCACGCTTTCTAGTTGTAACATGTTTACGAAATTCAAGTTCTAAATCTTTGCTGTCCATCAGTCTGTGCTAAGATGTGCTCTCTGTCTAGAATATTATTGCAGCTATTTTAAAGATTAATACTAATGTCCGTATCATAAATGAAAATCATAAAAGCCCCTCAGTTACCCAATGCTTGTAATGAAGGGGCAGCGAGTCTACAAATAACTAAATTTTGGGCGTCCGCGCGCATTCTGTTACGTTCAATCGAGTTGCATGCTTGCACTGAGCCCTCCTGTGTTAAATAAAATAAAAAAAATAAAAAAATAGTGAAATATATAAAGTGAAAATGAAAGTGTTCCTCGTGGTAGCCGTGTGTGCGGTTTGTGTTTACGGAAAAGTAGCGCGTGAGTACCTAATGTTGCTGTTTTAAATACTTGAAATCATTAGAAGGAATGCAGTTGTTTACTAATGTGGTTCAGATATACGAATTGAAACTGCTTTATATATTTTTATAGTGCATAATATGAGATGGTTACGAAATTATAAAAACGTCTTTATTAATGCGGCAATGCTTAGGTTATATCTATTAGGTAGGAATGTTACATTTGTGTCACATTATATTAAATACAATTTTAGATAGGTAGGTACTTTCTTTGCAATTCACTAATTCATCTCAAGTTATTTTCTAAGCTATATGTACCTAATACGGACGGATTTTGATGAAATTTAGAATAGAGATATAGCTTATACCCTGGAAAAAAACAAAGGGTAATTTTTATCCCGGAAAATTATAAGTTTCCACGGGAAAACTGGAAAATGTTGATTACTCACTGTAAGGAACGGTTGCCATCACAGAATGGTCTGTGGTTGCCATGGAAACGAAATACAGACTTGTGTCTGTCAAAAAAAATCAAGATCATTAGTGCTATACATAGATATATATATTTAATGGTGCACTTACTTTTACATTAGTTTTTAATATCCTAAAAGAACATATGATGTTTTTTTTCGCGATAAACAGTAGTCCACGCGTACGAAGTTGTGGGCGGGAATACCAGTTATAGTTACATTGCAATTGCCATAATGTGGTGTCTAATATAAGTTTATACGTTTTTGTGCGTTTTCGTAGAGCTCACTTTCAATTTCCTGTCTGTGCTGGTTTACGAATGTGTATTACATAATAATATAAACAAACACTCTATTTATAATATACTAGCTGCGTACCGCAGTTTTACCCGCGATGATGGATGATGATGATAGTGAAAAGTATCCTATGTTAACACAGGACCTACATTATCTTATATACTAAATTTCATTAAAATCTATTCAGCCGTTTCAGCGTCGACAAGCAACAAAATACACACACATTACATTTACACACAAATTTCACCGCTATCCGTTGTTTTTAATAAAAATTAAAGAGCATTTGCGCAGTAGGTAACAAAAAGTATGTACAGTGAAGATATCTAATTGAAATAAAATGGTCTAGGTTAAACTAAGCTATTAAACAATATTAGAATATATTTTTTAAATGCAGTCTGTTTGTCTCTCTGGATGTCTGTTCGCGCATCACGTAAAGACTACTGAACCGATTGCGATGCGCTTTTCACTGTTGTATAGAATAGGGTTTGACTTTAACACTGGTGTACTTGGTATACCGATGGATAGACGTCGAGCAAACAATAAAAAATGGCAGCCCAACATGCACGCAGGTGTGCACACAAAGAAACTGCTGCTATAACCGTATTGTGTCTATGGGCGTTTTTCAGTATTCGTTCACGACGTTCTACGGCGTCGTTTGATGACATTTGGTATATTGGTACTTTGGTTCTGAAATAACTATAGAATCATATTATCTCAGAAAAATTACCTCGCGGTCTAAACCGCGGGCACAACTAGTTTATATTAGTGTGTTAAAGTAAGCAAGCTAGTTAAATGATTTGATCATCCATCTATTCTGTACTTATAATAAAGCAATAGGTACGAAAAAGTCTGTACAACAAA
Source organism: Alsophila aescularia (assembly GCA_946251855.1). NCBI lineage: Eukaryota > Metazoa > Arthropoda > Insecta > Lepidoptera > Geometridae > Alsophila > Alsophila aescularia. The sequence goes on along the minus strand of OX276379.1, from coordinate 33,311,533 downwards.
GATAAATAAAAAATGGGTACTTTAAATAAGCTTCTGAACATGTTTTTTTATGTTAAATCGTGTCTGTCTGTTTATCGCGCATCACGTAAAAACTCCTGGACCGATTGCGATGCGGTTTTCTCTGTTGGTTAGCTTAAGGCTTGTCTTAATAACTAGCTTAAAAGCTAAAAAAACACGCCTGCCTTGCCAAAAAATAGCCTTTGAGAATAAATTATATACTGTTGTAATGTGCTTATCAAAGCCTTGAATTTGATATTCATATAGTAAAATTCAAAGACAAAATATTTTATTCGAATTTGAAAATATAGCCATACAGCCGCCATTAAGAAAGTTTTCAAAAAAAAATTGCCTTTGTTACTCGGGGGGATGTAAGGAATCTAACGATACCCCATACGTCTAAATCTGTTCAGGCATTTAAAAGTTATGGTGGAATAAAGAAACTCACATACATACAAACACACATACATACATACATGAATGCTAAAAACAATACACTCCTTATTTTGGGCACTCGTGTAAAAACTGGTGTAATTGGTATCTCAATGCAATGAGTAAGCCGAGCAATCGATAAAAATATAAGAAAGAAGAATAAATTTTAATCAAATGTAATGGAATATTGGTATTTTAATAGCACAAATCCTGAAATAATAATTGGTCCTGAAATAGCACATAATATGTAATAATAATAATAATAATACATATAAAGTACTTTTTACCTAGAGAAATGACCACGCGTGCGAAGCCGCGGGTACAGCTAGTTTTAAATAAATATTGTAACATTGTAGGTTTTCGTACCTTTGACCAATTACTAAAAAATATTGTTTTGAAGTATGGTTATTTTTTTTTCTGGTTAGCTTTTAAGGTATCATCAACATTTGCTACACTCTACAGGATACATATCTTTAGACATAAGACTATTGTATGTGTGTCCATTAACACGTTCAGGGGCGGTGATGGCTTAACCCGTACTATTGTAAATTCTATAATGGCAGTACGAATATGACAGTTCTTTTTTGATCCGTTATAGGATACAGTACGGTGTTAGCAGATGAATTTCAGTGAAATATATTATAAATAAGTGTCCACTGTCATTCTAAAAAGACTTCCTTAGGTCCTTCTGACAAAATATAACTCAGTGATGACGTTGGATATGTGAGGCAGCCCAACATGCACGCAGGTGTGCACACAAAGAAACTGCTGCTATAACCGTATTGTGTCTATGGGCGTTTGTTCAGCGCTCAAACCAGTGCCACAGTGGACGCTATTTGTAAAGGACGCGCACGCACGCTAAATTATGTGGCAAATAGATCGATGTTTATGTCAAAGTAAGTATAAAAACATATTACATTATGTTTTAGAAAAACTGAGTGCATGATAGATAGATCGATAGATAATACTTTATTGTACACCAGTTTTCAATAATATAATATCTTATAACTAAAGCACAACGGGCGGACTTATCACTAAAAGCGATCTCTTCCAGTCAACCTTTGGATGGAAAGAAACAATGGAGTGAGAGAGGATGGCGGTGTAAACAATTAAAACAAATATATATATATATATATATTTATATTTATATATATATATATATATATATATATATATATATATATAACTATTACCCTGTGAATACCAATATAATTACACTGAAATCGTCTAGTGTTGTCATATTTATAGACACAATAATGTTATTGTTTTAGCCTGGTTGTTTCAAAGAGTGGCATACCTTGTATGAATTCAGTCATAAAAATGGCTGAAAATGTTGTTGATTTATGTATAATTTTAATTGCAGACTGGTTATAAATGTTTCTTTGACTGACTGTTTAGGTTAAAGAAATAGGTAGGTTATGGTTATGAATTATCTGAATTTTATCAGAAAATAGTTAAAAATAACTTTTTTCTAACCTTTGTAAGTAAATTGGTACGTGTACTATTTAAACAGATTTCACATCATATTTGGTTATAACACCTGAACATGTACAATATAAAACGTTTTCATTACCACTTACCTCTTCTACTGCTTTCACCGTAGTGTTCTATTGCAATAAATTATATAACGCATAATATGACAGAACGGGCACAACCGTAAACGGACCAAACCGTAGTGTGGTATACAAATAATTAATATATCTATGAATGTGACAGAACGGTTGCAGCCGTAGCACGACTATGACCGTACTAGCATTACATTACAAGTATTTTGTTTTTCAGTATACACTACGGTTGCAACCGCTGTCAGAGTTTGTATGAAATTTTTAAGTGCTTAATTAAAAACTTTTAAGAAAAATTACCGCGCGCGAACGTGTATAAATAAAATAAAAATACTCAAATTTTACCTAAAAATGGAAATAGTATTTAAGTAATTATTATGAATAGATTAAGTTTTTATGTTACTTAATAAGAATTAGTCAATTCTTTTATTGTACCAACTACCACGTATAAGATTCCTGAAGTCACATGATTGCGAACTGTATGCCTTGAAGTTTCATGATTACATATAATTTTTCCGTTGTCTCATGTGTAAAAGACATAACTTAATATGATATAAGGTTATTGCGGTCACAGAGAAGGCAGACTTCTTAAGATATTTTCCTTAACGTCAAATGCAGTAAGCAGTGGCAAATCCTCAACTGGTTTACCTTCAGCTTTAACTAAACTTGTCAATATTATCTGGGGCAAATTAGTCACTTCATTGATCTACGTACGTTTTATAACTATTTTAAATCTTATACTCAAGTAATAGAGGTTAAAATTAATACAAAGGAAGGATACAATTACGTGGTCTCCATGCGAATATGTGGTCAAAATTGTAGTGGACACTTCCAAAGGAAATACAAAAGGGCACAAGGTTGTTTCCGTTCACTGCGCCTTGATAAGTATATACCGATAAATTATGTAGTACTTACCGCTAAATGTACCTATACCTACTTACTCGTTACGTTGGAAATGTTGTGTCTTAATCAAGGAAGTATTGTTAATAGTGTACACTACCCGTACTTTATGCAATACCCATATTTAAAGCAAGCTTCTCTAACGGACTTCTACCTTTACAATCATGTTTAGGTATACTGTATGAAAATACTTATATTTCTTTTAAATTGGAAATGTCTGATAATACCGGAGTCCTGATGAAGTTATGTGCGGTTTTCTCCGATGTTGATTAATTGCAGTCGTTAAGGCAAGTCAGAGGTCCTCGGGCGGCCTGACAAACTCTGACACCACAGACGAGACCACCACTACTTCATACTTCAACAAAACTTAATATTGTTTCACTTTACAGCGGACAATTTTCCATCCTGCAAACGAAATGACCCTCATTTAAACCAGTGCATACTGGAAGCTGTGGAGTTAATGAGGCCGCATCTCAAAGCGGGGATCCCTGAGATCAACATCCCTCCTTTGGAGCCCTTCACGATGCCCACGCTCAAGCTTGACAGAACTGCCCCCAACCTGAGGATAAAGGCGACTGTGAAGCAGACGAAGGCGTATGGTGGAAGCCACTTCAGGATTGATAAGTTGAGGTGAGTTGGACGACTGCAAGTTGACTCTAGTTCTATAAATGTCAATCAGTGATGTTCGTCTTGAGTTAAATTTAAAATTATAATTTTTAATTTACCTATTTTCCAATTATGTTTTTATGCGTTTTATTATAATTTTCATCACTCTGTCTAGGTCATCGCACCTAACCCAAAATATTAGGGGCTTTTCTGGGATCATTATATTTGTAAACTAGAACTACGTATGAGTATAATCCAAGCAAAAAATATGAAGATTCTTATTAATATAATTTATTGGGATCTGCTGAAACTGCAAAGTGTGTGTCGAAAAAGGTGACACACAATGTGGAAGAATAAAAAATTAGTTAAAGGGATTTCTGGACTTTATGTCCATTAATGTCCTTCCGGCACGTAAACGGGATGCAAAGGGGATTTCTGGACGAAAGTTACAAAAATCCCCTTCGCAGGGGATTGTAAAAAATATTAAAAAAAAAGAAGGTGCAAAAGGCATTTCTTCGTTTTCTTTATAAACGTATATTTGGGTATTACCCATACATGTACCCGACAAGGTTTCTCCTAGGCAGCCTAAACTATAACTCATTAGAGGTTAGAAGAACAAATTGCCAACTTATTACCATGTGTAAGATTCTCCGTGGGAAAATAGACGCGCCCGATCTCCACAATGAGCTGTCGCGTTTTTTCGTTCCGAATAATTACCGACGTAACAGGAGGCATAAATTTTTCGCAGTGCCATCATGCCGAACCAAAGCGCATGCTCAATCTCCTATTCCCCGAACTCTCGCTGCGCTCAATGCCCTCCTGTGCACAAACCCTGAGATTGATGTGTTTGTTGATGAATGGAAGGTGATTATTTCTGAATGCTTGGAGTATTGTGAGAAAAATTTATGAAAATGTGTTTATTGATTTTAATTTTAATTTATTTTGACTGATTTATTTGACTTCTATTATTATTATTATTTTTCTAATCTGTGTTTGACATAGTTTCTTATTATTATCTAATTTAATATTTTTGTAATGTAATTAATTATAATAATTGGCCAAGGCCGCGTAATTAATTGAATAAATAAATAAATAAATTAATTAATTAATATTAATAATAAATGGTTTAGGGGATTTCTGTACTTTTAGTCCAATAATCCCCTTCCATCGAGCAAGACGCAAAGGGGATTTCTGGACAAAAAGTCCAAAAATCCCCTTCGCAGGGGATTGTCAAAGAGGATTTATGGAAAAAACCGTCATGTACCTGATTTTATTTTCTGTTTACGTAGCATTTTTTTTTTAAAATATAAACAAATATATATTTGGGACAATCACACCAATTATCTAGCCCCAAACTCGGATACCCTGTAATATGGGCACTAGATAACGGATAAACATACATAAATACGAATATCACATCCATGACTCGGAAACAAACATTTCTGCTCATCACACAAATGATTGCACCTTGCAGGATTCGAACCCGCGACCGCTTGATTTGGTTCCCAGGGTCACTGGCCACTAGACCAACCGGCCGTCAAATTCAGCAAAGCGCCATTAAAAAAAAAAACATCATTTTAGATCACCGTATACTAGTGCGGCAAAATCCAACGATACAGTACCTTTTCTATGTTGTGTGCAGTTTTCCATCGCTCCGTGCTTCAGAGGGCAAGTTAGCAGTTCGCCAGGACCCTTATTCGCTATGACCACTCACGCACGTAACGCGCCGCGTTAAGATATCTTCGTGGAATCGTTTGGCAATTGTCGTAATGACGTCACACGTTTTCAGCAACGAATTTCGTGTGGCATAGCGAATAAGCGCCTAGGGCTCTTATGGATTAAATAACAGCCATGTCAGAGGCCCTCGGTCAACCTGTCAAACTCTGACATTTCTATATCAGAAACCTTATAATACGAGCTTTTATTATTTGTAGTATGAGTTAGTGAGGTGTGTGTGCTGTTTCTTTTACTTATAATTTCATTAAACGTGTGAATGCGGATAAAACTAATAAAATAACCCTCTAAATCAGCGGAACATAAAAACTCAATTTTTATAACTTTACTACGTACAGTATTCAGCCTTTCAAAGGTACCTATGTCGAGAAACCTTTAAACATTTTCCATACTCTGTTTTTCAGAGTGAACCTGACCAACAAGTACGTCGGCGAGGTGAAGCTTTTCATCCCCAAGCTAGTGGTGATCACTGACTACGACGTGAGGGGCTCTCGGCTGCTAACCTTGGACATCAGTGGCAAGGGCAGGCTGAGGGGCAACTTCAGTAAGTATCACGGGTCCTCTTGCTTTCTGGCTGCCTCAAAGTCAATGTGACGACTGAAGCCTCGTCATGGCGTTTTATCCCTAAGCACCTGCGCCATCGCAGTCTGGCTTGCTTATCTCCAAGTTACAACCTAAAGAACCCGTGTTCAGAAGAAGAAGAATCAACATAGAGCACGCAATAAACTAGTTTGCAATATTAATTTCATGTCAGCCAGTCAGACGTTAATCCACGAATAACAAAATTGTAGACATTCGCGCGTCAGGCGAATTAGGAATGAAATAACCACTGATTGTCATAAACAAGACGCACGAAGAGAAACTGTCATATAAGCTTAATCTGGCAGCCAACCCTTGCTATGTCATTTATTTTGCAGATATGGCCTTATAAGTACGCAGCAGGTTTGTATCAATCAAGCTTCAATAGTTTCAATCAAGAGCCTCAAAAGGCCAAATATATTACCCTCAACAGCGGATATACATTAGAGCCTTTTGGGGTAGAGACATTAGGACCGTGGGGACCAGGAGCTCAACAAATATACAAAGATCTATCGAGGCGTCTGGTCGAAGCAACACGTGACCAAAATGCTGGCCTTTATTTTGCCCAAAGTACTGCCATTTAACGTGGCAATGGTGCCAGCATTTTGGGAATGTTGCCCACTGGTAGCGGATTTTTAGACTAGTTTTAGTATTAAATGTTGAATGGAGTCACTAAAAAGGATTTAACGAAAAATTATACCTGACAGTTGGCGGCTTTTTCAAACCGAGATGTGTTACAATTAGTTTTTTTTTTAATTTGCGTGCATTCATTTTGTCATAACTAATTTCTGAACAATAATATATGATTTTCTTATAAATCAAGCTTGTGATTTCGTTTACGTGTGCAATAGTTGAATACATCGTATATAAACTTCCCATACAAGAGTTAAAATATTTTAATATTAGAAATTTGCGACAACCCTAAATGTTTGTTTACTATGACGTCCAACCTAAAAGTAGGTATGTACATACATACTGCTCCATCTGCGGATTCAGGTTGTTAAGCCTCCCTTTGCTTGCGCGCTGATGGAGATGATTCACCAGTCCGAGAAAGCAGATGTGGGGCAAGCCAGCCTATTGTGGGACCGGACCCGCTCCGCACATAATAAGAAGAGTTAGAAGTGTTAGTTATAGCTGAAGTAAAAACACCGAAAGCTAAGGAAACGACAAAGTAATGTTACACTTGAAACTAACCACAAATTAAAGCACAATAGTCACTTTATACAACATAATAAAGTAAATTCGTGGTTTCAGATTTTCACTCTGACGTTCGACTGACCACTGCACAGTAGGCTCCAATGCGCGAGGTCTGTCACAATTAAAATGTAGCGTTCAAAGTAAGAGATCAAATTAAACAACTGTAGTAGGGCTGTCTAATGCTGTGTAAAGTTTTTTCTGCAGGAAACTTTGAAAAGTAAATACATTAATGAAAAACTTCAAAATCTCAAAACTCGCAAAACCAAAGATGTTCGCCATGACGTATGGAATACCCCATCCCGACACTTAAGACGTAATTTTGTTACAAGTTGATGCCCTTGGGCATCCTGACAAACTTTGAAACCAGAGGTCAGCACTACCCCAAACGACAAGCAAGAAACTAAAATGTCTCGAGCCACTTCACCTTTCATTGCTAGGTACGAGTAATGCAGCTTTAGTACATAGTCACAATTCATAATCAATGAATGCATTTCGATCAGGTAAGTGTCACAAGTCAGCCAGGTAACCTAGTTATACCTACGAGTACGTTACACGCTACATTTAAATACATAATAATTATATTATGACTGCAAATATATAACTTAGAGAAAGGAACTATATCTGAGATTGTGTTAGGAACTACGAGTAGTATGTAGTAGATAAATCAAAACAGCAAATGGTTTCATGACACGTCCTTTCCGATTCGTTATAGACAACCAAAAAGCTAAAATTAAAACAGTACCTAGGTAACTTTTTTTTGTTATTGTTTTGTATTGTAAATTACGAAGATAATTGGCCTACAAACTACAGTTCTTTCATTCAAGGCACAGGTAAATGTAAAATAGTTGACGGCAAGTGACGAGACAAGCAGGTCGCTCGCCTGATCACGTCTGCCCATTACAATTGCAATACCACTTAGAACTTTGGTTACAAAATATTACGCGCCACTGCTCCTGCGCTCGACAACTTGCGACTGTTTTTAAATTACGTGCTTAGTATTTTTAACACTGAAGCACTGGAAACACTGCCCTTACAACACTTAAAGACAGTAATGTTTGAACACTACTGCTTGGTACTTAATTAAATGGCATAGGTGTTGTACTTCCCCAGGCGGACTCATGCAGAAGGGCCCTTCAAAAAGTATCAACAATGGCATTGGTGTTTAAAAAGTTTATTATCACCATCTGCAGGTGAAGTGGATGTCTCCACTGTTGGATATAGGCGGGGGCCTATGTCCAAAAGTGGAGCGGGACCATAAGCGCGAAGGTACTGCCATAATATTAAAAAAATGCTACTATTCTCTAAAAGACTTCTTTGACGATAAAAATGCAACATATTTTTTTTAGGTCATTCCTGTCATTATATCTAGCTTTCACCCGCGAATTTTGCCGCGCGGACTACAGTTTGTCGCGAAAAAAACAATATCAGTTCTTTTAGGATATTAAAAACCAATGCAAAAGTGTATGTAGTACCAACGTATTGTATTCTCTTTGGCACCAACGCTCTTGATGCTTTTTGACAGACTTGTTATTCTTCTACTTCGTTTCTATGGCAACTGTTCCTTACAGCGAGTCATCGACATGTTCCTTTTTTTCCGTTTAAACTTACAAATTTCCGGAACAAATAAAAAACCTTTGTTTTATTCCAAGGTGTAAACTATCTCCATTTCAAATTTCATCGTTATCCGTCCAGCCACTTACGCGTTAAAACTCCCCAAACAAACAAACAAACAAACAGACAACGTTTTACTTTTATATATTGGTTTGGATGTTTTTTATAACAAGCTGCGCCTCGCAGCTTTGCACGTGTACAAATTTTGCTCCACTCTCTCCCTTCCTTCTCCCCCTCCAGAGAAAATGAATTTTCTTCATATATATATTTTCGTGTTTTTTCCGGTGTTTTAATAGTTATTCTGCTATTCGAGGCGGAGACAAATCCAACAAATCAAAGATTATAAAAATCGGTCAAGCCATTCTTGAGTTATAAATTGTGTAACTAACCAGACATTGTTGTATACATATATTTAGATATAATATATAATGCTTCCTACCCTCTTACATATATTCTGTAGTGCCCACCAGCGTTCCATGTTTTAAGATACTAAGTTTATATTTAAGACCTAATTATACATGTGGAAACAGGGAAATAAATAAATATGAATAATCATCAAGTTTGGCAGACGTCTTGGTGATCGCAGTTCATGTCGATACTTACTAAGGAAAACGCTTCTGCCGATTTTGTCAATTCCCTTGTTGAATCTAGCAGCATACGTGGGATGAGCCGAACCCCCATCATCAGCCCGTATCAATCCCCTGCCCCTGCCTCTCCTTTATTGCGCCACTCATACCAGTCCTGAGCCATCCTACACATGTTTTATCTACGATTCGGACGATGACATCCACTCATCGCGCTGGTGGTCTGCCAACTGGTCTAATATGTCCTCTAGGCCACCACTGTGTTTCGACTTTTGTCCACCTATTATCTCCTTGCCTAGCCAAGTGTCCTGCCCACCTCCACTTGAGTTATATGATGCGCACTGCACTCGTATCTGCCATTGGATCTTCACCTTTCGAAATCGGTCTCTCAATGAAATGCTGAGCATGGCACGCTCCATGGCATATTGTGTTAACTTTATTTTGTGCATCAGTGAGGATAGGCAGCACACATTAGTTGAAGACACTGGTTTTAAAATAACTTTAAATTTAATTAATTAATTAAAAATCATTTTGTTCCAGCTGGCATAACAGTAGTGGTCAAGGGCAACGCGAAACCCATCATCAAGGAGGGCGTGGAGTACCTGCAAGCAGACCGGATCGTCGCGAGGGTCAGGATCGGACACGGACAAATCGCGGTTGATGATACCGAGAGACCGGTCGCCGGTAAGTCTTTTGTTACAACTGTAGGTGTTGAATATGGTTGTATCCAATCTGTTCTGGCTACTCTTGATTCAATTAAATACGAGTTAGAAGTATATATGTCCCGGTAAACGCCCATTCTTTGGGTTATCTTGTCACGAGGCGGTCCTAGTGTTTGTTCCACTAGCCTCAGTGGACAACATAAAAGAACAGGAACTAGAAGTCAGCATTTTGGTGGGCATTCTATTGGCCGTTATTTTAGGTAGGTGGTATTTAAGCAGTAACTTAAACTGCCAGATATATGTAGATAAAATAATAATTTATTTACCACTTTTGATGAGATATTTTGTAAAAACATGGACATGAGCCAAATGCATGAATGACAATGTAGGAATGACAGGATATTTGAATTTAGAATTAATATAGACAAACAATCAAATGAGTATGATTATGATGAAAGAGGATTGACATCGTCACAATCTTAGGTTTTTATTAATAAATTTTAGGATATACCGATGGAGTTGGTAAAACTTTTTTTCCGGCTTTTACCATTAGTATTTAGTAAATGCTATTTTTTACCAATGAATACTGGTAAATGTTGCTTTTGGTTAGGTTAAGATAAGCTTCTTCTTTTTTTAGTCAAGTGGGTTAAATCCTCGTGGATACCGCAGAAAAGCGGTTAATTAAAAGTTAGGTTAGGTTAGTCTTTTGCAACATTTGCCGTGTATTTACGATAAATCTTAAGATTTCCCAACTGAATGGTAGTAAGCTCAAAATAATCGATAATTACAAAACTGTTCGGACTTTTACCATTAAGAGTTGTTAAATATTAGGTTTCGGTAGTTCGGTTCTGCGGTAGTTCGGGCTTGAATGAGAATATAATAAAATACGAGAGAAAAGTTAGTGAGTCTTGCTTAACTTACTCTCACACTTTTTTTACATTATTTTATTACGGTATATAATTATTAATGTGTAATGAAAATATCATCCTTGACTTTCTTTCATTAAGGGCAAATCCAGCTCACTTATGTTAGTGGCAGGATAATCCTGTAATTTAGGGAAGAAATAATCGATGTATAAGATATCTATGAAATAAATTTAAATACAAAAAAACATTTTAGTGTGATGTTTACCAAAATTTGAATTTTAGAAGATAATTTGATATTGTTATTTTTAATCTTCGTATTCTGTGCATTCGCGAAACCCAACCACGGCTCACTTTTCAAATCACAGAGTAGCAGTTTTTTTCAAATGTTAGCCGAAATTCAAGTTCGAACTAGCGTATTTCGGTGGGAGATCTCATATTTCGCTAGCTTCTGGGTTTTTTTAAATTCTTTATTTGCTGGTACGTTTCAAAAATATTGTTTTGTTTAAACTATAACTGATGCCTCCTTCCGTTCTACGACTTCCTGATACTTAATTTGACGTAAAGCCACTCAGGCTTGGGGGGGGGGGGGGGGGGGGGGACGACATCCCCTCCCCCCCCCCCCCCCCCAAACCGAACACGACAAATTGAAAAATCTAAAAATGTACGAAAAATTACCTGCCCTGGCCGCGATGCATTTTATTTTTGCTGACATCTAACGGTGCTTTTATGAACTAGGACGCCTAACGATGTCCGTAACAACCTAAATGCGACATCTAGGTATTAAGAAACAAAGAAAGAAGTTTTGATAATTCTGGAAAAGTCGTTAAATGACTTGTTGTAATAAAGATTGCATACAATATTCTACCTGCGTAATTTGTTGGTTTATTGGAAAGATACAGATAATCCGATCAAAAAGCGTTAAAAATAGGGATGGACTCTAAGAAAAAACATGAATGTTTTTTTATCTGGTTGTGGTATCGATGTTATCACTATCTATGGAAATTTATTCAATGTTTCTAATACATCAACTGTTTTTTTTTAAATTTAATACGTAAATGGAAAAGATGGATTTCAAAATGCATGTTTATGTTTACCAATCAACTTCAACTATATAATGATTTTCTAATGGAAAAATTTGGTTCACGGACGAGATACGAACTCGCACACTGAGCCTCAGCGCAGCACATGCCTTTACCAATTCGGCCACCGAGACCTATGCGTCGTCATCCAAATCTTTCCACTAGCTTCTTTGAACCCGTATTTTGGGGACGGTAACGCTATCTATTGGCAGTATTGTCACGAGGCGGTCCCAGGGTTTGCGCTTGTCCCACTAGCCCAGGACCTTAAACCTCAGTGGACAACAGAATTACAGGAACAGGAACAATAGGGTGCACTTGGACAATTTCGTGTTGATACAATACGGATGAAAATAATCTCTTATATTATGTAGATATTATCATATATATATTTAAAAGAGTAATTCAAGTTGTTATAAACTTATTTATGAATTTTATAATATTATTTCGGTTTTTCCAAAAATCAATATTCGAATGACAGGTTATTTGTATTTAGAATCAATCAATGATGACCAACTATCGAAAATGAAAAGAAATGGATTATGAAAGAATTAAGAGATCAAATGAGTATTATTATGAAAGAGGTTTGGACTTCGTCACAGTATTACGAACTACCAACTAAACACGGCCAATATTGATTAACTTCGTGTCTGAAAGATAGAGGCGTTATCTTATATATAGGCCAAATCTATATTTTTATGGTTTTTATATATCATTATATATATTCACGCTAAGCAGGCGTTAACTGCTATAAAAACCATAAAAACTTGAACTATATTAATAACTAGCTGTGCCCGCGGCTTCGCACGCGTTGGCATTTCTCTTGATTAAAAGTACTATAAGTGCTATTCCAAGACCTAAATTACCAACATTTAATCAAAATTCCTTCAGCCGTATTTTTTTTTTATGGATTGCTCGGCTTCTACACGTCAGATTGAGATACCAAGTACGCCAGTTTTTAAGTTGAATCCTAAGCTATCCATCAGTGAAATCGCAAACCGCATCACAATCGGTGCAGTTCTTTTTACGTGATGCTTGAACAAACATTTACATTTATTGAAAAACCCGATTTCCTTAATTTTTCGTTTTGTCCAGATTACAGGGAACTTTTGGTCCTACAGAGTTTCATTTGTGGTTATCTTAAAGTTAAATAACAGGACTTTTCTCGTATAATGAGTACTATAGCCGATATTCTGCTCGGAAGGTGGCTAAAACTACAATTTTGAACTTTTTAGGGAAAATGGCCAATCTTTGAAGTCTAGATCTCAGGTTTTACAAAAAATAACAGAGCGGTGGTTGAAATCAAATTATAGAAAATTTTGTTTTCTTTATATTTTTTGTTTTTAAATTTTGTTTTTTTGTGTATTAGATAACTTTTCCGTTGGAAGCTATTTTTAGAAGTTATAAGCCAAAATCTGAAAAAATACCAAAAATTACGATGATTTTTGAGCACCACGTTAGCTCAGGTCTTTTGAAGCTGCAAATTTATTTTTATACTATTATTATTTATCTTAACAACATCTAAAAAACAGGACTGTACAGATTTTTGCGACCTAAGGCGATTTTTGTATCTACAGTGACCGGCCTATATCTATTAATCCTATATGGATTCGTCGTTGAACAGGATCGTTTGAACAGACGGCTCATTTTAAGCTGGTGCACTTTACAGCTTAAAATGAGCCATCTGTTCAAACGATCCTGTTCGTTTCAGGTTTCAAGTTATTTGGACATAATACTGAGGCTGTCTATAATTTCTGAACTAAAAAACCAATAACCTTGAAATATTTACATGACAATATTTAAACTCCTAACAAAAAAATAATGAATGAAATTGGACTACGCGTTAATGAATTACAACTAAGTACATATTTTGACTTTCATCCCCTCTCCCAAGAGAACCATGCTGAATGTATGAACTCAAATCATACCAAGTTTAATTTGAAGTCATTCAGTAGTTTCGGCGTGATGAGCGGTCAAGTGACAGACGGACAGACAAAAATGAAAAATATACAGTTTTGACTTCAGTATCGAATATAGAGTACCATCCAAAAAATAATTCAAAATATCTTCAATGTACAGAATTGGACCTGTTACAGTTTTATTTTTACCTCACAAATATGCATGATATTAATGAACATGGAGAGTTTCTTTCCACTGTACATATATGTACTGTGACTGTACTAACTATTAACGTAAACTCGTAAACACGTTAAACTTTAAACGTTAGACGTTAGACGTTAAATTTTTCCGTTAAAAATTAAAATTAGGATTTTGACGTTTAATGTCTTAAACGTCAAAATCCTAATTTGCAGGACCTACCCACATTTTAATTGGTACTACCGTTATACTGGGAATAAACATTTTCCATCCATGATCGTATCAATGTCGATTATCAAGAAGAAGTATGTTATCTTTTTAAAAGCTTTTATTTAACTTCACTTATATGTATATATGTATGTGTCTGTCCTGGAATCTTGCGATTCAAATTTCGAGCACTTCCCGATTAGCTATCCGGCTAAAACTTTCAGGTTAGCTCACAAACCGAAGACAATGAAAAAAAAAATTAAAAATAAAATGGAAAAAAAAACAACTTAAAAACGTAAAAGTTACAAAGCAACAAAAAAAGAGCCCGTAAAAGGTTTTTTTTTCATATAATTTGACATTTGTCAATTCTTAATTTCATATTTTTTTCAATTTTTTTCCTTAATTTGCAGCGGCATCTGCGGCCACGTTCTTCAACGCGAGTCCAGGAGTGGTGTTCGATATCATCACTCCACTGGTCGAGGAGACTAGCGCGGCAGTCGTGAAGGCCTTCATCAACAAGGTGCTGGGGACCGTACCCTTGAACGAGTTGCTCACGTAGTCATCATACACCTGAAGTTTATAAGGATATTTTATTTTATTAAATAAGGTGGAGAATTTCAGGGGCTCCAGATAGTAAACTCCACGTCAACTACCTACCTAATATTTTAAAAAGACGATTATACGTCTACAATCATAATTCGATGGAATTATTTTAGCTCGTTTAGCAGAAATAAAATATAAAATAATTTGGCTCATTCAGATATCTAATTGATAAGATAGCTCTTATAACATAAACGATGCCTAGCAAGAAAATTTACTAACAATGAAAAACTCGACTGCGAACTTTAAATCGTTATAGATCTTAAATGGTCATTCGAAATGAAAAATGGTAAAACTTATACATGATTTTTAAATACCTATTCAATGATACCCTACTTAACATAGTTAGTCGACTTTTTTTTTCCTTTATACTATAAGGCGTCTGGATGTCGCTACTCGTATATTGAATTTTGATTACTGTCATGTCTTTAGTAAGTAACTAGTTTTCCCGCCCGCGACTTCGTCCGCGCGGACTATAGTTTATCGCGATAAAAAGCATCCTTTGTTCTTCTAGGATATTAAAAATCAGTGCAAAAGTAGGTATAGGCACTTATAGGGCCAACGCTTTTGATGTTTATTGACAGACTTGTTATTTCGTTTCCATGGAAACTGTTCCTTAAAGCGAATAATCAACATTTCTCAGTTTTCCCGTAAAAACTTACAATTTTCCGGGATAAAAGTATCCCATGTTTTATTCCAGGGTATAAGCTATCTCCAGTCCAAATTTCATCAATATCCGTCCAGCCGTTATTGCGTGAATTCTCCCCAAACAAACAAACAGACAACGTTTCACTTTTATATATTGATATGGATACATTTGCAAGATTAAGACAAATCGATTGACTAAGAATCATCAAAATCGGTCCACGCGTTTGGTCTATACTATAGTGCCACAAAGGAACAAACATACATAGGTACATACATAGACTAATAAATACACTATCCTCCGCGCAGTCGGGTAAAAATAACCTAGTACATCGATGAGCACAAACTAATTCCTAACTAGGTTACCATGTGCTTAAGATATCAATTCTCTTCAATTTTCGTATAAATTGTGCAATGAACATTAAATTTGCTTAAATAAGTAAAATTTTGTAGTTATTTTTTACTGCTAAATAGATTTAAGTTATTAATACGCAATGTTTTTAATTTATTTTACGACAAGGTAGGTATGGACAGAAGTTGCAATCATTTAAGTTCTATCAGAATTAAATTTCTACAAAATAAAGATAAAGCCTAACCACGGTAAGTTTTTGTTCACAAATAAGTCATGAACAGTAAGTAGGTTACCTACGCTTTAAGGTTTGTTCCCAGTAGTATCACTGCTCATTACCACCCATGGTACTAATGGGAAATTGCATTCTCAGTAGTAACCCTATAAGAAATTTATTTCAGTGGTGGTGCTTGTGGGAAACGGGTGGTTCCCAGTAGTACCACTGCTCAGTACCACCGATGGTACTAATGGAAAATGCATTCTCACTAGAACCCCTATGGCTAAGTTATTTCTAATGTGGTACTACTGGGAAATTAAATTCTTATTAGTACCCCTTATAGTTAAATAATCTGAATTGTGGCACAAGTGAGATAGCTAGCTATGCCCCGTGGCTTTACCCGCGTGAAGAATAATAAAATGTATCCCATACCATGATACTCTCCAAGACTTTCATTGAGTATCTACATTATACAAAGTTTCATTAATATAATATTTTATGAGCAATTTCCTAGACACAAAAAGGAAAAAATAAATAAACAAAAACAAAATGATTAAACCATTTCAAATCATTTTCGTACATAGTTTTTTTTTAATTATTTTTTCGTATAAAAATAATAAAATACAATATTATTTCCAGGAAAAAAGAAAAACCTACATCTAAAAATTTACAACTATTTAAATCTCACTTGTGCCGCCAATCAAATTATTTAAATAAAAGGAGTACTAATGAGAATCCTATTTCCTATTTGTACTACTTTACTGAGCAGTGCTGCTACTGGAAACAAACCGTTTCCCAATAGTACCACCATTGAAATAAATTGCTTATAGGGGTACTAATGAGAATGTAATTTCCCATTAGTACCATCGATGGTACTGAACAGTGGTAGTACCGGGAACAGACCTGCTTTAAACCTTTGACGATAAGTCGTAGGTACTATTTAGTCTGTGCTCTATAGACATGCATCTTTCTGAAGATCATACGTTTATCCAACCGTGTTCCATTGTGAAGGACTTTTTTATTTTTAATCGGGCAAGTGACTTTATTAACTAACTGCTAAGTACTTAAATAAATACTAATTATTTATAACAGTTGAACAACCTGTAATATATCATAACAGGCTTAGAATAGGTAGACCAAGCGTTCTAATTTATAGCCCACTACCTGAAAAATGCTGGCGGCATTTCGTTACAAAAACGGCTTTTGAACTGTGTAAAAGTTTACAAGGTGTTAATTGTTGTTATAATAACCTATCAAAAAAAGTCTTAGGACGTGGACTACGATATAAACAGTGATGATAGTCTTCATTTTTCGCGTATCTGTGGTTGTCTCAAGTCCCAACCCTACGCGCTGCGGGCAACACTATCGGTGTGCAGTCTGTGGCATAGACCTAGAATCAGAATACAGGAGCAAATTTATACTTGATAGGAACTTTTAACAATAGCATATTTTATTTTTGGGTTTCTAGATATAATTAATTTAGCTATAGTTATAAGAAGAAAATAAGTACCTACTCAATTTCTTTTGTGATTTAGATTTATTTTTCAAATTTAAATATGTTGGGTGGAACATTGTAAACCTTTTCTTCCTAATACTAAGTTATGAACTAAGTTATTATATGTGTAACAATTATTGACTTAACCAAGTAATTTTCTAACATGCGTATTTTTTAAGTGTTCATTGGCTTTGAAAATACAGAATTGCCGAAAAAAATATTTTGTGCAGATGGCAAGAAGAAAATGTATGACCTAAAATCATCGATCCTATTAAAGAAAGGGCCAAAAATCGTCACCATTCTTGGTAGGACTATTCAATTTGCATCCGTCTAACAACCAACTAACGTGAAATAGTGGGAGCCCAAAGAAAATATACGTACCTGCTTGAAATTGGTTAAGATTGTAAATATTAGATATTTAAAATAAACAATAAGTACATTTCTAAAATGTTTTATTTTGTGTACACGTAAGTACCATCTCATTACTATCCCTACTAATAAGAATAAGAATAATATTTTTTATTTCCAAAACCAGCAAACAATGGTGTACATTACATAAAAATATATAAAAATTAGGTTTGAACACAAACTAGTTGTACATATGTATTAGCAACGGGTCCCAAACTAGGCGAAGCCTGTATCTTATAATAACATTGTCTATTTGTTTGTGTTTGTTTCACAAGGGTTGCCAACCTTATGTACAGAGTTATCAATCTATATCTATCTATCTATCTATCTATCTATCTATCTATACTTATAATAAAGCAGTAAGTATCAAAAAATCTGTACAAGAAAG
Source organism: Alsophila aescularia (assembly GCA_946251855.1). NCBI lineage: Eukaryota > Metazoa > Arthropoda > Insecta > Lepidoptera > Geometridae > Alsophila > Alsophila aescularia. Next base: position 33,293,321 of record OX276379.1, on the reverse strand, counting down.
ATAATTAAAAAATATATATCTAGGTTACTTAAAAAAGGCTACTGAACAAGATTATAACAATTTTAAAAATCGTGTCTGTCTGTTTGTCTGTTTATATATTTGTCTGTATGTTAGTTCACGCATAAAAAAACTACAGGACTGATTGCGATGCGATTTTCATTGTTTAATAGCTTAGGGGTTGACTTAAAAATTGATATACTTGTTATCTCAATCCAATGAGTAGAAGCTGAGTAATCGATAAAAAACTGTTTGTCAGTTGAAGGAATTTTGATCAAATATTGATATATTGGTATTTTAGGTCCTGGAATGTACTTTTAAACTAGAGAAATTACCACGCGTGCGAAGCCGGGGGCACAGCTAGTCCTACAATATTATTATATTATATGCCTAACCATCTCTACTCTCTACTGCTTCATAGAGTATGGCGAGAATAAAATCAGTACGAAAATGTCTAAGATTACCTAAGGTTGCCCAGAGAGAAATAAACACAACTTTACTTACATATAAATTTCCTTATATTATATTCCTAATCATCTCTACTCTCTACTGCTTCAGTCCTAGCTAGAGTATGACGTGAATAAAATCAGTACGAAAATGGCAAGTTTATCTTAGGCTGGTCAGAGAGAAATAAACACAAATTTACTTGCATATAAATTTCCTTATATTATATGCCTAACCATCTCTACTCCCTACTGCTTCAGTCCTGGCTAGTCTAGTGCGTTTAAAGCGGACCAGTATGACGAGAATAAAAACAGTACAATAATGGCAAGGTTACCTTAGGTTGGCCAGAGCAAAATAAACACAACTTTACTTGAATATACATTTCCTTACATTATATGCTTAAGGAAACTGACATTATATGGATGTGAATGCAAGATCAAGAAAATTAGTGTCATAAATGTAAGGTCAAACTTATTATTATCTTTGAGCTCTTTAGATATGTACATATTATCTTTGAGCTCTTTAGATATGTACATATTATGGTATGACAAAGATTATGTACCTAATTATATTCTAACTCGGTATTTTATTAATTATAAAAATATGGATATAGCAGGTAGATAATAAACATTATGGTGAAGAAACGAACAAGAACCTCAAAATTGAAGGACCTGGTATTATAAAAAGAAAGAAAGAAGGAAAGTTTTTTTTAACAAACGAGTACATAACAGCTTTTACTGAATATGTGCTTAATAAATAAGACCTAAAATAAAATCTACTAACCTAAATGATACTAATAAAGAATACACTAAAACTTTATGGTGACATCGTGTCCATCAATAAATATTATTATATCGGTATTGGGCCAAAACGTGGTGAATTATGTCACCCTTTTAAGAATGTCAGCGTTCTGGATTATGAATGTTAGCAGTGGGGGCGCCATAGGCTAAAGATGATAGTCAGCATAAGCGAAGCACCAAAGAAAACTCTAGGGCGTCGCCAAGGCATGTTCCGTTTTCAGCGTGATGTTCAGACAAGTCAAGCTGCATCTTCTTAGCAAAAAAGGACAAAGAAAAGAAAGAAAGAAAAAAAACAGATGAAAAAGATGTTTGTTTCCGAGTCATGGTTGTTATAATATTCGTATATAAGTATGTTTATCCGTTATCTAGTACCCATAGTACATAGTAGTAGTGGGTATCCTAGTTTGGGGCTAGTTAATTGGTGTGGAATTGTCCCGAATATATTTATTTATTTATTTACATTTATGTACAACTTATAAAAACGAGTAAAAATATGCTATTATGCAGTGCCTAGCCATATAATTTTAAGAGTTTATTATTGTGTTTCGCTCATCGAGCCCTTTCATTTGTTACCCATTGCTAGGGGTTGCAGTGTAAATTATAAATCGCCATTTTGTAACGTCCGCCTTATTGATTGCCTTATTGATTAAAAATGGTGGCATAAAAAATAATCGTGCAATGTCACGAGAACCAAATGTGTGTACCAAATTTCAGCCCGATAGTTGCAGTGGAAGTGGGTGAAATATGAAATATTGATTGCAAAATCCTACGAATACATAAGTACAAGTAAAGTTAAATAACAGCTTTTATAACACAAACCGCGAAATGCATCGAAATTTAAGCTTGTGTGCTCGTAAAAGTGCAGCTATTTGTGGATGAGACGGCAGGCGCGCGGTGTGTGGAACCAGCGCGTTCTACCACTTCTACCATAGTAGAAACAAAATACATTTTAAATGTCAATAATGGGAGTTACTCACGTATATAAGTTAAATTATTCCAACTATAGTTTTAACCACATCCGGTGGTATTTCTCAAGGCGAGTGCGGAATGCTCGCGAACTTTTTTCGCCTCGCACTTCAGGCCACCGTTCTTGCAGCGCGCGCGATTACAGCAACTAGTGCGAGGGCGAGGGGTTGTCTGCTGCGTCGGCGCTTCCTGTAGTGAATCCTCTTCATCTCTCGAGTAATCTCGAGGAACACTCCTTTGCAATATCATTTGCTCCTCGAAGACATGGTCTCCAAGCAGCAAAAATAGTTCTATGCTCCCAAAATTCAAGGAGAGCTAACTCGCCGAAACATGGTTATGGGTCGCGCGGTCTCACGCGTATAGGGCAGTGTCACCTGTGAGAAAAGAATCCCAGAACTGACCATAATATGGCCATAGTATCACAGCATCATTGTTTTTCTCATCCTTCTACGACATAGGCTTTGTCTTAGAGAGAGAAGAAGACCATACCACATACTATGTCCACCACGCTGTGACTCATTTCGGATTTGTTGGATATTTCCATAAACTAATATCCACATAGCCTCGTCTATCCTTTGAATATCCTAATACATGCAGAGTAAACTTCACCTATGGGTTTTGCTACTGTTTAGTAAATAATTGCATGTTATCCTTAGACCTTACCGCCGAGTTTTTTTTTCATCCATTTAAGGCATTCTATGTCGACCAGTTCTCTGTCCTTTTATAAGGCGAGGCATCATTTTTCTTTTCATCTCTTAGATCAAGTACGATTCGGACACTCCGTTCAACTGTATTTATGACACGTATTTTGTAATACATAAATAAAATAAAAATAATAAAAATGAGGCCAATGTTGTTTAGATTTTTGTTGGTCTGTTTGTGCTTGAATATTGCTTTTGGGCGGAGGCTTGTTAATTATACGTCAACGGAAGAGAATAGAAATGATGGCAATTATTGTGAGTATCTATTATTACTTATAATAAAACTGTATCAAGTACATTTCTGTGTGTTTCTGTGTGTACTGTGTTCTGTGTTCTGTGTCTATGTATAGAAGATATTTAGTAAAAAAAAATTCAAGGCTGTTCTGGTTCCCATACTAAAGCCAAAACTGTTTTTTTTTTCTTTTTTTGAGAGACGTCTGTCTGTCTGTCTGTCTTTATCTTGGCTAGGCATCACGCCGAAACTACGAAATTAATTTAAATGAAACTTGGTATGATATAAGTTCATACTATGAGGTAGGACATAGGATACTTTTCATCCCGAAAAATTAAATGTTTCCCGCAGGATAGAGGTTGAAAGTTATTTAAAAAAACACTTACACTCTGAAACTGCTGGACGGATTTTGATGCACTTTGGCAACGTCATAGTTTATATGATGGGTGAAAATTGAGGATAGGTACTTCATCCTGAAAAAGTAAAGGATTCCTGCAGGATAGAGGTCCAAATTCTGTACATTGCAGATATTTTGTAAAAAAAATATGAGGCTGTTATATATTTAATACTGAAGCCAAATCAATCAGTGTCTGTATGTCTGTCTTTCTGTCTGTATCGTGTTCGCGCATCACGGCAAAACTAATGAATGTATTCAACTGAAACTTGGTATGATTTGAGTTCATACTACGAATTAGGACATTCAATACTTTTCATACCGAAAAATGTAATGATTCCCGCAGGATATTGGTTGAAATTTATTTAAAAGAACACGTATCACGCTGAAAATACTGCACGGGTTTTGATGCAACTTGGCACAGCCATAGTTTATATGATGAGAAAAAAATGAGGATACTTTTTATACCGAAAAAATGAAGGGTTCTTGCGGGATATGGGTCCAAGTTCTATACATTGAAGATATGTAGTATTTTTTTTGGAGGCTGTTTTTTTATTCGTACTGAAGTCAAAACTGTATTTTTTTCATTTTGGTCTGTTGTCTGTCTGTCTGTCTGTCTGTCTGTCTGTATCTTGGACGCGCATCACGCCGAAACTATTGAATGAATTCAAATGAGACTTGGCATGCTTTGAGTTCGTACTACGAGATAGGACATTGGATTCATTTCATACCGGTAAATTAAAGGATAGGGGGTATTTTATTTGGAGTTGGTATTCATGTTTAACAGTTTATAGATACTTCCGTAGTTCACCTCTAGGATACTCAAGGAATATTGGGGGTTGTCTGTCAGTCAGTCAGTCAGTAGGTATGTCACGGTACTGTTTACAATACTGTAATAAAACTTACGTTTTTATTATTCTGCCCAAAAGTGAAGGGCATCTATACTTATAATAAAATAGTAAATACCAAAAAAACTGTAAAAGGAAGATATTAAAAAAAAAAGATCTAGGGTTCTAAAAATAAGCTACTGAAAAAGAATAAAACATTATTAAAATTCGTGTTTGTCTGTTTGTCTGTTAGTCTTTTCATACATCACGTAAAAAAATGCTACTCCGATTGCGATGCGATTGCTTTCACTGTTGGATAGCTTAGAAATTGACTTAAAAACTGGTGTAGTTATTATCTCAATCCAATGAGTAGAAGCTCTTAAAAACTTTTTGTCGGCTGAAGGAATTTCGTTTTTATGTTGGTATATTGGTATTTTAGGTTTTGGAATAGTAATAGAGTTATTTTAACCTAGAGAAATGGCCACGCGTGTGAAGCCGCGGGTACAGCTAGTTTAAAATATGTTTGTACGTGAATTTCAACTTGAAATAATATAACTTGAGAGTAGTTGAGATTTATAAAACCAATATAAGTATTAAAAGCACAATAGGAGAGCTTTGCGTGTTTTGCGTTTGCTATAAATACGCATAGTTCCAAAAATCAGGGTGCAAAAGTTCCCGTTCGCAGGAGCCGTCGAAACAATAAGCTCTCCTATAAGTGACCAACAATAACTAGTAGCACCACGAAGTTATACTACGGCTCCGATAGCCAGCCTTTGTAACCGGGATAACATAAGCTATATTCCATTTCTATCCTTGTTTACTACTTATGTGAATGAATATACAAGCTACAGTGTCAACAAGTGCGTTTCCGTTTCGACCTCCTATCCTGAGCTCATCAAGTCTCATTTTCTCTGCAACTAGGACCCTGCACCTACGTGAGAGTCCGCAACACTATTATTATGGTAGCTTATACCCTGGATTAACACATAGACTACTTTTTATCTCGAAACCATGCACGATACCTTAAGGACGCAGGTTAAACCGCGGGGCGCAGCTAGTATTTATATAAATTGAATGTTTCTTATTTACTTCCATATTTTACTTTACTTTAACAGTTGCAATTGCAACATTAGACAACATTAGATCTAGTATTTATATTAACTAGAATAACCTAAAATTCAAGATTTTGTAGAAGCTTAGAAGACAATTGCTACTGTTTAGTTACAAGAATTATATATAATTGAAATGGTCTTTTAAATACCTTCATTTTGATACCTCACTCGATAGGTTTGATCATTTTTTGTTTCGTCGGAAATACAATATGGCAGCTGTAAGCCGCCATATTGTATTTATATATCCTATATCACTCTCATAATCAAGACAAATCCAATGATACCTCATTTATCAAAATCCTTCAAGCCGTTAATGCTGTAGGTCGCGCAATAGAAACGTACTAACAAACATACATACAACCCAAACACATAACCCTCCGTGCAGTTGGGTAAAAAAGGAAAATAATAAGGATCAATTTTTATTTCTCCTGCTTACGTTCATTTCCTTATTTAGAGCAAAATAGATATGTCATAATTGTATGCGTATAATGCCTGCGCTAATCTGCTACATAGCGGCTTTTCTTGTACACGTACTGCAATCATAATCTCAAACGCAAACTTTGAAGCCTTGTATTATTTTTCCTCTAAAGCCCACACACCAGTCTGCCACTACAGCGACCCTAACGTGGCCAACTGCATCCAAAGAATGGCAGAACAAGGCAGGCATCTGCTCGCCCAAGGTATGCCAACCCTGAACATCCAGCCCCTGGAGCCGCTGAAGGTGCCCAGCATCAGGCTGAGGCAACACAACATGCCCAAGAATGGCTTCAAATACGACGCCTGGATGTCGGATGTCATGTTAAAGGGATTGACCAACTATACGTTTAATGATTTGGAGTAAGTTTGTGCAATTTTGTTTAATGGGAAAACTAGTGTTTTCTGCAAGAGTCCACTGTACCAGTAGCCCACTTCTACCTCAATTCAAAATCAAACTTTTTATTGTTAATACTCGTAGGCAACAAATAGCACTTTTATAAGTCAAAACCTTAAATATCTCCTAAACAAGGAGAAAAATGTATATTCTAAATAGACCAAATTAGTAAATTAGGTAACCCATACTTTGAGTTTGAAAAGAAATTGTCTCTTACATGTGCCGACTCAGAGTCGAATCTCGCACATGAAAATGAAATAGTCTTTTGACTCTACCGGTGCTTCAGAAATATACCCGTTGGAGACGACAGCACTAAGAAACTCGACGAGGATGTCGTTTACGTCAATATATTTTCTTATTAAATGACTACATAAAATAATTATTTATAACTAGCTGATGCCCGCGGCTTCACACGTGTGGTCATTTCTGTAGGTTAAAAGTACTATTTGTGCAATTCCAGGACCTAAAATACCAATATACCAACATTTGATCAAAATTCCTTCAGCCGTCAAAAATATTTTTAACCATTGCTCGGCTTCTACTCATCGGATTGAGATATAAAGTCCGCATCAACTACAAACCGCAAAAACTACTTTTTACGTGATGTGCGAAAAACAAACAGACAAACAGACACTCACGAATTTTTAAAATGTTATATTCTTGTTCAGTAGCTTACTTTATGTACCTTAGACCATTTCTTATTTAACTATCTTCTTTGTACAGACTTTTTCGTTCCTATTGCTTTATTATAGTACATATTTACATGTCAAATTTATAAGTGCCAATGAGATGTCCCACAGTCATAAAAACTGGGATAAAATAATAAAAAATACAATGACTAATAAGAAACCAGGTTGAACCAGTCGCTCTGAAGCAGCAGGCTTTTACGAGTATTACAGTGTACCAGCCATCACCCCCTCAACTAGTTTAGAGGGACTGTGCCAGCTCTACAACCGCTAAGCATATTTAGTGTGCAAACATAACTGTTCCGCCTGATGAACAGCTCATCTCCTCATTCAGTTGTATAGGAAAAACCTAGAAGGACAGAATGCGACATTTGAATGAAGTGGATAGCAAAGATTAACAATACATGGCTTAAAACTTACATGGTCACAAACATTACAAGCCTAATGATTTGAAACGGGATAATTACCATGGATACTATTTTTACTGAGTTACCTATATTTCACCACTGTTGCAACTGCGGATGGACGGATAAGTTTATATTCCTGGTAAATATCCCGTTTCTTATGTTTATAATGTAAAAACCTTATGTTTGCATTGTATTCTTATGTTTTACCTAAAGATTAACAATATTACAGTCGTGTACGGTTTCAGCGTGTACCCTGAAGAGATGAAGATGACAGCCAACATTAGCCTGCCTCAGTTGCAAATGTCTGGCGACTACGTGGTGTTGGGAGACTTCCAAATGTTGCCAGTCGAGACTACTGGGAAAATGGCGGCTAACTTAAGTATGTTGAAAGTTTGAAAGTACCCGATTACTATTCCCTTTTAAGTGATATTACCAATCCTGAGATACTGACAAATCTAATGATACCTCACTTACAGAAACGACTCCTCCCCTTTGGGCTTTAGATGGAACATATAATCTGCACTGGTGTTGAACACATACCATAATACATGTACAGTCCTCAGGGCCCTTATTCGCTATGACCATGCAAACACATAACGCAACGCGTTACCATTGAATATCACTATAATAGATCTCTCTTTTCTCCAGGTCTGTGCACTGCCGCTTTAGAAGCAATAGGAGCAAGGGTCCACAAAAGAATGGTGATCCGAGACGCAACAGTGAAGCTGCGGTGCATTGGACCGGTCAAAGCTGACCTTATGGAAGCCCATTCTACTACTGGAGATATGGGTAACGTCTTCAAATTATCAGTCTGTCGTAGCATAGCCACAGAATAGATAACAGAGCTTTGGTACTGCAGACCTTCCTGTGTTACGCTAAAACTAAGTACGAGTGCTAATACAGGACAAACTTACATTTAGAATCTATGACGGAGTTTCTATATAGCAATTTCTATGAAGCGATTTTTCGTCATGAGTTTCACTGAGATTTCATGTTCATCCTGTGAGGCGGTGCGGCGGCGGCATGGCTTATTAGTTGCTTCAACCCCATTGCCTATTCTGATCCATATCTTTCCATAATTATTATTACACAAGTAGTCAGTATTAAACCCATCATAAGAAGAAGTAGAGCATGACAATTAGTACCTAAGAATATTTAATTACTTACTGACATTAACTTGGAAACCACGTTGAGAAACACGTGTGGCTTTATTTATTCGGTGGTTTATACCTACGGATACATTTGATATCTTTGGTAATTATACAAGGTGATGATATGGGTCAAAGATGCAACATACAAATCTAGTAATTACTTATATTGTCTTAAGCCCTGAAATAACTCATGCTATTTACGAGCATCAAGTAACGAGGATAACACCAAGGCAAGAGTTTCCATTCCTTATATACACATAATTATATACACTGCACCGTAAACGTATGGGTAATTCATGTGCAAGCCCTCTTTGGCTCGCGTTCTCGTTTCTTTTGTGATATCAATGACCCTGTCGATTATAAAACGGGACTTGGGTCAATACACATCTGACGGAAGATGTGACGTATTTAAGAAATGTACCGCTCAGTACGCTCGACGTAGTAACTGATCATCGATCAAGTGTGGTTAGACGTTTTATATTTTACTGTTCTGGCGTTACTCGACCGACGATACGCAACGGATCTTCCATCAGATGTGTGTTGGCCCCTAAGGGCCCATTTCTTGTCTTTCCTGTATCCAAATTTTTACGTAATCTTCCAGAGATGATAACCAAGCACATCGTCAGCATGCACTCGTCGGACATCTCGAAGGAGGTGCATCCAGCAGTGGAGACGGCACTGGCCATGGTCCTCGAAGACATCGCCAACAAGTTCCTCAAGCACATACCTTCGGAGATGGTGTTCCCCAACTGACGAGTTTGTTACGCGTGGAGAATTTTGTACTTCCCCACTAATATATAAAAGTGAAAACGTTGTCTGATTGTGTTTTTGTTTTGTTTGTTTAGCTTTCACGCGATAACGGCTGGACGGATTTTGATGAAATTTGGAATCGAGATAGCTTATTCTGTGGAATAACACACGGGATACTTTTCATCGTCATCATCATCATAATCCGTCACGCGGGTGAAACCGCGGGGCGCAGCTAGTAAGATTTATATTTGGGGAAAGTAGAACACTGATTTCAAATAGGTGTAGTAAGTAAGTATAGAGTTACGGCTACTGTGAAATTGTGGAGCTTTTTTGTACTTCACACAGTTACTAACTTTTTTGGGAATTTTATACCTATAACGTTTCTAGTGCGCAGGCGGAAGCGCTTGAGCTCGTGCGGTAGATACGCCTCTACAGTGCTTGGTGCATGTTAAACGATCTATGTGTACCAATTACCTACGTTCTATCTGGATGCTAAACACTGATTTCAATGTACACACTGACAAATAGATTTAATACCAAATTATTTTGTAATATTATATCGGTCCGACATAGAAATAAACGTTGCTTGATGTTAAGCATGTAATCAGTAATAACATATTGTTATTTATTTGATATTTTTTAAAGTATTATTATTAGTTTGCATATTATATCGTTAACTAACGTTCCAATAATCATATTATTTTATTTAAACCATTCATTTAATTATTACACTAATGTCAAGAAGAAGATGAATTGTTTTGAATTAAAAAACATACATTGTTAATTAACGACTTGTTTAAATTATTTAATTAGTAGGTAAACACTATTTAAGGACTTCTTTATAAAACAACTGTTTTAGCACGAGACCATTCAACAACTTTCTTGTCATGCTGAACTAAATTATGAAGATGGCTCAATATTATTATGAAACAGTTTAATAGTAATCCACACCAATATATACAAGTGAAACGTTGTCTATTTGTTTGTTTGGGGTGCTTTCATGGCAAAACGGCTGATCAGATTCTGGTGAAACTTTGTAAATAGATACTGTACAATTTAGATACCAACATAGGATACTTTTTATCCCGGAAAATGGTGTTGCCACAGGAAAAGTGAAAAATGTCGATTACTGCATGGAACGGAATGACATGTTGCCGTGGAACGTTGTTGCTATACATTAGCATAATATACTAGATGAACATAGGATGCTTTTTTTCATGATAAACTGTAGTCCGCGCGGACGAAGTTGCGGGCGAAAGCTTATTTTAAATAATTATGAAACGATTAATGATGTTTACATAGTTGAAACTGGCCCATGATCTCAAGGCAAACCGCAAAAAGCGGGTTATTTGACAGATAAAACGCCCATGAATATGAAAACTGTGCCAAATCTGTTTTCAACAAAAAATCAACCTTATGCCTTGGTCCTTAGAAGCTATAAGAAGTTGTGCAAGAAAGCCTAAAGGCCTAAAGTGTGTCAATGTTCCGCAACTGCTACGGTCAGCAGCCTATAGAGGAATTACATCATTTGTTGGTAATAGACTTACGACATTTTGTTTGACAGTGATTTCAAGACACGCGATTGTGGTCTTTATTTACGTTGACATAAGGTGTATGATATTATGTTGGTTATTTCATTAGGTCGAAGACCTCAAGGCGCGAGCGTGACGATTTGATGAATGCAAATTGCATTGTCATCGACTTTCATTACTTATTATTCATTTTTGATTGGAAAGTGCATCGTTTTGACGGCAAGATTCATCGTTATAACGGTAAGTAGGTATTATAAATACTCACTAGCACTAATCAAGACACATTACATTGACATACGACAGGCCAAACTTCGACATTATTAACAAGTAGGTGTACCCGCGGCTTCGCACGCGTGGTCTTTTCTTTATGTTCAAAGAACTATGTGCTATTCCAGTACCAATATACCAACAAATGATCAAAATTTTTTCAGCCGTCAAAAATACTTTTATCAATTGCTCGGTTTCTAACTCACCGGATTAAGATACCAATTACACCAGTTTTTAAATCAAACCCTAAGCTATGTAACAATGAAAACTGCATTGCCATCGGTCCAGTAGTTTTTACGTGATGCGTGAACAAACAAACATACAGACAAACAGACAGAGCGACACGATTCAAAAAGTTGTTATATTCTTGTTCAATACCCTTTTTAAGCATCCAAAAGGTTTTTTTTTATTTATCTTCTTTGTACATCCTTTTTAGTACATATTGCTTTATTATAAGTATAGATATAAATGAGTGTGTCAATTTGCATAAAAAAATCTGTCCAGTAGTTTCAGCGTGATACGTGTTCTTTTTAATAACTTTCAACCCCTACCTTGCGGAAACCCTTTAACTTTTCGGGATGAAAAGTATCCAATATCCTACATCGTAGTATGAATTCAAATAATACCAAGTTTCATTTGAATTCATTCAGTAGTTTAAGTGCGTTGCGCGGTCAAGATACAAACAGACAGAGAGACAGACAAAAATAAAAAAATAAACAGTTTTGGCTTCAGTATCGAATATCGAGAACCCTCCAAAAAATATTATTTATAACATCAATATTAACATAACTTGGGACCCTGCAGAAACTCTTTACTTTTTTGGGATAAAATAAAACGTGTCCTCAATTTTAACCCTCGTATTATGAACTCAAATCATACCAAGTTTCATCTGAATTCATCTAGTAGTTCCGGTGTCATGATGCGAGGCCAAGATACAGACAGACAGACATACAAACAAAAATCAAAAACATACAGTTTTGCTTCATTATCGAATATAGAGAAACCTCAAAAAATACCACAATATCTTTAATGTACAGAATTTGGACCCATATCCCGGAGGCACCCTTTATGTTTTCGGGATAAAAATAATCCTTAATTTAAACCCATCTCATAAACTATGTCTGTGTCAGGTTGCATCAACATCTTTCCAATAGTTTCAGCGTACTACATGTTCTTTTAAATAATTTTCCACCCCTATCCTGCAGTAACCCTTTAATTTTTCGAGATGAAAAGTATCCATTGTCCTACCTCGAAGTATGAACTCAAATCATCCAAGTTTAATTTGAATTCATTGAGTATTTTCAGCGTGAATATCTTCAATTTACAGAATTTGGGATTTTATCCCACAGAACATCTATATATTTTCGGGATAAAAAGTATCCACAATTTTTACCCATTATATAAACTATGACTGTGCCAAGTTGCAACAAAATCCGTCCAATAGTTTCAGCGTAATACGTGTTCTTTTAAATAACTTTCAACCCCTATCCTGTATGAACCCTTTAATTTTTCGGGATGAAAAGTATCCTCATAGTACCTCGTAGTATAAACTCAAATCATACCAAGTTTCATTTAAATTCATTCAGTGGTTTTGGCGTGATGCCTAGCCAAGATACAGACAGACAGACAAAAATGAAAAAAAATGTTTTGGCTTCAGTATCAAATAGAGAGTACTCTCCAAAAAAATATATCATATAAGAATTGGACCCGTTACAGTTTTATTATAAGTATAGATATTAACAACTACAATCCGACGTATTAGATAATTCTGTACCTACATTTAAACAAAATAAAAGTTCGATAATGTTAATGCATCCTATAAGATTATATTTTTTGGTAGCCTCACGGTTCATTAGTGCAACTTAGAATCCAACGATACCAGGTTCGGTCCTAGGCTTCCCAACAATGGATTTTCTAAGTTATGTGTATCAGAGGGCAGGTTAAGCTGTCAGTCCCGGCTGTTATTGAATAGCAGTCGTTAAGCCGGAGTCGTATTGTAAGAGGTGGCCTGACAAACTCTGACACCAGAGGCCAGCACTACCTCATACGGCAAACAAACCGTTATTACAAAATTGTCAACATGTCGCGTTTTTAAACATACCCCCCGTCATTTTGCGCTCCACTTTCGTGCACCATAAAAATTTACAGATTTGCTGTCAATTTGTACTTGCTATTATAATAAATGATTAATTTCCTTATTTTTTTTTTTAATCTAGTTGTTACTACATATTATAGGTAGTTACGAGGATAGCCTACTTTACTTTATCGCTTCCGTTAACGTCAGATTAAAATAATGATATGCACACGTTAATTATTACTTAGTGTTCTATCTTTTCAATGATGCGCACACCACACCAAACTCACTGATAATACCTAACTTAGCTTAGCGTGCAACTTGCTATGCGAGCTAAGCTAATCTGTGTTCACACCGAAAACTAAGTGACGTGCATGATAAAGGGAGGCAGAAGAGAGACAGACTTCCCTTATCTCGGACTGTCGGGTACCTACTAACTTAGCTCAGTTATATAGCTTGTTTACTGGATCTGTAGTTCGGAACCGAAGTATGAAAAGACGCCGCAGCTACGTAGCTTAGCTCGTTCTGACCTGCGCTTTAGTTTATAAGCTTATAAAACAAATATGAAAAAAAATTGATCCCCGTAGAGTATCTTGGTGCTCTCTTCTCTAACGGGCGTATTTCCAAAGCACCGGTAGATTCAGAAGGGTATTTCCTGTTCCAGTGTGAGATTCAACTTTGAATCTTGATAATGAAACGAAAATTTCCTTTTCATACTCAAAGCATACTTAGTTTACCTAAATTTATTGATTTGATCTATTTCTTATATATTATGTTTTTCTCCTTGTTCATGAGATGTTAATTTTGACTGGTAAAAGTGCTATTATTTTACAATAAAATACTTTGACTTTTACTTTAGATTTAAACTGTCATAGTCACTAATATTAGTATTATCAATAGAAACAGTATATTTACCACGGAACAGAAAAAACAAGTGGAAGTGGTACACTATACCACATACGTTGGAAGCGTTGTCACCAAACTCAAACAAATAAAACTTTTGTCTTATTCTGCACTAATAAGAAACCCTTCTTGCATGGTATTCCTTCTTGGTATGTATTATTAAAACTATTTTAGATTAAGAATCAAATTTGAAAATAATACGTTACCGACTGCTGCACAGTAAATATTATGTTTACCTACGACATATTTTTATGCAAGTAATGATTTCCTGTGCTTAACTATGGCACAGGTCACCCGCACACGTTACACTTCCACTTGCTTTTTCTATTCCGTGATATTTACCACGTACCAAATTTGTTCGTTTTAAGTTCTCGATGTTTCGGCACCGTTGCAAGCGCCATGATCACGAGCAATCGGATGTTCTGGCGCTTCAGCTTTCCCATCATCTATATATCTAGAATCTAAGCTTATATATACCAACAAGCCTGTTGCACCATTCATCTCTATTAGATAAGTCTCAATGAAGTAGTGTTTAGCCACGTCCGGCTCTTGATAAGATATCATAGATTGACAATAGTTTCAATCATCACGTCTTAATTGGTATTTAAATAAAATAAAATAGTAAAGGATTTTAGTTTGTTTTTGCTTTTGATCAAAATGTGGTATTTATTGTTACCCTGTACTATAATCGGTTTAATAAACGTTGGCGCCGAAAATAGCTTAATCAATTGTAAGTAAACAATTTCATGATAATAATCATGTAATCATTTTGTTAATTATTATAACTCTTGACCTCTGATCTGATCTGGTTAACCAGTACACGTTTTTGGTTATTTTATACGCAATTTCGCACGTGTATCATTATCACGTGTGCGGATATATGCGTCGTAGAAATATATATTATTTTCATTCATAATTGTTTACTAACATCTACATTTTGAGTAAACAAAATACAAACCTCTCGAAAACTCATTAGAATCCTTAAATTTTCATGTACATGGAATTTAATTTATTTATGAAATGGAATTATTTTATTATTCCTGTTACTAAACTAATAGTTCCAAATGCTTCTGTACAAGGGATTCGAAGACATTTGGAATAGTAGTTTCTATACTAATTGGATTTATGAAATACGCATCCTCTGCATAGTCTCTTAGGGCCCATTTTTTAACTAACTCGTAGTCTAATTTATGGAAATATTAACAATTTAATTACGTACATTTGAGACAATGTCATAAATTAATGTAATTATCATAGATCGACATGACAAGCGGATTAAAAATAAATTTAATAATGCGATTAAGTCCCGTTTAATTAATAAACTATGAAGCCTCCTTCGATTGGGTAAAAATAGACCATCTGTGTATTGTATTGTAGGTCAGTCTTTTCGTCTTCTCATTCTATTTAGGTTTAATAATTTTCTTGATGGTTTTAAAACTTCGTGTTAGAAAATGTTTATAATTATTGGATATGATTTAGTTGGCGGGTTTGTGTGTCCGAGAGAGGAGAATGCCCTGGGACAATGTCTCCGAGATGCGCTGAACGCCTACATCCCGGAACTGGCATCAGGTGAACACCTTTATACCTATACATTATATTATGTAGAAATGAAAATGATAAACATTAGAGTTTAAAATGTGAAAAATTGTTAATAAATAAAACACATTATTTTTAGAAAATATTCGATTCTTTTAGCGGTTTGTGTTTCCCGGTAGTTAAACCTGGGAACCTGGTTAACCTGGGAGTCTTTTAAGTCACGAGTGAACAAGTTTCTACCTATCATACTTAGGTAAGTTCTTGTTTATGGAATAAATAAATATTTTATAATAACTATAATAAATATACTTAGGAAAATTCACATTAACTAGGTACTTAGCAGGTAATACTAAGATTACCTGTATGAGGATACTAGATTCCTTGCGGGATTCGAACCCCAGATCGTTGACTTAGCAGTCAGAGTAACAAGCCACTTGGCCAACCGGTCGTCATAAAGAGAACATTACTTAATATTTTTCAAATGTCAGGAGTCCCCAAATTCGGAGTGCCACCATGCGAACCGCTGCACATTCCGTCGCTCACCGTCCAGCAGTCTTCCGGGCCTATCTCCGTGACGTCGACGTACTCTGACGTCACCGTCAGCGGGCCCTCTACTATGCGAGTCAAAGATGTAGAGTAAGTTTTTAAAGGCCTTTAAAAACTTACCTAAGTGCTACCTTTGTGGCGTAGCTACAAATGACAAAATCGAAAAGCCGCAGCCACTGATCTTACCTTAACAACTCGATAGAGGATTTATTGACTCCTGTTCTAAAAAACATAGAAAATTCCTCAATTTTGCGGGGCAACTTTAGCGACTATAGTTGCATCCCTGAACTTTGACTATATCCTGACACGGTAACTTCTCCGTTCCTATCCATAGTAATGTGCTTCAATTGCAGTGTCAACTCGCACGAGCACCGAGTGATAGCGAACCTGTACATCCCGGAACTACGGATGAAGGGCAACTACACGCTGTCCGGGCACATACTGATGTTACCCATCGAAGGAGAAGGGCAGTTCTCTTCTAAATATGGTGAGCTTGTCTGAATTTTGCCTATGACGTTTCTTAGAAAACAAGTAGCTAATATATTGCCAAGGGTGTGTTCCCTTGTGCCGTTTTCTTAACTATTTTTCATAACTAGCTAAGAAAAAGGATGTTTTCTTCTCTGTTTCATAACTGGCTAGCAAATGTGAATAAATTTGCCGTTTTCGTAACCTTTTTAACTGACTTCAAAAAGGAGGAGGTTCTCAATTCGACCAGTATGTTATTTTTTAATGTTTGTTACCTCAGAACACCGGGATTTGTGAACCGACTTCGTAAATTATATTTTTGTTTGAAAGGATATACTTTCAGATTGGTCCCATACAAATTTTATCAAAATTGGTTCAGTAGTTTTTTAACCAGTTCCAATAATAAGAAAAATTTGGTTCGAGCGTTTGAAGTCGGTTGTTCACGTTTTTATCAAAAAATAATTATCAGAACTAGCTATGAAAGAGGTCTTTTTTACCCGAGTACGGTGAAGCAAGGGAAGAGTAATGAAGTTAACAGTTTATGTATGTATGTATGTATGTATGTGGGTACGTGGATGTTCCACCCAAGAGTCGCCACTACTGGTCATATATTCACAAATGAGGTGTCAATCGATTCGTCTTCAGCTCTATACCTGAAGACGAATCAAAAAAATCGATGAAGATTTTTAATAGTCGGGTAAAACAGTAGCCTATAACACTCTATAGTGTGATAGGCTCCTTTTTTACCCGACTATTGCGAAGCAAAAGAAGGGCTATGTTCAAAATTCAAACATGGTCCGATTTTGAAAAGCGAGGTTATGAATCTATTGGTCTTTATTTATGGAGTGTCATTGGTTATTTTTTTACCCAAATACGGCAACGCAAAGGAAGGTTTATGTGTACAAAATAAAAAATTGGTCCAATTTGGACAAGCGAGGTATCAATCGATTCTTCTTCATATCAAGAGTGAATGGCTATTTTTTACCCGACCGTAGGTGGGTTTTAGTTTATAAACTTATGCCTTTTTTTTATTTATAACTGACTTCAAATGAGAAAAAATATATACATATTCATAACTATTTTCGTAATGAACTACGGCCAAAGAACATTATTATGATTTTCGTAACCATGGTTTGATCTTTTTTATGTTATTGTCAATAAACAATAAAGTTCTTGGAACTGAGCTAGCTTTACATACATTTTAGTTACATACTTAAAATAAGGACAAGCTGTTCATCTCATAACAAAACATCATATTAAAAACTAGCTGTACCCGCGGCTTCGCACACGTGGCCATTTCTCTACGTTAAAATAACTCTATAACTATTCCAAGACCTAAAATACCAGTATACCAACATTTAAACAAAATTCCTTCAGCCGTCAAAATGTTTTTATCGATTGCTCGGCTTCTACTCATCGGATTGAGATAATAACTACACTAGTTTTTAAGTTAAACTCTAAGCTGTCAAACGGTGAACGGATCCCGTCACGTAGTTTAGTCACGTCTAGTAGTTTTTACGTGATGCGTGAACAGACAAATAGACAGACACGAATTTAAAAAAGGTTTTATTCTTTTTCAGTAGTTTTTTTGTACCCTAGATCTTTTTTTAAATGTCTTAATTTTACGGCTTTTTTGGTACTTGCTTTCTTATAAGTATACTCGTAGATGCCCTTCACTTGTGGGCAGAATAATAAAAATTATGTGTTTTATTACATTATTTTAATCATGCCTTTATAACAGTACCTTGATATACCTACTGACTGACTGACTGCCTGACAGACAACGCCCAGCCTAAAGCGGTGGACCTAGATATTTGAAATTTGGAGGAATATTGCTTGAGTATCCTAGAAGTGAACTACGGAAGAAAATATAAACCGTAAAACATGAATACCAACTACAAATAAAATAGCACTATCCTGCGGGGAACTTTTAATTTACCGGAATGAAAAGTATCCAATGTCCTACCTCGTAGTATAAACCCGAATCAGGCCAAGTTTCATTTGAATTCATTCAGTAGTTTGGGAGTGATGCGCGTCTAAGATACAGACAGACAGACTACAGACAAAAAAGAAAAAAAAACAGTTTTGACTTCAATACGAATAATAGAAAAGACTCCAAAATTATTTTTTATGTATTTTCATTGTTCAGAATTTGGACCTATATCCCACAGGAACCCTTCATTTTTTCGGGACAAAATTATTCTTAATTTTCACTCATCTTAGAAACTATGTCTGTGCTAAGTTGCATCAAAATCCGTCCAATAGTTTCAGCGTGCTAAGTGTTCTTTTAAATAATTTTCCACCCCTATCCTGCACCAACCCTTTAATTTTTCGGGATGAAACATCAAATGCGTCAAATCATGAAGTATGAACTCAAATCGTACCAAGTTTCATTTTAATTCATTGAGTATATTCGGCGTGATGTGCTACCAAGATACAGAAAGACAGATGGACGGACAGACAGACAGAAACAAAAATTTAAAAAACAATACAATTTTAGCTTCAATATTGAATAAAGAACAGCCTCCAAAAACATATACAAAATATCTTCAATTTACAGAATTTAGGACATTATCCCGCAAGAACTCTTTATTTTTCGGGATAAAAAGTATTCTCAACTTTTACCTATTATACAAACTATGACTAATTGCAACATCGAACAAAGAGAACCCTCCAAAAAAAAACTTCAATGTACAGAATTAGACCCGTTACAGTTTTATTATATGTACTAGCTGAACCCGCGGCTTCGCACGCGTGTTCTTTTCTTTAGGTTAAAAGTACCGTATATGCTATATTAAAAGTACGTATATCCCAGGACCAATATACCAACATTTAACAAAATTTCTTCAGCCGTCAAAAATACTTTATCAGTGCCGAGCAATTGATAAAGTATTTTCTAACTCACCGGATTGAGATACCAATTATACCAGATTTAAATCAAACCCTAAGCTATCTAACAATGAAAACTGCATTGCAATCGGTCCATTAGTATTTACGTGATGCGTGAACAAACAAACATACAGACAAACAGAAAAAAATACACGATTAACAAAAAAAATATTGTTCAATACCTTTTTTAAGCACCCAAGAACATTTTTTCCATTTGAATTCATTTAATAGTTTGGGTGCGATGCGCGGTCAAGATACGGACAAACAGACAGACAAATTTAAAAAATAAAAAAGTATCCCACAGGAACCCTTTATTTTTTCGGGACAAAATGTATCCATAATTTTCACAAAAAAAACAAAATATCTTCAATGTACAGAATTGGACCCGGTACAGTTTTATTATAAGTATATAGATAGATTTGGTAACCAGTTGTGAAACAATTGAAATGTCCTTTTTCTTACTCGTAGCTAGTTATGAAAAATTGTTATGAAAACGGCTTTTTCTGTTACCAAGCTTTATAATCTTCTGTAAGTAACATTTATTTATGAAAAGGGTTCTTACATTTTACTATGGACCAAATCTTAATAAATCAATAAAGGTCACATACATGTCCAATACATGTTAATTAAAACTAGTATCGTGAAGTGTTGCTTTTATGAGACAAACCAGTTTTTTTTGGTCTCGTGGCTAGTGATCCTAGGTACGTATCAAACGGTCGCGGGTTCGAATCCTGCAAGGTGCAATCATTTGTGTGATGAGCAGAAATGTTTGTTTCCGAGTCATGGATGTTATAATATTCGTATATATGTATGTTTATCCGTTATCTAGTACCCATAGTACAGGGTATCCTAGTTTGGGTCTAGTTAATTGGTGTGGAATTGTCCCGAATATATTTATTTTATTTATTTTTATTCGAAATCAAAGATTACAAATATACACATAAAAAAAAACTGCTTTAAGAGTAAACATAGACAAACAACTAAACTATACATAGGGATGAAACAATTTATCCTTAGTCAGTTTTTTAATGGAGCTCGTTCTCTACACTTGTCTCCGAAAAGCTTGTGTCTTGAATATTAATTGGATTTAATCACAGGTGTGAACAATGAGCGAGAGGAGGCGTTAATAACTACTGTAAAACTAGAATACCAATCTACTAACATTTTATATTTACTTTATTTATAACCAACTAGCTGTACCCGCGGCTTTGCCTGGTGGTAATTTCATTTAAAAGTAGCCCATACGTGTTATTCCAGGACCAAAAGTACTTATAAAGTACAATATACGGCATTTCTTCAAAATTCGTTCAGCTATCAAATTGTTTTTTATCGATTGCTCCGCATCTAATCATTGGATTAAGATACCATGTACCACAGTTTTTTTTACCTGAGCTATCCAACAGTGAAAACCACATCACATTCGGTCCAGTAGTATTTACGTGATAAGCGAACAAACATATAGACAAACAGACAAACAAACAGACAGACATGATTATTATAAATTTTAATGTTATATTCTTGTTCAGTGGCTTATTTGAAGTACCCTAGCGCATTTTTTAAATTACCTTTGTACAGACTTTTTCATTCTTATTGTTTTTTTATAAGTGATGCGCGGCTTCGCACGCGTGTTTATTACTCGAGGTTAAAAGTACTCTATGTGCTATACCAGGACCTAAAATAACAATATACCAACATTCGATCAAAATTTCTTCAGCCGTTAAAAATATTTTTATCGATAGCTCGGCTTTCACTCGTCGGTTTGATATACCACGTACCCCAGTTTATAAGTCAAACCCTAAGCTATCTAACCGTGAAAACCGCGTCACAATCGGCACTGTAGTTTTTACGTGATGCGTGAACAAACATACAGACAAGCTAACAAACAAACAAACAAACAGACAAACAGAGAGTTTTTTTCACGATTTTTAAAACTGTTATGTTCTTATTCAGTAGCTTATTTAAGTACGTTAGACATATTTTTTTATTATCTTCTTTGTACAGACTTTTTCGTTCTTATTGCATTATTATAAGTATAGATAGATTGTTTTTCTTCATATCTCAGGTGACATAGAGGCCTTGGTGACCATCCAGCTGGGCAGGAAGCCGCGAGAGAACGACGTGGACGCGCTGAACTGTGAAGCTCTCGACGTGGAGTTCCGCGTGGGGTACGGGTCGATAAAGCTGGAGAACCTCTTCGGAGGAGATGAGGATTTGGGTAAGTAACATACAAGGAAATACATAAAATTCATGGATCTGTAAATTTTTTATAACCTTACTTGTAGGAACTTAGGAGCAATCAAATCATCATCATCATCCACAGCCTTTCTCATCCCACTGCTGGGTATAGGCCTCTCTTTTAATACACCACTCGCCTCGGTCCTGTGCCAATATACATCATAATAATAAAACATATTAAGTATGTACTTAACTTTTGTTTTGTTTTTTTTTATATGGAAGCAGTAAAAGCTAACATCGTGTGGCGAGTCGAATTTATGTTCCTCAGGTTACTCTACCACGATTTGAATATTTTTTTAGCCTTTAGTATTATTTTCAAGTTTTTATTTTTACTAAGAGCTGCAATGTGCAAATGGATTTCCTATTCTGGATAAAAAAAAACTTTATTAATTAGACCCGCTACTTTTTCGTAGTTTTTAGGATTCCGTAGTCAAACAAGAAACCATTATTTTGGATGAGATCTTGAAAAAAAAACGAAAAATAAATGACAAACTCTTTGTTACTGGAATGGACACTAATGGAATGATTCTAGTAATGAATAAAGCGAAAAGTTTACCTACATATTATAATAGGTAGGTGGAGAATATATATTTTATTTTATTTCAGGTGACGCTATGAATAAATTCCTAAATGAGAACTGGCAGAAGTTGTCTAACGAGCTCCAGAAGCCCATGGAAGAGGCTCTCCGTGACTTCCTCAAACCGTTAGCTGACCACGCGTTTGCAACCCTCAATGCTGATGACATTTTATCGTCCTAAAATATATTTAAACATGAAATATGTGAGATAGTAAAAATAATGTAAATAATTTAGATATTTTAATTTAGATTTATTTATCAGTGATATTAAAAACGATTTACAAGCAATAAATTTCTATATAAGCAATAAATTTCTTGCGTTATATAAGACTGATGACTGTAATAATTTTCTAAGGAAATTTGGATCACGAGCGAGATTCAAACCCGTATCATCCATACCTCTGCACGGCACATGCATTAAACCAATTAGGCTACCATGACCTACCACCATCATCCATCAGTTCAGTCAAACAACAACATATATAATATGTCTTAATCTTGCAGTGCTATTAAAGCCATGACAGTAATCAAAATTCTATATGGCGATAACTAGACGCCACATTGTGAAAAAGAAAAAAGTCTACAAACTATGCTAAATGGAATATGTATTGAATCATCAACAACCTATACTAGTCCACTGCTGGACATAGGCCTCTCCCTAGGCGTGCCACTAGCCCAATCTTTGGCTCTTCTCTTCCAATGACTGCCAGCTACATTGCGCAGATCATCGCTCCATCTAGCCGGAGGGCGTCCTACACTACTTTTGCCGATTCGCGGTCTTCACTCTACAACTTGTCTACCCCAACGGTTATCGGTTCTACGACAAATATGACCAGCCCATTGCCATTTCAGATTGCTCATTCTCTGAGTTACGTCAGTTCTTTGCCGAATCACCTCATTTCGGATTCGATGAGAAACTCCGAGCATAGCTCGTTCCATAGCTCGATAAGCGAACTTGATCTTCTGTGGACCAGTCTCACCGTCAGTGTCCACGTTTCGGCTTCGTATGTCATTACGGGTAGGACGCACTGGTTGAAGACTTTTGTCTTCAGACAACGAGAAAACTTGACGAAGTTTTCCAAAAGCTGCCCAGGTCAGCTGAATCCTCCTAATGGCTTCCTCCTTAAAATTGTTCCTACCCAGTGCAACAATTTATCCGTGGTAAATATACTCCTGTACAATTTCAAGAGGCATGCCACTGATCATGATTTTTGTTTTGTCTATGTTCATGCAGACCAATTCGTCGTGAGACTTCAGCTAGGCTAGCCAGCATCTGACGCAGCTCTTGCAGCAACTCCACCATAAGGACGATATCATCTGCGAATCGCAAGTGTGAGATTTACTCGCAGTTAATATTGATGCCCACCCCTTTCCAGTCCCGCAACCTAAAAATATCCTCCATTGCGGTCGTATACAGTTTCAGGGCTATAACATCAGGAATTTATCAGGGATTTATCATACAATAAAGTATTTCGTATCGTATCGTATCGTATCGTAACATCCCCATGTTATTGTTACTCTTCTGAGCAATGGAATAGGCTCCGTACTCCAGTCCTGTACTTGGACTGACATCGTAGCAGCGTCATACAGACATCTCAGCACTTCGATATATCCTCAATCCACTTGGCATCGCTGCAAGTAATCCAGAACAGACCAGGTCTCGATTGAGTCAAAGGTTTATTCGTAGTCCACAAACGCTAAGCACAGTGGCCGATTACACGCTTCGGTTTTCTGTATGATCTGGCGCACTGTGTGGATGTTGTCTACGGTGCGATATCCTCCTCGAAACCTAGCCTGCTCGGGAGGCTGAAATTTGTCAAGTCTTCGCGCGAGACGGTTTGTGATGACCCTCGAGAACAAGTTATAGACATGGCTCAGAAATGAGATGGATCTATAATTTTAAAGCAAGGTTTTCTCACCCTTCTTGAAAAACAGTTCCACCACACTCCTGTGCCATGCCTCGGGAGTTCTCCCACAGTTGACAATGGAGTTAAATAAAACCTGAAGCTCCTTGAGAACAGGTTTACCACCCTCCTTTAAAAGCTCCGATGTAACTCCGTGTTCATCAAAGGCTTTTCCATTTTTCAATTGTCGCAGGGCCATCTCCATTTCTTTCAAGCTGACGTCTGGCAGCTCATCAGTATAGGGGCGCCGTGGTGTGGTGTGTTAGTCAACGTGGCTCTTGAATCCTCACAAACCTTCTCTGGCCGAGGAACATGCGAAGCGTATAAGTGTCCGTAAAAATTCTCGATCTCGGCAAGAATCTCCGGTTTTGACGCGATGGTTCTGTCATAAGCTGTTTTGAGCTTTGTCAGGTGACTCTTACCAAGTTGCTGAACGAATAGTTTAGACCCTCTATTCTGCTCTATTGTCTTTTATATAAATTGCGAGCGTTGGAGAACCGAAGGTGACGTCGTGTTAGCTTCTTAATCTTTTTGTTAAGAGCCACTTGTTCTGACAAAAGAGCTTGCATGCTTTCTCGTCTTTGTGTCCTGAGCCAGAGAGTCTCGTCTGAGAGCTTGGATTTTTACCCTTACGCTGTATACTACAAAATATTTGGCCCTCTTTCGTAAGGATTCTCACCACCAGTCCCTCGTTCACGTCGCATTCGGTTTCCACGGCATCGAATCGTCTTTTCAGATTCTCCTGGAATTTTTTGGAACCAGACAAAATTTGGAGCAGGTTTGGTCCAGGAGCGTGGACTTTATTAGGCGGACTTTATTCAGAGTGCCTCGAACCAATCGGTGATCGCTGCCGGTATTAAAACTATTGATCACTGAGACATCTCTGAATATGTGCTTTTTATCCGCCATTATAAAGTCGATCTGATTTTTGATAACACCATCCGGGCTTCGCCACGTCCACTTTCTTTGGGGCTATTACGCAGAGCCCCTCCCTCTCAAGAAAGTTGACAAGCATTTCCCCTATGGCGTTTCTGCTACCAAATCCGTAAGGTCCTACTTTCGATTCGTTGGTCCTACTTTCGAAAAACAATTTTTAGCGCAATACAGTTTTTTGGAAATTATTTATTTTAAACAAAGTGAAGGTTATTAATTTTAAACAAAGTGAGGGGTAAAAGTCAGCGGTAAAATGAAGTATCTAAATATTAAAAAACTGTATTCGGTAAATTATATTTAATCGTTTTCGAAACATGCAAACGATATTATACATCACAATCATTCTTACAAATTAATTAATAATACGACTTAGAACTAAAATATATTTTTATATTTCACTGGTGACTTAAATAAATAAAACTTAACTTACAGATGCCCTCATAATGGCTTTCAACTTCGTTTACAAACCCCATTTTGTATTGGTTATGGTATCTTCAGGTTAGTTATGTAACAAACACCTTAACAATTTATTTTCAAAGTTTATCACCATTAAATATCCTAAAAATACATTACTCTACATAGATTAGCAACTTTGTACTTACTTACTCATATACTGTTTTGATCTTAATAGGAGTATAACATAGATCTAATTAAGGAGTTAAAAGTGGGAAGATTAAGGACCAGATTCTCGGGCGTGGACCGCATAAATTAGGTTCAACACACACAAGGGGCCTTCTTCGGCCTTAATCACATTCGGACTGGCGTTTGTATAGCACATGTTAGCAGTAACTTTCATTCGCGCTACAGTATGCGTAAGTCTATCTTTGTTTTTGAGGCACATGAAGCACGACGGTGGGAATGTGGCTTTCCGGGTGTGTTTGCCTGTAGTTATATCTAGTACAGTTTTTGTTTAAGTATTTTTAAGGTGTGCCGTATCTTCCCCCCTTTAACTAAATCTATGGGAGTATAACCTAATAGTTATTATTTGTTTAAACTCACATGAGGTCAACTAGCATACAAACAAACAAACAACAATAACATTCTTAATGCGATTAAGTCCAGTTTAAATAATTAACTATGTAACCAACATACAGTTGAATAAGCAATTTGATTTGACTCTAATTTTTAAATTAAACATTTAAACTCATGCTTGACTCATCATTTGGTATAAAGTAATATAAAAGGGCCCTACATGATTGAAAATTCAATGAGTAGGAGGTACCTGTTTATAAGAGGAATTTAAAAAAGTTTTGACACAATGGAAATTGTTATTAGTTTGAACTGTTTAATGTCAGCAGCAGCGTTTGTTGAGATACATGCACCAGGTGGATTGAGGGTCCTCTCACTAGTGAAGGTTAGTTAAGGTTTGAGCCACACGTCGATGGGTATCTTCGTAAAGGCCGCGTTGATGAAAGACTGGAAGTGCTTCGCAATGGAGACAGAGGCAGCCGGACGCATCTCCTCGATGATCTCCGCGGCGTTGTTGTTCAGGAACTGGTTCATCGCCTCTCCTGGAAACGGCAGTTTAGGAATACAGTGACGTTCAAAGAGGTGGAAAATATAGAAGAAATTAACGGTGATCGAAAACATTTCAGAACGGTAATTACGCAAACAGAATTCCAAACCGAACGCCAAAGATAATTTATACGTAGCGTGTTAACTGTTTTTTACCATTTGATTGATACCATACCAACGAACGCCTAGCAATGTCGAAAATAATTATTGGGTACATCCCGATATACCTACGAAGAAAACATACAAGATACTAAAACATTTTTGCTAAATTGTAATACTCATACAATTGTTATTTGCTCTTCCTTTCCATTTTATTATTCTATGATATTGAACAATGTACGAAATTAAATTAAATATTAAATATAGCACAAAATTAAATATTTATTTGTAAAAGTATTTTTTAGCTTTTCCTAGATGGCGCGTCATAACATTTATTTAGTTACCAAAATAATCAACAGATGGCGGTAGTTGTAAAACTTTCATGTTAACCAGACATGAAAGTTTTAACAAAATGGAGAAGTGGAATTGGAAGCTTCTACTATAGAAGTTTTACGCAACCTCTAACAGTTCTGAGTTGCATGGGGCAGTAACAAGGCGTCTTGAAAATCAAAATATCTGGTCGCGTTGGTACGTTGGTAGCAAACGATTTAAAACCCGCGAAAAGCGCCTGGCAGAAACTGGATGCGGATAGCTGAAGACCAAGCTCATTGGCGTGTCTACGTCCAGCAGTGGACAAGTATCAGCTGATGATGAACAAGCTATTTATATCACCATTGACTTTGTTAACATACTTACGGAATATTACGGATAGTACCATATCGAGCGATGGTCATTAGTGTAACTTAGAATCCAACGATACCGGGTTCAGTCCTAGGCTCCGCACCAACGACTTTTCTAATCTATATGCGGTTTTTCATCGCTCCGTGCTTCGGGCACGTTAAACTGTCGGTCTCGGCTGTTATTGATTAATAGCAGTCGTTAAGCCATGTCAGAGGTCCTCGGGCTGCCTGACCAACTCTGACACAAGATGCCAGCACTACCTCATACGACAAACAAACGGATAATACTGATTATTCATAGTCAATCATAAACCTCAAGCTACTGCGCGCAAAGTCGACGAGGTGATTTTTACCAACCGACACGGAATCCCTTCAGATTTTAATTTCCGAATATTTTCTCGTTTGCAGTTTTTTCCTGTGTATATCACCAACTACACCTCGGTCATGCAAATGCCTGCCAAGCGTGGTTAAAACTCTTAGGATCTCTTAGGATAGATAAAGAGGAAGCAACCGCTGCTCGATGTGGCATTATATATGGAGGCCCACGTTCAGCAATAGTACATTACTGCCGCGGTCTGTAATGACTGCGTTGCTGGCAGCGATGATGATGGTCGAGAAATTAACTAAGCAAAGCTCGAGGCCATCATAGCGTGGCAAGCAGGGCAGTCATTGCGGACCAAGGCTTGTATAGTGCTTTACTCAAACAATGCGAGGAATTTAAATAAAACCAGCTTAGTTTGAATTTACTCAAACAATGCAACAACAACGAAAACAACAACGACAACGACAAAGACAACAACAACGACCACAAAAACAGAAACAACAATCACGATCACATCTGCTTTCAAACAGAAAAAAAAACATCAAAATCGGTCCATTCGTCTGGGAGCTACAACGCCTCTCTTTTCGCGTTCGGGGTTAACGAACCCACGGAATAAATAATAGTGCTACGACAAAAGACGACAATAATGGATTTTCAAAGGAAATTGCTGGCCGCAAAACACGACAATAATGAAATTCCATACAACTTTGCTGGCGCCTATTCAAGCAGCGCGGCAAGCTCGACTTTGCCCAAAGAAGGTTCTCGAAATAATGACCACATTACTAGTATTGTTTGAGTAATGAACATTTACCGGCTGATAATGATAGCAGTTTCAACGGTTCGACTCATATATACATATACATACTGAAAAATTCTTCAATATTATTTGTTAACTTGTTAAAGAGGCCTACTACATTTTTTGACGGTAAATGCAATGAGAAGCAGATTTATTTCAACACTTTTTTAAAAAAAAAAGGTTGTAAGTTGATAGAAAAAAAATAGAGGAGTGTTTTTACAAAACATTATTTATTTCTAAATCTAAATCGATAAGGTATACATTTTTTTTGCTTATTTGTGAAGTTCAATCAACAAAACAAATAAAAAAAGTTTTTTTTTGGTTTATTTTTTTGTGTGTAAATTTTGGCTTTTGGCGGGAGAATAAAGGGCCTGATATAAAAAATGATCAATAAAAAAAGTTCCAAGATGCGACCCTAATCGCGATAATTTTATATAATGCTTTCGTTCGTAGCAAGTTAGAGTTCGGTGCTGGGCTCACGTGAGGCGAAGTATACTATGATGTTTGAAAGGCTCCAGCGTAAATTCGCTGGTACGTCTACAAGCGGATGTACGGATATTATCCGTACCTCTTTCCATCCTTATTTAATGTTGTATCAGGAATTATCGGAATAGATACATTGGAGCTAGGACGAAAACTGCAGCTAGTCATACACTACTGTATGATTCTGCTTAGTAAGAATTTGTAATCTGGCTATATTGCGAGTATAAAACTATTTTATTACCCTTGCGAGCGGGACGTCGACGCCACCGCTTGTTCGCATGTTCGGCAGCGTAGGTACTCAGCACGCTTGTAATGCGCCTGCATCACGTCTGTCTCTTTTGAATGCATTTGCAGAAGAGGTCCAACAAGTAGACATCTTTAATGCTAGTATGATTTGAATAGGTACTATTGGTATGTACCTTAATTTGTTTTTACATTTTACTTGTAATTTAAGATAGAAAGCGCTTTATTTGTAACTGTAAGCTGTCTATCATTTACTGTGTAAATCCTACTAATATTATGTATATATCGCCCTTTCCGTGGAATAGGGCCACAGTGGCCGTTAAGTCTTTATGTTTTTATTGCATTTTTGGGATCTTACAATGCATATGCATCTATTCACCTTGGCAAAAAAAATGACCTTATTTGATATTAAAAAATATATATTTTTGTTTTACGCAAACAGCCACGTAACAATATACTCCGACGAATACCGCCACTAACGCCAGTGCGTCCGATTTTTTCCGTTGAAAACGGCCACTGTCGCCTCAGCGACTATGTTCCACGCAAATATTTGTGCGGGGAGTCGGGGGAAGAGGTCATAAGCGCATCGCTGCCTTTACTCAGCGGAATTGCTAGGCGTCGGGCATTGGTCGTGGTCTACCTGCAAAGTTCACCTAGATGGACCACGGGCACTTTCATGGCGAAATAATTAAACCAATGAAGAGACTTCGTGAACTTGAGTAAACAGATCATTTTTGAACCTCAAATTCAGGTCTGACGTCAGCATTAGGTACCTGCTTCGGTAGGAATCTATTTTGATCTACCTATAAGCACACACTGAATAACATCAGATTTCATAATGTACAATTAAATAAAACTCCTAGGTACCAACCTAATCCAGGTACTTCAATCTACGTAGGTATCTAACCTGCTTGATAATAAAACACCTAGGAACTACCTAGTCTAGGGACTATAGACCTTTTAAGCAAGGTTGTATCACCATTTTTGAAAAATAGTACCACCATGTACTCTTGTGCCGTGCCTCGTGTTCTGCACAGTTGACAACGGAGTAAAAGAAGACCTGAAACTCCTTGAGAATAGATTTACCTTTAAGAGCTCCGATGGAACTCCGTCTTCACCGGAGGTTTTTCTATTTTAGATCTCTATCTCTTCCGAGCTGACGTCTGGTAGGTCATCAGTATAGAGGTGAGTCAACGTGGCTCTTGAATCCTCACAAACAGTCTCTGGCCGAGGAGCATGCAAAGCGTATAAGTGTCCGTAGTAAAATCAAAGATGAGTGATGTATTCGCCATTGATCTTAACACCATATCCATTCCAGTTCAAAAGCTTGAATATATTTTCCAGTGCAGAGGTGAACAGTTTCGGAGAAATGACGTCTCCTAGTCTCACCCCTTTGTGCAACTGGATTGAATTCGAGCTCTGATCCTGAAAACGGATAGTCATGGTGGCCTTGCTGTACAAACAATTCAACACTTCCATGTACCGGTATTCTGGCACTGCTGTAATGACTGTAGCACTGCCCAGGTCGCGACTGAATCAAAGGCTTTCTCGTAGTCCACAAATGCTAGACATAGTGGCCGATTATACTTTTTGGTCTTCTGTATAATCAGCCGAAGCGTAGGATGTGGTCTACGGTGCTACGGTTCTTCGGTATAATATCGGGTCGAACGGGCTTTTGCATCGCTAGCCGTACTAAGAGGACTACGTGATGAGGTGTATAATTGCCCATAGAACTTCTCAAGCTCACTCAAAATCTGTGGCATCGACGAGACGATGCTGCCACTGTCCGTCTTCAGCTTGGCAACTCACTTACTACTTCTTCCAGCTCTATCAACTTCTCATCGGTCCTCAAGGTGCGTGCGTTGTAGGTTGCCCGTGTGGGAGTTGGTAGCTGGGTCTCTGCCGGGGGTTCTTAGCACCCCCTGCTCCACCGTTACCACGGCTGCTGTTGGTGCCAGAAGTAACGGGGCTGCCGGGGACTGGGGGCCGTCTTTGGGGTGTGTCTATCATATTGGGCGTGGTTTGCCATAGTCACCACGCTTGGCAGGCGGATTGGTGACCGCAGTGTTACAAATATGTACTCGGAGGACGCTGCTGCCCATCTTCCGGTGTGTATTCCGTTAGTCGCTCCTTACGGCATCCACGGAAGGATTGGGAGGGGTCCTAATCTAAGCCGAGACCGCCACGGCACATTAAACTTATAGAAATATAATATAATATTGTAATATACTTTCGGCTCATATCATATTTTTAAATGTTCACTCGTGCTATATTGTAAAAAAAAACTCCGAAATACTTAATAATACTTAATAATATTTACTTTATTTTTTATAAAGTCAAAAATAAAGTAAAATAAAATTGTTCTTGTTGTTTCCTGATAACAACTACCTTATTGTGATCTGTTTTGTTTAACATGTTCATATAGACATATCCTATGTACAATGGTAACATGCAAAAGTAACATGACCTTTTTTTTACCTATTGGTAATGACAAATAAAAAAAGGTCAAAAAAAAAGTCAAAGGTCAAAAGGTCAAGGTTTTTACTGTATTCAGTAAAGTAATATTATGAGTCGATTGTTTTTTCCATTGCATGTTTCCGTAACATTTTTCTACCTATAAAATTGGGGTAAACTTTCAGTAGGCACTTACTTGTTATATATATATTATAAACAATATGTACAATCATAATTTTAACTTTAATATCCCTATTAAATTAAAATACAATGATTATTATTTGTTTATCAGTATACTTACTGAAAATAAATCAATAGTATATAAATCAGTACGTTCACAGAAGAAAAACATTATTTTTTCTTTAATTTTGTGTACGGAATTATGTCGTTTAACTTAACATTTTGCTCGTAAAAAGCCACCACTTTGCTATTTCCGTCGAAAAAGGTCCTAACAGCTTTTAAATTTACGCGTACACGTCATTTTGCGTAGAATAAAGCCCTTATGGCGATTGAGTTCATGTAAATGCGCTAAAATTCCGCAGAATACAGTCCTAAGGGACAAAATATATATAAAAACTGATGATATTAAATAAAAAAATATATCACTGTATGCTCGTTATATCATCTAATCGTTAAGGATACCATAAAACAAACATTCTCTAAGAAATTTAAGAGAAAATTAGAAAAAACCTCCCCCTGAAAACCTGTGGTTTTGCAATAGTGGCTCTTTACGACGGACAGGGCGATATGCGAAAGTGAGTTTGTTTGTTTGTTTGTTACGCTTTCACGCCTTAACTACTCAACCTATCTTCATTCAATAATGCACACACGTTGTCAGGAATAGAGAAAAGGACGTAAACAGTTACCCAGGGTACCTTACACAAGAAATAAAAAAAATACAAAAAATAAGTATGGGAATTGCCACTTCAATTTTAAGGTGACAGGTCTGAAATTGGCAGGTGTCAAAGTAACAGTCGGCAATATGACAGTTGTCAATCAAAGTAACAAGTGTCAAAGTGTCAGGAGTCATCCCTAGGGGTGCAATAGGGAGTTTTATTTTTGAAATTTCATTCCTGTAGGGGTGACGGAAATGACCATAACCCTCCAGACTACCAAACAAATTTGATGCAGGAAAATTCACGAATATGAATGAAAACCTTTATATTTGTACATACAAAGTCAAATCACTATAGAGCGAAGAACGAATGATCAACCTAAAATATACACTAAGAAATATTAAACACTACTCTCTGAAGTGCGAAGACAAGGTAACAACATAGAAGAAGATAGAGAATATTAATATAATTATTCTCTTATTATGGACTTGATAAAGACCACCTAGGGATGGGTTTCTTGATACGAAAAATATATAAGCCAAACATCGTAAGCTTCAAGGAAATATCCGCTACTGATACTGATACTGAACCTAAATTTTGACTCCATTACAATATCTCTGTTCATGCGCCAAATTCAGATGCAAAAGATGATGAAATAGATATATTCTACATATTATACTCCTATATACAAGGGCCAAACAATCTCAGAGAAGAAACAAATAGTAAGCTGGAGGAGGCCTATACCCGAGAGGGGTCCAAACTAGTAAAATTTTAAAATTTTAATTTTGTCTCAAAAATTGTAAATAGTTAAAGAATAAATATAGGCTTTTTTTTATTTATTTTTTATTTACAGGGGTGTTGGAGGTGGCAAAGTTTACTAGCGGGCGAAGCTGTGGGGCGCAGCTAGTAAATAGATAATTTGAAGCTACTTACCGATAACGCTGCCATGGTTGACTGTATCCCTGACCCTGAACCGTGAATTCCGGAGTTTGAAGTCGACGAGCAGGCGGTTTGCCTCCATGTACTTGATGCTATCTCTCTCGATCTCCTTGCCAAAGATCTTCGCGATGGCAGCCACGTCAACTGGAAAACAAATATTGGAGATATGATAAAACTTGAAAAAAAACTAATACCTATTCATGTTTTCATTGATTTTATCAAGTACAATCGAGGAACACTAATCGAACTCTATGATACTCATACGCGTTAAAGATCTGTATACTGCATCATTAGCCATCATTAGTTATTTAAACAAATACGTGTCACGCTGAAACTACTTGACGGATTTTGATGCAACTTGGCATAGTCCTAGTTTATATGATGGGTTAAAATTGAGAATATTATTTATTGAATATCTATACATATAGCAATAAGAACGAAAAAGTCTGTACAAAGATAATAAAAAAATCGTAAAGGATCGTCATGCCGTCCTATAAGGCTAATGATGCAGTCACTAGCCTTATAGGACGGCATGACGATCCTTTACGATTTTTTACTTCAACATTTTTAACTATGGCCAATGTCATCAGGAATGTTGATTATTAATGATGTCACCCAAATGTCACCCGATTGGATCGAGATTCAAACTTTAAACTTTGTTTCGACCGTAGGATTTCGATAAACTTATCTACCTACTACGAGTATAACAACTCTGATTCACTTCATTTCAAAAATTCTCGATTAAACTCGTCGACTATATACTCACTAAATGCAGCCCAGAAGTCTCCCTGCGACCTGACTGGGAACAACAGCACCTGTCCCGATACCTCGTAATGACCCGTTATCTCGATTCTTGGCAGCACCAGCCCCATGTCGATACGCAGCTTTTTCAGATCTGATCTGGAATTAAGAGGTTAAAAATTGTCAGTTTCTTGAAAATGGATTAAAGCAAAGTAACTGTATATAGGCCCAAAAGAGCACTCATGAAAATTCGCTGACTCTACCACTGGATTCGTATTGCAATCATTCGAGGAGAACCATCAAGAAACTCGATGGTTTATGTTATAAAAGACAACTTAATAGTGACGCTGATCCATCTACCGCAACTAAGACAAAAAAAACTGCTCCTTTGTGATCGCACACAGCAACAGATGCGCAGTGCATCGATGATATGTGATATGATGTTGTGTGGCATGACAACACGTGGTCAAACTTGTCGCGTTCATTAATCATGAATATCCACCATCATGAAGGTCCAATTCTGTGCATTGAAATTTTTTTTGGGTGTTGCTCTCTATTCGGTACTGAAACCAACTTTTTTTTTTTTAATTTTTGTGTATCTGTCTGTCTGTCTTTCTGTATCTTGGCCGCACATCACGCCAAAACTTACGAATGAATTCAAATGAATCTTAGTATGATTTGAGTTGCATACTATACGAGGTAGGACATAGAATACTTTACATCCCGAAAAATTAATGAGTTCCCACAGGATACTGGTTGAAAGTTATTTAAAAGAACTCGTACCACGCTAAAACTACAGAATGGATTTTGATGCAACTTGGCTCAGGCATAGTTTATATGATGGGTTAAAATTATGAATACTTTTTATTCCAAAAAAATAAAGGATTCCAGTGGGTTCAAGTCAAAAGTTATGTTAATTTTGAAGTAATAAATAATATGTTTTGGAGGGTACCCTACATTCTATACTGAACTCAAAACTGTTTTCTTTTTTCATTTATTTATGTCTGCCTGTCTGTCAATATCTTCACCGCGCAACAAGCCGAAACTACTGAATGAATTCAACTGAAACTTGGTATGATTTGAGTTCATACTACGAGGTAGGACATTGGATATTTTTCATCCCGAAAAATTAATTGGTGCTCGTAGGATATTGCTTGAAAGTTATTTAAACAAATACGTGTCACGCTGAAACTACTTGACGGATTTTGATGCAACTTGGCATAGTCCTAGTTTATATGATGGGTTAAAATTGAGAATATTATTTATTGAATATCTATACATATAGCAATAAGAACGAAAAAGTCTGTACAAAGATAATAAAAAAATAGTCTAGGGTACTTAAAATAAGCTACTGAACATATTTTTTTAATTTATGTTTTTCTGTCTGTATGTTTGTTTTTTCACGCTTCACGTAAAAACTACTGGACTGATTACGTTGCAGTTTTCACTGTTGATTAGCTTAGAGTTTAACTTAAATACTGGTGTAATTGGTATCTCAATCCGATGAGTCGAGCAATCGATAAAAATCTTTTCGACGGCAAAATATTTTTTTATCACATGTTGGTATATTGGTATTTTAGGTCTTGGAATAGCACAAAGAGTACTTTTAACCTGGAGAAAAGACAACGCGTGTGAAGCCGCGGGCACAGCTAGTATCCAAGAATAGACTTATATTGTCACTGATTCTTAATTTAATTGACCTACGTCATATTTTGTTGACCATCAAAATATCATCAAAGTAAACTTCATGCTTTGCCTGTAGAATGCTGGGATTATTATAATAATCTCAATTATGGCCCTTGTTGAGCTCAATTTTAAAATCTTAAGCCACAATCGCCGGAGATTATGTCCAAGGTTCCAAACCACGAAATGAAGATTGATGACAAGTACTTACTTACCTGCAACATCGCATGCGGAGTAGTGTTGCAACCTTAATTGTAATTAGCCGGTGGAACATTAAGGCGCTCTGGGAGCCAAAACTTTTGTCCTGCTCTTCAAGGTGCAGGTTAAGCAGGATAGGTGATGCTTCTCAGGAGCCGATTTTAGTTTATTCAGTGTTCAGTGTTATTTTACTTTTTTAATAATCTTACGATTTAAAAAAAACTGATTTTACTGAAGTACTTGAATGTTTATTGGAATTAAATACTTTTTTTTGTTATATTTCATTTCTGTACATACTGAATGAAGTTAATTCATTCCATCGGAGAGAACGTCAAAACGGGTGTTTTTCAGGAATTTTAACGTTTTTTCGATCTATACAAATTTATTTAATCGTGTTTCGGTGACCACATCTGGATAAAGTATTTTGTGAACATTTATTACACATAAAAAAAAAAAGTCAACCGTTTGCAAAGGTCTAGTTTTAAATATTCGGCGGACGAATCGTCAAATTTGGAGCCCATTTCGCCTTAAATCAAATTTTGACCACAAGTCTCGGAATATTGAGTCAAAAACCAAGAGGTTAGATTGTAAATCATCATGAAGCCAGATTGCACTCTGGTGTAGTCTCAGAATTACTTACCTAAATTGCATATGAATACTTACTTTGGGAGGAGTCTATGCTAAACTATTGTGTGTTCCAGATTAGGTTCAAGATAAAATAGGTACCTATACTACATGGTCTGTATATATTACAATGTACAATCCTAAATTCATAACATTTACTTTGAAAACCCGGTATTTTTTGTAATGTCAAAGTCCTTTACCAGTATTGGGCAGTCCGGGTTTAATTCAACCACACAAATCCACATCAATGTATATAAAAGTGAAACGTTGTCTGTTTGTTTGTGTGTTTGTTTGGGGATCTTTCACGCCAAAACGGCTAATCTGATTTTGAAGAAAATTTGTAAATAGGTACTGTACAATCCAGAGACCAACATAGAATACTTTTTATCCCGAAAAATGGCAAGTTGCCACGGGAAAACTGGAAAATGACGATTACTCACTGTAACGAACAAGTCTGTCAATAAGCATCAAGAGCGTTGGTGCTATAATTTTGTATTGTTTTTTTTATATCCTAGATGATCATACGATGCTTTTTATATTATAAGTGTCATCCTTTGTGTCCGCTTTATTGAAAAGCATACAAATGACGAAACGTTGAGCAAGTCACCTCTCGCTGGCTTCAGCTTGGTACTCGGCGAGTAGTTGCAAAATTTTTAACAATTTTAAATTGATTTGCAATAGTCGAGTGCGACGTAAATGACGCAGACTTGACCCAGGTGCTGGCCTTGTGATTCACGCTTTCATTTTAAATTTTAACACTGGCCTGTGATAGCTTCGTTCATTATAAATTTATTGCTAAAGAGATTATGGTAACAAAAACGATATCAAAATAATAATCTTACCATAGCTCGGAGATATAGCGTAACACCAACCTTATCTTTGTGATGGTGTAGTTGCTTGGACCGATAACAGTGATGTTGGTGAAAGCAGCAGTGACTCTGACGGGGCCGGCTGAGTTTTCCATCACCAGCCGGTCGATCAGCAAGGGCTCCACAGGTGGGACGCCCAGATCTGGGAGACCCTTTGCTAAGTACGGCCGAAGGTGGTTGAAAGAGTTCTTGATGCAGTTATCCAATTGAGGATCGCTTTGGCTGCATGGTAGTATGTAGTCCGCTGAAATCAAGAAAATGTATGTCATTGACAAAAGGGGTACCAGTTTATTCATGTTTTACGTATATGCAATGTATTTTCTTAGTCAATATACTTAAAAATGAATCTCTTTGAACAAGCATAGAAATGTGCTTGTGACGGTAGATCTGAAATCACAAGCACGACTGCATTTCGAAACTCGACATATATGCACAAAATACAGTATTTTATGTCACAAGAAGGTAGACAGACAATAAGTACCTGCACAGTTTTACAGCTGACTCAAGAGTAAAAAATTGGTGAAAATTAAACCATATTACGTAAAATGATATAGAAAAGTCTTAGATGAGATAGATTGTGATATAACATCAGATCATATTTAACGTGTGATTTTATTAAGTACGCCACGAATAATGTTAATATAGAGGCTGCTGTTCCGAACCTACACTATTATTAATGACTAGCTGTACCCGCGGCTTCGCACGCGTGGTCTGTTTTTTTAGGTTCAAAGTACCAATATACCAACATTTGATAAAAATTTCTTCAGCCGTCAAAAATACTTTTTTAAATTTCTCGGCTTCTAACTCACCGGATTGAGATACCAATTACACCAGTTTCAATCAAACCCTAAGCTACCTAACAATGAAAACCGCATTGCAATCGGTCCAGTAGTTTTTACGTGATGCGTGAACAAACAAACATACGGGCATTGCACCAAAAAATCCGTCCAGTAGTTTCAGTGTGATACGTGTTCTTTTTAATAATTTTCATCCCCTATCTTGCGGAAACCCTTTTACTTTTCGGGATGAAAAGTATACAATGTCCTACCTTGAAGTATGAACTCAAATCATACCAAGTTTCATTTGAATTCATTGAGTATTTTCGGCGAGATGCGCTGCCAACTACAGACATACAGACGGACAGACAGGCAGACAGACAAAAAAAAAAAAATACAGTTTTGGCTTTAGTATTGAATATAGCCTCCAAAAAAAATACAAAATATCTTTACAGAATTTGGGACATTATCTTTATTTTTTCGGGATAAAAAGTATTATCAATTTTTACCCATTATATAAACTATGTCTGTGCCAATTTGCATCAACATCCGTCCAATAGTTTCAGCGTGCTACATGTTCTTTTAAATAATTCTTCATCCCTATCCTGCAGGAACCCTCTAATTTTTCGGGATGAAAAGTATCCAATGTCCTACCTCGAAGTATGAACTCATATCGTATCATATTTCATTTGAATTCATTGAAAATTTTTGGCGTGATTCGCTGCCAAGATACAGACAAACAGACTGACAGACAGACAGAGAGACAAAAATTAAAAAATACAGTTTTGACTTCAATACTTTAAATATAGAACAGCCCCCAAAAAAATTTACAAAATATCTTCAATTTACATAATTTGGGACATTATCCCACAGGAAATCTTTATTTATTCGGGATAAAAAGTATCCTCAATTTTTACCCATTAAATAAACTATGACTGTGCCAAGTTGCAATAAAATCCGTCCAGTAATTTCAGCGTGATACGTGTTATTTTAAATAACTTTCAACGGCGGATAGCCGTTGAAAGTTATTGCCGATTATATATATGCCGATTAAAAGTATCCTATGTCCTACGTCGTAGTATGAACTCAAATCTTACTAAGTTTCATTTAAATTCATTCGTGCGTGATGCCTAGCCAAGATACAGATAGACAGACAGACAGACAGACAGACAGACAGACAGACAGACAGACAAAAAATAAAAAAAATACAGTTTTGGCTTCAGTATCTAATAGAGTACACTCCAAAAAAAAAACTTCAATGTACAGAATTGGACCCGTTACAGTTTTATTATAAGTATAGATGTTACGACACGACTGAGCTACGCTCGCCTGATCTGATGTTAAGTACAATACAATTGCCACCCTGCCCATAACAATTGCCATCCAGAATTTCAGTAGCAAAATCTTAACTCGTAATAACGGAGGATCTCGCCATATTTCGGAGATCAAATCTAGCTAGGCAACCAGGATGACTATGGCTATCTATCATCCAATTTCTAGAAGCTAAAACCGCTGTCTTTCATACCTCAGAACCAACGAAGTGCGTGCAAATACCGACGCAAGTTACATAAGAAACAAAGTAAACCTGTAGGTGAGCGAACCATCGGAGACAAGGTGATGCAAAGTCGATGACCGGCCGTTTACGGCAAAAGTGAAATCCGTTATTACTCCAAGGACACGTTGGTAAATCGCATGTATTATAATATATCATAATTATTATGTAGAAGCGTGTAATTCCTTTATGAATATGAACAAGTGTGACCAAATTTACGACTTTTGCTGTTATACCACTTGGTGGCCAAGTGGTATAACAGCAAAATAGTCAATGTGGCCAAGGTCTGCATGTCAAGGTGATTGGTTGGGCGGTGAAAGTTCGCCCGCCTAAAATACTATTATCAGTATAGTATCTTCAAAAAACCGGGAACGGGTATTTGTGAATGCAGTAAGGTTAACCGGTTATTTTGACGTGCATGTTGCGTAAGTCCTGGTCAAACCGATGAATAGTATACAAGTGTTTCGATAAAAGATCTTCATGGAACTTTGTTGAGTAATTTGACTCGTGCACTAGGAAAATTTATGAACAATCTATTGCAACAACCAAACAATAACAAGCAATGATGTTATAAATAAACTGAGGAAGATACGTTGTACTCCGCTCTGCGTGGCAAAGCAAACACAAGCTAATCAGCTTGTGTCGACTTAGTCCCAAACAGAGTGGCAACGACGCAAAACGTAAATACACGCGACTTCCGAAACATGAAAAATTCATCAAAAATGCCATGTTGTGTATTTAGAAAGCACATTACATACACTGGGACAACTGTGAAAGGCAGGAAGGATATGTTTTTTCATGTTTAATACCGTCAACAGTACTGTTTACGGTATTGAAAATGGAAAATAATAAATTTCATTTTACTCTAAATCAACTGTTGCGATGCTGCCGCTTCGCCACTTACACGAACGAGACAAGTAGCGGGTTACGTGTAAGAGCGACAGAGAGAACGCGATAATGGCGCACAGCGTTGTTAGTTCGTATGATGCTAGGGGTTGTTGGGGCTTACCAACGGCTGACGATCGTAAGTCTGCGCTCAACGATCTTCAGTCGGGGAGTCTAGCGGAGTTGCAACCATAATTGTATTGAATTAGGATATAGTATTGTATTTGTGTTGCATATATTTGAAAACAACTTGAAACGAGAAATTTTATTGGATAACTAGCTGTGCCCGCGGCAGCAGTACTCCATACAAGATCGGACCTGTGCTTGATAAAGATTCAAAAGCTGTCCCGGTGTGAAGTACCGCCTAACCTTAGACAAAATACCAAGTTTCTTTGCAGCTACCTTGGCTTTGGATTCAATATAAGACCCAAAATTCAGGTTTGATGTGAGTTCGACACCCAAAAGCTCCAAATGGTCACCTATTGGTATTGTTACACTTGGGACTCGTTTCCAACTACCCACACTTGATTTAGTAAAATTAGTATGTTTAAACGATACCGATACTATAGTAGAGCTACTATGCTGATTCTGTCAGTAGTGATACTTGTACTATTATTTATTCTGTGGTAGTGAGTCGTGACCGTATTTTACAACCACAAGTGCGGGTAGTTTGAAACTAATCCGGCCAAACGCTGATACTCAATACTCATCTTTTCGTGGCCACGGTCAATTGCAACTTGATCAAAAATCAAAAAGATAGTAAAAATTACATTTTGATAGTGTAGCGATCGTTTTATTAATTAAACTACAGTTGAATGTCGTAAACAAGATGCACGTATGTGCGCGAATACTCCCGATATTGTATCAAACTCTTAACTAACCAAAATAATTATTAAAAAATATACAAAGACGGCTAGAGTTTACCAACATTAGAACCTTGGTTAAACAATATTTAACTTGAAATAGGTTTTTTAATTTTGACTTTGTTTCATTTATGGGTGAACTTCAATATTCTTTTCTATGTAAACAGAGTTATTTTTACATATATTTTTAAAGGAGTAGATAGAATAATAATTATTAGTATTTTTAAGTATGCCATGAATTATGTTATTAGAGAGCCTGCTGCACCCTTTCGTATTTTAATTATTTTGTTACCGAACCTTTTAGATTAAGTTTCCTAACCTAACAACCCAAGAATATTGTAACCCAAGAGTATTTTTCAGTTTTTTTTTTAATCTAACATTAGTTATCATATATTCATTCATCATTATGGTAATCAAATACCTAGTTCATGTAATGAATATCACAAACAAAATATTAGCGCATTAGTGAACTCATTATGCAAATGTGTTGAACTTGAACGCTCCAACCAGTTCTTACACAAGGTCAGAACTTACATAACATGGTTATCCAACATCCAAATTGCGTCGACCTGGTTTCGATCACCGGGCTTGCTCAATTCACGCACATTAATAAAGCATATAAATGTTGTAGCACTTGCGCCTTTGGTTTATATTTTGGGGAACACTCCGGGAAAATTATTAAGGCATCCAGAAGACACAGAAACTTTTGTAAACATGGATACGCTCGAGATACTGGTCCTATTCATTAAATAGACTTCGACGAAAAGACCTTCATAATAACGTCATTCTGAATTTCGTACAAACCCCCGAAAATCACCACTCAGTAGGGAGTTGTGATGATAAGGCAGTCTATTTCAGAATAAAACCGAATTAATGAATCGAAATAATGATAATAATGAACCGAAATGATGGAAAAGTTAATTCAATGGTTGAAATCATTGAATTAACTTGTAAGGAGATTGAAGTTTCAGCATTGATTGAACAACAAAATGACTTCATGCCCTTAGACTTAATCTCTTGTATTATACT
The DNA here is from genome assembly GCA_946251855.1 of Alsophila aescularia. Lineage (NCBI taxonomy): Eukaryota > Metazoa > Arthropoda > Insecta > Lepidoptera > Geometridae > Alsophila > Alsophila aescularia. The sequence goes on along the minus strand of OX276379.1, from coordinate 33,250,535 downwards.
CGTATACCAACAAACAATGACAGCAAAGTCAGTAGTAACTTAATTAACAATCCGGAAATTAACACAGGTACCTAATTTGGACAAATTCCGTACGTACACATATTAACGAAACATTCACTTGATAATATTAGGTTTAACCCTTTTGTAATTCTAAAAAGCAGATATTCTACTTGGAACTGGGACATTTAAATTGCTATTTACCATGGTTGTTTAACAATAAAATAATAGCCAAACTTAATAGGTCCACTCTTCTCATCCAACGGGTGTTGTAATAACTTTGTGTCTGCCAGTACTTTTAATCAAATAGCTTTTAATTAAATTTGTCGTACCTACCGGGCAGCGGTGTCCCGTACCCCCGGGACAAAACGAACAAAACGAACGGACGCGTTACAATATAACAACTATTTATTGCACACCAAAAAGTAGGTAATATTAAGGATATAGCATAAACGTATAAAATTATAGATACAATGCTAAAAAGCAATCTCATCCAGGCAACCTTTGGATGGAAAGGATTACATGGATATAAAATTTATCGGTCAGTGGTGCATAAAAAATAAAATACAAATCATTAATAAACTACAACTATACTAAATAATTATACATGCCTACACACAACAAATGAGTATGTTATTTACATATATATTATACCTAAATATATATATATATATATATAGGTATAATATATATGTAAATAAATATATATATATATATATATATATTTAATACAGGATAATTGGTAATTCAACGTATTCCCGTTAGGAGGTGATAGGGGTGACTATTTGCGATAATTTTAACCCCATACGCATTATGCAAAAATTAACCATTATTGAGTTATCGTGTTTTTTTTAGCTTTTTTTCAAAATAAGTCAAAAATTCAATATTTTTTTTAAATTAAAAATGGTATCAAATTAAATCTCTAATTTTCTTCTGATTTATAAAAACGATTAAACACTGGTCATTTATCAATATTAAAACAACAGTTATCGGTCCAAATTTAAAAATGCGAGACGAAATACGACATTATATCAATATTTTTTTTGAGATTTTATTCCACTAAAATGCCTTAAAAACAAAATGAACGTTATGAAACTTGGCTTGAAGATTATTTTAAAAACAAACGTTTTCTTAGCTCTCCAACAATGCATAACAACTAAGAACTTATTTGAAAAAGAAATGATCACAAAGAAAGCAGGCCGAAATTCGTACCCGAACTAAACATAAGGTCGTTTTTTTTTTTTTTTTTTTTTTTTATTACGGACTAGGCAATCGTTTGACCACGATCTCACCTAATGGAAAGCGATGATGTGGTCGAAGGTGTAGCACGCTTGCCTAGTAGATACCTATTGACTCTTGACTTGAACACACCGGGGTTATAATTTACCGGAAACACTGACGAGGGCAGGGCATTCCACTCCTTTGCAGTTCTTATAATAAATGAAGACGCGTAACGCTTCGTTCTTGTGCGAGGTATTTCAAACATGAAAGGGTGGCGCTTTGCTGATCGTCTAGTCGTACGGTGATGGAAAGGTGATGGGGGAATCAGGTTGTGCAGTTCTTGTGCACACTCTCCATAGTGCAATCTGTAGAATACCGCCAGGCTTGCTACCTCACGTCGATGCGCCAGACTTTGAAGCTTACTCTTTACCAGAGTGTCATCCCCAATGAGCCTGATAGCACGTCTCTCAATTGAATCCAAAGACTCGAGCTGATACTTGGCAGAACCGTCCCAGAGGTGGGAGCAGTACTCCATACAAGATTGGACCTGTGCTTGATAAAGATTCAAAAGCTGTCCCGGTGTGAAGTACCGCCTAACCTTAGATAAAATACCAAGTTTTTTTGCAGCTACCTTGGCTTTGGATTCAATATAAGACCCAAAATTCAGGTTTGATGTGAGTTCGATACCCAAAAGCTCCAAATGGTCGCCTATTGGTATTGTTACACTTTGGAAAGACGGAAAAAAACAAACACTAATTTAAAATAAACGTTAGAAGCAGTAACAGTTTAGTAGTAGTAACAATTAACAATAAATAATAAGTAACAACTAAGACATTATGTAATTTAGCCTAATTAAAGTTCTTGCTCGAAGTGACTTTTCCTATTGCGTACGCAAAGTCGCATTCTTTTTCTGAGTTGTGACTTAACTACCGAAGTAATCAAATTATACCGCATTGCATTTGCTGCGTTTAGAATTTTTGTTTTGAGTTCCGTGCAAGTTCAATAATAATAAACATATAACTATAATACCAGCTACACTACACACACAATAAGTTCTAATCAACTAGACACGTCTTCAGATAAGTAAAAGTTTTTAACCAACAGCTTGAGAGTCGGTTGTGAGTCGGTCGATAATTCAGTTAATGGAAATTTATAATCATGGATTTCGTTTGGCCAGCATCTTAGTATACTTTCGCTTATATATACCTACCTATTCAATCTCAAAGCCACGGAGCCAGCCCTACTTTACCTAGCAAATGTTAAACCTAATTAGAAATTAATTATTACCGTCACCGGCACGTTATCTGCCCTTCTTAGGTTTACCATGGGCTACTTACCCCACTAATTGCGTGGATAGATGAAATCAGCAGGCGTTGCAACATTTGGAACAATCACGTAATGTGTTGTTACTTTGGGACTTGAATGTTACGAAGTGTAGGCCCAATGTCATTAGAAGTATTTACGAATCGTTGATACAAAAACCACATCATCAGCCCGAAGAAGTCCACTTCTGAACACGGGGTCCACTTCTCCACCATGATAGGAGCCATAATCTACACGTTTGGCGTGGTATGATCGCAGTAGAAGTTGATAGATAGATAGATATATAGATGGATAGATAGATAGATTACACACAGGTGCATGCTGCTGCCCATTTCCTGAATTCCCTATGCTGATATTCTCACATTGATACAATCTTCATGAAACTTGAAATCAAAATAATAATAATTTATGTTTAAAATATGCACCTATGAGCTAAATCGGTCAAGAGGGTTCCTGAAATATAGAGGGGGTCTAGAGGGGTAATAAAAATTTCTAATTGAATATGTCCGGTCAAGAAGGGGAAGGGGAGTATGTCATATGAAAAGGCTTTACTAAACTTGTACTTTAAGCAGTGTTTTTCAAAAATATTTTTTATTAGGCAAAATGAATAAAAAAGTTTAAGTACATTTGGTACTTTATGATACAAGTGTGCTACGTTCATTACACTAAAGGCGGTATTATTCCCGCAAGCCGCAGGCGAGCGAGAGTCTATTGAAAAACATACACACGAGTTTCATACGATGTTTTTCAACACGCGAGGGAACAGACTTGTATTGTTATTAACTTTTAATTATTGAATCAATTACTGAAACTACTCAAAATTATAAATACTGAGCAGTTTTTCTCTCTAGATTTCGGTGCCAAAAAGCTATCACTCGCGTTTTGTGCCTCGATTAGTACTCGTATTTCCGGCGGGATCAAATTTACGTATATAATTCTTCCCTGCGTGAAATCGAAATTTTTGATAAAACCACACAACGAAAACGTTTACAAATATTTATAGAAAATGGCGCGCTTGTTTTGTTTTTCCCGTGCGCCTTGCTTAGCGGTACGTGCGCAGTGTAAATAGAGGCACTGGCAAAACCGTTACACAGCCTATATCTATCTAAACTTATAATAAAAATGTAACGGGTCCAATTCTGTACATTGAAGATATTTAGATATTTTTTTTTGGAAGGTACTCTATGTTCAATTCTGAAGCCAAAACTGTAATTTTTTTTTCATTTTTGTCTGTCTGTCTGTCTGTCTGTCTGTCTGTCTGTCTGTCTGTCTGTCTGTCTGTCTGTCTGACTGACTGACTGACTAACTGACTGGCTCTCTGTCTGTCTGTCTGTCTGACTGACTGTCAGTCTGTTTGTCTGTCTGTCTGTCTGTCTGTCTGTCTGTCTGTCTGTCTGTCTGACTGTCTGTCTGTCTGTCTGTCTGTCTGTCTGTCTGTCTGTCTGTCTGTCTGTCTGTATCTGGGCTAGGCATCACGCCGAAACTACTGAATAATTTAAATGAAACTTGGTATGATTTGAGTTCATACTATGAGGTAGGACATAGGATACTTTTAATCCAAAAAAATTAAAGGGTTCCCACAGGAAAGGCGTTGAAAGTGATTTAAAGAAATACGTATCACGCTGAAACTACTGGACGGGTTTTGATGTAACTTGGCACCGTCTTAAGTTATATAATGAGTTAAAATTAAGGAAACGTTTTATCCCAAAAAAGTAAAGAGTTTCTGCGGGATATGGGTCCAAAGTTATGTTTATATAGAAGTAATAAATAATATATTTTGGATGGTTCTCTATATTTGATACTGAAGCCAAAACTGTTTTAATTTTTATTTTGTCTGTCTGTCTGTTTGTCCGTATCTTGACCGCGCATTGCACCGAAACTACTGAATGAATTCAAATGAAACATGGTATGATTTGATTTCTTACTACGAGGTAGGATATTGGATACTTTTCATCCCGAAAAATTAAAGGGTTTCCGCAAGGTAGGGGTTGAAAGTTATTAAAAAGAACACGTATCACGCTGAAACTACTGGACAGATTTTTTGATACAAATTGACACACTCATATATACTTATAATAAAGCAATATGTACGAAAAAGGATGTACAAAGAAGATAAATAAAAAAAACCTCTTGGGTGCTTAAAAAGGGTATTGAACAAGTTTTTTTTATATCGTGTCTTTCTGTCTGTTTGTCTGTATGTTTGTTTGTTCACGCATCACGTAAAAACTATTGGACCGATTGCAATGCGGTTTTCATTGTTAGATAGCTTAGGGATTTTAAAACTGGTATAATTGGTATCCCAATCTGGTGAGTTAGAAGCCGAGCAATTGATAAAAGTAGTTTCGACGGCTAAATAAATTTTGATCAAATGTTGCTATATTGGTCCTGGAATAGCACATTATGGTACTTTGAACCCAAAGAAAAGACCATGTGTGCAAAGCCGCGGGTACAGCTAGTACTATATAAATTTCTTATATAAATACTTTATCGATGAAGAAAATAAACAAAATTAGAAACACTTTTAAAAGTCAAAAACTTAATATCTCATGAACAATGACTTTTTTTTGTTATAAATATTCGAGCCCATCCGAGTTGGATTCGTCGGTTGACCTCTTTGTCGAAGTTGGATCTACTTAAGTACCTATTGTATATTACAAGAGACTAGGCTCAACCAGTCCCCACAAGTCACCTATAACTTGTGTAAACTGTTCACGCATCACGTAAAAACTACTGGACCGATTGCAATGCGGTTAATTAATTGTTAGATAGCTTAGGGTTTGATTTAAAAATTGACGAAATTGGTTTCTCAATTCGGTGAGTTAGAAGCATAGCAATTGATAAAAGTACTTTTGAAGGCTGAAGAAATGTTGATCAAATGTTGCTATATTGGTCCTGGAATAGCACATTATGGTACTTTGAACCTACAGAAAAGACCACGCGTGCGAAGCCGCAGGTACAGCTAGTCAAAAATATAATAAACACAAAATAATGTTTTGAATACGCAAATTAAGGTTAATATGTAGTGAAAAATATATAATTTGATGAAATGATGATAATTTTGATGATTGATTTATCATATGTAACTTAAAATAGTTTATTTATTCACAAAAATATTCATTGTTCTTAGACATTTAGACTCTTTGCGGAGAATGAAAAAAAAATGTTAAGTAAAAAACACTAGGTGTGTAATAAGTGGAGTTATGAACCTAAATGAGTTCCATAGGAGTCACTTTACGAGCAAGTGTGTTGAAAAATATATAAATATTGCCAGGTCGTTATTATTATTGTTCGAAGCGAACAACTACTTATAAATGAAATTATTATTAGACTAGCTGTGCCTGCGGACCTTTGTGTTATTCCAGGACCAAAAGTACTTAAAAAGTACAAAATATCAAATTTCGTTTCTATCGGACGTCGGATCATTTTTATCGATTGCTCGGCTTCTAATCATCGGATTAAAATACTACAGCCAGTTTACGTTTTTAAGTCAAACTCTAAACTATCTAACAGTGAACAAAGATCGCAATCGGTCCAGGGGTGCGATTTTTGAGTATCACCGAGTGATTAAATATCAGCGAAATGATAAAAAGTCACCGATTTCCCAAAAGTCGTATTTTTTAATTTCACTGGATGAGAATGAACTGGTGATGAATGAAATCTGAAATATCGTTTTGAAATCACCCGGTGATATTTTTGAAATTTAGTTCATAGTTTCCTAAATTCACCTACTTTTCGTGTGTTGTTTTTCCTAAAATACGAACAACGAATGAGATAATGCAACGAATATTAATATACATATTATTATATATTTTTTACATATTTTATTTATTTGTGCTAGTACGTATGATGAAAATACTGGGACTAAAGTTATGCTATGCATGAAGAGGCATTCTCAATGTCCGCTAAGACATTGCCTCTCAAAGCTACTGACTTTCGAGGATGTGAGGCTTTTTTCCGTGATAATAGGACAAGCGGCTTCCCTTCTCTATAGAAACAAAGGTAAGACAATGTTTTATTGTCTTCTCCTATTAGCTAGTACTAGCAGCCAACACCCAGTTGATTCTTACCTGTAGACAGATTAGTATAAATACTTACCTAGGTAGGTACCTTCTTTTATACTAGGTTAGGTGGTATCAGTAGGTAGGTAACCACAATACAGGGGTAGCCTGTATGTCTGTAACCCTATTTTGTTAGTTTAGCGCTCAGACTAATCTGAGATCTAGCACATGTACATACTTATTTAACTATTCATATATATTTTTCCAGATGTTAGTGGCCAAGTCCAATTCCTGTGCCATAAAGTAATTCCGAAGAAAGGTATAATGTCTTCAAAAGTGCCCATGCAATACAATATTCGCAAGGACAGTTGCGGAGTACTCTAATTGAGGAGAAGACTTCAAAAAATTAAGTTTTTTTGCTTCATAACATTAAAAAGAATGTATACCACATCCAGTGTTGGTTGTTTTAGAAGGGGTTGTTGGGTATCTATAGGTAATCTGAGGACTGATGTTCTACACGAGTTGATTTTAGCCTCTATGATGTGTCCCTGTGTGTAGAAGACCAGAATCAGTAACTTACCTCACTGCAATCTCTTTGTGCATTGATTGTTTGATATTACAATAAAGAAATAAAACATCATTTGATTTTTCATTTTAATACCTTGGTACTTTGTAGAAACGTAGAATCATATTTATGTCACAATTTACAAAATAATTGCCATGTGGGCAGCTTCATAATAGGTACACTCATTCTAACCCCGTCGGTGCTGTGAATGCATAGGGAATTCAGGAAATAGGCAGCAGCATTTTTCTGTAAGTATCAACATGTACTGCGGTCACCGCGCTGCCTCCAAACGTGGTGATTATGGTAAATCGCCCCTATCTTCGGGGAGGCCCATGTTCTGCAGTGGATTGTAGTCAGGTGCAATGGTGAATTATTGCCGGTTGCTGGATTTGGTCATCTTCAACTAAAACAAGTTTTAAATGTTCAATTATATAGTAGATCTATGTCACTGCAGAAGAGCTATGGTGGTCAAGTTGTAATATGTGCACTTTTGAATGCATGTTAAGTGTGCATTTGCCATCAATGCATGCTTCAGAGGGAATGTTAAGCCGTTGTTGGACTCGATCAAGTGCAAAATATTATACAACAACGATGGACTATAATGTATTTCTACCCTATCTTGCAGTGATGGAGATATTATGACTTCAGAATCTGTCCCTCTACTCCGAAAAACTCAAATGACCAACTAGTTATGCAGAATGGAATCCGATAAGGCATTTATTGATGTGGTTGACATCCGCATGTTTTGGAAGATATACATGTCCAAATGTGCTTGGTAGCAACGATTAGCTAAGTCAAAGGACTATCTGACTAGATAAATATAATGGTAAAACAATTGTTACAAATTAACATAATTGGTAGGTAGTAAAAATGATAATTACCTCCTCTCCTTTTAATCTTTCTCGCACATAGTACTTTGTATTATGTTCCTTGACTTTGTATACATGCTTTCTTGATGCCCAGAATGGCATTCAGACGGCTGGAAAATTCCTTCGTTGTGAATGTTGCAGTAAACTTGTCATTTCTTACAATAATTTATTCTGACTGAGATCCAACAATGACTAATGTAGCAATGTCTTTTTGTCCAGAATATGGGCCCCAACCTTTCTTTGTGATATTGTATCCATCATGTAGCGTTTTATTATCTTTGTTTTACTAATTATTCACTTCTCTATCACGTCCGTCGTAATAAAAGCAAAAGAAACCTAATTTTTCGAAGAAACGAAAACTCGACTTCAGTAACAGCTGATTTAGACCACAGATTAGACCATATGTAGTTTAGGATTTGGCAGATACGTTCCGTTTTACGTTTTACTGTCAATTCGTATTAAAAATAAAAACTGGTACTTAGTACCTTAGTAGTTAGAAAAGCTGATTTCGAAATCACCGGTGTTTTTTTTATCACAGGTGATTTCGAAATCACCGGTGACACTCAAAAATCGTAGTAGTTTCGTGTCTGTCTGTTGTCAAATTGTGATATTCTTGTTCAGTCACTTATTGTTTTTCATTAATTACTCGTATCTTCAGTGTACAGACTTGTTGGTACTTACTGCCCTATTATAAACTATAAGACAAAAAATATATAAAAAAAACTAAAAGTAGCGAATGTTTTCCTACAAATCGGTATGCATGAAAATTTCGACCCTACTGCTTGGTGCAGAAATCAGTTAATACGAGTACGTAATTTTGCAGCCTTTGCTTGCCACTCGCACTATTTCAAATGGTAAAAATTCACCTGCCGTGTTTTATTATATTGTAGGAGATATTTATTCCTCTCTTGGCCACAAGCTTTTCACTTTTTTTCAGCTGTTTTTTTTTTACTTTTAACTACCAAGTTCGTTCCTGCCACGGTTTTAAATTAGCAGACCATTACTTGCACTCAAAATTGACTCGTTTATTATTTTAGCATTGCGGTTTTTAATACGTGATCTGATCCTGTTCAAACAATTTAAATTATGACCACATTCTATTTCCATTTCAACTGAAAATATAAACCAGAATGTTTACTGACCAACAGTATAAAGGATATACATATTAAAACATTGCTTCGTGATTAGAATTCCAATTTGAAAATGATCGACGCTGTGGCAAAACAAAGATGCATCAGTTTATCTATAGAGCCTATCTATTATTCCTTAGTCACCAAGGTAAAACTCGTATGTTTCTTGCGTGTAGTCGTGATCAAAATAATAAATGGTCATCAGCTGTTGTAATGAGAACTGGCATTGTTGACACCTTTGTACAGATTTAACTATCGAAGTGGTGCAACGTGAGCCTTTTATGAAGCGCCATCTTATAGAATAGAATAGAATAAATTTGTATTGTATAAACTGTGTACATCTATACTTATAATAAAGCAATAGAAACGAAAAAGTCTGTACAAAGAAGATACTTAAAAAAGAAATGGTCTAGAGTACATAAAATAAACTACTGAACATATAATATTTTAAAAATTCGTGTATGTTTGTCTGTCTGTATGTTTGTATGTTACGCATCACGTAAAAACTACCGGACCGATTGCGTTGCGATTTTCACTGTTGGATAGTTTAGGGTTTGACTTAAAAACTGGTGTGATTGGTATTGTAATCTGATGAGCAGAAGCCGAGCAATGAATAAACACTTTTTGACGGCTGAAGTAATTTTGATCAAATGTTGGTATATTGGTATTTTAGGTCTTGGAATAGTACATAAAGTACTTAAAACCTAGAAAAATTACCACGCGTGCGAAGCCGCGGGTACAGTTAGTTAGGTATAAAGGACTTGCATATTCATATTGCTTAAATATCCACTGAATCAGACATGACAAAGAACAAATCTATAGCCTGCTTTGCTTGCAGTGGACTGATGAAGGCTGATAATGATGATAGACTCCGTTTTTCTTTCATTGACAAATTTAATGTTTAATATAGAAAACTGCTTCTTTATGCTTCTTAAAATAAGGAACAAGTCGTGATACAACTTTAATTAGTATATAGTAATTAGTAATTAAAAACCTAGATTGTTGTTTAATCACCTTCAAATATAGATTAGTATTCCAATCGCCCAGAGATCTTTATAACTAATCTCCAAGGCTCACCATAAATAAGGGAGCGATCCGTGATGTCACTACGAAACGGTGAGTTTCGCAAACTTTGACGGAACGTGCGGTGTCAAGGCTGCGCCCGCGCCGGCCAGCACCCACGGAAAACGTTGTTTATGAATGTCTATTAGAGGCTTTGAAAAAGCATAAGCCAAAAAAGCTTTATGCATCTTATATTAAAGACTAGCTGTGCCCGCGGCTTTGCCTGCGTGGTCATTTCACTTAAAAGTAGCCCTTACGTGATATTCCAAGACCAAAAGTACCTTTAAAGTACAATATACTATATTTCTTCAAAATTCGTTCAAAAATTTCAGCCGTCAAATAGTTTTTTATAGATTACTCGGCATCTTATCATCAGGTTAAGATACCAAGTACCCCAGTTTTTAAGCCAAACCCTAAGCCTAAGCTATCCAACAGTGTATCGCATTCGGTCCAGTTAGTTTTTACGTGATGCGCGAAAAAAAATACAGATAAACAGACAAACAGACACGATTTTGTAAAATGTTATATTCTTGTTCAGTAGCCTATTTTAAGTACCCAAGACCATTTTTTTTATTATCTTTATTTTACAGATTTTTTGGTACTTACTGCTTTAATATAAGTATTATTATAAGTATAGATTATAGATTCAACTACAACTACAGGTACTTAAGTGATTTCCAGGTGGTGGAAGATTTAAGATTGTTTATGTTTCTTTCTTTATTGTGACATCAAGTCTTTTACGATGTTTATTATCTTTATATTTTGAAACTTAGGAACTTATCATTTAACTTTGAACTCCTTTTTCATTTTTACTCATTGATGAATTGTGATATTGGCTCTAAAATTTAAAGGTGTTTATATTACGGACCTCGTACTACAAAATAAGAACAATTGACGAAACAGCACGTTTTAAACAAGTTATTTGTTATTTTATTGATAAATTATAAATTAACTATAAATTATAGATAAATTATATTCCAGTATGAAAATCTTCCGGAATCGTTTTTTTTTAATACTGTGAAACGGATACTTTGCATATTACATAGTCATGATCGCAACTGAAGCTCTCTCACTGAAGACCGCCGATTGTTCTATGTTAAAACTTGATTATTGTATCATCAATTTCATTTCTTGTGCAATAAAGAGTTATCTATCTAGGTCAATGTTATCAGGAAGTATTTATTTAATATACAGGCTGTCCCGTAATGAGTGATAATCCTGCAGGTACATGAGGAGGGGAGCAAGGAGGATTAGAAAAATATATAATAATAATACAAGGAATTTTGGACCTATGTAATTATTAGAATTATTATTATTCACAGTGGGACGAGTTATCGACTTGTCTTAATATTTTATTGTTAGAAATTTCAAATAATAAATGAATTTCTCGATGCTCTCGGGGTTTTAAATTTACTATCTGCTCCCAAGGTATTGCCCCCATTTTATTTTTCCCGGTATTATATCCTATGTTGGTTTCTACAATGTACTGCATCTACATGAAAAAAAACATGAAAGTTGGCCCAGCCTTTACCGCGTGAAAGTGCCCTAAGATATTTTTTATAAAGTCTTGCATAAGCTAAGCTATAGCGGGTATTTCTTCCTTCGCGTCTTTCAATGCTTATTAATTTGTATTTGAGTAATACATAATTTTAGTTCCTGCGAAAGGTTCGGTCAGACCTTCAAATAAGTAAACAACTGGATTTAAAATATTGAGATATATCATTTCCGGGAACTGGTCTCTTTACATTTATTAATTTATCGTATGTTTCTCAAGGTTTATAGCGCTCTCATATCAATTATCATTTATATTTTTATGTCAGACTTTCGGTTGATTTTATTGTGGAGTACTAGTCTCTGGGCCTGCAGTCTCGAGATCGACAGCGATTGCTTTACAACTGAAATCGGTCGCATAGTCCGATTATAACGATATTCGGTAGTCTCTGCTAAGTACAAATACCGATGATAATCGATACCTTTTGACAATAACCTAACATCGGTATGTACCGATTTCGATTGTAAAGCAATCACTATCGATATGTCGAGACTGCAGGCCCTGAACGCTATTCTTTTTAGTATATTCTATTGTTTTCAATGTGATTAATATTGACGACATATATTCAGTAGTCATCCTTTCTATCCACACCAATATATAAAAGTGAAACGTTGTTTGTTTGTGGAGCTTTTGATGAAATTCGGAATGGAGATAGCTTATACCCTGGAATAAAACATAGGACACGAACACGTACAACTTACCATTTTTATCAAGGAAAATGGTAAGTTTCCTAGGGAAAACTGGAAAATGTCGATTACTCAATGTAAGGAGCGGTTGCCATGTAAACGAAATGTGAACAAATAACAAGTCTGTCAAAAAACATCAAGAGCATTGGTGCAATACTTTTGCATTGGTTTTTAATAACCTAGAAGGACATACTTGCTTTTTTACGCGATAAACTGCAGTCCGCGCGGGCGAAAGCTATTACCTAATATCATCAAAACCAGAATGTAAAATCCCATAACAAACACAAACGCTCAATTTAAATTAGCATGAAGTGAGCGCTATGACGACATGAGGGTATGTTTGATGAGTGTGTTAATGTGTAAATGTCATTAAAAAAAGAAGATAAATAAATATTTAAAAATTAAACAATAGAAATTGTCAACAGTTTGTCACCCAACACATTCAAAGCATATTTTCCTCGTTCTGTTTTTTTTTAGTCTTCACGCCTGTCATAATAAAATTCTGCACACGAATTGGTTGACCATATAAATATTATAGACCATAGAAATGGTCGCACAAGGCTATGAAGGACGTGTTCATGGGGAAAACAAGGATGACTTCATCACTCTGGGAATGGTTTTGATTGTCAGTTATCAAAGTAAGCGTTCATTGTCAATCCAAGGGTAAGTGAAGCAATGTGCTCACAAAAAATAAGTTCCGTGGTTGTATATTTATGGTAAAGGAGGAGAGATGCTAGTACACAAGTTATAGGTGACTTGTGGGGACTGGTTGAGCCTACTCTCTTGTAATATACAATAGGTACTTAAGTAGATCCAACTTCGACAAAGAGGTCAACCGACGAATCCAACTCGGATGGGCTCGAATATTTATAACAAAAAAAAGTCATTGTTCATGAGATATTAAGTTTTTGACTTTCAAAAGTGTTTCTAATTTTGTTTATTTTCTTCATCGATAAAGTATTTATATAAGAAATGTATATAGTACTAGCTGTACCCGCGGCTTTGCACACATGGTCTTTTCTTTGGGTTCAAAGTACCATAATGTGCTATTCCAGGACCAATATAGCAACATTTGATCAAAATTTATTTAGCCGTCGAAACTACTTTTATCAATTGCTCGGCTTCTAATTCACCAGATTGGGATTCCAATTATACCAGTTTTAAAATCCCTAAGCTATCTAACAATGAAAATCGCATTGCAATCGGTCCAATAGTTTTTACGTGATGCGTGAACAAATAAACATACAAACAAACAGACAGAGCGACACGATTAAAAAATGTTTTATTCGTGTTCAATACCCTTTTTAAGCACCCAAGAGCATTTTTTTTAGTTGTCTTCTTTTTACAGCTATTTTGTACCTATTGCTTTATTATAAGTATAGATATATGACTCTGTCAATTTGCATCAAAAAATCCGTCCAGTAGTTTCAGCGTGATACGTGTTCTTTATAATAACTTTCAACCCCTATATTGCGGAAACCCTTTATTTTTGGGGATGAAAAGAATCCAATGTCCTACCTCGTAGTATAAACTCAAATCATACCAACATTTGAACAAAATTTCTTCAGCCGTCAAAAATACTTTATCAATTGCTCGGCTTCTAACTCACCGGATATAATTACACCAGATTTAAATCAAACCCTAAGCTATCCAACAATGAAAACCGCATCGCAATCGGTTCAGTAGTTTTTACATGATGCGTGAACAAACAGAAAGAAAGAAAAGATTAACAAAAAATTATGTTCAATAACTTTTTTAAGCTCCCGAGAGCATTTTTTTCATTTGAATTCATTTAATAATTTGGGTGCGATGCGCGGTCAAGATACGGACAAACAGGCAGACAAAATTTAAAAAAAAAAACAGTTTGTCTTCAGTATCGAATATAGAGAACCATCCAAAAAATATTTTTATTACTTAATTATTAACATAACTTTGGACCCATATCCCGCAGAAAACCTTTTTCGGGATAAAACGTGTCCTCAATTTTAATCCATCATATAACTTAAGACAGTGCCAAGTTGCATCAAAACCCGTCCATTACTTTCAGCGTGGTACGTGTTATTTTAAATAAGTTTCAACCCCTATATAATAACCCATAAATTTTTCGAGATGTAAAGTATCCAATGTCCTACCTCAAAGTGTGAACTCAAATCATACCAAATTTCATTTGAATTCATTAAGTATTTTCGGCGTGGTGCGCTGCCAAGGTACAAACAGGCAGACGGACAGACAGACAGACAGTGTTAGCTTTAGTATTGAATATAGAAAAGCCTCCAAAAATTTTTTACAAAATATCTTTAATTTACAGAATTTGGAACATTGTCCCGCAGGGACTCTTTATTTTTTCGGGATAAAAAGTATTCTCAATTTTAACCCATCATATAAACTATGACTGTGCCAAGTTGCATCAAACTCCGTCTAGTAGTTTCAGCGTGATACGTGTTTATTTAAATAACTTTATACGCCTATCCTGCAGGAACCCATTCATTTTTCGGGATGAAAAGTAGCCTATGTCCTACCTTGTAGTATGAACTCAAATCATACCAAGTTTCATTTAAATTCATTCATTAGTTTCGGCGTGATGCCTAGCCAAGATACAGACAGACAGACAGACAGACAAAAATGAAAAAAAACAGTATCGAATCTAGAGCAAGGTCCAAAAAAAAATTCTAAATATCTTCAATGTACAGAATTGGACCCGTCACAGTTTTATTATAAGTATAGATTACTTAAATACTAACATAACTTTGGACCCATATCCCGCAGATGCCCTTTAATCTTACGGGATAAAACGTGTCCATAATTTTAACCCATCATATAAATTAAGATGGTGCCAAATTGAATCAAAACTAGTCCATTAGTTTCAGCGTGGTACGTGTTCTTTACAATAATTTTCAACCCCTATCCTGCAAGAACCCATTAATTTTTTGGGATGTAATTTATCCTATGTCCTACCTCGTAGTATGAACTCAAATCATACCAAGTTTCATTTGAATTCATCCAGCAGTTCCGGCGGCGTGATGCCAAGATACAAATTATCAAATATAGAGTATCTTAAGACTTAATCCAAAAATAAAATTTACAATATCTTTAATGTACAGAATTTGGACCCATATCCCGCAGGATTCCTTTATTTTTTCGGGACAAAAAGTAGCCATAATTTTTACCCATCTTATAAACTATGTCTGTGCCAAGTTACATCAACATCCGTCCAATAGTTTCAGCGTGCTACGTGTTCTTTTAAATAATTTTCCACCTGCAGGAACTCTTTAATTTTTCGGGATAAATAGTATCCCATATCCTACCTCGAAGTATGAACTCGAATAATACCAAATTTAATTTGAATTCAGTGTGTATTTTGGCGTGATGCGCTGCCAACAGACAGACAGACAGACAGACAGACAGACAAAATTTTCAAAAATACAGTTTTGGCTTTAGTATAGAACATAAAACGGCCTCCAAAAAAATGTACGCATCATCTTCAATTTACAGAATTTGGGACATTATCCCGCAGGAACTCTTTATATTTTTGGGATAAAAATTATCCTTAAATTTTACCCATTGTATGAACTATATTACTGTGCCCAGTTGCAACAAAATCCGTCCAGTAGTTTCAGCGTGATACGTGTTCTTTTAAATAACTTTCAACGCCTATCCTGCGGGAACCCTTTAATTTATCGGGATTAAAAGTATCCTACAGTAAGTAAGTATCCTGTACTACCTCGTAGTATGAACTCAAATCATACCAAGTTTCATTTAAATTCATTTAGTAGTTTCGACGTGATGCCTAGCCAAGATACAGACAGACAGACAGACAGACAAAAATGAAAAAAAAATACAGTTTTGGCTTCAGTATCGAATATAGAGTACCCTCCAAAAGAAAATTTCAAAATATCTTCAATGTAAAGAATTGGACCCGTTACAGTTTTATTATATGTATAGATTTAATTACAATAAACGTTTTTGGAATTTGCACGTTGTTTTTTTTTATTTTTAAATAATTATGAATATGTCTTGCTGTTTGTTTTGCATCCAATCCTGTCTTTAATCGTCGGAATCCTGAATCTGTCTGTCTGAATCTGTCTCCAATCCTGTCTTCAGTTGTCGTTTTGTCCATGTTCAAGGAGTAACATTAGCAGCAAGCTTATATTTTTGTACAATGTGGTAATTCGAGTTATTATTGTTATTAGAATACAGTCAAGGCAGAAGTGGATATTTTGTATTCTTGCCAAATTCTGCTCTGAGTACAGTGGACACTTAAGTATGTGAGTAAAGCTGTCTTTCTTTGTTCCTCTTACCGGGGATGAAGGTCATCGCAGGTAATGTGTTCTAACATAATTATGTAAACAGTGAAACACGACCGGCACAAAGTTTTTGACATTTTTGTCAGTTCGATTCCCGGCTGAGACAAGCAAGTTTTCAAAATACTTATTAATACTAAAGGTAATAAAATGAAATGTTTCCTATGAGTAAAATTATCTATCAATAATATTTAGGGTGCTTTAAATAATCATGTATACATACATGATATTCTTGTTGTTGTCTTATTTAGTTGAGTTAGTTAAGATTAGGTAGATGTGATTTAGGAACATAAAAACTTAGGCTGCAAGCATCTTCGATGGTGTCTTTAACTACTAAGTTTATGAAACGGTTGCATAACGAGGGTTATTAAAACACGTTGGCTAGTTTCCTAATAGTATCACTAGTGTTTTAATACCTAGTTATGTGCCGTTTACACTACTATAACTGCACTCATGCAATAGGAACATACTTTTAAAGAAAAATATATTGTCGTAATTTTTTCTTGATTTTGCTGGTAAAAGCTCTTTCGTCATGTTCGTTGCCGTTCCCGTGATGTCAGGTGGAGTCAAATTCTCCTCACTAAAACTGCTTTCGGATATTTTTAATCAGGATAAAACTTATGATCAACAAAAACACTTAACATATTAAATTGGTTAAGTATGTACTAATTAAATATAAAGTAAAGTATGGCGCCAAAATCCAGTCCACAGCGAATTTGCGCGTATACGGTCTAACACGCGCCGAGGCGAGGGCGAGGCGAGTCGAGGTCTGGGGAGGGTTTTCGCCAGTTAATAAATGTGAAACCTCTCGTTGTACGGAGCCAAACCGGGCTTTTTTGGGAAATATCTCACATAAACACTGTTTTTTAAATTGTTACTTCAAAAAACAGTCTTATAATATATATTTTTTCTTATTGGAGACGTGCCGTACGTAAAGTATGGCATTTTACCACCATTTTTGAATTCATAATCCGGATCTTACGATATGAGTGTAGATAAAATCGTTAATAGTACCTATGTCATACGATTGATGATAATTTTGTGTTAACTTTTGTATGTCAAATGAGGTCTGGTTTCAGAGTATTAATAAGGCCGCCCTAAGGGCCTATGCACACGGCGTTTTTAATACGCGCCGACGACGCGTGTTTCACGAACGCGTGCTCACGGCGCTGTAGATTACCAAAAAGTAGATTGTTGCATTTGTATTGATTCAAACGCACGTACATAGCGATACAAACGCGCGCAAGAAGCGCGTTCAAAGCTTGTATGTATCGCGTATACGCGCGTTTGAATCGCTTCATATGCGCGCGTGCTTCTCGATGCATTGTATTATCGATTAACTTAACTCCGGTTTTAGAATCAAAATAAGTTCTTGGAATGATGAATGTGACATCCGATAGCAGTCAGTTTTTTTCTAATTTTCAGTTCTGTCCAATGGTAAGTTGTATTAAAATGACCATATAATCTTCTTTCGCTAGTGAATGGGTCTATGCAATAAAATCACTTATTCTTTCTTTTTCTTTTTTTAAACTAGTAATAAAGCCAGTGTAAGCAGTGTTTTCTTGACCGATGCTATTTTGGTTGAGGAGTTTGGTGAAAACGTCAGCGCGTTAAAAATACGCCGTGTGCATAGGCCCTAAGGCCTCTGACGTAGCCTAATGACTGCTATTAATTGTAAGCAGCCAGGACTGATGGCCTAACTTGCCCCCCCGAAGCATGGAGCGATGGCGTATCCGCACGTAACTTATTATAAATCATTTGTAGCTGAGAATCGAACCCGGAATCATTGGATTATTAAAATCGTTTAGCCATCATCTCTTCTAATATGGTTTGTATGCTTATTATCAATTGATACTATCAATCAATCAATTGCCCAATATTTCTAAAAGGTAACAGATAAGTTAGGAGTACATTCGTAACGTATCGGTTTCCTTAAACAAAGACATAGTCACAGAAGACACAGTTTAAAATCTAAGTACATATTTTGAGCTTGTCACATTTCGTTAGTTTTGTAAACGGAACAAACTTTTTGCAACGGCCTTGACACCGATGGTGTTAGTCTTTTCGAATCGTGCCAACGTCGAAGTTGGTCATTATTGACATAACGCGGCCAGCCTATAAGCTATTATGCCATTATTATGCGAATGCTAAGGAAACTACTAATCTTTGAGTAAACACAGCTTTCGCTAAGCACCATTTGAATGCTTGTGAATAATGTAGACTTTAAAATTAAAGTTTTTTTTGAGATTCTTGTTTCATGTCATTAATCAATTTAATATATAAAATTTTGCGCTGTAGTTTGTGTAAGCGTTGTACTTGAGTAACAAATCATACGTAACTCTAAAATATTTTTAATAAAACATAGCCTATTATTACATATAAAAATTGTATAAAAAAATTGGTTTAGCAATAATCTGTACAAAAACTTTTGTGTGTGCAAACCACAGAATAAATAATAGTACCCAATACACCAAAGACTATAAGAGAAGCTTTGCAGTAGTATAGAAGCTGTTCAAAACCATGTAACCTTTTGTATGGACAATCTTAAAAGATTGTCTCATACGCTAATTGTTTTGGAAAATAAGTTCTTACTTTTCGATTTTGCCCTTTTATTTGTAGACTACCACCGATGACGGTTCCTAAGCTTACTGCCTAAATTGTTGCATACCTATTTTGCCAATCAGTGAAACTTTGCCTTAGAACATAGAGATATATGTATGTACACTCGTGAGCAATGAAATCGACTCAGCCCTACGCGCGAAATTAAAGGTGTTATTTTTATTTAATTTAAAAATTAAATCGATTATTTGGAAGTGCCTTTGGAAAACTGGAAGATGTTTTCAAATCTAAACTCCCCCAAAACCTGAAGAGCAAGATGTTTAACCAATGTGTCCTGCCCATACTCACATACGGTGCGGAAACGTGGCCGCTCACGAAGGAGCACATATATAAAATACGAGTGGCCCAACGAGCTATGGAGCGCGCCATGCTAGGCATCCGCTTGGTAGATCGCATACCAAACGTCGAAATTCGACGTCGTACTAAAGTTGAAGATGTAGGTATGCGAATTGCCAGGCTGAAGTGGAAATGGGCAGGACATTTGGCAAGAAGGGACGAAAATAGGTGGACCAAGGCAGTCACCGAATGGTATCCAAGAGAAGGGCTAAGACCTCGAGGCAGACCACCCGCCCGATGGTCAGATGACATTATGAGGTACGCTGGGGTCCAATGGATTAGATTAGCACAGGACCGGAAAGACTGGCGAGAACGAGAGGAGGCCTATACTCAGCAGTGGGTGGATACGGGCTGATTAGATAGATAGATTTGAAAGTTCGAATCATTAGGTCTCCGTAAAAAAATAATCGTAAAAATCAGACACTTCTTACTGAAAATACGTACAGTTAGTATTAATGCTTGAAAATATTGGTCTCCTCGTTACGGCAAGTTTTGCGCTTGGAATGCCTATAAATTATTTTTCTTTAATCATTATTCTAATTAATTAACCATTATTATTTTTCTTACATTAAAATAAATGTTTTTTTCTTTGAAGGTTTTTCCATAGCTTGCTTTTAAATTTGTTAAAAATCTCATATAATTTTAAGTATCTTATCTAAAAAAGTACTCAACTGATTTTCACGAAAATTATGTAATTATAAAGGTGAAATGGTAAACTTTAAGTGTCTATAGATTTTATTGTTTGTTACGTATTTTCATAATAAGAAAAACACGATTGCGCGCATGAGGTCTTGAGTAGATTTCATTGCTCGGGAGTGTAGTAATAGAGCTCAATGCATTTGAATAACTTTATTAAACTATAGAATAGATGTACCTAATCTTGTAGATTTACTTCATTTTTTCAAGTTCTGTTTGTGAAATTTCAGGTTTCTAGTTCTGTAAGGCTGGATTCAGAGCAATATTTACAAGTCCATCCGCACAGAGCTCTGGAGCGGAGACACAACTTTAAATCACGGAATAGAAAAAACAAGTGGAAATGCTGGAAGTGAAAAGTGTGCGGGTGACCTACAGGAAATTATAACATACGTACTAACATTTCGTAGATAAATATAAATAAAATGAACTGAAAATAGAATGAAAATGAAAGCAGTCGTTAACGCATTATGTATAAATCGTCTCAATACTACACACCCAATTACACATTATTATTGTTCGTGACGACAGTGGTTCCAAAGTAAGTGGTGTAGTGTACCACTTCCACTTGTTTTTTCTATTCCGTGTTTTAAATACAGCGACACGAATTTCTCCTTTCGGAACACGCTCCACGTAGAGCGCTGCTGCGGACAGTCCGTACCTACCATACGTATTGCTCTTAAAGTATAGTACCCCTGCATTTTTCTGTTCCTTGCTGATCATCATCAGAATCTCTATGAGACATGCCTAGGTATCTCACCATAACTCAATGGATTATTGTCATTCAAACTAAACACGCAAATTTTATAAACCCAAGGAGTTCGACGGGCAAATAAACTCACAATCACTAACTCCATTGCAAACGCACATAACCCCTAGTTTTTCAAACATTCAGAGGTTTAAATAAGTTAATTTAGAAATATTTAAATAAAAAAAGGCTTTTCTGCAGTAGCCAAATTGGATTTAGAATAAAATCACTTTATTTATTGTGTTTCGCTTATCAAGCCCTTTCATTTGATACCCATATCATAGGCTTTGCTGTGGAAATGATAAATCGCCATATTGTAACGTCCGCCATATTAGATTAAAAATGGCGGCATTTGAGTAATCGTGCATTGTCACGAGAACGAAACGTGTGTGCCAAATTTCAGCCCGATAGCTTCAGAAAAAGTGGGTGAAATATTGATTACAACAGTCCAGGTCATATATACTAGTGAAGTTAAATAAATGTTTTTAAAAACACGATAAATCTAACAATAATAATATAACGACTCAACGATCATGATAGTTGTTTCGGCGACCGGCCTTATAGCGAAGAGCCTCGACCAAATTCTTAAGACAGTCTCTCTTGTCTAGATGGTTGGTTAAGAGTCAGATACAGAAGACAGTACTCCTTGACACGGCGCGTATAGTCAGGAGGTTCCTCACTCTGCAGCCCTAGCAATCGATAGTTTGGGCCCTGCTCCGCTGCCGGTGGTACCCTAGGATTGAAGTTTATTTTTAAACTAAAAAATATAAATACTTTTGTCTGTATTTTTATAGCTTTGGCGTGAAAATATCATCTAGCACCTTTTTTGATTGATTTATTGTTTTGTGATTATTTATTATTATTATTATAATGATCTTTGATCTTTATGTTAAGTAGATAATTTATTTAATAAAGGAAGGAATATAATAGAACAAAGCAAGTATATAGATAGACTGGCATAGATTTATATCATACATTCGAATTCTACAATGCATCTAAATGACAACGCGTCAAAGGTCAAGAAAAGTTTCAACATTATTTTAACATGGCGGGTACTTTACAACGGTAACATTCGGGTCGATGATTTCATAAGTCAATTTAAATACAATGAATAAATGCAAGTATCATTCTGCAGCCAACTGTTGACAGCATAATGTGCTATTATTATCTTATCTACCTATCTCTTTATCTATATACTTATAATAAAGCAATAAAAAGATGAAGATAATTT
Organism: Alsophila aescularia; assembly: GCA_946251855.1. NCBI lineage: Eukaryota > Metazoa > Arthropoda > Insecta > Lepidoptera > Geometridae > Alsophila > Alsophila aescularia. Next base: position 33,228,204 of record OX276379.1, on the reverse strand, counting down.
AAAAAAATCGTCTATGTAAATAATATAATGGTCGACTTAAAATAAGCTATTGAACAAGATTATAATAACATTTTAAAAAATGTGTCTGTCTGTCTGTCTGTTCGCGCATCACGTAAATACTACTAGACAAACTGTGATGCTGTTTTTAATGTTAGATTAGCTTGTAGTTGGTTTTGAATTAAAAACTGTTTTACTTAAGTTGCTACTGTTTAGTTATGATAATTATATATTTTTGAATTGGACTTGTGAAATACTTCAATCTTGTTTTGTTCCGTAGAAAATACAATATGGCAGCTGTAAGTTGCCATATTAGTTTTTTGACACTCCTAATACCCTATAGCACTCTCGTGATCAAGATGCATCCAATGATACCTCATTTATCAAAATCCATCAAGTCGTTTAGGCTGTAGGACTCGCCTATGAAACGTACAAACAAACAAACATAATCCTACGTTCAGTCAGGTAAAAGATTTCAAATTCTGCGTGGCCATTACCGAATTCATAAAAACACTTGTTTAACTGCCTTCAAGCTTATTTTTATCCGAAACTGGACACTGCAGTGTTAAAATAATTGAACATTCTACACAATAAACTATTACAATCACAGATCTCGATCTCTGTGATTACAATTCATAGTTTCGAATAGTAGTCGCTATTAAATCATAATTTAAAATCAAATCTATACTTATAATAAAACTGTAACTGGACCTACAGTCGTCTTGACATAGATATCGAGGCTACAATATTAACGGAAACAATTGATTAGTTTACAACAAATGCTCTACAACCGTGGTACCGAGCACAATCGTCTATTATCTATTAGTGATCATCGTGGACGCCGGGAGGAGGGTACAAGGGGATGCATTTGCGCCCCCTGGCTTTACACATTTTAACTTTTGTTTTGTTACACATAGATACATTATATACCTATCTTATGTAAAAATGGTTAGGTTGTGGGAAAAAACACTGAATGAATAAAAAATTGAGGTCTGGGTTGTTGTCCAAAATGGATAATTGTCGATAGATATCAGTGTCTTCCTTTACCCTTTCAATTCCTTATCCTAGGAACACTGAGCATGCACAGATCGTTCCGCCTCGTATATAATTTAATTTTCTAAAATGAGAGAAAGAAATAACTTAAACTATTTGCGCTGCCATGATTTATTTGTATGAATTAAAATATTAATTATGATTCAAATGTTGAATTACGCTTACAGGCTTAAAAGTACAAAGAGGTTAAATTACACTTGCTTACTAGAGTAATTCAACCTCTTTGTGAATTAGACGTCAGTGTACCGAAAACTTTGCGGGCTGCCATTAATAGACGCAAAGTTCATCGCAAACAGGAAGAGAATCGTAAAGTTTGCTATAAAACGTTTAACGTTTGCGTTATTATAGCGATAACAATCGATATTTTTGACAGCTGTAGCTGGCAGTCTCGACACAGATAGCTATACCGTCGCAAGCTACCTTTGTTCTCAAATCTGTGCAAGCTGCCGATCGCTAAGTCAACATGAATAACGACAGTACAGTATAGGTAACGATGATAATCGTTAGAATTTGCGACCGATTTTTGTTGTAAAGTTATTGCTACCGATGTCGACACTGTAGCTCCCAATTCAGTACATTGAAGATTTTGTACCCTAAATATATAAGTAACGTCGCAACAGATGTGATATAGAATCTATTACCAACTAAACCCCGGGAAAAACATTTGAATGCTTAGGTAGATAACAATTTTATAGAGAGGTAAAATGCAAAATGAGTGATTTTTCGATAACTATATTTTTGACATAATTTCAAGAACTAGCCAAACGTAAGCAACCTTCTACACTTTGTAGTACTTACTCAATTATTGTAGATGTAGAGAGACTATCAAGAAAGTCTCTCTACGATTGTAGATAATGGTCTGTACCATTAATGACATTCAAATTGAAGTTTAGTCTTCATAATCTTCTCAAATAGAATCTGAGATTATTACAAAAACGCAAACCATATACAAAACCATCAACCAAGATCTGTATTCTGTACCTAAAAAAACATTTCAGAATAATTCTAAAACCATTTCAAACATAAATATAAATTTTTAGTTTTGTATACATAGTTTATTTTTAGTTGTTTATTTGTAGTTAATGCTCTTTTATATTAATACGAGTTGTAAAGTATCTAAAACAGTTTTTTTTCTCATAGAGAGGAATGAAAAGTAGAGTATATCACTCGGACACAAAATGATTTTTCCTCGGGCGACGTATATCCCTCGCTACGCTTAGGATGTCACTGCACATTACGCGGATTTCCCCTCGCTGCGCTTGGGACTCCACTGTAGAATCCTTCACTCCGCTCTGAATTCAAAACAGCGCCCTTGACTATTTAGAAAAAATATTATTTTGCTCCCTTGTCACACAACCTACTATTGTATATTTTATTTGTAGTGACTTAGGTAAATATCGGTAATGACTAGGTAACGAGTTCCACTTCAAAGCACTCTGTTTTAGACCAGCTGCACTTTTATACCTATATTTATATGCACCGTGATGATTTAAAATCTTAAAATTCTAGTCAGCTAAAAGCAAGCCCCTTTGGTCTCAAAGTACCGAAATATATCTGTGAGTAATCATCAGAAATGCCGCTTTTTGTTGAGGCATAGACAAATAGACCGTGACGAATCTTCGAAGCCTATCATCCGATTATTACCAAATTGTACCTATTCGGGAATAATTATAATCTCTGAATATAAAAAAAAATATCGAAATTGATGCGAGTACCTTCGTATTAGCCAAGAGATATATCAGAACAAATATACAACATAATTCAGACGAACTGAGACCTCTTGTTTGAAAATTACAAATCATTGTAGGAAACGGTGCAAAGATGGAACGTGTTTTATTTTAGGAAGTCCTAATTAATTCGATGTTCCATTTGAGTAGGTAGCCTCTTTATCTTATGTGAATTATGTGTCACACGGAATGCCAATCAATTCTTTCATACTATATTTCTACGAGAATTGGAAATTAACAAAAAGAAAAGTGATATATATTTACCGTGTAAATGTTGTTATATAACAAATATGTTATAATTTGTGTATATTCGATATTTCGACACCGTTGCAAGCGAAACGCCATGATCACGAAGATCTTGCGCAAACGCGTGAAAACTCGAAACAAATAATATAGGTACAGGTAAATATCTCATTTCTTAGGTACATTTCCAAGGATGTCGCATCATGGAACATCACTTACACCCGGGGCTCATGCCATATCAATTAAAAACATATTATTATAGTTTCCTTAAAATGTCCTTGTTTGACTTCTTGAAGCTCTTTCTTCTAATTCTACGAGTTAATTTGTGGGAAAAATACAAGTGAGTATTTTTTCCCACAAAGTAAGTACATACGAATCTTGTCAAGAAGCGTAGGTATCGTGTTTTCGTATCATAACTACTCGAAATTGTAACACATTTAGATTCTTAAAGTGCATTTATTTTAAAGTAATAGGGTATTCAATTTAAAATCATAAAAACTGTGCCCAAATCAGTTAGATTTATGACTTTTATGAATTTTCACGTGTTGCCCAAGAACTTAACTGCCTATTCGACCGCAATCCACAGTGGATATAACTTGAAATGTGATAGGGTTATGTCACTACTATGTTTGCGTACTTGTGTGTTTTATGACATATGCCAACAGACTGTTTCGTCAATTAGTCTATGGCAATATTTAGCGACCATAATATAAGTACTTGCTGCTACGCACCTACAAGAGCGCGAGAGTTGGTATATCTTCGTCTTATTTTAAAGGCCATTACCAATCTAGATAATTTATTCTGACCGCAAATGTAAATTTTAGACAAACAACAATAGAGTTAGGTACAATAATACTTAGTTATACCGTAGGTCTTAGGCATCAATTTGTGACGTTAAATATATTTGGCATCCAAATACATAATTTACTCCTTTAAATGTTACTAAAGTAAAATGTAAGTAATAAAAATGTTATTTTATTTGTTGCAAGTACATTGATAATATCATATATTAGAAAGTATTACAAAATTGTTCATGAAAACGAAGTTATTAAAAGTGCAGTTTTTTTTATTAAAATATTGTTTTTTTGATTAGAAATTGAGATAACATTTGAAAATAAATCATTAATTATTACCTATGCACTTGCTACAACATTATTGTTATAATTGACAGGTTTATATTATCTACCCTGATTTGATGCCCTTAATGCAGGGCAAATACGCTACAGCACTCCCTTCTCCAATTTTCCAAGGTGTATGCTATTTAGGACAATTCATTAAAAATGTAACACAATAAAAAAAACATAAATAAATGTAATTAACATTTTATGAAAACTAATAAAAAATAAACTTACGTGCAGTGAGTGTATTGTCGTTCCCGGCTGCCTCTCCTTTGTCACAGATAACAGAAATACATAATATCACAAGCGAAAATATGCAGCGATCTGCCATTTTCATCTTTGAAAATTTTCTTTTTGCAATTTGAGAAAATAACACTTGATTTTTAAATAAATTAAAAACTATTTATTTCTGTATCACAGCTCAAGTCACTGGTTAGTTATAATTAATATTTCGAAAATTAAAGTTCCTTCGTTATTTTTTCTTCTCGAATTTTGGGCGCGTCCGTCGTAGCGCGGATTTAGTTGGCAATAGGCCTATGGTCGGTCCGCTGGCTGACGAGCGCTCTTCTCATGTAGTTTTAACTTCGAAGTGAAAGCAAGGGGCGATGTGTTTTATTTGCGCATGATTTTCGTCATCCCTGATGACACTCCCACCATAAAACTATTTACTAATACTTAAGTATTAGGGAGTAGGAGTACGGTGCGAGTAGTCTAATTTTCTGGGTGGTGCGCGAGTAAATAGCTAGGAGTTGTATGCAGCTGGCCGGTGATCACCTGACCGCGTTATGTCAGCTTTGGTCTGGAGTGCAACAAAGAGGACAGTCTTGTGAAATGTCTGTTTTATAGGAAGCCGTATGCCGCAAAAGTAAGACAAAGCGTGGCTTTTTATACGCTTTATATTAGCTTCACTTGTATGTTTGTATGTTTGTAACCGACTCCTTTGGACGCTATTTTGACCCACTTTAATTCAAATTTTGCACACCTGTCAAAGGCCAACGACAATGCAATAATTCGAAAAAATAAGTAGATAGTAGTAAAAGTAGTAAATTTTAAAATTTATTTTCTATTTTTTAGTTTGGTTTTCTATATAAACCGTGTTTTTTAGTTTTTTTAAACTATTATTTTTTTACGACTGTTGTCAGTACCTTGGTTTTTTAAGGTGTGATCAATTACAGATTCGATGTCTGTTGAGGAACAAATAAAGGTATATTTGCAGCCAAGCTGCAAATATTTGATCCGTGCTGATGCTGGTCGAACCACTAACATCTGAAAAACCCGAAAGCAGGATATTGTTTGTGGCTCTCAGGAGAGCCGGCGGGTTTTAACTGGTTATGGTCCATTCAAGGAAGTTATAATTATGTACTTACAACCGTAAGTACATAATTATAACTTCCTTTCTTTCAGGTGTCTATACTGAGTCCGTATTTACGATTTAATAGTTAATTATATTAAAAACTAGCTTCCACCCGCGACTACGTCCGCGCGGACTACAGTTTATTGCGAAAAAGGCATCCTATGATTATCTAGCTAGAATATTAAAAACCAATGCAAAAGTAGGTAACCGAAGCTCTTGATGTTTTTTGACAGACTTGTTATTTCGTTTCCATGGCAACCGTCCCTTACAGCGAGTAATTAACATTTTCCAGTTTTCCCGTGGAAAATTACAATTTTCTGGGATGAAAAGTATCATATGTTTTATTTTAGGGTAACTATAAGCATTCTCCATTTTAAAATTCATCAAAATCCGTCCAGCCGTTATCGCGTTAAAGCTCCCCAATCAAACAAACAAACTTTTTCACTTTTATATGTATTGGTGTAGATATACATTGTATTTTCAGTAAGAATTAGTATCGGAGTCTAGTCGACACATGACTAAAATACTGGCCTTTTGCATAACAGACTACATTTGTTTTGTCAATTAAGTATATCTGTGTTGTCAGGTTGAAGTTTAAACGATCTGCAATTTGATGCAAAATGGATAAAAGTTTCATAGCTGGTGCACACTGTACACACCACCACATACATAATTTGACATTATTTTTTGTGTCACATTAAATTCAGTCCGACATGTCGGGCTGAAAGGGTACCAGTCGAGGAAACGATATGAAATAATCTAGACCTAATAAACAGCAAACACACCTTGACTGATGTCGGACAAAACTCGGGTTTTACGAGTTTTCAATTTAAAAAACCGGGTTTTTCGAGTTTTTCTTTATTTGGACCTTAATTAATAATAATTATTAGTGTGTATAAGTAAAGGAAAGGCTGAAATGTAATTAAAATATGTATTTACTTTCGTATTCTTATTTTTTAGCTTTACCAAGACCTCAATCAAGTAACATTTGGTATATGTACTATTAATAATCAAAGTAACATTTGGTACAGTAAAAAATTGACTGTCCGTCTCCAAGATCGGAGCACGAATTCTATCGAATTTCAAAAAGGGGTGAGACAGGAAGACTTTACTTCTCCGAAACTAGAAGATATTTTCAAGCTTCTGAACTGGAACGGATATGGTGTTAACATCAATGGCGAATGCATCAATCACTTTCGATTTGCTGATGATATAGTCATCATGGCAGAAACCCTGGAAGACCTAAGCACAATGCTCAGTGACCTCAATATAGTTTCCGAACAGGTGGGTGGGTCTTAAGATGAACATGGGTAAGTCGAACATCAGTTCAAATGCCCATGCCGGTTTATTTTTGGAACGGTATTATCGAAGCTGTGGATCACTATGTCTACTTAGGTCCGTCGATCCAACTGGGTAGATCCAACTTCGACAAAGAAATCAACCGACGAATCAACTCAGATTCGCGTTCAGAAAATATCACCATTTATTCTCGTCGCAGCTACCGCAGAGCCTTAATATTTATAATCAGTGCGTGTTGCCAGCGATGACATATAGCACTGAGACGTAGTCGCTAACTTTTGGTGTCATACACAAGCTCAAAGTCACGCAGCGTGCAATGGAGAGAGCTATGCTCGATGTTTCATTACGTGATAGAATCCGAAATGAAGAAGTCCGTAGAAGAACCAAGGTTACCGACATAGCTCTCAGACTTTGCAAGTTGAAGTGGCAATGGGCAGACCATATAGTTCGTAGAACCGACAACCGCTGGGGAATAAAGGCTCTCGAATGACGACCACGAACAAGCAAGCGAAGTGTGGGGAGACCCCCCCCACACGATAGACTGACGAAATTGTACCCATCGCAGGAAGTCGGTGGATGGAGGTGGCACAAGATTGCTCATCATGGTGCTCTTTGGGGGAGGCCTAAGTTCAGCAGTGGACTTCTATAGGCTGACGTGAAGATGATGATGATGATGATGATGATGATGATGATGATAATGATGACGATGATGATGATGACGATGATGATGATGATGATAAAAAAAGTTCCCCTTCCATATATTACACATTTAGATAAAGAGCAGGTACACTATATACACACAAACATACATGAAATCAATCCGCGACATAAAAAAAAAAACGAATTCAAATGGTTTTTTAAACACTGGGACACTAGGCTTTCAATAAAACAAGAATCATAACAAGGGCAATATGAGTGAACTTTCGAAATAAAATCATTATCTTATACGCGGTTTATTGTAAAGAAACTTATGAATAATGCATATGATAAGCTAAAAAAAATAACTTATATTATTTTCAAGCTTTTTATTTATTTATTTATTTCTAAAGTGTACTGTATTATACTTATCAAGCCCTTTCATTTGATACTCATATTGAGGGGATAGAAAAAACAGTAATCTGCCTTTTTATGGTGGCGGCCATCTTGAATTTGAAATTTTTGTGGTGTACTGTAATCTACTACGTAGGCCCTTTTAGATACCCATACCCATATTGAAGTTGAACAGAAAGGGGGTAAAATTTCAATTACTTACTAAATTTGCCCCATGAAAAAACAGAGCAAGCTAGATAAAACCGTTTAAAAAACACATAAAGACGACTTGGACTTGGACTTTGGAATAATAATACCTGATGCTACTTTGTAGAGTTGTTTTAATTAAGTATATAAATAATTTTAATTACTCTTACCGACAATCGATATTTTCGTATCTTTATCATTCTCGCGGTCATTACTTCTCCTCAATCAAGTAACCTTGATTCGAGAGAAATCTTCTGGAATAAGTTATGCATTGGTCACTACATTCTTATCTAAGAACTGTTATATAATACATAAGCGGCAATGTATTTTGATAGAGGAAAAACAGTCTAAAGTTCAATCGGTTAAGATGTAATTTATGTACTTATATTGATACTGAATATATCCAGAATTATCTTCAGTTAGTTTTGAGACCACGCAAAGAACAAAGCTCTGGATGGAGGCAACATAAAGTGTTATTTTTCGATTCATTATTTTGCCTCAACAAAATTTATAAAATCAATGAATACTATTTTTTTAAATTAGTAATTAATATTTTTTTGTAAAATGGGTTTCAATTATTCACGGAGACAGTGGCTAACAATCATAGTGATCTCGATCGCAGATTTTTGCAATGCAATATGCGTAGCATTGCAAGCGCCCTTTTATCCCCAAGAGGTAAGGAACTGCATTATTATTTGTCGTTGGAAATATTTCTACTATTTTTTTTTAAACTTTTATTTAATTTCACTTGTATGTGTGTATCTATTTATATATCTATCTATGTATCTATGTATTTATTTCTGTCCTGGAATCTTGGTACTCAAATTTCGAGCACTTCTCGATTAGCTATCCTGCTGAAACTTTCAGGGTAGCTTAAAAAGTGTCAATACATTTAAAAACCTCCTGATAGCATTGTTTAAAATTATTTGTATTTTTTAATGATTTAATTCTTTGACTCAAAAAAAACACCTTCAATTGATTTTACTATAAAACAATTTTCATGAAAATTAGATGGGGAGTGAAGTACCTAACTATAATAATTTAATTACTGTTTCAAATAAAAACTATAATTCAAATCAGCTCAATAAATCTTTGAGTAATCATTGTACATAGATAGGTAGGTACTCTTAAAATTCGAGGCATCTATGTACATAATAACTAGCTGAAAAGCTAAAAAAATACGCCTGGCCTGCCAAAAAAGAGCTTTTGGCAATAAATTATATACTACTGGAATGTGTTTATCATGGCCTTCAATTTGATACCCTTATAGTAAATTTAGATATATTTTTTTAATTTGGATTTGTTGCCATACTGCCGCCATGTTGAATGTTTTCAAAAAATATATAGCCTATGTTACTCGCGGGGATGTAAGGATTCTAACGTACGTAAGTAAACGTAAAGTTATAAGTAAGTAAATAAACTCACTTACAAACAAACATACATACATACATGAATGCTAAAAACAATACACTCCTTTTTTTGGGCAGTCGTAAAGGACAAAGATGCTTCGAATTTTGATACATCAATTTTTGAACAAGATTTTTAAAAAGGTTAAAAATCGGTAAGAATTTATATGATTGACTCAGATTGGATAAAAAATAGAGCGTAGCTAAAAAAATAAAAAGGAAATCTCGTGACCTCGGCCAATGACTTGATTAAATGTAGAGGTTAGTCAAAACTATATTATCTGTGCGTCAAATGAACCGTTAAAAACACACAAATTCAAAATGTATGTAACCCCTGACCCCTCCATTATAGCTAAGAACCATCTCGATCACATCAGCTACTATCCCGAGCGCCCTCACCATTATACTCGTAGTTACAAACCATATTGATCAAATCAGCTTTCAAAAAGAAAAAACCGCATCAAAATTCGTCCATTCGTTTGGGGGCTACGATGCCACAATGTGTGTGTTTATGCGTGTGTGACATACACACACACACACATACAAACCCTAAACTTATAACTCCTCTCTCTCTTTTAGTTCGTTCGGGGGTTAAAGAGAGATAAGATAAGGACATATAAATATACACGTAACAAGCTACAGAGATATATTTAGATGTATGGAATCAAAAACTGTACTTTTCACACTAACTACACCATAGAAAGAAATACCATTTATAATAATACTGGAAATACTACGTAATGGAATACCTACAATAAAACCTGATTTACATGATGGCGGTCGGCGAAGTAAAACCCTGAGAAAGGTAGCGAGATCTGAATAATGACTTACTATATTATTTGGCAGAACACCAGTTCTGTTACTGTAGAACATTAGTTGTGGTTTTAAAGTAATAGCATCAAATGCAATTGAATTAATAGCTATTTGTTATGCAAGGCTGCAAAGTGATTTTTTGGCGAGAGTACTTGTATTGAATCCTGAGCGTAGCGAGGGTTTCAAAAGTACGAGACGCCAAATAACTTTGCTGCCGTGCGCAACACAAAACTTTTCACCTCACTACAGCGAGGAAAATGCTAGGTGCAAGAAAAACAGCTAAAATAATATTGTAAATTAGTGTTTATAATAATAATAAAAATGAACCGTCGCGGGATGCCTGGCATATGTGTAAACATAAAAGAATAGAGTCAAACAGAATCGAATAGAATATATTCAAAAAGAGTCGTATAGAGTCGAATAGGGTCGAATAGGGTTGAAAAGAGTCGAATAGAGTCAAATTGAAAAGAAAAGAGTCGATTAGAGTCGAGAAGAGTCGAGTAGAGAACAGTAGAGTCGAGTAAAGTTGAAAAGAGTAAAGAAGAGTCGACTAGAGTAGAATACAGTAGAATAGAATAGAATACAGTAGAACAGAGTAGAACAGAGTAGAACACAGTAGAGCACAGTAGAACAGAGTAGAACAGAGTAGAACAGAGTAGAATAGAGTAGAACAGCGTAGAACAGATTAAAATAGAGTAGAATAGAGTACAACAGAGTAGAACACAGTAGAATAAAGTAGAATATAGTAGAATAGAGTAGAACAGAGTAGAACAGAGTAGAACAGAGTAGAACAGAGTAGAACAGAGTAGAACAGAGTAGAACAGAGTAGAACACAGGAGAACAGAGTAGAACAGAGTAGAATATAGTAGAACAGAGTAGAATAGCGTAGAACAGAGTAGAACAGAGTAGAACAGAGTAGAACACAGTAGAATAGAGTCGAGTAGAGTGGAGTAGAGTCGCGTAGAGTTGCGTAGAGTCAAGTAGAGTCGAATAGAGTCAAGTAGAGACGAGTAGAGCCGAGTAGAGCCGATTAGAGTCGAGTAGAGTCGATTAGAGTCGAGTAGAGTTGATTAGAGTCACGTAGAGTCGAGTAGTGTCGAGTAGAGTCAAAAAGAGGCGAATAGAGACGAATAGAGTCAAGTAGAGTAGAATCGAATCGGATAATAATATAATATAAATTAGTAATAAAGTATTTTCAGTGAATTGTCGGTATAGAAAATTATTGAATAGAAAGGTTCGAATTTTAAAAACTCTTTCCACGCTAGCGGGTAAAATGCAATTTTGCACTCAGATTTCGAATGACAAACAGAATCTTTCCGAGCTTGTAAGGTGAAAAATATGTTACTCACTTGGGCCCTAAGAAGGCAGGCACTCATGGAAGTGAATTGTCTCTCCCACAGGATTAGAAACTCAATGGTGAATGTTTGTTCCAATTAATTATTTTAGTTTCTAATTTTATTATTCTTAAACAATAGCCGTTAATGTTTAAACAAATTATTATTCAGGAGGCGCTTCATAAAATGGCGGATGTAAATAAACTGCCAAAAAATAAATAATCATGGATTACCTCCAAAACAATTAACCGGAGAGATCGATAGTGGGAAAGGAGGCTTTGCACATTGCTTTATAAACTAAAAGTTTTCATAAATACAGTAGCCAATGCGGCGATTAATAATAATTGCCGTTTACCACCCTGGTAAGCGTATGATTGATAGAAATGTGACGGGTTGGGGCGGCGACGTAACTACATTGACCTTCAAAACTTAGTACCTACCTACCACACTTTTAATATTGCAATTTTTTCCTAAAAAATATAGAAGTCAGAGTTTTAAAATCAAAAACGATTAATAGCAAATTTCATCAACTTTCTTTGAAATTAATGTTTATTAAAGTCGCCCAAAAAAAGCAGTGTAATGTACATACAACATACAACCATAAATGAATACTAAGAGTATTCATTTATGGTTGTATGTGTGTTTGTATGTATGTATGTATGTGAGTTTCTTTATTCCACCATAACTTTTAAATTGCTAAACAGATTTAGACGTATGGTATCGTTAAAATCCTTACATCTCCCCGAGTAACATAGGCTATTTTATTTTTTGAATAAAATCAATATGGTGGCAGAATTGCTCCATTTTCAAATGCGAAAAATATTTTTTTTCCTTGTATTTTACAATATGGGTATTAAATTGAAGGCACATTTCAACAGTATATAATTTAGTGGCGTAAGTTCTTTTTTGCAGGACAGTCGCGTTTTTGTGCTACCAATAAAGTCTATTTGTCCGCGCATTACGTTAAAACCTTACGATACGATTTTCACTGTTGGATAGCTTAGGTTTTGACTGTACATATCTGAATCCGATAAGTAGGAGCCTAGCAATTTGATAAAAAAACTATTAATTTTAAAAGTGTGGTACTAAGTTTTAAATGCCTGTGTATTTTGGATCAATGCGGTGTACTGTACGGGTCTCGTCAAGCTCGTCTCCTTCACAAAAACATGTATAAAATTCGGATATCGCGATGGTACTTGATGCCTAATCTTCTAGTGAGTATGTACGCATGTTACTCCAACTATCATGTACGTTTAGCAACGTGTCTGATAACCTTTCTTGTCTCAGCGCCGTTCTGTGAGCAATCACCACGCGCTTCGATACAGCCGCCCTCATGTTCTTGAATAAATTTCGTTTCCCAGTGCGAGAGTACCTACTCCTTTGCTGTAAGGCAGAGTTCAATAACATTTGAATCATGTTTTATAAATTGTTCTCAAGGAAAAAATCGGATAACGGACGGAATACGAACGTACCTAAAGATTACGTAGCAATAGTGGTGACTGGGCCATTCGAACCAGTTTCCTTCGGTCGAGATGACCACTTGACCACCACTTGTTACGAGTGCCCATGCACTGTATGCGCATGGTCGTGCGCTTGGTAGCTTCTTCGCGCTTTTTTTTTAAAGTATATATATATGTAGATATATATATAAGTATAATAGTTATAGTTAGCCCGACCGGTAGGGAAAACTAGTACAGACTGTTTAAAAATGGGATACTACGGCCTTAGACAGTTTTCAGCAATAATAATAGTTATAGTATCTACTACTAGTCTATTTGTATTGATATTAAATCTATTAGAAGATAAACAAACAAGCCGAGATGCTACAATCGTATCATATAATTATACTAGAACGTCATAATAAAGCTTGGTTCATGACCTGTTATTAAAACATACGAGTAACGTATGAACTTATGTAATGCCGTCCGCGTGGACTTTTCACCCGTTAGGGGTTTCTTAACAGCCTGCATTAGTCCACTGCTGGACAAAAGCTTCTCCTAATGCGCGCCACAGAGCCCGATCTTCGGCTCTTCTCATGTCATTGCTACCAGCTACTTTTCGTAAATGGTGACTCCATCTGGCTGGATGGCGTCCTACACTGTGTTTGTCTATACGTATTCTCCACTCAAGAACTCGTCTACCCCACTGGTTATCGGTTCTTCGACTAATTTGACCATTGCCACTTCAGTTTCCTAATTCTTTGAGCTATGTCGGTAACTTTCGTTCTCTGATCAACTTGTTTTCGGATGCGATCCCTTATAGAAATCCCAAGCATAAGCCAATTTCATAGCTCGCTGTGCAACGACCTGAAATTTGTGGACCAGTCTTGTGAATTCTAGTGACCACTTTTCGGCTCTGTATGTCATACTGGTTAAAGACTTTCTATATGAATCGAGTGGCAGGAATTGGGGGCAGGAGTTTTTGGGGTCTGCCCCCCCCCCCTGATAACCCTCCCTCCTGTGGAGTCGCTTAGTTTATGACATATTTCAGTGTTAAGTTTATTAAAATTAATCAAACAAAAAATAAAAATAAAAACGAAATGGAAAAATAATTCAAAGGAATCAAAATAATCGTCTTATATAATAAGGCCGATTTTTAATAAACTGTTACGTCTTTAGCCACTGTGGGATGGACGACGACAAGACATGACGAAGTTTTCCAAAAATAGGGGCTTTTTTTCGGTATAAATATTTATTCAATTGGCGGTGGTACCATACAAGATATAAGAAAAATACCGCAGGTACCGTAGGTACTACCTACAGAAATATTGTTTCTTACTGAAAATGAATATTCAAACTCCATTTTCACACTACAAATGTAAAGAATAGCGCTTAATTTATTTGTGTTAAAATGTGTAGTTATATTTACACACAGAACCTCAAGCCCCTATTTATCTGAAGCTGTCTTTTACTACTATTTGTTATTTAGCAGTGACGTCACGCAATAATCAAAACAATCCCCTCAAAAAACTAGGTAAAGGAAATATTTGGATCACGGACGGGACTCAAACCCTCACCATCTGGTCCTCTGTGCGGCACATACTTATCGCCCATATAACCACTACGTAAATCGCACATTGCCATAGCGCTTACTTTCGAGCATACTCTTCATCAATATAATTATACCCTAGGGGTGCACAAGGAGAGATATTTTGAAATTCCATCCCTAAGAAGGAGAACTGGGGTGGCAAAGAATGCACGCTGGCGAAGCTGCAGGGGCGCTAGTATTTTTAAATAGGTCTTACACAAAACAATTATGGCGTCATAATTGTACTCTTTTAGAGCATTTCAATATAATAGGCTAGAAGCAGAAAATTATATTTTTTGTCAAAACTACAACAAGATTTTTAGTATTTTTAGCAATTTCTTGAGTTCGTTTTCAAAAATATTATCCATTTTTCTTCTGATTTCAATTCAACTGGGATTTTGTTGTAGACTTTTACAAACGTAGTACTCTTATTAGGTCCTGAGCTGTGCATTTATAATTTTGAACTGGGTAGTATCAGTAGTAATTATATTCAATGAATATTCCTCAAAATTTCAAATCTCTAGGTTTAGGCTGTGCGTTGTCTGTCAGTCAGTAGGGTAAGTCACGATATTGTTTTATAGATAAGTATCCATAGATAATATAAATGACTGAATACTGAATCAGCATATATCTGACTATTAACTTTTTATCTCTACAATACATACTCTACATGCATGTATTGTAGAGATAAAAAGCCTAACTACAATATTATTAGGTTGTACCTATTGAAAATCCATACCAATATATAAAAGTGAAACGTTATCTGTTTGTTTGGGGATCTTTCACGCGATAACCGCTGGACGGATTTCAATGAAAGGAGATGTTTCAGAAATGTATGGAACCTGGGCCAGGTATGTGTACACCATACTCAAAAATAGATCAAATAATTTCAAATCATTTTGTACTACGCATTTTCCAAAAAAACGGCTTAATTTGGTGGTACAAAATAAGAATTTACGCTTGGAATTGCAACACACAACAAAGAAACCATCATGGTGGTACTAAGATCGAAGATGTCATTTTGACATTTGACATATTTACTTTGTCGTATCGTATATATCGGTTTCAATCCATCAAATTAATTAATGCGTTGCGATAAAGTCAAAATTGCTATGAAGAAAGTGACAATCTGATTGAAACCAAGATACGGAATCGTACTGCAGTTTTTTCTTGATATTTTGAGGTAGTGTACACATACCTGGCCCATTATGAAACATCTCCTTTGGACTGGAGATAGCTTATACCCTAGAATAAAACATAGAATACTTTTATCCCGGAAAATTCCACGAATTCCGTGGAAGTTTCAACGGGAAAACTAGAACATGTTGAATACTCGCTCACGGAAAAACGTAAGCTCGAAAGGAACGGTTGCCATGGAAACGAAATAACAAGTCAGTCAAAAATCATCAAGAGCGTTGGTGCCACAGATTAAGTCAACAAGCCACGGAGTCTAAGTCTAGTTTTGTATTGGTTTTTAATATCCTAGAAGAACGTAAGTAGGATGATTTTTTCGCGATAAACTGTAGTACGCGTGGTCGAAGTCGCAGGCGGGTAAGCTAGTAGCTAACAAATAAAAACACTTACCTAAATTAGCAAACCATCAGAGTGTTTATGCATAGTCACAATTTATTGTCCTTTAAAATTGCTCGGTTACGCTGCACATAATAATGGACAGCGTAATCGTTGACACCTATTGATAATTGAGTTGATCTCCGATTAGGGTCAAGTTTGTCATTATGTAGTTTGTTATTAATTACTTCTTTAGAGCAGGCTGCTCGCCCGATGCACCGAACACTGGATTAGAAACCCTTGTGCACGGCACTCGTGCACTGTGCCGAAAGCAAGATCTGAAGGAAGTACGTAAGCACACTTTAACGACTTAACTTTACGGACTGTTGATAATTCCTACGTTATTCGTAATATCCATTTGTCAATTTCGATAACGTAACTATACTTATAATAGAACAGTAACTAACAAAAAGTCTGTACAATGAAGATAATTAAGAATAAATTTGTGTAGGGTACTCGTACTTAAGATAAGTTATCAAGAATATAGCATTTTTTTAATAGGTGTCGTTCTGTTTGTCTGTCTGTTCACGCATCACGCAAAAACTACTGAACGGATTGCAATACGGTTTTCATTCATGGATAGCTTAAAGGTTGACTTAAAAACTGGTGTACGTGGTATCTCAATCCAAAGAGTATAAATAGAGCAATCGATAAAAACTATTTGAAGGCTGAACGAAATTTGGTACATTGTACCTTATAGCTACTTATGGTCCTGGAATAACAATATACCTACTTTTATCCCAGGGAAATGACCACGCGGCCATAGCAGCGGGCACAGCTAGTATCAAATGTGGGCCCAGTACGTAACACTATTAGAACTCGCATTTCAACGCTTCACTTCGGGTAGAATTGGTGTTGAGTCGTTATGGTATGCAGCGGAACTGCAACATTTTTGGACAATACTTACACTAAATAAAATAAATAATAATTTGGGCCTGGACCCCCAAACTGTCAACAAAATTCCAAAACAGAATTAAGATCCGAATATCATCTGGGTGGCAAGTGGCAATCTGTCAACTTATTTGGGGAGCAGGCCCATAATACCTCTACATGTTAAATGTTTGCACATTACTTGCACAAAATACCTCTAGTTACATGCTACATGCCGAGCTAGACGTATTTTCGTACAAAAGTTATACCCAAAGAGAATATAATCACTACTATACCACCTTATTATTCATATTAAAATAAAGGATCTCTTTATGGATCAGCGACATCAAATACAGACTCCAGTCTGACCATAGAGTAAGGAAAATTTTATATAGACATTTCTTAAGTACAATGAGCAAGGAAGTTGTATACTGAGTATGCAACTTCCTTGACAATGAGTTTAACATGTACTCCAAAGAGTAAACAATTGCATTTAAATTTATTTATTGCATTTTTTATTTATTTTTATATATTTTTTGCATTTTAATTTTTTGCATGATGTGTTTTCCTTTTAGTGGACTTTCACTATGTTTTTGTTTTTGTTCATGTTTATATTTAATTTAATGTGTTAAGTCTGTTGGAAAACTTAATAAATAAATAAATAAATAATAAATAAATATATACACATCAACACCGTCTATAGGGATATCTATCTATCTTCTATAGGCATCTTATATACTATACTAAAACTGTAACTGGGGCTAAATCTGTACATTAAACATTTTTTATATATTTCCTATGTTATATATATTTTATTTACTGTATATTTTTTTTGAAAATTATATTGGAGATAAACTTCCGAATCGATATGGAAGCCAAAACGTCTATTTTTTTTTAAGTTTTGTCTCTCTGAATGTTATCTGTCTATTTGAACTCGTATCACGCTGAAACAACCAGGCGGATTTTGATGCAACTTGGCACAATCATAGCTGATGTTATGAATTAACACTTAAAACTTTTTATGCCGAAAAACTAAAGGATTCTCGCAGAATAGGGCTTGAAATTTATGTAAAATATTATTTCACCAATTGATAGAGTTGGCGAAACGGATGAAATCTTGAAAAGAAACGTCATATGGCAAAACATAGATTAAGACAGGACAGGCCAATTAGGTACTTTTTTCCCGAAAAAATAAAGGTTTACTGCAGGATAGCGATTGAAAGTTAAGTTACAGTATCATTGCACAAATCGATTGTGTTGACGATATGGATCAAAACATAAAAAGAAAATATGTTTATAACAAAACAAAGATTAGGGTAATTTTTAGGGTTCCTTACCCAAAAGGTCCAAATGGAGCCCAATTATTAGCCTACGAAGGGATGAATCTGTTGACCCGTAATAGGCAGCTGGTTTAAATTATCATAGAATATGTGTTATGGTTTATATACTAAATATAAAACAAAAGTTCACTAATTTATAACAGTACTATAGTATAACTTAAAGTAAAACGCCAAAAATTAAAACCAGTCAAGTGCAAGTCGGACTTGCGCTAATCATTCCGTGAAATGATGACCTGGGCATGAAAGATAACAAAATGTTTTTGGTAAAGACTCAGTGCGCGAGTTGCAATTAGTGAACGAGAGAATTCACCAAGCTATATGTACACTTTTGCACTGCAGAGCGACCGGGACGAGAGGTTATCAAATTCCAATCCAGTGGCTATCTATGCTGAAACATTTTGGTATATTATCTTGACCTTCTCTAGTTTACGAAGTTCCTTCCCATCGGAAGTAGATACATTTGGATGACCAGGCTCTGCTTTTTAAGGGTTCGTTTCAATAAATATGCTGGGTCAACCACAAACCTGATAAATGTGAAACTTAACATATATGTTTTTGAGATCTTTATCTCTCTAAGACTAAGACAAAAACATGATTAACAGAATTTCATTTGATACATTTTCTTATTAATAATTACGTTATTTTCGGAAATATTTTCATTTCTCTACTCAACAGTTTAAGTTTTATCTCTAAAATAAATTTCACAGCAAGAAAATATAGTTTATTATCTAATGCTTAGACAAAATTTACCTAACTAAATTATTAGCCTGCCAATAAAATAAATAACTTTGAGACATACGTCATTTAGTTCCGAGCTAAATTGTGTGTTCAAACAGCGCTCGCGATATTCAACCTTGTTACGCAGGCACTTCAGTACTTATTGCGGGTAAGCGGGTGGCAGAGTGTAGGGGAGGTGGCAGGGGAGTGGGGAGTGGGAAAATGTAACGTTGGAGCCTGGCCTTAATTTGGATACTGGCCAAAGGTTTATTTTAACCATGCTGTGTAATTCACGTGTGCAATGATACACAGGCTGCGAATGCTTGGCGTTTGCAGCGCGTGAGGTAAAGTCGTCTGCATAGTTAATAAGCTATGTTTTTCAGTAGCCTTCTGACAACTGTGTGTGGTACATATGAACCACGAGAAAATAAAAATAACCAAGTGAGCGAAGCCTAGGGCAAAAGCTAGTTTTGTATAAACTTCACGCAAAATAAAATCTTTTGAAGAAAGCTTCCAAATTTGAATTTGAAAAAATAAATTATAACAATAGATTAACTTTAGCGATGTTCGAAGGTTTCAATTTACCTAACATAGTTTTTGTGATTTTTTGGTGACAAATTAAAGTTTTGAAACAAGTTAGAAGTTAATTTCGAATTTATGCCATTGTATGCATCATGCAGCGGTGCCATTTAACGAGAGAGGAAATGTTTAGGGCAGTAGGAATGCTCCAAGCTGGGGATACTCAATGGAGTATTGCTGAGGACATTGGAACAGAACAAAACGTGATATCAAGTTTATGGTTACGTTATCGTGCTACTGGTGAAGTGGCTGAAAGACCCAGGCGGGAAGCGCATAACCACCTTACGACAAGACCAATTTATGCAAGTTATCGCGAGAAGACAACCAAATATTACGGCCATGCAGTTGGTTCAAAGGCTGCAGTCAGCACACTAGTTGCTTATGAGTGACCAAACTGAGAGAAGACTGCATGGAGCTAAACTTCATGCTCGTAGACCGCTTCGTACTCCAGCAGTACGCCGAGGAAATCGTAGACGAAGATTACAGTGGGCTCGTGAACATTTGCTCTGGGAAGATAACCAGTGGTCTGTGTGTTGTTTACCGATGAGTCCCGATTCGGTTTCCATCCCGATTCGCGAAGAGTATACGTATGGCGAGCTCCTGGTCGCGAGAGCCAGCAACATCCACAAGAAGTCCAACCATAGCACGGCGGGATAATTATGGTTTGGCCAGGAATTCGTTTTGGTGGAAGAAAAGACCTCGTTTAGATCAGAAATACCGTGACCGCTGAAAAACACCGTAACCAGGTGCTAGTACCAATAGTCTACCCCCATAGACTACAAATGGGCCAAGAATTCACGCTCAACGCCCGTTCGCACACAGCGCGAGTGGTGACCAGCTGGCTACAGGAGCACGACATATCGGTCTTAGTATGGCTCGCGCAATCACAAGACCTAAACCCCATAGGGCACATGTGGGACATGCTCCAAAGAAGGGCTTTGGAGAATATTCCTGCTTATATTGCGACTGAAGAGCAACTGTTTTGGCATCTTAGCAGGACCTGGAACAATATCCCGCAGCAAGTCTTTGATAACTTGATTCAAAGCATGAAAAATCGTTGCAGGACCGTTGTTAACGTCATTGGTGGTTTTACCTTCGATGGAAGAAGTTTGTTTCTTTCATTTGCTCATAGTTAATTTTACCATTATTTCACTTTTTGTCTTTATTTAAATAAAATATTAATAGTGAAAAAAACAAGTCTATTCTGATAAGTGCGCTTTATAAAAATACATACATGTTGTATGTTATTAATAACAAATTTTGAGTAAGTTGAGAAAATTCGAAATATCCCTATCCTTAACTGTAAAAGCCCAAACTATGGTAAATCCTAAGGTTTAGTATTTAAACCTAAGATTTAGCAATTCATAATGGTAAAAGTCCGAACAGTAATGTGTTCATCGAACTTTAACGTCCATTCACTTGGTAAACCTTATGATTTACCTCCAAGACACGGTAAATGTTTGAAAATGACTAACCTAACCTAACCTTAACATAACCACTTTCCCACAGTATCCATAAGGATTTCCCCAACAACGGCAAAAAAACCCTAACCTAACCTAACCAACATTTAACAGCCGTCACTGGAAAATCCTAGCACTTACTAATTACAAATGGTAATAGCCCGAAAAAAAAACGTTTTTCCAACTCATGTTTGTAAATCCTAAGATTTACGCGTAAAACCTAAGATTAACCTATGATGGGGCTTTTACAGTGACATATAACTACACTACTTACAGCAAGTATCTTGTCTATTATTTCAGGCAGAGAAGAAAGGCTGCTCAGCGACGGAATACGGGCTGGTGTTTGGAGTATTTGAGCTGGTGGTGTTCCTCGTCAGTCCAGTATACGGAGCACATCTGAACAGGATAGGTCCCAAACTACTGTTCAACGGCGGCATTCTGACTACAGGAACATGTGCCATTTTGTTTGGGTGAGTACCGAGTGCCTCTGTAATACACTGCGCCTTCACTCTGTAATACACTGCGCCTTTAAAACTCATAGCTGTCTGTTCGCGCATCACATTGAAACTACTGGACCGATCGCGATGCGATTTTCACTGTTGGATAGCTTAGGTTTTGACTTAAAAACTGGTGCACTTCAACACTACTATTTTTTTTATTTATTTTTTTACTATTAATTTTAAAATTGTGGTACGTCTTTCGTTCTTTATTTCTGTATGTGTAAGAGCCAAGCAATTTAATAAAAAGTCTATTATTTCTAAAAGTGTGGTACTAAGTTTTGAATAAAACTACTGGACCGATTACTATGCTATTTTCAATGTTGAATAGCTTAGGTTTTGACTTAAAAACTGGTGTACTTGGTATCTCAATCCTATGAGTAGTAGCCAATTAATTTAATATAAACTATTAATTTTAAAAGTGTGGTACGTCTTTTCTTTCTTTATTTCTTTATGTGTAAGAGCCAAGCAATTTAATAAAAAGTCTATTAATTCAAAAAGTGTGGTACTAAGTTTTGAATATAACTACTGGCCTGATTACTATGCTATTTTCACTGTTGGATAGCTTAGGGTTTGACTTAAAAACTGGTTGTACTTGGTATCTCAATCCTATAAGTAGGAACCTAGTAATTTAATAAAAACTATTAATTTTAAAAGTGAGGTACCTACTTTTGTAGGCCCGTGTGTATCAAATAATTAACTTAAGTTTTTTTTCTTTTTTTTTCCCTTTATGCAGGCTTTAATGCTAAAATCATATAAACACCTATTTATTATGTATGCTACAACTGCCAGTGACCAAAATTAGACGAAAGAGTTTTTTTTAATTTATTTTCATCACCTTGAGCCATCGTTTATAGAGTTAGTATTTCTTAAGACCTAGCGAGGATCAATACGTGCTAATTTATTAAAATAAACTTCTACATATAAACGTTAAGATATAAATATTGTCTATGATAGACAGGTCTAGACTTGACCTATCGTATGCAT
Source organism: Alsophila aescularia (assembly GCA_946251855.1). Taxonomy (NCBI): domain Eukaryota; kingdom Metazoa; phylum Arthropoda; class Insecta; order Lepidoptera; family Geometridae; genus Alsophila; species Alsophila aescularia. The sequence continues at coordinate 33,205,578 of OX276379.1, read as the reverse complement.
GTGCTATTTCTATACACATACATAGTTACATTATTTGACTAATTGATGCAAATTAACCAACCAAATGTAGCAGTATCGTGCATTGTTGAAATAATTTTATTAATAAACGTTTAAAAAAATGTTTTTAAACAGTAGCTTTGTCAGGGTGAAACTTAGAACGGGATATCACAATTAAATGCGTATACAACATTTCGTGTCTGTTCTGTTAACCGTTGAGGAGTTCTATAGTCAGGACCAAACGCTAAATGCAGCAACCATGTCATGGTAAATCTTAAACCGGCTAACATAATAAAATGCGTACACAAAATTTCGCATTTGTGCTGTTGACCGTTGAAGACTTCCTTTCGACGAGATATGGAAATATCTCAAAATTTTCGCGCTCGCTACGCTCGCGTTTTCTTAATAATATAGTATATTTTGTACACATGCTATTTCATCATAAACGTTCAGTTTTTTTTATATAACTACACTAATAAATGTATGAGTAGCTCAAAATGTTCGCGCTCGCTTCGCTCGCGCTTTCTTGGTTTTATAGCATGTTTCGCAATCATAGATCATACACGTTCGTTTTTTCACATAACTACATATCACAATAAAAATATACCTAAGTGGCTCAAAATGTTAGGTAAAAATTGTGTTTGTTTGTATGAGATTATTACAACTATAGCCTGATTTTGAAAATTGATTCAAAGCTAAACTATTCCCGAATGGCATAGGCTACGCGATTGATACTACGGGGAATAGCTAGTATTGTATAATTTTGGAACCCGTTCAGTGTGACCCCCCCCCCCCCTGACTCGAAGGCTGGATCCGCCCTTGCCCCCTCCACTTTCTTCCAGCGTCCTTTTTACATGACGCGACCTATACCTAAAGTAATGAATGCACTTGCATGTTACATGAACATACATGTTAGTTATATATTGTTTTCCAGATTTCTCGATAAAGTAGAAGGGCACATCCCGTTCATAACGCTCAGCTTCGTGATCCGCATCGTGGAGGCGATGGGTAACGCTGCCTTCCTCACTGCCTCCTTCGCGATCATCGCTAAGGAGTTCCCCAACAACGTCGCAACTATGTTTGTGAGTATATCTGATAACATTATCGTCATTATAATCAGCCCGTATCAATATACTCCACCTAACATCACCCCTTAGTATTAACTCTTAGCAAATAAGTAGTACTGCGTTTCCAAATATTATTAAATATCCGCAAGGTTCTCGTTGGAATTGCATTAAAATAAGGTCTACTAGTCTTTAATATTAGGCACCTAACTAACACTATTATTTATACGTTTTTATACTCTTGTTTTTTTTTTGCGAGCATACTAATTCCACCATAGCATTGTGACATTATTAAATTTAACTGACGAATCTAAATTTCTTAGCACTACTACAATGCTATGAGTATTTTGCAGGCGTCATTGGAAACCTTCTTCGGACTGGGCCTCATCGTAGGCCCGACTCTTGGCGGTGCCCTGTACGCCCTCGGTGGATACTCCCTCCCGTTTGCAGTATTGGGATCAGCTCTATTTGGAGCTGCTTTAATGAGCTGTATGGTGCTGCCAAAGAACCACGATGACGAGGACTTGAGGCCGGCTGGACGTAAGTTTCTTCAGTTTCCTATGTAGCCCGGGCCTCATCGAAGCCTTAACATCTAGCAGCGTCGATGTCTTACATTTTGACCCAATCTGACCAACTTTTTCCACGGCAGCTTTTTCCGAACATGATAATCATGTCGTCAACTAAACTTTACCAGTCGTCTATAACTCTTTTATTTCTGTCAAATCTGCTGTTTATTATTCAAACATGATCGAAATTATTCAAATTCGCTACCGTCAAACTTTGCATTACACAAACAGATCAAATAAATACTTATCTACAAACATTAGAATCTGTGTTACTTCTTTCAAAGTATTGAAAGCACACTCCATAAGTTATGCTCTACTTTAAAATAACCTGGCTCGTGTGACGCCTATTGCAGCGACTCTGTTCACTCTGCTGCGGATCCCGGGCGTCTTACTATCGGCCATCAGCATCATCTCCACAAGCATGAGCATCGGCTTCCTGCAGGCAACTCTAGAGCCTCACTTACGACAGGTAATTAAACAAAACAAGTACATTTAGGAATTAGTACATCATTCAAGTGGTTTCTGGCGCTTCTGAAGCTATGTAGAAGCACGCATACAGTTTAAATGGAAATATTTCTCAAGTGATAAAGATTTAAGCCTTCTAATTACATCTTCCCAGGAGATTTCCATTCCAAACCTGCAACTTTTTGGCTGCATGCATACCTAAGTTGTTGGTTAACTAATAACCAAAGTGTGATTAAACACGAAAGATTCAATTTAGATACCAAATGCATATTTTTTTCAGTTCAAATTTTCCCCCATGGTCCTGGGGCTGATGTTCGTGATTAACGGAGGTATCTACGCCGTCTCCGCGCCAGCATGGGGCTGGGTCTGCGACCGGCCTGGCGTGAAGCCCAAATACGTGACAGTTATCGGCTGTATGTTCGTTGCCGGCGCTTTCCTGCTGATAGGCCCCGCGCCTTTCTTGGACATGCCAACGTAAGTATACTGTACTGGAGCGGGGCTGATAGCTCAGCTACCACCCGGCTTGAAGCCCAAATACGTGACAGTTATCGGCTGCTTGTTCGTTGCTGGCGCTTTCCAAGTTTAACGTTCTATGTATGTATGTATGTATGTATATATTATGTATCTATGTATGTGAGTATGTTGATGTTCCACCATAGCGTCGCCCCTATCAAAGGCCTATGTCAAAGGCTATTTTTTACCCGACAAAGCAAATGAAGGGCTATGTGTTCAAACTAAAAACTTGGTCCGATTTTGACATGCGAGGTATCAATCGATTTGTTTTCATCGCAAGTGTCATAAGCTATTTTTTACCCGACCGTAGTTGGGTTTTAGTTTTAGAACTTATGTCTTATTTCAATAGTTAAGTAGTTAGTAGTAGTAGTAGTATTGTAAATGCGATATCTGCGCCACTTTATTGCATTAGAGAATAAACATTTCAGGTTTGTGGAAGATTCCACAAAAGTTAATTGCGACGCTATATTTCGAGGGATCGTTATAATTTTATATGAGAGCCTAATAACCTCGTGTTGCGTTGAATCCAAAAATATGATGCCGGCCAAGTACCGAGCAATTGTTATTTGATAACAAACTTGGACAGAATTGATTTCACTTTCAGGGTAATATGGATGACAATAGTGGGCTTGGTACTTCATGGAATGGGCCTAGGAAGCCAACTTGTCGCTTCTTTCTCAGATGCTCTTGGCACCGCCATGTAAGTAGCTATATATAAATATTTATTAACGTATTTTTATTTAAACTTTCCTCGTCATCATCAGACCACATCTGCGGGACTCATGTTTTTTTAACATAGATAATAATTCTCAACGAATGTATGTACCTAAGTAGTACATACATTTTTATTTTTTGATGTGAACCATCTAATGGCACGGTACGGGAGTAAGGCCGACTATTGGCATGGCGATCGATCACCACGCGTGTGGCGACACGCCGCTCGTTGCTCTTCGGCTCTTTCCGCCTCAGCTCGGCGATATTAGATGTCTCACTTCTGCCATGCGCCCCACGACGCTCATTATTTTTTAATCTTCTTACCCTAGAAAATAATGTAATTTTTCATGGCTAATTATGAAAACGCCACAAAGAAAATATACCTATGATATTTCTACAAACTTCATTACAATTTATTGCTATAATTCATGATTTTTATTATTTTAAACTTTATTTTGAAGCATATCTTTCAAAATATTCAGCTTCAAAGTAATCAATAAGTAAGTTTGAGTAGGTAACATAACCTGAAAATATGCCTATGAATATAAATATACAATTAATATATAATTTATATAAATATACTCGTAGCTTGAAACAGGGTTATTAAGAGCCTGCGCAAAAAACCATAGAATAACACAGTTGTGTTTGCTCTGAGTGAAGGCCCGTGTCCAGCTGTGGGAACTAGTCAGCTGATGATGATGATGATGAAGCCTCAAAACATGATTCTTGAAGGCAAGCCTTTCATTATATTTCCCCAGTGCAAGTGGACTGCCCAACTCTATCGAGACGTACGGCCTGGTTTCTGGCATGTGGACCTCTACGTTTGCTCTTGGAGCCTTCATAGGACCCACCGTGTCTGGTCTGCTCTTCGACTCCATTGGCTTCAGGAACTCTACGCTGTTCATCTTTATGCTGCATATTGTTGTGGTGAGGTTATTTTCTGAAACATATATACAGATTGAATTCTGTGTGGCACTTGATATTGTTAGTTCAGTTGTATAATAGTAGTTTAGAAACCGTTGCATAACGAGGGGTATTAAAACACGAGAGTGATTTTTAAAAACGAGCTGTAGCTTGAGTGTTTTAATACCTAGTAATGTGCCGTTTCATACACTACTTTATCTACTCTAATGCAAAAGGAACTTTATTTTAGTGAAAAAAAAAGTAATATTTTTTGATTTTGCTGGTACAAGCTCGTTCGTCATGTTCGTTGCTGTTTTCAGTCAACTAACGGCGCGGTCCGATTCAGGCCATAATCAATATTATCGCGCTCATAAGCAGTCCGATTCAGCGTTAGCGCGCCAACGACAGACTAACAATATCGCGTGTGATGTTATAGATGACGTAATTATTGCTGTGACTGTGCTCCTGCGTGAAATCACTGTGAGCCTTACATCAAATTTGACGTTTCTGCCATACATCGCCGGTTTTGTGGGTGGACTAATGCAAAGAGAAAAGAACCCTTACAAGCTAAGTTGAGTTGAGATTAAAGAATATAATCACTACGTACATCCCCATATCTTCCTATATGGTCATTGCTGCCTGCATTTAGAATTTTAAAGAAAATGTAAGTCTCTATCAGTGATGAAGGGGAGCACCGGGAGAACCGGGAGGCAGTTCACCCTCCGTTTCACGCTGCAAGAGGTCAAACGAGCTAAATTGAGTGAGTCCACGTCAACGAGAAAAATTCTCCGCGATCAAAGGAAGGTCCGATACAAAATCACGCTGTCAGGGGCTGACTGACAGCACTGTGAGCTGTCAAAATCGCAATTTTTGATTCGTACCGCAGCTATTTCCGTCAACGCTTTTGAGCAATGAAATTCGATTCAGACCGCGGCCTAAATGTCAGGTGGAGTCAAATTCTTCTCACTAACACTGCTGTCGGTCAATTTTAAACAGGATAAAATTTTTGATTAACAAAACCACATAACACCTTAAACTGGTTAGGTACTAATTAAATGTAATGAAAAAATGGCGAACGAGCTTTTAACTGAAAAATCAAGAACAGGTTACGACATAATTTTTTTCATTAAAAGGTAGTTCATATTGCATGAGTGTAGATAAAGTAGTGTATGAAACGGCACATAACTAGATGTTAAAACACTCGAGTAACACTATTTAACCTCTCTTTCGTGTTGTAATACCCCACATTATGCAACCGTTTCATAAACTACTATTTTTTCTTATTAAAGACCTCATATTTTTACTATATGAGTTCTACACTCATATAGTAAAATCCGGATTATGAACTCAAAAATGGTGTAAAATAACAACGACGACGTAAAGTAACGGCACTACTTTACGTCGTCGTTGTTATTTTACACCATTTTTGAGTTCATAATCCGGATTTTACTATATGAGTGTAGATAAAAAAAACAAAAGTTTTCTGTAAAGATTCCATAGAGATTCCATACGTATGAAATTAGTACTTTAATTCTTGTAATCTATTCCTGAAATTTCAACTGCATTACATTACATTTTTTCAAATATGGAAAAAAAACATGAGAATATGTTGAAATAATATTAGCAATCTTTATCTTTATAATAAAGCAATAAGAACGAAATAGTATGTACAAAGAAGATAATTTAAAAAAAAGGTTGAGAGTGCTTAAAATAAGCTACTGAACAAGAATATAACATTTGTAACATTCGTGTCTGTCTGTCTGTCCGTTTGTCTGTCTGTATGTTTGTTCTCGCATCACGTGAAAACTTCTGGACCGATTGCGATGCGGTTTCACTGCTGGATAGCTTTAAGTTTGACTTAAAAACTGTAGTACTTGGTATCTCAATCGAATTAGTAGAAGCCGAGCAATCGATAAAAAATAATTTTACGGCAGAAGGAATTTTGATCAAATGTTGGTATATCGGTATATTAGGACCTAGAATAGCACATAATATAGTACTTTTAACCTAGAGAAATGTCCACGCGTGCGAAGCCGCTGGCATCATTTTGTATAAGAAAAAGTAATAACTTATTATTTATTCCTATAAAGTTATTTTAATCTGGGTAAAAGTTAAATCTCTTGATTTTACCCTCTCTATAGCTTTTACCTCGTCGTCTCTTTCAGGGTTTTCTAGTCCTCATGTTCCTGTGGACCTGCGACCGTGCTTACAAGATGGACGTCTCCGTGTCGGCAGGGGACCTGCTCCAGATCGACGGCACTCTGGACGAAAGCGTACTGACAGGGGACAAGTTCCCCCCACCGAGGCCTAAGAGGTACGTGTGTGATTGTTTTCTAATTAGTTGTCTGTTTGCTTATTAATACGAAAGAACAGGATGGGAAAAGACCGAGAATGGTGAGCTTTATCTGTCACGATCACACTCAAACGGACTTCAGAGGAGAGACAGTAAATTAAATACGATCTTCTTACTTGTAATTGTTTTAGCCGGGTTTTTTTGATAGTCAATTTAATTCCTGAACTTTTGAAATAATATTTAGGCATAAGAATATAACATTTAATCATGACAAAAATTGAATTCACCAGTATTTTAAATCTACTGATTTCCGTTCAACAATTATGTTCCAAGACTTTTAAGTACAATAGCTTTTTGCCAAAGGAACTGTTAGAGAAACTTAACAATGAGGGATAGTGGAGTGTGTAAAGAGTTTTTCCCTGCACTTTGAAGAGCAATAATATCTCTTTTCTGCATCTTATATGGTTTCGATTTATACCTGATTTTTACACGCACGCAACGTATAAATTGTGCTTGTTACTTTTTTCTTTATAGGCGCTATGTCTTGTTGATAACAACGTCACAGAATAGATAATAGTACAAATAACGTGAAAATAAAATGATACAAAAATCACATGGATGGAGATAACTGGAAACTGGATAACTGGATGTTTGTCGGTGGATGGAGGTGGCACAAAATCGCTCGTCATAGCGCTCTTTGGGGGAGGCCTATGTTCAGCAGTGGACTTCTAAAGGCTGACATGATGATGATGATAACTTGTTATGAGTGTTTCTTCTAAAATTCTTACTGTATACCTACTTACTTTCAAATTATCTAATGACAAGTATGTAAGGTACCATTGGCAATCGGCAAAATGTGACAGACGCAACTTTCCCCAAAAAAAACAATCCTAAACTATACACCCCTAATTTTAAGTAACACACGCCATTTCATTCCGTCCACTTCCAGCCGGCACTGCGGCATCAGCCTGGAGCAGTCCCGCCCCCCGGCCATGAACAGCCTGATCGCGTGCTCCAGCTACAAGAACCGGCGCAGCCCCTGGAGCCAGCGCACGCCCAAGTACCGCCCCACCTACGGCAGCCTGGACCATCGGTTCAGAGGTGGTTACGGCACGTAGGAGTTCGTCTATATTATCATAAACTACCTTAAACTTACCTTTTCGATGTACATAAAAAAGTTAATTATTTTTTATTTGTTTATTTCATTTTGATGAAAACTACTGTGTCGCGGCCAGTACGCCTAGTACGAGTTTGCACATTCAGAAAACGGAAAAAGATATCGTAAGCTCGCTAATTTATTTCGTGAGATCGCTAAACAATAAGTTTTGGTTATAATCGGTAGTACGATATCATATTTTCAAATGAACTTTACATGATAAAAACCTTCGAATATCTCGATTGAACGTACTTAATCACACTACATATTTCTCTTTTTTCCACAAGCAAAGTAAAAAAGAGACAAAATTTTCACCGTGTTTGACGTTTTGTTCTTCGTATGTTGTTTTTATCTGTGGTTTTATTGGGAATAAGTGATTATCGATTTGCGTTTAATTGACATGATACTCGTAAATGGAAAGAACGTATTTGTCTGATTCTCCCGGTACCTGTGGTCTTTAATTTCGTTCAGTACTAACGACTCAGTACTACTGACCAAAGTAATCCAACAAAAGCTAGGTATTTTATATCGATTTCATACCTCAAGTATGACATCTAGCTTCGATATAACGCTTGATTTTTGATAAGTACTAGCCGGAAATCCTGGACTTAGTGTTTGTTTTATCAATTATCGTATTTGGTGAAATATAAATCGATGTAACATCATCACGACTTTAAAATTGTAAATTAGGTAGATTGGTAACTAAGATGTTTGATTGGTGTCTAGTGCTTCGCAACACAATTCATTTTTTGGACGTATTTTTGTAGGTACGTGCTACAAAAATACAAAATACAAGTTCTAAATAATAAAGTAGGTATTTATATCTACTTTTCTATTAACTTAGTCTCTAGAGAAATTATTTAAGAATTCCTAGGATTTATATTTTCCCGTAAAGATAAACAAAACCTTCTTTAATGAGCCGATACCGTTGCAAAAAGTGAGTGTCAGGGATGTGGCTGGTTGTAAATAATCTCCGCCTATGTACAAGCTCCTGTCGCTCCTCTTTACGACGGTCAGCTTCTACATCCTCCGAGGCTAACCTCCACGCAAGATAACATAACAACATAATCTCGTTAATATAATAAATATAACAAGCTCTCGAGAAAATTTATCTAATGATTAACAATACTTTGAAAGTGATCGAATACGTCAAAATTTACTACCGCTAACTTGTCAAAGTGGCAACTCGTACTGCCAAAATGCAAGGAATACTCGAAAACTTTTACCGAATTCGAATACTACCATTAGCTAAAACCCGTACTACCTATTTTAGTTCCTACAAGTTTCTGCAAGTTTCCGCTAGAGGCGCTGTCAGTAAATGTATGGAACTAAACGAAACTACATTTCGTTTTTGAAAACTATAAAAAACTCGTACTAGGGTTACTGATGTTTGGTTTGACAACGTCTGCACCGGCTTCGTTCGTGAGTAAAGACTTTGAATGGAAATGAGAGCCAGATTCGTTGAGGTAAGCAAATTCTCGAATGGAGATTACTCTTACTTACTCTTACACAAACGTATGTAGGACACCTTATGGTCAGATGGACTGACGCTGATGACCTGCGAAAAGTGGCTTGTAGGAACGCAGACAATTTGTAGACTGAATCTTTATTTTTATGTTCAATTTAGCTTTGCAGCTGCGAGAATAACAAATTTTGAAGAATTAGTAAAATGGGCTTTTGTTACGCCTGATCTTTAATCGAGCGCAAAATAGCAAGTGTCCGCTTTAAATGTTTAATAGGCGCCTGTCTCCGTTAACGCCTATGTCTTGTTGTGATAGATATAGTGAAAATAAAATCAACCATTCACCAAACAACGCACTCTAACTAAAATCAAGGTCGAGTAAAATAAAGACCATGGGGAGTTCATCATCAGCCATTTACGTTCTTTGTCGCTTGGAATCAGATCTTTTATATCTTTTTATAGTAAGTAAGCCAAAGAAAATAAATAAATGAGCCATAATTATCACTACACTATGCTAGACAAGTACGGGTGGAAGGATCATCATCATCATTATCAGCCTGTATTCATCCACTGCTGGACATAGGCCTCTCCTAATGCGCACCTCTGAGCTCGAAGGCATTTGCCTACATTTGCCTACACGTTATCTCCACTTAAAAACTCGCCTACCGCATCGGTTATCGGTTCTTCGACATATGTGACCAGCCCATCGCATCTTCAGCCTGCTAATTCTTTGAGCTATATCGGTGACTTTCGTTCTCTGCCGGATTCACTTCTCGTTTCGGATTCAATCTATTAGAGAAACCCCGAGCATTGCTCGTTCCAAAGTTTCGGCTCCGTATGTCATCTCGGGTAGGACACACTGGTTGAAGACTTTAGCTTGTACTTTTATTTATTCTGTGACTTTAGTTTCAACTTTGCTCATGATGGTTTGCTTGATGTCAATTTCGCATATCTATACTTATAATAAAGCAATAGGAACGAAAAAGTCTGTACAAAAAAGATAATTAAAAAAGAAATGGTCTAGGGTACATAAAATAAGCTACTAAACAATAATAACATTTTAAAAATTCGTGTCTGTCTGTTTGTGTGTTTGTGTTTGTCTGTTTGTATGTTTGTTCGCGCATCACGTAAAAACTATTGGACCGATTGCGATGCAGTTTTCACTGTTGGATAGCTTAAGGTTTGACTTAAAAACTGGGGTACTTGGTATCTCTACCCGGCGAGTAGAAGTAGATAAAAGTTATTTTTATCGATTGCTCGGCTTTTTATTAGTATTATAGGTCATGGAATAGCACATAATATAGTACTTTTAACCCAGAGAAATGACCACGCGTGCGAAGCCGCGGGCATCAGCTAGTAGTGAATAAGTCATTAATGTTGGTCCGAGGCGTGTGATATCAGTGTTGGATACCTTCAGATCGTAAATCGCACAACTACAGTTCGGCCACAAGGACTCTTTCAATACGCATTTACAAACACAAATAAAAACTGGTTCCTGCCGAGGAAAGTGTCTACCTATCCTCCCCACATCGCTCTGCATCTGTAGACACGACACAGACATTGCAAATAAAATACTGTCAATAAAATCTATCTATAATTTCTTAGCATACACAATTGCATATCAATAATTTCACGCTTGTTTGCGCCTGCGCTTGCGCAACTCCAACCGCTGCGTTTTCACTGCTGCCGCTGCGCTGCGAATGCTGTGATGCAACTTTTTGCGATTGGACTTCATTCCAAAACTATAAATAGCTGTTTTTCCTTATGTAGTAGAGAAAGAGAAAGTGAATTTAAGTATAAATCTTTGTATAAGGGCTATAATCGTAGATGGAACATGGGACATAGATATATACAATTATCTATGCCTGGAATAATATGTGTACACGGATGAGACGCCTATGCACAGTCGGTTTACTACACCTTGATATTGCGGTTTTTTTTCTTGAATAGCTACTTATGATGTAAGTTTTTTTAGGCACATGCCTACGCTGGGATGTGGGATGTGTGCCTAGGACATTATAAACTACACGAATTACTATGGTCCAACAAAGAATCTATATCAATAATAAAGCAATAAGTACGAAAAAGTCTGTACAAAGAAGGTAATAAAAAAATGGTACTGGTGGTGGGCTAGTAGGGTACTTAAAATAAGCTACTGAACAAGAATATAATATATTTTTAAACCGTATCTTTCTGTTTGTCTGTTTGATTGTGTGTACGTTTGCATATCACGTAAAACTACGGGACCGATTGCGATGCGGTTTTCACTGTTGGATAGCATAAGGTTTGACTTAAAACTGGGGTAATTGGAATCTCAATCCGATGAAAAGGAGCCGAGAAATCAATAAAAAAATATTGACTGCTGAAAGGAATTTTGATCAAATGTTGGTATTGTAGGTCTTGGATTGGCACTTAGATTACTTTTAACCTAAAGAAATGACTAAACGTGCGAAGCCACAGCTAGTCCTGAATAAAAGCTTGTATAAAGCCCGACCCCCCATCACCATTATAACTAAGAGGCATCTCGATTACATCAGCTTTCAAACAGAAAAAAACGCATCAATATCAGTCCATTTGTTTGAGAGCTACGATGCCACAGACAGACACACGGACACATACATACAATTTACACACCCTAAACTTATAACACCTCTCTCTTATGGAGTTTGTGGGTTAATAAGATACAAAGCGAACCTAACATAATAAAACTACACGCAATATATATACAAACGCATATTACATATTATTTTCCGCAATGGCATTACTAAGTTACTCAATGAGAAATGAAGTACTGCTTAGGCTATAAAATAAACACGAGAAACCACAACCGGACTATCCCCACCATATCTCATAATTTGATATCCATCGATGTGTTTCTACTACAAGTATTAGAACCAAATCTATGTTAAGACACATGGATTTCAGATAATAAGATTTGATTTTATTACAAATCAATTCCTTGGTAAGTAGTTCGTCATATTTTCGAAAGCAAGGACGTTGTTAATATTGGCAGCCTAAATTTACAGTTGGGAGCAATTTCTGTCAAGCATAACTGATAACTTTTTACAATGCAGTCAATTTGATAAAATATATATGATTAAGTAATCATTAACAAGAATACCTCGGTGTAAAAGAATAAGAAATAGGAGGCTATCCTTTTGATTTTGAAAACTAACGCGAGTGAAATTCATTGAAAAAAATATAATGTGTAATATATTAATATATAATATGTTTTTAAGAGGCTTTCTTTCTATACTTCCTTACATTTGAAAAGCTACCTGTATCTTAATAAAATAAGTAAAGCTAATAAAAACACGCCTGCCCTGCCAAAAAATAACTTATAATAATTAATTATATATGTTGGAATGTGCTTATCAAGGCCTTCAATTTGATACCCATATTGTAAGATTCAAAGTTTATTTTTTGCTTTTGTAAATGGTGCCATACCTACTGCCGACATAATAAATGTTTTAAAATAATAATTTATCCTATGTTACTATTTTATTTACGGGGGGATGTAAGGATTCTAACGATACCCCATATGTCTAAATCTGTTTAACATTCAAAAGTTATGGTGGAATAAAGAAACTCACATACATACATAATGAAAAGAAACTCACATACAACATGAATCCTAAAAACATTACATTCATTTTTTTGGGCAGTCGTGTAATAACCAAATATCGGTGCACATTACTAGGTTCGCCGCTATTCCAAATAGCACAATAAGTAGGAATCTGTTAACACTCCTTATTAAACAACTAGCTGTGTTTTTTCCGCGACTACTTGTACTTGCACTTGTGTTTACCCGTGGTACTACCGTTGGTACTACTGGTACGAGACGGGTAATTGAAAGCTGATGTGATCGAGATGGTTCTTAGATATAATTGGGGGGAAGGGGGTGAGGATCGTAGCTCTCAAACAAATGGACTGATTTTGTGCGGTTTTTTTATGTTTGAAAGCTGATGTGATCGAAGTGGTTCTTAGACATAATTGGGGGAAAGGGGGTGAGGATCGTAGCTCTAAAACGGATGGACTGATTATGTTGCGGTTTTTTATGTTTGAAAGCTGATGTGATCGAGATGGTTCTTAGATATAATTGGGGGAAGGGGGTGAGGATCGTAGCTCTAAAACGAATGGACAAATTTTGTTGCGGTTTTTTATGTTTGAAAGCTGATGTGATCGAGATGGTTCTTAGATGTAATTTGGCGGAAGGGGGTTAGGATCGTAGCTCTCAAACGAATGGACTGATTTTGTTGCTGTTTTTTATGTTTGAAAGCTGATGTGATCGACATGGTCCTTAGATATAATTGGGGGGGAAGGGGGTGAGGATCGTAGCTCTCAAACGAATGGACTGATTTTGATGCTGTTTTTTATGTTTGAAAGCTGATGTGATCGAGATGGTTCTTAGATATAATTGGGGAGAAGGGGGAGAAATTCGTAGCTCTCAAACGAATGGACTGATTTTGTTGCGGTTTTTTTATGTTTGAAAGCTGATGTGATCGAGATGGTTCTTAGATATAATTTGGGGGGAAGGGGGTAAGGATCGTAGCTCTCAAACGAATGGATTGATTTTCTTGCAGTTTTTTATGTTTGAAAGCTGATGTGATCGAGATGGTTCTTAGATATAATTGGGGGGAAGGGGGTGAGGATCGTAGCTCTCAAACGAATGGACTAATTTTCTTGCGGTTTTTATGTTTGAAAGCTGATGTGATCGAGATGGTTCTTAGATATAATTGGGAGAAGGGGGTGAGGACCGTAGATCTAAAACGAATGGACTGATTTGAAAGCTGATGTGATCGAGATGCTTCTTATTTATAAAGGGGGAGGGCGTCGGGTTTTATACATTTTTTTAATTTCTGCTTGTTTTTATTGAGAACTAGCTGTGCCCGTGGTTTCGCACGCGTGGTATTTTCCCTTGGTTAAAAGTACTCTATGTACTATTCCAAGACCTAAAATACTAATATATCAACATTTGATCAAAATTTCTTCAGGCATCAAATAGCTTTTTTCGATTGCTCTGCTTTTATTTATCGGATCGAGATACAAAGTACACCAGTTTTTAAGTCAAACCCTAAGCTTTTCAACAGAGAAAACCGCATCGCAATCGGTCTAGTAGTTTTTACATAATGCGCGACCAAACATACAGACAAACAAACAGACAAACAAACAGACATACACGTTTTCTTTATTGTTATTTTCTTGTTCTTTAGCTTATTTTAAGTACCCTAGACCATTTGTTTTTTAATGATCTTCTTTGTACAGACTTTTTCGTTTTTATTGCTTTGTTATGAGTATAGATAGATTATTTTGAAAAAATAGATGGTAGGTATTGAGATACTTAATTACTAATTAGCCAAGTTACAATGAAAATGGCAGAGAAATGGTTTCTTTTATGGTACCCTTATATTAAAAAGAAATTATTATCTTTGACCGAGCTCAGTAGCGTGCATTAGGAGAGGCCTACGTCCAGCAGTGGACAGATATTGGCTGATGATGATGATGATCTCAGACACGCTCTTGACTCAGAACGTTCTCCAAAGGAAAACTATCGAACTAAGTCAAATGTCAGAAACCACCTATAAATACTATAACTTATATAAGCGACTCCGCCCGCGCAGACTACTTACTGTTAATCGCGAAAGAAAGCATCCTATGTTCTTCTAGGTTCTTAAAAACCAATGCAAAAGTATAGCACCAATGCTCTTGATGCTTTTTGACAGACTTGTTATTATTTCGTTTCCATGGCAATCGTTTCTTACAGCGAGTAATCGACATTTTCCAGTTTTCCCGTAGAAACTTACAATTTTCCGAAATAAAAAGTATTCTATGCTGGTCTCTATATTTTACAGTACCTATTTACAAGTTTCATCAAAATCGGCTCAGCCGTTTTGGCGTGAAAGCTCCCCAAACAAACAAACAAACAAACAGAGAACGTTTCACTTTTATATATTAGTGTGGGTAACTAAAATAAAACGCTCTATTAGAACTTTCAATTAAATACACCCGGAAATCGAGACGAAAACATTAACGAGGCCTGATGCAAACCAGTTGTTAATGCAATGATTCATATTCACAATAACACCTCAAGAAAGTTTAAAAAAATATGGATTCCAAAACGCAAGTGAAGCACCCAAGATATGCCGATCCACTCGTATACATAAGCCTGACGCACACACACCATGATATGCCGATCGGCCGCCACATAGAAGCAAGATCTCGACCTTGTTAATCGTGTTAATACTGTTAAGTTTTGACAGACAATAAAAACAATGCAATCTTTTGTGCTGAAATTTTGTAAAATTGTGAATCTAACCACAAAACACCACAAGTTATACACTCACGCACACATAAGCAAACGCCATTTGCTATGCTTCACTCGTTTGTTTGGCAGTGTAGACTACGTCTTTTTTAAACCTTCTTGTAATACCTACTTTATTTTTAATTTCCATTTGTCAATTTCGATAGCTGATTAACGAAACCCATAAATAACGTATCTAGACATATAATAAAGCAGTATCTATGTAACAAAAAGTCTGTACAATGTAGATAATTAAAAATAAATTAGTCTAGGGTACTTAAAATAAGCTATAACAAGTTTTTTTTTTAACTACTGGACCGATTGCGATGCGGTTTTCACTGTTGAATAGTTTAGGTTTTGACTTGGTATCTCAATTAAGTAGAAGCCGTGAAATTGATGAAAAAACTTAAAAATAAAGAAATTTGACGGTTAACGAAATTTCATACACACATTATTGACCTTTGGTCCTGGAATAACATTATAGGATACTTCTTTCTCAGAAAACTAACCACTCAGTTAAAGCCACGGGCACAGCTAGTTTTCAATAACATCAGTAACAAAAAGGTGCCATAACTATAACTGTGACATACCTAGATAAGCTCATGAACGTGCTATTATCTAAGTATGTTGAATTTCTTTTCGGCTGTTCATCGTACGAAGTAGAACCAACTTTTCAAAACTTTAAAGCTTCAAGTTGATCGGAATGCTTGGTAAACTTCAAATAATCAGTCAACTCATACCTTTTGTGCATTTATGACATAGATAGTAGGTATAAAGAAGCATAGACTTTTGTGCATTTATGACATAGATAGTTGGTATAAAGAAGCATAGATTTTTGTGAATTTATGACATAGATAGTAGGTATAAAGAAGCATAGGCTTTTGTGCATTTATGACATAGATAGTAGGTATAAAGAAGCTTCGACTTTTGTGCATTTATGACATAGATAGTGGGTATAAAGAAGCTTTGACTTTTGTGCATTTATGACATAGATAGTTGGTATAAAGAAGCATAGATTTTTGTGAATTTATGACATAGATAGTAGGTATAAAGAAGCTTAGACTTTTGTGCATTTATGACATAGATAGTAGGTATAAAGAAGCTTCGACTTTTGTGCATTTATGACATAGATAGTAGTTATAAAGCAGCATTGACTTTTGTGCATTTATGACATAGATAGTAGGTATAATGAAGCGTTGGCTTTTGTCGCCAAACTTGCATGCTAATGCTGTTTTGGTTATTATTGTTCTAAAAAGAACTTTTCACTTCTCATGCTCGTAAAATTCTTGTTCCTGCTGGGTATAGGCAACATAACACTGCATTTTGTGCTCTAGGTCTAGTGTATCAAAGTGTTTTACTTCTCTAATACGCTATGGTTTCCAACCCCAGCCTAAAATTTCAGGTAGACAGTTAAAAAAAAAGCAGGGAAAGAAACCTCCTCGTCTTTTCTTAGCAGTATCACACAAATATTATAACTGCGAAAGTTTGTATGTGTGTGTGTGTGTGTTTGTTGCTCCTTCACGCTCTAACGGCTGGACGGATTTAGATAAAATTTGGTACCAGGATAGTTTATATTCTGGATTAACACATAGGCTACTTTTTATCCCGAAATAGGAGATTTTTTATCGTTTTCTGTAAGACTTAAAAAAACGAAAAAATATTTAAAAAAATATTTCTAAGTACCAGGAGAGCATAAGCACTTAAGAAGTTGGAGATACAAAATTGACAAATAAAGTTATTAAAAGTGAGTATACTTACCTCCCCATGAACATTAATTAAATGGTGTGATTATATTTAAAAAAGTATTTCTAAGTACCAGGAGAAAAGAAACACTTAAGAAGTTGGAGATATAATATTGACAAATAAAGTTATAAAACGTGATTATTCCTCCCCATAAACATTAAATAGTGTGATTATATTTAAAAAAAAACTAAGAACCAATAGAGCAGAAAAATTTAAGAAGTTGGAGATATAACATCTTTATATATAACAGAAAGTCAGAAATTCGTGTTACTTACACTATTTATAACTCAAGAACTGCTGGATAGATTTTTATTATCTTTGATTTTTTGAATTTGTATCCGTCCCGAATAGATAATAAATATAGATGCAAAAAGGAGGGATTTTTTAAAGATTAATATTCTAAACTGGTGGGAGTGGCAAAGTTTGACCGCGGGCGAAGCTGCGAGGCGCAGCTAGTTTAAAATAAATAAATAAAATGTATATCAAATATTTATCTAATATATAATTATTTAATAATGTATTCAAATGTTTGTTTATTTTAAATATATATTTTTTTATTTCCTCGCAATTGAAGTGAAAATCAGAGTGTATAACTCATTTATAAAATAAGGCATATTATCCTCGACTTCAATATCAACCCTCCCCTACGGCTCGGGAGGATGAACTTATTTTACCATAATAATATTAAAAGTTTCACCTGCTGAGGTCGAATTTCAATATTCTCTAGTAGGTATTTCAACAAGTGCCTACCTACATTCTGTCTGATGGTCGGGTTGTATAAATGATTGAATCACGAACGGCCGAGGCTGGTCATGTGGTCATGCAATGTCAACGTCACAAGGGCAAGTGGGTTACTGACTCGAACCCTACTTTCCTCAGTCAGGAGTACAAAACATTGTCATCTTATTAAAATTCATATTAACATCCCAATTTGAATGCACAATTGAATGACAAGTTAAATGTGTTTATTTTTCTGTAAATCTTTATTATTATTCTTTCTACTCAGTGGTACTTGGTATGTTTTTCTGAAGGTTACTTTTGAATGTATTATTATTATTATTACTCACTCGCAGACTAATAATTGTAATTGAGTACTTATATGATAAAAAATGGATGCATGTTTCTAAATGTTTAGGGTAAGTAAATAAATATTCTGTGGAATTTTCGTCATGTCAGAATTTCTTATTTTAAGAAATTATTAATACTAATAGTATGTAACAAAATGAATAAGTTTTTTTAATCTTTTTAATGTTCATGTACTTATTAATGATAAAAGAATTTCCAATTTGAAATCTATTCTAAGATAAACCAAGAAAAGATATAATAAAAATTCACAATATAATATATTTTAAGTTAAATACAAGTACTTATGCGTAACAAATAGGTTATTCCTAATTAAAGTACACTTTTAAAAAATCTACGATGTGACTCACGATATGGCTACGATCAAAAAGAGAGCGCACGCTTCGAAATAACCGTATTTGAGCGCCTGAAAGGCGGAAGGGACTATCCCGCCATTTTCCAACGGAAACAAGTCCCGCTGGCTAATGGTGGCATGGCGCTTTCGTTGTTGCTACAGTGGCGACATCTATTTTAAATACTAAGTAAAATCAGAAACTAAAATATTGGTTCTTTTTCCAGTGCATAGATGTCGCAGACGCAACGTCATAGAGTTTTTAGTCGATGGTTTTGCGCGGCGACAACAAATGTTAATGAATTTCTATTGCCAATGTTTTCTTTCTTCAATGGCGCGACGAGGGCTAAAAGTACCTATTAACTATAATTCTAGGAGTAAAAAAAACTAGTCTACGACATATATCTAACTAAAAGTTGGACCATTAGGTACCAGGTCATGAGCGCAGTCCGCATAAATTAGGCACAACGCACACACTTGGCCTTCTCTTGCCATAGTCACAATCGGGGTGGCGTTTGTGTAGCACGAGTTTGCAGAGACAATCGCGCTACAGTCTACGTATGTCTCTCTATTTTTGTTGTTGATGCACATGATGGTGTGAATGTATCTGTGTGGGTGTGTTACTAGTGGGTGTGGTCTATCTAGTTCAGTTTTTGTTCACGTGATATTAAATCGTGCCTTATCTTCCCCCCTATAACTAGATCGTAGAAGTTAGTTTAGAAGGATTTTGATGGCAATTTATGTGATAGCACACTGGAGGTCTGCCAATATTCAATAAAGAAAAATATCCAAATCATTTCAGAAATCCCAGAAATATGAGTGAACATAAACACAACCGGCGACCGGTTGGTCTAGTGGCTAGAAACCCTAGGTACGAAATCAAACGGTCGTGGGTTCGAATTCTGCAAGGTGCAATCATTTGTGTGAGGAGCAGAAATGTTTGTTTCCGAGTCGTGGATGTAATATTCTTATCTATGTATGTTTATCCGTTATCTAGTGCCCATAGTACTGGGTATCCTAGTTTGGGGCTGGGTAATTGGTGTGGAATTGTTCCGTTTATATTTATTTATTACAAAAAACAGTCGTACCTATTTTGGTAAGAAAATTAAAAATGCAGCGTGGCGATGATAATAATGATGATTATTATAAGTGTGTTGTAGCTATTGTCTTGTAGTCATTACAAGCTCATCAATACTAACATGGTCATCTAGACCCAGAACATGAAGTTTAGTGGACCGGTTTAACGGACTAAAGAGGTTCGTATCACCTTGACACCGTATAAATGTCAATACGAAAATAACATAAGAAATGATATTATAATCCAACCGTGCCTCGCCTTGGCAAAAATGGTACAGTTTCGTCAAACATAATGTTGTGAGGTCTTTCGAATTACATTAACAGATGTGCGTTGCATGAAATAAATTTAGATTTACGGTAAAGTAAATAAGAAGTTCGAGGTTGCAGCTTTAGTGCCTACATCATTTGCATTACTGCAAATATTTATGTGCACTTCAAAAATACCATCATTTTGTATACTTAATACAAATTCAGTTAAAAACTGTATATTACCCCTGAGAGGCCTCAGGGGTACAACTTTATTCACAAAACATGTTGGCGATGGAGATTGACGTCATCCAAGAGGATTCATAATAATTTCTTCAAAGCCTGCATCGTCTGGAAAACCCGCTACCGCGAAGCGAGAAAAAGCTTTTCTATGATTAGAACCGTGAAATCAAAATCAAATAATATACCTACTCTATTCTCGAGATCAAAAATAATGAGCAACGACTAAGTAAGAATCAACACTTACTTTAATATCTGCTGGTTACCAAATTAGCACCTTGAAGATCACATATTTGTTTGGTACAAACTCAATCGTGTTTTGCTGAACAAAATGTATCACAATATTATATACTAATGACTCGCCCCGGCTTCGCACGGGTAGCGCTCATACCGCGTCATTTTTCTCTCATTTAACATTTTTATACCCGTCGTAAGTTCTAAAAAAAAAAACGCCAGTAATCGTTCAAATTCAAAATCTTTGGCAACAACTATTGTGGTGTTTTTTGACCATAGACAACTGCATTATTACTCACGTCTTGACAGACTTGTTATTATTTTGTTTCTATCGCAAAATGTTATTCCGTTCTGTATATTTGATACTTTGGGTTACATTATTGTAATTTTCGTAGAGATCTCTAATTTTTTTAATAAATAAAATACTGTCCAATGTTAGCGCCAATTGTCACGAGGTGGTCCTAGGCTTTGGGCTTGCTCCACCAGCCCAGGGAGCAAGCCTCAGTGGACAACACAAAAGGTCAGGATTCAGGAACAATTAGGAGCACAGGAACAGGAGGAGATGATCATAAACAGCGGCTTACGAAGGTATTATTATATATATTTCAAATCTCCAGTTGTAATGAACTTAATTAGGTATTTTATAACATATTAATTTGTGAAATTGGCTGGTAACGTAGCTTTCTATAGGTGAAAGATTTTTTAAAACCAGTTTAATATTTTTTGAGTTTATCCATTACAAATAAACAAACATAAACACAAACAAATATTTCCTCTTTATAATAATTAGCGTATATGTAGACATATTTATATTTAAAATCTCGATTGATTTTGCAGATTTCGGTTTTCCCGACCACATGTAATTTCGATCCCTTCGAATTGTTGTTGAAACTGATAAAGGCACTATTTACAAAAACCATTTAACAACTCGAACGCGCCAATCAAAATAAAATAAATCCAGAATCAAGGCACTGCGCAGCTGATGTGCTTAAATAGAATGTTAATAGAAACAACTCTTAGACAACTAGTTTTATAAACTTACTAGAAATCGCTTTGATTAGATCTACTACATTTACACCCAATAGTAGGTATTCACGTATTACTCGCTCGAGAAACTTTCGAAGGTCAGGATTTCCTCAACTGATTTCATGATTTCAATTAAAATGTTGATGAACCAAAGTTAACGACCGTTAAGTTCTTGCATTTGCAGATGAGTCAATGCACCGTCATTGGGGCCTAAAAAGGCCCCTAATCAAAGGTTTTCGTGAGAACAACGTTATTTTGGCTCAATGATTTCAGCGTCTGTTTCCATTATTCAGTTAGTGTTTTCGTCTCAAAAGTATTACTAGTATTACAGGTAACGGATTATTGATTCAATATGCTACTTTTTTTTAGAATATATAATGACGTTTGTGGCTTTAAAAGCGCTTGGTCTCATGATAGGCTTAGATTGACAGATCAGAACATATACCTTTTTAAATTTGTAGAGGCAGGGCTCTTACGCAAGAGTCCGTTTGGCAAAATACCGCGCCTTTGTCAGTTATTCAACCGCCAAGCAGTAGTGTTTAAACATTTCTGTTTCGGTTTGAAGGGCAATGTCTCCAGTGAAATTAAAGATGTCTGACGAGCGCAGTGCAGTGACGCGCAAGATTTTGGAACCAAAGTTCTGCAACTGTTTTGGACGCTTACCACGAGGCGAGCGACCTGCTCGAATCGTCACTCAAGAGAGAATATATAAAAAAAATGATATCAGTGCATGTCATTGGTTCTAGTATTCATGCAAAAGATATCAACGCGCGTCAAGCATTGAATTTAATATTATTCATGCAAAAGATATCAACGACCGTTATAAAGCATTGAATATACACTAGTATTTTTAGTGACACGATTTATACCTATATACATTTGTAAAGGCTTATTTCTAAAATTATACCTATTCATGTACATAAATATAGCAAGATAAAAATATCATTCTTACTGCTACCTGAACTATGTAAACCCTGTTCAGGGACCAGAGGGTAAAAGTGCGGGGTTGAAATTCTCGCAAAAGCTTGCAATTTGGTTAGTCAGATCAGTATTCGCCTAGCATTGCATAGCTTACCGCGCCTATTCATATCTTTTCATTTTATATTTATGTGTATAAGTTTACATTTATATTTACAATAATATTATGTGCACCTTTCAATTATTTAATTGAAACATGATTTAAATGAAACTTTACACATAGGGCCGTACACTTCCGCTGAGAGGCCTGCCAAAATAGTGCACAAATTTAAAACAAATTTCACAATATGTTTTGAAGGTAAATTAAGTGCCATCGGAAAGATACCAATCTAACGAGCTGCAATTGGTTGCCACCCCTTAGCCTGGCACCACCTCTATTTGTGTAAACTCTCATATAAATCACATTTCAATTAAATAACTGATATGTATCCTATATTATATCTACTATTTTTGCACAAGACATAAGTTCAAAATCTAAAACCCGACCACGGTTGGGTAAAAAAATAGCCTATGGCACTCTTGCGATGAAGACGAATCGATTGATAAAATTGTTGTTAATAAAATTTGTTAATTAAATCGCTTGTCAAAATCGGACCAAGTTTTTAGTTTGTACACATAACCCTTCCTTTGCTTCATCGTAGTCGGGTAAAGAAAATAGCTTGACACTATACAGTGCTACAAGGATCTTTTGGCATGTGGCAAAAATCTGAACTAACGCCGCCACCGTACTTTCACAAGTAATTGTAAAACAACTACAAAGATTTTGGCACTCTAAAGAGGGGAGGGGGGCTCTTTCGAGTGCCAAAACCTACCTACCTGAAGACGAATCGTTTGACACCTCGATTGTCAAAATCGGACCAATTGGGGCGACGCTATGGTGGAACATTCACATACCCGCATGCATATATACACACATACAGACTAGTCTGTTAAACTCAGTACCCTTTCCTTGCTTCGCCGTAGTCGGGTAAAAAGACATCAATGAAAATCATCAATCAAACATTGATTCTTGCTTTTATGCAAAAGACACGTGTCAAGAGTTTATTACCCGACTAGCTGATGCCCGTGGCTTTGCACGCGATGGTTATTTTAATATGACACTCACAAATAACGTAACTTTTTATTGGTAAAAGAATTTTCAAAATCAGTTCAGTAGATTCAGAGATTACCCCCTACAACCTCACAAACTTAACATATTTATAATATTAAGTATAGATAATGGAAACACGCTCACAATTCGAAGTTCCAAAGTAGGTAAGTGGAGATGCAACCGCTCTCACGGAACATTAGCCCGAGGCGAAACAAAAAAACATTTAGCTTTAAAAAATGATAAATTAAGTAAATACTTGAGAAGTAATACTTGTTTGATAAGTACTTTGCGGTTTACTTCGATTTAGTTAAGGCTGCTAATTGTCCTTTGAAATCACAAGAAAAAGTGTTTGTGGAGAGGTCATTTCCCTGTACATACCTGATGTGATTATAAATGAACGGAAAAGTACCTAACTAGCATTGACATTGAAATGAGAAGCAAAGCAAAAGCAAAAATAAAAAAATAAAAATTGGTAGCTTGTTAAATATGATGGGCCAAATTAAAGTTAATAAGAATAAATTAAAAAAAAAACCTTAACGACCTTTTATTTTTCCATGTTTATTTTTGTTTCATTTTCTCTTTTTACATTTTTAGGTATATACCTATATGTCATATCTACTCGTATATGTCCCATGTCGTATCCATGCCGGTTTATGTTAGGAACAATATTATCGAAGCTGTTGATCACTATGTCTACTTGGGTCAGACGATCCAACTGGGTAGATCCAACTTCGACAAAGAGGTCAACCGACGAATTCAACTCGGACGAGAAGATATGGCGTAATTTCCCGAACGCTGCCCGTTCGGGAAATTACGCCATATCTTCTCGTCGCATATACCGCAGAGCCTCAAAACGAAAGTTTATAATCAGTGCGTGCTGCCAGTGATGACATACGGCACTGAGACGTGGTCGCTAACTATTGGTCTCATACAAAAGCTCAGAGTTGCGCAGCGTGCAATGGAGAGAGCTATGCTCGGTGTTTCACTACGTGATAGAATCAGAAATGAGGAAATCCGTAGAAGAACGAAGGTTACCGACATAGCTCTCAGAGTTTACAAGTTGAAGTGGCAATGGGCAGGCCATATAGTTCGCAGAACCGACAACCGCTGGGGAATAAAGGTTCTCGAATGGCGACCACGAACAAGCAAGCGAAGTGTGGGGAGAACCCCACACGATGGACCGACGACATTGTAGCCATCGCAGGAAGTCGGTGGATGGAGGTGGCACAGGATCGCTCGTCATGGCGCTCTTTGAGGGAGACCTATGTTCAGCTGTGGACTTCTAAAGGCTGACATGATGATGAAGATGATGATCTATATATATATATACACACAATACAATAACACTTTAATGACACACAGTTAAACAAAAATATATATATATTTGGGACAATTCCACACCAATTACCTAGGCCCAAACTACCCTGATACTCCTACCTAGGATACCCTGTAATATGGGCACTAGATAACGGATAAACATACATAAATACGAATATCACATCTATTACTCGGAAACAAACATTTCTGCTCATCACACAAATGATTGCACCTTGCAGTATTCGAACGCGCGACCTTTTGGTTTCGTTCCTAGGGTCTCTAGCCACTAGACCAACCGGTCGGTGTTTTTTTTATTTTTCTCTTTTTACATTTTTACGTCTATTTGTTTCATTTTCACATTTTTCTTTGTCATCGGTTTGTGAGCTACCCTGAAAGTTTCAGCCGGATAGCTAATCGGGAAGTGCTAGAAGTTTGAATTGCAAGATTCCAGGACAGACATACATAGATACATACAAGTGAAGTTAAATAAAAGCTTTTAATAAAAAACAGGGTTTCTGTGAGCAATGTGGTCACTACGAACATTAAAACCCACATGTAACCTGCATGAATCTAAAAATCTACAATTGTTTTTTTACCAAAGCTACCAGAAAATCACTGGATTAAAACTAGTTTATCATAAAAAACTTTCTGTAAAGATGGTTCTCATGTTTTGTATGGACAGGATGTATAATTCGTTAATTACATAAGTGTCTCGCGAATTATTTAAGTAGTCCGCTGTGGTACAAAAGTTTTCAACTATTCTGATCGTGGGACAAAAACATTCAACCTCTGAGCTAAAATAAAAATCTTTGGCATTAACCTCAACTTCGAAAAAAAACAGAACTAGCTATATATGTTACTAGCCCGCGACTTCATCCGCGCGGACTACAGTTTATCACAAAAACAGCATCCTATGTTCTTCTAGGATATTAAAAACCAATGCAAAAGTATAGCACCAACGCTCTTGATGCTTTTTGACAGACTTATTATTTCAATTCCATGGCAACCTTTCCTTACAGCGAGTAACCGACATTTTCCAGTTTTCCCGTGGATACGTACAATTTTCCAGGATAAAGAGTATACTATGTTGGTCTCTATATTGTACAGTACCTATTTACAAAGTTTCATTAAAATCGGATCAGCCGTTTTGCCGTAAAATTCCCCAAACAAACAATCAAACAGACAATGCTTCACTTTTAAATATTTGTGTTATTATCTATATATGTGTAACACAAGCATGACGTCAGCAGACCAGACGGGCGATGACACCCCAGCCCTCGTAACCCTGAACAAGTTCTAAGAAGCCTCTGAGATGCACAACCCCAGTTATACTATACACAGTTCCGTACCACATCACAAGTAACTAACATCACTTTGAAATGCTTAAGAAAATCTGAGCTATTCTTACTGTGATAAGGTACTTGTTTTTGAAGTCGTTTCGTGAGATGATCACCTTGAAACTAATATGACTCACGAAGCTTAAAGTTTAGTTAGATGCTTCAATGGGATTTCGCAATCAGCTGATTGATCAAACGATATGTGGTTCGTTATTATTTGAAGAAATTCTGACGTCAGTTAAAAGGTCAAGTTGTTTCTCAGGAAACTCATTTCATAAGTAAGTAGCTATAGGTACCTACAAATTTTTTGACAAGAAAAGTAACTCATTCGCATGATACTTGCTCATCAATTGATTTTTATCTGATGAAATAAAGCAAATATCCAATTTCAAAAAACCCTCACACAGAAAGGATTACCTACAGATAGGATTAAACTATATCTACTACACAAATAACAAGTTAAAGATAAATATGAAGGCCTCGAGAACTTAGCAGGTAACATTGTTGTGGTTGACAACAAGATAAGGCGAGGCTCACGAGCTTCATGCCTACAGTTGTCGCAGCAGCTGACAAATATTTGTGCAATCATATTTGCACAGGCCCGCGACAGTTTATTCAAGTAAAATACATTCTGGGATGTGTATCTTGCAAAGCTGTAGAGATTTACCATTTGTAAGTTCTTACTCACAGTGTTCAAGTACGATAACAGTCTTGAACTTAATTAGATATTATTGAAATGTTTTTAAAGCATGTAACAAGCAGCAAATGTATATTAAAAAACGAATCCAAAAAAAAACTTTATTTTTAGAATGCATTGTCATTGAGTTGTGAGTTACCCTGAAAGTTTCAGCCGGATAACTAATCGGGAAGTGCTTGAATTTTGAGTTGCAAGAATCCAGGGGAACGAGAAAGTGACTTAATAAAAACGTGGTAAAATTAGGATAATGTGATAACAGTTCTCGATTTTTCCAAGTAATAAAAACGTGGTAAAATAACTAGCTTAAAAGCTAAAAAACAGCCTGCCCGACCAAAAAAGAGCTTTTGCCAAAAAATTATATACTGTTAGAATGGGCTTAGTCGGGTTTTTTGTATTTACATAAGAATTTTACTTGTTTAGTTTGTTTTTCAGTCGTGTTTTTTTCTCTTTGATGATGTACTTGTTTGCAATTAGTGCATTAGTGTTTCGTTATTCTTCAAGTGTTGGAAGGATACAAATAGTCAATTTTGGTCACATTCGACGCAGCTTGAACAGGAGCTTCAAATAGCCGGAACACCTAAAATATCTTGAATCATGGCCTTGGTATCGCGTCTCAAGCTCAGCATCTGGAATCGCTGCTGTGCTGCAGCTTTGGATTACTCTAACTTCTCTTGCGTCCGACCCGGTGTTCCTCTATATTTTGCCTCAAAATACGGATACTAGCTGTTCTAGGCGTAGTCGACTATATGTGTTTATTTTTACCCGACTACAACAAAGCAAGGGAAGGGTAATGAGTTTAACAGTCTATGTATGTGATGTATGTTGATGTTCCACCATAACGTCACCAATATTCGTCCGATTTTGACAAGCGAGGTGTCAGTGGTTTCGTCTTCAGGTATAGAGTGTCATAGGTTATTTTTTTTACCCGACTTCGGCGAAGCAAACGAAGGGTTAAATGTTCAAAGTAAAACCTTCAATTTGATAAATATTGTAAATTTCGAAGAAAAATATTTTTTTCTAGTTTGAAAATGGTGCCATACTGCCGCCATATTGAATGTTTTCAAAAAAATATATAGCCTATGTTACTCGGGGGATGTAAGGATTCTAACGATATCCCATACATCTAAATCTGTTCAGGCATTTAAAGGTTATGATGGAATAAAGAAACTCATATACAAACATTCATGAATGCTAAAAACATAACACTCCTTTTTTTGAGCAGTCGTGTAATTAGGATAATGTGATCACAGTTCTCGATTTGTCCAAGTTTTTGGAAGACTTTATGTATTCCAAGGTAAACACGTGCAAATAACTTTACACTACGCTCGAGTATTCATAGTGAGGGCATATTCCTGCGATGAGTCACCCAACGGATTCCAAAGCTCGATTGCGTCGACCGTTGGCGTGGTAGGAGTTTTTTTTACCATCGTGCCTTTGGGAAGTTTGAGACTATTTGCACGGTAATGGTTTGAGACAGACTTGAGATGTTCCTAAAGTTTTTACTTACGTACCCATCAAAGTAAAAAGTTCTTTTAAAAAAAATTTACACACTATCTAGAAGAAATTAGTTTTTAGAAGGAATCGGGAGAGACTTGCCCAACTGCAGGTTTTCAATATATATGGTAAAATTACTTAGGTAACTAACACATGAAGCCAACAAGGCATAACTTCAAATACATTAAACCCGACCACGGTCGGGTAAAAAATTGCCTATGACGCTATCAATTAAGGCGAATCGATTGATACCTCGCTTGTCAAAATCTGACCAATAGAGGCGACGCTATGGAAGAACATCGATATAAATACATACATATATACATTACTCTGTAACACTCACTGTTAAACTCATTACCCCTTGCTTCGCCGTAGTCGGGTAAAAAAGGATTGATAAGTATGTAAGCAGGAAACTATTTTGATTATAGGCGTTTTTTTGTTCTTTGTCAGACTTCGTTCTGACTTCTTTATAATGAGTAAAGTTGAGACGAAACCCTAACATTTAACAAAACAATCTAACAAAATGAGTAAAGTTGAGACGAAACCCTAACATTTAACAAAACAATCTAACAAAATGAGTAAAGTTGAGACGAAACCCTAACATTTAACAAAACAATCTAACAAAATGAATAAAATTTACGAAACCCTAACATTTAACAAAACAATCTAACAAAATGAATAAAGTTGAGACGAAACCCTAACATTTAACAAAACAATCTAACAAAATGAGTAAAGTCGAGACGAAACCCTAACATTTAATAAAACAATCTTACAAAATGAGTAAAGTTGAGACGAAACCCTAACATTTAACAAAACAATCTAACAAAATGAGTAAAGTTGAGACGAAACCCTAACATTTAACAAAACAATCTAACAAAATGAGTAAAGTTGAGACGAAACCCTAACATTTAACAAAACAATCTAACAAAATGAGTAAAGTTGAGACGAAACCCTAACATTTAACAAAACAATCTAACAAAATGAAGTTGAGACGAAACCCTACCATTTAACAAAACAATCTAACAAAATGAGTAAAGTTGAGACGAAACCCTAACATTTAACAAAACAATCTAACAAAATGAATAAAGTTGAGACGAAACCCTAACATTTAACAAAACAATCTAACAAAATGAATAAAGTTGAGACGAAACCCTAACATTTAAAAAAACAATCTAACAAAATGAGTAAAGTTGAGACGAAACCCTGACATTTAACAAAACAATCTAACAAAATGAGTAAAGTTGAGACGAAACCCTAACATTTAACAAAACAATCTAACAAAATGAGTAAAGTTGAGACGAAACCCTAACATTTAACAAAACAATCTAACAGAATGAGTAAAGTTGAGACGAAAACCTAACATTTAACAAAACAATCTAACAAAATGAGTAAAGTCGAGACGAAACCCTAACATTTAACAAAACAATCTAACAAAATGAGTAAAGTTGAGACGAAACCCTAACATTTAACAAAACAATCTAACAAAATGAGTAAAGTTGAGACGAAACCCTGACATTTAACAAAACAATCTAACAAAATGAGTAAAGTTGAGACGAAACCCTAACATTTAACAAAACAATCTAACAAAATGAGTAAAGTTGAGACGAAACCCTAACATTTAACAAAACAATCTAACAAAATGAGTAAAGTTGAGATGAAACCCTAACATTTAACAAAACAATCTAACAAAATGAGTAAAGTTGAGACGAAACCCTGACATTTAACAAAACAATCTAACAAAATGAGTAAAGTTGAGACGAAACCCTAACATTTAACAAAACAATCTAACAAAATGAGTAAAGTTGAGACGAAACCCTAACATTTAACAAAACAATCTAACAAAATGAGTAAAGTTGAGACGAAACCCTAACATTTAACAAAACAATCTAACAAAATAATCAAACCACTAGTTTTTTCTTCTTTTCGTATGCAGACACCTGATTCATTTTTGGTATTTATCAGCTTCTATAGTGAGAATACATTAATGAGTTTTCTAACCCCCAGTTTGTGTAACTATGCTATAGCGAATGGAATGGTCTATGTTTTCTATAAAATGAGCTATTAAACATGTGGTTACAGACATAAACTATGTAAAAAATTACATAAATGTTTATTAAGTTGTTTTCTAATTAAACTTTGTGGTTAATACTGGACAGGTTATATAGGCATTCAGAAATTTCTGATGACCCTATATCTTTTTATGAAAAATTTCACATACACCGGTAAGGATCCCTCAATAATGATTTTGGTAAAGCGGAACAAAATGGCAGAAAATAAAAATTTTCAACAAATTCAAATGCCATCGTGGAGATAATTTTCCTCTATGTCTAAATATTTTTCCTAGGATAAATATTGTTTGCCTAATAAAGAAACTAATGTATCTAGGGATATACTGGATAAGAGTCTCGAATACGGTTAAATCATACGGTTATTTCATATCGTTAGAAAAAAAACTGTAATAAATATCGGTCCAGTAGTTCACCACACCATATTTTTTGTAAAGATGTGCCAACTAATGATTTCAATTAAACCAATACCTAGGTCTAGCTAGTATTTATTATTAAACCAATACCTAGGTCTAGCTAGTATTTATCTAAAATATCCGAAACTACCTTTTAATATCCTGTCCGAAACTTCTTTTTTTATACCTGGTATCAGATAGTTTCGAACACATTGACGTAGTGGTGGTTCAAACAAGTGCATTTATACCTTTGTGTTTGGTACCTACTTACGTCATTTAAAACTTAGTATAGATTATTCAAATATGGTCATTATATTCCATTCACATTGATTCATATTAAATAGCTTAGTCATTTACCTTATCATTTAAGGTAAACACACGTTTAACTGTGTGCTCTGTACACATTGTGATAGAGATAGTGCAGTTGCCTACACGTACACATTGTGCAAAGATGCACAAAATACCTTTCCTATGATATCACTGCGTAAGTATCAGTCTACCTACCTTCACCTTCACATTCATTCATAGATGTGGTAGACAACCAGTAAGCAGTAAGCAGGTAGACGGCCAGTAAGCGTAGTAAAACCTCTTTAGTAGAGAATATCCCGTTATGGGATTGAGGTGTCATACTTTATTCTCAATATTCTCAAAGGTGCCATACTTTGAGAAGTGCCATAGATAAAAAAAATACTTATTTTACCCAGTCGATACAATTTGGAAGTCCTGGAGCTGAGTTTTTTAAACAACTTAGGAAGGTATACGCTGTTCGCTATTCTGTCGGTATATGTTATTCTGAGTCATTTCTCGAATCACATTGGCACATTAGTTTTACTGTATCCTGCAAAAAGATGTAAAAAAAGACCATACACAAATTCTTTAAAAAAAGGATTTTGGAAAGTAACGCCTGCCTAAGTCAGTTACCCGTCTTCTGGTGCAAAGGTTTATAAAATATTAAGCAAATTGTATTTAATTTATATGTTGACTAATGTTGCTTTTGTGTGTGCGGGAAGATTGTTTTTCTAGATTTTTCTAATAAGTGTTCTAATTTCATTAAAATAATCCCTTGGAAATCTCTATTATCCCCATAATAGTATTGTATCCTTGTCAAGAGTCATACCATTAAATTAGAAAAAATGTATATAATATGTTTCGTAGAGTTCTAAAAAAGTATTGTTTCAAAAAAAACTCTTATTCTAGTAAAAAAGTATTATTCTAGGGCCAAAAGTACCTTTAAAGCTAAAAATACCAAATTTCATTCTACCGTCAGAATGTTTTTTATCGATTGCTCGGCTTCTAATCATTGGATAAAGATATGAAGTATCCCAGTTTGTAAGTCAAATCTTAAACTATCCAACAGTGAAAACCGCATCGCAATCAGTACAGTATTTTTTTGTTTTATGCGCAAACAGACAAACACGATTTAAAAAAATGTGATATTCTTGTCCAGTAGCTTATTTTTAAATACCCTAGGCCATTTTTTTTAGTGTCTTCGTTTTACAGACTTTTTTCATCATAGTTGTTAACTGCTTTATAATAAGTATAGATAGATAAATAGATGTTGGTAAATAATGTATGTTTATTCGTCAGCAACATTACAAGCTCTAAACTTACTTTCTACTTTAATAATTTATTTGAGTAAAAAATCTATATCCTTATACTTAATAAAACTGTAACGGGTCCAATTCTGTACATTGAAGATATTTTGAATTTTTTTTTGGAGGGTCCTCTATATTCGATACTGAAGCCAAAACATTTTTGTTTTTGTCTGTCTGACTGTCTGTCCGTCTGTCTGTCTGTAACTTGGCAGCGCACCACGCCGAAAATTCTTAATGAATTCAAATGTAATTTGGTATGATTTGAGTTCGAGGTAGGACATTGGATACTTTTCATCCCGAAAAAATTAAGTGTTCCTGCAGGATAGGGGTGGAAAATTATTTAAAAGAACACTTAGCATGCTGAAACTATTCGACGGATGTTGATGCAATCTATGCACAGGAATAGTTTATAACGGGGTCGGCAACCGGCGGCCCGCGGGCCGCATGCGGCCCGTGGACTATCTTGGTGCGGCCCGCAAGCCTGAGGTCCATAAGAAAAAAATAACAAAGCAAAAGGCCATATAAATTCACTAGAATTTATACGGCCATGCTGCTGGGCCATGGACTCTCACTTGAAAGCTCTCTCCCACACGGGGTGATAAAAAATGTAGCTATTTCATTTCTAAAGAACTGTTTATCAAAGTTCGCGAGAAAACTTTGGAAATATTCCTTGGGAATACTTCGTAATAATTGGAAAGTTTCGAGCAATATTGCGAATACTTCGATGGCTGGCTGACATGGACATAGGTAGGTAGATAGGACTTTTTTACTTGGATAGAGCTAGGTAGGTAGGTAGTTAGGTACCTACCTACCTACCTAGCTCTATCCAAGTAAAAGAGTTCCCTTGATACTTACCTAAGTACCTATTACCTACCTAGTACCTATAGCCGTATGCAGCAGGGAGGTAGGTACGTATCAGATCAACGACGATACAAATTATTGTATTTGAATCAGTATTACATACACATAGAAAGTTTCAAATCGATACGACTGTTAAAAGTAAGTAAAATCCGAGTTTTAAGATTTCAAAATACAGAATAGTACACACTGCGCACGCGTGGTTCCTTAGCGGCTTTTTTTTTCAAAGAATGCCCGCCTTTCGGCATTGCCAAAAAGTGCCGCTAAAAGACACCGCGCGCGTTTGTGTCCTTGGCGGCTTGTATGGCAAGTCTCTTGTTCTAGCTATGTTTTAATGCAGATTCTGATCTAGGTAAGTACCTAGGTAACTGTATTAACCTCAAGTACAGACATGTAGGTACAAGTTAGGTACACTGCAAGATACTATTAACACTTGACCTACTTAACTAATTACGCTGCCTTTTATTCAATAAGTTATAGTAGGCACCATCGTGGGCCGTGAAATATAGACGTGACAAGTGATGAGCTCATCGCCGCCATTGCGCCAACCGATTTTGATAAAATTTTGGTATATCTACACACCTACATAAATATAGGACGTACGAACTGGATCGAGCTATGGCTACTTTTGATCCTGTTAAAAAGCGAGCAAAGTCGCGGGCAGCCACTAGTTTAAGTAGATTAGATAGGCACTTTGTAGGTTTGGAATTACGCACCTACCTATAGAAACTCTTTGTTTTTAAAAACTTTTGAATAATCCTGGAGTATTGGGAGTATTCATGGAATTATTCCGAAGTATTCCGAATTATTCCGGAGTTTTGCAACTCTAATCAAGACTGTGATTTTATGTATTGTTTCTACCGAAAATATAGATTTGCTGTATTCAATTTTTGGCAATTTCTTATGCGCTTATCCGCCACACGTGGCCGTTGGCGGCGGCTCCTTTGAGACAATAGGCGGCGGCACTCTTTGATTAGACGCAGGTGTGTGGCAGCGAAAAAATTCAAAGCGACCGGCTTTAGTTAAAATCACAGCCACGCGCAGCTCTTACCTCATATCACTCCGCGCCGCCGAATCGTGCGGTCGCCTGCTGCCTTCTGTGTCTCCGGTCCACAAGCTGCACCCGCAGCTGTCTCCGGGCCAGTCCGCGCCCGCTTCCCCGCATAGGCACTCGTGTCTAGCGGGGCGCTATCATCACACCCGACGGTTTAGCGAGGCAATCGCTCCTTACGGAGCGCTCTTTGTCTCGGTAAGCCAGACGGTACCCGACGGCTTGCTGGGGCAAACGTTCTTTTAAGAACGGTGTCTCGGCAGTCGGAGGAGTCATCTCGGTGGCAAAAAACTATTTATTCATTCCTTTGGACGGAACTATAAATTCACTTTGGACTCTTCTAGTCGTAAATTAAATCCACAGTTTCGTGGTCCAACCTGAGGAACGGTTGGGCGCTGACCCAAGGCGCTTGTTTTCACTCCTCTTCCAGGGGGGAAATAAGAATTTGGCTGGGCGTGGGTAGTCATTCTCCTTGTGTAGAGCACTAGAGAGCACCCACGTATCTCCCACCTCCCACCCACCCTTACCCTACCTCCTTCCCCTAGCGATTTGTTTGGGCTGGTGCATCCGGCTTGCCGGACACCTTCCCTCGGTCGCTAGGAAAGCACACATCCCTCTGCACAATAAGATCGGCAGAGGTTACACTAGGGACGCACTATAGGGACACCCCCTCTGTCTAACCCGACAGAGGGGACCAGGCTTAACACAGTCACTTCCCGGTTTACCCCCGGGTCGTAGTCCCCCTAGCACCCACCATGGGTGACCGCGACGCCCTTCTGGCCGCTTGCGGAGACTTTTTCTCCCGGGCGCTGACAGACAACCCCGACTTCATCACCGAGTACGCGTTCAACCTCGGTTATACTCAACCCGCGGAAGTACAAAAATTGTACGCAATCGCTAAAACTGCCCCGACTAAAACCGCGCCCATCGTACCTGCTCGCCCCAGCTCGCTGAAGGGGAATAAAGCCCCCAAACCCGCACCCGTTGCTACAACCTCCCGCGATGCCACCGCGCTACGCACCCCCCGCGAACCCCGCGAACCCCGCGACTCCCGCGACCCCCGCGATCCCCGCCTCCGTAACCGCGCCGCATCCGTGGACACCAGGTCCAAGCCCTCCCGCGAACGTTCGCGCTCCGTAGTCCGTACCAGTCAACCGGTAAAATCGACTCCCCCCGCGAGTCCCCCAAAAAGCCAAGCCTCCACTAGCTCGATGGAGGTCGACCCTACCGTACGTTCGAAGCGCCCCCGCGAGGACGCACCCTCCAGCCCTCAGGCTAACCCCGCGAAGGCCGCGTGCCTAACACCTCAGCCCGCTCCCCCAACCAGAGCTCCCCTTCAGGGAGCTCCCGGATGGGTGTCCACAAAACCCCCGCCCCCGTTCTTCATTAAGGACAAGGCCAAGTGGGACAAGGTTTCACGGATCCTTTCCGCCAAAAGGATCAATTTTACATCCGCGTCCAACACCGCGCAAGGGATTAAAGTCCAGGTTCCGACTTCGGACGACCATCGTCGATTTACAAAGATCCTCGACGATGAGCACATATACTTCTTTACTTATGTGCTCGAGGAGGAGAAGATGCTCCGCGTAGTCATTCGCGGTATTCCTAGCGAGGTCGAGACCGGTCTCATCCTCGAGGACCTTAAGTCCCAGGGATACCCAGTCCATGCAGTGCACAGAATGCACAATTACAACCGTGTCCCACTTGACCTAGTCATAGTCATCTCGGACAAGAGCCCCGAGGGTAAGGCCATCTTCAATCTGAAGAAGGTCGTCAACCTCTCGGAACTCTCGGTCGAGACCCCCGATAAGAAAGGCACTCTCTCTCAGTGCCACAAGTGCCAGCTCTATGGCCACGCTGCGCGGTCTTGCCACTGCAAACCGCGCTGCGTGAAATGCCTGGGCGACCACGGCACGAGCGAGTGCACACGCACCCGCGATACCCCCGAACCACCAGCTTGCGTCCTTTGCCAGTCAGTAGGTCATACTGCTAACTACAAAGGATGTCCGAAAGCTCCTAGGAGCGTTAAAGGACGAAGCCGTCGTCTCTTAACGCGCCCTCCCCTTCCCACTAACTCACGCTGGCAACGATACACCCCTAAGGTGAATTTAGCCCCCCCGATGCCCAACTACGACAATTACAACTACAACCCGGCTCCCCCACCCAAGGCGAACGCCTGGGCCAAGGCGCAGTCTGCGCCTCAACCCCTCCTCAGACCGCGAGACCCCTATCCCCCCGTCGGACCTTATCGGCCTCCTCAGGCACGTGCTCTTTTGCCGACCCCAGGGCCCGCGCCCCGTCCCCAACAACAGCAGCCAGAAGGACAACAGGACAATCTGTCCCTAGTCCTCGAATATATCAATATCGACATGAGCGAAGTTGACGAGCTCTCGTCGAAACTCCGCTCTTGTAAAAATAGCATTCAAATCATCCGAGCACTTTCTGAGCACAAAGCGCTTATGGATTCACTCCGTAACGTCAAATAATAACCTTTCTAATGGCTAACGAAACGTATATAAAACCCCGTAGCATCACGCTAGCATGGTTTAATGCTAGCGGCCTCTCAGACCAACGCGATCAAGTCCACGAATTCTGTAAGACCTACCAGACAGACTTTATGCTAGTGCAAGAGACCTTTCTTAAACCGAGTAAGCGCAATCCCGGGATTGCGAACTACCGGGTCATTCGAAACGACAGAGTCACCTCCAATCTCGGAGGTACTCTTATTTACTATAAGAGGTCTCTTCTCTGCGTCCCGTTAATAACCCCTCCGCTGATCAACTTAGAAGCCTCAGTTTGCCGACTAGCAATGACCGATCATCAATCGGTCGTTATAGGTTCGTGTTACCTCTCCCCCTCTAAAGAATTACTCAGGAGCGACCTCGAGGCGCTCCTCTCCCTAGGTAGCTCGGTCATCCTGGCGGGTGACTTCAATTCCAAGCACGTCATGTGGGGGTGTGTAACCACCAACCCCAAGGGTACGACACTCTACGACCTAGTCGACCCGCTTGGAATCGAAGTCATCCCACCGCTGGAACCGACTCATTATCCGTTTAATGTCAACTGCAGACCTGACATACTAGACATACCACTACTAAAGAACGTTTCCCTTAAGTTCCGCTCGATTCAAGTATATCAGGAATTAGATTCAGACCACCGTCCCGTAGTCATGCGCCTCGGCCCAGAGCCAGTCAACCGACTCTCTCCTACTCCGACCAAGACGATAGTGGACTGGAAGCGTTTGGGGGAAGCCCTCAAACCTATCAGTTCACCCGACCTCGACCTCATCCCCGACGACATTGTCACGACCGACGACGTAACTCGCTCGATCGATGCCCTCACCAGCCACCTCACCACCGTCGTAGGTGAGTGCTCCAGGCAGGTGCCAGCGGTGGATGACCGCCTCTGGAACCTGCCTGCGAGCGTGAGGCGGCTGATGACGGCAAGGAACGCAGCAATCAGACACCACGACGCGGAACCCACCCCGACTACCAAATCCATTATGCAAGGCCTTCATCGCGCGGTAAAGAAGCTCATAAAGGATTTGCGTAACAATCGATGGGACGAACAGTTGACTGACATTTTGCCATCTCACCTAGCGTATTGGAAGCTGGCGAAAAAGTTCAAGTCAGACACCCAATCAGCTTTTCCCCCCCTCGAAAGGGTCGACCTTCCTCCGGCTTTCGAAGACGACGAAAAGGCCGAGTGCTTGGCCGAGAGCCTCGAAGCCCAATGCTCCCTCACCGACGATCACGTCGATCATGTCCACATCGCCGCGGTGGACCGCGAAATCGAACATAGAAACGCCCAACCTCCGACTGACCCACCCCTCGAGCCCGTGAAAGCGGCCGAGGTCGAATCGATAATCAAGGGTCTCAAGGTACGGAAGGCCCCTGGTGCTGACGGTATCAGCAACAGGGTGCTCAAACACCTCTCTGTCCCATTAGTTTACCTCTTAGTCAGCATCTTCAATGCCGCTATGAGCAATCACTCGTTCCCCGACGCCTGGAAGAGTGCCGACGTCATCGGCATTCACAAACCAGGCAAGAAATCTACCTTGCCCACTAGCTACCGTCCAATCAGTCTCCTCAGCTCTCTGGGGAAGATCTACGAGCGACTCATTCTGAGACGACTCTGGTTCACTGTAAACTCAAAGAAACTCCTCCCCGACGAGCAGTTTGGCTTTAGAGCCAAACACTCTTGCCCCCAACAGGTGCACCGCATCACGGAGCACATTCTCGCTAGCTTCAACAGATATCCGAAACCCCAAACCACGATAGCCGTCTTCCTAGACGTGGCTAAGGCTTTTGACAAAGTCTGGCACGCCGGGCTGATATACAAGTTATACCAGCTCGGGTTGCCAGACCGTCTTGTGCTCATAGTACAAGACTACCTCAAAGGCCGCAGCTTTCGCTATCGTGTCGAGGGAGTCAAATCAAATCCTCACCCCATCAGAGCCGGAGTCCCTCAGGGCTCCGCGCTCTCCCCGCTTCTGTTCTCACTGTTCACAAGCGATTTTCCGCGCCCCCCAAACGTAGAGATCTCCCTCTTCGCCGACGATACCGCGATTTACGCGACCGGATGGAAGCCAACCCATCTTCGGAAACGCATCCAAAAGGCGCTCGTCGCCCTCGGAGAGTGGTTCCGAAGATGGCGCATCTTGGTGAACCCTGAGAAGAACGCAACAATGCGCTTTACTGAGGACATCAAGCGGAACCTTCCATCCGGTCGTCTTACGATGTTCGATCAACCCATCCCGTGGACTAAACAAACCAAATACCTAGGAGTTACCCTTGATTATCGACTGAGATTCGACAAACACGTCAAAGTAGTCCGTAACAGGGCGTCCTTCTTCCAAGGCCGCCTCTACCATCTCTTAGGCAAGCGGAGTAAAATGTCCCTTAGGAATAAGGTGACGCTTTACAAAGCCTGCATCCGCCCCGTCATGACTTACGCGTCTATAGCATTCGCGCACGCCGATCCGGAAATCCTGGAGCCGCTCCAGGTAGTCCAAAATAAATTCCTTCGAAATGCAGTCGGCGCTCCCTGGTATCAGAGGAACGCCGACCTGCACCGCGATGTCGAGCTTCCCTCGATCAGTCAATTCATGAAAGATGCCTCTCGCCGCTACTTTGATGCGGCGCCCCACCACCCCAACCCGCTCGTAGTAAAAGCCTCCGACTATACGACAGACAGTATCGCCCTCCGTAGACGTCCCCGCGATGTCCTGGACGATCCGGACGACGCCATCGCAGTCAAAGTACTGGCAGCGATGGCCTCGTCCAATTCGACCACCTCTGGCAACTCGCCAGGGGGTATCAACACACTTAGACACAGACACCGACCTCGCCGGCGAGGTCGAAGGTCCCATAACACATAGTCAGATATTATTCGCTTTCGAGTTTCTTGCCGATTCTTCTCGAAGGTGTATTACGAATCGGCGGTCAGTTATAATAATCAATGAAAGGGCACCTAGCCATTGTTCAGGGCCCCCTCGATCACTACTTAACGGTAGCGATCCAAGGGTGTTTAGTTCGTTACCCCCCGTAATCAGACGGCCGTCCAAGCCGAGGGCCGTACCCCCTGGGTACCCTCGTGCGGGTCGTCTAAATTTTAACTTTGGCGTGCGCCTTCTGCGTCACGCATTGCGGCGGAGTGCTTGTAAGCGCCCGCCCCACCGTCCGGTTCAAGCTGTAGAGGCCAATAAGGCCAACAGCATTAGTCATTCCTAAAAAAAAAAAAAAAAAAAAAAAAAAGCTCTCACCTCATTCCGTTGTGGAAATTCGCCGTAAAATCACACCTCATCTGGTTGCCAGCTACGCGTTTCGTTTCACCTTTCTTCCCTTCGCTGATAGCTCCTCACGACGTATGAGGTAAGTACGTTGTATGCACTCGCGAGCAATTTGTTATATTTTGTTTACTGCTTCTTTATGTAAACCTTCAGATTGATGGGTAAATATTATAAGGACGGGGACAGTACTAGACATGACATGAAGATAGTTATGTCATGTTTTCATTATTTTTTTGAATGGGGAGTTGAATTTGTAGGTGCAAATCGGACATATTTATTTTTAATTTTACACCTAATTTAAATTTCTTCATTATTGTTACAGAATAATTATAGAAAAATGGCTTCAAGAATAAGGAAGAAAGAAGAAGAAAAATGAGTTTTTAACGAATTATGGACAGAATTATACTTTTTATCAAGTTTAAAGGAAAACCGTTATACTTGATTTGTCAAAAGAGTATTTCTGTAGTAAAGGAATATAACCTGAAGCGACATTACGACACTGAGAAAAACAAACACTTTGAAATCGTCATTAAAAAATCAACAAAACATATTTAAGGTTGTGGCAGACAACAGCGAATCGAATGTTCGTGCCAGTTACAGAGTAGCAGAGATTCTAGCTAAAAGTGAACGTGCGTTTACCGATAGTGAATTAGTAAAAGAGTGTGTCTTAGCTATCGCAGAAGAAATATGCCCAGAGCAGAAAAAAATGTTGAATGAAAGTTTTAGTCTCTCTGCCAGAACTTGCACCCGACGTACCGAAGACTTGGGTGCTAATTTGTGTGAACAAGTCAGGGATAAGGCGCAGTCTTTTGACTGCCTCTCTTTAGCGATGGATACGGACGTGTCAGATATAGCACAGCTACTCATATTTGAACGCGGCATTGACAAAAACTTTACTGTTTACGAAGAGCTTGTGAAAATGTGCAGTTTGAAAGGTACAACTACGGGAGAAGATTTATTTCACCATTTGGAACAAACTCTGGATTCATTGCAATTAAGCTGGGAAAAGTTAACAAGTGTCACTACCGATGGAGGCAAGAACATGAACAAAACAAAGGTGTTGTTGGGAGAATCATCAGCAAAGTGAAAGATTCTGGATCTACTGTGCCATTGATTTTTCACTGTATTGTCCATCAAGAGGCATTGTGCTCCAAGGTTATATCCTGGAAATAAATAATGGATACTGTAACATCCACTGTTAATTTTATAAGAAGAAATGGGCTCACACACCGTCAGTTCCAAAAGCTTTTGGAAGATCTGGAATCTGATCATGGTGACGTGGCTTACTACTGTGAAGTGAGGTGGCTCAGTCGAGGTGCCGTTTTGGAACGATTTTTTGATTTGAGGAAAGAAATTGGCAACTTCATGGAGATGAAAGGAAAGCCAGTGGAACAGCTTACTAACAAACAGTGGATTATCGTTCTTGGTTTTTTGACTGATTTTACTATGGAACTGAATCAGCTCAACAAACGCTTACAGGGAAAAAATAAATTGATTTGCGATATGTATTCAGATATAAAGTCATTTGAGATGAAACTGACACTGTTTATCAAGCATATTGATGAAAAAAGCTTGACCATTTTTCTAATAGCGAGAAAGCCGTGGAAGAAGCTGGAGATAATTTTAAGTGGCAAAATATTACAATGAGAAACGTGTTAACACAACTACAAACTGAGTTTGTAAATCGATTCACCGAATTTAAAAAGATCTCCCTTAACATGGAAATATTCCAAAACACTTTTGCAATTGATATTAATGATGTACCAAGCATTTTGCAAATAACATAGTAGATTTGCAAAGTAATAGCACACTTAAAACGGCATTTAAAGTAAGCACTGACTTTGTACAGTTCTAAGGAGGTTTAAGTTCTGAAAACTTCAAAGAATTGAAAAAGGTTGCTCAGCAGATAATCACTATGTTTGGTAGTACATATTTGTGTGAGCAGACTTTTTCAATTCTCAACTACCGCAAAAATAAGAATTGTTCGCGGTTAACGGATGAACATTTAGACGCGATACTGCGCGTGTCTACGACTAAATTGAAAGCAAACGTTAAAAAACTTGCAAGTCAAATGCAGCCGCAAAAATTTCACTAGTTCTTACTTTTATGTTAGTATAGTAATTCAATTTAAATACACATGATTGTATGAATATATGTGCATTTTATTTCAAATATTAAAAATACATGTCCGAACATATAATAAAAAGTGCGGCCCGCACTGATACTCTGCCAACATATGTGGCCCTGCTATAGCAAAAGGTTGCCGACCCCTGGTTTATAAGATAATTATGGATACATTTTGTCCTGAAAAAATAAAGGGTTCCTGTGGGATATGGGTCCAAATTATGTACATTAAAGATATAGTGTCTTTCTTTTTGGATGTTACTCTATATTCTATAATGAAGCCTAAACTGTATGTTTTTTTTATTTTTGACTGTATGTCTGTCAGTCTGTATCTTAGCCGCGCACGCGCCGGAACTACTGGATGAATTCAAAAGAAACTTGGTATGATTTGAGCTCGTACTACGAGGTAGGACATATGGTACTTTACATATCGAAAAATTTATGGGTTATTATTTAGGGGTTGAAACTTATTTAAAACTAGCTGTACCCGCGGCTTCGCACGCGTGGTCTTTTCTTTAGGTTCAAAGTACCATAATGTGCTATTCCAGGACCAATATACCAACATTTGATCAACATTTCTTTAGCCGTCAAAAATACGTTTATCAACTGCTCGGCTTCTAACTCACCAGATTGAAATACCAATTACACCAGATTTTAAATCAAACCCTAAGCTATCTAACAATGAAAACCGCATTGCAATCGGTCCAATAGTTTTTACGTGATGCGTGAACAAACAAACATACAGACACACAGACAGAGGGATATGTTTTTTTTATATTCTTGTTCAATACCCATTTTAAGCACCCAAGACAATTTTTTTATTTATCTCTTGTTACAGCTTTTTTCGTACCTATTGCTTTATTATAAGTATAGATATATGACTGTGTCAATGTGCATAAAAAAACCCGTCTAGTAGTTTCAGCGTGATACGTGTTCTTTTTAATAACTTTCAAACCCAATATTGCGGAAAACCTTTAGTTTTCGGGATGAAAAATATACAATATCCTACCTCGTAGTATGAACACAAATCATACCAAGTTTCATATGAATTAATTCAGTAGTTTCTGTGCGATGCGCGTTCAAGATACGGACAAACAGACAGACAGACTGACAAAAATAGAAAGTAAAACAGTTTTGGCTTCATTATCGAATTTAGAGAACCATCCAAAAAATATTATTTATTACTATAACTTTGGGCCCATATCCCGCAGAAGCCCTTTAATTTTTCGGGACGAAACGTATCCTCAATTTTATCATATAACTTAAGACGGTGCCAAGTTGCATCAAAACCCGTCCATTAGTTTCAGCGTGGTACGTGTTCTTTTAAATAATTTTCAACCCCTATCCTGCGAGAACCCATGAATTTTTCGGGATGTAAAGTATCCTATGTCCTACCTTGGTATGAACTCAAATCATACCAAGTTTCATTGTATATATTCATATCTTCAATGTACAGAATTGGACCCGTTACAGTTTTATTATAAGTATAGATAACACGTACCACGCTGAAAGTAATGGACGGGTTTTGATGCAACTTGGCACTGTCTTAAGTTATATGATGGGTTAAAGTTGAGGACACGTTTTATCCCGAATAAGTAAAGGGTTTCTGCGGGATATGGGTCCAAAGTTATGTTAATATTTATGTAATAAAAAATATTTTTTGGATGGTTCTCTATATTCGATACTGAAGCCAAACTGTTTTACTTTTTAATTTTGTCTGTCTGTTTGTCCGTATCTTGACCGCGCATCGCACCCAAACAACTAAATTAATTCAAATGAAAAAAATGCTCTTGGGTGCTTAAAAAAGATATTGAACAATTTTTTTTTGTTAATCGTGTCTTTCTTTCTGTTTGTCTGTATGTTAGTTTGTTCACGCATCACGTAAAAACTACGCGACCGATTGCAATGCGGTTTTTATTGTTAGATAGCTTAGCGTTTGATTTAAATCTGGTGTAATTGGTATCTCAATCCGGTGAGTTAGAAGCCGAGCAATTGATAAAGTATTTTTGACGGCTGAAGAAATTTTGTTCAAATGTTGGTATATTGGTCCTGGAATAGCACATTATGGCACATTGAACCTAAAGAAAAGAACACGCGTGCGAAGCCGCGGGTACAGCTAGTATACTATAAATGGATTT
Source organism: Alsophila aescularia (assembly GCA_946251855.1). Classification (NCBI taxonomy): domain Eukaryota; kingdom Metazoa; phylum Arthropoda; class Insecta; order Lepidoptera; family Geometridae; genus Alsophila; species Alsophila aescularia. The sequence continues at coordinate 33,161,233 of OX276379.1, read as the reverse complement.
ATCTACTAAAAAAACTACTGCACCAATTTTGATTTTTATTTGGGCCACACTGAAGGTTAGTCGAACAAAGCTAATAAAAAATACGTTTTTTCCACATATGTGAGTAAAGTGAATATAAGCACAAAAAAACAGGACAGTCAAATTGAAAAGTACTTTTGGAAGTCGAACAAAAATAACTTTGGATGACTTTGTAATCAAGACACTCGCGGAAACGATCACCCTTGTATGTAAGTCTCTTACTACATGCTCTATGACCTCGGTCGCGCTCCGCTGCCGGCAAGGGAGCCCTACTTGCCCGAGCTTCCTGCCTCACATAGTTACCCACTTGCAAGGTGCTGCAAGGTTAAGGTTACCTGTTACTGATGATCGTGTGATGTGGGTAAGTAGGGTAGACCAGATAGTCAAGAATATATGACGATATTAAGTTTCAATGGACGTTACTATGCAGTTATATATCTATCAATCTATCTATCTATACTTATAATAAAACAAAAAGTCCGTAAAATGAAGATAATGAAAAAAAAGGTCTATTCTACTGACCACGCGGGCAAAGCTAAATAAATACCTATAGAAAACTAATGTAATTAATACCAGGTTCAGAGTGTGACGTCATAACAGACTAATTTCGAAAGTAGGTTACACTTATTTGATTCTCTAAAATCCTATTGATTTATTGTGAGTGTGCACTATTTTATTGATCTTCATATTATGTCTATATTAGTAAACTAGTGACTCGCCCCGGCTTCACACGGGTAGCGCTCACACAGCGGCATTTTTCTTACTTTTAGCATATCTATACACGTCGTAACTTCTAAAAAAAATACGCCAGTAGGTAAGCGTAATTCAAAATATTTGGCATCAACGATCGTAGTGTTTTTTTTTACCATATACAACTGCATCATTACTCACTTGACAGGCTTGTTATTATTTAGTTTCCAAAGCAACATGTCATTCCGTTCTGTATTGTTGATACCTTGGGTTACATTATTGCAATTTTCGAAGGGACGTCAATGTTTTTTGAATAATAAAATGCCTCCCGTGTTACTCGCTGATAATGTAGCTTTAAACAGGTTAAAGATTTTTTTAAATCGGTTCAATATTTTTTGAGATTATCCATTACAAACAAACAAACATACAATCAAGTCTTTCCTCTATATAATATTAGTGTTTGATCTACGGATTACTTCTAAATGAACTAAATTTCTTCCAGTACCTACCTACGATGACGACGTTTTGATAGGTACGAAAAGAAGAAGTAGGAGCCCTGGCCCGTTAACCATATGGTTTGTGTATCTACATAAATGAAAATAAAACAAGTTGCAGAGCAATGACCAGTGTAACTCCATAGAGTTTCATATACACCCTTAATTTCACCGACTATCCTGGTCTACCAACCGGAACGCATGCAAAGCTTTACTACTAGGCGGAACGTTTCATGTCAGGAATGGTAGAGCTTCTTACGTATACTTTAGGGAAGCTCTGACGAGCATCATTAACATTTTGTATCTACTCTACCATCACATATACTGGAAGAGTCAATAAAATATAAAATGATTCTTAAGCTGGATTTCACCAACACTTGAAAAATATCTAATAATTTTCTAAAGAAAAAAAACAGTTAACTAGGAAAACTTATTATAATTTTGAACTAACTGTGGTTTAACTAAAGTTTAACTGTTGGTGAAAAAGATCTAATGCTTTTGTTTTAATCTGCCTTAATCTTTTTCTACAATGTTCTTTTTAACTATTAGCCGTATCGTATCAATTTATTTCAGTCAGCAAGTTATACAAACAAACAAATTAAGTATAGAAACGTTTCCAGGAAAAAATTATATTACACCTCTCAGTGATTCTAAAAAGTGCTCCAAATCGTTAAAATCACTTAATCGACGTAAAACGTAAAAGTATTAAATCAAATACTAACCGTACATACAAGTACTCGTATGTTTCGTTCATTATTCTATGAAAATAAAAATGTAGTAAATACCGAAACAAATGAGTGAAACTTTTGTCAATCTCGGCACCAGACACTGTTATTGCCATTAATACAATACCTTCTACAATTTTAGCAGATTGTTTTATTTTTCCACACCTACTTAATATAGGTACTTTCACCGACACACTAATTTTCTTCATCTACGAGCAATGATTACGAAGAATCACTGCTTCGTGATAAACCGGCCCGTGGAGCTATTCGAAAGCTTTCCGTGGTTTTAAACATAGGGGTGGCTATGTTTTTTTTTAAACTAGGAACCGGTAGTGCAGAGGAAGACTTTGTCAAGCAGGAAATTATTCTGGGTGATGACAGTGACGTAGGTTGATGGTCTATTTATAAATGCGAAATCAATTCGATTTGACTCTATGGTTGTAGTAGGTTTAATCACATTTTTAATTTCATGTTACATTTCATGTTTTTTGTGTTTTGTTATGAATCAAGAAAAGAAATAACGTCAAAAGAAAAAAAAATGGACCTTGCCCCTATAAGTTTTTCAGGGAAGGTATTCCAAAGCTTTAAGTGTAAAAAAACCTTAGATTTTTTACCTGTAGCTCTTTTTTTAAACAAAATATCCGCAGCATTTTGGGAGGCGCCTACCTACCACCTAAATGTTACGTGACATGGTATGTGAGTACAAAATGAAATAAAAATTAAAATGTACCTACTCTCCACAGAAATAACCCAACACAATTACTAGGTAATGACATATATTCCGTATTCAGGACTTCAGACTCCGCAGACCAAATTTTTGCAGAAAAATTACATGACTGCAACATAGTAAACAGTGATATGGTAGCCTAACGTTTCAATAGTGCAACTTAGAATACAACGAAACCAGGTTCGATCCTAGGCTCCACATCAATGACTTAGTTATGAGCGGTGTTCAATCGCTCCGTGCTTCTTTGGGCACATTAAGCTGTCGGTCCCTGCTGTTATTGATAAATAGCAGTCGTTAAGCCATGTCAGAGACGCTCGGGTGGCCTGACAAACTCTAACACCAGAGGCCAGCACTACCTCATACAACAAACAACAAACAAGTAAGACATGGCTACCCTATCATGACTGGCGTCGCGGCCTTTTACAGTAATTGGATATTACTTCAGCTGATCAGTATAATATTTAGGCCGTGATTGTATCCGTCAAAATAGTTTTTGATATGTCATTTACATGAAGCTTCTAATTGATTTGTTTTAATTTGTAGCTAGAAATTTTAGCTGGTGAAACATAATTTGACTTAAACGAAACGTCTTAAAAGTTCATTCAACTTTGAATAACTTAATATTTAATTAATTTTTAATCTGGCTAGAATGCACAAAATGGCCACAAATAAAAAGAACATAACTTTTCTTACACTTTTTTAACTTATTTGAAAAAGTTGCACAACATGTCTAGCCAGACATGTTTGAAAGGAATAACTTGTTTGCTAACAGATAAAACGAAACAATATTATGACAAAAAAAACGACCGAAACGAAGTCAAGCTCATACATATGAATCACCTTATAAGAAACAAAAGATAAACGTCACGTACCTATCAGTTTTGAAGGAATGCGCATTTAGAGATGGAATGATATTAATGCATAGAATGCATAATTTGCAGCGGTAATAATAATAAGTGTAATAACCCGACTATTCCAGCCATTTCCTGGGACGATAACAGCTTACCGAGCCGAGCTTTTGCCATTGCCTGCGCTCACTAGACAAAACTACGCGGCAAAATTAAAAAGTTACCTGTCAACTTGCCACTTGACTGAACACTGGCCACTAGCACCGCTCTCCAGACAGCTGTGTAAAAAATACAGCTGAATAAAAAATATGCAATCGATATTGTTTTTCCGCGTCTAAAATAAAACAACGTTTATAATTGACGGCGTGTCCTTGTTTGAGAGCTAAATTTGCGTGATTGGAAAGGATTAGAACTGTTTGTTACAAGAGCACTTCGATTGTTCTAATAGTCGTGAGTTAGGTATTGTGTAACAAAATTAATCACTTAATCATCATACAAATCCGTTATAAAAAATATAACGGCATTCGAAAAACTTAAATTAAGATAGTGTAGATAAATAATATTATGATCACGAACTCACTGTCTGAGCCTCGATACTCATCATCAAAGGTACATAAGGTATTAAGTTCACTTTTTGTTCGTAATTTTTATAGCTTGATAAAGAATATCATTCATTTCAGTGTATAATATAAAGAATATATCTTATGACGACTTAAAAATATTATATCTAGATACACTGTATGGCAAAATAAACCAGTGCCTAATATTTAAAATCAATGAATCTTATCGCCTCTTATCCAATCCAAGTTAATGACCTACCTGCTCAATTAAAAACATACGTCACAGTAAGAATGACACGACCGGAAGAGGGAAAGGACCAAATGCGCTCACATGTCTCTTCATTATAAATTATTATTACTTAGTTTGTTGAGCACTGGCAATTTATTTAGTTGGGACTGGATATTTTACTAGGATAATCTTTGTTAATAAATGTGCGTAGGTACTTAAAATTATTGATTATATTTTTTAATGCACTCGGTACTGGTAGGGTAAATTTTAAGAAGATGCGTTTCATAATAGCTCCCATAAAGGTAAAAAAAGGTATATATTATTTACCTGTCCATTAGAAGACGCCCGCTAGGAATTAAGGAACAAAGGCACAAGCCGATTTCCGTTCTACCTTTTCAACTTGGCAGGGTAGCAGGTGCCGCCGGTCGGTGGGCGGGCGCACGTGACCGGGCGCCACTCGCGCGCTCACCTCGGACGCCGCCGTTCGAATTTTGAATCCGGAACGTTAACCGTTTGTATTTTAAAATTTTGAATTTTCGTGTGCCAGTCAGTGTTGGGAACTTATTGAGGATTTTGTGCCAGTGTATTTTCAGGATACAATTTTGGGCACGTAAGTTTGTTTATTATTTATTAATATGTTAATACAAATATTATTTATAGAGAGAAAAGTGCATTTGGTAAATTAAAACTAACTTACTTAATTGAAAAAATATACATCTTAGTAGGTACCTAAAGTCTCTCAAAAATTTATAAAAAAGGTTCCGTGTTGCTAATATTCAAACTTCTTAAGAAAAGACATCAACGGGTTCAACCGCTACAAATAAATTATCGAGTCTGTGCGGCAACGGACATTCAAAGACGTTTTAGTAATTGTAATAAAATATCAAAACTGGTATTTGGACACATCTTTATGCTAAATGGATCGAGTTTAGGAATCTATTTTAATGTTAATCAGATAGTTAGGTATGTAGATAATTCCGTAGAAAACAAAGATGGATCAATAATTTTTCAGCCTTTTTAATATTTCCAAGGTGGTGTCAATATGAAATAAAAATTAAATAATTGTTGATACAATTTCAGTTTTTGAAGAAAAAACTGAAAGCATCGCTAGAAAAAGAGCAAGAAGACGACCCTGCAAAAGTTTATCCTCAGAAAAATCATTTAAGTTATCAATGACGAACAAAATTTTTTTGTACCTAAATCTCTGGGGTTTTCCGGAAACTTTAGGTGCAAAATCAAATTTTACCTGTTTTTGAACAACATGTTTTGAATTTGCATTGCAGGAAAGTCATTGGTCATCACAAAAATACCAAAACAACTAATAATAATGATTTTAAAATGTGTTGACTGCATTATTAATTATACAACAGTTGGAGAAACTTGGAAACAATTCTTTGAATAAAAAGCGACTTAAAATTGGATAAAACTTCTAAAACAGTTTTGATGAAAATTTTTGAGATCACAAGAAATTTTTCAAATAAAAATAAATATCCAATGAAGATACATATCATGATAATAATGATATGTATCTTCTTATAATGATGGTACAGTCATCAAACTTAATATTGCAAAATTAACAAATTTTGCGTTCAAAGTAAATTGAAAAGGTTTGAACATATTCAATGACTTTTGTAGCTGACATACAAAAAAATTAAAACCAGTCAAATTGAGAACATCTTTTTGGATATAATTTAATCAGCTCAGCTCATGAATGGCTGTATAACCAAGTCAAAGGCGTTTTTACTTACAATTTCTTGCCGCAACACAATATTGTTTAAACAAACGTTCAAATAACGTTTTTGCTCGTGATCGCCAACATAACGTGACTTACCATCACGTCCTATCATGTAAATACATAAGATATGTACAACTTGTTATTCGTATAATAAATTATGTGTTAATTTAAAGCCTGACTGATAGGTGACATAATAAGTACTACGAGTACTAAATGGTGGTTCAAGGGCAACAAGTACCTAAAGATCAAATACATAGGAACTTGGTTCAGACCCTTCTTCAAAACTTTGTATCTCAGGATCCAACAATATTACTGAGCAGGTATGCAAGAAGTATAATTTCAAATGCAATGCAGAACTTTCAATAGAAAAGTCATAGACGTCACCGCGCTCTAGTAGGATTTTAGTCCTTCAAACCAACACAGTCCTACAATGACTAGGCCCTTGAAAACTTTGAGCAGATTGAAAAACATACGATGCTGAACTGTAGCACTTACCTACACGCACTGGTACTATGAAAACTGAAGTTGTACCAGAGTAGTACACACTACACAACCGGCAACCGTTACAATTATAGTACCATCTATAGTCAAAAATTTCGCAAAAAAATAATACTTTTCCCCGAATTCCATATGTACCTACTCATTTTCTCTAGCTTCTGTTCATGTCCTAACTCACACAATCATGTGGAGTCGGTACAAGTTGCAACTTGTATCTTCTCTTCCATTTCTACCTATCAGCCATTATCTCAACACTCGCTCCCTTCTCACAGTACATTCTTTCTTCTTTCCCAGATTCCATCCACACGTTTTGCCCATTCAGTTCTCTAGCTTTCATTATTAAAAAATAACTTCTAAGAACAAGGTAGGTAAATACAATCGCAAGGTTCCTGTCCTTCGTGGAAAATAATTTTAACAGACACGATTGTTCCATTGTTACTAGGTCGTTATAATTAGCTAAATGTGGTAAAAATTAAGACTGTGTGCTCTACAAGCCCAATGTCAATCACATTGTGTGAGCGTAAGCCAAGCTTGGAGTTGAAAGAATACTGGTTGCTTTATATTTTTAAGGCCCTTTGAATGTAGTTAATAATGAACGAACATTATTATTTTAGACATTATTCAAGTTAACCCGACTTACCCGATTCCAGTCAAACGATTGCGTAGTGAGATCGTGGTCAAACGATTGCCTAGTCCGTAATAAATGAAATAAAAAACTGACTTTTCAAAATTTCAATTTAATCTGCTATTAATCAGTTAATTAATACAGCCGGGACCGACAGCTTAACGTGCCCTCCGAAGTACGGAGCGATGGAAAACCGCACATAACTTCAGTCAAAGTCATTGGTCCGGCATCAGGACCGAACCCGGCATCGTTTGATTCTAAGTTGCACTATTGAGCTGTTAAGCTACCATCGCTCTTATGAAAGACCAATCAGTTTAAAAAACAATAGATAAGCGTATATACCTCCTCACAAAATAAAAATAAAAACATAATAATATTTTGGCCCATGTTGAATTGCAAGTATGTTTATTTTTATGAATCCAAACCAATATATAAAAGTGAAACTTGGTCTGTTTGTTTGGGGAACATTCACGCCAAAACGGCTGACTTGATTTTGATGATTCTTTGTAAATAGGTACTGTACAATATAGAGACTAACATAAGATACTTTTGTCCCGTAAAATGGTAAGTTGCTACGGGAAAACTGGATAAATGTCGATTCCTCGCTGTATGGAACAGAATTACATGATGCCGCTGAAAATAAATAATAACAAGTCTGACAAAAAGCATCAAGACCGTTGGTAATATACTTTTGCATTGGTTTTCAATATCCTTGATGAACTTAGGATCCTTTGTTTTCGCAATAAACCGTAGTCCGCGCGGACGAAGTCGCAGGTGAAAGCTAGTCTTCTATAAAAAAGAGGTCAAAAAAGGCTCAGTCAACTCGACGAAGGATTCTACATTAGAAACTAATGATAAATTTAATTTCAGTAGCATTTTGATTAAAAAAATACCCTAACAACAAATTAATTTACTTGCATTGTGTCTCTCTGTAGCACTACTTAAATAAATCTTATGATAATTATGTAAATAGTTAGCAAATAGATTTCATTAGGAATGCAAGATATGCAAAAGTCAGTTCTTTATGTGGCACTCCTTGTGCGATGCAAGTTTGCTGCGCAATATCACAAAGTTTTCTAAATCAAAGCATTTAATATGAATATAGGATTGCATAAAAACCTTGTTTTGATGTACCAATTTTAGCTTTTATAGAGAAGTTATTCGAGTATGGTTAGAATTTACCACCATTTAAACCAAACTTAAGTTAAAACATATGTTATTATTACACTCCTATCTTAAGGATAGGAGAATGTAGTTTTTCTTTACTTAAGGTAAAATACTAAACCATTAAGGTAAAATAAAATCTGAAGCAAAAGAAGTAACTCAACATAATAAACATGTTACCTAAATGTAGCAAACAGAAGAAGAAATCAATACATCCTGACCTAAAACAGCGAAGGTCAAAAGTGTCCGAACCCCACAGAAACCAGTTTGAATCCTCATGGAAAAGCTAATGTCAAACACGTGACTTATTTATAGAAAACGATATGAGAATCACCTTGAAGGTTGTCAATTTTTATCAAGAATGGAATAAAGTTTATGGTTAGGATTAAGTCTAGGTAATAAAACGTACTTATATTGAACGTCGATATTCGATGTTGCACTAAAGTCGAAAATGTATATGGGTTTCAAACCTCATCTAGGAGGCACCTGACTTGCCATCCTAGGAAGCTCCTGTCTAGCAACCCAAGAAGGCTCGGTCGTTCAGTCCTAGTCCTGCATCCTTAGGATACTCCTGTCTTGCTACCCTAGAAGGCTTTATCGTGTAGTCCCAGTAGGCCCTGTCTTGCATCCCTAGTAATACTCCTGTCTTGCTACCCTAGAAGGCTCTGTCATGCAGTCCCAGTAGGCCCCTGTCCTGCATCCCTAGGGTACTCTTGTCTTGCAACCCTAGAAGGCTTTATCGTGCAGTCCCAGTAAGCCCTGTCTTGCATCCCTAGTAATACTCCTGTCTTGCTACCCTAGAAGGCTCTGTCATGCAGTCCCAGTAGGCCCCTGTCCTGCATCCCTAGGATACTCCTGTCTTGCAACCCTAGAAGGCTTTATCGTGCAGTCCCAGTAAGCCCTGTCTTGCATCCCTAGTAATACTCCTGTCTTGCTACCCTAGAAGGCTCTGTCATGCAGTCCCAGTAGGCCCCTGTCCTGCATCCCTAGGATACTCCTGTCTTGCAACCCTAGAAGGCTTTATCGTGCAGTCCCGGTAAGCCCTGTCTTGCATCCCTAGTAATACTCCTGTCTTGCAACACTAGAAGCCTCTGTTGTGCAGTCTTAGGAGGCTCTTGTCTTGCACCCCTAGGAATCTCTTGTCTTGCAACTCTACAAAGCTCTGTCATTTTTTACTGGTTTTAAAAATTTCAAAACATTATGTCGAGGCTGAATGCTAAATGTAACCCAAGTTGTGAACGAGTTTGAGGGGTGACTCAAAGCACAAAGCATGCGTTAAGTTTATTACATTTTAATTACTCAAGAAAGTAAATTATCTATTAGAGATATTGATAATGTTTATTAAGTTTACACCATACTACTCCGTAAACGAATTTCTCAATGATTGTTGTGTACTCTCGCAGTAGGTGCGGGGTTCCAGTGAAAAAAACATGGCGGAGTGAAGAGAAACGAGACTTTTACACGGTCACTTGAATGTTTATTAACTTATACTTAAACGCGGTTATAAAGTATGGCTAGCGTAGCCTTTTTTTTTAATTAGGCCCTTTGGCCTTCATTTAAAACAATAAAAATGTATCTATGTCTTATGAAACAGTTTCACAGAACTAAAGTAACCTTCAAGGCAATACATATAAAACTTAAACAACGTTAAATGGTAGAAAACGCGTAAGCCACAATTTACAATATTTATAAGTACCTATATAAATTTAATTAATGTTACTAGAAAATATTAAATATTAAAAAAAACTGTTGGTTAATTAAATCTTTAAATCATTACATTTACTTTTTCGACACCTTATTGGCATCATACATTATTATAATTTTGACATTAGTGAAATAATAACATCATTGCTTTCCTATATTTATTCATTACATACTTTGCATTTTTTATTAATCATTTTAAATGTATTATTACAACTGATAACTACGTGCTGAGCAGGTTGTTAGCCTGACGGCAAGCGCCGGTTATAGCTGCTTTGGCTTTAATATATCCCTAGAACGAGTTTTTATAGTTTTCGAAAACGAAATGTAGTTTTGTGTAGCTCTATACATTTTCTGGCGCCTCTAGCGCCTCTAGCGGAAACTTGAAGGAAGTTAAGAAAATGTATGGAACTAAACGAAACTACATATCGTTTTTGAAAACTATGAAAACTCGTACGAGGGTACAGAACGTATTCACGCACTTTGCAGCGTTCACCCTTGAAACATTAAACGACAGAAAAAACTGCTGCTTTGTGCTGAAACATTGTGATTCATGCCCACAATTTCAAAAGTTATAAAATGCTTATTATGCAATAAAATGACTTTTCCATTGAGAACGTTAACCATTTTACTTTCCTAGGTAACGAAACTTAATTAAAAGAAACGTATTTTGTGTGTACACATATGTCTTCAAATTCTTCAACAAAAAGTTAGGCAAGTTCCTTACCTAGATAACTGTCAGTCTTTTATTACCGTATATTGACACTTGCGTTGCATGCCAATAAAATAACTGTGTGACAATAAAAAGATCTATACATTACAGCAATACAATCGTCATTCTTGTGGCTAAAACCAGTATAACAATATAAACAGATAACTTTCCCGTTTTCTAGGGTAACAAACATTTATGTAGGTAAAATATCTTAAATCTAAAACTTGATATTTCAAAGATTCAAAGATTTGCTTGCAACCCGTGGCTTTAGATAGATCGATAGATAGGTAGATAGAAAATTCTTTATTGCACACAAAAGATAGGTACATAGACGAACTTAATGCTTTCACACAGCTTTTCCTAAAAAAAATATAAATTTTCCCAGAAAATAATAAGTTTAGACTAACTCACTTCTTATAAATATTGTATCTTAGAATAGGAATACTTTTATTTTCAAAAATAAATTCTATAAAAACATATTGAAAACCTAAATTAAGTAAAAAAATGTTTTTTTTTGCTTGAGCTGAAAACCAGCTTATTGCTCAGCACCCCTTTCCTTTATTGTTTTTCTAATGTACACCCTTCGCATCAGGCTTTCAAAATATATTTTGACCACGTTTTACATTAGATATTAAGAGAACCAGTTAACCAAAACGGTCTCGGTACTGCCAACCGACCCGATCTCACATTTCATAACGTAAATCTACTAGATCTATGCTTTTTAAGCGTTTATTGGTAGACTTTTCTAAGTAATGTGATGTTTTCCATCGCTCCGTGCATCGGAGGGAACGTTAAGCTCCCGGTCCCCCCATGTCGTTAAGCCATGTCAGAGGCCCAAGCAAGCAAGCATTTATTATTAGTTCATTCATTCATACGACAAGCAAGCAAGCATTTATTATTAAATTATTCATTCGTTGATTTATGTTTACTGTTGAATATAATTATTGTTACATTATATTTAGAAACATTCCCTATACATTTAATCTATATCTTCTATACATCTATCTATCTATACATATACATTTATTAAACATTATATTATTTGTTATATTATTATACTACAAATAAATAAAGTTGAAGTGTCTGTTTGTAATGTCAAAATAACAGCTTTTTACTAAATGCATATGAAAGTATACACGTGCTCATAACAAAAAAGCCATATTGTTTTGTCTGTCTGTCTATCTGTTCCCGCTAATCTCCGAAACGGCTGGACCAATTTGGACAGGATTTTCACTGGAAGATAGCTGATATTACAAGGAAAAACATAGGGTACTTTTATTTTCGAAATCTTGTTGTTCTGCGTAAAAAAAATAAACTCATAAACTTTGACCACGCGGGCAAAGCCGTGGGCACAGCTAGTAAATTTAATAAGAAATAAACATGTTCTCAGCTTAATTGATTTGATAACCTGACTGACACTTGCCACTTTCTATTATGCATGTGAAATGTAGAGTGATAGATTATGCAAAATCACCACTTAGCTCAAGCAATCTGCTAAGAGAGAACTTCGGTATGATTTAACACGTATTAAGGTAGATTTCTTGTTATAAATATGCAAATACTTATACCTTTTTAAATCAAAAGCACCCTAGTACCTAAGTACATAGTATTATCTAATGGACGTATGAGTTAGGATTTTGTAACACGCAATATATATTTCACGGATTGAAATATCTTTGCCACAGCTCTTTCCGACCGTCTCAAATCGATCCCTTATTGACATGTCAAGTACTTGTTCGTAGAGAAGCACTTGACTATTGGCAACTTCTAAAGTCTTTGGCGCATTATTTAGTTTCTCTTTCTATCAGAAAATTAAAGCCTTCCAATCGTGAAGCATTCGTTTATTTACTAACTTCGTTTTATTGGCGTCTTTCGACATGAGTCCTTCAGACAAGAACCGCATAACGTCAGCACCTGAAGAGAGAGCGAGAAGGAAACACGTTCCGGTGCAAGGAGTGGTGCAGTATGCGTTTTTGCTGGTGCATTTCTGCAGTTTTAGCTGTGGGTCAAGTTATAAAAGAGTGTACACTTGTAATAAACTGAAAATAAACCAAAACGATGTGACGCACGTGTCATATCTAGACAAACGTAGAGAACAACCACAGAATTACTAATAGTACAACAATAGTACAACGTACAACTGATTTAACTTACTATAAACTGATTTAAAGTCACTTCGAACTCGAAGGAATGGTCCTTCGAAATAACTTTGAATGTGCGTATCACCCCTGTCCCTACCCCTACCAAGCATTTGGCATGCTATATCCTCCAATTCATTGATACTTCCTACCACACAGGTATGTTTAGTATTTTTTGAGTTTATCCATTACAAACAAATATTCAAACATATAAACATAGGCACAAAAAATCATATCTTTTCTCATTTTAATATTAGTGTAGATGTACGAGTAGATAGTGTAGATTTCGCAGTACTTGGTTTGGCGCTATAGCGACCAACGTCGAGCAAGCGAATAAGTCAATGAATCTTTTATCTGGCTAACAATTCGTCTCCAAATGGGTGATTTTTTTATAACAACTCGCCCCGCTGCCGCCTGTACCTAGAACAGGACGTTAGACAAAAGCGTTCGCCGGTCGGCCTTCGACGGACCGGTTGGCAGCCGCTTACTTTCGCATTGCGTCCACGCGCCTGCCTCAAACCGACTTATTTCGTGAATTTATTGCTGAATTACACTTGTTATTATATCCAGCTGTAAAATTATCAAGCTTATTTATTATATACTGAATAAATACATCCAAAATTACCACATAATAAATAATAGTACAACAAATAAACCGCTTCTGATTATGCGACTTCTATCATCCTCACTTTTTTAATTCAGCTGCAAAAAGTGTTCAGTTCGGTGCGTTTTTTTATGTGTTCTTTAAGATACATCGGTTTCTCCAAAATTCCTGAATCGATTTGGATTTGTTTGTCGTATGACGTAGTGCTGGCCTGTGGTGTCAGATATTTTTTGGCCACCCGAGGGCCGATCAATAACAGCCGGGAACGACAGCTTAACGTGCCCTCCGAAACTCAAAATAACTTAGAAAAGTCTTTGGAGCCTACTGGCGGAGCCTAGAACCGAATCCGGTATCGTTGGATTCTTAACTACCCGAATGCACCGAGGGTTATGTGTTTGGGTTGTATGTATGTTTGTTTGTTCGTTTTTAGGCGCGTCCTACAGCCTAAAAAGCTTGATGAACCTTGATAAATGAGGTATCATTGGATTGATATTGATCACGAGACTACTTTAAGATATATGAAGTGTCAAGAAAACGAATATGGCAGCTTTCAGCTGCAAATGTAGTGTAGGACGCTAACCGGCTAGATGGAGCGACGATCTGCGCAAGGTTTCTGACAGATAGTGGACGCGAAGAGCCGAAGATCGAAACAAATGGCGTGCCTTTGGAGAGGCCTGTGTCCAGCAGTGGATAAAAACAGGCTGATGATGATGATGATGATGATGACTCTGTTGGTTTGTCTCAAAAATAATTCTACACGCCACGCATAAATTAGTCAAGAAGTCGTTGTGAAGTTTTTTTTTCTTCTAGAAAGCTTTTAACTATTTTCTCTAATTGATATTACAATCTAGCCTTAAATTAGGCCAACAATTTTATTTAAACTTAAACTATTAAAATTTCTTAACTAAGAATGTGTCCAAAACTTTTCTTATTGTGTCAATTAAGATGAAGACACTTTGTTCATGTCGAGGGGTCCAGCTCCTCGACCATACGGAGATAGTAAGAAAATTCAAAAGAACAAAACCGTTCGAATTAGTGTCAGTGATTTTTGTGTAAATGCTAATGAAATGATCATTCACGATCTGTAGCACTTTCATTAATTCAAACGGTTTTGTTCTTTTGAGTCTTCTCACTATCTCTGTATGGTCGAGGAGCTGGATCGCCTCGACATTTACATGATAGTGAAGTATAATGTTGATGAGCTTCTGCATATTTTTAATGACTTTGTTAACAAACTCTACATTGAGGTCCCGATGGAGATCGTCGTTACTTATGTACAAGGGAGCATTTACAATTTCCCTCAGTACCTTATTCTGGAAATCCACTAATCTGACTCAAATAGAATCTTGCACTAATCCATACCAATATATAAAAGTGAATCGTTGTCTGGTTGTTTTGGTTGTTTGCGGGAGTCTTAACGCGATAATGGCTGGACGGATTTTGATGAAATTTGGAATAAAGATAGCTTATACCCTGGAATAAAACATAGAATACTTTTTATTCCGTAAAATTGAAGGTTTCCATGGGAAAACTGGAAAATGTGGATTACTCGGTGCAAGGAACGGTTTCCCTGGAAATGAAATAACAAGTCTGTCAAAAAACATCAAGAGCTTTAGTGTTCTACTTTTGCATTGATTTTTAATGTCCTAGAAGAATATAGGCTGCTTTTTATCGCGATAAACTGTAGGCTGCGCGGATAAAGTCGCGGGCGGGTAAGCTAGTATTTAATATAATTGTCAGTCAGTCAGTGAGCCACGGTACTGTTTTATAAGTAGATAGATATAGAATAGCAATATAGAACATTAACACAGCCTTCAAAACCACTCCCAAGTTATTTTCTCTGCCTACAATCACAGCAAAGTAGCTACTCTACCTACTATATCCAAGTTATCCAAGCTTAGGTATTACCAACCACCTACCTGAATAACATTCCTTGCTCACAGCAACAGCAACACTTGCAACAGTCCAGTTTTGAACAAACTCTTTTGACTTTCATACGTGACCTTCGGAACGACCAGCTTAATCAAAGCATTATTTAAGGTCAAACTGGTTTCATTAATATTTGAAGCAAAATAAACACGTGTCAGATAAAATACTAGTGAAAGCTATTTCAAAATGCCTGCTCACAATTTCGTCATTAAAATTAAAGCTTCGAAAACAGGAATTTTAAATTAATTAGAAAATTAATAAACACGCTTGCCCTGCCAAAAAAATAGAACTTATGCCAATAAATTATACATTGTTGGAATGTGTTCATCAAGGCCTCCAATTTGATACCCATATTGTAAAATTGCTGCTACATAGGATTCCTTTTCAAAAAAAAAATAGCCTGTTACTGGCGAAGATATAAGGATTTTAACGATATCCCATACATCCAAATTTAAAAGCTATGGTGGAACAAAGAAACTCACATACATACATGAAGCCTAAAACATTATATACACTCCTTTTTTGGGCAGTCGTGTAAATTTAAACTTAAATTCATCAACTGAAAACCTACCTAACATAGGTACATTACATTACAGGAATATCTATTAGTTATATTTTCGAGGAAGTAGTAATCATGACTCATCTATCTTATAACTACCTATATTAATTATTATATAGTTGTGATAAACGGAGGCCCCAGGTAGAGCACTCCCAGGGGCACCCGAATAACCCCCATGTATGTTCCGCGATTTTTGATATTTTCAGAGTTATTCTATTTTTGATTTTTTACCAACATACAAAAAAACAACGGAATTCTATTGTTAGTTTGATCAAAATTACTAAGTTTGTGTCAAAATCTGGAGTTCAAAAAACAAAAATGGAATAACTCCGAAAATACCAAAAATCGCGGAGCGTACATGGGGGTTATTCGAGTGCCCCTGGGATTGCTCTACCTGAGGACCTCCGTTTATCACTACTTCCTGGGACACCTGTATATAATAATTAATATAGGTAATTATAAGATAGATGAGTCATGATTACCATTTACCTCAATTAATTCCACTATATTGCCATTTATAATTAACAATTTATTTCATTTTTTGAGTTAAAAAGTAAGACAAAGTAAGACGAAGTTTTTTTTTTTTTTTTTTTAGTTTTTTTTGCGTTAAATACTCGTATTATTCATAACTCATGAACATTAACATAAAATATTAGCTACTTAATAGTTGAACTTAATATTTCGTTGCGTTGCGAGAACAGTTTGAAATTATATATGTATTTACTTTTCCAATAATTTGATATGTCCGTCGGACTCATTGACATATTTTCAAAGTAAACAAAGTGACCAAACATAGTTACGACACGTCAGTCAAATCAAAACCGATACAGCACGATTTTGTGAAACCTCACCGGCTAAGCAAAGTTTACACGTATGTGTTTCTTAAGCCGTGTCCACACTGACATTACGTATTTGTGCGATGAATGCTATGATTAATTACGTAAACTTCTTTTTGCGGCGATCATTCGCAGGTGCGGGATGCGGAGACCCAGTGGGTCAACAATTTGTTACGAGGACGCTTGCTCGATCTGCCGGATCAAAATGTAATTTACATATTTAGAATTCGACATAATATGCGAACTGAATGTCTTCTGACGTAACTATGTAAAATTATGGTAGAATGCGACCTTGAATGTTTATAGAATCACGTTGTATGAATTTTAACCGATTGGAAGCTTCCAAAAAATGTTTGGACACATTCTGTCACGTTCTTATTAACGCGTTGTACACTAAATTAGTGTGTCTGTAATTATAAATGAGTTTAGCTTGTTAAAAGCCAGTTTGCTAATAGTATTCAAACGGTGCTTCGCAACAGGTGTAATTACAGCGCATCAGCGAACTCATAATTCAAGTATCAAGCACGAACACGACGAAGCGATTGCTCTGCATTTTTGCAATGCAAGTTTCCGCGGCGAGTCCGCGGGTCAGTAGTGTGTGACGCGCCGGTCAGTGTGTGCAGCCCTCAATATGACCTATTTTTATCAATAATTGTTGAATAATTCCTACAAATCTAATTAAACGTGTTTTTGAGTGAAAACCTGAACCAGACTGTGAATGTGCTGTAGAATTTGTTGTGAAAATTAACCACGAAAACAAGTAAAAAGTAATTATGTGAAATTACTTTTTAAACTCTAACGAAACAGATATATTCTTATCTTTTATTGGAATAATGGTACCTCTAAACGGACAAAAGTCGTTAATTCGAAATCTTAGATTTAGCAGTCTTTAGGTACACATTATGGTTTTCTCTTCTTTGGCTCGCTTGAACGTAAAAACAACACTTAGATATGTGCAAGGGTCTTGTTGTACCATAACATTTAATTTTGAATTGATTTTCGTAATAATATAAGGGTATAATTAAACGCACATAAAAAATTGACAGTTTTTCCTATCTGAATATACTACACGTACTTCAAAAATACTGTTTGCCCACCAACATTTGCAAATCTAAATAAATTAAACTAAACTTCTAAATGGACATTTTATAACCTAAAGTCATCATGTACAACCTAACTAACCGACCTAGTTTTGTAGGCGCAAATCAAACATGAAAATGAACATGTCCAGCGTACCATAATGTCTAGTGTATTAAAAACTGTAGTTTTCTTTCCAAACGAGGGGTTTATAAGCTTTATGTGAGGGAAATGGAAATGGGATAAGAGCTAGAAGTGGGACATAAAAAGATAGTAACGTGAGCAGGAAAAAAATGGCCAAATGCGAGTCGGACTCGCGCACTGAGTGTTTCATGCAAACTTAACATGAAAGTTAATTTAATGTGCGATCAGTAGGTATTTTTGATCAGAAAATCATATTTTATGCAAATGAAAGTAAATTTAATGTGCAATCTGTATTTTTGGTGTACACGTAGATTATTAGGTGTAAAGTCTTTTATGTAAGAATATTTTTCAGGTGTACGTTTTATAATTTATAATTCCACATCAATGAGAATTTTCAATATAGTAAAAAAGTCTTGGGTTTTTCGTGAGTCGTCAAGCATTGTCCTGACAGTTGACTGATGACAACGATTATGAAACAATAAACATATTTAACTAATGTTTTACGTAATAACTACTGACCCTAATGACTGCGGATTGGAATGCTAAGGTGGAAGCACTGGTAATTGCAATGTTAATAACTTCAAGGTGTCATTGGACTGGTTTGGAATGTTTCTACGGAGAACGCAAAATGGTAGTATGGTACCTTTTAGATGTGTCTTCTCAAACAGCTCATCGACAAGATCAAAGTTTAGATCTTTTTAAAATGGTCCTTTGGTTGTTTCTACTTTATTGAACATTTATAAAAAACATGGTATAAAAATAATTCGTACGACGTAAACAAGTAGTGAATGCTACGTACGTTTAGTTGCTTTAAAAAATAAACATTGTACCTACCTAAATAGACTTCATAAAATATCAAAGAAGGCTTCGTATCAGAATATAAATACAATTCAAGAAAGTAGTAGGTTAAAATTTTATACAATTAGATTTGTTTCTTTTTGCTTACGCATGCATAGATCTAGTTAAAGGGAGGATGGTACTGCATGCTTTATTATCACGTAAACAAACTGGACCAGATACAACAACCGGCAAACACACCCACACAGTTTCTATCGTCGTGCTTCATGAGCATCAACAACAAAGATAGATAGACATACGCAGACTGTAGTGAGAATGAGAGTCACTGCTAACACATGCTACACAAAAGCCACTCCAATTGTGACTAAGGCCAAAGAAGGCAATTGTGTGCGTTGCACCTAACATATGCGGTCCACGCCCGAGCAGCTGGCACCTAATCTACCCACTTTTAAATCGATCTATTTATTCATGGGTTTTTTTGCGTTTCACAGAAGTTCTACCGATACAGTTCAAAGTTACGGATACTAAAAATTAAAATAATATGAGCGAACGGAATATCACTAGTAATCGCGGTTGATTCAGTACTGATAAAACATTTTCGAGTGTCCGGTCTTGAGATACTCACGTGGTAGCGAACATGTAAAAAGAAGAAAACCAAAGTGTGAATAAATTAGTACACACGCTGAACTACTAGTACTTTTTACCTCTACTTATCATTTTATAACTTCATTCCTGATACAACAAATTTCATTTTTGTGATTTATTGACCTCTTCATTTATGTTTTTTTTTTCTTAGCCTGTTTTTTTTTTTTTTTTTTTCAGATGTTGAACTCAACTGCTGACTGTAGGATGTAACATTGCATAATCGACTAAAGTGAATCGATACCGTCGTGTTATATCAACAAACTGTGATATTCTACGATTATCGATTTAAGTGTAGTGTTGTGTCCTGGATTCTCGGAAGGCGATTTTTAACTAGGCTGTATTGCCTTGGTGAGTATTTTTTTATTTATTTAGCTATCTTCTTCTATTTGATAGAATTGGCAGGATGCACAATATGGCTGAATTCATGCAAATGTTATCTTTCTACATTATCTTTATATTGTTGGTGCATAAATATCTGTTTAAGTCTACAGTTTGAAGACCTTTAGACATTTTAATACTAAATCAAATTATCAATATTTGCCTAAAAATATTTTAGTTTTAGTACTTTTTTGGCCCTAATTTTATAACAACCGATTAGAACAGGTCACCTCGTTTGTAACAACCGATTAGAACAGGTCACCTCGTTTACGGTCAAACGGCATAATTACGGTAATGTTGTTTGTTAATATTATCTATTTAGTGCAGTACAGTTCGGTACCTACCTGTTTGAAAATTATGTTAAACCTCATTTTAATTTAGAGCTCTGTTAATCTTTGTACCGTTACAGTACAAGCTTACGAGTTGTAACCCTTCTGTTTAAGAGTCTTAAGGCCTTAGAGCCATGGTAGCCTAACAGTTTAATAGTGCAATTTAGAATCCAACGATACCGGGTTCAGTCGTAGGCTCCGCATCAATGACTTTTCTAAGGTATGTGCGGTTTTCCATCGCTCCGTAAGCCGTTAAGCGGTCGGTCTCGGCTGTTATTGATTAGTAGTAGTCGGTAAGCCATGTCAGAGGTGGCCTGACAATCTCTGACACCAGAGGCCAACACTACCTCATACGACAAATAAACGGCACTTTCAGTGTAGTCTTGTAGATACGATTGCAAAATTCGACTAGTCTTCCAGGAACGATGCGATCATGTGAGCAATGACATGACAGCCGCTACCTGGCAGCATACTTTTATTGCACAGGTTTGAACATCCGTCCTCAGTCCGCCCTCACTGATACAACTTACTTTTATTGCACCGGTTTGAACATCCGTCCTCAGTCCGCCCTCACTGATACAACTTACTTTTATCGAGATAAATAAAAATAAAAAAACACTACATTTTTACCCGACTGAGCTGAGGGTATTGTGTTTATCAGCCTATATGTATGATTGTTCCTTTGTGGCACTATATAGACAAAAAGCGTGGGCCGATTTTGATAATTCCTACGTCAATCGTTAATCCTGCGAGTGCTATTAAAGACATGACAGTAATCAAAATTCAATATGGCGACAACCAGACACCATATAGTGAGAAAGAAAAAAAAACTAAACGAACGACGTAAATTTATCATTGAATAGGTATTTGAAAATCATCTTTAGGTTTCTCTTAACATTTTTCATTTCTAATTACTAGGATCTATAAAGATTTAAACTTTCCTGTCGGGTATTTTCACTGTGCGTAAATTTTCTTGTTACACTTTTATGTCATTTTTTTGTTACGTGCCTGTCTTTACACTTCTTAATTATAATTACGAAAATTGTGTTTAACACTTTTCCTTAAATTGCTGCATTAAAACAATCAAAGCATATATTAGATACAATTTTACAATGAAAACAACTTAGACCTTGTTTTGATTCTAATTAAATTACGGCATATTCAATAAATAATAGCATTAGAGTCCCAGCGGCATTATTTCCCGCTCATTGTAATAATGATGGTTGGAAAATTGTTGGAAAATGGCGTAACTGTCATCGTGATGGGGCTGTTCCGGCATCGGATGTGATTAGTGCCCTTGCTGACAATAGCCAAGGCCGCGGACGTGTGACAGATGTTGTTCAGCTAAAATTATAATCAGCAGTAAAAAAAATTGGCAAAAATAAATATAGTGCGATGAACGCTCTTAAATGTTTGTCCTGCTCGACCAAGACCAGGCTGGCTATGCAGCTCGGGAGCAGATTTTAGATAAATTCCTTGATATTGAACGAGATGTATCGAGTAATCTCAATGCAAGAATCTAGATCAACTTATAAACTATCTTACAAAGCTAATTCCAGGTCGATATTCGTAATAGTTTTTAAGATATTTTGCTTTAAGACCGAAAGAGAGCAAAGTTTCAAAAAATCTTTTGATCGACAAAATATAGTATAATCATGTTTTTCTTAAGGTGAAAATTTATTGAAAGATTAGAAATAAATATTAAAAATATTACCGTTGTGACTTGATTATAAATATTATATTTTTAATTTCAAATGTAGGGCTTACCTACAATACAAACATTCAAATTGACATTTACTTATATGGGTATTTTATTAAATTTTCGGTAAGCCAGTAAGTAGATTCGAATAGAGCGATGGCAGTCTATCGGTTTACTAATGCGACTTAGAATCCAATGATACCGGGTTCGGTTCTAGGCTCCGCACCAATGACTTTTCTAAGTTATGTGCCGTTTTACATCGCTCCGTGCTTCGGAGGGCACGTTAAGCGGTCTGTTCCGGCTGTTATTGATTAATAGCAGTCGTTAAGCCATGTCAGAGGCCTTCGGGTGGCCTGACAAACTCTGACACCAGAGGCCAGCACTACCTCATACGACAAAAACAAACAAAAACAGTAGATTCCAATGAGGTTTTATTAATTCTCATGATATGACGAACGCAAGTCAGGTAGGTAGCCGGTAAGCCTGCCTTAAAGTATTCGAAAAAACTTTTTGATTAGCTATTTGTATCAGATTTTCCCTATATCCGAGTGACGTCACTCACGTGTGGGGTCCAAGACACGTTACAAGTCGCACGTCCACGTCTCGGACGGGGAAAGTAAGTACAGGGTGCGTCGCCCGGTCACGATTTATATGCAATGTCCAGCCTTCAATACTTGATAGCTTGATATGAGAAGTTATAAAGTCACTTGAGTTATTGTAGATTCAGAAAACACCTTGGTTGGTAGCAGGAACTTAATTTAATCCATAAAATTACATGAAATGCATTTGTGATGGTACCTCAGGCCTCACAAGCCAATATTCCAGAAGTGACATCACCGGACTACGGAGCTCTGTAGTACTGTTATTTATTCTGTGGCTCTACTCAATAAAGCAGTAAAGTTTACCGCCATCCACAAAGCATCATAAATTATTATAAACAGACTCGATTACTGCCAAGATAGCAAAATTAATTCCTCGTAGCAATAAAACAAATATGCAAGAACAGCTTGGCTTTTTCTGGACTAAATAATTTTGAATTTGATTTTAGAACGGCCAGCTTAATGAGAGAAGGTTGAAACGACGTTTCCAATTGCGCAAAGCGTTCCAATCTTTGGCTTGTGTCAAGCACTTATACTACCAGTATAGACTAGTAGATAAGACGCAGGAGCCGTCCAAACAGCGTCCGAGGGCATGGACCTGCCCACACTGGAAAGCTACCCGACCCAGATTTGTTCCGAACCTGTTCCGAACTTTACATAACATCGACTCTCGCGCACTTACGTTTATCGATAAACAGAAACTGAATTACCCGTCTCGTAATATAAAATTAAAAGTGTGTTGGTTTTTAAAAGTGTTTCGATGTACACAATTGAAGTGAAATTCAGAGTAGCTTAAATCGATGTATCTGCATTCTCTGCGGCTTTGAAGTAGTTTAACGTGCACGAAAAACTGTAAATAAAAAAGGTGAACAAAAAGCTAAAAAGGTCAAACTATGAACGAACAGATAGATAAACAATTATTTTAAAACTCTTGCTATACGAGTATTAATTATACTCTTTATAACGGAAAAAATCGAATCTTGTGGGTCAGTAGCTTGGCAACAGCTGAACGTATTTTCATGAAATTTGGCAGCTACTTGACCTGAAATCATAAAACTAACATTTTGCTAAACAGAGACGAATCCGTGGGGCGCAGGTAGTGTATAGAATACAAATAGATGCGGCAAATCTGCAACATCAAAAATAAATTGTCGAAATAGAAAATACGAGGATCTAATGGATCTCCTGTAAGCACTAAGCAGATTCATCGCCGTGTAGACTGTATAGGTCAAATTTTAGGACGTTTCAACCAAAGGAAGAACGCAATTATTGAAGCATTTATAATTCTCCAAAAAGACCGTAATCTAGCAAAAAACTTAGTTCACAGAACAAAACTCGGCAAAAACTGCTGGCATCGACCTCGGGTATTAATTCTGATGATTGCGTAAAAATATCTGCTGCAGAACCGATTGAATTTTACTCAAGCGACAGAATTATAAAAGTAATGGCATGGGCTAATATGAAATACCAAAAAAACTGACTCCTTGTAATGCGTCGAAAGTTTTTTTATTACTGTAGAAAAATTCAAAGAAATTTAAGGACATCTATCACCATATTGCAGTTTCACAACTAGGGCAGCAGGATTTTTCATGCAAAATACTATTTAGTGAATTAAACTCCTAAGTCTAATATAAACATTGCGTATCTCTGGAATCTGAATGCAAGGCTGTTATTAATCTCAGTCGTAAATACCTTTACTATGCACTTAACAAAACAACGTAATATGTCGTCTCAAGCTATTGCGCCACTGTAGCAAAATCTATTAAATCATCAATAAACACCACTCCGACGATAATGCATCATCATATCATCAATAAAAACTGGACAAAAAGCGTAAGTCGCCAGAGATACCAGGACATTATAAAGTTACAGGGGCTCTCCGAATAAGGCAGCAACAGCTTTCAACAGCCAGACGGGCTGTCTCAGCGGCCAACGGCACTTGGCAAAAAGTTTCCACCGACTGGTACTGTTTATTGGCCTCTCAGCTATCCACGGATTGTAAAGGCACTTCATTTCTGATGGAATGTTAAATTATAGTTGTACAGCTTAATGATGCAATGAGGGATAATTTTCATTTGGTTTGATCCTACTTATATTCGATTATCAACAAAAAAATAAGTAAATGTTTCAAACTTACCCTAACTAAGACGAGCCAAAAATTACCTACGCTCCTCCAGCTTCCATCAAATTACAGAAAGTCACGAGATTATCAAAAAGTCACGAGTTTCCTACGTCACCGATCGTGAAACCAACCTTAGCGAGTATGGAAGCTCTATCACTATGTAAAATATTGCATAAATAAGTTTTCTCAGTGAAAACGCAAACAGAGGTCACGCCGTGCTTCTCTCTCGTGATGCTTCCATCATGTGTTTCAACATGTCCTATGTAATACATGTCAATTGCTAAGTGATATTACGCGACGTCTATGTAAATATTGCGAATGGAAGAATGCAATTAAAGTCGCATCAGCTGTACTGGCAAATCAAAATACCTATTGAAGCTCTGTGTAAATTCTGTAAAACGGCTTTGGTCCCATCAACAGATTCGGGCAGCCTAGAAGCTCAACAGATTTAAAATGAATAAAATAAACATAATGTTAAAGTATTTTACCTACTACATTATAGGTTTCCATGAACATATTTACCTTGGTCAAGAACTTACCACAAATTAGATAATCATTGTCTGAGACTCGTTTGTTGCTGCTAAGCTTACGGGTCTTGTAATAAGCTTATTGACTTATTCCTCTATAAATTTAAAGATTACGTGAGATTTTACATTAAAATCACATAAGTAAAGACTTACCTGTTTGAAGTGATCACGGACAAGGTAAAATTTACAATAAATTGTTATTTGTTTTGCTTTCTACGTCTTACTTGTGTAGCTTGCGTTAAACTGAACAAATTCAATACAAAATAAATATCCGAGGGCAGTAAACTGACTCTGAGCCGTTTATTACAAATCCACATGCCCTACCAACTACAAACCTATGTGAAAATTTTATTTTGTAGTCACGTGGTTCGCTTGAATTCATAAAAACAAATTAAAGAACAACTCATAAAACCAACTATGAAAATGAAACCTTCAAAGAAACCAAGTGCACCTTTCCCATTACAAGACAAAAATCTATACCAAACGGCTCGGCTGCACTCTTGAACATTTTCACCCATAGAAAGAGCCCATAACTTTTCTTTTCAAACAACAAAATCATCACTCGTTATCTCGTATTGACTGACTCAACATTCTCTAAAGCTGATAAACATGTCTATGTGTATTGTGTACGCAAGCGAAAGTGAATTTCGAAGCTCATTAGAGGGTACATGTTCACTTTATCACTTCTGAACAGTACCTATTCTGATTTGCCATACATACTAGATGAGATTACAAGTTAGACATTACTGGTTCTGCAAACAATACTGTCACTAGTAGACATTATATTCTTCTTAGCCAAATTTTGAATTGAGCGTAATTCAACCTCTTTGATGAAGATACATTGGTGACAAATTGACGATTGTCAATTTTGGGTGTAAAACTCTTGTTAACTTCAAAAACTCACGATATTTATTTCATTTGGTAAACCTGTTCCAAGGAACAAATACTGAACAACACTATCGGAAGCTAAATCGGCGGGTAGATTAAGGTGACCTAATTCAAAAATAGAAAGGAATTCGCTAAGTAATATAATATTTGAAGACCTCGAGGAGCACTTATTGATACAAAAGGCGTTTTGAAGCGTGAAAAGTAGTCTAAATTAATTAATGAACAAGATATAAAATCTAGGCAGAAGGCCAATGCAAATCAGCATTGCAACACGACAGACAGTCTCATGTGCCTGTGAATTCCGTAAACAGATTGTCCTTCACAAGAACGCATTAAACATGTTAATGCATGTTTAAATTGCTATTCAATGATCACTGCTTGTAAATTTTGCTGGCAAGTTGCCCTTGATCAGTTCAACGGGAAAAATATTGAAAATGATGAGGTCGAACAAATGACGATCTCGATTTTAGGTAGTCAAAATTAACGTTGTTTGTTCTTAGGTATATTAATACTGTGATATATTATGTAGTTATGGTAGTGCTGCTTTAGATAAAGTCATCATCAGCCTATATTTGTCCACTGCTGGACATAATGCTCACCTAATGCACGCCACTGAGCTCGGTCTTTAGCTCTCCTCATCCATTTTCATCCAAGCGCTTTTCGCAGGTCGTCACTCCACCTGGCCACAGAGCGTCCTAAACTACGTTTGCCTAAACGTGGTCTCCACTCGAGAACTCGTCTACCCCTACCTTTATCGGTACGGGTATCGGTTGGATAAAGTAATAAGAATATATTGCTGTTGGGTTAGTTGAGTAAAATTTACAAATTTATTTTTCATATGTACTCTACATATGAAAAATAAATTTGTAAATTTTTATGTGTATATATCGCCAGTTATAGCATATACCAGTTGCAAAAGATTGGCTCAAAGATTTCTTTATTGCAGTTTGTAATGTATTATGCATTTTAACATTTGTATTCTACCACCATTCGTCCATTACGTGGACGTAGGTACTACAACGTTAGTTCTTGTTGTGCTGTGGTCCAACACACAAAGATGAGAGAGTCCAGTTAGATAATTGAAACAAATCGCATTACAAGTCCTCTATTAGCTGATGCGAATAACTCGTTAGCGATAAATAAAAGAAAGAGATCCGTTCACTGATATAAAAGCTTTCTAGACTGAGTGTACCTACAGTCTGCTCAATTAGACTTATGTAATGCAATCTGAGATAGACTGCGAAATTTGAATTTTAACTATAACACAGAGATAGGTGCTAAGAAATTTTAATACACTGGCAATTCAAGTATTTTTTTATTACTACTTGCTTATCCTTGCATAAAAATCTTATACTGTAGTGCTTCTATTAGATACAAATGTTAGATCTTAATAGATTTAAATTTAATTCAATACTTGAAACTAAACCGACCGAGCAAGATTTTTCAGAAAAAAAGAACAGTCAAATTTCATATAAAATAAACCATGCTATTTTTATCGGTCCACCCATAGAGGAAATTAATTAACTTTGAGATAAGTACCATCAAAATGTCCAAGTTGTTTAGCACCTAATCGAAATATTGATATTCACAACCTCTGCAAAAACTGCAAAAAGCTGATAAACTGCGTTTTATTTTGTCATCTTCAGCTGCAAAGACCATGACAAAGTGGCTGTTTGCTTCATACAGTGAACTCTAATTTGTACAAAAAGAAAAGACTTATAACAGGATTTCCTTAACCTTTGTGTATCTGCCACACTATAAATAAAAACCTAATTTTCTAAACAACGTTTCAGTAAATCAAACAAGGAAACAGGACGCACATCCTATTGTGTTTAAGTTAACCTGGCAATTAGCACGTTTTTAAAAAAGTGGACGATTATCCACTAAATTATGGAAGTCCTTGTTGAGAAACGCGTCGGGCCCTATTTTTTTATCCTCTGCAGTTCTACCTAAACACCTGGACACGGGTATGGGTTTACATGAGAGTAAATCTCGGGAACAGGATATGTGGCGTACCTACTAAAAGAGAGGCCTACATTCAGCACTGTGATTACCCTCTTCTGCGTCAGCTGACACTTATAGGTTAACATGATTATAATTAATAGTATGGATTATAGACAGATAGCCTCCTCGAACGTACCACGAACCTTCCAAAAGTAAGTATTAAATGTCAGTTGACTGATTCCAAACCCTGTGGCACGTTCTGATAACTATAGTCATTTCGATGGCAAATTATGGCTATGTCTAGTCGTACGGTGATGGAAAGGTGATTGGGGAATCAGATTGTGCAGTTCTTATGCACATTCTCCATAGTGCAATCTGTAGAATACCGACAGGCTTGCGACCTCACGTCGATGCGTCAAAGTTTGAAGCTTAATCTTTACCAGTGTCATTCTCAATGAAAAAAAATATGATATAATCTCCACCAGTGGGAACTATTATGACGATGAATCCATTCCACCCTATGCACTATTATTTATTCCGTGCCTCGCCAAACTTTTACACCAAACTATGCCATAGTATAATTGTGTATTCAGAGCTTTTGTCAAGCAAGGAAAAGTATTTTTCTTTCTTTGGGCCTTCTAACGAACACGAAACGACAGCTATCTTGTTTATTTCTGTCATGTTGTCTCAGCACAAGACATCGAGTGAATCGGTTAAATCGGTTGTATAATACCAATCCGTATGTTTGTCCGTTTGATCTCACCGTGATGTAACGCGCAAGTGAACTTTCTACGCGCATGTTTGTGAAGATGCTCTAATGCACTAATGGGGACACGCTCTATTGGTTGAAAGAATACGTTTGATGTAACAAGCGTGTCTGACAGGTGACCAAGGTGCATGTGACGGTTGTTATAAATAATCAAGTCAGCGGTATCATCGTGGAAATATCGGCAGTGCCGTCAACATCGTCAGGTTATTGTGTTCCCATTCTTGGGACCTCAGAACACCAGTTTTCTCACAGAAAGTGAATTTGGGAAGCCATCTTGGAAATCCGTACCCACAATCAAAATTAATGTGGTATCTTTATCCAAAGTTTTTTTTTTTTTACTGACTAGGCAGTTGTTTGACCACGATCTCACCTGATGGAAAGCGATGATGTGGTCGAAGGTGTAGTACGCTTGCCTAGTAGATACCTATTCACTCTTGACTTGAACACACCTGGGTTATAATTTACCGGAAACACTGACGAGGGCAGGGCATTCCACTCCTTTGCAGTAATTAAAAAGTGTGTTAATTTAATTATTAATGTTTGTGTTTATTAATGACAAAAATACATGGAGGCTAACTGCTCAAGCGCAACGTCCTGGCTACCATTGTAATTAGTTTTACCTTTTTCTAATCTTTAACCTTTTTTTTACCTGATATCACAATATAATTAAGAATGAAATATCTCTTCATTCAGGTTATTTCGCAATTGAATGATTCTCTTAGCAAAAGTAAAACTTGTCTCGACCGAGGATCCGTTCACAAACATAAACAACTGTGAGTATACCTATAGAACCTTCGTATAGAAATAGAGGCTTTGTCTGTCTAACAGTACGGTAACCGGCCACTGGCACACTGGAGATGAATCTGCAGGGTTCAATGACCGTAACACTTAGAGACACTTGCTGTAGCTATTTACAGAGTGCTTATTCGATTTTGAAGATTGGTTTGCAACAAAATGATTTCCATTTTCAATTGAAAAACTAAAGTTACAGTATTTCTTGCGTTTGATACCTACCGCACAAAATTGTATCAGATTTTTTGTAGAAATACTAATATATGTAGTTTATAACAACATAAAACAAAAAAGTTGACTTCCTCACGCAAAAACTTTATGGTGTTATAAATGCATGCCTCTTAATAATACCTACATACAATGATCTTAAACGCAGGATACTTTGCCAATTACAATTTAGAGGTGGCATTGAATCAAGCCGCAAGGCTACAGCGGTTTGGACTCATCAAAGAGTCGTTTAACTAATAGGCTACTTACACTTAGGACCATTATCCTCGTCTTATCAAATAAAATTAATCTGCTCCATAAAGACAAATAGATTATTTTATTTATTAACATACATTATCAACAATTTTAAAAGTTAAAACCTTTTATTTATTTTAACTTCACTTGTATCTATATGATCTATGTATCTATGTATTTCTGAAAAATTGAATTGCAAGAGCAATTCAAATTTTGAGCTCTTCCTAATTAGCTATCCGGCTGAAACTTTCAGGGTAGCTCACAAACCGACGAAAAAGAATAAAATATGCAAAAAAACTTAGGAATGTAAAAAAGTGACAATTCAATAAAAAACATAATAAGTGACAATCATTTAAAAAAAAGCTCGTAACGGCTTCTTTTTTAAATTACACTTACTACTAACTAATCTAAAATTTTGAACTGGCTTCATGATTATGTCCGCGGCTTGGTTAATCTGTAATTAGCGAAATTCTAGTACAAACATTATTGTGCTGTACCATATATCTAGAAAAACTGGAAAGATTAGGTACCAACTCCTCGGGCGTGGTCCGCATAAATTAGGTGCAACGCACACAATCCGCCTTCTTTGGCGTTTAGCCACAATCGGATCGTTTGTGTAGCACTTGATAGCAGTGACTCTCGTTTGCGCTCCAGTCTACGTATGTCTCTATCTTTGTAATTTTAGTTTACGCGATATTAAAGCGTGCCGTATCTTCCTCCCTATAAATAGATCTATGTGCTACAATGACAGTAAAACAATGATTCAATAATTGTGTACACGTGTAAAACAATGATTTTCGTAATAAGACAAGCATTCCTATGTAAAAAAATCCTAAGTACAATAAACAAATAACATGAACCAACACCAACATACACCCACAAACATTGATAAAAAAAAACTGTAATTTCTAAACGTTTAAGCTTAAATGTATGTCAAGTGAGAGCGCAACAAAAATTATACACTTTTTAGGTGATAATAGCGAAACTAACAAAAGTTTCCCACATTGTCATGGTAGAGTTCAAATGTAGGATAATGTTGCGGATATACGTACAATGTACATTCCTTTATGATAAATACTAAGGTAAGGGTAGGTACGTAATCAGTTAAAATGACAACTTGACAGAATTTAATAATTCACAGTATCTCGGGCAAGGTCAATAATTCACACCGCTCTAACTTCTCTATGTAACAGTAGATTTAGCACACCCACCAAAAAAAGAAGTAAACTGACCTTGTAAAAATTAAAATGTGTCTACAAAATTAACTGTCACTCCTAAATATTATGTGCTACTGTCAACATCACCAACGCACACATACATAATGTATGCAAATACAAACGGACCGCAACACATAATTACAGATATACATAATGATCAAATAAACGCTATTTTTTGTGCATTGAACATTGGCTCACAGGCATTCTTTGTAACGGCACCAAAGGCAAGAATGCAGTTACGACACATGGGCACGAAATAACCTATTAATTGCTTACACAAGGTAAACTGCAATATCTGGCCAAATATACAACGTTTTGTTTGAAAAGATGGATAGGTTGCGCAGATTGTGTAGGCAATTCATATGGTACTCAAAATGGATAACCTTTTTGTTTTAAATTGTGCTGGACAAAGCTTTCCTAAACAAAACTGAAACGTGTGAAAAGACTTCATTGTAAATCTAGACAATGCTCATGATATCTCAGCTGTCTCATAATAAACGATTAATGTAAAGGAAGATCAGTAAAAACTGACAAATAAAAACAAACTTATAATAAGTTTTCTTTCAAAATATAGCTGTATGTATAAGATAATAAAGTGTAAGTAAAACCTGCTACACTTCGGTAACATAAATTCTTCTACAAGCCGTCATGAACTCATTAACCTCTAATACCTTTCTTCTGAAGGGTAGATAGATTAAATGTACAAAAAGCTTCATAAGCTTCAGTTATATTCTTACTTTAGGGATGACTTTGGATAAAATCAAAAGTCCGCCATCTTGCTGATGCAGTCATTAACTCGTACCGTCTTTTCTCTGCGCTTTGCATGCGGCCCGCGGGCGGGGTGTCAGGGCTGTCTGACGCCCACAGCACTCTCGGTTTCAACACGCACGCTGCTGATCTGATTGACGAACCTGCGACGGAGATTAATGTGATCAACTGACCGCTTAATAACAAGATTAACAAGGCAACACATAACTAAGAACTTGAGAGTAAACTAGAGCAGGGTGATAAGGGTTGTTCAGTTGTATACATATATCCCAAAGTAATGGAATTTACTAAAGCCTGCGTAGGTACAACTTCTTCAAATGAAATCAAACAAGTAAGGAGGTCTAAATATAAAACTTCACGTTTTTATTGAGTATCACAGAAGTCACATTTGTTAGAGGTAACAGTAGATTCATTTATTTTTTTATAATTATATAAAGCATCAATGTAATAACATGTATTGTTGAATATATTTTTACCCTATTATAAAAAAATTAATGTGTCAAGATTTCTCCCAACAG
The DNA here is from genome assembly GCA_946251855.1 of Alsophila aescularia. NCBI lineage: Eukaryota > Metazoa > Arthropoda > Insecta > Lepidoptera > Geometridae > Alsophila > Alsophila aescularia. Next base: position 33,128,765 of record OX276379.1, on the reverse strand, counting down.
ATGTCATGTGAACCCCGTGTACGTGTACTTTAATTCGAAAACCCTGCCCAGACTAAATTCAAGTGTTTTACGTTGTATGTTTCTTATAGTCGAAGCCACAGACCATATAATTATGTCGAAGCTTTAAAATATCTCGACTCTCGTGAATCTCGATCCGTCGTCTTTATAAAGGTTATATATGTATATATATACATATATATATTTATATATATATATATATATATATATATACATGTACATATATATACATATATATACATATATATATGTATATATATGTGTATATATATACACATATATATATAACCAGTGTATGTTTGTGTAAATAAGTGCAATACTAACACACACATACACAACTCATCTTGAGCTGTCAAATCCATCGAAGTGGGAAAAGTGGACTGCGTACCAAATTTTGTATAAAACCTAGTATCGCCTCTTTTGCACAAAGAAACTACACCTAACTACGAAGTAATTTTATTAAAAATAATGTAACGTTTTATGACTAAAGCAATGCATATATACTTTGATACAAAAATCTTAACGATTTAACGAAAGCTCCGTGAAAGTATTAAACATAAATGTGTTTCGTAAATGAAGTTACTCTCGAGCTAATTACTGTGAGAATTGCGTAAGCGCATTCTTAAATATCGGCACAGAATATACTGTAGATATTGGCTTACTCGATATATGAATTAATTCACTGCCAATTTAACACATTATATGACAATATTACACCAGTGTACATTTATTAATAGAATATTTATTAACAAAATGCACAGTAAAGTGGTTTATGTTTTGCCAATTTAATCTGCTAACGTATCAAATTCGATATACCTTTTTAACTAGTGTAATAGGTATGCTAAATCCTTTGATCGTTGGTAGTTATAATTCTTTTTTTTTGTGTTGCGTAACTAAGCATTTCTAATAGGTATTTGAATTGAATGAATTGATGTTTTTCTTCTCATATATTTATTTTGACAACTGATTCTAGCTTATGGACATTTAGGCACAACCAGTAGGTACTAGCATGATAAGAGGAAAAGTAAAATACCTTAGGTACTTATATCAAGTATCCACATTCCCGTATACATACATACTTTAATCTATGCCCCAATGTAATTGAACACAAGCGTGAAGCTAAACTCGCTAGTTCAGCAGTTACACTAGAACACCTGCAGGAGTAGTGACACCGGCATTACGCGATGAAATTAAATTAAAAATAAAAGTCCATAAGCGTCGGTGTTTGGTTTCGTTGTTGGTTACTGCATCGGGTTAAGGTGACCGCTCACATTTAGACATCCGGGTGCGCTTGCGCCGGATGTAACGATCGTCGCGTGCGCATGTTGCACGCTGCGCTGGCTATCCACTTGGAATCGATTTCTTGAGATATTGATGTAAAAGGGTAATATACTTGCAAGATCGGTATCTCGTATTCTTCAGAATTGCTCTTGAGTCATCAGTGAAGAAGCTTTAAAAATAAATCTTCACATAATTATCTAATACACCATATCATAATATCTTGTCTAAAATGGTCATCCATTATGATTAAGGTAAAGTTGACTCATACCAATTCCGCATGGTCATAACCCGGGGCTGAACTTTAAAATCGGCAATATCGATACTGAATCGATAGTCGATGTATCGGCAAGGCCAGCCGGTAGACCGAGTATAACAGCACTAACGGCATTGATTCATTGTCAAGTAAAAGTCGAAAAGAATTCCAAGTCAGCAGCTGATATTACTCATGGTAATTATTAAATAACAAGTTAACAATGATTGAACAATTCCAAGTCAAAGAGTTGGAACTTGGTAAAGAAAGATATATAAAAAAAAGCAGGAGGAATTATGAGTTTAAGTCTGTTAGAATCTTCTGCCACGCCGCCAGAAAGTTCTTTATCGATACTTTATATCTTTTTTCTCATTTACTTCATAACGAGGCGGGCATGGCAGGTGTTGTTTTTATAATATCCTGGTTTCTAGTTTCTCAACAATTTGCCCAATTTATTCTCGCAATTGGTGTTTTGAATATTAAGCAATTCGCTGCCGCCCTCAAACCTGCCATCGCAATTACCATTGCTCGAGAACAATCACAGTACTCCACACTGTAATGTATTCGGCATAATATTATACGTTCGGCATAATACAGTATTCGAGATAATGCCTTGCCTTCCTATTATGTCATGGTGCTAAGAGACCAGCCCAAATTCCTTGCGCGGTGACAGACAAGTCGTCAATGCAACAAAGGGCTTGAGATCCATATCGATGTGGCTTTATATGAATGAAGAAACTTGGGAACCTTTCGAACCGCATATGGGTCTTGATTAATTTGCTGCAATATTTCTCCACTGGCACTGTAATCGAGATTTTTGTCTCTTGCGCGTTGAAAGAGAGAGAGAGACTGCAGAGTCAACTTTGATGCAAAAAAGTATTATTGTGTAGATTAGTCATTATTTTTTAAGGATTTTTTGTCGGCTATATTATGTATAGTGGTAGACCTCCTCTGCAAGATTCCGCTTGGGGAACTACTCACCTGTGCCAGTTATTCAACCGCTAAACTAATACTTAATTGTAGTGTGGAAACTCTATGGGTGTTCCGGTTAAATAGCTTATGAGTATGGCCTCTTTTTTTGTCTTATTTTTACCAGAGTACGGCGAAGGGTAATGAGTTTAACAGTGTCTGTATGTATATAATTACATATATACATACATACACCATATGTTGGGTATGTGGATGTTCTACCATAGCATTGCCCCTATTGGTCCGATTTTGACAAGCGAGGTGGTATAAATCGATTCGTCTTCAGATAAAGAGTGTCACACATATTTTGTTAACCGACTACTGCGAAACAAAGGAAGGGTTATATCTTTAAACTAAAAACTTGGTCTGATTTTGACAAGCGGGGTATCAATCGATTCGTCTTTATCGCAAGAGTATCAGGCTATTTTTAACCCGACCGTAATCGAGTTTTAATTTTTGAACTTATTATATTGATGTATACAGACGTTTCGACTTGGCTGACCCAACTAAATACCTACGTCGGATACCGACCAATCAGACCACTGTGACTACAGATGTTCTGGCCCTAATACATAAGTCAGCCAAGTCGGAAACTCCGTTACAGCTAATTCTTTGACATGATTTCGTGATGGAATCTCCTACCAATCGATGATAAAAATAAGTGTAGAGTTTTTTTCTATGGTATTGTTTCAAATTATTTTTTTACTTCATTGGTTAAATTTTGATATGACACATAAAATAATTATGGCTTATCACATAGGTACGTATAAATAAAATAAGTACATCTATGTTCAAATCTCGGAAAGGATAAGTAACAATACTTATGCTTACACATGATCTAACTGCGATAAATTAATTACTTTAGGTTTACACATTCAGAATTAAAACAGGATCGGTGTAGCTGCATTCTATTCGGTTAGGTAATTGTCACTTCGGCACGAGCTCGGATCTGCATCGCTGCTTGCTTCAGAACGCGGTCGACCTTGTTTTGTGTCGAATATTAGGAATGTTGAGCTTTCCGGTTGCCTTTCAACATTGGCTATGTGACGTATTGTCAATCAATTTTGTTTCGTTTTTCTTTCTTAGGTATATATTGGCTCCTGATAGTGGACAAGATGCATAACTAATAACTAGATTATGCTTTTAATTAATGATTACTGATTTTTTTATTTAATCGATTACATCTACTTATGTACATGCATCTATAGGTTCCCTACTACCCAGTGCCTTTTTGGTTTTGGTACTATTCCTTCCAAAATAATTTTATTATCAGCAGCAAGGAACAACTTAAAGAATAAATTCAGATTCTATACAAATTCAAAACAAGTGCCGTACGGTATGCTGTATTATTTGTATTCATAGAAACTCAGCATCAATGAATTTCGTGACGAACTTAATAACTCTGATCGACTTCCTGAATTCCAAATCATTCTACCTTCTGGCGACAATAAAAACTACTCTATTATACATACCTATATTATTTCTATATAATGTGACCTTTATCTCCATTTGAGATAAAATGGTACATTCCAATTCAAACAAAGAAAACTGCATTGCAATAAATGCATTAACAACCTTACAATCAAAGAAATGTGCAATGAGTAAATGATATATATCTTGCAACAACTTTAACTCTTTATGCTCACACTTAACATAAATATAGAGCAAGTTGTCGTAGAGACGACTCTGTCGCAAACTGAATAACAAAGGGGCTGAATGGGAAATTTTCCGTAAGGCAATTAAAAAAATAAAATAGTTCATATAAATGTGATAGATGGCGCTGACGAGACATGGATCTGGAGATTTTGTAAAACCAGACGAAGCAAGGCCGATAAAAAACCATATATAAGTATCGGGTGGCGATATATCTAACATTGCGCACGACCACGCGCATACTGCGCGTGCGCGTCGCGGCAAGCAACTGTTTAGTAACATAGACAAGCGTATATCTGTATGTCATGCTTGTTTTTGTTATTTAATTATGTTTTATACTCTCTTTAGTTTTTGTGGATATTGTTTGATATCAAACAAAGTACTTTTGTTTTTCCACAACAAAACACAAATTAGTAGGTATATAAGAAAGAGTAAACTTAGCATTTTCATTTATTAAATGCGAAAAAAATGAAAACCAAGTCTCGTCAGCGCTCTATGGTTTCAGAACTAGGTTCCTCCAGCCGTCAGAAAACCTCTCATTGCATTTAGCTTATAGTAGACGAGTCTGATTTAGGTAGGTATCTCTAAAAGGAGCTGTACAATGGCACACTCCCACGCTGAAATAGAGGTTCATTTACCTCTTCAAGGGGCCAAGTTGTCGATGGTCACTGACCATAGAGTTTACAGTTACTGGCCAAATGGTTCACCATTTCCGCGTACTTACGTGCCTCGTAATGAAGATGATCAATCATCATTTTGTTACCAAAACAGTTTGATTGTAACCCAATCATAATTTACGAGGAGATTGAAATGCTCAACAGTTTTTTTTGCTAGTTTTCACTTGGTTTCATTATTGCGGTACAGACGTGCTGCAGCAGTTTTTGTAGCGGTGTCAATTGTTGTAATAGAATGAGCAGTAAATGCAGTCATTTTTACGCTACATTAATATTTTTTGCATTTAAATGCGTTCATTTGATGCTCTGTCTGGCAGATTCTAAAGATTATTCAAATAAGAAGTGAACAATTAAGAAAAGTATTTATAAATAGTTTCACCTCCATTCAAACATTTTTTTTCAATTGAATACTTAACAAATATTTTAAAATAAGTATTTTGATACATGCAAATTTTTTTTTTTTGGACGTGTTTCCTATTCTTGTTAGGTCTCAGAATGCTGTGTTTCAGCGAATTGAGTAAATACTCCGTACTTACCCAATGTTACAAGGACTCAGAAACTACCAAGATCATCAGACTAATATTGACTTACCTACGCCAAAGCGATGCGCTTGGTCTACCAATTAGCGGGGCCGATGCAAAACATGGCATAAATCTATGTCACTGCGCTTAGATGTTACGTAACTTAGCCTGAGCCAAATAGCTACGGTGATAAGAAGAATGCTTAGGCTTATAACCTATAAAGATATGTAAACTTATAACCAGTCAAGTTGTGAGCGCGAGGCTGTAAAGCTTGGAATGCTATAAAGACATTTATGTCGCAAATCAACGTTACTTGTATTTCTAGTAGCAAACTAAAGGTTCTAACAGCGAATCAAATATTGAGTACTTGTAGTGAGAAGTCAAATTCAAAATGGCATGCAAGGATTAGGGAGGATATGAAGACTTTTTTTTCTTACAGTTCTGTCCCACGGGAAAGGTTTCCCCCATATCCTTCCAAAAGTATCTGCCCTGTGTCACCTCGTACCTCTTGGTACGCGTCTAGGTCTTCTCATCACCTCCTCAGGGTCGGCCACGGATTCGTCGTCCATCTTCAGGCGACCACTGTGTTATGTATGACCTTGCAATTTCAGGGATTAGAAAAAGGTGGTGATCTGTGTAAAGAAATAAAAATACTTAATTAAAGAGCATTTTAGTATCATGAAAAAACAACAAAGGTCCTGCAAAGATTAATAGTTATTTGTTATGCAAGGCTGCAAAGAGATTTTTTGGCGAGAGTTCTTGTATTGAAACCTGAGCAAGCGAAGGATTCTAGGATTAAAAAAAATATAGAATCCTGAGCGTAGCGAGGGTTTCAAAAGTACGAGACGCCAAATAACTTTGCTGCCGTGCGCAACACAAAACTTTTCACCTCACTACAGCGAGGAAAATGCTAGGTGCAAGAAAAACAGCTAAAATAATATATTAAATTTGTGTTTATAATAATAATAAAAAATGGGCCTAAAAATAGAGTAGAATAGAGTAGAATAGAGTAGAATAGAGTAGAATAGAGTTGAATAGAGTAGAATAGAGTAGAATAGAGTAGAATAGAGTAGAATAGAGTAGAATAGAGTAGAATAGAGTAGAATAGAGTAGAATAGAGTAGAATAGAGTAGAATAGAGTAGAATAGAGTAGAATAGAGTAGAATAGAGTAGAATAGAGTAGAATAGAGTAGAATAGAGTAGAATAGAGTAGAATAGAGTAGAATAGAGTAGAATAGAGTAGAATAGAGTAGAATAGAGTAGAATAGAGTAGAATAGAGTAGAATAGAGTAGAATAGAGTATAATAGAATTGAATAGAGTAGATTAGAGTAGAATAGAGTAGAACACAGTAGAATAGAGTAGAATAGAGTAGAATAGAGTAGAATAGAGTAGAACACAGTAAAACAGAGTATAATAGAGTAGAATAGAGAAGAATAGTGTCGAATAGTGTATAATATAGTAGAATAGAGTAGAACAGAGAAGAACACAGTAGAACACAGTAGAAAAGAGTAGAATACAGTAGATTACAGAAGAATACAGTAGAACAGACTAGAACAGAGTAGAACGGAGTAGAACAGAGAATAACATAGTAGAACAGAGTAGAACACAGTAGAATAGAGTAGAACAGAGTAGAACAGAGTAGAACAGAGTATAACAGAGTAGAACAGAGTAGATTACAGTAGAACAGACTAGAACAGAGTAGTACGGAGTAGAACAGAGTAGAATAGAGTAGAACACAGTAGAACAGAGTAGAACAGAGTAGAGCAGAGTAGACTAAAATTGAAAATGAAAGAAGACGAATAGAGTGGAGTAGAGCCGAGTAGAATCACGTAGAGTCGAGTAGAGTTGAGTAGAGTCAAGTAGAGTCGAGTGGAGCCGATTAGAGTGGAAAATATAGATTATCACGCAGTACTAACGATAAAAATAAAATTAAACAAAATACAAAAGTATTTAAACAGGTTATTAAACTAACACAAAAAGCTCAAAACAATTATCAAATAAAAACCGCAAATAATAAATCTAAAGCTGTATGGCAAATAATTAACAAATACAAAAATAACACCCCACCGGAAAATATAAATTAAATTAAATTTTATGATAAAATAATTACCAAGCCTAAATGTATAGCACAGACATTTAATAAAAAAATTATTGACAATATTACAACTACTGCAGATGATAAAATTAATTACTCTAATATTTTGACATATAACAGATCAAATTCTTGCTTTATGAACCCTACCACTCCCCATAGTATTAATCAGATTATTCAAGCACTAAAAAATACCAATAGCACAAGCTACGATGGCGTCTGCACAAAAGTTATTAAGTCTGTTTCCAAAATAATTGCACCAATCATATGTCATATTATAAATAGATGTCTGGAAACTGATAATTTTCCGAGTAAATTAAAAATATCAGTAGTCATTCCAATATTCAAAAAACAAAACAGAGAAGATATGCATTTCTATATACCTATTGCTCTGATACCAATATTGGCAAAAGTTTTTGAAAAAGTATTGTTCAATAACCTTAATGATTATTTCGAAAAAAATAAAATATTTGTTGATTAACAGGTTAGATTTCGAAAAGGAATGTCCATTAATATGGCAATTCATATTTTTTTACAATATGTCTTAACTGAGCTAGACAGTAAAAAGCAAGTTACGGCTTTGTTTATGGATATGACAAAAGCCTTCGACTATGTAAATCATAATATATTGCTCAAAAAGCTAGAAATATATGGAGTACATGGCAAAGCACTACAGACAATAGAATCATATTTAATAGGAAGGCAACAGTTAACTGAAATTACTAGGATGAGTCTAAGAACTAAAACAGAAAATAGATATTTATCAGATCCTAGAACAGTAAAACATGGTGTACCACAGGGAAGTATACAGGAAGTATAGGAAGGGCCCCCCCCCTTCCTATTTCTTGTATATATTAATGACCTACCCAAAGCTATACCCCATCCTATGGTTTTATTTTCGGATGATAGCACTGCACTTTTTACTAATAATAACAAAGCATATTATGAATATGATATTAATAAAGCTCTTTCTGACATAATAAACTCGTTAAATATTAATAATCTAAAGATAAATTTAGATAAAACTAATTATATGAAATTTAAAAATAAAAATGCTCAAATGATTCCGCTACTGATTCACTATAATGGCACGCCTATAGCAGAGACCACTTGCACTAAATTTCTTGGCATTCACATAGACTCAAATATGTCATGGAAATCTCACGTGGAGCATGTATGCACTAAATTGAGTCAATTCTCCTATGCTTTATACATGCTCAAAAAAGTGGCTAACCAACAAGCGTTATTGACTGCATACCACGCTTATGTAGGATCTGCAGTTAAATATGGTGTACTGTACTGGGGCAACTCAACGGACAAAGAAATTGCGTTTAAGGCACAGAAAAAATGCGTCAGGTCAATATGTGGGCTGCGCCAAACAGAATCATGTAAACCTCATTTCCAAAGTCTTAGGCTATTGACTCTCCCATCTCTGTACATTTATGAAGCAGCTGCATTAATTAGGACCGACATTACTAAACATGACACTTTGTCAAGTAGTAGACATAAATCTAGACTCCGTAATCCTAAATCCCACACAACTGTTTATAGCCATAGTATTTTTGTTATGGGCATACAAATATATAACAAAGTACCGCAAAATATAAAAAGCACTAGCTAGTGCTCAATTAGATTCAATTGAGCTCAATTTAGATTTTCAAAAGAAAATTGAAAGACTTTCTTTTAAGAAAGGCATATTACTCTATCAACGAATTTATGAACGATATACTGAATAATTATTAGAAATGTAATCGATTAATCGTAAAATTTGACTATAAGAATTAATCTCTTCTCTCTTTTGACTTCATTACATATTACTATTTAATTTGACATAACTTAATATCTTAACTCTAACCAATTTTTGACATTAATTAATATATTTTCATTTATGTAATAATTTTAATGTACTTTTAATGTGTTTATCAAACTTTAATATTTGCACACCATTTGTAAATGGTAGAATGCATATTTGCATTACTTCTATTATATCATTATACATTATTATTGTACACGTGCATTCGACAAATAAATAATTTGATTTGATTTGAGAGTCGAGTAGAGTCGATTAGAGTCGAGTAAAGTCGCGTAGAGTCGAGTAGAGTCGAATAGAGTCAAGTAGAGTCGATCATAGTCGAGTAGTCAAGTAGAGCCGATTAGAGTCGAGTAGAGTCGATTAGAGTCGATTTGAGTCGATTAGAGTCGATTAGAGTCGAGTAGAGTCGAGTAGAGTTGATTAGAATCGAGTAGAGTCGAGTAGTGTCGAGTAGAGTTAAAAAGAGGCGAATAGAGACGAATAGAGTCAAGTAGACTAGAATCGAATCGGATAATAATATAATATAAATTAGTAATAAAGTATTTTCAGTGAATTGTCGGTATAGAAAATTATTGAATAGAAAGATTCTAATTTTAAAAACTCTTTCCACGCTAGCGGGTAAAATGCAATTTTGCACTCGGATTTCGAATGACAAACAGAATCTTTCCGAGCTTGTGAGGTGAAAAATACTTGGCAACTGACAAAAGACCAAGCAAACATGTGTCGAAGCCTAGCATCTAAATTACAGTTTGTGCTTGTATAACTGAAATCAACCAGAGTGATTTATTTTGCTTTGTGTCGGTATTTAGATCGGCACGAGCAAGTCAAAGTTGCGACGAGGCCGCTCTGTCACAAAACTCTGTTCTGTCATTTATTCTGTGGTTCTGTCACGACGCGACGACGCGAGGGCGGATTAAGAGATACCTACGTACAACACATACAATTGTACCAGCGCCTGGTCTCTGCCCGAGGCACATTCCATGAAACGGCGCGCTGACAAATTGGTACAATTTCCTCAAAGGCTTTATAGTTTGTTGTCTGAAGGAAAAGGAGACTCAAGGTAGTTGGTGTCGGTGATAAATCGATAATTTAAGTACTTTGAAGATTCTCTAAAAATTGCATAGATGAACTTTATAGCTGTACAGCTATTGTACACCTAGGCTAACCTTGTAGGTAGTTCTCCCGTTTTAAACACCACGCCTGCCTTGATTGCAAAATATTTCAAGTTGCGGCCGCCGCGCCGGCGCGCGCGGTTTGCGCTTCACTGCGCTTGTTTGAGACATTGATTTTTAAGTCTCACATAATTATTATTTGTCTTCTATACCTTATTATTCTATACTTCTATACTGTAACTGAGCCAAATCTGTACATTAAAATTATTATTCAGATTAGCTTCATTATCGATATACTCGTACTTAGGCTAAAAAAGTTTTTTTTTTTAATCTTTGTGTTTCTGTCGGAGCTTTGAACAGGCATCAAGCTGAAACTACCGAATGGATTTTGATAAAACTTGGCACTATTATAGTTCATATTATTATTATTATGAGCCTGTAGTGTCCCACTGCAGGGCAAAGGCTTCCCTCCCCTCCTTCCAATTTTCTCGATCTTGGGCTGTAGCTGGCTAATCTTTCAGGTAGGTGTCAAGATCCTCCCGCCATCTCCTCCTGGGCCTGCCGCGTCGCCGTTTTTTATCTCGTGGGATCCATTCAGTTGTTGATTTGGCCCAAAGTTCTTCAGGCATTCGGCTGACGTGGCCTGCCCAGTCCCACTTAAGCTTTGCAGCTTTCCGGGTTACATCCGCTATTTTTGTCGGCTAATCTTTCAGGTAGGCATCGAGATCGTCCCGCCATCTCCTCCTGGGCCTGCGGCGTCGCTGTTTTTTATCTTGTGGGATCCACTCAGTTGTTGATTTGGCCCAAAGTTCTTCAGGCACTCGGCTGACGTGGCCTGCCCAGTCCCACTTAAGCTTTGCAGCTTTCCAGGTTACATCCGCTATTTTTGTCCGAGAGCGCAATATAGTGTTCCGGATGCGGTCCGTCAGTTTCACGCCAAGTATACTACGCTCCATAGCACTTTGACATACTTCGAGTGCGGACCTCTGCTGAACTGTCAAAGACCATGTCTGTGCGCCGTACGTGAGTATGGGGAGGATGCACACGTCCAGGAGTTTTCTTTTTAAGGATAGTGGGAGATTTCCCTTCATTAGATCCTTCATAGTGCGTCTAGCAATATGAATATATGTCTAGTTCATATTATGAATTAATGTTCAAAGTACTTTTTATCTCGAGAAACTAAATGGTTCTTGCAGGGAAAAAAGGGGAAAATGGGGTAAAAAATATGTTAAAAAACACGCATCACGCTGAAACTACTTGACGGATTTTGTTTATATTATGGGTTAATATTTTTATCCCGAAAAACTAAAGGGTTCCTGTGGGATAGGGGTTGAAAGTAATATAATAATATAATTTTACCAATCTATAGTATTGGCGAAAAATATGAAATTTAAAAATAAATGTGTCATAGGGCAAAACAAAGATAGGTACAAGTAAGACGCTTTTTATCCCGAAAAAATAAACGGTTCCTGCGGGATAGGGGTTAAAAATTAAGTAACAGTATTATTGCACCAGTCGATTATTTTGGCAACTGGATCAAATCATAACAAGAAATATCATTAAAATAAAGATTTGGGAGTCTTTTGATTCACTAGAAGCGCGTAAGGAAAACGTAATTTACGTAGAAGCTATGTTTGTCATTCACCTTCTGGTGACTGTCAGTTTAATCACAGGTTTAATATACAGTAGATATATTTAAGGACACCACAAGGAAAAAATACCACGCGAGCGAAGACGCGGGCAAAAGCTAGTGCTAAATAATTTCGTTGTAAACATCGCTCATCAAAACAGGTAACACAATAATGTTTGCACACTACTGCTTGAAGGTTGAATGCTTGGCAAACATTGGTTTTAACTTGAAATTCCGCATAATTTTCTGGAGAATCTGGGCACACAAAAGTAAACGAAGAGCATACACACACATATATTTTTAGTTTACTAATAAAAAACCGGAAAAGTGCGAATTGAACTAGTTTAGAGAGGGGTTCCGTACAATTAATATTTTATCTACCAATATTGCAAAATTTTCCATTTTATTTCAAGTTCATTACATATTTTTTTTATTTTCTATATTACTCCTAAAATTGACTGACCCCCATATTCAAAATTCATTTATTAACTATACACGTCCGTGTTTGGGTCACAGAAATTCATATGTGTACCAAATTTCAACTAAATTAGTCCAGTAGATTTTGAGCAAATTGTACGTGACTGACGGACAGACTGACAGACACACGAGTGATCCTATAAGGGTTCCGTTTCTTTCATTCGGTACGGAACACTAAAAATTGTAAAATAATGCAGTGGTTAATTAATGGTTAAAAAACTTAATAAGTAGGTAACTTTGAATGTTTTGTTTCATATTTTCACTCGTTTTTAATTTACAAGTTAAAAGTTTGACTCAATATGCGTATTAAAGATTTCTTCGCTTATGTACTCCAACTAGTATTTATTCTGTGCTAATTCTCCAAGTTAACATAACAAGGATGTTATGTTAACATTCCAAATTGAATCCTCACACAGATTGTGCAACTCTCGCATGATTGATGCATGAAACTTGCATCAATAAGGATTCTCAACCTCCGCAAGGGCAAGTGTATGCTTCACACAATGATTCAAACCGTAACCACAATGGGATTCTAGATCCCACGTGTGATGCACGCCATGGGAAATGAAGGCGGCGTTAGACGTCGCGGGTTACTGCCACAATCACTGATGCTTTCGTCCATTGACGTCAATTTAGTTACCTATTAGACTAGTGGCTCTGTAAGGTCGTAGGCAAAGGGCTGATTCCAATGGTAGAAACCTAAAAGGGAGAAACTTACTGCATTTTGAGGAGCTATTCTGCTCATCATGCCGAAGATCCTCATCAGATCTAAACGAAATTTTTATGAGACGCATTTGAAGTTACTCTTCTTTCAAATAAAAAAAGAACTCTGGTCTCATAAGGCGGAGATATTCCCCTTTTTGTCCCATTTTGGGGGTAGTACCCCCAAATAAAATATACCCGACGACAAAAAAAACTATAAAGAAGTACACCATGTTTTGTCAAGATCGGTTGTATAATACGACAGAGAGAGAGGAGTACCAACAAACTGACACATGAAAGCAAATTGATTGAACTTGAAGCAGAGACTCTTCGCTTGCTTCGCTCGCTCGGTCAATAAGAGGTGTCTATCATAAGGAAACGCTAAATCTAAATTATTGGGGTTATTAGATTATTTTATTAAGTGTTCTTTGTATTCATAACCGCTCAGGCGTGGCCGCAGATAGTGGCCAACAAAATGTTTTCTTTGTGCAATACGTTTTACAACACGCTTTTTAAGAAGTCGTATCACTTTATATAATTACTAAATTTGTACTAACTGACGCAAACTATAATATATTTACTCAATAATAAAATGTATAACAGTCGAGAATTTGGTTATTTTATTTTGAAATTCTAAGTTATGCACGTTTTCAAATTGCTGCAACTCGTTCAGTAGGTATACTCGACGGTTTTCGTTTCAGTGTCTTGCATCGTTAGACAATCTAAAAGCACAATTCAAATACATTGCCCATGCTGTAAAGTACACAGAACAGTTGGTACCTGATATGTCACCACCTTAGACCAAATATTACTAAAGTATCCTCCTAGGTCACCACATAAAGGCAAACTATATTCATTGAGCTACACTATATAGAAGTATATATGTATTCTATGACTATATCCAAATCGCGTCCTATATAGATAGATAAACAACCTGGGTAAGCTAGATTTGTAGGTTAAATACCGCTATTAAATTAAGATTCGAAACCGTGGCGTAAAGGTCAATTTATAGTTCATTCTCCTCTGTTACAAAAAGTGTAAAAACTTCAGCTCTGTACTTGTACTAGTATTTATTCTGTGGCACTGATCTGTATGGATTTGTTTTGCCGTACTTTCGTTTGTGCTGATTCAAAGCTCACCGACGGTTCATGGAACTAAAATAATCTCCTAACGTTAGTCTCAGAACAAAATAATAGTACAAATACGCTAGTTCCGTGGACGCTCACTACTGCCAAACTTGCTATCCGCGCCAAAATGGCGATAATCAAATGCTCTCATTGCGACGTTTGTCAAAAGTCTGTGTCTAGAGTACAAAGTAGGTAATATGCAGTTGTCTATGTAGGTTAGGTATAGTTACTTCACTTCCACAAATCTCAAAATATTTCTTCCTCTTTTTTAGTAGGTACCTAATGGTAATGTGCATGCCAATTGCCAATTTTAAAGCTATTTGGTGCAGTTTGGAAAGTTTTGATGTTGTAAAATGAATTAGTAGATATTACGACGTAGAACTGCAACGATTATTCAATTGACCTGGATATTAAAATGTTTATATTTAGCACAAAGAATAATAAAACTGTTCACAACAACAGTCTTTCTTCCTTTTCTATGACTTTTTTGCCTATATAATTAATTATTTTGATGTATAAGTAATATCTTTCCGCTCGCTTATCTGCAATCTATGGGAGTGATTTCGTGAAAAGTGTTAAACAGTGTAAAAGGTTAACAAGATGTCAGATATTACAAATCATATGCGACTACTGTAAGGCTCAGTCACTTTTTTGTACCAAATTATGCTTTAAGATTTTGGTTTGAACTCTAATTCAAACAAATCATGATTCCATAGAAGGTTCAATATTTCCCAACTGTTTCATTGGCATGTTTTGAATTGCCGCAACGTCTGAATACAGCATGCCGTGAATCTGTGATCGAAGTACCTAATTTGTATGTTTGTATGTACGAGGCTATGCTATATGGACCTTCCGGCCTTGAGGATACTGTCCAGGAATCCACAAGATGTTGCCAAGAACGCTGTAATTTACTTGTCAGTTCACCTTCACACGTAGGTAACAAGGTAATCTGTTTAATTGAAAATATATGGCCGGGTGATGGGAGTAAAATGTCAGCATATGCTATTAATATAAATTTTCAAGCAAAGGCTGCATTTCCTGTACCCACATATTCAATCTAAAGCTTATTCTATATTTACCTAAGTCACTGTGTGAATAACAATGAGATTTCCCTTGAAATTTACAGTTTTTTATGATAATTGACAAATTTAAGAAAATAATATAATAGGCATATTTATTCTGTGCCTCTGCAAGTATTTGCTATTTATTTTAAGTATTTATTAACAGTAAAAGATCGGTTCTTGACATAAAACAAAGCATTTGCTATTAGTAAAAGCTTGTACTAATAGCAAATGCTATTGTTATTACGAAATACCAAAAGGAATTGCTTTTGCTTTTTACATGAACCTGGAACCACCCAATCTGAAGTTTTTGAAGATAACGTAGGTACTTTGGTATTGCATAAAAAGTATGATTAAAGATAGCTTACACCCTATGATAATAAGCTATGTTTATTGGGAAGCTATGTATGGTATGTTCTTCTGAGAAAACTATTTATGCAAAGACCCTAAACAATTTTATTAGAGATGTGGTTTTCCTAGAGACGTCTCTATATTGTTTAGGGATCTCTATGGGCTTCCCACACTTTTGAGAGTCATTCGCAGCTGAACCACACATAGTAGTAAATATGGAAATCAAACACATACAATTGACTTACAAATGTGTGGTCACAGTACCGACAGTCTGACTTCAGTCAGGTGGACCATCGATCACAAGCTCAGTTCCAACTTTATGCCAAAGGAGCTAGATTTAAATTCCAAAATCATTATTGAGTATTTTGAGTGCAGCTGCAAGTGCGGCAACACCAATCTGTATGCAATGTCCGTTGCCGTCACAACCTTCAATGAATAACAAATACATTTGTCAACATCAGGAAAAATAATTTGAATCATTTTCTTAGCACCTTCCTCTTTGCTACTCGTTTGTAACTTCTGTCGTGGTTTTGAGTCAATAGGTTTTTCCGTGGGCAGTGTTGATTGACTGACGTGGCTTGGTAGTGGGTGGAAATGAACCGGTTGGCGTCTGGTTCCTTCTCAAGGGTTCCGTTCCGTGAAAGCGTCGGTAATAAACGAGTTGACCTAGCCAGGTCTTGAAGAGTAACCTTTAGCTAAGTAGATAGAAGGCTGGACGTTTTTGAATTCTGATTAAGGCTAATAGTAGGTATATTGGCGTAGGAAATATGAAACGTATGTTTCTATCTACATACCTACAGGTTTGTATTCTGAATTTGCAGACAGATTGTATAGGCTATTGGAGACGTGAAAATTCTCTAGGACTGTGAAATTATGAATGCTAGTGTAATCCTGAATGGTACCTACATTCTTGTGATTCATAGGTCAAGTCAAGCTTTATTTGAGGCTTAAAATAACCAGTTAGGTGAATCTTTTTAGCTATTGTTATATCTGATGTCAATATTAAAGGATCGCTTGAACCCGGATGCAACAGTTCACGCTTCTGCTTTTTACAGGCTGGCAAATATTTATCGATAACCACTCTTAGCGTCTTCACTTAGTGTGACTTTGTTTGGAGTCAATAAAAACATGAAGTTTTTGTTTAGAATAGAATAGAATAGAATAGAATAGAATAGAATAGAATATATTTTATTTGCTCCAAATGTGAGTTAATATAAATTGATGTTTTACAGTGAAAAGACCTGACACCTTGATTTTAGATTGATTAGATATTGATTAGATTAGATTTAGATTGATAGATCTGCGTTAACCATGTTTTTCGAGTCAAATGTACCTAACTAATTACGAGTTGAGGATCGGGTAGGAGATGTTAGTATGTTTTTGCAAAATACCTGAGCAAGAGTTAAATTCTTTTGGTTAGATACTTTTGTGTGATCAGAAAAAGTAAAACATTGTACCAAATATAACTAATCTATAAAAGGCACCGCTGAAGTGGATGGAGTTGGAGCAAATTGTTCACTTAGCTCTCCTAGAATGTGGTATCCATCTTTTTCTTAACGTTTTCTACAATCAGTTTGACTGCAGAGAGGTAATAATTTTCCACCTAATCTAAGTAGGCAAACTAGGCAACAAGCCACGACACATCCGGCGTTAACCAAAAACAAAACCTAAACAACTAAGTGGTACATCTTCAGATGAGCCGTGGCGTGACCTCACGGCTGCCTTTCACTGCAACGGAACAATTGCATCCACCGACAAACACGAATGGATAGGTATAGTGGACTCGGTTCAATAATCGCGCACAATGTGAAGTTTCATAGGTACTTCAACGTGTGATATGCTCGTTTAGAACGTTGTTTTGGTTAAAGGATGCTGTTTTGATTTGTTTTTAGATGAGTGTTTCAATTCTTGACTTAGATTAGTAAAGTCAACATTGCGCTTAGTTTGATCAAAATTCTTAAAATTCTTAAAATAAATGAAACAATGACAATTCGTAATTAATCAATGTCACAGAATAAATAATAGTATGACAATATTGACATTGCTCATACTTATCAAACTAGATAAAGTCTGCCATAATCATTTGGCTTTGGCCAAAGTCATTACGACTTACGAGAATCCTGACATTGGAATTTTCCAGAGTTTGGCCATTAGCACAGAATAAATGATAATTGACAAAAAGATCAAAGTTCATAAGATTGGTGTCAATTCTCTTGTTCAACTCACTAATAATAATTATTATTATTCAGCCTGGTTTGTCCCACTGCAGGGCAAAGGTCTCCAACCCTCCTTCCATGAATCACTACCTAGGGCTTTGAGTTGCCAGTCCTTCCAATAGGAGTCCAAGTTCATCCCGCCATCTCCTTCTGAGCCTGCCACGACGTCGTTTAACGTTGCGTGGGCTCCACTCAGTGGTGAGTTTAGCCCACAGCTTGTCCGACAAGCGGCCGATGTGTCCAGTCCAGTTCCACTTCAAACTGGCAGCTTTTACTACTAACTAATTTAACTCACTAATACTAAAACAAAATACTTTTTAATTTAGTTTAGCATAAAAGCTATTCTGTTGTTCATTCTATTCTTACTAAATGTAGGTTGAAGATTCTTAAAAGAAATAAATTAATAAATAGATAATTTCAACTAAATGTATACATCAGTGCGACGCCGACGGGATTGGAACTTGGGGGAGGGATGTTGTGTTTTGCACGGCCCGGCCGGGGGCGTGGAAGGGGTACCTCAGGGTTCGGGAGAGAGGCAAGTAGACGGGGGTTGTGCGGAGGGAAGGTAGTTGCGGGGGAGAGGGGCAGAAAACTATAAAATTCGACCAAACCTACTTATTCTGTAACCAAAGTGTTTAATTGGACTGGAGATAATAATATTGTGTCAGGGAAATTCCTCACATAGAAATAGCTTCCGAAAACCTATACCAATCTTACATCAATTCACTCATAATTACCTTCTCTAGCATCTGATCAGCCTCTTTAGTGCTCATTTAACATCTGCACGAGCTGAAATAATGCCTGTTATGCTATTAACCTTTCAATTATCTACCTTTACAATAATTTAAATCATGTAGTTACATGTTACATAAGTGATTCCGACATGCATAGAGAAATCAAATACCTAACTATTGCGAGTTATGATAAATGTAACAGAAAAATAGAATTACTCAAAGGAAATGTTTTTTAAAATTGTTTGTGCGTTAAGCCAATGTGGACCTAATTACTTAGGTATTTCGGAAAAACTCAGAAACCTACAAAATTGGTTAAGAACTTAATTCACCGTCTAGGTATGTACATATTTAGCAAAAAAAGTATAAATACTTAATAAAAAAAAAAAAAAAAAAAAAAAAAAACATAAAATTGTATGGGAGAGAGGTTGTGGTCCCTGTGTGTGTACCATGATAGGTAATAATATATATATATATATATATTTATATATATATATATATATATATATATTTTTTTTTATTAAGTCTTTATACTTTTTTTGCTGTAATAGTAATAATTTAAGAGTTTTAATTCGTTATTATGTATGGAGACCTCTAATGGTTCGTTCTACACTGTTCCTGTATGTATTTTTATTATAAATAAAGTTCTATTAACCTTAAGTTGAGGTTAAGAACGCTGAAAGGTTGAAATTTTATTTGCAGTCTCTATTAATAGTAATAATAATAATGGGGAAAATTCACATCAATTACATAGCCCCAAACTAGGACACTCTGAACTATGGATACTATACAACGGATAAACATACATAGATACGAATATTACATCCATGACTCGGAAAAAAACATTTCTGCTCATCACACAAATGATTGCACCTAGCGGGATTCGAACCCGTGACCGTTGGTTGACTAGTCAGGGTCACTAACCATTCGGCCAACCGGTCGTCAAATTTATTGGAACCTTAAAACTAGCTGCGCCCCAGGTTTTTGTTTCCCTAATATAAAACATTTTGTCTTGTGTATTATTCCTATAGCAATTATTTTTATACGGAGTTTCATCACGAACTTTTCAGCTATTATGTTACGGAGATGTAACAATAAAAAGGTACAGACTGTCATATCCACACCAGTATATAAAAGTGAAACGTTATCTGTTTGTTTATTTGGGGAGCTTACACGCCAAAACGGCTGATCTGATTTTGATGAAACTTTGTAAATAGGTACTGTACAAAATAGAGACCAACATAGAATCCTTTTTATTCCGGAAAATGGCAAGTTGCCACGGGAAAACTGGAAAATGTTGATTACTCGCGGTATGGAACGGCTGCCGTGGAAATGAAATAACAATTCTGTCAACAAAACATCAAGAGCGTTGGTGCTATACTTTTGCATTGGTTTTTAGTATCCTAGATGAACATAGGATGCGATTTTTCACGATAAACTGTAGTCCTCGCGGACGAAGTCACGGGCGAAAGCTAGTTTATTTATAATATTAAGGTGGGATTTATCGCTAACCATTATCAACTGATATTTTTGAGCGATGGTAGCCCAGCGGTTTTTTACTAGTGCAACTTAGAATCCAACGATACTGGGTTCGGTCCTAGGCTCCGCACCAATGACTTTTATAATTATTGTCTCCATCGCTCCGAGCTTCGGAGGGCACGTTAAGCTGTCGGTCCCGGCTGTTGTTGATTAATAGCAGTCGTTAAGCCATGTCATAAGCTTGCGGGCGGCCTGACTAACTCTGACACCAGAGGCCAGCACTCCCTCACACAACAAGCAATCAAGCAAGCAACAGATATTTTTCTAAATCCTAATCTATCCTTCTCCTTTCTTTCCAGCTTTTTCTTTTTTTTTGGAATGTTCTCTGGAAAAATGGTATGGTATGGCTACATAGGTAGGTACTATTTATTGTGCAAAAATACACCCTTTTGACACTCAATCATAAGTTTAAAATCTTATAGCTACGATTTATACCACTTCTTTCCTTGATGACTCGTTCCAGGTTTCAGCAGTCCGTCTCTGGAACTCACTTCCAATAAAGAAAATTTTAAACGGTTAACTCGAGATCAATAAAAAGACTTATTAACAACACTAGCTGTTATATTTTAATATTTATATATAGGTACATTTATTAAAAGTTTTATTTTTATGAATTCATTTCAATTCATTTCTCTTTATTTCCATTTTACTGTCCACATCTCGAGTGCACGCCTATACACATCTTTCTTGCATAACCAGGATGACTAGCAGAAAATGCTGTCATAGCATTAAGTCTTCCTCTGTACGCTGTTTTTGTGCATAAAGTATTAAATAAACAAATAATGATTTTCACCAGAAGAGAAATCGTTCCTTTAGGTATTCCTTTTGTCAAGTTTCAATACCTAAACAAGACAAGAGGAAAAAAAGTTTATCTACCTACCTATCTACCTAATACTGGCTTCTAAGGTTAGACACACAGAAATAGCCCTTTATCTTTCGCTGACTATATAGATATATCATGTCAAATCTACCGTACAATCAAAAACAATTGGTTGCTATCCTCGCTTATCATCTAATTAATTCTGAAGACAGTAAATGTTTTAAACCTTATTGCGAGCTACTTAAGAACTATTAGTAGAATTGGTCCGTGCCAAAATGTTGAATTAGCGAAACGTGCAAACCTTGAACAGCGATTCGTTTAGGTGTTTCGTTGCAAATCTGCGGGGCTTTTGTGAAATGCTAGACTTTTATACCTAACTAAATATTATAATAGCCGACGTCTGTCTGAACTTTAACGGTTCAGGTAATTATTAAATTAAAGAGTTTAAAAGCTGAAAAACCCCATGAAAGCAAGAGAATCCATGCTGTAGGAGCAAGAAAAATCTCAACCATACAGCAAACTCAACCTCAAAACTCATGTAATTTTTACACGCCTGCCCAAAAAAAGGAGTGTATTGTTTTTAGGCTTCATGTATGTATGTATGTATGTATGTATGTGAGTTTCTTTATTCCACCGTAACTTTTAGATGCCTAAACAGATTTAGACGTATGGGGTATCGTTAGAATCCTCACATTCCCTCGAGTAACATAGGCTATAATTTTCTTTCAAAAAATTCAATATGGCGTCAGTACGGCTCCATTTTCAAAGGCGAAAAAAAAACTTATGTAGTACAATATGGGTATCAAATTGAAGAGCTTGATAAGCACATTCCAATAGTACCTACCTATACAATTTGTTGGCATAAGTTTTTTTTTTGGCAGGGCAGGCGTGTTTTTTTTTTGCTTCTATTATTGTAAACTATACCCGCGTGGATGCTGATGATGATGATGATGAAAAGTACGAATTTCCATCGTTCGATACTTTTTGTTCACCCGTGAAGTGCCATGAGGCCATAGATAACTGCATATTACTCGAGAAACAATGAAACAATAGTAAGTAAGCGTATTTCAAAATCTTTGATATTACTCCGAACCACGAGGTCCTCTAAAGGAAAGAAGCAAGACTGTCATGCATCTTTTATATATTCTTGAAATTTGAAAAAAACATGGTATTATAATATGAAAGAAGCATCCAAGTCGTTTCAAAACGAGCAGCAAATGTAGATTAAAAAGCTAACCTAAAACCACGTTTTTTAGTATGTTTTTTTCTTATATTATTTAAATGCATTGTCGTCGAGTTGTGAGCTACCCTGAAAGTTTCAGCCGGATAGCTAATCGAGAAGTGCTCGAAATTTTAGTTGCATTATTCGACCCGGAACGACAGACAAACAAGAAAGTGACTTATTAAGTAAACGTGGTAAAATGGCCAAATCGGTCCAGCCAGCCGCTCTCAAGTGATGCGCTTGCCAACGAACAGCATTTCATTATTTTTATAGGGATAGAGATAACAGCAATATAATACAGCACTTTTACAAGTCAACATCTTAAAATTCTCCTGACAAGGATAAAAAATAGAATATTATAATTAGACTTAAATCAATAAATTAGTAGACAACCTATAACTTGAGTTTGAAATGTCCCTGTCATGTACCGACTCAGAGTTGAATCACGTACGGTGGTAAAACCCTTCCGACTCTACCGGTGGGTGCTTCGGAAGTATGCCTGTAGAGAAGAACAAAAAAATTAAGAAGCAATTCAATAACCTTCCGTTTTATCAATAATTACATAGGAACATAACTTTAGAACAATTTTCAAATAATTTTCCCTAACATCATCATCATCATTAATAACTTATTGTGCCTGAGACCAATTGAAATTTGTAACTTATAAGAAAGATACCTTACCTATACTAATACATATGATAGGTTAGTTTCTAACACCATTCATATAATGCCTGAGACCAATTGAAATTTGTAACTTATAAGCTAGATACCTTGCCTATGCTAATACCTATGATAGGTTAGTTTCTAACACCATTCATATTGTGCCTGAGACCATTGAAATTTGTAACTTATAAGCTAGATACCTTACCTATGCTAATACCTATGATAGGTTAGTTTCTAACACCATTCATATTGTGCCTGAGACCATTGAAATTTGTAACTTATAAGCTAGATACCTTACCTATGCTAATACATATGATATGCTAGTTTCTAACACCATTCATATTGTGCCTGAGACCAATTGAAATTTGTAACTTATAAGCTAGATACCTTACCTATGCTAATACCTATGATAGGTTAGTTTCTAACACCATTCATATTGTGCCTGAGACCATTGAAATTTGTAACTTATAAGCCAGATACCTTACCTATGCTAATACATATGATATGTTAGTTTCTAACACCATTCATATTGTGCCTGAGACCAATTGAAATTTGTAACTTATAAGCTAGATACCTTACCTATGCTAATACATATGATATGTTAGTTTCTAACACCATTCATATTGTGCCTGAGACCAATTGAAATTTGTAACTTATAAGCTAGATACCTTACCTATGCTAATACATATGATATGTTAGTTTCTAACACCATTCATATTGTGCCTGAGACCAATTGAAATTTGTAACTTATAAGCTAGATACCTTACCTATGCTAATACATATGATATGTTAGTTTCTAACACCATTCATATTGTAGGTATCTCTCTTCTTGTTACCCGACTATGGCGAAGCAATGGAAGGGTAATGAGTTTAACAGTCTATGTCTATGTGGATGTTCAACCATAGCGTCGCCCCTATTGGTCCGATTTTGACAAGCGAGGTATCAGTCGATTCGTCTTCAGGTATAGGCTATTTTTTTACCCCCCTTGGAAGGATTATGTGTTCAAACTAAAAATTTGATCCAATTTTGACAAGCGAGTTATCAATCGATTCGTCTTCACGGCAATAGTGTCATAGTCTATTTTTTACGTGACCGTAGTCGGGTTTTAGATTTTGAACTTTAATCTTGTTATATAAATTATATCAAAAATTATTTATTCTGATATGTAAGAGTTTACTAAAAGGGGTCAGAACTTCTGAACACTAAAAAAAAAACAATACAAAACACACCAGATCATAACCATACGAATAAGTATTATTACTTATTCTTAAAACATAACACTCTTGAAGAGCAAGCCTTCTTCTATATTACAGGTTACGGAGTAAAACTTATTCTTCTCTTCTAAGCTCTTACCTCAATAGAATTCCAAAAATGTATCAATAGATGACATTACCGGCTTGTGTCACTGTAATACAGCCTGTCATTGCTACCTGGGGCTGAACTCCTTTCACAACTGGATGACAGACATTCCTGCGCAGCAATACCTGCCCGACCCGAAGCATTGTTTGTTCTGCACTAAAGAGGCGTGGCTATGGGTCATATAAGACTATGACGTGTTTTTCTACAAGAGTGATGTGTTGCTGCAGGATTATGTGCATCTTCAAAACTTCAAAGTATTATCTGATAATTTTTGTAGAGGAATAATTAATTAAAATTAAAAATATAGTAACCCAAACATCTTCATAGCTTGTAGCTAAGAATCAACTCAATTGCAACATCATTCAAACAGCAAAAACCGTATCAAATCGGTCCATTAGTTAGGGAGCTACGATGCTACAGATAGATACACACGCTAGACTTATAACACCCCACTTTTTGCATCGGGGATTTGGGGGTTAAATCCCAGAAGAAATAATAGTACTAACGCAAGGCTCACTCCGCTAAGAAAAATAAAAAGCGGCTCTTGCCGCCACTCAATAAAGTGCAATTCAGCTCGCACTACCTTGACGCATATCATTTTATATGCTAAACTCAAACTTCAAACTCTTTCTAACGTGTAAGTCTATCTCAGTCTATCTCGCGACAAGCGACGGATAGAGTAACGCGGGCGTTACAGAAATTGCTCACCCCTGCTCGGCACAAGTCAAAAACATAACTTCGTAACTATACCTGCTTTGAGATGGAAAAAGATAATTTAACCCCCCCTGATTTACTTCAAACATTTTTCTGATTTCCCAAATTTTCCGAATATTTAACACATTCACTGTTTGCAAAATATTTTGCAAATAATAATCTGTTTTTATTTTATCACCATTTACAGTTCCGGCTAAAATGGTCAAATTTATGTTAGTATCTTCTTTATCTTTATCATACATCTGTCATGAACTAAGTACCTACCTATTACGTACAACAATATTTAATTGTGCTTATCAATGACAATATCACTCACGTAATTTACCAATAAGTATGTTATAAGCTGTAATAAGTATAATCGATGAGATTATATAAAAATTATCTTAAAATGCAATAAATCATATTTCTAAATCGCCTTTGGAGTCAGGATATCAATCACTCAACAAGTAAATCATCAAAGTAAGACAAAAAAACGACAGCCTAGACAAAAAAACTTTTCAAAATATAATATAGCTCATATGTCACTCGGGATGATGTAAGGATCGTATCTAAAGAGGACGTGTACGCAAACAACGGCTAGCTCTACACAAGAAAATAAATTCTGCTACAAAAAAACATATATACTTACACCGTGACCTTGAATTCGATATTTATCTTAAATGCATTTATTCAGTCCATTATTTAGAATCGTTCTATAGCATTCAATTAAAATAATATAAATATAACCTAACCAAAAAGTAATTAGCCTTAAGCTGAAATGTCTATTTCACTAAAGACGCTACATGGCCACGGCGCGGCGCGGATGCTCCGCCAGGCGTGCGATCGTCACTTATTGGTTTTTTACGCAGTGATAGCAAGTTTGAATATTCGCAAATTTAATTATATCTAGTTTATCGTTTTATTTGTGGTTTAATTAAACAGAGGTATATGCGGAGCTGACGGCCAACCTCCAGTAATGGACAGGCACCAAAAGAAGAAGAAGTTATTTACTTTCATATTTAGTGCTACAGATACATTCTGTTGCATGGACCGAGTACATACATAACGAATTCAATGTCATGGTGTATATCTATAACTATACTATACAAAAAAACTTTAGGTTTCATTCTTTCAACGTTTCATACATTCTTTATCGTCCGCCACGTATATGCACGAAATTAAATATTCACCCACAGCTACCCGTGCGAAGCCGGAGCGAGTTACTAGAGTAATATAAAAGGGCAAATTGAATAAATAGATGTCAATAGAAGATTATAGGTAAACACGCATTGTCAAGGAAACGGTTGGCCATTGGATGCTGTTCGCTGAAGTGGCATTATGACGCGCTGACACTATTCTTTTAGCATGAAGTCATTCATACAAATAAGGCAAGGAGATACAGGTTGCTGAGGAAAAGCATCTTCCAAATGTCAAAATGATAACTGGCACATATAATAATTGGCACATTCCACATTTTTACAAGAACCACACAAGTATAACACAAATTAGTCATATGTGTACTTACTTAATTATTACTCCACCACGCGTTGTACTTTTCTACCTATACTTTACAGTAAGTACAGTAAGTATTCAACTTAAAAGTGACGGTTGGCTAAGAAATGTTTATTTGTATCATTATCACCAAAAATTACAACAACAATCACGAAGCCCAAGTTATTCATTTCATGCTTGGCCAAATTCCGAAAAAAACAATTCGCAAAGGAGCATCCCGTGCATCGGATCGAAGACAACAATATTATTGTTTACATGATTGTTTGATTCGTCACATGAATGTGGAATATTATCAGACATCGCGCGTCAGTACGCTGGCTCTGTTCCTACTGGGTTACTCGCTATCAAAAAATTGAGAGAATATTAAAACAGTCGGAAAATTATATAACTACCTTCAATGAAACAAGTTAAGATCAACATCAACAATCCTTCCGGTTTCCAATCTGGCATTTCACATGACGTTATCGGTACAAGAAGTCTAAATCTAAGCTCATCAGAATGTGTGTGTACTCGTATGGATAACATTTGAAAAGATGTCCGCAAGCGATACCCTGGTCCGATATGAGCGGTACCGCAAGTGTACCAGGAACCCGAGGTCTGCTCATGCCCGCTATTACTATGCCAGGTCACTGACGGTAGACTCTCCGGTAAAGAAGCGATTGAAAGTAGTCCAAGAAACGCCCAGGACGAGGTGAGAATCTGAAATTGTCGCTTTTAGTAAAATAACGTCTTCTTCCTTTTCTGCTACATCATATATTTCGGGCCATTTTGAGAGTAGTAGAGTATTTTTCCGTGACACATCTTGTCTGATAACTTTAACCTTAATATAGCCATTCTTCAAGACAGTAGGCATAGTAGATTAATTGTAAATGTTTTCATGAGATATTAAACAACAACTATGTAACCAGCTCTAATTAGGTATCCAAAAGCCTCAAAGTACTGTATGATCTCTCAGAAACGGGTTAGTTTTTCCGCGGTCATCTCTGTATTGTAGGTACTGCCACCGCAATAGCTTTTGCAGAATGTACTCCAACATTGTTACTTAATGTTGCAGTAGCTTTTTGGCTAAGTGTACAGTTGTGCCAATTATCTAGCCGTTTTTGAGGATCAAAGCCAGTCGAAAAACTCGGTGTTCGAACTCATTTTAATCAGCCATCACCTTAGGATTTCACCAAGAAAAAACATTAAATTATATTGCTATACACACTTCCTAAATTAACAAACTATGTATTTATAAACATAAAACTATATACCATCAGGTATGTTTATCCGATTAGGAATTACGATAATTAACCTACTACTTACTATAATCACGACAGCACAATAATGCTAATAACAGTAACAATAGACAGAAATCAACGTTTTCTAAATACCAACACAATCGCTTCACAAAGGGCGCATCCCTCGGATCTTGATGCACGCATTCACATTGCAACATTCTCAAGGAATCCGATCCAAAGGTTATTCTGTACCGTAGCGGATGATTGGTGAGCTGAACGGTGAATCACAGTACAATGTTTGTGATGTTTACTATATTTCAAATAACTATTATAAAATGAGTTATACTGTTATAGAAAATAATGTTTTAGGTGTTAGACGTTCACATTCATCCATACACAAAAGTCTTCAATCAGTGCTTCCTAACGTGGACACTCACGGTCAGACTAGTCCACAAGTTTAAGATCGCTCAGCGAGCTATGGAGAGAGTAATGCTTGGAGTTTCTCCAAAGAACAAGATTTGGAATGATATTATCTGATAGAGAACCAAAAGTAACAGGTATAGCTCTAAGGATAAGCGAGCTGAAATGGCAGTGTGCTGATCACATTTCCCGAAGAGCCGACAACCGTTAGGGAAGACGAGATTTCGAGTACAGACCGCGCTTAGGCAAACGTATTGTAGGACGCCCAGTGGTCAGGTGGAGTGACTTCCTTCGAAAAGCGTCTGGCAGAAACTGGATGAGAAAAACGAGCTCAGTGGCATGTATTAGGAGAGGCGTACGTCCAGCAGTGGACAAGTATAGGCTGATGATGTGATGCGATGTTTTAGTTACTTTCTTGATTTCTGGATTAGAAATTGGGTAATTTTAAAATCGGATAATAATTAGCATTTTTGAAGGCATCAGGATCTTGGACTATTGGAGAAATGGGCAGATGCCTTTGCTCAACATCGGAAAAATAGGTATGTATATACAGTGTCTAATACAAGACAACTTTTCTGTACTTGCAGGAATCAGCTTTGATTGTCTCTAATGTTTGTCTTATGTACTAAAGTTTCTTTCAACATCGCCCTCTATGAACAGGTTCCGATACTCGGTGACTCTTACCAACGTTGCACGTGACACCGTCATTTAACACGTAGGTACCTACCTAATTGTATCACAAGACTTATCTCTCAGAAACGGGTGACTGAATAGAATTCTCGACCTGTCCACGGTTTGTGGCCTCAAAGCTCGGCATTTGACCCTGTGACAATGCACGCATTCGATGTAAAGCTGTGTCTCTCTCAGTCTCGGTAAGAGGTGCTCACCTCGTCGACACTTCGGCTTATTGGGATTAAGGACAGCTGCTATACAAAGTACTCGCTCACACTAACGATGTGTGGTGGAGTATAGTTTTTCAAATGATAGAGCTTATATGGATTTACTTTGAAAGGTGTTTTGTACGAGTATACTATTCGCTGTTCACGTCAACCATCAAAACCTATAATTTCAGGATACTTATATCCACATATTAAATCATTTTTATATTTAATTTCATAATTTTTGAGACTTCATTACTTATTTACTATCCTGTCTACGAATGTGCCTGTGTGTTCCATCTGACTGCCAAAATACCATTTGAGATATTTTAATGTAAAACCTGCAATCATTAAATACTTTTAGTTTCCCAAATATACCTCTGTATAAAAATATTGTTATACTTAGTACCTACCACACCACAGCTTTTGCAAAACAGACTCAAGTTCCTTTTCAGTTTAGAGTGCTCAATACGAGCGGTAGTGATGGTTACACAACACGGTACAATACTCGGTTTATTCACGCGCTCTCGCTTACAATAAATAATTATATAATAATCATAAAATATTAGTGTTCATTGTCTGTAGTGTCATAGTTTTTTTACACTGTTTACAATTCCGATTCCTGCAGATGAAAACAGATTCAATGTTTTCCTCGGCGTAAATAATATGAACAGTTTACTAACACAGGATTGTCTTAAATCAAAAATGTTAATTATGCATTTTTTTCGGTGAATTAACGACGAAGTACAAATAATCAAATGAAGATTATTTTAATAATTCTGAAAATAACCACACACCAAAAAAATCTGAAATAATTCTCTTCTATATTTTTAGATTGTTATAATTAATTATCTTAGCCTTGTATCCTTACAGTTTTAAACCGATTTAAAAAAAATAAGGTTCTCAAGTGATGTGTATGTGTATGTGTATGTAATATTTTCGAAAATGCCTAATATTGTTGTTTAAACATTCGCGATTCGAACTCATAGTTCGGTCTTCTCGTGACCACGATCAATGCAACTTGATCGAAACGTCGAGGTAAATAAATAATAAGTTTTCAGCGCGATTAAGTCCCGTTTAAATATATAACTATGTTTAATATTCATTTATGTTAATCTGTATAGGTGTATAAGCATGTGTACCAAATTTCGTGTATATATGTATGTATGTATATATGTGGTAAAAATTCTTAATAGGTATACATTTATATGTTAGTCTATATGAGTATCTGAACAAATATAGCAAATTTCGAGAATTGTATGTATGTACGTATTTATGTATGTATTCCACGTATTTCTCACAAAAAATAACTTTCTTTTAAGTTTTATATGATTTGAAAGGTTTATTCCCCCAGTTTATACTCACTCTGTTTCTACTTTATTTCTCTAGATCGCGGCCGATAAAAGCGGCTATTCCACTTATCCCGCCCAGTCATCCCGCCTAGGAGGGAAAAGTGGCTTTTCTTTTCCACTATTCCGTCTCAGGGTGGATAAGTGGAATATATATTTCGAATCGTTCCTCCCAGGGAGCCTCTCGTTCCTCTTATGGCCCACTGAGGGAGTGGGCCATAAGAAATATGTCAAATATGCTTTTAACATATTTGTTGATGGCAAACAGTGCTTTTGTTAAAACTTTACTTTAACGGTACTCACAGACGCGCACAGAAACGTCGATGGCACAACATATGCCAAGCCAAAACAAATTTTCTCCAATTAGCAAAACTATGAATTAATGAAAGGCATCAAGTTACAATGCTGGTCGACAAGTTAGGCAATTAGTTTTTCTTCCATTGTCGTGGAGTGGCAACTGGCAAGATACTAGGCATTGTTAGGGAGGCGTAATATTGTCATAGCAAGCGTGACCGATCGGTTCGTGCTGCTTGTTATTTGTAATAATTTAATTTCAAAATATCTAATGGTAATGAACATCAAAACGAAATTGATTACTTACGTAATCAACCAAATTATGTGCAATTTTGTTTTTTACTATTTACTTTGGTACTTATCAATAAAGTATGTTGAAGTAAAACAAGTAGAAAAAGCAAGTAAATTTACTCACAATGAAAAACCCA
Organism: Alsophila aescularia; assembly: GCA_946251855.1. Classification (NCBI taxonomy): domain Eukaryota; kingdom Metazoa; phylum Arthropoda; class Insecta; order Lepidoptera; family Geometridae; genus Alsophila; species Alsophila aescularia. Next base: position 33,097,688 of record OX276379.1, on the reverse strand, counting down.
ACTACAAACATAACTAAAAAGAGGCAAAAATTTAAGTGAGAATGGTTGCTAACCAACTTTAAATCGTTATAAAAAAATAATGAAAAATGATAACAGAAACCTAAAGATGATTTTCAAGTACCTATTCAATGATATCCCATTTGACATAGTTTGTCTTTTTCACAATTATGGCATCTGGTTGTCGCCATATTGAATTTGAATTACTGTCATGTCTTTAGTGACACTCGCAAGATTAAGACAAAATCTTGCGAGTGATTGAAGTAAGAATCATCAAAATCGGCCCACGCGTTTTTGTCTCTGGAGCGCCACAAAGGAACAGATATAATACATATATAGGCTGATAAACACATTACCCTCGGCTCAGTGTGGTAATAAGGGGTGCGTTAATCTTTGTCGTCGTTAACCTAGTGACCTTCACTGGTGGTTTGCCGCACGCATTATTATTTAACTAGCTTAACTACTGTACTGTATATTTCTTATGCTCAAGGCAGCGTAGTGATGCACTAGCACTAGCTAAGCTTCCAACGATGCCTTGCAAAATACTTTACTAACTGAACTCTTCTTTGTCCACAGATGTCAGTCCGCTCCAAAAGTAATGGATAGCCACAGTAGATCGGCGTCGCCGCGGGAGCCGATGCGGCCTCAGCACCGGCCTCCCTCGCCGCCCTCCTCCCCTGGCTTTGACAATCGCGCCTACCAGCACGACGACCCCAACCACAACGACTCCTTCACATCCAACGGCCCTCAGCAAAACGGACACAGCAAAGAGCCTAATGGCGACACGAAGCTGCCCGAAGCTGTCAACCTGGAGCTGATCAACCTAACGCCCAAGAATGGCACGAAGAAGAAGGATGTTGAGGTTGATATGAATGCGAGCAACCCATACGACGAGTACTTCGTACCTGTCAATGAGCATAGGAAGTTCATGAGGTAGGTGTTCTTTTTAAGTTCCTTGATTAGTTAAAACTTTGTGGGGAAACAGGCAGACAACTCGACGATAACAACGTCATGTGATTGGTCCAGATAATGGTGACTTCTCCTTTTATATGTGTACCAGTTTAGCTACTGTAAGTATAATCTCAAGAACCAACGACTTCCAAGAACACACTTGATCGTATAGGCCTATAATTAGATTTGTAATGCTGCTGCTTTTAAAATTGAACCAGATTTAGGTAATTTCCTTTATGAATACCATAATGATCAACTGGCTCTGGTCAGCGCGTTTAATGGCTCCTCTTACCTTAACCTCAGCGAAATAACGACTGCAATTGACAATCAAAACAGCAGGAAACAACTACCACAAATTCATTACGATTTCATAGTTCTTTCAACTGTAGAGCTTGCCTTAATATCGTATCTAATCATCTATCAATTTGACCTAGCGGGACAAACAGATGTTTATCTCGGACACCGTTGGCAAAGATACCTGTGGCACTGTGTGGGATGTAATTTGAGACCTCAAGGCCCATATAACAGAATCGTGTCTGATTAATTTTAACCTTTGCAAATTGTTTAGCGGAGGTGTTTAGGTACACTAGATATCTAAAAGTCTTATATTTTAGCATCTTCCTTCCAGTTCTCTCTGGCTAGACAAAGTAAGCACCGACTTGCAGTGAAAATTGAAATAAATAGGAGCTTTTTTTGACTCTTTTCTCCAAGATATTGGAAAGTTTATTTTCAAACAGTGAAAAACGTTCATTAGATCATGTAAGTAGGTAGGTTCAAACTAGTGAACTTATGATCTTAGAAAATCATAATTCAAGATCTTTGCTTATGACCCAAGTTAGAGCATCTTACTTAGAAATTCGACCAAAATCAATGTCAAAACATCAAACAAAATAACCTACAAATGAAAAGCTCTCAAAAAGTTTGTAGCTCAATATCTTCTCATAACGAACAAATTAATGTGCTCTAATTTTGACTGCAGTATTACTCGTAAACATTTTCCCAATACAAACATAAAGTCTAGTCCATAGAAATAACTCAATAATGAGGTAGTGATTTGTTGTATAACTAATAAGTTTAAACGGTTTTGCAAGATAAACTCAAATGGCAAATTCATTCAAAGCCGATAGCTTTGGACAACCGTTGATGAATCAGTCAAAATACGCTCTCTCGAGCGTGTCTTTGGAATTAGTCACCGCCCGTATTTCCGGAACACTACCTTCAGAACTTCAAGGACGGAGTTTTAGCCTTGCTGTGAAATTAAAATTAGCAATTTAGTTGTCTTTGTCGAAACCGTGAAATAAATACCTAACAATGAGAGACAAAATAGAAGGAGTTTAAAGAAGGCGTCTTTGTATTGGAGCAAAGACCCGGGACTTTACATGCTTCAATAGGTTATGTGTCATTAAACTGCCATTAATTGCACGAAATTATATTTAGAGGAAAATTACTCAAAGTTAAATAATCTGTGAAGTATAGTAACCTTAATTAAATGGATGCCTGAAAATTATATTAATTACTAATCATGATAATGTTTTAGAATTTAGAATCTTAGATGGCGAAATTGTAACATTATTTATGGTATAGACTTTAATTTTTTTTTGCACACGATACTTTATGGAATACCTACATAATCAAGTACCGTTTTTTATAGTGTCTTTATCAACTACTAGCTGCACCCCGCGGCTTTGCCCGCGTGCTATCTTCAAATATGACAATGTCTTTTGTTTTTTTATCTGTATATATTTGTTTTTTTACCATTTGTTTTGTCAAATTTGATTCAGAAGCTTAAAATGCTTCATATAGGTACTTCAAATACTAAACAAATAAAAAAAAAGGTGTTTGATGTTATTTTAGCCATAAACCATCCCGGGCGTCATCAGAAGACCCTGCCAAAGTTTCGTCACAATCCGATCAATGGTTTAGGAGCGCGCATTTCGCATCGCGCACAGACAAACATACATACACACATTCATTAGTACATATATAGAAGATTACTACTACGATATTCGACTAGGTACTTTAGAAAACAGTTGGGACAACCTACACAACATTACAAGTGTAAGTAACCAATATGAACCTATAACAGGTTCATATTAACTATCGATAACAAAACATAGAAAGTGGAGCTGTTTCAAGAAACGCCCAGTAAAATAATATGAAAACAATGAATAAATACAGTATCAGTCAACTCAACCTCACAAACCCAAAACCAAAATAGCATCAGGTTACCACCAAGTAGGTTGTCCGCGTGGTGTGGTGTCGCCCCGACTGCGGTCGGCGTTATGCAACCGTGCGCAGTGAACTGTGACGTCATTCAATCTGAACCTTCAGAATTATTTTAACTAACACGCCCTATTTGTCACGCATTCTCGTTTTCCACGCTTATGGATATTTGAATTAGATTTAGTAACATCGATTTGATGTGAAACTTTGTTGAGCATATTTGTTTTAGTAGGCTTAGATAAATATACGATCACAGTAAAATCATCAAATTTAAGGAATGCTATATCCATTTTACCTTACTAATAGACAGGAGAAGATTCTCAAGTTATTGGTTCGTGTGTGTATTTTTTGTTTATTTGTATTTAACCTCATATCTCCGGGAATTCTGCATCGATTTCGATGATTCGTTTATATTTGAAAGATTTAACTTTCAGTGTGATCTTATATACATTTTATTAAAATTAGTATAGAACTATTTTACTAGTACATAATAATACATTTTTCATTTGTTTTTGCGTATATATTTCTCATACTTATCTCTCTTTTCTGAATTGTTTTGAATTATTGTTATGTTATCTAAAAGGGTAGTTTCTCAGTGTAGTGCCTGATAAATTTATCAAAATTGGTTCAGTACTTTTTTAGTAAATTCCTTCGAGTCAATTTTGTATGCAAAATTTTACCAGTATTCTATTATTTTGCTTAGATAAGTGCTTTCAATAAAATATATTATAGAAAGGGTGATTCCATCTAAATAACAGTAAATCAAGATTAATAATAATAAGTTTTTATTGAAATAAGCTCCAGCTATAAAAACATATCAATCATTCCCCTCAACTAGGTTAACCTGTAGGCATCTTGGGGACCTCCTTCGTATATGACACAATTCTTGAAACCTAAAATTACATTTAAATAATCCGATGCTTCCAATTGAAACATGCAAAAGTAGGGGAGTGTATGTGTAATATGTGTAGAAGTGTGTGTGTGTGTGTGTGTGTGTGTGTGTGTGCGTGTGCGTGTGTGTGTGTGTGTGTGTGTGTGTGTGTGTGTGTGTGTGTGTGTGTGTTGAATGTGAATGAACATTACCTATGAGGTAGCCAAAAGAGCTCAATACCCTACCTAAGTAAGGTAATTAATTCCACCGTCTTGTCATAGTTCATAGTTAATAACCATGTAATATCCTTCAAAACCTAAAAAGGTTTTATTTATTTATTATTTGTCATGTTTTTTTAGCCATAAAGCATCCCGGGCGTCATCAGAAGACCCTGCCAAAGTTTCGTCACAATCCGATCAATGCTTTAGGAGCGCATCGCGCACAGACAAACAAACACATTCATTTATATATATATATATATATACCTATATACCTATATACCTACCTGGTGGTAGGCTTCGGCCGCCAGCTTTTTATATTACCACCCTCTGGACAAAGTCTTGATGCCAAACGACTTGTCGTGTTCCATCATGATGTTCAGGGAAGCCGTCCGGATGAGTTGTAGGATGCAGTTGTGTTGGAAGGGTGGACCGTGATCGGAATCATGGTGTTTCTGCGTCGGAGGCCTTGCTTTGAAGGGTAGCGGGATCCGAAGCACGGTGTTCTCTGCTGGCCGACCGCAAGTTGTAGGGGGCCCAAGTAGTAGTTAAGCCAGCTACGAAAGGCTGCCTTGCCGCTTGTGAAAAATCCTGAAATGATCCATTGGGCCGGCTGGCGACCGGATGTGAGAAACTGATGAATTATTTCAGGGGGGTTCGGGCGTCCCCGCAGTCTCCGCGCAAGTTCTTCAATGGCGTAGTTATGCCTTGACTTCCGTGGGTTAGCCATTCCGACATGTCGTTTGCTATTACTCGTCCAACCTATTCACAACTACTCATCATGAAAAAAGTCCAAAGAAGAAATAAGTTCAAACGGCAGATGCACGTCCTCACACTTAAAGTGGATCTTGCGAATATTCGCGGGATTCACTCCAACCGGTTCACTATCATCTGGAGACCTCTAAGCCCCACTTGTTCTTCTTGTCGGAGACGCAGATAGGATGTCCAGCTGATACGGCATACTTTGATTACCCAGGCTATATCTTGGAGCATCTATTTATCCCAAATGCCGGCGTTTGTGTATACGCCCGTGATGACATTTGCTGTTTGCGTCTCCGAAACCTTGAGCACCCTAACTTCTCGGTGATTTGGGTGCTGGTGGACACGGGCATAGAGAAAATTGTGTATGCTTGTGTGTACCGCTCACATAGTGGAGATCGGGACAACTTTATTGGTAGACTATCTAGGTGATGCGGCAAGTGTAGCCCCACAGCGTTACCCGTCTGCTTAATTGGTGTTTTTGGGGGATTTTAACGCCCACCACAAGGAGTGGCTTGTCCCATACAAAAAAACCGAGCACGCTGGTAGAAAGACGCGGAAGCTTGCTCTGGCGTTAGATCTCTCTCAGCTGGTGCAGGAGCCGACACGGGTACCTGACCGTGACGGTGACACTGCCAACTGTCTCTACCTGTTGATGACGACTGAACCAAACCGATACTCCGTATCAGTATCCCCACCTCTTGGTAGCTCTGATCACTGCCTGGTTAAGTCCGTCTCAGTGTATCCTAGCCTTAAGGGTAATAGGCGAGTGTGGAGATACAATTCAGCAGATAGGGACGAGATGCGGCAATTCCTTGCATCGTACCCTTGGCGGCAAACATGTTTCACCTCCCAGGACCCGTCGACTTGCGCGTCTGCTGTTACAGAGGTAATATGTCAGGCAATGGAATATTTCATTCCATTCAGTGACAAGACTCTTTCCAGCAAAGCTCAGCCTTGGTTTGAATCCAGCTGTGGTCGTGCTGTGGCTCTAAAGCGTGCGGCATATCTAGACTGGGCTGATGCTCGAAAGCGCAAGTCTTCTGATATTCGGGCTAAGAAAAGAAAATTTAACGTTGCCGCTAAGACCTGCAAGAAGATACTTAGGAAGGCTCATTTTGATCACGTAAGTCAAATTGGGGCCAAACTGGCTTCATACCCCGCGGGTAGCAAAGCTTTTTGGTCCCTGGCCAAGTCGGTCGAAGAAAACTTCTGCCGCCCCTCACTGCCACCATTGCTGAAACCTGATGGATCACTAGCTCACACTGCTGGAGACAAAGTGAATTTATTTGCTTCTCTTTTTGCAGAAGCCTCGCATCTAGATGCTTCTGGCAAGACACCTTCCTGCCTTCCTCATTGCGGGGTTTTTATGCCCAAAATTCGCATTCGCCAAAAGGAGTTTCTCAGAACGCTTCGAGCTGTAGATGTGAACAAGGCCAGTGGTCCTGATGGTATTCCAGCGATTGTGTTGAAAAACTGTGCACCCGAATTGTCTCCCATCTTACCGCGTTTGTACCGCCTCTCTTCACTCAGGTAAAGTTCCGAAAAGCTGGAAGCTTGCCAATGTACAACCAGTACCAAAAAAGGGTAGTCGTGCTGATCCGGCCAATTATCGTCCCATCTCGATAACCTCCTTACTCTGTAAGTGTATGAAGCGTGTCATAAACATTAGGCTCTTGGCATACCTTGAAGACAATGATCTTCTCAGTGACCGGCAATACGGATTTCGCCGAAACCGGTCTACTGGGGATCTTCTCGCGTACGCCACTCACGTACTGAGTGAAGCTATAAAGATGCATGGTGAGGCGCTTGCCGTCTCCTTTGACATATCGAAGGCATTTGATCGGGTCTGGCACGATGGCCTTTTAAAGAAGCTTCCCTCATATGGTTTACCTGTTGGCTTATGCAATTGGATAGTTGATCTCTTGAGGGAACGATCTATTCGAGTAGTCTTAGAGGGCTGCTCGTCTAATCAATTATTGAGGTACACCGGCATTATCAATGCCGGTGTACCTCAGGGATCGGTTCTCTCGGCTACACTGTTTTTACTGCACATTAATGACCTTCTGAAGCCCGGTACCTTTGGGTATGCTGATGACAGTACTGTAGTTGAGAGATACACTTCCAATGCTCGCCTGTGACGCTGTCCAGTTTCAGAGAGAGGCTATCGTAAACCGTTTAAATTTAGCCTTAGAAGCCGTGTCCGATAGGGATGAAGTTTAATGCTACTAAAACGCAGGCATGTTTGTTTTCTGCTAAAAAGAGTCCTCTAAACCGATCTCCGTCTTTCCAAAGTGTAAGAATACCAATAGGCGACCATTTGGAGCTTTTGGGTGTCGATCTCACATCAAATCTGAATTTTGGGTCTTATATTGAATCCAACGCCAAGGTAGCTGCAAAAAAACTTGGTATATTATCTAAGGTTAGGCGGTACTTCACACCGGGACAGCTTTTGAATCTTTATCAAGCACAGGTCCGATCTTGTATGGAGTACTGCTGCCACCTCTGGGACGGTTCTGCCAAGTATCAGCTCGTCTTTGGATTCAATCTCATTGGGGATGACACTCTGGTAAAGAGTAAGCTTCAAAGTCTGGCGCATCGACGTGAGGTAGCAAGCCTGGCGGTATTCTACAGATTGCACTATGGAGAGTGTGCACAAGAACTGCACAACCTGATTCCCCCATCACCTTTCCATCACCGTACGACTAGACGATCAGCAAAGCGCCACCCTGTCATGGTAGAAATACCTCGCACAAGAACGAAGCGTTACGCTTCTTCATTTATTATAAGAACTGCAAAGGAGTGGAATGCCCTGCCCTCGTCAGTGTTTCCGGCAAATTATAACCCCGGTGTGTTCAAGTCAAGAATGTATAGGTATCTACTAGGCAAGCATGCTACACCTTCGACCACGTCATCGCTTTCCATCAGGTGAGATATTGTGGTCAAACGATTGCCTAGTCCGTAATAAAAAATATATAAAAAAAGTATGTAATATGTCAATCTGTCTTATAGTTAAAAGTTGACATTCGCTATAAAGTTATTCCGTCGAAAATCTGAATGGCTTTCGTGTTCCTTATTCAGAACCAACGCTGAATGTATTCGATCAGGTTCAACTTGGTTCTTGCTCCAACCTCGACATTTAGGAATATCGCGAGACAGCGGTCAAATGCAAATATTATAAAACAAATATTTCACAAAACCCACATGTGTTGACATATTATGGAGTAACTCCCGCATTTGGCTGGCAACCGTTGACCTTGAGCCACTAATAAAAACCAAATTAAATAATAGTCGACATCAACGTAAGCTCTCATGAATTGGTAATCAGCAACGAAACGTGTCTAAAATTTCTATCGAGCTATGAACAGCTAATGACAAATTCTTAGGTTGAATTGACAGCAAAGTAGCGATAGGAACGTACTCGGGATAGAGAGTAAAGTTTAGATCTAAACTTCTCCCAAAGAGAAATCAGAAGAAATTCAGGAATGCAAACTTATACTTATAATAAAGCAATAAGAACGAAATAGTCTGTACAAAGAAGATAAGTTAAAAAAATGGTCGAGGGTACTTAAAATAAGCTATTGAACAAGAATATATCATTTTTTTAAATCGTATCTGTTTATTTGTCTGTTTGTTAGTTTGTCTGCATGTTTGTTCGCGCATCACGTAAAAACTACTAGACCGATTGTTATGCGGTTTTCACTGTTGGATAGCTTAGAGTTTGACTTAAAAACTGGAGTACTTAGTATCTTAATCCGATAATTAGATGCCGAGCAATCGATAAAAACTTTCTGGCGGGTGAACGAATTTTGGAGAAATGTAGTATATTGTACCTTATAGGTACTTTTGGCCCGGGAATAATATGTACGGGCTACTTTTAAAGGAAATGAGCACGCGGGCAAAGCCGCGGGCACAGCTAGTAGTTATATAATTCAGTAATAGATCATTACCTTCCTCTGAGGATATTAAAGCGGATACGAGTACATAAAATAACCAATATCCCTTGAAACGTTACCGTTATTGATAGTCAGGAATCGATCTAGCCTAGAACCTCCAATGCTATTTTGTGCAATATACTTCCTGAAGAGCTAATAAGCTATTGCACAGAACTTATAATTGGCAGACAAAGTTGTGTGGTGGTTGACAGTAGACAGTACATTTTAGTTCGAAATGATAAAAAGAGAAATTACTTCAGTAATTAATTGACGACCGGTTGGCCGAATGGTTAGTGACCCTGACTACGAAGTCAACCAACTGTCGCGGGTAAATTGGTGTGAATTGTCCCAAATATATATTTATTTTAAATTAATATGAATTCATTTATTCATAACAATTTTGTTACAATATGTTGCGCAAAAAATAATAATACAATAATACAATTCAAAATTCAATTAACTAATAATAATACAATTTTAAATTACAATCAAAACAATGATTTACAGTAAAAAAATAAAATATGTACAAATTTATTGAAATAAAATTTAACAATTACACACACCAATTTTAATTTAACAATGTCATCATAATGTATAGAATGATTGGTCAACAAACCAACATTTTAATTGGTAGGGATTTAAATGATTCCCTTGAAGTTGCATCTCTAACGTTACCGGGTTGAACTGTATTAAATTATTATGGATGGCTGTAGGTAGAGGGCTAATTCCACTGGAAGAAACCTAATCTTCCAGTGGAATTAGCCCTTTACCTACTAGGTAGGGATTGATGAAGCACCTTGGTTATTAATGTTTGTTTTACAATAAGGTAACTAGATGGCGCTACTGTTCGCCGCTAGACTGTTTGCAAGAAAGTTTGTGTTCGCGAGGATTACAGCTCACAGAGCCACTAGTTTCATTAATATTACGTCTAATTCAAATATTTCCTTCAGTTTTTAGTAGGTTACCTTTACCTATACCCCATAACCCCGTATTGGTACTATACACTCTTATAAAAAATCAACGACCGAGGTGAAACCACTAATCTATCTATCTCAAAACAGTTTCACTTCAAATTCACGCAAGGTTGTAAAGTCTATAAACTAGTCAATAAAAATTCTGTTATTACACCGCTCACTTCACGAAATAACTTTGTTCGATATTTCGGGGTTAATATGACTATTTTCTCTTAAAACTGGCAAAGGTAGGTAATACCATAGATAAATTATAGAAGATGATTTATCTATGGTAATACCTAACGTCAGATCCCTAAAACTACGTCTGGGTTAGGCTGACGTAGGTACGTGATTCTAAGTTTAGTTGGAAATTTGTGATAACAATTACGAATAAATAAAACTAAAACTGATAGCACACGTAAACTAGAAGTCTAGTGTTACATTATCTAACCTGTTTGATGCGTTTAACTTAGGTATTACACTTATCTATTAGTAGATAGGTCATTAGGTCATAACCATAACTTTATATGGGGACTGGAATACCAACATAAATATTTAAATTCGTACACAGTAACTTTGATGAAATATAAAACCCTGAAAACTCAAAAGTTCATAAGTCTGGAAGTTAATTATAAAACCACCGGTTCGGAAATGTCGGAGTGAACAAGAACATGCAACAAACAAGACAGTTCAATAACTAAAACCCGGTCGGGTCAAAAAATAGCCTATGATATTTGCGATGAAGACGAATCGATTAATTCCTCGCTTCTCAAAATCGGAGCAAGTTTTTAGTTTGAACACATAACACTTCCTTTGCCTTGCCGTAGTCGGGTAAAAAATAGCCTATGACATGAAGACAAATCGATTTATACCTCACTTGTCAAAATCGGACCAAGTTTTTAGTTTGAACACATAACCCGTACTTAGCCATGCCGAGTTCGGGTAAAAAAAAAATAGCCTATGACACTATACCTGAAGACGAATCAATTGACACCTAGCTTGTCAAAATCAAACCAATAGGGGCGTCACGTCGCTATGGTGGAACATCCATATACCCACATACATAAAATACATACGTGCATACATACAAACATAGTCCTTTAAACTCATCACCATTCCTTTGCTTTGCTGTAGTCGGGTTAACAAAGCACTTGAATTAAGAATCTTTTCCTTTTGAAGTCGATTAAAAAGACTTGCAATTCCAAAATCACGATACTGTTTTTTACCACAGATAGTCAGACACAGCCGCCGGCTTCCATCTCAGTCAATCAATGGGAACTCTCCGGCAAATTATCACATCATCGCATTTTAGAACAGTGTCAATTTTATGCTCATTATAACATTATACCTGAGCTTTCACTCGGCAAAGAATGCCGAATCGAGACAACTTAGTCCCACGTTTGTTTCAAAGACCGGAAATTCTATGGAAGCGCGCATCACGCCGCGTCTATAACTTGATGATTATTATGCAACATGCTTTATGCTCATTATGCATTATTGTATGATACTGCATGTCATGGACGTCTGCAGCATCCATGGTACAAAACTGAAGGCTTCAACAAAGTAGGTATAATCGACTTCTAAAGGAGATGTTCCCAATTTGACCGTTTTGTTGTTCCCCATATCTCCGGGATTTCAGAACCGATTTAGATGATTCTTTTTCTTCAGATGCTTTTTGTTGAATTTGGATTTTGGTCCTTCTGTCCTTCTTTTTGTCTTAGTCACTTGGATATATGATAAGCACTGAATACGTCTTAGTTTTAAGTTACAGAGTAAAATAATAAACGTAAAAAAAAGTTTAGTAGAAGATGCTTTTTATTGAGGGGCCGTAAAATATATATATATATATATATATATATATATATATATATAATATTATTTTTTTAAAACTTGGTCTTGATGTCACACTTATTTTTACCTGACTGCAAAGGATTATAAAAATAAATAAAATAAATATATTCAGGACAATTAACACCAATTACCTAGCTCCAAACTAGGATACCCTGTACTATGGGTAAACATACATAGATACGAATATTACATCCATGACTCGGAAACAAACATTTCTGCTCAACACACAAATGATTGCACCTTGCGGAATTCGAACCCGCGACCGTTGGTTGACTAGTTGGAGCCACTTCGGCCAACCGGTCGTCAGGTCGTTATGTGTTTGGGTTGTATGTATGTTTGTCCGTTTTTTATGGCACGTCCTTCAGCCTAAACGGCTTGATAGATTTTGATATATAAGGTATCATTAAATTCGCTTTAATTTGGGATATATGAAGTGTCAACAAAACTGTATATTGTATTTCCGACGGAACAAAAAGTTACCAAAACCTATCGAGTGAGGTATCCAAATGAGTGAAGGTCTTCAAAAGACCATTCCAAAAATATATAAGGGAAACTAAAAGGTATAAAATAATAATAAAAAAAATACGACTGCGAACAAAACTATAAAGAGGCAAACAAGCTTTAGATGCTCGCTTTTGAAATAAGAGATGCAGTTTAAGATGAAGAAGTTATGTTCGCAGTCGGTTTTTTTTATAATAATTTATTTTCATATGTAAAGGTCAACCTCCAGTGTGGTTCCATATAAATTTCATCAAAATTGCTTTCGTAGTTTTTTAATATATCCATTTGAAGTCGATTTTTTGTTCCAATGAATTATTACCAACTAGTATCTACTGGCACTAAGTTCTAAATGAGACGCAGCATAATACTTAAGTTATGTATTGCAAAATCCAGCAGAATTTCTCTGTGAGTAATAACTATTGTGTAAACGTCTCAAATACGGAATCCTTTTTAAACATTACTTACGATTATTTCTGTAAGCCTAACAAAGCTGCCTGTTTCCTTGGCTTTCAAATTACGTGGCCGACCGACAGTTTCAGGTTACCCAACCGTTGGCCATTGTTTCAAGCCTTTGAGTCCGGCAGAAAGTTTTAAGAGTCAAACCTCCAGAGGTACCAAACAAGAAATACTTGGGCACATATTGTTAGAAAGCCGTTGCATATTCAGGCGGTGGGAGAGTGGATGAAAGAGGCGGCGACAAAGGAGAACAACAAGCGTTTGACGCGCTGTTGGACCGTGTAAAGACATTGTTTTTCAATGTGTTTTACTCTAACTGTTTTGGTTTGAACAGTTTTTAACTTAATACTGTTTTGAAGCATATGTCATAGATTACTGAATAACTGTAAGAACATACGTATTTAATCATCGTTGTCTGTCTCGCTGTCTTCATTGCATTGTCTATGCCAAGATTTTTTAAAACAGCTTTTAGATTACTTTTTCATTCACATTTTTGTCATACACTCATTCTGACTAACGGCCGGTTCCTATATTTTAAACCAACCGTTTCGCTTAGTGTTCGTTAGCTTTTGACATAAACTCCAAACAAAAAACGTGAAAAAGTAACGAGACGTTGGAAAAACGACTAGTTTTATTTTAATAGGAATGGGAGGTAAATCTATTCTCTTTGCATTAGTAATCAAAATATGTATTATATGTAGGTACATTATAATAATTAGGTATAGGTATTCTAGGTAGGTAGGTACGTCTCCTAGGTACTATTCCCTAAATTTATAATTGAACACGTCTTCTTAATAGCAGTGAATCTGTAGAATCTGCCAGCATCTATTTAATGTACCTTCTATTTCAAATGTTCATTACGTTCAGTTTTGTTTTAAATAAGACGTGCCTTCATGCTTCATCCAAAAATCTAATTATGTAGGCAGGACACGTTCACACTACAGTTAATTACACAGTTGTTTCTTAAATACCTTTTGGGTATTCCTAAAGCATTCACCGCTGACCTTTTATGTTATCTTTGACTTTCTTATTACTGGAGAATAAAGTCCATAATCGCTGACGAAGTTCTTGAAGTAGACGATATTTTGAACTAGACCTCACATGTTGCTTGTTGCTCTAATCTAAAGCTATACTTTAGATGCATTTAAGATAGACCAACCAGTTCTATAAGAGTAAATGGTCTCGTTGTGGATCAGGTTACCGAAGGTATTCTAATTTTATGTCTTTTGGATTTCATTGTTATTTTGATATCTAATTTTTGTCTGCTCTATGTAGATATGAAATGTGAGTCCTGACTTTGGTAGGTTCTTATTGTACCTGGTTTGCTTCTTTACAATATTTGTTTCCAAAGATTTGGCTTTACTTTGTTTACAAACACTGTTCAATATGTTTACTTTAAAGCACTTAATAGGTGTGTGTGATAGTGCTTACGACATTAATTTACCTACATAAATGCCTAGACAAAAAAAATGTGTAGGTTTTGTATCAGATTTCAAATCAAACAAATTACGCAATGTAATACAGTTAATATTATATTATGGTGCATCAACATCATTAAAAATCAAAGAAACAAAGCAACTGAAGTTACTATTTATTATATCTTGACCATGCTTTCTTCAAAACATTTTCTAAAATGATGTCATGTTCATACGACAGCGTCAAGTAGTTTTTGGAAGACATCTTCCAAAAACTACTTGACGCTGTCGTATGAGATCTCTAACAGACTAGCATTATATCACTAAGTAGACAATATGTCAACTAGCACACTAGTATGTTACCTAGTAAATCAGTCCTGCCCTGCAGTCTCCACAGCCTCCGCTACAGAGGGTTGCGTAAGTGAAATGACACAGTGATATTTGGTCCACTGATGGTTTGAATAGGAACCGCGCTTGCTCAATGGTTGTCATTGATCACGAATGCTCATTGAAAACTGGGTCGGAGTCATGTGGGCAAAACAAAGTGCAAGGCTTTAGAAATAGTTCGTTGATGACTGCAACGAACTGTTTGTAAAGACAGTGATTAACTGAGAATTTGATCTTGATCCCGATATGTAACACACACATCGCTGAACAAATTATTGTATCAACCGACTGTTTTATTTTATCAGCTGTCTATTAAGTACTGTCGAAATCTATCGCTTTTAGGTAGGATAAGATCAAAAATACCGGACAAGTGCGAGTCGGACTCGCGCATCGAGGGTTGAGTACAAATTTAAGTTTGCCGTTGGTAAACTTTTGTCCCCATACATCGACATAGGTTGCGGTCTGTTTACCAACAGTTTTTTTAAAATGTGATATAACAATAAATTTACGGGTTCGGATTTTCCCCTTTGTGCTATAAGGCATTGCTTCCTGCCAAATTTCATGATTCTAGGTCAACAGGAAGTAAGTACCCTATATAAATTTTGATTCCCTTGCGACACGGCAAAAACGACCGTATCTTTTGATTGCGATGAACGATAAGTGTTTTTTTCACAGATTTCAACTTGAACTCCACGCGTTTTTAAGAAAAAGGGTCTTGACGGTATGCCAGATAGATAGACAGACGGACGGACAATTAAGTGATCTTATAAGGGTTTCTTTTTGCCCTTTGACGTAAAAAACACAAAATTTTATAATCATAGTTGGTACCTACCTACTAGTTAGATAGGTACCTAAGAACTACTCATAGCTAATGCACCTACGTCTTAGATTCTATATTGATTCATTCACCTACATAATATTTACAGATTAGTTAGGTAGGTATAGAATGAGGAACTCCAGTTAGATTGGCACGTCACTTACCTAACCTTAAAAGTATTTCATTCAGCTCACAAAAATCTTACTATCCTCCGGAAGCCAATCTCATTTAGCGACCACACGGCAAAATACCACCAGAACAGTCATAAACGGAGGTGCACGTCAAAGGTCCAAGGACAATCGCGAAGGCGATAGTTCTGCCAGGAGCGGGGCGAGGAGGGCGAGGGGGCAGTGCAAGGAACAAAGGAGGTCGTCGACCTGCCGACCGCGCTCACCTCGCGGACCCGTGCCCGACGCTCTCCAGGGAGGTCACCTAAACCACCTTGCAAATGCATTAAAAGCAGAGACGTGGTTTCAGTTTAAAGGGATTAGCTTTTTTTTTGAAATATCAGTTTTGTTTGATAGAATACAAAGACCGTTTCCCGATGTGTTGATAGGAACTGGGTATCAACTGGGTAAAACCACCTTTTGTCGAAACATAATTCGGTAAGCTTTGTTTACGTACCGAGCATAGAATAAATAAACTTATATAGTACAAAGCACCTGAGAGCAGAAACTGCAATGAGATCAATCTATTCTCAATATATGTTAATATTTCCGCGCCGCGCCGTTGTTTACTAGTTTCATTGTTTAGAACAATTAAATTGCGCGATATCGACTCCCTTCTCTGCTTCATGGCTAGGCTAGAGATCACGTACCTAGGTATTATATACCTTAAATAATTAAATTGATGAATCTCTTAGTATATTGTGGTAACTAAATCAATTTTTGCTCCATTTCGATTAAGCTCTGAGTTCAAACCTGATGCTATAAATCTCAGTTCAGTGCGGTTATCTCTATTCTATCATCCAGAGTGAGCCAGAAAAGCTTTAGATTTACTTAACTACGTAAATCTAATGCTTTTCTCGCTCACTCTGGAATCGATCTTCAGAAAACGATGAGCTTAAGAAAGACGATGCAGGAAACTCGACGCTGCGGCTATTATTTATTCTGTGGCTGCGGTAATAAAACTTTCAGTATGTATAGTTAATAGTTAGTTACCAACCTAATTTAATTTGATGAAGTTAAAATTAAAAGCCAATTTTTACCCGACAATGGCGAAGCAATGGAAGGGTAATGAGTTTAACAGTCTATGTATGTATGTATGTATTAGTGATGTAACGAATATTCGCATTCGCATTCGCATTCGCGAATATTCGCATATGTTTGCATATTCGCATTCGCATTCGCATTCGCGCAAATATTGCGAATGTTTTTGCGTGTATAATTTTTTTAAGTAGGTAATAATAGTTGGTTAATATAAGAAAATCCAATTCCATTAATTTCTTATGTTTTTTAATGCGATAAAAAGTAACTTAACCTCGTAATCACATTATCAGTCTTGTCTTTATCATTTGGTATCATTTATTGATTTAACATTGAGCAATGAAGCTTAACACTATTCACACTGTAACCTCAAAATTCACTTGTTTTGTTTACGAAAACACCGGCGCGAGCGGCAGCCCGATTCCATAACTTGGCTTCAATCGAATTCTCAGTATCGCAGCCACTAATGCCTTGCGATAGAGTCGAATTTGCTATGAAAAAAGTGATAATCCGATTGTAGCCAAGTTATGGAATTGGGCTGCGGAATGACACTTCAATCGGATGCGTTCGTATTAACTCGGCTATTCTCGGAACGAAAAACAGACGGGACGCACTTCGTTCAAACGGGACTGCCGCTAAAGTCACCAAGCCATAGACAAATGGCGCCAAATTTAAACAAAAACTGAATATTCGCATTTGCGAATGTTGGCAGCAGATATTCGCATTCGCGAATGTCCAAAATATGACATTCGTTACATCACTAGTATGTATGTATGTATGTATGTATGTATGTATGTATGTATGTATGTATTTATGTGTGTATGTATAATGTATGTGGGTATGTGGATGTTCCACCATAGCGTCGCCCCTAGTGATCAGATTTTGACAAGCAAGGCATCAATAGATTCGTATTCATTACAAGAGTGTCATAGGCTATTTTTTACCCGACCGTAGTCGGGTTTTGTTTTTGAACTTATGTCTTGTTTATTTTACACTAAACTTACCTCCCTATGTACCATCTCTACCTACTTACAACATACATTTTTCACTACAGGTGCTAACTGCAAAAGCTTTAAAGAATGCGTTCAGTCCCCTCACTTACCATTCAAACAATAACGTTAATGTTATGAAAAGAATGCGCCACCGCGCCTTAGCTTTTAACCTTGGCTTGGCATAACTTAGTGTATTTACATAGGTGCTTTGGTGCATCTAGCTTATTCAAAGTTTATTCCGAGTAATCGCGGCGGGCCGCAGACTTTGTTGGCTTTCGAAGCTACTAACTTCACTTTACACTCTCGAGGCTTTCGAAACCTAGTACTTATAGGTATTACAGTACTGTGCGAATTAATGTGAACAGATCATAACTGGGGCTGTTTTTCTTATAAAGACACGGATCCCTTGTGCCGATCGAAAGGATGATGTACTTGCAAAAATACAGACTTGTTAGACCAGAGATTGGAAACTGAACTAAGAAAAGTTGATGATAACGATCAAGCAGTATTTCAAGAAGACTCTGCTCCTTTTCACGTGTGCAAGATGATCAAGAAATATTTCAAGGAAAAAATATATCATGCTTTGAATGGCCGGGAAACTCACCGGTGGCCCAATTCCATAACTTGGCTACAATCGGATTATCACTTTTTTCATAGCAAATTCGACTCTATCGCAAGGCATTAGTGGTTGCGATACTGAGAATTCGATTGAAGCCAAGTTATGGAATCGGGCTGCAGATCTTAATCCGATTAAAAACTTGTGAGCTAACGTAAAAGCTAGATTGCACAACAAAAATAAAACTGATGGAGACGGTAATCCAGACATGGTTTCAGGACCAGAAAATAACGTTGTTGTTGGAAAAAAAATGTTGATTCCATGCCAAAACATGTTATTAAAGCCAACAAGACGTTATTAAAGCCAAGGGAGGACATATTTCATAATAAAATAATAAAAATTGTATTAGTATTTTGATTTCATTCATATACCTATAACCAATAAATGTTGTTTATTTCAAATAATCTATTGTGTTCACGTTAATTCGCACAGTACTATATGTGTACGAAACCCAGGTACAGAACTGTTGGCAAGTACTCGGTTGTGTAGGCATACGTATAATTTTGACGTTCTTATTCTTATAGTGAAGAATTGTACTATTACTTATTCTGTGGTTCGGTTTTGCTTTAATTTTAAACCTATATACCTAAAGCAAAAAAATATACCTGGAGTGCTTAGTATGTAGGTATGTTACTGACGCCTTATTGCAAAGTTTTATTTGACACTAGCTACGCGCCGCGGTTTCACCCGTGAAGATATAATATGAGCGCCATTCTCCAGTCTTTGAAGTAAGTATAACTACTTATGTATGCAAAAATCACGGTAATCCGTCGTCACGGCGCTTAGTTGCTGCGAGAAAGAGGAACAAACAAACATACAGATGCATTTATAATATTAGCGTGATAATTTATAAAGGGTAATGTGGTTCACCTCAAATTGAGACCTCAAAATAATTTTTATTCACATTTTGGCTTTTAAGTATAACTTAAAAGCATAACTCAAAAACTAAAAAAATCACAGAAATATTGTAGAATATAATTAGGTATACAAACAAAGACCTTTCTTTTGACATGATACCACCTTGAGTGTCTCACTTTGAAATTTTAAAAGACTCGTTAACCCCAAACAACCCCCTATTTAATACGAACTTTCAAATAACGTATATTGTTATTTCCTACATTTAAGCAAGATTGCAGGTATCAACTGCTCGAAAATCGTCAAACAAGCAAACATTTGTACTATACAAACGGGTCCCATCTCGCATTGCTTGTTCAAAAACTGCTGAACAATATATTGTCTAACTCTAATAGATTATAATGCTACTACATTTTTGTTGAATTGCAACTCAGTACATACTATTATTAGTAATTACTTATTTGTAGAACAAGCAAAATAAATGAGGGTAGGACATTTTTAACGCAACGTTGACTTAAAATTTTAAAAGTCACACAGTCACTCGCCAGCAATAATCAACGATGGAGGCTAACCCAGCAGAGGAGCAACAGCTTTTAAATAATAGTGATGGCAATAAGGATTTGGAAAAGTACGTACTTATATTTTCCCTTAATAATAGCTATAAGCGGATTTCATCAATTTCTTAATAGAAAAGTGTATTTTTTCAATGTTATGAAAAATTAATAAGAAAATTTCTTAATCCATCGTTATACAATTATTTATGACATCGTTTAGTGAAATATATAGTTAATATGTTTTGCTTTTCACAATAAGGTGGTTATTTTTCTATTTGAACTCTTGTAATTTCATCGAGCACAACTTTTCCGCCATCTTATTTCTATCGCCGGCCGTTGTGGTTTGTCCGAGCTCTCTGTGGACCGAAACCAATGTGGAACCAATGTGTTCAAACGTGTTTCAAGACTTTCAAACCTTTAGCCAGTACAACAATAAACGAGAACGTTCAGGAATCTCAGGAATTACTTTAAATGTTACTAGGTTAGGTGAAGAAGGCTTAAAACCTTCTTGGGTTTACTAACTTTTACTAGCACGATTATTTATTCTGTGCTTTATTAAGAAGTTGCATCTATTGTACACTTTTTGTTACGGAATCTTGACAAGAATTGAAGTGTGTGTAGGTATTGCGGGCTTTAATTAATGCAGTAACTCACAAAATTAAAAATCGAATAAAATATATACGAAGTAATAGTACATTACTGCCGCGGTCTGTAATGACTGCGTTGCTGGCAGCGATGATGATGGCCGAGAACTAAACTTTGCAAAGCTCGAGGCCATCATAGCGTGGCCAGCAGGGCAGTCATTGCGGACCAAGGCTTGTATAGTGCTTTACTCAAACAATGCGAGGTATTTAAATAAAACTAGCAAACTGATGAAAAATATATATAACCCACTACAACAACAACAACAACAAAAACCAAAAACAACACCAACAACAACGTCAAAAACAACAAGAACAATTAAAAAGATCAACAACAACAAGAACCACAATAACAAGAACTACAAAAACAACCAGAACAACAACAAAAACAGCATTAACATTAAAAACAACAAGGAAAACAACAAGAACGACAAAAACAACAAGAACAACAACAAAAACTACAAGAACAACAACAAGAACCACAACAACAAAAACAACAAGAACTACAAAAACAACCAGAACAATAACAAAAACAGCAATAACATTAAACACAACAAGGAAAACAACAAAAACAACAAGAGCAACAACAGAAACAACAAGATCAACAACAATAGCAACAAAAAAACAACAAGAACAACAAGAACAACGAAAACAACAAGAAAAACGATAAAAACAACAAAAACAACAAGAAAAACAATAAGAACAAGAACAGAAGCCACAACAACAAAAACAAAAAAACAATAATAAACAACAACTACAAAAACAACAACAACAAAAAAGCATACTACAACATAACAATAACAAAAATAAATAACAACAACAAAAACAACAACAAAATAACAAAAACAACAAAAAACAATGAAAACTAAAACAACAAAAATACAACAACAAAAACTACAACAACAACAATAATAGCTAAGAACCATCTCGATCACATCAGCTTTCAAACAGAAAAAAAAAACATCAATATCGATCCATACGTTTGGGAACTACGACGCCTCTCTTTTCGCGTTCGGTGGTTAACAAAACAACAGAATAAATAATAGTACTAAAAAAACACGACAATAATGGATTTTCAAAGGAAATTGCTGGCCGCAAAACACGATAGTAATGAAATTCCATACAACTTTGCTGGCGCCTATTCAAGAAGCGCGGCAAGGTCGACTTTGCCCAAAGCAGGTTGTCGAAATAATGACCACATTACAAGCTTGTTTGAGTAAATATATATGTTATGCAGTAACTTCATATTTTTCAGCAGCATAGAGAATTAAAGTTTTAGTAGGTAGTGTGTACACATTTCTGTGGTCCAGTTTGAAGGAAAATGTTTCCAGCGAAGTTACTGGGCATTTGTTTGAATAAAAACAATAGTGTTGGGTGACGAGCAGTGTTGCGATGATCTATACTTACTTTTAGTAAAGCAGTAAGCGACAAAATGTATGTACAATGAAGATAATGAACAAGTTTTTTTTTTTTTTTAATAATATCTTTATTTTGAGCGTACATCACGTAAAATACTGAACCGATTGCGATGCGGTTTTCACTGTTCGATAGCTTAGGGTTTGACTTAAAATCTAGTGTACTTTGTATCTCAATCCAATAGGTCGAAGATCAGCAGCTGATAAAACACTAAAGGCGGAGCGAGTATTGATGATATGTAGTATATTTATTTGGTACTCTTAGTCCTGGATGGAATAACAATTATGTCACTTTTAACCCATACAAATTACCATTTGGGCAAAACCGCGGGCACAGCTCGTTTGCAATAAAAGGTGTCTGTATTTTATTAAGCTTATTGAATGTATAACTAGCTGTACCCGCGACTTCGCACGCGTGGTCATTCACCTAAAATACCAAAGTACCAACATTTGATCAAAATTCCTTTAGCCGTCAAAAATATTTTTATCGATTGTTCGGCTTCTACTCATCGGATTGAGATATAAAGTACCCCAGTTTTTAAGTCAAAACAGAAGCTATCCAACAGTGAAACCTGCATCGCAATCGGTCCGGTAGTTTTTACGTGATGCGCGAACAAACATACAGATAGACAAACAGACAGACACGATTTTTTTAATATGTTATATTCTTGTTCAGTAGCTTATTTTATGTACCCTAGACCATTTATTTTTTAATTATCGTCTTTGATCTTCTTTCGTTCCTATTGCTTTATTATAAGTATAGATAGTTCAGAGTGCAGCCCAAACTCAAACTATGTGTGTATGCCATTTTGATTATGTTTTGATTTTTGGGGGTTACATGTGTAGATGGGGTCGACCAGGTTAAAATAGTACAGGTTAGGTATCATCAACTCGAAGATTTCACGGCTGAACATGGATCTGCCCCACAATCAGGGGGAGAGTTTGCCTCAACTCTTGCGGAACCACGCGCGCAAGGCTTTGTATGACCGTCTTGGCAGGCGGCTCCTTGATCCCAGTAGATGCAAGTGCATATGCACCTGAACTATACTGCTCATTTCCTGAATTCCTTTTGCTGGTTCTCATCTAACAGAACCCGCGGGTAGGGTTGCCAGGCTTTAGCTGGACAATTCCGACTTTTTACAGCCGTGCTCCGGTTAATTATAGACATTTCTAGTCAAGCATTTGGTCATAGAGAAACATCATAGGTACTTACATGAACAGCAGTGTCAAAATGTTAAAAAAAACTTGTTTTTTTGTTTTTTTGTTTTGTACTGTTCTATTTTGTAAGATGATCCAATAATGAGTTCTAAGTATTATGTGTTAGGTATACTGCGCAAAAACACATTCGAACAAGTGATATATATATATATATACACAATCCACATGACACATCTTAAAAACTGCATTTGGTTAATTAATTAATCTATCTTACTTAATTGAAAGAGCGAGCGCGAAGCGTCTCGTTTTCAGCTTGGGCAAAAATGCTTTCGTATGTCCGGATCTCTGTTCTCCTCTACAGGTCGCATTTCTCAACGGATCTAGACGAAACTTGCTAAACAGGTTAGAAGAGTTTTTAGAATTGTTTTAGTCATCGGGGACTTTTGATTCTTCCACCAAAAAGGGGCAAAAAAGGGCTACTGATCCGATTTCGATGGTTCTTTTTTTATTTGAAAGGTAGTAACTTTAAATTGGTCTCATAAAAATTTGGTGAAGATCTGATGAGGATCTACGGCTGATGAGCAGTAAATTTATCACGTTTAGCTTTCTACCAGTGGAATCAGCCCTTTACCTACTAGGTAGGCATTGATGGAGCACCTTGGTTATTAATGTTAATTTCACAATAAAGTAACTAGATGGCGCTACTGTGCTCTGCTAGATTGTTTGCAAATAAGTTTGTACGTGTGAAGTGTATGTGTAGTCTGTGTGTGCGTGCTCACAGAGCCACTAGTTAATAATTATTTTAAAAACTAAGTACACATTGTTTTTTTTTTTAAGAATAATTGTTTACTTACGTTTATTTTTGTTATCTTTATCGATACCGAAGCCGGAAAGCTGTCAACCGCGTGGATGATAAACAATTTAGATTTTTCGATATTTCCTTATTGTTTTCTAAACCACCTGAATTCCTAACGGTAACGGTTTCTGTGTGACCTGAACAAATCAATAAGAAAAAACAAATCACTTGAGCCGTTTTCGACTTTTTGCGAGACACGGCTTGATTTTTATGTTACTCATTATATTATAGAAGAAGATAAATAGATAGATGGTAAATGCTATACTACCGCTTTATTACTTGGATCAATCAGGTCTTTGGGAGAGGCCAATGTCTAGCAATGGACTGACACGGGCTGATGATGATGAATCAGGTCAATCAAGAAAATCACCTCGCTTGACTCTTCCTGTTACATTCCTAACATTTTGCAGAAAGTTGTAGCTGACGTTATTTTATCCATATTTTCCAGAGGTGAGAAGCTGTACGTGACGGCGGACAAACGCGGCGAGAAGGGCGGCTGCAAGCGCCCTCTCTGCTGGACCCTGTTGGCGCTGGTGGTGGCAGCCATCGTCGCCATCATCGTCCTCGCTGCGAGTAAGTTACCGGTTTTTTCCATACATCTCGTAAACATCGAACCGAACTTTTTTGTACGAAAATAAATCGTTCGCTCTGTGGTTCCTGTAAAGTTCTGGTTCGTGACGTACTCGTAGCATCTTGTCAATATGTCTTTGTTAATCATCGATGATCGATTAAGATGCTGATCACAACTTAAGGGCGTATCAGTTGATATCGCACTTGAGAGCTCCACCAAGAACGATTTATTAATACGGGCCTGAGTCTACAAGTCATGGGTGCGGGGTCGAGGAACGAACCCGCTGTCGTTGGGTTGCAAAGTATACATATAACCACTCAGCCACCACGCTATGCCTCTAACAAAAGGTTTAGAGAGCGCTGGACGATAAAATGGTTTTATATAGCTTGACCTGTTTGTTGTTGTTGATTTTTGTTTATTTGATTATTTGTTTATTTGAGCTGTGGTTTGGGTCAAATCTAGATTCACCTAGCTAGATCAATCTAGGTTACTAGTAATTGAAATTTTACCCCCTTCCTGTTGACCGATTGATCTGAAATTTGGTACTCGCCTTTAGTCCTGATTACAATCAACTAATTATATTCAGTATCATTGTAAATCCAATATGGCCGCCGCCACAAAATGGCGGATTAATTTATTTTTTCAAACCCCTCAGTATAAATATCAAATGAAAGTTAGTAGCTAGTAGAGTACACCAAGAAAAATTGCAAATCCATGATGGCTACAAAATGGCGTTTTTTTTTTTTTCAATCGCTTTCTCTACTGGTATCATATGAAAGGGCTTAACTAATAGAATACAGTACATCATAAAAAATCCAAATCCTATATGGCCGCCACCACAAAATGGCGGATTACTCTTTTTCAATAACCCTTAATATGGATACCTTTTAGAAATATATAAATAAAAAACTAAAAACTTGAAAATAAAATAAGTTATCTACCTGTTTTATGTGTACTAAAAGCTAAAAAATTAAAATCGTGTGGCGTATCCTGAGTAATATAAATTCGACAAGTCACAAGATTTTATTTTATTTTTTAGCTTTTAGTACATATAAGACAAGTAAGCTTGATGTGTTTCTGTTTGCATTTACAGAATTAAAAAGCTTACCTGAGTCGGGATCGCACATAAAGAAAAGCAAAAAGAAATTTATTGTTAGAAGACCAATTGATAGGGTCATGCTATCAATTCGTCAGAATAAATAATTGTTTTAAAGAAGACTACAAACACTAAAATATTTTTTTGGAAAATCTACTCTTCATAACCTTTAGCAGTGGCTTTATACATTTTATGACAATCTCAAGTCTTTTTAACTTGTAACCTTGAATAATAAGTGTAACCATTTTCACCACATATACTCGTACCTACCTACCTACCTACATATTTTAACCACATCTTTCTCTATTTTGTAGCTGGAATCCTATTCTCAAGTTCGCCAACAACTCTCGAGCAATACAACACGTCGATCAGCTCGGCACGCGCCCTCGGCGGTGTCGGTGGCCACGTGCATGATCATGATCACGACCATGATCAACACGACCACGCCCTTCACGACCACGTTCACACCGAAGAGCCGATCCATGCGCAACACGGAGCAGACACGCAGAACGACGGACCGATTCTACCTATGGGACCCGACGAAAACGATATGTCAGTATTTGGTAAGTATGTTTGCTTGTTTTATAATTTGTAACTAAATAGCCCTTTCCAAGAGCTATGACTGAGTGCCGTAAAGTCATAATGACTGTAAGAAAGCGAACGGCCAATCGTTGCCGATGTCAAGTTTTCTGAATTAGGTAGGTAGGTACCACAACTACCACTTTTTAACCCAATGTGAAGAAAATCTTTCCCTGAACTGCAAGACCAATTCCAAATAGGTACCTTCTTTCAGTGTTAGAAACAAAGCTTCATTATTCTTGGCGAATATTAGTACATTACTGCCGCGGTCGGTAATGTACTAATATTAGTACATTACTGCCGCGGTCGGTAATGTACTAATATTAGTACATTACTGCCGCGGTCGGTAATGTACTAATATTAGTACATTACTGCCGCGGTCGGTAATGTACTAATATTAGTACATTACTGCCGCGGTCGGTAATGACTGCGTTGCTGGCAGCGATGATAATGGTCAAGAGCGTAGCTAAGTTAAGTTCGAGGCCATCACAGCGCGGTCAGCATTGCAGCCCTTGATGTCTAAGCTGGAATGAAGCGTTATAGCGCGGACAGCAAGGGCTGCTATGGTGGCCATGCTTGAAGGCCGAGAACTTAACTAAGCAAAGCTCGAGACCATCATAGCGTGGCCAGCAGGGCAGTCATTGCGGACCAAGGCTTGTATAGTGCTTTGCTCAAACAATGCGAGGAATTTAAATAAAACCAGCTTAGTATAATAAGAATTTATTTAAACAATGCAACAACAACGAAAACAACAACGACAAAGACAACAACAACGACCACAACAACAGAAACAGTAACAGAAACAGAAGCAGAAGCAAAAGCAGAAGCAGAAGCAGAAACAGAAGCAGAAAAAGAAACAGAAACAGAAACAGAAACAGAAACAACAACAACAATCACGATCACATCAGCTTTCAAACAGAAAAAAAACAATCAAAATCGGTCCATTCGTCTGGGAGCTACGCCTCTCTTTTCGCATTCGGGTTAACGAACCCACGGAATAAATAATAGTGCTACGACAAAAGACGACAATAATGGATTTTCAAAGGAAATTGCTGTCCGCAAAACACGACAATAATGAAATTCCATACAACTTTGCAGGCGCCTATTCAAGCAGCGCGGCAAGCTCGACTTTGCCCAAAGAAGGTTGTCGAAATAACGACCACATTACTAGTATTGTTTGAGTAAAATATATGTTCTATCTACGGCGGAATATAAAGCCATTAAAAAATAGGTGGCAGGTTCATAACTTAATTTAAAGTTGTAGGATTCCATAAAGATGGGCACTAATAATGCAAACGAATCCAAAGCGTGAATCTATCAAGACATCGTTGGAAAACCCAAATGAATGGGTTTTTTCCAAATTGATATAGGTATCTAATATGATAGTAAGTACATTCTATTGTTAATCCATGATATCAATAACACTATTTACGTAGGTAGGTTAGGTTCACTATCAATTTGGTAAAAAACTTACATAATGAATGGCACCTGTTTTTTCAATGACTATCATTTAGAAATAGATTGTATACCTGAATCATTTGCTAATCCATTACATCCATAATATTGGTTATGTGTATCGGCAATCGTATGTGCTGTTACCTTATCTTTATTAGAGCATTTTTATATCCGTTATGTAACGTATCGCTATGATCATTTTATCATTAAAACAAAAATAAATAAGCCGCTACATCATCATCATCAGCCTATATCTGTCCACTGCTGGACATAGGTCTCTTCTAATTCACGCCACTGAGCTCAGTCTTCAGCTCTCCTCATCAATTTTCTTCCAGCCGCTTTTATCAGGTCGTCACTCTACCTGGCCACAGGGCGTCTTACACTACGTTTGCCTAAACGCAGTCTCCACTCGAGAACTCGTCTACCTTGTGGGCTGGTCACATGTCTTGTTCTTCGGGAAATGTGACCAGCCCACAGCCACTTCATTTTGCTTATCCTTAGAGCTCTGTCGGTTCCCTTGTTTCTCTGTCGGATATCTTCATAACGTATCTTGTCCTTCAGAGAGAAACTCCAAGCTCTCTCCATAGCTCGCTGCTGAGTGACCTTAAATTTGTGGAGTAGTTTGACCGTGAGTGGCCCCGTATGTCATGACGCACTGATTGAAGACTTTTGTCTTCAGGCACTTTGGTATGGACGATGAGAAGACCTGACGAAGGTTGCCGAATGCTGCCCAATCCAGCTCAATTCTTTTGTTGGCTTCCTTCTCAAAGTTGTTCTTACCTACTTGCAATATTTGCCCAAGGTAAACATATTTTCGGACAAATTCAAGAGGTACACCATTGACTGCAATCGGTTCCGGGTCAACAAGATCGTTAAACATGATCTTGGTCTTATCTATGTTCGTCCCGAGACCGATGCGTCGAGCAGCATCATCTAGGTTGGTCAGCATACTTTGCAAGTCTTGCGGCGACTCTGCCATTCGGACTATGTCATCGGCAAATCGTGTTGATCGTGATGTTCTCACGATTGATATTCATGCCTATTCCTTTCCAATTCATCGTCTTAAACATATCTTTCCATGTGTTATTTTATCTTCTTTTTCTTGTCTTTTCTTCTTCTTTTCTTAACTTTAACATTTCTTCTTCTTATTTCTTTTATCTTTCATTTCTTCTTCTTTTGAACAGTTTCAGGGATATAGCATGTCTCTGTCTCACTCCCCTGCGCAGTTGGATATGTTTAGATTGCTGGTTGTCAACCATAGTCGCGGCGTCATACACTTTGATATATTGCCAGTCCACTTGTAAATAAATGCACATGACTCCAGAACCGCCTAGGTTTCGACAGAGTTAAAGGCCTTCTCATAGTCTACAAAAGCAAGACACTGGGCCTGGTACTCTTCAGACTTCTGTATAGCCTGCCTCACTGTGAGTATGGTCTATATAGCTAAATCCTCTGCGAAACCCGGCCTGTTCAGGAGGCTGGAATTCGTCAAATCTTCTTGTGAGGTGATTTGAGATGACCTTCGTAAACAACGATACGATACGAAACTCTTTATTGTACTAAAGAGTTTTATCCCCTTTTTTAAAGAAAATAAATACCAAACTCCTGCTCCAGGTCTCTGGAGAAAGGCCTGTTAAGAACGGTGCTAAATACCACCTAAAGCTCCCGAAGTACGGGTTTCCTCCCCTGATTTGAGCTCCTCTGAGCTTAATCATCCTCACCGGGGGCCTTTCCATTCTTAACTGGTTTTAGCGCCATCTCAATCTCGTCTAGGCTGACGTCGGATAGTTCGTCAGCGAAGTGGCGGGTCAGTATTGGGCGGGAATTCTCTGTGCTGGGTTCGAGTCTAGAAGCATGCGAGTGGTACAATTGGCCATAAAAGTCTTCGATCTCAGAAAGGATTTCCAGCTTACAGACCCGGTGAGGACGGTTGTGCCATTATTGGTCTTGAGCTTCGTCAGATGGGACCTACTCAATTCCTGGGCGAAGACTATCGACCCCCGATTTTGCTCAATTGCCTTTTCTATCAGTAGTTGGAATTGTTCTGATCAAACAGCAGCTTGGAGCAGGTTGAGTCGGAACATGACTTCACCAGACGGCATCTTTCAAGCTTGAGGTTGATATTCAACGAGCCTCGGACTTATCGGTGAACACTACCGGTATTAAACGTACTGATCACTGAGACATCCCTGAATATGTACTTTTTGTCCGTCATGATGAAGTTTCATTCAAAAATAACCCCTATTTTTTCCAAATAGTTAACTAGCATTTGCCCCTGCGATTCCTGTCTCCATAACCGTGTGGACCTATTCTCGATTCATATCATACATACATGACCATATAATAGTAGGCACTTGTTGGAGTTGTTGGTAGTAGGTAGGTACTATTATAAATCATACTGAGCCATATGTCTATGCAATGAAGATATTTTTGAAAAACTAATTGGCACTGAAACGAACCCGAAAATATGGTTTTATAATTTTTGTATGTTTATTGTGCCCGCTAAACTGGGAAACTACTGGACTTATTTAGATGGAGTTTTCGGTGATTATTAGTAGGTCTAGGTAGCGCTGAAGTTCTAACCTACTGATGCGTTTCATAGCTAATTATTGACAATTGGTTGCCGAGTTGTATTGTACAATAATGTGATTACCTACATCAATAGATCCAGTATGGATCTTAGCACTGGATCTAACGAGAATGATCCTACATTATACATGCTTTCTAGGGTTTTGATGTATGAACGCTCGAGCTTTTTTATATTATTTTTGGGCCCGAGATAAATTCCTAGGCTTTATGGAATCTGCCTGGACGAAGTCGCGGGCGAAAGATAATAAAAAATATATCTATCGATGATAATACCCACACAATAGAGAGCGAAACAGAGGGCGTATACACTTTTCTCAGGATAACTGTGTTCCTTCTCTCCTCAGTGCCGAGGACGGTGGAAGGCGAGCTTAAGGTCGACAACGAAGAATTCACGTCAGCTCTGGAAGACCCGGAGAGCTCAGAGTATAAGGAATTCGTGGACAGCTTCAACGATGGCCTGAAACGGGCACTCTTCAACAGGAGCACCTTGGAGAACGGTGACAATGAGATCACCGTTGAGGTCATAAAACTCAGGTAATCAATTTACTCCTATCCTACGTACATACAACAAGCTGCTAGAGTGTCCCCCCAGGGGATCTTTGTTAGGGGAGCCAACTGGACGGAAGATATTCTTATTAGTAAAAATAAAAACAAAAAACTTTTTGCATTAGCCATTTAATGTCAGGAGAACCAAACGTGTTTGCCTAATTTCAGCCCGATAGATTCAGTGCAAGTGGGATAGTTTTTTTTTTTAATTGTCATCCTGTTGTGAGCTATCCTGAAAGTTTCTGCCGGATAGCGAATCGGGAAGTGGATGAAATATTGATTGCAAAATTCCAGGAATACATTTATACATTCAAGTGAAGTTAAATAAAAGCTTTTAAAAACGGTAATTTTAAATTTGAATAAAATTTAATTGTTTTTTTCGATTACAGAAAAGGCTCAGTCGTCGTTACCTACAGAATTCACTGGAAGCCGAAGATGAACGATGAATCTACTCCAGATCTCCTGAACGCAGAGTCGCTGAAGACAACACTCGATAAATATCTTGTCGACAACAATAGAATGTTTGTCACAAGTTTGAAAAATTTACACATTGCCGAAGACGCCATGCCCACGAAGCACGTCCTTGACGTCTGCCAAATGGACAACGATCACTGCGAGCACGGATGTGAGTTCGATGAAACCACTCTAGACTTCACTTGCACTTGCCCCCATGGACAGATATTGGATATAACAAACCCAAAGAAATGCATGCACATCTTAGAAAACGGATATCCACTGGAGCCAATTGAAAACACGAATCAGAAGGAAGGGAAAGTACTCGAGACAGAAACGAACCCCAGCACGACAAAACCTGTGCCGGAAGAAGAAAAACCAATCACTGAATCGGTGCACGTCAGTGAAAACGAAAATATATTCGACTGGAAGGAAACGCAACACGCTCATCCAGAGACGACCACGGAGAGTGAAGCTGATCTCAACTTATCGCACATATTCGGTCATGGAAATCACGAACACGATACCGAAGCATCAGTTTCTGAGCCACACGGTGAGGCATCACCGGAACCGACTGCAGAACAGAAAGCCGAACCAGAACCAAAAGCTGAGCCAAAAGCAGAGCCTGAACCGACTGTTGAGCCAAAAGCAGAGCCCGAACCAACTGTTGAGCCTAAGTCGGAGCCCGAGCCAACCGCTGAACCGAAAGCTGAACCCGAACCAACTGCTGAACCGAAAGCAGAACCCGAGCCAACTGCTGAGCCAAAAGCAGAGCCTGAGCCAACAACTGAACCAAAAACGGAACACATGCCAACTGCTGAACCAAAAGCTGTACCTGAACCAACTGCTGAACCGATAGCAGAGCCTGAACCAACTGCTGAACCAAAAGCAGAACCCGAGCCAGTTCCTGAACCTAAAGCAGAATCTGAGCCAGCTACAGAACCAATAGCCGAGCCTGAACCAAATGCTGAGCCAAAGTCTGAGCCTGAACCAACTTCAAAACAAATTGCGGAACCAAAACCTACACCCGAACCTACGGAGTCGCAAGAACCTACTGCAGAACCAGTAACCGCAGTCAAAACCGCACAAGAACAAGATAAAACTTTAGAAGATATATCTTTGGAACATAGCGTCATAGGTCTCGAAGTTATTCACAAATCAACACAGACAACAGAATCTGCCCCGCTGCTTCCGTTTGAATCAAAATCAGACCCGAAATCAATGTTTGAACCAGAAACCGAACCAAAATCTACGTTAGAACCTCAGTCACCATCTTTAGAAGCAACAACAAGAGCGCAATTTTCTGCAGAGTTTCATCAAAGTATAGGCCAAGAAAACGATCCTACAATCGGTCAACACTCGATTGAAATTGTAACAGCCGAACCAGAACCAGTGGTTAATCCAGAAGCAAAGTCTACTTTAAATGAAGAAAATTTTGATTCAAAGTCAGCAGATGAAATTGAAAGTACCACCACAATGAGAGTATCTATTTCTGAATTTAATCTTATTAACGAGCCGTCTTATGAGCCCAAACCAGAAATAATATCAATTCTAAGCGATAAAAAAGAAAGCGAATCAGTACCTAAATTTGTTACAGAAGATAACAGCGAACCTACTACTACTGAACAAAGTGAATGGCTGCAAGATAAATTAAAAAATGAAATGAATAAACCTGTTCTATTCCAAAATAGCAATATTAACAATGATCATAATGATTCAGAACAGAGATCATTTAAATCAATCGATATTTTCGCTGAAGATACAACTACAGCCAAAACAAATGAGCAAGATAATGCAGCTGTTATAATGCCACAAGGGGATATGTCATCCATGTCCGGAATAAATAACAAAGATAATGAAGAAATTACAACACTCATCAATCAGAGTGTTGATAAAAATAAACATACAGAACAGACATTAATTATGAATACCGGGACAAACATTCACATGAATACAGTAGCAAAGGAACTTGATAATCAAAAAAGTTTAATATCTGAATATTCTAAAACTGAAAACGTGACAAAACCTAACGTTCAAACACCAGAAATAAACCATAATATAGAAGAATCTCCTGTTACTAATGTTACGCATAATGGCCGATTCTATGAATCTAATGAGGATACCGAGTCACATTCCATCATTAAGCAACTTAACTCTAACTCCGAAATAGAAGAAAAACTTATGGAAGCTATTGTAAATAAAAACACCACAGAAATGACAACCAAAAAAATAATGGCTGATGAAGGTACGGACATAACATTCGATACTATAAATATGCTTTACAATCGATCTTCTAAATCTATTGAAAAAACTGTGAGTCCTCAATTGACAACCGAAATAAACACTATAGAAACTACTACTGTTTCGGATTGGTTATCTGAGCCCGTTACTGAAGTCAAGTACGAAGATGCAATTACTAATATTGAAAGACAAGACACAACAGAGTCAAGTATACCCAAAACTGATGAAATGATGAACGGTGGGGTTTCCAAAGATGATTTTGAGCCTGACTACTTGAATAATATGAGTACCAATAACGAAAAAATGCCAGAACATGACGAACCTTTGTACGGGATGTCACATGATTATGACAGTGAAGATTCGCGGGTAAAGAGAGTAAATGAAAAAGATGAGGTTACCACTGAAACGGTAATGACAGAAGTGTCAACCCTAAAACAAAATACAACGGAAGGTACTCTGACCTCGGATCCTACAACGGAAAGAAATCCGGCTTCAGTATCTATCGAAACAACAACAGTTTTTGAGTATATTTATAAATCTGCTGAAAAAGTTGCAAATGAATCAATAAGTCTCGCACCACAAAATAATACAGAATTTGCATTACTCACAACAATATCGAATGAAAAATCAGAGCCTGCTCCAGTGTGGGAGGATCCTGAAGCAGAAAAAGATATGAACGTTAAGGAGGTACAAAAACCAGTACACGCAGAAGAAGAAAGGATGACAACGCGTGTTGTTTCGATCGATGAAATTGTAGCAACCACCACTGCATCAACAACAGTTGCTCCAACCACAGTCACGTCACCTTCTGAGATTAAGTTAGCTCCAACTACAATAAGTAACATACAAGAAATACCCAGAAGAGAAAGCGACGTAGAATCACAGACAAAAGTGAATAATTTAAACGTTACAATTTACGAAATATCTAGTCATAACAATTCCTTCGCTGTTACTCAGCAATCAGGTGAATTCGAAGATAATGAAACTGAAATGAATCCGTTCCTACCTGAAGTCGAAAACAATAAAAGCCTCGTTAAAAAATTGCAGGAAGGTCATGATATTGAACCGACCAATTTTAATGAAACACAAAACGAAAACACAGAAGAGCATTCTAATAATACTTCAGAAATAAATACTCGCATCTCTAACAACGGTGATGTAACTGTTTCGGCTAAAACAGATGAAAATAATGCTACTACAATCATAGCACCTTCCTCTACAGAAGAATACACAACCTTTAATGAGCTTATGAAATCAAATTCGCAAGATTCCAAGCCATTGGGATCATCAACGGTTTCTGATAAGAGCGAAGAAGAAAAATCCAATCTGAAGGAATCGCAACCGATTTCTACATTTTTACTCGACACTGATGACTTAGATAATAGTAAAGAACACACAACAGAACATAAAATCACTATGGCTGAAAACTATTTAGAAAATGGAACTGCAACTCCATCATCATCGTCTCCGGTAGACTTGAATGATGAGAGTGATTACTTAAGTGTGGTTCCAATTGAAGAAGAGAGATTGGAAGAAAAGGAAGCGTTAAAAAAGGACTACGGAAGTGAATTTAATGATATAAGTGATTCGCCAAAAAAGAGTGACAGAAGGACATTAGATGAAACCAAATTCGATTCAGTTAATGATAATGAAGCGTAGTACTAACTATAATTTACGTCTGTTAGTCTTAACTCGTGTAAATTTGCTATTTCAAGTCCTGTGATGTCGGTTCTATTAAACAAATTAAATTTTACTAAATGGACTTATATCAATACAAAAGTTTTGCTGAAGTGATGATTCATTGTTAATATCTCAATAAATCAGCACAATTATTAATAATGCACTCAAAAGTATGTTATTTACTGCATTAAGCGCATGATTTCCATTAGACTAGTCAAACTAGAAAAGAGTCATCTTGATGCATTACTTATAGCACAGATTTATTTATTATTTTGTACCTTCGAATAATTAATTGCGCTGTAAATTGTATTGCGCAAGACATAAATCAAAGAATTACTGAGCAATTCTATTCCTTCTAGGTTATAGAATATGTCTACCTACATGTACAGCCTCTTGCAATATTTTAAGAAATAATGATCTTTTTTCGTATTTAACTCTGTTTTTTATTTTATCTATTGATTTGTTACCATAACTAAATGTATATTTTAATTTACACTTATCGAAATTATTATTGATAATCTCGGTAATGAAAATATCGAATACTTAAGTTTTTTTTCGAAATATGTGGTTTTGTGATGAAGAATTTGTCTGCCATGCCGT
This sequence comes from Alsophila aescularia, assembly GCA_946251855.1. Classification (NCBI taxonomy): domain Eukaryota; kingdom Metazoa; phylum Arthropoda; class Insecta; order Lepidoptera; family Geometridae; genus Alsophila; species Alsophila aescularia. The sequence goes on along the minus strand of OX276379.1, from coordinate 33,062,252 downwards.
AATGTGATATATATCTACATTCCATTAAAAAAACTTAGTTATAAGCAGAAGTGAGGTCTGATGTATAATAAATAATTAATTTAGTAAGTATATCGTTAACTAAATATTTTGTATAAATGGTTGAATATTGTAAAAATTATGTTGTAAATAAATTGTAAGTTAATAATTACGCTTGTGTTATCATTACCTTTTTTCAATAAAAAGTCTTCATCTCTCCTCATCCATTTTCTTCCAGCCGCTTTTCGGAGGTCGTCGACTGGCCCCCTGGCCACCTACACTACGTTTGCCTAAACGTGGTCTCCACTCGAGAACTCGTCTACCCCAACTGTTATCGGTTCTTCCGGAAATGTGACCAGCCCCACTGTCACTTTAGCTTACTTATCCTAAGAGCTATGTCGGTCACCTTGGTTCTTCGTCGGATATCTTCAGTAAAATATTTATTTTTTTTGGTTTATTTACCTTCCTCAAATACAGATTTTGTGTATGGCAAACCTTTGAATCATTCTATATTTAAAAAATAGCCCAAGAACTCCAAAAACGGATTCGTCGGAGAAACTCCAAGCATAGCTCTCTCCATAGCTCGCTGAGCGACCTTAAATTTGTCGACTAGTTTAACCGTGAGTGCCGTAGGTCATGACTAGTAGGACGCACTGATAGAAGACTTTTGTCTCCAAGCTCAGTGGCTTGCATTAGGAGAGGTCTAAGTCCAGCAGTGGACGGATATAGGCTGACGATAAGGATGATGAATAAAAAGTCAGTAATTAGATAAATAAACTTTATTTAGCTTAGAGATAAGTACATCTTATATAAGTCGTCATAACACATTATAGACACTCGTATTAGGTACATATGATCACAGCATGATATTATTTTCAGTCTTAGGTTTAGGTGTGATATCGTCTATCTCTTGTGCCATTGCTTGTTGTTCATCCATCATCATCCTGGCACACAGGCAGCCTTCACTGCCCCCAACAATACAGTTCCCTATAACATCTCTGCAAGTACTGAAGGGAATGAACTGTTGCGACAATTCTATCGGGTCACATTCTACTTTAGTTGCTATATCTAGGTCACATGTATCTTTGATTGTTACCACGCCGTCAGCCTTATATACTACAGTTGGGACAATATCTATTTCAATTTTATAATTACTATTCGATGGTTTTCTGCTATTACAACTACTGGCGCAATCACATCTTTCGCATTCGTTAGCATTTTGAACGAAATCATAAGTTTCCAAATTAGGATTCGAGACTACTGAATCGTCTATCAAGTCGCTTGTTTTAAGTACAGCCTTATTTTCATTGTAGTTATAAGTTTCGAAAGTTTTCTCACAATGGTTTTCATTGAAATCAATAATGATTTTATTTTCCACCGATGGAGACTCGTCAAAATCTCCGATAGGAGTAAAATCGTAGTTTTCTTCGCTTGGCTTGGACATTTGAGTGCAGACACAATTGTTGGTACCCATTATACAACCACCGACGGCTGTTTTGCAGTCACCTGTATCTTTATCAAATATTCGTCTTGGTGTAGGCATGTCATACTCGAACACATTTTCTTGTTTCAAGGGACCGTTTGCCCAGGATTTGATAGAGGGAATGTCCTCACCACATTTTGCAGAATGCTTTAAATAATCAGATCGCATTACATTTTCGCCGCAGGAGGTGCAGAGGATTAAATCTGTAAAAATACATTATGTTAAAAGATTTAAGTGGAGAATGTCAGATATGAAACTACTGAATTATTTTAATACTAACACAATAAAGGGTTTGATAAGGACCGTTGCACATATAACAACTCAATAAAGGGTTTGATAAGGGCCGTCGCACATATAACAACTCAATAAAGGGTTTGATAAGGGCCGTCGCACATAAAACAACTCAGTAAAGGGTTTGATAAGGGACGGCGCACATATAACAACTCAGTAAAGGGTTTGATAAGGGCCGTCGCACATAAAACAACTCAGTAAAGGGTTTGATAAGGGCCGTCGCACATATAACAACTCAGTAAAGGGTTTGATAAGGGACGGCGCACATATAACAACTCAGTAAAGGGTTTGATAAGGGACGGCGCACATATAACAACTCAGTAAAGGGTTTGATAAAGGCCGTCGCACATATAACAACTTTATGTTAAATGATTTATGTGGAGAATGTCAGATATGAAACTACTGAATTATTTAAATACAAACACAATAAAGGGTTTGATAAGGACCGTCGCACATATAACAACTCAATAAAGGGTTTGATAAGGGCCGTCGCACATATAACAACTTAATAAAGGGTTTGATAAGGGCCGTCGCACATATAACGACTCAGTAAAGGGTTTGATAAGGGCCGTCGCACATATAACAACTCAATAAAGGGTTTGATAAGGGCCGTCGCACATACAACAACTCAATACCAACTCAACTCAAAGGTGAAGAATTGAAATTCTTTAATAGTGTTCCATACAGCACATTTTACAAAATAGCAAAAGTATTATACTTCTCGCGAACAACTCGTCGCCTAGTCGTTGTAATTATGTAAATTGTGCTTTACGTAACACAGTTAACGCTCACTTTTCAATGCGTTACTTTTGGTCAAGTCGCTGAAGTGACGGCATTAAAAAACTAGTGCACTAACTTTGATGATAGGGGTTATTATTTACATATTCATATGCAGCCTGGCATAGGTGCAAGTGGAAACCCGAAAAGTCGCGGCCACTGATCAAACCTTACTAAATCGATAGAAGACTTCACATACGCAATAAGAGTCCGGCAGAGGATGAATTTTCCAGAAAAAAAACCCGGATCTGTTCAAGTTAAGAGTGAATCTACTAGGCAAGCGTGCTACATTTTCGACCACATCATTACTTTCCATCAAGTGAGATCGTGGTCAAACGATTGCCTAAACCGAAATAGAAAAATAAAATACCAAAATGATTTATAATTGGCGCATATTTCCAATTGTTCGGATTCGGATAGTGTTTATCTAGATTTCCAACTGTGTTTAGTTTTCAAAATATTTATCTGAAACGCAAATATTGCATTTTCCTTATTTTCAGGAAAACCATACAATTCGCTAAAATTTCATTTCTGGTAAGTATTTTGTAAACAAGATACAGTTGGGAATCTAAATAAACACTATACGAATCCGAATAATATCGTAACAACAGCTAAAACTGACCATATCGTAGAAACATCAACGTTTAATGATATTTCATTCCACATTTGGCTATATAACTACATATAATTAACCGAGCATACTTATTACTTATTTTGATTTTCATGGTACCAAAGGTGTTCAAACAGAAAGGTTTTCAATGCTAAAAAAAAGAAAGACAAATGCGGGAGCTCGATAAGCTTCGCTCCCGCCTTCGTCTTCTAACCTATCACGGCCAAGTCAGGCTTCCGCCTAGCGCCTCTAGCGGTGGATAATGTAACTATGTTATTATATGATCACTAATGTTTGACCATGAAGTAGCCGTGCGTTTAGCTGTTCATATCGTCAAACGCTAATCATTCATTGATCTGGCCAAACCATTTCATGAAGTCAAAGATAATTTCATGAAATAAAAAATTATCATGACGTGGCATTTCATGATATGATCTATTTTACGATATCGCCACGACATAAAAACACACACAAATTAACAAAAACTAATCATTAAAAATAAGAAAACATACAAACCTTCTACATATTCTTTAGAAGAAATAGAAGCATCGCACGAGTTAGAATCTGAAGAAATGCCACTGTCGGGTTTGATTTCTGAAACAAATGCGTAGAAGATAATTTGTGGAAATTAACCAAATATATTCATGTATTATACAGAATTTTCTTGTTGAAACCCTACTAAAGGCGAAAGTATATTCTGTCTGTTTGCTACCATTTCACAACCAAACGGCTGAACCTAACTTGATGAAATTTGGTATGGAGTTAGATTGACCCCTGGGGAAGGACATAGGATACTTTTTATCGCGATACAGTACTTTTTATGCTGGAATCCGCGCGCACGAAATAGTTGCGGGCTAAAAGCATATAAATTTGAATAACAATGAAATGTCTTACTGTGTGTTGCCATGTGTCTCTTCCTGGCATATTCTGTTGAGAACTTTTTCTTGCATCCTGTGGCTTCACAGTACAGCCATTCTGAAGGGTCGTGCGTCTTCAGGTGGGTCTTCAAATGGTGAGACTGTATAAACCCTGTTTGAAGAAAATCAAAATTACTGATAAAGCAGAAGTAACATAAAGTCTGCACAGTCAGGAAGGTAAAAAAAATGGTCTAGGGTACTGAACAAGAAAATAACATTTTTAAATGGTGTCTGTCTATTTTTCTGTCTGTCTGTTCGCGCATGTATTTCAATCTGATGAGTAGAAGCCGAGCAATCGATAAAAAACTATTTGAAGTCTGAACAAAATTTTATGAAATTTGGTATATTGTTTTGTACTTTTGGTTTAATAGTCTAGGCCTCTAGGGAATCAGAAGCTATGAAAACCATATACCTAATAGTCTAGGGAATCAGATGCTATGAAAACCATATACCTAATAAACTAGGGAATCAGAAGCTATGAAAACCATATACCTAATTGTCTAGGGAATCAGAAGCTATGAAAACCATATACCAAATAGTCTAGGGAATCAGAAGCTATGAAAACCATATACCTAATAGTCTAGGGAATCAGAAGCTATGAAAACCATATACCTAATAGTCTAGAGAATCAGAAGCTATGAAAACCATATACCTAGTAGTCTACGGAATCAGTAGCTATGAAAACCATATACCTAATAGTCTACGGAATCAGAAGCTATGAAAAACATATACCTAATAGTCTACGGAATCAGAAGCTATGAAAACCATATACCTAATAGTCTACGGAATCAGAAGCTATGAAATCCATATACCTAATAGTCTACGGAATCAGTAGCTATGAAAACCATATACCTAATAGTCTTCGGAATCAGAAGCTATGAAAACCATATACATAATAGTCTACGGAATCAGAAGCTATGAAAACCATATACCTAATAGTCTAGGGAATCAGAAGCTATGAAAACCATATACCAAATAGTCTAGGGAATCAGAAGCTATGAAAACCATATACCTAATAGTCTACGGTATCAGAAGCTATGAAAACCATATACCTAATAGTCTAGGGAATCAGAAGCTATGAAAACCATATACCTAGTAGTCTACGGAATCAGAAGCTATGAAAACCATATACCTAATAGTCTACGGAACCAGAAGCTATGAAAACCATATACCTAATAGTCTACTGAATCAGAAGCTATGAAAACCATATACCTAATAGTCTACGGAATTAGAAGCTATGAAAACCATATACCTAATAGTCTACGGAATCAGAAGCTATGAAAACCATATACCTAATAGTCTAGGGAATTAGAAGCTATGAAAACCATATACCTAATAGTCTAGGGAATCAGAAGCTATGAAAACCATATACCTAATAGTCTAGAGAATCAGAAGCTATGAAAACCATATACCTAGTAGTCTACGGAATCAGAAGCTATGAAAACCATATACCTAATAGTCTACGGAACCAGGAGCTATGAAAACCATATACCTAATAGTCTACGGAATCAGAAGCTATGAAAACCATATACCTAATAGTCTACAGAATCAGAAGCTATGAAAACCATATACCTAATAGTCTACGGAATCAGAAGCTATGAAAACCATATACCTAATAGTCTAGGGAATTAGAAGCTATGAAAACCATATACCTAATAGTCTAGGGAATCAGAAGCTATGAAAACCATATACCTAATAGTCTAGAGAATCAGAAGCTATGAAAACCATATACCTAGTAGTCTACGGAATCAGAAGCTATGAAAACCATATACCTATAGGCTACGGAACCAGAAGCTATGAAAACCATATACCTAATAGTCTACGGAATCAGAAGCTATGTAAACCATATACCTAATAGTCTACGGAATCAGAAGCTATGAAAACCATATACCTAATAGTCTAGGGAATCAGAAGCTATGAAAACCATATACTTAATAGTCTAGGGAATCAGAAGCTATGAAAACCATATACCTAATAGTCTAGAGAATCAGAAGCTATGAAAACCATATACCTAGTAGTCTACGGAATCAGAAGCTATGAAAACCATATACCTAATAGTCTACGGAGTCAGAAGCTATGAAAACCATATACCTAATAGACTAGAGAATCAGAAGCTATGAAAACCATATACTTAATAGTCTAGGGAATCAGAAGCTATGAAAACCATATACCTAATATACTAGAGAATCAGGAGCTATGAAAACCATATACCTAGTAGTCTACGGAATCAGAAGCTATGAAAACCATATACCTAATAGTCTACGGAACCAGAAGCTATGAAAACCATACACCTAATAGTCTACGGAATCAGAAGCTATGTAAACCATATACCTAATAGTCTACGGAATCAGAAGCTATGAAAACCATATACCTAATAGTCTAGGGAATCAGAAGCTATGAAAACCATATACTTAATAGTCTAGGGAATCAGAAGCTATGAAAACCATATACCTAATAGTCTAGAGAATCAGAAGCTATGAAAACCATATACCTAGTAGTCTACGGAATCAGAAGCTATGAAAACCATATACCTAATAGTCTACGGAGTCAGAAGCTATGAAAACCATATACCTAATAGACTAGAGAATCAGAAGCTATGAAAACCATATACTTAATAGTCTAGGGAATCAGAAGCTATGAAAACCATATACCTAATATACTAGAGAATCAGGAGCTATGAAAACCATATACCTAGTAGTCTACGGAATCAGAAGCTATGAAAACCATATACCTAATAGTCTACGGAATCAGAAGCTATGAAAACCATATACCTAATAGACTAGAGAATCAGAAGCTATGAAAACCATATACCTAATAGTCTACGGAATCAGAAGCTATGAAAACCATATACCTAATAGTCTACGGTATCAGAAGCTATGAAAACCATATACCTAATAGTCTAGGGAATCAGAAGCTATGAAAACCATATACTTATTATGGTTTTCATAGCTTCTGATTCCGTAGACTATTAGGTATATGGTTTTCATAGCTTCTGATTCTCTAGTCTATTAGGTATATGGTTTTCATAGCTTCTGATTCCGTAGACTACTAGGTATATGGTTTTCATAGCTTCTGATTCTCTAGTCTTTAAAAGACTAGAGAATCAGAAGCTATGAAAGCCTACGGTCTACGGTAGTAGTCTACGGAATCAGAAGCTATGAAAACCATATACCTAATAGTCTACGGAATCAGAAGCTATGAAAACCATATACCTAATAGACTAGAGAATCAGAAGCTATGAAAACCATATACCTAATAGTCTACGGAATCAGAAGCTATGAAAACCATATACCTAATAGTCTACGGAATCAGAAGCTATGAAAACCATATACCTAATAGTCTAGGGAATCAGAAGCTATGAAAACCATATACTTAATAGTCTACGGAATCAGAAGCTATGAAAACCATATACCTAATAGTCTACGGAATCAGAAGCTATGAAAACCATATACCTAATAGACTAGAGAATCAGAAGCTATGAAAACCATATACCTAATAGTCTACGGAATCAGAAGCTATGAAAACCATATACCTAATAGTCTACGGAATCAGAAGCTATGAAAACCATATACCTAATAGTCTACGGAATCAGAAGCTATGAAAACCATATACCTAATAGTCTACGGAATTAGAAGCTATGAAAACCATATACCTAATAGACTAGAGAATCAGAAGCTATGAAAACCATATACCTAATAGTCTACGGAATCAGAAGCTATGAAAACCATATACCTAATAGACTAGAGAATCAGAAGCTATGAAAACCATATACCTAATAGTCTACGGAATCAGAAGCTATGAAAACCATATACCTAATAGTCTACGGAATCAGAAGCTATGAAATCCATATACCTAATAGTCTACGGAATCAGTAGCTATGAAAACCATATACCTAATAGTCTTCGGAATCAGAAGCTATGAAAACCATATACCTAATAGTCTACGGAATCAGAAGCTATGAAAACCATATACCTAATAGTCTAGGGAATCAGAAGCTATGAAAACCATATACCAAATAGTCTAGGGAATCAGAAGCTATGAAAACCATATACCTAATAGTCTACGGTATCAGAAGCTATGAAAACCATATACCTAATAGTCTAGGGAATCAGAAGCTATGAAAACCATATACCTAGTAGTCTACGGAATCAGAAGCTATGAAAACCATATACCTAATAGTCTACGGAACCAGAAGCTATGAAAACCATATACCTAATAGTCTACTGAATCAGAAGCTATGAAAACCATATACCTAATAGTCTACGGAATTAGAAGCTATGAAAACCATATACCTAATAGTCTACGGAATCAGAAGCTATGAAAACCATATACCTAATAGTCTAGGGAATTAGAAGCTATGAAAACCATATACCTAATAGTCTAGGGAATCAGAAGCTATGAAAACCATATACCTAATAGTCTAGAGAATCAGAAGCTATGAAAACCATATACCTAGTAGTCTACGGAATCAGAAGCTATGAAAACCATATACCTAATAGTCTACGGAACCAGGAGCTATGAAAACCATATACCTAATAGTCTACGGAATCAGAAGCTATGAAAACCATATACCTAATAGTCTACAGAATCAGAAGCTATGAAAACCATATACCTAATAGTCTACGGAATCAGAAGCTATGAAAACCATATACCTAATAGTCTAGGGAATTAGAAGCTATGAAAACCATATACCTAATAGTCTAGGGAATCAGAAGCTATGAAAACCATATACCTAATAGTCTAGAGAATCAGAAGCTATGAAAACCATATACCTAGTAGTCTACGGAATCAGAAGCTATGAAAACCATATACCTATAGGCTACGGAACCAGAAGCTATGAAAACCATATACCTAATAGTCTACGGAATCAGAAGCTATGTAAACCATATACCTAATAGTCTACGGAATCAGAAGCTATGAAAACCATATACCTAATAGTCTAGGGAATCAGAAGCTATGAAAACCATATACTTAATAGTCTAGGGAATCAGAAGCTATGAAAACCATATACCTAATAGTCTAGAGAATCAGAAGCTATGAAAACCATATACCTAGTAGTCTACGGAATCAGAAGCTATGAAAACCATATACCTAATAGTCTACGGAGTCAGAAGCTATGAAAACCATATACCTAATAGACTAGAGAATCAGAAGCTATGAAAACCATATACTTAATAGTCTAGGGAATCAGAAGCTATGAAAACCATATACCTAATATACTAGAGAATCAGGAGCTATGAAAACCATATACCTAGTAGTCTACGGAATCAGAAGCTATGAAAACCATATACCTAATAGTCTACGGAACCAGAAGCTATGAAAACCATACACCTAATAGTCTACGGAATCAGAAGCTATGTAAACCATATACCTAATAGTCTACGGAATCAGAAGCTATGAAAACCATATACCTAATAGTCTAGGGAATCAGAAGCTATGAAAACCATATACTTAATAGTCTAGGGAATCAGAAGCTATGAAAACCATATACCTAATAGTCTAGAGAATCAGAAGCTATGAAAACCATATACCTAGTAGTCTACGGAATCAGAAGCTATGAAAACCATATACCTAATAGTCTACGGAGTCAGAAGCTATGAAAACCATATACCTAATAGACTAGAGAATCAGAAGCTATGAAAACCATATACTTAATAGTCTAGGGAATCAGAAGCTATGAAAACCATATACCTAATATACTAGAGAATCAGGAGCTATGAAAACCATATACCTAGTAGTCTACGGAATCAGAAGCTATGAAAACCATATACCTAATAGTCTACGGAATCAGAAGCTATGAAAACCATATACCTAATAGACTAGAGAATCAGAAGCTATGAAAACCATATACCTAATAGTCTACGGAATCAGAAGCTATGAAAACCATATACCTAATAGTCTACGGTATCAGAAGCTATGAAAACCATATACCTAATAGTCTAGGGAATCAGAAGCTATGAAAACCATATACTTATTATGGTTTTCATAGCTTCTGATTCCGTAGACTATTAGGTATATGGTTTTCATAGCTTCTGATTCTCTAGTCTATTAGGTATATGGTTTTCATAGCTTCTGATTCCGTAGACTACTAGGTATATGGTTTTCATAGCTTCTGATTCTCTAGTCTTTAAAAGACTAGAGAATCAGAAGCTATGAAAGCCTACGGTCTACGGTAGTAGTCTACGGAATCAGAAGCTATGAAAACCATATACCTAATAGTCTACGGAATCAGAAGCTATGAAAACCATATACCTAATAGACTAGAGAATCAGAAGCTATGAAAACCATATACCTAATAGTCTACGGAATCAGAAGCTATGAAAACCATATACCTAATAGTCTACGGAATCAGAAGCTATGAAAACCATATACCTAATAGTCTAGGGAATCAGAAGCTATGAAAACCATATACTTAATAGTCTACGGAATCAGAAGCTATGAAAACCATATACCTAATAGTCTACGGAATCAGAAGCTATGAAAACCATATACCTAATAGACTAGAGAATCAGAAGCTATGAAAACCATATACCTAATAGTCTACGGAATCAGAAGCTATGAAAACCATATACCTAATAGTCTACGGAATCAGAAGCTATGAAAACCATATACCTAATAGTCTACGGAATCAGAAGCTATGAAAACCATATACCTAATAGTCTACGGAATTAGAAGCTATGAAAACCATATACCTAATAGACTAGAGAATCAGAAGCTATGAAAACCATATACCTAATAGTCTACGGAATCAGAAGCTATGAAAACCATATACCTAATAGACTAGAGAATCAGAAGCTATGAAAACCATATACCTAATAGTCTACGGAATCAGAAGCTATGAAAACCATATACCTAATAGTCTACGGAATCAGAAGCTATGAAAACCATATACCTAATAGTCTACGGAATCAGAAGCTATGAAAACCATATACCTAATAGTCTACGGAATCAGAAGCTATGAAAACCATATACCTAATAGTCTACAGAATCAGAAGCTATGAAAACCATATACCTAATAGACTAGAGAATCAGAAGCTATGAAAACCATATACCTAATAGTCTACGGAATCAGAAGCTATGAAAACCATATACCTAATAGACTAGAGAATCAGAAGCTATGAAAACCATATACCTAATAGTCTACGGAATCAGAAGCTATGAAAACCATATACCTAATAGACTAGAGAATCAGAAGCTATGAAAACCATATACCTAATAGTCTACGGAATCAGAAGCTATGAAAACCATATACCTAATAGTCTACGGAATCAGAAGCTATGAAAACCATATACCTAATAGTCTACGGAATCAGAAGCTATGAAAACCATATACCTAATAGTCTACGGAATCAGAATCTATGAAAACCATATACCTAATAGTCTACGGAATCAGAAGCTATGAAAACCATATACCTAATAGTCTACGGAATCAGAAGCTATGAAAACCATATACCTAATAGTCTACGGAATCAGAATCTATGAAAACCATATACCTAATAGTCTACGGAATCAGAAGCTATGAAAACCATATACCTAATAGTCTACGGAATCAGAAGCTATGAAAACCATATACCTAATAGTCTACGGAATCAGAAGCTATGAAAACCATATACCTAATAGTCTACGGAATCAGAAGCTATGAAAACCATATACCTAATAGTCTACGGAATCAGAAGCTATGAAAACCATATACCTAATAGTCTAGGGAATTAGAAGCTATGAAAACCATATACCTAATAGTCTACGGAATCAGAAGCTAATAAATAATAGTACAAACTATTAGGTATATTGTTTTCATCCATATAACTAATAGCTTGTACTATTATTTATTCTGTGCTAATAGTACCAGTGATATACCTTATTACCCGACTACGGCGAAGCAAGGGTAATGTAGTTAAAAGTCTATGTATGTATATATGTGTATGTTCCACCATAGCGTTGCCCCTATTGGTCCGATTTTGACAAGCGATTCGTCTTCATCGCAAGAGTGTCATAGGCTTTTTTTTACCCGACCGCAGCCGGGTTTTAGTGTTTAGTTTTAGTCTTTTTGACACAATTGGTGAATTTAATTATGAAACTTTATAATCAGATATATCTTCTGTATCTATCTTTATATTGATTACTTTGAGGTATTCATCATTTCTCTACACTTATCCTCTATTATGGTGGAGACGGTAAAAAGTGCTTAAAACATACCTCTAAGGTGAAACATGCACTTTTTACCCATTTCTCCCTATCAGTCGATGTCAGTTTTCACCCCCTTCTTACACATGTTATCTCACAGTTACTTAGAAGTCATAGAACTGTATATTTGTGTATTTGTTAGTTACTTATACACACTCAAAAACTACTGGGCAGTGGAGATTTTTTACTTTGTAAAAAAACTATTTTTTAATGACTGCTCCTCTCCTTCATAGGGTTGTCTGGAAGTGATGGCTCTTTAGCCATAAGTCCGCACTCTAATATTTATATTTTATATCCTTGCTTATATATTTTTTAACGAATTTGATACGATTCACACCATTTGCTTAGCTCAATCTAGTATACCCTGTACTATGGGTACTAGACGACGGATTAACATACATAGATACGAATATAACATCCATGACTCGAAAACAAACATTTCTGCTTATCACACAAATTATTGCATCTTGCAGGATTCGAACCAGCGACCATTGGTTGACTTCGCAGTAAGGGTCACTAATCACTCGGCCAACCGGTGATCTATTATATTTGGTGTGCAATAAAGTAAATTTGTATTGTATGTTAAGTACTTGTAAGTATAACAGTTACAATGTGCTATTTACTACTGAAAATATATTTATATTTGAGTACTGAAAATATACAAAGAACTAGCTTACAAGTTTAAAAACACGCCTGCCCTGCCAAAAAAGAACTTATGCCAATAAATTATATACAATTGGAATGTGCTTATGAAGGCCTTCAATTTGATACCCATATTGAAAGATATAAGAAAAAAAACGCCTTCGTAACTGGGGTTCTACAGGCGCCATATTGTTTTTTTTCAATATCAATATAGCCTATATTACTCGGGGGAAAGTAAGGATTCTAACGATACCCCATACGTCTAAATTTGTTCAGGAATTTAAAAGTTATGGCGGAATAAAGACACTCACATACAAACGTACATGAAAAAAACTAAAGACGTTACACACCTTTTTTTGGGTAGGTGTGTAAAAATACATAAAAAAACATGCAGAACATGCAAATGAAGCAAGTTCAAAAACTCACCTTTTCCACACACACTGCAGTAATGTTGTTTCGCATTTGTGTGCGTAAGCTCATGGTGTTTCAAATGGTGAGAGAAGTTGAACGACTTCCCGCAGCCACTGAAGCTGCACTTGAACCGGCGCTCTGACAAAGGCTTGTGGGTCTTCATGTGCGTGCGGAGAGCCTGGTCGCTGCTGAGCGTTGTACTGCATTTTGAGCATGTGAACGTTCCTGAAGAATGGTATAAAGGAGGTAACTAACACAGCTGTTCATGTTATATGGTATTATGTTACTGAGTGCTCTTAACTTAGGTTGGCAGTGTTGGCACAATATATTTTGCTTGTTATGTAAATGAAATCTTGTGATGTTAATAGCTGGAAAAAATAACCCAAAGCATAGACTTTACGCTTGTATTACTTCTGATATATCATTATATAGACAGATAGATAAACTTAAGAAAACTAATAAAGAATGAAACACCACAGAAAAAAAAAACTTTGACTAGAATAAATTGTGTCACAATGGGCGGTCTTACCACTCCGAGTAATCTCTTCCAGTCAACTGTGCATGGAGAGGAATAACGAGAGTTATATGGAGGGTGGTGTTCTTCAACCGTAAGAATGAACAAATGTAACTAACTACTTTACTAATCAATTATTAGTGGTTTTAGACAAATTTCCTTCTAACAGGTAATATTAATTAAATTTAATAGGGTAAAGCTAGGAGGATACATTACTATAGAGCGCGTTACTCGGATGCGAACAGTAGGCACAGGTCAGAACATCGTCGCTATCCTCCGGCAAGCGCGAACAGACCTCGATCTGAGTTCGAGCGGAGTGCGTCAGTTCGAAATATTTTAGATTTTTGCCGAAAAGATGGTGAAATGTGCGATGAAAACTTGTCTAAACGACACTAAAAATCACACGAAAGTAAAATGTAATATTACGGGTAATGACTTACATATTTCATTCATACATTTTAATGTTCACATATTTCAGTTTTACATATTTTTAGACGGATTTAATATTATGTTAAAGCAGGGGTGAGGTTCGCGCGAGACGTGTGGTTGCGTGTCGCGTCTCATTGCCCCGCCCGCCGCTTCGACCGTGATCGAGTAGTAATGTGCGCCCTGTTGATATTATGGCGTGGCATATTTTACGTTCAAGAGAAGTCAAAGTAGGAAAATATTCTGATGCTCTAAAATTTTGATGTCGACATTTTTGTGCGGGTAGCTTAATGTTAGTTATGATAAACAATTCAATACTATTATAATATTATAATGAGGTAAAGTTTGTGAATTTGTGACGTTGTAGGGGGTAATCTCTGGATCTACAGAACCGATTTTGAAAATTATTTTACCAATAGAAAGCCACGTTATTTGTGAGTGTCATAGTCTATATATTAAAATGACCACGCGTGCGAAGCCGTGGGTATCAGCTAGTAGAATAAAAAAACGCAACGTTATGTAAATAGTCATTTCTTTCTCTGATTTCTTTTTCTTTTTTTTAATTTGTTCTTGATTTAACTACATATCACACTAATATTATAACATCAGACAAATAATATTCCTTTAAGTGATCTTAAAGGGATAGTACCTTGAAACTTGATTTAACTACATATCACACTAATATTATAACATCAAATAATATTCCTTTAAGTGATCTTAAAGGGATAGTACCTTGAAACTTGATTTAACTACATATCACACTAATATTATAACATCAAATAATATTCCTTTAAGTGATCTTAAAGGGATAGTACCTTGAAACTTGATTTAACTACATATCATACTAATATTATAACATCAGACAAATAATATTCCTTTAAGTGATCTTAAAGGGATAGTACCTTGAAACTTGATTTAACTACATATCACACTAATATTATAACATCAGACAAATAATATTCCTTTAAGTGATCTTAAAGGGATAGTACCTTGAAACTTGATTTAACTACATATCACACTAATATTATAACATCAAATAATATTCCTTTAAGTGATCTTAAAGGGATAGTACATTGAAACTTGATTTAACTACATATCACACTAATATTATAACATCAGACAAATAATATTCCTTTTAAGTGATCTTAAAGGGATAGTACCTTGAAACTATCTCGTTCGCGCATTCAAGATATAAAGTGACTGATTATACGCAGGGATAATTTAACGAACATAGCGTATCTTGTGATTAATATATATATATTTATTACTAGCTGTACCCGCGGCTTCGCACGCATGATCTTTTCTTTAGGTTTAAAGTACCATAATGTGCTATTCCAGGACCAATATACCAACATTTGAACAAAATTTCTTCAGCCGTCAAAAATACTTTATCAATTGCTCGGCTTCTAACTCACCGGATTGAGATACCAATTTCACTAGATTTAAATCAAACCCTAAGCTATCTAACAATGAAAACCGCATTGCAATCGGTCGCGTAGTTTTTACGTGATGCGTGAACAAACAAACATACAGACAAACAGAAAGATAGACACGATTAACAAAAATTATTGTTCAATAACTTTTTTAAGCACCCAAGAGCATTTTTTTCATTTGAATTCATTTAGTAGTTTGGGTGCGATGCGCAGTCAAGATACGGACAAACAGACAGACAAAATTTAAAAGTAAAACAGTTTGGCTTCAGTATCGAATATATAGTACCATCCATAAAATATATTTTTTTACTTAAATATTAGCATAACTTTGGACACATCCCGCAGAAACCCTTGACTTATTCGGGATAAAACGTGTCCTCAATTTTAACCCATCATATAACTTAAGATAGTGCCAAGTTGCATCAAAACCCGTCCATTACTTTCAGCGTGGTACGTGTCCTTTTAAATAAGTTTCAACCCCTAAATAATAACCCATAATTTTTTCTATCTGTAAAGTATCCTAAGTAGTTCGTAGTACGAACTCAAATCTTACCAAGTTTCTTTTGAATTCATCCAGTAGTTCTGGCGGCCTGATGCGCTAAGATACAGACTGACAGACATACAGATAATAATGAAAAAACATACAGTTCAGGCTTCATAATAGAATATAGAGTAACATAAAAAAAAACACTATATTTTTAATGTACAGAATTTGGACCCATATCCCACAGGAACCCTTTATTTTTTCGGGTCAAAATGTATCCATAATTTTCACCTATCTTATAAACTGTGTCTGTGCCAAGTTGCATCAACATCCATCCAATAGTTTCAGTGTGCTAAGTGTTCTTTTAAATAATTTTCCACCCGTATCCTGCAGGAACACTTATTTTTTTCGGGATGAAAAGTTTCCAATGTCCTACCTCGAAGTGTGAACTCAAATCATACCAAATTTCATTTGAATTCATTAAGTATTTTCGTCGTGGTGCGCTGCCAATGTACAGACAGACAGACGGACAGACAGACGGACAGACAGACGGACAGACAGACGGACAGACAGACGGACAGACAGACGGACAGACAGACGGACAGACAGACGGACAGACAGACGGACAGACAGACGGACAGACAGACGGACAGACAGACAGACGGACAGACAGACAAAAATACAGTGTTGGCTTTAGTATTGAACATAGAACGTCCTCCAAAAAAATTACATAATATCTTCAATTTACAGAATTTTGGACATTATCCCGCAGGAACTATATATTTTTTCGGGATAAAAAGTATCCTCAATTTTAACCCATCATATAAACTATGACTGTGCCAAGTTGCATCAAAATCCGTCAAGTAGTTTCAGAGTGGTAAGTGTTTTTTGAAATAACTTTCAACCCCAATCCTGCGGGAACCCTTTCATTTTTCGGGATGAAAAGTAGCCTATGTCCTACCTCGTAGTAAGTAGTAACGTAGTAACTCAAATCATACCAAGTTTCATTTAAATGCATTCAGTAGTTTCGGCGTGATGCCTAGCCAAGATACAGACAGACAGACAAAAATAAAAAAAAATACAGTTTTGGCTTCAGTATCGAATATAGAGAAGGGTCCAAAAAAAAATTCAAAATATCTTCAATGTACAGAATTGGACCCGTTACAGTTTTATTATAAGTATAGATTAGTTCGTTTTTTCCATTCACTATTTTGCAGTATTACTAGCAGCATCTCGCGGTATCAATCGCAATGAAAAATAGTGGTGATGTTGAAAAGTAGCTTAAGCTCTTCCTCATGTTTTCAGATAAATTTATATCAAATTTTATCAAGATCGGCTGTCATTTTGTGGTGAAAAGGTAACCCAGCAGACCCCACAGTCTGCTTGTACAGAGAGAGTAACTTTCGAATTTATAATATTAGTACTAAAGGAAGCTGTGAGGTTTTTGTATCTCATCATCATCATTTCAGCCTTTAGCAGTCCACTGCTGAACATAGACCTCCCCCAAAGAGCGCCACGACAAACGGTCTTGTGCTGCCTCCATCCACCGACTTCCTGAGATGGCTACAATGTCGTCCGTCCATCGTGTGGGGGTCTCCCACACTTCGCTTGCTTGTTCGTGGTCGCCATTCCAGAACATGTATTCCCCAGCGGTTATCGGCTCTGCAAACTATATGGCCAGCCCATTGCCAATTCAACTTGCAAATTCTGAGAGCTATGTCGATAACCTTGGTTCTTCTATGGATTTGCTCGTTACGGATCTTATCACGTAGTGAAACTCCAAGCATAGCTCTCTCCATTGCACGCTGCGTGACTTTGAGCTTATGTATGAGACCAATAGTTAGCGACCACGTCTCAATGCCGTATGTCAGCACTGGCAACACGCATTGATTATAAACTTTCGTCTTGAAGCACTGCGGTATCTGTGACTAGAAGACGTGACGTAATTTCCCGAATGCTGCCGGTTGACCTCTTTGTCGAAGTTGGATCGTCTGACCAAAGTAGACATAGTGATCAACAGCTTCGATAATATCGTTCCCAAAATAGACCGCACCCATATATCGCACCCATGCGGGTGCGACATGGGCATTTGACATGATGTTCGTCTTACCCATGTTCATTTTAAGACCCACCTGTTGAGAAACAATATTGAGGTCACTGAGCTTTGTGCTTAGGTCTTCCAGGGTTTCTGCCATGATAACTATATCATCAGAAAATCGAAGGTGAGTGATGCATTCGCCATTGACGTTAATACCATATCCGTTCCAGTTCAGAAGCTTGAATATATCTTCCAGTGCAGAGGTGAACAGTTTCGGAGAAATAACGTCTCCCTGTCTCACCCCTTTTTGCAGCTGGATAGAATTCGTGCTCCGATCCTGACAGACAGTCATGGTGGCCTTGCTGTACAAACACTTCAACACTTCGATGTACCGGTAGTCAATCTGGCACCACTGTAATGACTGTAGCACTGCCCAGGTCTCGACTGAATCAAAGGCTTTCTCGTAGTCCGCAAATGCTAGACATAGTGACCGATTATACTCTTCGGTCTTCTGTATAATCTGCCGGAGCATGTGGATGTGGTTTACGGTTCTGAAGCCCTTCCGGAATCCAGCTTGTTCGGGAGGCTGAAAGTCGTCGAACCTACGGGCCAGACAGTTTGTAACTACTCTCAAAAACAGCTTATAGACGTGGCTCAGCAGCGAAATGGGCCTACAATTAAAATAGAGGGTGTTATCACCTTTCTTGAAGAACAACACCACTACGCTCCTTTGCCACGCCTCTGGCGTAGTACCCTCTAGGATAACCGAGTTAAACCGCCTCTGAAGTACCGGTGTTCCACCCGGTTTCAGTAACTCTGTTGCAATTTCGTCCTCCCCTGGTGCCTTGTTGCTCTTAAGCTGTTTGAGGGCCATTCTGATCTCGTATAGGCTGACGTTCAGGATATCTTCGGTATAATATCGGGTCAAAAGGGCTCTTGCATTGCTAGTCGTGCTAGGAGGACTATGCGACATCCCATGTATAATTGTCCATAGAACTTCTCGAGCTCACTCAAAATACCTGGCTTCGACGAAACGATGCTGCCACTGTCGGTTTTCAGTTTCGTCAACAGACAGAAATCTTGTAAATACTTTGGAGCCCTTGTTCCGCACTATTGCTTTCTTAATACAAGTAGTATTATAGAACGCAAATCGTGTTGCATCGACTTGGAGATCTGTTTAATTAACGCTGTAACTCAACATTTCCACTGAAGACTGCAGCCCTCAGACCAAATATTACTAAAGCCTCCTAGCTGCAGCCTCATTTCGCCTCGTTCTGCCATAAATTTGAGTGTATGCTTAGAGAGTTTCTGTATTCTACTTTTGCGGTGGGTCTTAAAGATCTCTGACCCGATCGCTTGGACAATTTCCACCAACCCATTGTTTAGTTCGTTCACTGTATCGCATTCGGTAAGGATTTGGAAGCGATTTTGGAGCTCCAACTGAAAGCTCTTGGGGTTTCGGATTTGGGCAGGACTTTGGCGAAGAGTAGATCCCATCAAACGAGACCTCTCCAGCTTTACGTTGATATTCAATGAGCCTCTTACCATGCGGTGATCACTGCCGGTCTTAACCCTGTTGATCACAAAGACATTATTGAATATATGCCGATTGGTCGTCAAAATGAAATTATCTCATGCTTATGACCGCCGGGGTGCAGCCAGGTCCATTTCCTGGCGAGGCGCTTCTTGAAAAAGGAATTCATCATAAATATTCCTCTCCATGAAGTTGTCCATTCGCAGACCCCTTTGGTTCTGTACTCTTAGTTCATCGCTATTCCTCATGCCCAGACGTGCGTTGAAGTCCCCCGTCACCACTGTGAAGTGTGTTTTCGGGACATGTATGGCATTAGAAATGTCGTCATACATAGCCTACACTTCATCGTCTGGGCGTTTCAAGTGTGGGGCGTACCGTTCGGTAATTCTGAGTATAAGGTATACTCGAAACGCTTTCGATCTTCACAATGTTGTTGTATGACCTTGAACAAATACCGTTTGGTAATTCTGAGTTTAGGGATAAGAGTATATAGAATGGTATAAGGTATGGTTGTATCTATAAGCCAGTAATAGGTAGGCGCTACCCGCGCCGTACCCATTGAATCCGTGTCGTGACGTGTCTTTATCGAAATGCGCTTGAGCACTTGCAGGCATCCCTAATCGTGATCTATACCTTATTTATTCTGTGTCAATACATCGATGTACGTAGCTATAGCACAACTGCCTACAATTCGCACAGAGGCGGCAAGGCTATAGGTATAGCGCGGTCTATACTTTAGTAATATTTGGTCTGAGGGTACAAGGCAAGAGCGTATTAATAAATTGATCCCTATAACTGTCTGGCGATTTCTGGGCACCTAGACTGCCCTGTCCCCTTGAAGATTTAACCAAAACAGCTGATCTCAATGTTCCACCAATGAAATTTCTAGGCAAAAAAAGAAGAAGACTTAAATTAAGACGCTGGATGCAATAGTACCCATGAAAACAATAAATTTGAAATGCGACGCCGGGCGCAAGAACACAATAATTGTAGTCAATCATATAATTTGACATAAGTATTCCCTAGATAAGATTTGCGATCAGACTGGCGAAAACAAGCATCATATTCTCATGAAGTATTTTTGTGTATAAAAATGACAAATCACTTGTTTATATTTTTTGTCATGAATCCATTCGCACGATTAATAAATAATACACTAGTACAAGTTCCAAAAACTTGAATGTGTATGAAGTATGTCCAAATAAGGTATTAATTTTAAAAAGGCATAGTATTACGAATTGTTATTGAGCATATCATTCCACTAGATAAGTCTCAAGACTACTTTTTTTTCTATTTTGCGACTTTAAAATTCTAGAGTTATTTATAGTATTTTTAGAACCAGTAGCATCTTAACTATGCTTCTAAATTTGCCCATGGCAATAAATATATTTTTTTACCTTTATGTGCATATTTCATGTGCCTTTTGAGGAGTACTTCATCTCTAAATTTCCTACTGCATTCTTCACATTTGACACTTCCCGTCCTCTCATGCTGCTTCTGATGTCGACGAAGGGCTGAACTAAAATGAAAAGAGGACATATTATGACCTACCATTCTTTAAATATATGATACATAGCAAAATGCCAATTTTAAATCTAACTATTATCAGTAATTTATATATGTACATATATTTGACAGCATATGTTTTACAAACAACATTTGAGTTGCTTGCTTGCTTGTCGTATGAGGTAGTGCTGGTCTCTGGAGTCAGAGTCTGACCTGACAAGGCAGGCAGGCCGCCCGAGTGCCACTGAAATGACATAACAGCTGCAATTAAATCAATAGCAGCTGGGAATGACTACTTAACATGTCCTCCGAAAAATATATGTAAATAAGTACAAGCATTTGCTTGCAACTGTATTAATCCCTCCGTGATATTTACGGGAGTCTCATTTATATCTATACTTGTAATAAAGCAGTAAGTACGAAAAAAACTGTACAATGAAGATATTTAAAAAAATGTGCTAGGATACTTAAAATAAGGTACTGAACAAGAACATAACATTTTTTAATATTGTGTCTGTCTGTTTGTCTGTATGTTTGTTCGCGCATCTTTTAAAACTACTGGACCAATTGCAGTTTTCACTGTTAGATAGCTTAGGATTTGACTTAAATACTGGGGTAGTTGGCATCTTAATCCGATGATTAGGTGCCAAGCAATAGATAAAAAACTATTATACGGCTGAAAGAATTTTGAAGAATTTTAGTATATTGTACTTTATTTTTTGGACGCGGAATAACACTTATGCGCTACTTTTAAATGAAATGACCATGCGGGCAAGGCCGCAGGCACAGCTATTTGTTAAGAAAAAATGAGTAAATTGTGCAATATAGTCTGCATTTTCCCAGTATCCAACTTAATCCTTCATCCATACGAGGGATTAAGTTGGATACTGGGTAAATGACAAACCGGAGTTTAAAAGTTTATTTACAGATTTCCTCTTTTTCGTGTTACCTTTGTACAGAACATTTTAACTAACATGAACACTTACACAAAACTAAACTTCTTACAGCACACATCGCACTCAAACCGTGGGGAATGACTCAATTCGTGGCGATTTCTCTCACTGTTATACTTAAACTCTTTCGGACAGTGACTGCACTTCAACATTTTCGCACTCGGTTCCTCTCCTGCCGACTCTGCAGTCATTTTGACCGCCCGAAACTTTTATGCGGAAAGTTATTATCTCACCGGTACCTACTTATCTCACGTACACTGATATGAGTTGATATGAGCTTAGCGGACACGAAAACGCGGTCGTGACGCGCGAGTCTCGACTCTCGTAGGCTTGGGCGTAGAAGCTTATTATACATAAATTAATTAAAACTGATATTAATTGAATATAACAATACTTTTCGGACATT
The DNA here is from genome assembly GCA_946251855.1 of Alsophila aescularia. Classification (NCBI taxonomy): domain Eukaryota; kingdom Metazoa; phylum Arthropoda; class Insecta; order Lepidoptera; family Geometridae; genus Alsophila; species Alsophila aescularia. The sequence goes on along the minus strand of OX276379.1, from coordinate 33,039,647 downwards.
GATTTAGATTATTGTTTAACTTTCAGCTATGAGATGCAGTGGCAGCTTCTACATGTAAAAAAATAAACACAATCACAAAGACATTAATTACAGTAAAAATAAAAATAAAATGACAACAGCTTTGACAGCGGAAAAACAGCTGATCCGGGTGCGTTCACTTACTACGCTCTCGGGAACTTGGCTTCAATCAGATTGTCAACATCGCTATCACTAATGCCTTGCGATAGAGTCGAAATTGCTATGAAAAAAGAAAGTGATAATCTAATTGTAGCCAAGTTTTGTAATTGGGCCACAGGGGCCCGACCACATAACTTCAATCAGATTGTCACTTTTTTCATAGCAAAATCGACTCTATTGCAAGGCACTAATGAATTTGACGGCTCGAAACCGTCATGATCAACATTACGTAATCGCACTGCAGGGCCACCGGAGTTAGTGAACGACTTTGGACGTCCACATAGAACTGACAACTGTCAAGTGTCAGTTTCATACTATTCTTCCCCTCCCCTATTATTTTTCGGATGACTCGTTTACGGCATCGTCGGACGTACGACGATGCCGTGAACGATTTCGAGTGATCGCGCGGGTGTTCCGTGCGTCCTCGAGTGTAGTAAGTGAACGCACCCCCGGTGACGACGTGCTACCGTTCGCGTTTTGAAACAAATGGCGAAAATAACTGTTAAAAACGCTAAATATGATCACATTTGGCATTCGCCTTGGACATTTGTGGGTGAAATAAGCGTTCTGAACCGTTTTCGATCACCGTTTGTTTTGCATGTTTAAGTGGCATGTTGACATAGGAGAATCGACTTTACATCTTCAAGAATAGGGTCGTTTTTCATTCGGGTTGGAATGGTTCGTTAGTGTCAAAATTTCCATAAATGGCAAAAGTGTTGAAAATGTTCAAAGCGAACGGCTTGTTAAAATATACACAACAACGCCATCTCATCATATCGAACGCAGGAGCTAGAAATGTCTTATGCCGTTCGTGTTGAAGCAAAATGCAACAAAATGATCAAAAGTACCTATCAGCACAGTACGTAATAAATTAATAATATATAGTTCAGTAAGGAGGTACGCGTCCCTATATTACACGGCCAATATTACGTAACCCAGTAATGAACGACCAATATTACGTGGATTGGCGTCGTAATATCAGGGTGTACATTATTTGGTTGAGTATTATTGGCCGTGTAATATCACCCCGTGCTGATTTTGTACAGGCGATAATACGCAGCCAGGATTACGAAGCCAAAATATGTACATGTTATAACAGGGTGTGCATTATTGGCTGTGTAATACGTTTCGTGTCGCAAAGCAGAGCACCGTGAAAATGGTGAATTGTGCGGTATTTTTGTGCAGAAGGCGATCAGCAACATCAAACTTACGGGAAACGATATTTCCTATCACAAGTAATTATTATTTATGTGAATTGTGCTTGTAATTTTGTATAATTTTGATTCAAATGAACTACCAGTTGTGACAGATTAGCGACAGTTTTATGACGCCATCGTCTTGGTAGAAGGTGTAGTGCGGGGACAAGTTGAGTAAAATTGATTGATTGAATGATAGAATGAACGTTAAATTATATCTAAGTGTGGAGTGCTAGTAACTTTTTCGATTATTTTGTAATTGCAGGGACGTATTGAGTCGTGCGTTCACGCCAACTTAGTATAGACGATGACGCGGCGGGGAGAGAACGCGCGTCATGCATAGACTATTGGTTTCCGAGAAATAGACATTGCGATCGCCTGGGAGGTGATCATTAGTATTAGATGATACTAATGATTTAATTATTATTTTGTATAGTTAGTTAGAAAAGGTTTGCCTGTTATTTTCATATAAGTTTGTAAAATTTTAATAAAACATGAGTGTTTTTTTTTGTTTTTTTTTTAAAGTAGCCAGGCGATCATCAGTAGTAGGTATTATATTTATATTAGTACACTAGGGTTAAAAGTGTTTTAATCTACATTTAAAATATGCCATTATGCGATATGCCATTAACTCACTAAACACTTACAAGCTTACAACGCTGAAATTTTGCCTGTTAGTAACATATAGGCTGTAGACGATAATTACGAACGGATGTTACGAATGGGCCGGATGGAACGTTTGGTATTAAGATAATAGTTTAGATAATTCTAAATTATTCGGTTTAAGATTATTTTCCAAGTATTTTAAAATTATAAAATCATTGCTTTAGCCCTCGACTTCGTCCGCGTGGACTGCAGTTTATTTTGTAAAAAACATTCCATATTCTTCTAGGATATTGAAAACCAAGGCAAAAGTATAGTACCAACGTATTGTATTCTCTATGGCACCAACGGTTTTGATGCTTTTTGACAGAGTTATTATTTCGTTTCTATGGCAACCGTTCTTTACAGCGAATAATCAACCTTTTCCAGTATTCCCGTGGAAACTTACTATTTTCGGGGATAAAAAGAATTCTATGCTTTATTCTATGTTTTATTATAGGCTATCTCCATTCAAAATTTCATCAAAATTCATCAAGCCATTATCGCGTTAAAACTCCCCAGACGAACAAGCAGACAACGTGTTACTTTTAAATAGTGGTGTGGATTGCTAGAGCTTCCTATATAGGAAGCTGTTCCATGCATTATCAGTCATACAATGATTCTGAAAATATAATTTATTTGTGAGCAATCAACATAAAACAACACACCCTCTCACACAAAGAAATACACCCTCTCACACACGCAAACACACCCTCCCACACATAAACATACATACTCCCTTGCATGGCTTATTTGGAAATCTTTAAGATGCCTCAAACGTTTATGTGAAATAATTAAGGTATTTTTTTTTCGGTTTCCACCATACGGGCCTAGAGCCTAGTGTGGAGCCTTTGTTATATTATTTTTTTTGGAAACTTTTTTTTTAATTGTACCTAATCATAAAATTTTTACTTTTTTTCCATGTGTAATTGTTGTTCTTTTGGTAAATAAACTTTATTATTATTATTATTATTAAGTAGCGAAAATTCACTCCACGAGGGTTTTGTTGAAAATAGGGAACTTTATTTTTTTAGATATTTTTTATTTTTTTAGCGATATACCCTATATCGCTTGAATGAATAAAGGAAGTACTTACCCCTTATTATCTCAGGTTGTCGAAAATTCCGTACAAATACTTAAAGTACATAAATATATTTAACTCAAATTATAAATAGCTATATATTTTCATCTCGTTAACATAAAAGCTTCCTTTTTACATCTTCAAGGGACCGTATACATAAGTATTTAGTAAAACCGCTTTCATTTCATTAATTTATCGTTTACAGGTCTTTGTGAATACCTATCACTAGAGATTATCATAGTGTGCGTCTAAACACTGCGTAACTATGCTGTATTTTATAACTGTGTGCGTATTTTATGATAGAATGCGAGATTGTTTTAGTGTGCGTTTCCATGAATAAGATTTTGATTTGCGCGTGTGCAATGCGTGTTTACCTCGTCCCCCATAAAATTTGGCAGAAAATAATGTTTGCGGATTAAAACGTTAGCATCTCCATTGGACATATGCTCGAAGCAAACGAGGCATCAAGGAGTGATTCTAGCTTTGTCTATGGTTGGCTTCGTATTATTGGCCGTGTAATATTGGTCGTACAAAATCGGCACGGGCTGATATTACGTATCCAGCTGTACACGTAATATTGGTCGCGTAATACTGGCCGTGCATTATCAACCCGGACTGATTTTGTACGGGCAATAATACACGGCCAGAATTAGCCGTCCAAATATTACGAATCCATGTACACGTAATATCTGGCTGTACAATACTGGTCGTACATTATTTTGGTCGTGTATTATCGTCTTTCGACCGGGTGATCAAAGGTGTGATTAAAGATGGACCAAGGCGATAAAGGAGTGATGGCCTAGAAAAGCGCAGCGTTCACGGGGCAGACCTTGAGCCCGATAGTCAGACGATATTGTTAGGCACGCAGGAATAGACTGGGTTGGGGTGTACCCTTAGGGGCGCTATGGAAAAAAGACTTGAGCTGAGTAGATAGATAGTAGCAAAGAGTATACCCGCTCGGTTGTCAACGCGCTGAAGACCGCAGGACCAAACTGATAACCCAAAAAAAAATGGCCGACGCGACACATCTAACCTTAAACTGGTAATTGATTGTATATGCGTTGAGACTACAGTGGCCCAATTACATAACTTGGCTACAATCGGATTATCACTTTTTTCATAGCAATTTCGACTCTATCGCAAGGCATTAGTGGTTGCGATACTGAGAATTCGATTGAAGCCAAGTTATGGAATCGGGCTGCTGGTACTTGATGGTCAACCCACAAAAAAAAGAAGGTCGACGCGACGCTGTAAACTGGGGATTTATTGGGTACGTGCCGAGATCATAGGTATCTGATTGTCAACACACAAAAAAAAGAAGGTCTACGCGACACATCTGGCCGCGCCGACTTTGCGTAAACAAACAGTTTTTATGACCACTTCATTGAGTGCTTAGATAAACAAACTGGTGATTTATGGAGCTAAATAGGTACGGCACATATTTCAAGTGTTTATGTTGTGGGTTTCGAAGCAAAATAATTATATAAACACGCTTAGATTTGAATGATTATTGAGGTCAATAATGTTCAAAATCGAGTGGCAAAATTTACGTCGCTATCGAGTGGTCCGATGATCGATGAAAACAAAAAATGTGACTGTAGCGTTAGTTGCGATGATCAATGAAAACAAAAAAAGTGACTGTAGCGCATAGAATCAATCGAGCGGATACAAATACTACGGATAGTAGTAGACATGATTCTGTCAGAAATGTCATATCGACAATTGCAGATAAAAAAAACAAAGAGAATTTAATCACTACGTTTTAAGAGGCGGGACCTCCCTACTAGCCAATGAAAGCAATTTGGCAGAAATTTATTGGCATCAATGAATCCAACATTACTAACATTAAAGGTCAGACGTTAGCCTATCTTAACAATGCTATCAACCTAACGGATAGATTAGTGCTTGCTTGCACATATTCTTGGTTTTATCGATATCGATAAAACATGCATGCCCTCGTCAAGGTTTCATATTAACGAAAGACGGTTCCAATAAGCACAACGTTGTTTTCTTACAATGCAACAACGTTGGGCTTATTGGATACCCATTGCAACAGATAACTGTGGAGCCATGTAATAAAAAACTTAGAAATAAAACACTTTTGAACAACGGAACATTTTATCTAAAATACTTTTGTACAAAGTAAAAACGAAAATGAATTTTGCAAGCATAGGTAACCTTAGCTACTAGTGCTTCACTCTGAATTGAGATCTTTCGATGTACCTACTCAACCTTTATCTCACGTACTCACACTCATAAGTGTATGTTACGACTGGTCTCTATAGGAATGTATGCTAGTTCCTCATTTTCTGCATCTGTAAATAAACATGTTGATTAATGTTATGGAAATAAGTTATAGGCAGCCTGACGTAGCCTACGATAGCTTTATCGATAGTTAATAGTTCTTTGACCTTGCGCATCCCTAGTGTTAAAACAATATGAAAATAAAAAATGAAAATCATGTAAATTATCATTTATGGTCACGTTGATGAGAGATGGCAGTAAGCAATATCATATTAATGCTTAGCGGGGCTGATCAATAGGAAATCATGCCATAAATTTCCTTTATGTTCTGGTTTGCGCGATTAGCGCTAACTCCACATAAAACACATCTGCTGTAGCTTTCTAAAGGTGGAGGCATTTTAAAATTATCATTTAAACTGGTTTAACACTATAAACTGATGATTCTTCAAAGAAAACACAAAACAGTACGTATTAACAATAATATGAATAAAATTAAAAATTCGCAGAACACTAAACTTTGGATTTTTCTTGACAAATTTCAATGGACCATAGAGTATAATAATGTTATCATGTTTGGACTCTATAATTCGTTATTTTTGGTCCGATCATTGGGATCAGCAGCCCGATTTCATAACTTGGCTTCAATCGAATTCTCAGTATCGCAGCCACTAATGCCTTGCGATAGAGTCGAATTTGCTATGAAAAAAGTGATAATCCGATTGTAGCCAAGTTATGGAATTGGGATGCAGTGGCCCAATTACAGGACTTGGCTACAATCGGATTGTCACTTTTTTCATAGCAAAATCGACTCTACCGCAAAGCATTATTGAATTTGACTGCTTGAAACTGTCATGATCAACATTACGTAATCGCACTGCAGTGGCCCAATTACAGAACTTGGCTACAATCGGATTATCACTTTTTTTCATAGCAATTTCGACTCTATCGCAAGGCATTAGTGGTTGCGATATTGAGAATTCGATTGAAGCCAAGTTATGTGGTAGGGCTGCTGTGGCCCAATTACAGAACTTGGCTACAATCGGATTATCACTTTTTTCATAGCAATTTCGACTCTATCGCAAGGCATTAGTGGTTGCGATATTGAGAATTCGATTGAAGCCACCAGTATCGATATCACTAATGCCTTGCGATAGAGTCGAAAATGCTATGAAAAAAGTGATAATCCGATTGTAACAAAGTTCTGTAATCGTGCCACAGGGGCCCGACCACATAACTTAGCTTCAATCGGATTGTCAGTATCGATATCACTAATGCCTTGCGATAGAGTCGAAATTGCTATGAAAAAAGTGATAATCCGATTGTAACCAAGTTCTGTAATCGGGCTGGCTTCAATCAGATTGTCACTTTTTTAATAGCAAAATCGACTCTATCGTAAAGCATTATTGAATTTTACGGTTTGAAACATTACGTAATCGCACTGCTGAAAACAAATGAACAACACTGTTCTGCCAAAGTCCACTCCATACATTACATCGTAGTATTTATATACTCTTTGCATTACATTTAAGACAAATTTGAGAATTTCTTTGGGGGTTTTTTGAAAAAATTCAAAATGTTGTGATGTAGAGTTAGATTTTATTCTCAATCATGTGTATCTTCGAGTGTTAATGTGTAATATTGGTGGAATATTAACCATTAGGTGTTCGTTAACGTACACGAGTGCGGGCAAAAGAATCAAACGCAGAAATAAATGGCATTTTGTGATTTTTCCAAATCTCCCTCGGAAGTTTCAGTAAATGTCCACCATTTTACTGATTCGTGACTTTGACAATAATTGACTGTGACGTGACATTACTTTAAACTTTATTTAATACACTTGACATTGGCGAAATTGCTAGTAGGCCAGTGCCTCCGCAGAAGCCATCGAATAAAAAAAAAAGAAGAGAATTTCTTTGTGGTTGCGCCGCGAGCCGGACTGAAAAAAACTAAAAAAAAATTGACAATGAAATTTGTTGACATATCTTTGTTTACATTTTAGCAAAGACCACAGACAGAACAGATTATTATTATAGGCCTTTTATGAATCAGGGAAAGGCTCTGCGAAGTATTTCTAAATGATAATTATTTACAAATTGTTCCCCCTAGTTGTAACTCTTCTGATCTGACAATAAAGATGCTTTTGTAGAGGTTATGTTTTATCACGTAACATTCAAGGTGATTGAAGGCTTCGATCAGTTGCACAAATACTACGTGTGATTACGTCAAGAATGTTTAATTAAACAGCATCGCATGAGGCGAGTCGGCTCGTTTCCCTGTTTCGCGTGGCAGTCGGCGAGCGCTGCGCGTGGTGCTCGGACGATCGCTGTTAAGGTTACAACTACAAGGAAAATCATCCGTGTTTTGTAACACATAGAAGTAAACGCGGGAAATATGCAAGATTGGATTAAGGTGACTCTCTTACTCTGTACTTATGGCATGGTCCGTGAGATTCGGCCGTCAGAGCCCTTTGTATCAGAATTCCTCCTTGGAGAATGGAGGGAAATCACCGAAGAACAACTTAATCGTGATGTGTATCCGATTGGAACTTATGCTTACTTAGCGCAGCTCATTTTAATATTTCTCATCACTGACTTCTTGAGGTTCAAGCCTATTATCATAATCTCGGGTAAGTCAATTCACTCAAAAAATAATAATTTTATTATAAAGAATAAACATTAAAAATAAACTGCCGTTTCTATGTTTATTGGTGCCGTTGTTTTTTTGTTGATTTGTGTGATATGCTGAACCACAGAATAAATAATAGCAGAAGTTGCACTTTGCGCAACCATTAATAGAAATAACAACTCTTGCTAATAAGCAACCAAGTGCAATTCAACTCGCATAAGCTCTCGTGCCTAACGCAATATTCACCTAAACGTTGCCGCTCTCTTCTAACGCGTAACTCTGTCGCTGTCTGGCACGGTGTGACGCGCTAGCTGTGGCGCTATGGTTGTCAACTTGCTGTTGCTACTATAATATTCATCGTCTATCTACCTACTTGACCATGTTATCTATCTTATGTTTGATGCGTATGATGATATGGCCAATTAGGTGGATAGAAAATAAATATTAAAGTCCGTTTTTTGTAATTAACAAATGAAAATAAACCTTCAATCTTTATGCTATCTAGATACCTCTTTGTTTAACATTCCTCATTAACTTACAATAATAATATTTTCACATTTTGCACTAATTAAAAAGTTCGTAGAACATAAACATAAAGCACACTCTTTTTTTTGGGCAGTCATGTAAAAAAACTGGTTGTTTACATTTTCACTATACTAATTCTTAACTATCTCCTAAACACATGGACCAATTTACATGATTCAAACGGATAAAATGGTTTTAGACGTAGACCTTAGACGTTAGAAATTGTTAAGATATCTCAACAAACAAAAAATCACTTTTTCAAGTTGCTCTCGTAATTATCCAACATGTATGAAACGCGTAATTCTTATAAAAACTATCTTATCAAACGTTAAACGTTCAATTTATTTTAAACTGGGTTTAATTCAATAAAAAAGGAATCAAATTTTATTTGTTAGCAACACGATAATCTAAAATACTTAAGTAGGTAGGTAGGTAGTAAGTTCTGAAATACAATGCAAAAATGTATGTGACATGTGAAAAATAAGTTTTGAAGTACTCTTTTTTTATTTAATTTACAAGTTTTTATTATTGAAGCACTCGCAATTGCAGCGAATTTTAAGTCTTTCGGGTAGAACAGTTAGCAAAAAAATATGCATGTATGTAGGTAATTGTTTGTTAGCATGCACATAGACAGTTGAAAATATAAATCGTTTATATGGAACAAGTTCCACCACTTCATATTTACATTCTAGTCAAACGCAAACAAAAAAATACAAATAAATACAAAGTTGCAAAGTTGCGGGCAAAACATAACACAGCTATAAATATGCAGTGGCCTAAATAGTGTAAAAAGGGGGCAATGTTGAAGGATTTCACGGTATGTATTCATTCAATCTCAGATAATACCGAGCCATAATTATTAATATGGTTGAGCTGATTCAAAAAGATAATGTCTTAAACGGCTTGACGTGCTATATAAAATATATTCGTACGTAGATAGGTATGCATTAATTTTGTAAAGATATTAGATTTAAATGATACATGGGTTTGGCACCGCCTTCAAAAAACTCTTTCTTGTCTTATGTTGTATGCATTATTATTACGTTGGTAATTTCGAAAAAGTGATACTGTTCTGGCTCAATTGTAAATTATTTCTTTCTTTTTAGTGGTTGTTTACAAAATAACATTTTTATTTTGAAGTCGTTTTTTTTTTTGGGAAAATATTTTATTTTTTGATTTTTAGTGTCCTAAGAAATCATCGGAAAGAATATATGCCAAAGAAAATAGTAGACACTCACTCACTTTAGTGAATAAAACCTACATATATAACAACTGAATTAGTTTTGACCATTTTCCATCATTTTGTTGTTGCGTTCCTGTGACTACCTTCCGGCTCCATCATCAGACCCTGAAAACCACATAACACCAGAGAACTCATCAAGACAAACCAAATGAGCCCAAACTCGAAGGGGTTCCATCATTTTGTTGTTGAGTTCTTGTTACTACCTTCTGGCTCCATCATCAGACCCTGGATACCACATACCACCAGATAACTCATCAAGACAAACCGAATGAGCCCAAACTCGAAGGGGTTTCATCATTTTGTTGTTGAGTACCTGGGACTATCTTCCGGCTCCATCATCAGACCCTTGATACCACATGAAACCAGACATGGTCTCATCAAGACAAACCAAATGAGTCCAAACTCTAAGGATTCCATCATCCAATTATGTAGTTGTTTTTTAATTGTCATCAGATCTACACCCATGTGCAAAACTTCAGCATCTTTGGACGTCCTTAAATTGTTCAAAATTGGCAATCCAGTCCTAAACATTATTACACAAAGAATTAAATTAAAGCTTGTTTAAAAAGTAATAAACCAATTTTGATGAAATTTATACAGTTCCACACTAGAGGTCTTCTTACTCAAGTAAAAAACAATCATCTAATTCAGTTCAGAAATCCCAAGATATTAGAGAACATTAACCATAAAACAAATTGATTTTATAATAAAACTACTGAACTAAACTATTGAACTAAAAAACACTACAAATTAAACTATTTTATTGAAACTATTTTGATGAAATTTGTATGGGACTACACGAAAAGTTTACCCTTTTGAATAAAAAAACAACCATCTAAATCGGTTTAGAAATCTCAGAGATAAACACAAAATCGAATGGATTTACTCAACAAAACTATTTATTCTCGAAAAACTGCTGAACCAATTTATATGGGACCATTTGGAAAGTATGCCCTTTCAAACAAAAAAATTTTTTTTAAAATCGGTCCACAATTGACGGAGATATCGACCGACATACATTAAAAAAAAAAACATACATACAGCCGAACATATAACCGTCTCCTTTTGTGAAGTCGATTAAAAATATATCGGTTTTCATATGATTAGCCGGACAGGCGCCTCGCGCACATTTTAGTTCGGCAAAGCGCACCTAACTGGAACCGAATACTTCGGCCGAACATTCCGTTCGGTTTAGAAATCCACGTTGGGCGCATCTCTAGTAACTATACATAAAATATAGCATAAGTAAAAAAAAAATGCTTCTGTCTTGTATATGAACCCAGGTCGCAATCAACAGACACAACATAAAAAAACTAATAAAGACCATTGATAACCGGAACATACAGAAATAAACAACTACAACAACCACAACAAACAAAAATCCTTTTTGAGGAGAAAAAACATCCTCATCAGATCTTTACCAAATTTTTATGAGACCAATTTAAAAGTTAAACCGACTAAAAAATTCTAACAATTTATTTAACCTGTATACCAAGTTTTGTCTAGATCGGTTGAGATATGTGATCTGTAGAGGAGAATAGAGATCCGGACATACGAAAGCGTTTTTGCCCAAGCTGAAACGGAGACGCTTCGCTCGCACTTCGCTCTTGCTCGGTCAATAAATAAGTAAAAAAATAACAGTACAAAGACGGTAGTAATAAAAATGGTGTAGAAAACTTTAAATAAGTTACTGAACAAGAATAAAACATTTATTAAAATGGTACCTGTCTGTATGTATGTTCCACTTCACATAAAAACTACTGAGCCAATAGAAATTCAGTTTTCACTGTTGGATTGCTTAGGATTTGACTTAAAACCTGGTGTACTTGTAAATTTTGTATAACAATCGAAAGAATAGAAAAACAGAGCAATTATTAAAAAGCTACTTCATGGCTGAACTTTGAAAAACATACTATACTTTTGGTCCTAAAATAACATATTAGTATATAAGATACTTCTTATTCAGAAAAATTGCCATACGAGTGCAAGTCATATAAATTTACCTTCAGCTGCTCTAATATTTGGCACATATGTATGTATAAAAAAGGAAATACCTCAAGTACATAATTAATACTTTCAATTTCTTTTAACAGATATGTTACCAACATTTGCTGGAAGCTTTTGAAATGTAACTATTACAACCTCTGAATGCTAAACATGGCTACACAATTATGACTATTGGCAGTATGCTTCGAAGTACAATTTTCATATGTGTATTGTCTGTAGTGTTCTTGAAACGTGAGAATTGTTGAACCTTGTTATACAGAGCCATTTGTTTTCTAAACACCTTTGTGTATGGATGCAGGAAAAATTAATAGTCAAAAACATTTTCTTTAATAGGTAGGTAGGTATCTTAAGACTAGCTGTGCCCGCCGCTTTGCCCGCGTGGTCATTTCGTTTAAAAGTAGCTCGTGTGTGTTATTCAACCAACCAGGACCAAAAGTACCTATAAAGCACAATATACTACATTTCGTCAAAATTTGTTCAGCCGTCAAATAGTTTTAATCGATTGCACAGCATCTAATCATCGGATTAAGATACCAAGTACCCCAATTTTTAAGTCAAACCCTAAGCTATCCAACCAAAAGTACCTATAAAGCACAAAATACTACATTTCGTCAAAATTTGTTCAGCCGTCAAATAGTTTTTAATCGATTGCACAGCATCTAATCATCGGATTAAGATACCAAGTACCCCAATTTTTAAGTCAAACCCTAAGCTATCCAACAGTAAAAGCCGCATCACAATCGGTTCAGTAGTTTTAACGTGATGTACGAACAAGCAAACAGACATGATTTTTTTAAATGTTGTATTCTTGTTCAGTAGCTTATTCTAAGTAACCTGGACAATTATAATTAAATATCTTCTTTGTTCATTAAGTGTTTCGTTCTTATTGCTTTATTATAAGTATAGATAGCTCAAAGGATAAGCAAGCTCAAGTGGCAGTGGGCTGGTCACATTTCCAGAAGAACCGATAACCGTTGGGGTAGATGAGTTCTCGAGTGGAGACCACGTTTAGGCAAACGTAGTGTAGGTCGCCCTGTGGCCAGGTGGAGTGACAACCTGCGAAAAGCGGCTGGCAGAAAATGGATGAGGAGAGCTGAAGACCGAGTTCAGTGGCGTGCATCAGGAGAGGCCTACGTACAGCAGTGGACAGATATAGGCTGACGATGAAGTATAGATAGATCAATTACTATTTCAATATGGGGTATGGGTATTCTGTTCCTGTGTTATTAATCACTTCCTTCACCATCATTGATCATCACATCAGCTATCTCCAATATTATATGGTTTAAAAATCTGATTAATTACTATTTGTAGGTATACAAATTGGGTTTACTTTGCTGTTGTTTGTTAAATAAACTCTTATTTTTTAGGGCTTAGTGGAATAGCAGTTTATGCAATATTATTGTGGACAACAAGCTTAGAATGGCTGCAAGCTTCTCAATTCTTCTATGGGACCTACATGGCTACCGAGGTTGCATACTTGACTTATATTTATGCAAAGGTGAGTGTAAATTCTTTGTATTGTATCTCGTATGAGGTAGTGTCGGTGCGGGACCAAATATTTATATCACTCTATATGCATTTGAGAAAGATGCCTTAGCTTGTATAATTTATTGAATTAGCTTCAAATATAATAATAATAATAAACACTTTATTACACCATATTATAAGGAACAAATACATACAATAACTTATTTTTTAAAATAGATCAATTATGATAGGAGTTAAACTGTAGATGTATTTGAGAAAGATGCCTTAGCTTTTATAATTTATGGAATTAGATACATATATGTATCAACTATGATAGGTGTTAAACTATAGAATCCATTTAAGAAAGATGCTATAGCTTGTATAATTTATTGAATAAGATACAAATAAAGGTAAATTATGATAGGGGTCAAACTATAGATGCAATAGAAAAAATGTCATTGTTTGAATAAATTATTGAATTAGATACGAATATAGATCAACTATTATAGGTAACTATAGAATCATTTTGAGAAAGATGATTTAGCTTGAATCATTTATTGAATTAGATACGAATATACGAGTAGATCAAATATGATAGGTAAGTATAGAATCAATTTGAGAAAGATATGATCCTAATATATTTATATCAAATTCAATAAATTATTCAAGCTAAAGCATCTTTCTCAAATTAATGTACAGTTACCTATCATAGTTGACCTATATTTGTATCTAGTTCAATAAATTATTGAAGTTAGGTTGGTCAGCATACTTTGCAAGTCTTGCAGCGACTTCGCCATTAGGACGATATCATCGGCAAATCGTAAGTGTGAGATGTTCACGCCATTGATATTAATGCCCATTTTTTTCCAATCCAGAGTCTTAAACATATCTTCCAAAGCATTAGTGAACACTTTCGGATCCCTGCTCAGTTGGATATGCTTAGATTGCTGGTTCTTACTCAAGGTTACAAGAGTGGTGGTGGTCGAGCGGTAGCATGTCTGCTTCACGATCCAACGGCACCCGGTACAAAACCTCGGGTCTGCACCAATAGCTTATTATTTATTTATTTTATTTATCGTATGAGGTAGTGCTGGCCTCTGATGTTAACGACTGCTATTAATCAATAACAGCCGCGACCGACAGCTTAACGTGCCCTCCGAAGCACGGAGCGATGGAAAACTGCACATAACTTGGAAAAGTCAGTGACTTATAGAGTAAGTTATGTGCGGATAAGGATGCCATAGCTCAAAAAAAACAATGAAAAATATCGTGAGGAAACGGGCATGTCCCAAAACCTCAAAATTCATGGACTTGCGACATACACCAACACATAATAAGTGATTATGGACCATCTTCTCTCTATGAGAAGCCTGTGTCCCAGCTGTGGGAACGTATTAGGCTGATGATCATGATACTAGTAGATCAAATCTATTGGGAAAAGTAGAATGATATAAGAAAACTTAATCTAGTCATCAAAGAGCATGTTACCTTATTGACATACCTAAACATCCGCCGTTTAAAAATAACTCGATTTCTCGGCCATCAATTAATGTCGTGTTAATCGATAGTGAAAGGAACAAAAAGTGTTCTATAAAAATCGCTGATATACAGTTATATACGAAAATTATGCAGTTTTTTTTTGTCTTGGTCAGGGAACCTCCACAATAACTGTGTGATGAAATTAATGTCATACAACTATTCTAACCTGCGCCATCCCACAGTTGCACGACAAATTAATATCTTCGTGAAGTTTTAAGAAAAACGATGTTTAAACCCAAATATCTCTGTATGTATATCATTTAGTTTTTTTTATAGAATACTTTTTGTTTCTAGTAATTTCCCCCATTTTCATTGATGAGAAATCGAGTATTTTTCAAAATGGCGGTAGTTTAGGCTTCCTAAAAAAGGTTAGGTGATCTTTGAAAATACCAAGTGGAATCTTGCAATTCAAATTTCAAGCACTTCCCGATTAGCTATCCGGCTGAAACTTTCTGGGTAGCTCACAACTCGATGACAATGCATTTTAAGAAAAAACATGGCTTTTAGATTAGTTTTTTAATTTTAATTTGTTGCTAGTACATACATTTTGCTACTTACTGCTTTATTATAACTGTAGATTAAAGCGGTTTAAAAATAGAGTTGTTAACTGTGGTTTTAGTTTGATAACTGTGGTTTTAGGTGGAGCCAGCGAAATATGCCCTAGTGTCATCTTACACGCGAATCGCAGCTCTATCTGGTCGGTTCCTCTCGGGGCTGAGCTCCCAGCTGCTGACGCACTACGGGCTGATGAACTACCGGCAGCTCAACTATATCACATTTACAGGTCAATCATTTAACAGATTCGTTTCAAATAGGCCATAATAGGAAATTTACTTTCTCTACATATGTCTTCATTTTGGGTATCCAGGAAATCCAATCGAACATCAAAGATTAGTTGCGGTTTTTACACAACGTGTAAGTAAAGCGTTGTATTCACTAGGGAAAAATATCCCACCCCACGTGTCGCTAGAGATGTCGGGCGATGTCGACGCAGGCGTTACGAGTACGACGGGACATTTGTGACCAAGTCACTACGAGGCTTTACGTATGAGGTACTGTCGAGCTCTGGTGTCAGTTTGTCATGACGCCCAAGGGTGGTCGGTGATTAACGACTGCTATCAATTGTAAGCAAACGGAATCGAGGGCGAGGTAACAGGTCCCATAGGAAAAGAAAATATAACCTTCACCCTTCTGACCTGACTCTACCGGTGTTACGGATATACGCCCGTAGTTCAGTTAAATAACATAATACAATAGTACAAATAGTTAAAGACAATACTAGTTGTTCATTAACGAACAAGTCTAAATCAGCAGAATATAACTGTTCACTGTGACGTCCGGTTGGCCGAGTATTAGCACAGTACATATATTACAGACAGTAGTGTATCGGGGAGTAAAAGGCCGATTTGACGCACGCGGTGCGGGGGCCGGGAGGCAGGGGTCTCAGCGTGGTTTTGAAAAAAACGCTACGAGCGAGTTTCGCATGAAGTATCTTCACGTAAAAATACGAGAAAGAAAGATTGTTTTCTTCGAGTAGGATGCCAGTACCACAAATAGATTGGACCAAAGAGTATATTAATATAAGTTTATATCAAGATTAGACTCTTTAGTTCAATCTTTTCGGACCAATATTGGGAACAAAAAAAAACTTTATTTATTACCTGAGGAGGGTTATGTGTTGGGTAGTAGGTATGTATGATTGTTTGTTTTTACGTTTCTTTGGCATGTCCTACAGACTAAATGGCTAAATGGATTTTGTTAAATGAGGTATCATTGGATTCGTCTTAACCGCGAGAGTGCTATTGGAAATATGAAGTATCAAGCGGCTTACAACTGCCATATTTTATTTCCGACGGAAAGAAAAATGTTTGAATAACTCTAAAAACTCACAAAATATATGGTTTATAAATATATATACCTTCATCTGATAAAAAAAAACGTAAGGTAAGATTAAACTAGATATAGGTATAGAGTAGTTTTATATTATCCTCCGCGGCTTTGCCCGCGTGGTCATTTTTCTGGGGAAAATGTAGCTTATGTATTCCAGAACCAAAAGTACAAATTACCAAATTTCGTTCAGTATATTATTTCATAGATTGACGGACTTCTCTACTCATCGCTTCTAGATACAAAGTAGTAACATTCCTTTAGATACCTATTACCCACCCATATAGACTAACATAATATGAATACTATACTACTAATAAGTACCAATTTTTTTACAATATTACATACTAGCCCGGCTTCGCACGGGAAGCGCTCACACCGTGGCATTATTCTTACTTTTATATTTTTTATACGCATTGTAACTTGTAAAAAATGTACGCCAGTAATCGTAATTCGAAATCTTTTGCAGCAACGAACCTGGTGTTTTTTTACCCATAGACAATAATTTCATCATTACTCCAATGGTAGTAAGAAATGTCTTATCATTACTCACGTACTTAATATAATGACTAAAGGTGTTTCTTTAGTCATTGACTTAATAGACTTGTTATTATTTCGTTTCCATGGCAACGTGTCATTCCGTTGTATATTTTTAATCGACTTCACAAAAGGACACGGTTATTATATTCGACTGCATGTTTTTTTATTTTTTTATTGATGTAATACTGGTGATGTGAACTTTGCTATATAGAGGGGGAGTGAGAATTGAGAAAAGGGGGGTAAGAAACTATTATAACTCTTACTATTTTAAGTTGTATTTTTGAATCGGTATTACATTTTTACTTTTCTTAAAGTGATAGTATTCTATTGTAATTATTTTATTCTTTTTAGTGTTTGTTTAGAAAAGAATATTTGAATACGAAGTCGTTTTTTTTTTAGGAAAAATGTTTTTATTTATTCCTTGGGTTACAATATTGCAATTTTCGTAGGGATCTCTACTTTCTTGAAAAATGAAATAGTGCCCATGCTACTCGCTGATAACGTAGCTTTCTAATACGTGTTTTTTTTTTTTAAATCGGTTCTGTATCTTTCACGTTTGTCCTTTACAAACAAAGATACAAAAATACAAACATAGAAAAAATCTAATATTTCCTCTTTATAATATGAGTGTAGGCATAACGCGTGAAATCGATAGCCTCCTTTTTTGTAAGTAAGTTTTTGTAAGTAGCTTAAACCTCTGGTTTTACTAATAGAAGATTCCTATAAGTTTAAAAGGTTGGCTGTAAAGTGTGCTCATGTACAAACAGACGAACATACATACATACATACATTCATTCATGCATACATAGGTATTCTGATAAAATCATAACCCTCCTTTTTTGTAGCCGGGTAAAGACCCACAGGTGGCAACCATCGGTCTCCGATTGACAGTAGACATCAAACTCGAAAACAATGCTTCGATACACTACTGTCTGTAAAGACTAATATATGTACTGTGGTATAAGTAAAGCTGACTGCGAAGTCAACCACCCGATCCCGCAGGTACAATCATTTGTGTGATGAGCAGAAATTATTGTTTCAGAGTCATGGATGTATTATAAATAACAACACTAAATAAACAAAAACATTTTCTTTAATAGGTAGGTAGGTACCTCTTTTATTTTAAGACTAGCTGTGCCCGCGGCTTTGCCCACGTGGTCAGTTCATTTAAAAGTAGCCCATACGTGTTATTCCAGGACCAAAAGTACCTATAAAGTACAAAATACTACATTTCTTCAAAATTCGTACAGCAGTCTAATAGTTTTTTATCGATTGCTCTACACATCGGATCATCTCTAATTATCGGATTAAGATACCAAGTACCCCAGTTTTTAAATCAAACCCTAAGCTATCCAACGGTGAAAGCCGCATCGCAATCTGTCCAGTAGCTTTTACGTGATGCGCGAACAAACCTAGAGACAAACAAACAGGCAGAAACGATTTTAAAAAATGCTATATTCTTGTTCAATAGCTTATTTTAAGTACCCTAGACCAATTTTTTTATTATTTCTTTTTACTTTGTTTTTCGTTCTTATTGCGTTATTATATGTATAGATAGATAAGAACCCATTCGTTCAAGTAGTACAATTACATGATTGATAAGTTCATAAACTTCTGTTCAGTAGACAAGCAATTTATATCAATTTAGATGGATAATTAATCTGTCTACCGCTGAGGTTGGTCTTATTGCGACTCATCAAATGTAAGCATTTGAATTTCTAAGTCGGAATATAATAATATTGCACATCGCCTGGCTATCGGTTAATGAACCCAGTCTGTGTTTATTGATGCACCATGCAAAGATATGACTTGTTGTGATCAAAGTAGTTATAGAACTCAAGGGTTAAGGTATTATGTTCCACTTTTATGTCATTATAAACCTGTTTTTAAACAGTCAATAAGTATTTTTATAAAGCCATTAAAATGGTAGGTATAGCTATCAATATAGATACATCTTTCATTTAGTCGTAGTACTATACAGGGTGGAATTTTGAGACGGGACAGTAATGGCAGGTTCCTTAACCGTTATAGTTACAGGAAAACGTTCCTAAGAGACCATCCATAACTATCACAGATTTTGGAAAAAATGTTAAGTTAGCTAGAAAATGGTCACTTTACACAAAACCTTTTTTTGATGCCAATCCATCCTGTTTCTTATAAGGATTTAATGTCTCTATGGACCGACTGAGGTTTGATTACTAGAAATGTCAGAAACTGCGAAATACTTTTTCCTTACATTTCGTAGGATGCCAATCGATTCTATTTCTTTTAAGGATCAAAAGTCTCTATAGGAGTAAGTTTAGAGTACTAGAAAAGTCAGAAAAAAAAACAAAAATAAACTTTTTCCATACATGTTGTACGAAATGAATAAAATAAAATTCTAACATCGTTCGAATACAAACTTTTCTAAAATACTGGCGGCTCTAACCTCAGTTTGTTCGATAGAAACTTTTGATCCTTATAAGAAACAGGATCGACTGCCATTTCTTTTTTTTTGTGAAATTCGCTATTTCTTGATGACTGTAATTTTTTCCAAAATCTGTGAATGCAGGTCAAGATATCTCCAAAAGTTAAGGAGAGTCTCCTAAGAATGTTTTCCTGTAGCTACAATGGCTAAGGTAATTTCATGCAAAATGTATGGGAAAAGTTTTTCGCAATTTCTGACATTTCTAGTATTCTTACCTCAGTCGGTCCGTTAGAGACTTTTGATCCTTATACGAAACAGGATCGGCATCAAAAAAGTTTTTGTGTAAAATTACCATTTTGTTGCTGACTGTACATTTTTTTTTTTTTCAAAATCTGTGAATGCAGTTCAGAATATCTCAAAAAGTTATGGATGGTCTTCAAGGAACTTTTTCCTGTAACAATGACGGTTAAGGTACCTGCTCTTACTGTCCCATCTCAAAAACTCTGTATACTGAATGTCCAAAGGAATATGCTATGAATGAAAATGGGAGGTAGGGGACCCTAAGGCCTACCGAAATCTCCCCCATGTATTATGTTCCGCGTTTTTTTATATTTTCGGAGTTATTCCATTTTCTATTGTTTTTCACAGACCCCTAACTAACACTTGTCGATTTGTTATGTGTTGTTAGTCCAGTATTGGCCCTCAGATATATAACTCTTTTTTTTATCTAAAATAAAAGGTCTCTTTTTTTCATTAAAAAAAATATTGAGATTTTTGTAGAAAAACTGTCATTTTATTTTTAAAAAAAAACTGAAACACGTGTTAGTTTATTTTATTTCGAGAGCTAACTTTAAAAATTTCGACTGTCTAATGTCAACAGTGTCTTCAAAATAGCGGTATTTTTAATTGACAAAAGGAGACGGTTACATGTTCGGGTGTATGTAAGGTTTTTTTTTTGTATTTTGGTCGATATTTCGATCAATTGCGGACCGATTTTAATTTTTTTTTTTTTATTTGGATGGGTATACTCTCCAGGTGGTCCCATATAAATTGTATTAAAATTGGTTCAGCAGTTTTTCGAGAATAAATAGTTTTTGGAGTAAATCCATTCGATTTTGTGTTTATCTCTAAGATTTCTAAACCAATTGAGATGGTTGTTTTTTTATTCAAAAGGGTAAACTTTCCGTGTAGTCCTATATAAACTTCATCAAAATTGGTTCAGTAGTTTTATTAGTTTTTTTTTAAATTTGTTATATAGTTTATGTTCTCTAATATCTTGAGATTTCTGAATCGAATTAGATGATTGTTATTACCTGAGTAAGAAGACCTCTAGTGTGGTACCGTATAAATTTCATCAAAATTGATTTAGTAGCTTTAAACAAGATTTAATTTAATTCACTGTGTTATAATGTTTAGGACTGGATTGCAAGTCAATTTTGAACAATTTAAGGACGTCCAAAGATGCTGAAGTTTTGCACCTGGGTGTAGTTCTGATGACAATTAAAAACTACAGTAGTAGTAGTAGTAGTCGAAGGAACTACACAATCGGATGATGGAATCCCTTCGAGTTTAGGCTCATTTGGTTTGTATTTATGAGATCTCTGGTTTTATGTGGTATCCAGGGTCTGATGATGGAGCCGGAAGGTAGTCACAGGAACTCAACAACAAAATGATGGAACCCTTTCGAGTTTGTGCTCATTTGGTTTGTCTTGATGAGTTCTCTAGTTTATGTGGTATCCAGGGTCTGATGATGGAGCCGGAAGGTAGTCACAGGAACTCAACAACGAAATGATGGAACCCATTCGAGTTTGGGATCATTTGGTTTCTGTTGATGAGTTCTCTGGTCTTAAGTGGTATCCAGGGTCTGATGATGGAGCCGGAAGGTAGTCACAGGAACTCAACAACGAAATGATGGAACCCATTCGAGTTTGGGATCATTTGGTATGTCTTGATGAGTTCTCTGGTGTTAAGTGGTATCCAGGGTCTGATGATGGAGCCGGAAGTTAGTCACAGGAACTCAACAACAAAATGATGGAACCCCTTCGAGTTTGGGCTCATTTGGTTTGTTTTGATGAGTTATCTGGTGTTATGTGGTATCCAGGGTCTGATGATGGAGCCGGAAGGTAGTCACAGGAACGCAACAACAAGATGATGGAAAATGGTCAAAACTAATTCAGTTGTTATATATGTAGGTTTTATTAATCCTTGGTTTTAATTTACCAACGCTTTGTGTCTAAAGTGAGTGAGGTCTACTATTTTCTGTGGCATATATTCTTTCTGGTGTTTGCTTAGGCCACTAAAAATCAAAGATACAATATTTTTCCAAAAAAAAAAGACTTTATAGTAAAAATGTTATTTTTGCTAATTTCGAAAAAGTGATACCTTTCAGGCTAAATTGTAAGTATTTTATTCTTTTTAGTGGTTGTTTTCAAAATAACATTAAATATTATATATATTATATTAACTATGAAGTCGTTTTTTTTTTAGATATTTTATGTTTTGAATGTTTAAGATTTTTTTGGGTTTAGAAGGGGGCCTTGAAATGTGTTTTATTTTTTCAAAATTCGTCTTTTGTTGTTCGTTGTTACCTCTTTATAAACATACTCTCCAAATATCAAGTCTCTACATTCAGCGATTAAGAATACGAGTATATGTTGTTACGGCGTTGGAGCATTTTTAGTAAAGTAGTTTTTTTCGCTTCTTGTACTTATGACACTTACAGCAAAACGGTGAATGCAAAAAATGTTGCAAATATTGTCTTCTTTATAATTTTCATAGTCACTTTTGCCATAAAGCTAACTGTTAAAGAAAAATTTAGAAAAAAGAAATTGTCTCCTTCAATTAAAGATGGCGACCGCTCCCCTCGAGGTCGAAAATTTGTTTTTTTCGTAAAGACCTCATAACTAAGCAATACAAATCAAAATATCTTCTGCACCACCATTTGTATGGCAAATCTTCATATTTTCCCCCAATGACTGGCCTAACAGTAAATCACATGAATTTCAATTAACGTACCGTGTGTCGCCGATGCTGACGTCATTTTGGAGGACAGTTCCATTGCTCTTCAATTTTAGCTGGGCGCCGACCACAGAACTTGGCTTTAATCAGATTGTCACTTTTTTCATAGCAATTTCGACTCTATCGCAAGGCACTAATGAATTTGACGGCTTGAAACCGATATGATCAACACTGCGTAATAGCACTGCTGAACTCGATGACTATACTATGAGTTTCTGATTGCAATTATTGTTTGTAAGATGGGTATTCCTTGTGAATAGATACACTCATGAGATTATATTAAGTAAATTGTCAAGTTTAGTAAAAAAAAGTTTTGGTAGTAGTCGGTAGTAGTAAAAGTGTCCAATGTGCGATGAAAAATCATTAGAGGCGAAGCGAACACGTGGAGGGCACGAATGCAACATGAAGGTTCATCGATAGTGCAATCCTACTCTTTCCCTAAAAATTAAGTTTAGGTAGGGGAGGCTGGGGCAACAATTAACAGAGGTAAGTATTAACAAGCGAATTTCTCTAAAACTATACACACTACAGCTATAGCGCGTGCTATGTTATGCTGACTAGACCACGCCGTATAGCTTGTTATTGGTCAGTTCAGTTGCACTCGACACGACGTGACAATGATTTGTGTTCCGGACGTTATATAACGATAATTTTTTATTTTACGATTTTTTTATTCACGCTTGAAATATTCGGTTTTATAATTGTTTTTTTTTTCACTGGAAGCGCATTTCATACTTGATAATACTACATTATTTAATTAATGTATCTCTTAAACAATATTATGCTGTGTTTTTTATTTAAAAAAGTACCCTTGGGGCAATAATTAACAAACCAGCACGGGTAAGTATTAAAACGTTAATACTTACCCCGAAATTAAGCGAACTCAGAGCTTTTAATTCTAGCCCCAAACATGAGGTAAATACAAGAGCACAACTAAATACGAGGCACAACTGTCTTTTTTCAGAAAATCTGATCTATTTAAGACATTTATTATTTTATTTTTGATTTATGTTAATAACATGATACCTAAATAGTTAACACATCACATGTAATAAAAATCTAGTCTAAATATTGAAAACTTTTGAATCTACAACGAAAACTGCAATTTTTGTTAATTATTGCCCCGGCCTCCCCTACTATAATGTAATTAAATATAAAAGTATTAGTAACTGATAAGTAAATTACTTGTACACATAGTACGTATATCGATGGCATCTGATTAATTTATCACTTTAGGTCATTGATACTTACAACTTTTTGCACTGCGGCGTCAGCGGCTTGTTGTTGTCGTTAAGCACCTAATTCACCGAGATGAATTAGGTGCTTAATGATGGATTGGCTAAAAATGATGACACATGCTCGCATGTGTCATCATCATTTTTTGATATTTTTTTCATTTGTTGATGTGTGTCATTGTTTGATTTTTTGATATGATATCTCCTGCAATCTATGGGATTTCGTGAAAAGTGTTATGGGAAGTAATAGGAAGCCGGGGAAGCGCGCGCTATTTGATTTGATAAATGAGCGCGCGCGGTGCTATCAAGCTAGAAACCATTACTTTTTTTATAGTGCAATATACACTTCAGTTGGGAATAGAACTCGGGTACTTCTGACTATCAGCCGTACGGTTCCCGGCTGACTATCAAGACATACGATTTTCTGACGAAAAGTAAGATCTATAGATCAGATGGAAGTAGTTGCTGATTCACAGTTGACCAATACGCGCGTTGCTAGAGTATGTTAATGTTGCTTAATACCTAGGTGAGATGTCAGATATTACACATCATATGCGACTACTGTAAGGCTCACTCGTTTTTTTTATATTTATTAAACAATGCTGCTTCTTCGAACAGCTGTAACATGAAAGTTGTGGTTCCAGCTCAGATCGTGGCGACTTTCTGGGCGTTCTGGTTGCCACCAGTGCAGTACGGGATCTACTTCCACCGCAGGACTTCCACCCTCAGCAACCCTATCGACAAGCCTCAGGCTGAGCGCAAGGTAGGCACAGTTCAAGAGCAGTTTATTTCATCAAAAAATACAAGTTTACAGTAAATTATCATGTTAACTTGTGGTGGGTTACGTTATGTATACGTATGGTGCCGAGACATGGACACTCTCAATGCAAGCTGTGTATAGACTAGGAGTTGCACAAAGGGCCACGGAGCGAGCCATGCTCGGCATCTATTTACAAGACCGCATACCTAATGTCGAAAACCGACAACTAACGAATATTCGAGATATCAATATCTAGAACTTTCGTTAGCCGTCGGATTTTCTTCGTAAGAAGAGTGTCATGGAACTTAAAAGGAATTTTGGGGGCACATGGCTAGGAGAGGAGATGGCAGTTGGGGAAAACATGAGTTGGATGTCCAGCGGCGCGATGGGTCGGTGATCTCGTCAGGGTGGAGGGAAAGACCCGGATCAGGTTGCACGGTCGAAAGGCGTGGCAACAGTGAAAAGAGACAAACAGCAGGGGCTGCCGTAGTGGCTGTAAATGTTAATGATGAATAGTGACTTGTTACCGTTGCTGCTTATTTAACTATGTTTATTTTAAATTAAAAACAGATGTACCATCTGGCCTTCTTATAAAGGTGGGAAAGTTCCACTGAAGTACTGATTAACTCTAACAATAGTCTCCACAGAACAAAAGGCCAATGTATCACAAAATTAAATACTAAACACTAATTGTAGTTGTAGGCCTCTTACGCAAGAGTCCGCTGGAGTAAGTAGTTCGTCCGCGCGGACTACTGTTTATCGCGAAAAAAGCATCCTATGTTCTTCTAGGATTAAAAACCAATGCAAAAGTAGGTATAGCACCACTCTTGATGTTTTTGACATACTTGTTATTTCGTTTCCATGGCAACCGTTTCTTACAGCGAGTAATCAACTTTTTCCAGTTTTCCCGTGAAAACTTACAATTTTCTGGGATAAAAAACTTTACCCTATGTTTTAATCCAGGGTATAAGCTATGTCCATTTCAAGTTTCGTCTAAATCCGTCCAGCCGTTATCGCGTGAAAGCTCGCCAAACAAACAAACAAAAACAGACAACGTTTCATTTTTGTATATTGGTATGGATTCATCCGCCAAGCAATAGTGTGCAAACATTTCTGTTTAGATTTGAAGGGCAATGTCTCCAGCGAAATTTTTGGGCAATGGCAAACTTAAAAACCAATGTCTCAGGGTGACGAGCGCGGTGTAGACATGCGTGACGCTTACCACCAAGCGAGAGACCTGCTCGTCCCGCCACTCAATCAAATAAAAATAAACTAATCATGCATTTCCAATCAATTTCAGCAATCATTCCAATCCGCCGTGGTGGAGGCGTCTTCGCTCATCGCTCGGCACGCTCGCTCCGCTTACACGCGGCCGAAGGTGATCGCCTGGTCCGCGCTGTACGCGTGCGCGCTGGCGCTGTTTGTGCAAGCGCAGATATACGTGCAGCTGCTGTGGAAACAGATACAGGAGGAGAGCAACGCGCAGGTAAGTAAACTACTGAGATTAACAGCAGATATTTCGCTCCGACGTGGCGTAAGCGTCATCGCTCGGCACGCTTGCTCTGCCTTATATTATTATTTATTCTGTGGCTCTGCTCATAAGAGGCCTAAAAGTGATCGCCCTGATGTGAGAACGCGCGAATGATTACAGACGATGGATTTTAAAAAGCATTAAGGGCTGCACCAATGACTTGTTGTTATTTTTAAAATTAATGAAAACAAAACTATGTTTGATGGCGATTCGCCGACAATAAACGGGTCAGATTTTCATTAAAAAAAATTGTAGATCGAATTGGATACAATACCGATGCTTAAAAAATTTACTTGCAAAATTAGAACGTTAACTAACAGATTAAATTCAACGACGGGTTAAAAAAGATCGACAGTTACTTGAGTTTTTGATTTATATAATTTGAAGAAAATTTGAGATATTAGTTTGAGATCATGTTTACAAAATTTTATTGAGTTTCATTACTAAAATCAGAAATGTTTATTTTTCTCAGTAAATGTATTAAAATATGTACAAAAAATATAACTATATAAACCATGTTGTAAACTAAACGAACTCTTAACATCTTACTACCAGTAGGCAGCGTTCACAAAATGCTGCCAGGATTGCCACGTTGTATGGCAATGCTTAATCTTTGTCCAAAGTCCAAGGTCCAAAGGCCAGCATTTTGGTCACGTGTTGCTTCGACCAGACGCGCTGATAGGTCTTTAAAAATGTTGTGCCCACCCTGTCCCCACGGTCCCAAAGTTTCGACCCCAAAAGTAAAATATATAGTTATCCACTGTCTAAAGGTGCTATTGTTTTGGCTATTTACAATAACATTCTTTGACTTTATTTTCTTACTGTAACATTTATTTTAGAGATAAAACTTAAGCCCTTGGTAGAAAAATTGAAATTTTACTGAAAATAACGTAATTTTTGATAAGAAAATTTATCGAATCAAATTCTGTTAATCACGTTTTTGTCTTGATCACGGAGACAAAAACAAAAACATAATTAAACATATATGTTAGTAAACTTTCACATTTATCAGGTTTGTGGTTGACCCAACATATTTATGGAAAAAGCCCTTAAAACCTGGAGCCCGTAAAGTAAATCCTTTAGGTTCGATACCAATGTTTTTTTTCGCCATTTTAATGTAACTGGCAAGCTAACTTTACAGAAATGTATTTCAATCTCACTTTGTTTAAACTGTGTGTTCAGGCAACAGACGTGACAATCTTGAGTCTATTATTGTTCAAGATAAAAAACCCATATTTAAATTACAGATTAAAACTGGATAAGAGCACAAAGCTTATCTTCAAAACAAAGCACATCATGCTCTGCCCCATGTTGATTTTTCTCTTCTGTACCAATTTTTGCATAGCAAAGAGTAGGACGTTAAGGCTTGTTTCACACGTACCACAACCACACCACGTGGGCGAGTGCTAATTTGTATGAAAACTAGCTGTGTCCGCGGCTTCGCACGCTTGGTCATTTATCTAGTTTAAAAGTACTCATGTGCTATTTCAGGACCTAAACTACCAATATACCAACATTTGATCGAAATTCTTTCGGCCGTCAAATAGTTTTATTGATTGCTCGGCTTCTACTCTTCGGATTGAGATAAGTCAAACGCTGGAAAAACCGTGGAAACCGCAATCGGTCCAGTAGTTTATACGTGATGCTCGAACAAACATACAAACAGACAGACACGATTTAAAAACATGTTGTGTTTTTCTTCAGTAGCTTATTTTACGTAAACTAGACCATTTTTTTTTAAATAATCTTCTTTGTATACACTTTTTAGTTCATATTGCTTTATTATAAGTTTAGATGATTAGTTTAATTCACACGGACCACATTTTGCCGTCGCGTTCGACCGCGTGAGTGATACCGACCACATCGCGACGTTGCTTCGACGCAACGAAACGACACTGCGCACAAGTCCCGCGCCTGCAACCTCCCCCCGATAGCAACAACAATTTTCCTCTCCGATGTCCATGAGTTCGTTCAGTAGAGGCGGGTTTCCTCTACGAAAGCCGGAGTCAATCTGTCTGTCTGCAAACAACACCAACCACACCGCAACTGCTAGTGACAACGCAACCACATCGACATTTTGTAGTTACCATGCAACTGCAAAAAGCGGCAGCGACGCTATTCACACGTAACCACTGCGTCACCACGTTTTGTCGGTGCGATGTGGTGTTGTTGTGGTCCGTGTGAATGGGCCCTAAATTCACACGTAACCACTGCGTCACCACGTTTTGTCGCTGCGATGTGGTGTTGTTGTGGTCCGTGTGAATGGGCCCTAAATTCACACGTAACCACTGCGTCACCACGTTTTGTCGCTGCGATGTGGTGTTGTTGTGGTCCGAGTGAATGGGCCCTAAATTCACACGTAACCACTGCGTCACCACGTTTTGTCGCTGCGATGTGGTGTTGTTGTGGTCCGTGTGAATGGGCCCTAAATTCACACGTAACCACTGCGTCACCACGTTTTGTCGCTGCGATGTGGTGTTGTTGTGGTCCGAGTGAATGGGCCCTAAATTCACACGTAACCACTGCGTCACCACGTTTTGTCGCTGCGATGTGGTGTTGTTGTGGTCCGAGTGAATGGGCCCTAAATTCACACGTAACCACTGCGTCACCACGTTTTGTCGCTGCGATGTGGTGTTGTTGTGGTCCGTGTGAATGGGCCCTAAATTTACTCGCTTTATTTGTATGGCAGCAGTCAGCAAATATGTCACTATTTATCAAAAAGGGGTTGACTACCGGCTATCTCATGTTGCTAAATATATGAATATAAATAAATATATTCGGGACAATTCCACACCAATTACCTAGCCCCAAACTAAAGACTTTAGGGTAGATATAAGTATCTATGTAATAATTTTGTAAACGAAAAACTTGAATCACGGAGGAGGCGTTTATCTTTACGACACGTAGTTAATTGAAATATTAGCAGTGTTCGGTTGGTCAGTTCTGAATACTGCCAATAGATGGCGTTACCGTCCCCGTAAGACGGGCTTACAACCAATGGCGAAGGAAATGTCTAACTTACAACCTATACGAGAAATTTGAAGCATGGAGTACCTGTCACGGTAACCGAACTTGAGAAAGGCATGTGCCGCGCAGAGGCACGGAATAATGCGGGTTCGAACCCCGTCCGTGATTCAAATTTTTCGTTTAGAAAATTATTACCATATGTTCTCGCTAAGCAGGCGTTATTGCTAAAAGTCATATAAACATTTGATATAAGTATCTATCTGTCGACCTTCATAAATAATCGTATTATTAATCGACTTCACAAAAGTCTATGACAAAAGGAAGAACCTCTTGTTCTAGGTTCGACCGAATGTATTTAAGTATTTTCACCGATTTCTCTGTCAATTGCGGACCGATTTTGAAAAAGATTTAATTATTTGAAAGAATTGACCTCCAGGTTGGTCCTATATAAATTGTATCAAAATAGGACCAGCAGTTTTTTTTTAATTTAGTTATTAGTTAATCCATTTGATTGAATGTCGATTTTTGTACCATGCTATTTTTTACAGAACTTGTTATTATTTTTGATGATCGTGGGTGTCAGAAAAAGTATTCACAAAAATAACATACCCGTAGAGTTTCTTCTCTTCTCGAACGGGCGTATTTCCGCAGCAATATTTTTTTTTGTTATTGTATGTGTAAAAATAAATATACACAAAAACTGCAAGTAAATAAGCGCGAGCGAAGCGAGCTCGACATTTTTACACGACTGCCCACTAAAAGGAGTGTTATGTTTTTAGCATTAATCTATGTTTGTATGCTTGTATGTGAGTTTCTTTATTCCACCATAACTTTGAAATGCCGGAACAGATGTAGACGTATGGTATCGTTAGACATAGACATAGCTTTATTTATGGCAAAAAACAAGTACACAAAATAAAAACATTGAAGAAATAAGTTAGTACCTAAGTAGATAGTTAAGTTTTTTGCCATAAGCCGGCCCCAACTCAGCATAATGCTGGTTAATAACAACCAGCGCTGGTCTTCCGTTGGGAACGGCAGGTGACGTCACGCACGGAAATGTCACATAAAATAAAAAATTAACAATAATAAAAATTACATATTAGGTACAAAAATACAAAATAAAATAAATAGGAATTGGAACAAACGACAGAACAAACGTAGAGTTTCTTGGTGCTCTCTTCTCTAACGGGCGTATTTTCGAAGCACCGGTAGAGTCAGAAGGGTATTTCCTTTTCCAGTGTGAGATTTAACTCTGTTGGCACATAAAAGGGAAATTTCCTTTTCAAACTCAAAGAATACTTAGTTTATCTAAATTTGGATTGATTTGATCTTTTTATAATATTTTATGTAAATATCTTTGTTCAGGAGATGCTAATTTTGACTTGTAAAAGTGCTATTATTTTTGCCTATTTACAATAAAATACTTTGACTTTGACCTATATAGTCTGTGGAAGTGAGGCATATTCTATATATCTTAAATTGTCTGAGGTATTAATGTGCCCACAGACCAGAAAAATCCTTACATCCCCCCGAAAACATAGGCTATTTTTTTTTTGTTTAAAATATTCAATATTTCGGTATGGCTTCATTTTAAAAGGCAAAAAAAAACAATATGGATATCAAATTAAATGCCTTGATAAGCACATTCCAATAGTATATAATTTATTGGCATAAGTTCATTTTTGGCCGGGGAGGCGTGTTTTTTTTAGCTTTTAAGCTAGTTATATCAGCCATTATTATTATTTTCTATTCGTGCAAATTATAAATCTCATAAATTTGATAGACCTATTATAAACACGGTGCATCGCAGCGAGTGCGATAAAGTCAGTCGTATGACAGTCCAGTTAAAGGAGTTGTAGAGTGCGTGAGCAGGACCTAAGCGATTCCTTCAGAAACTTGTTTAAGGTGCTTAGGATGAGGATGCTATAGAGAAAGAACCCTTCGCCAGAACCCTCAAGGCCTAAGAGGATGAAAACTTAATTGGCATTATGTATACAATATAGATAATAGTTTAGTTAGACGATATGAAGAAATATTAGGTAAAAAAAAAACGACATTTTCACTTGGACAATTTGAGATATATGCAATTTTGTGTTTTAATAGTACATTTTTTCTCTCCGACTAGTATAGACGAATACTTTAGGTTTTATTGACAACATATATACATTTATAACGTATAATCATGTACTTTTTTATATTAAGCCGGTAGATCATGAGAAAAAAAAATTGTGTGGGAAAGTTAATTCCAATTAATTTTGAAAAAATACTCCATAAAGTTAAATTTAGTTAAAAAACTAATACGAAATTAAAGAAATGTAATAGGAAGCAAAGCTTATAATCAAAACGAGAAGATAATTACACAAATCATAATTTGTCACGATCTTGAATATCAAAGTCTGAGTCTCCACCGAACCATAGATACATTATAGAAGGATCCCTGTATGATTTATCTATGCCCGAACCCATCGAAATCATCAGCGATATTCTCCGAACTCTTTAGGGTACATATTATAAATTGGAGACAATCCTCTGGAACGTACTGATAACATTGCTTGCAAATCTTTGACTATTTGTAATGGTATAAAAGGTACCACATATTTTGGATGATCGTTTAGAGACCATATTTGTCAATGAATTAAAACGTTCTATTGAGTCATTATTGTAAAATATTAGGTAAGAATCATATTAATTAAAATTGTTTCGTATGAAACGTTTCTTTTTTATCTAAATAACTTGTTTGGTAATACTGTGGGTTGGAACGTACAGTGAGAATGCAAAAATTAGGAAATAAGACTTGAGGACTGCTAACTGCTACTTTTTTGCTAATATGATGGAGGATGACAAAAACAGTTAGTTAGTATGTTGAACAGTTTAATTAAATTTTGTGTGACTTGTAGATTGAAACGTTTTTGCATAACTACGTCCAGTTTTCCTAGCTATCAATAGGACAGCGTGGTCCACAAAGCCACAGAACTATAAGTGGATTATTGCACAACAGTCTACAGTACACAGTAATGGCCCTGATTTTGACTCACAAATCTCACAATATACATTTTTTATTTTTCCTTATTATTTGCTGTTTTTTTAATTAAACATAAATTCTTTTCTTGTCACCAGGTGGCGTACAATGGTGCAGTCGAAGCGGCTCAGACATTGCTGGGCGCTGGCGGCGCTTTCGTCGCATCGATGTGGACTCGTTCCGCGATGCCGGCGCCCGTCGCCGCCGTGCAAGGGGTAGCGCTGTTCCTCGGCACTTACATACCTAACGTGTTCGTGTCGTACGCGGGATACATCGTGATGGGCATGATGTTCCACTACTCTATCACTCTAGCTAGGTGAGTGTCGCTAGTGTAGGTGGCGCTTGTGTCGCGTCGATGTGGACTCGTTCCGCGATGGCGGCGCCCGTCGCCGCCGTGCAAGGGGTCACACTGTTCCTCGGCACTTACATACCTAATGTGTTCGTATCGTACGCGAGATGTAATGGGCATGCTGTTCCACTACTTTATCACTCTAGCTAGGCGAGTGTCGCTAGTGTAGGTGGCGCTTATGTCGCGTCAATGTGGACGATACTCCTCAGACCAGGGCTTCACCAACGATCACGTTGCTCCTGTCCACATCGCCACGGTGGACCGCGAACTAGAATGTAGGAACACGCTACCCCTGACCGACCCTTTCCTTGAGCCCGTAAAAGCCGCAGAAGGTTGAGTCGATCATCAAGGCACTCAAAGTGTGAAGGGCCCCTGACGATGAGGGCGTCAGCAACAGGGTTCTCAAGCACCTTACTGTCCCGCTAGTTTATCTCTTAGTTAGCATCTTCAATGCAGCTATGAGCAATTTCCTTCCCCGTCCTTTCCCGTCCTTTCCCGTCGTCTGGAAGAGTGTCTACGTTATCGGCATTCACAAACCAGGAAAAAGGGCATCTGAGTCCTCTAGCTACCTCCCCATCAGTCTCTTCAGGTCTCTGAAAGATCTCCGAGTGACTTCTTTTGAATAGACTCTGGTCCATCGTGAAATCCAAAACGCCGATTCCTGATAAGCAGTTTGGATTTAGAGCAAGACACTCTTGCCCTCAGCAAGTGCACAGCATAACGGAGCACATTCTTGCGGGTTTCATAGGATACCACTCCCCCAAACCACGATGGCCGTCTTCCTAGACGTGGCGAAGGCTTTTGATGAGGTGTGGTATGCCAGGCTGATTTACAAGCTGTACCAGCTCGCAGTGCCCGATTGTCTTGTGCTCATAGTACAAGACTACCTCAGGAGCTGGAGCTTCCGCTAATGAATCGAGGGCAACCAATCCACCCCTTTCCCATCAGAGCCGGAGTCCCTCAGGGCTCCACGCTGTCTCCACTCCTGTTCTCGCTTTACACAAGCGACTTCCCACGCACACCAAAGTTTAGATCACTCTCTTTGCGGATAACACCACAATATATTCCACCGGAAGGAAACCAAACTAACTTCAAATAAGCATCCAACGAGCGCTCAGAGCGCTCGAGGGATGGTTCTGAAAGTGGTGAATTACGGTGAATCCCGAGAAGAACGTAGCAATACGTTTCACTCACGAGGTTCGCCGCTATTTTCTACCCGACAACTTCACGAATAACGACCGACCCATACCGTAACTAAATACTTAGGAGTCACTCTTGACTATCGACTCTTCGAGCATATCAGTACCGTCCACAAATGGGCCAATGGCCTAGGCAGTAGTAAAATGTCCCTTAGAAATAAGATGACATTTTCAACACCTGCATCCGCCCGACAATGACATACTCGTTTGTAGTATTCGCTCACGCCTCCCGCCTCTCCCTAGAGAAATTTAAGATTTTACAAAATAGATTGCGTCACGCGGCGGACCACTTTCATGCCCGCCCCACCGGTGATACTGTAGAGGTCAGTTATAGACCAATACATAGACCATGTATCCTACTAACAAAAAAAAATAAAAAATTGTGTCTTGTAATATTAGGCCGTGAAAGCTCGTCACGTGTGGATATTGCACAACCAGATAATACACGGTCTGATATTGTTGTACAGCCTTATAATATGAAGCTATGATTTTTAATAAGGCCGTATTTTATCTAGCTGTGCTGACCGTGTCAGTAGTTCATATCAAAGTATATAGGTCTACCATCAGGGGTCCCAAAGAAAATTTTCTTACTTTTAATTTGTATTATAAAGAATCCTAGCACGTTTTTTTAATTTATATATTTGAATATATAAAATGTTTTCAGAAAAAAAAAACAAAACTAAAAAAGGATATAACTCTAAGAGGAGAAAAGACGGGAGTGTGCATCTGTGACTGTCCTCACAACATCAAAGCAGAGCTTTCAGAGTTCGTAAAATACTATCCCTGAAGATAAGATGGGGCCCTTCTGGGAAGACATTTTGGAAGTCCTAAAAAAACACTGAAAATGATTTACTAATGTTTTATTAATTTGTAAATAGGCCGCCACATCACTTAAGTTTTTAACAGAAAACAACAAAGTATTTAATATAGTCTAGTGGTTTTACTCTCACTCTTTTTACTTAAATTCTGATATTCCAACATTTTATTTACTATTCATAGTGCAACCATATCACTTAAGTTTTTATCAGTAAATCGAGCTGGGCGCTACGCGCCGCTGCGCGTTTAGAAGAGCAGCAACGTCGCATCGCACGCGTTGGATGAGATGAGGTTTTATCGTTATATTATTAACGATATGTTTTACCCGATAACATTATTATATTGGTAATTACCACTAATTAATAACGTTTTTTATAGTTACGGTAACTAGGTAACGATAATTCGTCCTACCGTTAAATAGGTATCTAAATGAAAGTAACGGTAATTAACGCTACTTTTAGTGGGATTTGGTAACGTTAACAAGCCCTGCCTCAGACTTCTACATAACCTGCCCCACTGTGTGTAATATGTGGTCTATAGTGCTAAATCCTCCTCGAAACCCGGCCTGTTCAAGAGGCTGAAATTCGTCAAGTCTTCTTGCGTGAAGATTTGAGATGACCCTCGAAAACAATTTATAGACGTGGCTCAAGATTGAAATAGGTCGGTAGTTCTTTAAAACGGTTTTATCCCCTTTTTAAAGCAGAGCACTACCAAACTCCTGCTTCATGCTTCTGGAGTTCTCCCACTGTTAAGAACAGTGCTAAATAACCCCTCAAGCTCCCAAAGTCCCCCGTACTTTCCCCCCTGCTTTCAAGAACTCCGAAGTTATACCATCCTCACCGGGAGCTTTTCCATTTTTGAGTTGTTTGAGCGCCATCTTAATCTCGTCTAGGCTGACGTCGGGCAGTTCGTCAGTGTAGTGGCGGGTCAGTATTGCGTGGGAATCCTCTGTGCTGGGTTCGGGTCTAGAAGCATGCGAGTGGTACAATCGGCCATAGAAGTCTTCGATCTCGGAAAGGATCTCCGGCTTAGAGACGACTGTTGTGCCATTATTGGTCTAGAGCTTTATAAGATGGGATCTACTCAATTGCTGGGCGACTCAATCTCAAACTTAAACGGGACAAACTCCAACAGGTAGTAGGAATAGTCACTGGTCATTTCCCCTTTAACAAACACCTACATAGAATAGATGTCCCTTGCAGAGGATGCATGGGGGCAGAAGAGGCGGCCACGCAAGTGCACGTGCTGTCAGAGTGCCGCAACAAAGGGAACAGTTTCTGGGAGCAATTACAACCTTGAGGGAAGCCTGCGCCGGCATACATGAGCGGCTGGTCTTGCTGAGGGATATCGGGCGGCTGAATCAGTGGTCGCCGCCCGAATAACGCAACTCGGACAATTTTTCTGAACACCAAGTACTTACCGAGTAAGTAAGTAAGTACCCTAACTTTTAGTACAATAAATCTATTCTGTGTTCCAGTGCAAAAATAGCAGGCCAGCTCCACGACGAGAGCTGCTTCGGACTGATATTTGGCATCAACACACTCCTGGGCACGGGGCTGCAGTCCATCCTGACGCTGGTGCTGATCCAGGCGCTGACGCTGCCGATCGCGTCGCAGTACTACGTCGTCAGCGGACTGTTCATGTTGCTGGCATCGGGCTGGGCGCTCGGGTGGATGGCGCGTACCTGGCGTCAGAAACGAGGGGTCGACTTGGCCGCATCTAGTACAAACGATAGGGCTCCTTGAATAGTGAAACTTAATAGATGACACTGCCAAACTGCCCTCAGCCTACATCATAAAAAAATATATAAAAAAATGGTCCTTTGGCTGGAAGGTGCTAAGTGTGCTGAAAGTATCGACTGAGAGCATTTTAAATTTAATCAATATGAAATGGATATGTGTAAACATGCACAATGTTCCCTATGGTATATGTCACTGTAAAAGCCCGTTTGTTTGTTAAACTTAGATTTTACTGCAAAATCTTAGGATGTATCAACACGAGTTGGTAAAACTATAACGGCTTTGCAATTATAATGAAAATGTTGGGTTATGTTAGGTTTTTTTGCCCTTGTGGGAGGACTCCTCAAGGATACTGCGGCAAAGTGGTTATGTAAATGTTAGGTTAGTATTTTTCAACATTTACCGCGTCTACCTCAGAGACACTGTAAGATTTACCATGAACGAAGATACAGAACTGTTCGGACTTTTACGATTATGAGTTAGTAAATCTTTGGGCTCGGGCTTTTTCAGTAACATAAATATAATAGTGAGTTTTTTTGTTTTCTAATATGTAAGTAATGTTTACACTCATATCCCTGCACTAGGCATTCGTGTCATGGGTGGCACGGTCACATCAACACCTCAAGCATCCAAGACCCAAGAGCAAATATGTTTATGCACATTCACACCAATTACCTAGCCCCCAAACTAGGATACCCTGTAATATGGGGACTAGGTAACGGATAAATATACATAGATACAAATATTACATCCATCACTCGAAACAAACATATCTGCTCATCACACAAATTATTGCACCTTACGGGATTCGAACCCACAACTGTTTGATTTCGTAGTAGGGTCTCTAGCTACTGGCTTACACCAACTGGCTTTATTTTTGTTGTTTTATTTTATTTATCTCTTTTCTAAGAAAATATAATATTGTTAATATAGTTTGTATGTTTGTAAATTTAAATGCACTGTAAAGACAGTATTCATCTAATATAATGTTATAAATAAATAGTTTATAGGCAAACTTTTGCTAAAGACAGTCTAACCTCAGGTTTCTGAAACGTTTGTTAACTCTGACAACATATTAAGTCTATTGCTGTCTTTGTCATTTGTTTAGTGCCAGACCAAGGCAGCATTATAATTAATCTGTAGTTAAAGTTAACAAACGTTTCAGAAACCT
The DNA here is from genome assembly GCA_946251855.1 of Alsophila aescularia. Lineage (NCBI taxonomy): Eukaryota > Metazoa > Arthropoda > Insecta > Lepidoptera > Geometridae > Alsophila > Alsophila aescularia. The sequence goes on along the minus strand of OX276379.1, from coordinate 33,002,257 downwards.
GAGGTACAATAGTAGTACAATTTTATGTCCCGTCAAATGTGTTGTTTACTTCAAAGTTTCTATTCATAAGAATGATTGATAGACAGGCGAGGGTCTACTTGTATAAGGGACCTTAGCATTTTTAGTGAAATACACTGAACTAAAATAAATTTTGTGACAGTGTGTTTTCATCAAAAAACTTTAAACATGTACAAGTTTCGAAACTTGTCTTATGAAACTGATCTCACAACTTGTTTTGTTGACTTTTCGTTCGCACTGCAGAAAACTGGGTAAATTCTTTGACAAGTTTCAAGATCTGTTGTTGGCTGTGTTCGCACTGACTAAAAACTTATTCATTGTTAATGTTTTTCTAGAGATTTGTTTCAATTGACGTTCGCACTGTTGCTGATTTATGTCTCGCAACTTGTCTAAATCTTGTTTTTTGGGTTTTTCAACTGGGCGGTTAACATATCTAAAAACATTTTTTTCAATATGTTGCATGATTTGTATAGAAACATGTTGATAACGAAACTTGTTGTGAAACATGTATTAAGTATGACATGTCAAACAAGTTTCGTTGAAACAAGTTGTGTGACGGTGCAAACATAGTTTGATACATTGACAGAAAACAGTTTTCAACATGTTTTTTGTAAATGTTTCATCAGTGCAAACACTTATTAAGCTAAAGCAGTATGTACTTAACCTGTTGAGTCTGGTGAAAAGTCATAGATATCAAACAATTTGATTGTCCTTACTAAATAATAAAATTCGTAATTAAAATATTGTTTATAGAAAAAGATATCCTTACTCAATTTAGTACGTACTATGAATTAATTTAGTTGTTTTTTTTTTCGGTGTATGTGTGACGTAGAAATAAGGTGATATTTTAGAAACTAGGCTGTGATACCCAAATGAATGATATGGTTGTGACCATATTGTATGATAAAAAACAACTGCTCACCTGTTGAGTCTGTTTGAACCATTGATATTCCACTATTTAATTTTTCATACTAAACAATGAAATTATTTTTATGTAGGTAAAACTTTTTCATTACTTTGTGCAATAATTTTTACACCTGATAAAGACTATTGAAGAAATAATTTTATTACATCTTGTTTATATATTTATTTAATTATTTATGAATGTTACGCCTCAAGTTTTGTTACATTATCAATTTTATATTTATTTTGTATTAATTGTTGACTGTGATTAAATGAAAATACATTTCTAAATGGTTTTTACTTTTAGATTATCCTCAGACAATTGATTAAAAATTAATGTAATCACTATTTACCTTTTATCGTTTAAAGAAGAATGTACTTAGTAGCTAAATGGTATTTTAGGTTGGGAATTTAAAAACATCAACTTTGTGAAACATTTTAATAAACCTATTTCTAAAATACACATGCAAAAAACTGATATGTAGAAATGGAATGCACTAGAATACTTAGCTTATAACTTTTGTGTTAACAAAGGCTACTATGATGGCTAAAGCACAATAATCTTTGCTATCACAGCAAAACACCACCACCACCTGTTTCATATTGGTATATAAACACAACGCAAATACATAAAGATAACTTCACAACCATAAATATTCTCAAAATTAAGTGGAGTCAACATATATTGAAATTTGCTATTTACAATAGATTAACTAGAAGACCTTATAACTACTGAAGTTTAGGGTAGTACATATTACATGGGCATGAATTTAACCTTTAGGGGCATTATCCCCACAGCATATCAAATGTCTTGGAATTATTAGAGGTCCTGATTTAAAACTGAGATAACTTAATAATTATTGGAGGCACTGTTATAAAACTGATAACTGCAACTGTTAAGGCTGATTTGCACTTTGTTTAGTTAAGTAGGGAGATAAGTTGTGTGCAAACATACATGCGAGTTTAGTTTCAAGTTTCAGTGTTAGTACAGTTGTACTAAACTCATCTGTTTACACGTGCGGCAAGTTTAGTTGCCAAGGTACGGGAGGTGCAAGGGCGCGCGGGCGGGGTGAACTGGCACTTGACTCCCCGAAAAAATAGAACGCCTTTCTATTTACTGTACTTAATCATTAAACTTACTACTTAACTGGTAAGTCCCTGTCCAAACGATGATAAGAAATAAACTTGTTTAAGTAGCAAGTTAACTCGCTACTTATCTAAACGAAGCGTTAACGTGTGTGTTGTGTGTCAGCCTTTAATTTGACATCTCTTCGACGCCTAAAGTTCGGATTTTGGTACAAACTGATAATGTTTCTATTAATTTTGTAGGTACCCTATTTTCAATCACTATTTTAAAATGGTATCTGTTACGCGTACTGCATTGTAGTGGGTCTCGTTTTTAGGTACACGTAGAAACATATGAGCAGGAATATTACAGCACAAGTGGGCAGAACTATAGTGTGAATCTGTTGGCGCATCTTAGCGAACTCCTGTTTCCTTTCACGCTTCTGCCTCGCAGTCTCCTTTACTGCACCCTTTAATTTCCTCATGATGAATTTCTGGAACAAACCGGTCGAAAATAAACACTGGCCCCGTCTGCCACGTCTACTAAGTATTTTTTTTACTTTACTGCAATTAATTGATTACATAAACTATTTACTAGTGTATTAGAATATTTACCTTGCGAGTTTCTTTGTTTGTAACTACAGATCAGTACAGATTTTTTAATAGAATATTTATTTATTTCACCGAGCCGATGGATGGATGAAACGAAAGCAACAAAAAAAGTCAAAACAAAGGCCAAAGAGAATATAGAAAGATAAGAAGGACTAGCACGTTCGGATTGGCTTTTGGGGTTTGTATAATTTTAACAAGGTTTGAACATTTTGAAAAACTGCAATTTTTGCCATTTATCTATTATTCCGGAATCGAAACGACCCTCAAAAAGGTCTTCTCACACTGTTTGTTTGTCGTATGAGGTAATGCTGGGCCTCTGGTATAAAAGTTTGTCAGGCTGCCCGAGGGCCTCTGACATGGCTCATACAGTTTTTATGTACGTAGCTCTAATAGTTAAGGTATTTAAGTAGTTGTAGATGCCCTTGCTCTCTCAATAAACTTTCTATTCTGTATACATATTAACAACATCGTACGATATTACATTATATTGAATTTACTATTGATACAACTGAGAACCAATGCAATTAAATCATTATATTAAAAAAAAAGTAGTTTGGGCACAGAATACTAAAAGGGTCTAGGGAATATTCATCTCGAATGCAGGCAACACACCAAGATGAATAATTTTTTTCACAAACTATGGTTTGGTTATGGTTTGTGTTTAGCACAGCACTGCGATTACGTAATGTTGATCATGACGGTTTCAAGCCGTGAAATTCAATAATGCTTTGCGATAGAGTCGATTTTGCTATGAAAAAAGTGTCAATCTGATTGAAGCCAAGTTCTGTAATTGGGCCACTGAGGTGTGCTGACCTTGAAAAAACCGGCACGCGACCTGCAACAAAAGATCATATTGGTCTGTCTCATTTCTTCACAAGACCTATGCATAAGTTCTTCTCTGTCTTGTATGAGCAGGGTTGCCAGGTGGCGAATTCTTTTTCTCGTACCAGGGCTGCCAAATATATTGTACTTTCAATACATAATCTCGTACATTAAACTATAAAGTTTTAAAATGACGTATCGTTCTTAAATCACACTAATGTTATAGATGTGTGGGATTTGTAGGATCGGGCTGCAGTAAGTCTCGAAAAACCTGATGCTTTAACCACTCATAGGGAAAGGTTTGCGGACGATGTACATAAATCGTGTTACTTGCTTTTTTGCAGTTCATCCTCGCCTTTTTGTTATTTTTCTAGGTGGAGTCGATGAAGATTCGCTGTCACTAGATACTCATTATATAAAATTAACGACTGAATAATTCAAGAATCCCGAAACGCACTTGAACTTCAAATACTTAGCCCCACATGTTTCAGATAGTGCAAAAGAGATAAGAAATCAAATACTCTAAGTGCAATAAGGACAGTAATAATATATATATATATATATATCTATGTTGGGATTCCCCGGTAAGTCGATCGTTTGTGGCATGGACCGTTACATTTTTACTACCTATGTTTTGATTTTTATACATGACGCAGGCAGGCAGTCAACATTGTTAAAATCTCGTAAAAAAGTGTACGAGATTTTCCTTTTCCTCGTATCTCGTACTGACACTGCTAAATCTGACTTTGGATGTCCACATAGAACTGACAACTGTCAGTTTCATACTATTCTTCCCCTCCCCTACTATTTTTCGGGGTGACTCGTGCGTACGCCCGACGATGGCGTGAACGATTTCGAGTGATCACTGATCGGTTTTTTTTTTGGGCGGAGCGTCATTGTTGACAATAGGTGAAAAATTGTAACAATTTTGGTTTTTGATATTAATCGCGTAAATATCTAGACCTGTTTAATATTTTCTGTAGTTTTTCACCCAAGGAATTATTGGTTAGTGTATTTTATCTATTAAGTAGCTTTCTTTTCCAAGGAAAATATGAATGAGCCTCCTGACTCTGCGGGCGGTATGGATGTAACTAGGCCACCGTCTCCGGCTGCCTATACAATGGTGATGACTACTGAGCAGGTTGAGTCCTCATGTGCTCGAAAGCGCAGAGCGTTAAATAGAGAATGTATTAATCGTTCTCGTTCGGTATCACAATATACGCTGACAGGTGATGAAGTTGATCTCCAAGCAGGGCAGCGTACTCCTCCAACCTCCTTCTCTGATGCCTCAACGAATATAACAGCTGCTTCTCCTCCCCTGCTTCACCAAGTCCCGGCTTCCTTGTCCTCTACACCTGCAATAAAATCGCAAGATCTAGGTCAAGCTTTTACACCTGTAGGTCGCCACTTGTATATTCATACAGATCGCGGGCCTTTTACGGTTCATGTCCAAAGATCTCAAAGTTCTGCATCAGACGGTACAACATTACACCCAGTCACCTTCGGCCGTTTTTTGTTTAGCCGATACAGAGAGTTTCAAGGGATTATTGATGGTTCAATAAAAAGTATCGGGCGAAACAGAATATCCTTAGATTTTCATTCCGGAATCGACGCCAACAAATTCATAGAATCTCCGACTCTGTCTGCAAATAACTATAATGCCCTAATTCCTTCATACAATGTAACACGAATGGGATTAATACGAGGTATCCCAGCTGACATGTCCCCAGAGATGATAAAAGAAGAGATGAAGGTCCCTCCGAATTGTGGCTCGATTATAAAAGTCCGTCGACTAAATTATAAAGTTATAATCGATGGATCCGTGGCTTGGAAGCCGTCCCAAACGGTGGTTCTAACATTTGATGGCCAAATACTTCCAAATAGAGTGTTTCTTTGTTATAATTCGTTCCCAGTGGCATTGTATAACTTCCCAACTATTCAATGTTTCCAGTGCTGTCGGTATGGTCACACGAAAACTCAATGCCGTTCTAATCCAACATGCTATAAATGTGCGTCCACTCACCTTGGCGAGTCTTACCGAGTAGAGGAGGACAATGCAATATGTATTTCATGTAAGGGTAACCATTTTGCCACGAATAACTCTTGCCCGGAGATGCAACGTCAAAAAAATATAAAAGTAGCTATGGCGCAAAAAGCAATTTCTTACTCGGAAGCTTCTAAATTGTTTTCTGTGTCAAAAGTGTCCTACGCCAACGTCGCTTCTTCTACGTCTCCTTCTCCGCCTTTTCCCTCCTTTCATATGATCAAAAATAATACTGTGGAACCTCAAAGAGTCGTATACAAAAAGAAGGTAATTCAGAAGCATCATGCCCCTACTTCGGCCGTCGCTAACGGTAACGGTTACGACAGAGTCGCTCATAATAATATAATTAGAGACGATTTATCAGAAGCAGCTCCTAATGGCTGCGCTCTTCAAGCTCAGGACAGAGTAAATATAGATAATCCCCCTCTTCAGTCATTCGTTGTTGATCTTCTTATGAAACTTATAAACTCTCTTCTTCCTTTATTAAACAGTGCTCCGTCTCTCTCTAACTTACCGTCCAACGTTGCCCCCACCTTAAGTTGCCTCTTATCTTTCTTACAAAATGGATCAAGTTTACAGGATTCTCCAATGGAACCCTAGAAGTATTATTAACAAAAAGTCCGATGTTATTTATCTAGTTAACCATCACAGTCCGGATATCTTGTCGGTCTCAGAAACTTGGCTTAGACCCGATTCCAAATTTAGGTTATCGGGTTTTGTTGATGTTAGAAGAGACCGTCAAGATGGTTTTGGTGGTGTTGCCCTTTTTATTAAAAATAATATTACCTACTCAATTATTTCTTTGCCTTATTATGGTGAAGGTTTCGAGGTGGTTGCTGTTCAGCTTAAGAATTCAACAGTTATTTCTCTATAAATTCCTTTGCCTTCCAAATCTATAATTCGTAAACTTATTAATGTTTTAAATTCCCTTCCTAAGCCTCTTCTAGTTTTGGGTGATCTCAATTGTCATCACTCTGTATGGGGTTGTGGTTTGTCGGATTCACCTGGGATCTTTTTATTGGACTCCTTAGATCATCTTAACCTCTGTATTTTAAATGACGGTTCCCCGACTAGAAGATCTCGGCCAGATGAACACCCTAGTGCAGTGGACCTGTCCTTATGTTCTCCAGAACTTGCTTCACTTATGTCTTGGTGTGTCCTTCCTTCTACTTATGGCAGTGACCATTTTCCTATTCTTATAAATATTTCACAAAAATGTCCGCGTACTGCTTCTAGAAATCCTCCTCTTCTTAAATATGCCATAGACAATAATAGTTCAGGGTGGGCCAAATTTAATGAACTCACTGATATAAATTCTCCTAAATTACCTGTCATAAATTCTTACAATATAAGATCTTGTTCTGATGCGCTTGTGCACAGTTTGTTAGAGTGTGCTAATGGGTCTTTCCCTATTAAATAACCTCATTCGAATAAAATTCCATCTCCTCCGTGGTGGGATAAAGACTGTACTGAAGCAATTAAATCTCGTAAGGTTGCTGAAGTCACCTTTTGTATGGCTATGACTAGTGAAAATTTCTCTGAATTAAATAAAGTAATCGCAAAATCTAAACGCCTCTTTCATAATAAGAAACGTGATAGCTGGAAAGTTTTTTGCACTAGTATTGGCCCCGACACTCCTACCTCTTTGATATGGAAGAAGATCCATAGGTATCGTCGTTCGTGGTGTCCTCCTTATCGAAGTTGTTGCCCATCCCAGGCTTGGGCTGACTCCTTCATGGACAAATTAGCCCCTCAATATTGCCCTCTTCCCTCAGAACTACCATCTCTTTCTAATCCTTCATCTATTGAAACTTTAGACCAACCGTTTTCTTTAAAAGAATTAGAAATAGTTTTGAAATCAGTCAGAGACTCAGCCCCCGGTATGGATGGCATTCCATATTCTTTTCTTTCGAAAGCTAACGTCCGCCTTCATATCTATTATTTATCTCTTGTTAATATTATTTTTGATTCTGGATATGTTCCAGTTACTTGGAAATCTCAATTCATAATCCCTATTCTTAAACCTGATAAAGATCCGGTAGATCCTAATTCTTACCGCCCTATTGCTCTCTCTTCAGTCTTGGCTAAACTTGCTGAACACTTAATAAAGAACCGCCTTGAGTGGTTCCTGGAAAGTCATGAGCTTCTTGCAAAGTCTTAGTATGGCTTTAGAAAGGGCAAAAGCACTATGGATAGCCTGGGTATATTTACTACCGATATAAGACTTGCCTTTACTCGCAATGAATCTGTTGTTGGTGCTTTCCTAGATATTTCTGCAGCCTATGATAATGTTCAGCTTCCCCTTCTCAAGAATAAGCTTAGTCGGTTGAAAATTCCAGTAAAAATAAGTAATTTTGTAATGAACCTTCTTTCAGAGAGATACATATTCCTCCACTGTAGTGACCCCTCGATTTCTTCAACTAGAACCATATGGCGGGGATTACCTCAAGGCTCTGTCCTCAGTCCTCTCCTTTATAACGTCTATACATATGATCTAGAATCCTCAATTGGTCTCTGCCGCATTCTTCAATATGCGGATGACATTCTTTTATATAGTACTCATCATAAAATTAATGATGCTAGTAACTGTATTTCCCTTTCCCTTAATTATTTAAATGTTTGGCTTCATAAAAATGGCTTGGATCTCTCGCCTTCTAAGAGTAATATCGTTATCTTTTCTCGTAAAAGAAATCTTCCTGATATAAACATTACTGTTAATGAGAGCAGAATTCCAGTTAAAGAGTCCGTAAAATTCCTCGGTCTCTTGTTGGACAATAAGTTGTCTGGACGTTTGCATTGTGAATATATTGCAAATAAGTGTGAGAGGAATCTGAACATTTTAAGGTGTCTGTCGGGAGTATGGTGGGGTGCTCATCCTTTTAATCTTAAACTTTTATATAACGCTATAATTCGTAGCGTTTTAGATTATGGTACTTTTCTGCTTGATCCTGCTTGCAGGGTTGGCTTAAGAAAACTTGATTTAATTCAGTCAAAGTCACTTCGGATTATCGCAGGTGCGATGAAGTCCTCTCCAATCAATGCACTCCAGGTGGAGTGTGTTGATCCTCCTCTCCATCTTCGCCGACAATTTCTTTCCAACAGATTCTTCTTTCGTTTTATTCAATTTTCTAATCATCCTCTTATACCCAAGCTTCAACTTTTCTATCAATACGTTTATACCTCCCGTTATTGGAGATGTAAACATCATCCTCTGTTGCTCAAAAGTTTCATAGTTTATAAATCCCTTAAAGACCCTACATACCGGTCTCCAAAACTCCCAATTTTTAATTTTGATTACGACATTGTTACCTTTCATCCGCAAAAAAATTTTAGAGTTTGATATCTGCAAAGGTGACCTTTATGCTGATGAGCATTTTCGAGAGATCTTGCACAGGGATTGGCTTGGTTGGCATACAATATTCACAGATGCCTCAAAATTATCGCCAGTTGGATGTGTTGGTTGTGGTGTTTTCCATTCTCAATTCGACATTGTCCAAAAAGTTAAGTGTCCTCCTGAGTCGTCAGTGTTCACCGGTGAATGTTTGGCTATACTTGAAGCGGTTAAATATGTCCTTCTCTTTAAACTTCGTCGTACTATTATCTTCTCAGATTCACGTAGTTCCCTCCAATCTTTGCTTTCTAATCCATTTCATTCTAAATTTCATCCAATCTTACTTCATATCAAAAAGTCTATTTCTGAATGTCTCCTTAAAGGCTTAGACGTAGTTCTTGCCTGGGTGCCTGGGCATGTTGGTCTCTCTGGTAATGAGCGTGTCGATAGAGTGGCCAAGGAAGCAGTTTCTTGTGGCGATAAGATTCCTTTTATAAATTATAGCCAGGACCTTATTTGCCTACCAAAAAAATATTTATTAAATTCTTGGTGTATAAACTGGAGATCTTCTAGCAAATACAAAGGTTCTGGTTTTGCTAGAATTCAGCCTGACATCCCTAGTAAACGATGGTTTGCACGGTGGCACTTCAGCAAGCTTTTTACATCTTCAATCATTCGTATGAGGCTGGGTCACTGTTGTATCCCTACTCATTTGCAAAAGATTCATGTTAAAGATTCTTCAATATATGAATGTGGTCTTGATGATGGAGATCTCAATCATATTTTCTTTTCATGTCCACTACTGAATCATTTCTCATTCTTTCAGTCTCTTATTTCACTAGAAGTTTCATTGCCAACTCATATAACAGAACTTTTATCATCCAATAGTCGTAATATTTATATGTCTTTAGTTCAATTCCTTTCATTAAATAATCTGAAACTTTAAGTATTTGTGTATATTGTAGTTTTATAAATTATAGTTCATATGTATATATATATATATATATTTAATTCATTTATGTATGTAGTTCTCCTATGTTTGTAAAATTCATCATATTAATCTGGTCTTGTTAACGTTTCTAAATTTCCTGTACTAGTAAATTATTTATAAACTTTTTGACGCGAAGCTACATGACTCTGTCAGAAATGTCAAAAAGACAATTGCCACAAAAAAAAAAAAAAAAAAAACACTGATCGCGCGAATGATCCGTGCGTCCTCGAGCTTAGTAAGTGGGTGGGTGGGAGCGTAGTAAGTACATGATAAATTAAACGCAGGTTTTGCGTATTTGATTGACATTTGTAGGTTTATTATGATTTGTCGCTTTATGAAATAAGTCTCTGAATGCTAATATCACCCACAAATGTCCAAAGCTAACGCCAAATGTTTTTAACAGCTATTTTCTCAATATGTTACAAATCGAACGGCCCCTATGTACACAAAATAGGCCCGTACTTATTCTGTGCAAAATAGTCTAGCGTTTTGCGATAAAAACTTACTGTTTGTTTTCATCAAAAAACATTATACATGTACAAGTTTCGAAACTTGTCATAGGAAACAGCAGTGCGATACCGTATCTTGGTTTCAATCAGATTGTCACTTTCTTCATAGCAATTTCGACTCTATCGCAACGCAATTGAATTTGACGAATTGAAACCGATATGATCAATATTGCGTAATATCACTGCACTGCAATAGAGTATCCATGAGCACTTTGTGCTCTGAAAGGGCCCTAATGATTTGAAACACCGTTCCTACAGTAGGCCAATCACGAATATTTGCGGGAAAGTGTTCGTATCGTTAGCGTAACCATTTTGTATGAGATTTGATAAGCGCCTCTACCGGGCGTTAATCAGCCTTAATTTCGGCAACAACAGGAAGGACTACATGACAATCTGTCCCTAGTCCTCGCCTTCATGGACATGATCGAAGTTGACGAGCTCGCGTCGAAACTTCGTTCATGTAGGCCAAGCACAAATTTTTCAAACATTCGTATCGCATGCGTACCGTGTTTACCAGTGGCCCAATAACAGAACTTGGCTACAATCGGATTGTAACTTTTTTCATAGCAAAATCGACTCTATCGCAAAGCATTATTGAATTTGACTGCTTGAAACTGTCTTGATCAACATTACGTAATCGCACTGCTGAGCAAGACGATAGTCGCCATCACAACACCATGACGACCACCACGACCACCACCACATACGACTTGCGTACGACTAGCGTCCTTACGTTAGTGACGTATTTCTAATGTAAATAAGGTAGGGCTCGGTTGAACGAAAGCCGGCCAAATTGAATGAACAAAGAACGAATAGTTTGTTTGAAAACCTAATAATATAATGTATGTTCTGTGAAAACTCCTTTTTTTACAAATTGTCTATGAACGACATTTCTTTCGTTGACATCAGGGTTGCCAGAATGTTACTTTTGTAACATTTTACGTTACTTTTACCCCCTCATGTTACTTTCATGTTACACGACTTAAAATGTTACTTTTACGTAACTTTTACGACTAAAATATATATATATATTCAAAGGACATGGCCAGTTCCTGCCTAGAATGTACTTTGACTGTAGGTAATTGTTAAAATTCACAAAAATAAAATAAAAGTTATGGCTTGTGTTATGTATCTCTAGAACTCCAGGCTTTAAAGGGCTGCTAATAAAAGTAATTAAATTGTTCTACCTGAAAATCAACGACATTTTGAATGTCTTACGTTCCGTTCAACGAAATGTATGTACGATGATAAATAAACTTCTATATGACAAATGTATCAATAATTAAAGTGAATGCACATAAGGTTTATTCAAAATGCATTTTGTATATTGCAACATTTTCCTATTTCATTATTTGTTTGTTATTTCATTTACACATATAATACAATACGATTTCGCACTTTCACTTAGCAAAAACGGACTACGAGAAATGTCAGACATCTATGATATCACAAAATGTCATGTCACTTGTGAATGCGATATCCATTGGTTCCGATGCACTTGCATTCGTGTGTACTGTACCATTTAATTCTGATCTTGTTATTGCATTCTACAACCGACGACCTTAGCCTTCTCCCGGACTGATTTCTTCGACGAATTCGAGATATTATTATTTACTATTCGAGAGTGATTAGGTATCTAATAGGCAAGCGTGCTACACCTTCGACCACATCATTGCTTTCCATCAGGTGAGATCGTGGTCAAACGATTGCATAGTCCGTAATAAAAAATAATAATATAATATTTCACTTGTTATTATACTACGGACTCAGTTTGGCCACGTTTTGGATAAATATTTATACAATTGATTTGATTATAAGGTGTATCGACTGCAGCACATCCACACGTTTGCAAAGGCATAATAATGCGTTCTCACTATCAACGCATTTTCTGATGATACTTACACGATGGTTATCAATTGAGGTAAGCATGTGAAAATGAATTTTAATTGGGCTATGTAAAGATTGTGTCTAATAATCGTTATTTTTCAATGATACACTCTATAGTTCAAAAGATTTTCTCAAAACAAATTCAATGGAGTGCCTGATAGGTTTTGTGACCAAAAGCGCCCGTATAGTTATTTAAAATGCGTTTCAGTTAGTAAAAAAGCACGTTGTTATCTTTAAAACTAGAAGTTCTTGAGAGATATTGCTTATTTGCAATTAGTAATAGGGTAATCTTGAATACGAATAACTTTAAATTATTGATGTACATTGACTTTTAATATCTAGGCAGAGAGCGCTAGCAAACCGGGCCGTCCTCTTTTATTCAGTAATAAAAAAAAGCGTGAAATGGAACGCATCAAAGGAAGTTTTCGTTCATCGTTTTGGCGCATTTGATTTTGAGCCATCATCGTCTCGAATTCGACGAAACGCGAAAAGGACCAATCGCGTATAAGTTGAATTGTTGCTATGAACTGTAGCTGTGAAGACTTTTTGACCGAGCAAGTGCTAAGCGCTAGCGTACGCTTCCGTGTCAGCTTGGACAAAAATGCTTTCGTATGTGTTTCCGACTGTCCGGCTGTTTTCCACTACAGGTAAAATTTCTCAACCAATCTAGACAAAACTTGGTATACAGGTTTAACACATGTTTTTTTTTTGGATTTTTGATGGGGGAAGGGGGGGGGGTACTTCCTCCAAAAAGAGGCCTACTGAATTTCTCCACCTTATTAGATCTGATTTCAATGGTTATTTTTTTATTTTACTCTGACAAAGACGTTTTCTTCATAAAATAAGATAATGTTACTTTTCTCGTGAAAATGTTACTTTTGACTATCGGCAACACTGGTTGACATATCTACTACACATATCACTACTATCCATATCTATACTGGTTGGTTTCGATTTGGAATTTATTTCACAAATACGAATTCATTCCCTTTTTATGAGGATCTCGTTGTTTTTAACCACTCCCAAACGTGATATTATTGGATTGGAATCATAGAAAAGTAAGTAAAGTTCCCATAATGTAGATAATATAGAAAAGGTACGTGTTTCGTAAATGTAATTACTTATTTGAATTTATGTTCTAGAAATGGAGATTTATCCAAATCCCCTTTGGAATCTCATGGCCGACACATCCTCCAAGAGAAGTGAAAGGAGCTGACAGCCATAGCATAGAATACACTAATAAAACCATGCTAACATAAGTGACGGCACCGGGGACAGTTCAGACGAAAAATGGCATATGATGAACAAGCTCCACCACAAAAAGTAAGTAATCTGATCATTCACCTGATGCTAAGCATCACACCTGCCAATGATGGTTGTATTTTCACTTAGGATATCAAGCTGTAAAGTTTTGCACAGCACTGCACTGGAAATCTAATGGCCGACACATCCTCCAAGAGAAGTGAAAGGAGCTGACAGCCATAGCATAGAATACACTAATAAAACCATGCTAACATAAGTGACGGCACCGGGGACAGTTCAGACGAAAAATGGCATATGATGAACAAGCTCCACCACAAAAAGTAAGTAATGTGACAAGCAAGTCATTCACCTGATGCTAAGCATCACACCTGCCAATGATGGTTGTATTTTCACTTAGGATATCAAGCTGTAAAGTTTTGCACAGCACTGCACTGAGCTTGTCGCAAGGTAGTCCTCCGAGGGTATGGCCTACTGAGCTTGTTGCAAGGCGGTTCTCCGATGGGTATGGCTTACTAACTCAAGGGGGCGACTGTCAGCAAACAATAATACGGTACAGGAACACGGAGGAGTCTACCAAACAAACCAATAAACACCTAGTGCACAAACAGCACCAAGTTCTGTGCCGGCTCTTCCTTCAATAGGCAGTGGAGGCTTCTCAGCTGCAAGTCTTCATACGAACACCTGCATTGCTACATGGCACAGCTTCTGTCTATTGCATACTATTTTAGACGCATTTCCTTCAACTACCTGCAGTAAACTTTGATTTTAAAATTAAATGTATTATAAGCGGGTATTAATTTTGTTTAAATTCTGTTTTATTAAACTTTGTACTAGGATAGGTAAAAACATATTTTGCCAATTAAAGACAATGTCTGAATGACATAAAAGTATGTGTGGGGTGATCAAAGAATATAGTTACTCTCTACCGAGAGTACTCATAGATTGCACTCGACATATGCCTTTAAACACTTACAAAGAAAAACAACAGCCCAACTGTGATCTAAGTAGTATTTCGAAAGATGTCTACCATTTTCTGATGGAATGAATAAGTCTGGAGTGCACCTATGAGAGAGGAAATATTTAAGGTTGTAAATGTAAACCAACTTGATGTGGGTCTGTTCCAGAGCATCTTAGCTGCACAAACATCTGGCACAGCAGGGATGCTCTATCAGTCCACATATAGTTTGGTCAAAGCGGTTAGAAACTAGTGTGTATACTATAAGACTGCCATATTCATTGGACAACTAAAATTCCACTAAAATAAACGGACAACAAAACTGTACCCCCGGTGGTACGGTGAGTCTTTTTAAGTTAAACCATACCACTAATAAGTACCTAACTAGCTATTTCCCTACTTTTGGAGAAATTAGTCAAAGGGAGAAAGCCCATCCCTTTCTCCAAGCACCAATTATTATTAAATAGGTACCTACAACAATTGTACCAGTAACTAGATTTATTTGCCTTATTGTACCTAGAAAAAGAATGAAAGAGATTGGAAGTTTCTTTTCAATAAATTTGTTTATTTAAATAATAATAATATAGCCTTTTATTCAGATCTATTATTTACACAGTATAAAGATTATAATAGATGAGAATTAAGTATGTTGATGTATATCTACTATTTGCTTCTTTTCTGTAGATCTGTTTGCCAACCGGCAAAGGCCTCCACCAACCTTTTCCATTCATGTCTTTCCTGAGCCACTCTGTTCCACATCACTCCTGCCGCTTGTCTGATGTCGTCATGCACAGAAAAAGTGGGATGGGAATTCAATAATAGTTCTGATTTAATACATATATTCTTTATTAAATCAATGGTTTTATTTCTCTAGTGTTCTATAGTCATGTACAAGTGATAATTTAGGTAGCAGTGACAAGTAGGCGAAGCGAAGGCCCTTTGACTTGTAACAGTGCAGTGCAAAACTGATTTAGATTATTTCTTGTACCTCATTACCGTTTTCTTTTAAAATGTTAGGAGGCGAGGAGACTGATTAGTTTGCTTGTTCTTCTGATTCGGTTATGTTAAAATCCATGAACATGTTCAGACCTTTTGACTAATATCACAGCTAATATCTCTGAAAGTAGATACATAAGTAGTTAGGCTAGGTACTATCGCAGTCAAAAAATCATATGTAGCACACTGTGTGCATTAACACCTAAATTGCTATGTTTAGGTACTTGTTACTTTTTAATAGTGTAGCATTGATTCAACTAAAAGAGTGTTAATAACTTTTTGATGATAAAACTCTTAAATTTAAACGCCCCGCATGCTGCAACATTTGACGGGTTAATTTTAAAGTTGACATATAATTTAATGACCTGCTCGGTCAGCAGATATGAACCCATAGAGGTAGTATAAAGCAGTAAGCATAATTCAATATCTTTGTATGAGGTTATAAGGTTTCCTATATTTATCGTAGACAACTATCTTGAGCTTAGAGAAATGATTATGAGTACTGGCATATCTTGAGTGACCATTTTTGTATTGATAAAAACACGATGCTCTACACAAAGATCTTGAATTATATATTATACACAGCAGCCATTTGCTATGCTTCACTCGTTTGTTTAGCGGTGTGGAATCGGTCTTGTTTTAAACATTCTTGGTACCTAGAATTAAGACTGAAAAAAATAATTTTTTGTTTGCATTATTTCACTTTCTCTTTCTTGTTTTCAATTTATCTTGTAGCAATTTAAATAATAAGTCGCCCCCCATTCCGTTTTCAGTATCTAAAACAGTTTTTATGCATATAATATACACAAGTTTTATAGGCAATAACATAACCTCAACATATGATAACTTAGTTGAAACATAGGGCTACAAAAAATGTTATTTAACTTAGGTACCTACATAACAAACTATAAAATACTAGAATTAAATAATATAATTGTCTTGTATATAGCATTCTTGGTACCTAGGTACTTACTAAAAATATGATATTTATCTTCACATTTTATCGCTTTCTTCTTCCTGTTTTCAATTTATCTTGTAGCAAATTAAACAATAAGCCATTCCATTTTGAGCATATAGCAGTTATATATAACAGTTTTTATACGTTTAAAACACACAAGTTTTCTAGTAGCATAACCTCGACTTTTGCTCAGTAACATGGTCATTAATATGTTCATATTAGAAACATAGGGCCAAAAAATAAATTATTTAACTTATGTGCCTACATAAAAAACTATAAAATACTAGAATTAAACAATATTATTGTAATTCAAGCAAGTATTTTCACTGACAAAATCTACGTGAATAAATTTGCGTACGTTCACCGTAGCTTGACGTGAGCCAGTCTGCGTGCTCATGTCAAAAAAATATTCGTGATCGCTGTTTTGATACAAAATGTACTAGGTTCCGCTAGGCATGCGATACGAAGGCGATACGCAGGCGACTCGATAGTATTTCTGTAGGCCAAGCACAAATTTTTCAAACATTCGTATCGCATGCGTACCGTGTTTACCAGAGCAAGACGATAGTCGCCATTACAACACCTTGCGTACGACTTGCGTACGACTAGCGTCCTTACGTTAGTGACGTATTTCTAATGTAAATAAGGTAGGGCTCGGTTGAACGAAAGCCGGCCAAATTGAATGAACAAAGAACGAATAGTTTGTTTGAAAACCTAATAATATAATGTATGTTCTGTGAAAACTCCTTTTTTTACAAATTGTCTATGAACGACATTTCTTTCGTTGACACCAGGGTTGCCAGAATGTTACTATTGTAACATTTTACGTTACTTTTGACCCCCTCATGTTACTTTCATGTTACACGACTTAAAATGTTACTTTTACGTAACTTTTACGACTAAAATATATATATTAAAAAGACATGGCCAGTTCCTGCCTAGAATGTACTTTGACTGTAGGTAATTGTTAAAATTTACAAAAATAAAATAAAAGTTATGGCTTGTGTTATGTTTCTCTAGAACTCCAGGCTTTAAAGGGCTGCTAATAAAAGTAATTAAATTATTCTATCTGAAAATCAACGACATTTTGAATGTTTTACGTTCCGTTCAACGAAATGTATGTACGATGATAAATAAACTTCTATATGACAAATGTATCAATAATTAATGTGAATGCACATAAGGTTTATTACAAAATGCATTTTGTATATTGCAACATTTTCCTATTTCATTATTTGTTTGTTATTTCATTTATACAAATAATACAATACGATTTCACACTTTCACTTAGCAAAAACGGACTACGAGAAATGTCAGACATCTATGATATCACAAAATGTCATGTCACTTGTGAATGCGATATCCATTGGTTCCGATGCACTTGCATTCGTGTGTACTGTACCATTTAATTCTGATCTTGTTATTGCATTCTACAACCGACGACCTTAGCCTTCTCCCGGACTGATTTCTTCGACGAATTCGAGATATTATTATTTACTATTCGAGAGTGATTAGGTATCTAATAGGCAAGCGTGCTACACCTTCGACCGCATCATTGCTTTCCATCAGGTGAGATCGTGGTCAAACGATTGCATAGTCCGTAATAAAAAATAATAATATAATATTTCGCTTGTTATTATACTACGGACTCAGTTTTGCTCACGTTTTGGATAAATATTTATACAATTGATTTGATTATGAGGTGTATCAACTGCAGCACATCCAAACGTTTGCAAAGGCATAATAATGCGTTCTCACTATCAACGCATTTTCTGATGATACTTACACGATGGCTATCAATTGAGGTAAGCATGTGAAAATGAATTTTAATTGGGCTATGTAAAGATTGTGTCTAATAATCGTTATTTTTCAATGATACACTCTGTAGTTCAAAAGAGCCTGTATAGTTATTTAAAATGCGTTTCAGTTAGTAAAAAAGCACGTTGTTATCTTTAAAGCTAGAAGTTCTTGAGAGATATTGCTTATTTGCAATTAGTAATAGGGTAATCTTGAACACGAATAACTTTAAATTATTGATGTACATTGACTTTTAATATCTAGGCAGAGAGCGCTAGCAAACCGGGCCGTCCCCTTTTATTCAGTAATAAAAAAACGCGTGAAATGGAACGCATCAAAGGAAGTTTTTGTTCATCGTTTTGGCGCATTTGATTTTGAGCCATCATCGTCTCGAATTCGACGAAACGCGAAATGAACCAATCGTGTATAAGTTGAATTGTTGCTATGAACTGTAGCTGTGAAGACTTTTTGACCGAGCAAGTGCAAAGCGCTAGCGTACGCCTCCGTGTCAGCTTGGGCAAAAATGCTTTCGTATGTGTTTCCGACTGTCCGGCTGTTTTCCACTACAGGTAAAATTTCTCAACCAATCTAGACAAAACTTGGTATACAGGTTTAACACATGTTTTTTTTGGGATTTTTGATTGGGGAAGGGGGGGGGGGTACTTCCTCCAAAAAGAGGGCTACTGAATGTCTCCACCTTATTAGATCTGATTTCAATGGTTATTATTTTATTTTACTGTGATAAAGACGTTTTCTTCATAAAATAAGATAATGTTACTATTCTCGTGAAATTGTTACTTTTTGAACTGTCTCGTGTTACTTTTGACTATCGGCCACTGGCAACACTGGTTGACATATCATTTGGTTTCGATTTGGAATTTATTTCACAAATACGAATTCATTCCCTTTTTTTAAAGATCTCGTTGTTTTTAACCACTCCAAAACGTGATATTATTGGATTGGAATCATAGAAAAGTAAGTAAAGTTCCCATAATGTAGATAATATAGAAAAGGTACGTGTTTCGTAAATGTAATTACTTATTTGAATTTATGTTCTAGAAATGGAGATTTATCCAAATCCCCTTTGGAATCTCATGGCCGACACATCCTCCAAGAGAAGTGAAAGGAGCTGACAGCCATAGCATAGAATACACTAATAAAACCATGCTAACATAAGTGACGGCACCGGGGACAGTTCAGACGAAAAATGGCATATGATGAACAAGCTCCACCACAAAAAGTAAGTAATGTGACAAGCAAGTCATTCACCTGATGCTAAGCATCACACCTGCCAATGATGGTTGTATTTTCACTTAGGATATCAAGCTGTAAAGTTTTGCACAGCACTGCACTGAGCTTGTCGCAAGGTAGTCCTCCGAGGGTATGGCCTACTGAGCTTGTTGCAAGGCGGTTCTCCGATGGGTATGGCTTACTAACTCAAGGGGGCGACTGTCAGCAAACAATAATACGGTACAGGAACACGGAGGAGTCTACCAAACAAACCAATAAACACCTAGTGCACAAACAGCACCAAGTTCTGTGCCGGCTCTTCCTTCAATGGGCAGTGGAGGCTTCTCAGCTGCAAGTCTTCATACGAACACCTGCATTGCTACATGGCACAGCTTCTGTCTATTGCATACTATTTTAGACGCATTTCCTTCAACTACGTGCAGTAAACTTTGATTTTAAAATTAAATGTATTATAAGCGGGTATTAATTTTGTTTAAATTCTGTTTTATTAAACTTTGTACAAGGATAGGTAAAAACATATTTTGCAAATTAAAGACAATGTCTGAATGACATAAAAGTATGTGTGGGGTGATCAAAGAATATAGTTACTCTCTACCGAGACGGTGATAAAATATGAAAGAGGTTATAATTTTGATGAGGAAGACATTGTCACAAGCTGTTGGCCCAGTAGTTTTGAATAGGTATCTCTTATTTATTCCTCCCTATTTAATGTTTCAGATCGGCACACCTGGGGACAAGCCGGTGGTGGAGATCCCTGATGAACAATGAATGGAAGCCTTTTCAAACAATAGAAAGAAGAATGATGATGCACTTGTTTGTTGAAAGAAGTTTTAATAAATCTTGTTATTTATGTAATAGTTCTGATTAAATACATATACTGTTTATTAATTCAGTGGTTTTATTGAAGTATCTGTAGCTCTAGTCAGTGCAGTGCTGTGTTCTAGTGCTGGTAGCGTGCGGGGGGGGGGGGGAGTCGACCCTGGGATTGCAGGATTCTCACATGTAGGCACACATGGTAATGAGGAGGCAGATAATCCGAAGTACTTATCCAATACAAAAGTTACATCCCCTTAGAATGAGTATTTTGATATTGTCTCTCGAGAAAATGAATATGGTACAGAACAATGCAAAGTGAGCCTCCTCGTATACCATGGTGTGCCAATATGAAGTTGAGTAGGAAACTAATTGTGATTTCTCATAGATTGCACTCGACATATGCCTTTAAACACTTAACGAAGAAATTCAACAGCCCCAACTGTGATCTAAGTAGTATTTCGAAAGATTTCTACCATTTTCTGATCGAATGAATTAGTCTGGAGTGCACCTATGAGAGAGGAATTATTTAAGGTTGTAAATGTAAACCAACTTGATGTGGGTCTGTTCCTTAGCATCTTAGCTGCGCAAACATCTGGCACAGCAGGGATGCTCTATTAGTCCACATATAGTTTGGTCAAAGCGGTTAGAAACTAGTGTGTATACTATGAGACTGACATATTCATTGGACAACTAAAAATCCTCTAAAATGAACGGACAACAAAACTGTACCCCTGGTGGTACGGTGAGTCTTTTAAAGTTAAACCATACCACTAATAAGTACCTAACTAGCTATTTCCCTACTTTTGGAGAAATTAGTCAAAGGGAGAAAGCCCATCCCTTCCCCAAGCACCAATTATTATTAAATAGGTACCTACAACAAATGTACCAGTAACTAGATTTATTTGCCTTATTGTACCTAGAAAAAAGAATGAAAGAGATTGGAAGTTTCTTTTCAATAAATTTGTTTATCTAAATAATAATAATATAGCCTTTTATTCAGATCTATTATTTACATAGTATAAAGATTATAATAGATGAGAATTAAGTATGTTGTTGTATATCTACTATTTGCTTCTTTTCTGTAGATCTGTTTGGCAATCGCCAAAGGCCTCCGCCAACCTTTTCCATTCATGTCTTTCCTGAGCCACTCTGTTCCACATCACTCCTGCCGCTTGTCTGATGTTGTCATGCACAGAAAAGGTGGGATGGGATTTCAATAATAGTTCTGATTTAATACATATATTCTTTATTAAATCAATGGTTTTATTTCTCTAGTGTTCTATAGTCATGTACAAGTGATAATTTAGGTAGCAGTGACACATAGGCGAAGCGAAGGCCCTTTCATTTGTAACAGTGCAGTGCAAAACTGATTTAGATTATTTCTTGTACCTCATTACCGTTTTCTTTTAAAATGTTAGGAGGCGATGAGACTGATTAGTTTGCTTGTTCTTCTGATTTGGTTATGTTAAAATCCATGAACATGTTCAGACCTGTTGACTAATATCACAGCTAATATCTCTGAAAGTAGATACATAAGTAGTTAGGCTAGGTACTATCGCAGTCAAAAAATCATATGTAGCACACTGTGTGCATTAACACCTAAATTGCTATGTTTAGGTACTTGTTACTTTTTAATAGTGTAGCATTGATTCAACTAAAAGAGTGTTAATAACTTTTTGATGATAAAACTCTTAAATTTAAACGCCCCGCATGCTGCAACATTTGACGGGTTGACATATAATTTAATGACCTGCTCGGTCAGCAGATATGAACCCATAGAGGTAGTATAAAGCAGTAAGCATAATTCAATATCTTTGTATGAGGTTATAAGGTTACCTATATTTATCGTAGACAACTATCTTGAGCTTAGAGAAATGATTATGAGTACTGGCATATCTTGAGTGACTGTTTTTGTATTGATAAAAACACGATGCTCTACACAAAGATCTTGAATTATATATTATACACAGCAGCCATTTGCTATGCTTCACTCGTTTGTTTAGCGGTGTGGAATCCGTCTTGTTTTAAACATTCTATGGTACCTAGAATAAAGACTGAAAAAAATAATTTTTTGTTTGCATTCTTTCACTTTCTTCTTCTTGTTTTCAATTTATCTTGTAGCAATTTAAATAATAAGTCGCCCTCCATTCCGTTTTCAGTATCTAAAACAGTTTTTATGCATATAATATACACAAGTTTTATAGGCAATAACATAACCTCAACATATGATCAATAACTACTTAGTTGAAACATAGGGCTACAAAAAATGTTATTTAACTTAGGTACCTACATAACAAACTATAAAATACTAGAATTAAACAATATTATTGTCTTGTATATAACATTCTTGGTACCTAGGTACTTACTAAAAATATGATATTTATCTTCACATTTTATCGCTTTCTTCTTCCTGTTTTCAATTTATCTTGTAGCAAATTAAATAATAAGAGGCCCCCCATTCCATTTTGAGCATATAAAACAGTTTTTATACGTTTAAAACACAAGTTTTCTAGTAGCATAACCTCAACTTTTGCTCAGTAACATGGTCATTAATATGTTCATATTAGAAACATAGGGCCACAAAAAATGTTATTTAACTTATGTGCCTACATAAAAAACTATAAAATACTAGAATTAAACAATATTATTGTAATTCAATACCTTACGCAAGTATTTTCACTGACAAAATCTACGTGAATAAATTTGCGTACGTTCACCGTAGCTTGACGTGAGCCAGCCTGCGTGCTCATGTCAAAAAAATATTCGTGATCGCTGTTTTGATACAAAATGTACTAGGTTACGCTAGGCATGCGATACGAAGGCGATACGCAGGCGATACGATAGTATTTCTGCTGCCGAAATTAAGGCTGATTAACGCCCGGTAGAGGCGCTTATCAAATCTCATACAAAATGGTTACGCTAACGATACGAACACTTTCTCGCAAATATTCGTGATTGGCCTACTGCTGCCGAAATTAAGGCTGATTAACGCCCGGTAGAGGCGCTTATCAAATCTCATACAAAATGGTTGCGCTAACGATACGAACACTTTCTCGCAAATATTCGTGATTGGCCTACTGGGGTCGGTACGTAAGCGCGGGCCTGGGGAGGCCGGTAAAGTCCGGCGGCGGGCGGAGCTTGCGGTCTGGGTATAGGTTGGGGCGCGGTCGGTGCCTTGGGCCAGGCGTTCGCCTCAGGTAGGGGAGCGGGGTTGAAGCTAGAGTTAGGCAACGGGGGAGCTAGGTTCACCTTAGGGGTGTACCGTTGCCAGTGAGGGTTAATGGGATGGCGCGTGAGGGGACGGCGGCCGGGCCCTTTTGCGCTCCTTGGGGATTTTGGGCATCCGCGATAATTCGCGGTGTGTCCTACCGACTGACAAAGAACGTAAGCGGGAGGATCGGGGGATTCGCGGGTGCGAAGGCAGTCGATCCTGCCGTGGTCGCCCAGGCATTTCATGCAGCGCGGTTTGCAATGGCAAGCCCGAGTAGCGTGGCCATAGAGCTGGCTGAAACCAAGATACGGAATCGCACTGCAGATAGCCTTCTGTACTGTTCTGTTGTTGTGTGTTGTTATTTATTCTGTGGCTAAACTTCACATTTGTCTAGAGAAACAAATGAATGTCAGAAAAACAAATGAATGTCGGGAGAGGTGACAGTTAGTGGAAAAAAGAGCGGGGAGAAAGTGCTTTCTCCCCACTTTCTTCTCGCTCTGAATGGGGTAATGGTGGTGACAAGTGGAGGAAGGAAGTAACAGGTGTGGAATAACAGATGGTGGGGAAATGATGAGAAAAGTGTTTTTTTAGAAAAAAACTTTTTATGAATTTATTACGAATAAGCAAATAAAGTTATTTCGATTTTCATAATCGATTATTATTATTTTATAGACTGTGGTTAAGGTGTCGCAATCAGTGTGACCAGATTTAGCAGAATCCTGCGATTTTAGCAGGATTAGACTCATTTTAGCTCCTAGCAGGTATTTAGTTTTTTTTTTGAAATCTAGTATTATTTAGCAGAATCCAATAAAACGTAGCAATAATCTGGTAGGATTTTTTGAACACGTTTCTAAATGCCCCAAAAGTTCACATAGTGAGCTCAAGCCTTTTAATTTGAGTTTATTGGCTTCTGGAAGCAGGTCTGATGCCAAACTAACAGATACGGAAAATTTCTGAAGACAAAATGGAAAGGATGAATTTAATTTTAATGGTTGCTACCATTTAAATTAAATTAAATTCATCCTTAGATAAATTAATGATTTATCTATGATGGTAGTAAAAATACACCAACATTGTGAATCTTGCGCGGGCTATAATGAATTTGCTAATGCCAAACATTAATTGTGAACGAATTATGTCGCTGATTAACAATATAAAAATCCAGCTTAGAAATCGATTCAAAAATAAAGATGACGTTTCTGTAATTTTGCATGTCAAAAAGGCAAAAAGGAAATATATGAGCAAAAAGGGTGTGTGAATTTTAAGCCGAAAATCTGTTAAAATTATGTCTTAACTCATCATCATTATACAAAGGATTTGCTAAGGACAGTGAAAGTATCAAGTGAATTGTGTTGTAAATAGAAATAAACCGGTCAAGTGCGAGTGGAGCCGCGCACTGAGGGCCCACCATACAACTTCTTTATTTTAAATACTTATTGTTGTTTTACTTTAGAGTGTGTTATCATGCCAAGTTTGACTTTGACGCTTGTACGTATCACCGTTTACAGCAAAGGCAAAACACGTTAAAAAATATTTGTTGTATAGGGATCCCTTTTTTTATTATTATTATTATTCTGCCGTAACATTACAGTCATATTCTGTAAACATTTCAGCAGGCTATCTATTACAGTTCAAAAGATCATAATTATCAGCCTATCAATGTTCCCACTGCTGGGACACGGGCCTTCTCTCAGAGAGAGAGAGAATGGGCCGTATTCTACCATGGCCCAGTGCATGTTGATGAATGTCATATATTTGAACTTTTGAGGTTCTTTTGAGTGATGGCACCGAAACTGCACATAACTTATATATGTACTAAATAAGTCATTGGTGCAGGGCCAAGGATCGAACCGGGTACCGTCAGATTGTAAATTACAACATGATACAACGGTTACTATCGCTCTCTAAAGATACAGTCGTTAAAAGGTAGGACGGACAAACAGACAGACCTTTGGGTACGGAACCCTAATAAAAATGTCATTCTAACCGTAAATTGGCATTTATCTGCGATAGCAATAATTCAGCATTATATGAAAAATTACTAGCATTATTTAACAGTTTTTTTCGTTCAGGCTAGCAGTATTTGACATTTGAATCTGGTCACACTGGTCGCAATGAAAATTGAACATCTCATTCCGTCACACCTATAAAGTACGACATTTTTTTGGGTACACTTTGACTGTAAAAAATACTAAACTTCATGCGCGTTATCTCAATGGCTGTGTTCACTTACACGCTCGAATCATCCGTGCGATTATCGCTCGATCATCCGGAGATAGTGAACGACTTTGGACGTCCACATACAACTGCGGCCCGATTACAGAACTTGGCTTCAATCAGATTGTCACTTTTTTCATAGCAAAATCGACTCTATCGCAAAGTATTATTGAATTTGATGGCTCGAAACCGTCATGATCAACATTACGTAATCGCACTGTGGCCCAATTCCATAACTTAGCTACAATCGGATTATCACTTTTTTCATAGCAAATTCGACTCTATCGCAAGGTATTAGTGGTTGGGATACTGAGAATTCGATTGAAGCCAAGTTATGGAATCTGGCTGCTGCTGACAACTGTCAGTTTCATACTATTCCTCCCCTACACTACTATTTTTCGGATGACCCAGGCGAACTCCCGGACGACGCCGACGTAGTATCTCTACCTAGTCTGTGGACGCCGTGAACGATTTCGAGTGTACGCGCGGGTGATCCGTGCGTCCTCGAACACAGACTACAGCAGTGCGATTACGTAATGTTGATCATGACGGTTTCAAGACGTCAAATTCAATAATGCTTTGCGAAAAATTAGAAGTCGATTTTCCTATGAAAAAAGTGACAATCTGATTGAAGCCAAGTTCTGTAATAGGGCCACAGGATGCTAACGCATTCCTCGAACGTTTATGTGAACGGGGCCAATGACTGCCGTCATGGAGATCAAGATAAAAAAATCAAAGTATAGGTAGTATGTACCGGTACTAATTTACAAAATTTTACTAATTTTTTTTTCTTTTGCCTGTTGGATGATACTCGGTTACTCGGGCGCATGAACCGAGAACCGCTGGTCATTAACATGTTTCATGAATATATATTTTTTAAATAAATATACAATCAAAGAGTAACAAACTTTGTAGTTATTTAATACAATTTATTAAATATGAATTAATAATAGTATAATATGTAGGTATTAGTTAGCACACTACTTATAAAGGTAGTAATCACAGGAAAGGGCACACAAAAAATGCTAACATTACGCTTAGACATGATACTCTCCGCCATCTAATTTTTCATCTGAGAGTGATGATAGAATGCTAGTTGACGTGCTATGAGAAAGCCAAATGACACTCATAAAGAGTCCTTGAAGGATTCCTATGGCTGCTCCAGCAACCACATCCAGGATATAGTGCCGTTCAACCAGAACTCTCGAAATGGAGACTGTATAGGCCCAAGCGAGGATGGGAGGAAAGAGAAACATTGACACCGGACTGACGTAAACCAAAATAAATGCGACCATCGCAGCTCGGCTTGCATGTCCTGATGGGAACGAAAACTTGTCAGGCCCAATTTCTAGGAGCTTGTTCATTGGGATTGGACGTCTTCTTCGTACAATTGCTTTTATGACTGCACACACCACAATGTCTAGAATAAGAGCTGGAAACAAGAGAAAGTCATTGTTAATCGATTGAGGAGGGTTATGTGTTTGGGTTGTATGTATGTTTGTATGTTTCTTAGGCGCGTCCTACAGCCTAAACGGCTTGATGGATTTTGATAAATGAAGTATCATTGGATTCGTCTTGATCACAAGAATGCTATAAGATATATGAAGTGTCAAGAAAACCAATATGGTGGCTTACAGCTGCCATAATGTATTTCCGACGGAACAAAAAATTACCAAAACCTATCGAATGAGGTATCAAAATACAGGTCTCTAAAAGACCATTTCACAAATATATAATTCTTGTAACTTAACCTTAACAGTAGCAATTTTCTTTTAAGCGTCTTACATAATTTTTAATTAAGATTATAAAAAAATCTAAAGCGTAATGTTATCATTTTGAATTAAATTAAGTTAATGTTAATATTATAGTTTAGACTACTTTTTTAGTTGCAATTGCATCATTAGTGATGCAATTCCATACACTTTTCCGGGATAAAAAGTAGTCTATATGTTAATCCAGGTATCTACCCCATACCAAATTTCATCCAAATTAGTTCAGCCGTTTAGGTGTGAAGAAGTAACAAACATACACACGCACGCACACACATACACGAACACACTCACCAACACACACACACACACACACCTACATACACACTAACTTTCGCCTTTATATTATTAGTGTGGGTTTTAAGTATTTTTAAAATAATTTTACTTGTTTAGTTTCTATTGAAGAAAGACGCGACTAGCATGAATAACCAATTCAGAAACTGGTTTTGAATTGATTATTCATGCTAGTTGCGTCTTTCTCAAACACCGTCAAAGCTTGTATATTGTACACTCGCAAGATTTTGCAACCTGAGACCACCAAGAAATAGCTAGTGTTTTTCCCCTCGCCTTGAATCCCCTGAATGTACCTTTTTTTTATTCGATTGAGTGACGGGATAAGCTGGTCGCTCGCCTGATGGTAAGCGTTACGCATGCCCACATAAATTGCAGTGCCACCTAGAACTTTGGTTGCAAAATCTTTTCATTCTAGTGGTTCATTGTCATAATAACCACTAGCTAGACTATCCTCTCTACTACTAGTTCTCTCATTATCCCCACCGACATATTCAATATCATTTGGTGGGGACAATACAATAAACCATAGGTATCACTGATATTCTAATTTTCCCCACTCGGTATGTTCTACTAGCAAAAAAATATTTTTTGAATGGAATAATGATAAAAGTTTTTATTTCCCCTCTATTTATACTTATTATTAATTTATAAAATACTAAAAAAGACCTCTAGATAGACCCTAAGAATAACCAATTGATAACCCATAGATCTCATTAATAGGTCTATATATATACATTGGAGTGAAGTTTATTAAAAATGTTGGTGAGAATAGAGAGTAAAGTTTAATGAAAATGTTGGTGAGGATAAAGGGGACGTTTATTGAAAATTGACATGGAAAGTGTGGATAGTCTGGTGTGTTTATGACAATGAACCCTTCCCGTTGACCCTTGTAAGGTGATGCGATATACTATCCAAATAAATCAGTTAGAGAATCATAGATCTAGTATAAAGGGGGGCAGATACGGCACGCTTTAATATCACTTAAACAAATACTGGACACATCTACATTCCAACCGTCTTCATGAGCATCAACAAAAAAAAAGTGAGTCATTATGAGACTGTAATGAGAGTTACTGCTAGCACATGCTACACAAACGCCACCCCGATTGTGACTAAGGCCATAGAATGCCAAGTGTTGAACCTAATTTATGCGGACCAGCTCCGAGTCCATCTCTGAGGAGCTGGTACTTAATCTACCCACTTTTAATTAGATCTATGAGTATAACATTATTTTGTTTCAAGAACTTCGGCCCGGGGTTTGGGCAAAGCTTTAAAACAATGTAGCTTTTATTTTAGGCATAGTCTCAGAATAAATAATTCCTGTCGATCCTAAAGAAAACTAAGTATTCAGAAAATTGATGTCAGTTAAACTTGTGTAGGTACATTTTGTGTTTCAACAATGCAAGAGTGTCATAAAGCCCACTGTTTATTCAAGATTTCAATATGTATGAGACTAAACATGGATGTATTGTAATGCTGATAACAGTTGCTAATGTTTGAATATTTCTCTGGTATTATTTACAACTAGCTGTGACCGCGGCATTTCCCACGTGTTCATTTGTGTAGGTTGGTACCTAAAACACCAATACTCAAAATTCCTTCAGCCCTTCGACACCCTTCCTTCCTTCAGGCCTTGTTGTTCAACCGTCAAATAGATCTTTATCAATTGCTCGGCTTCTACTCTTTGGATTGACACACCAAGTACACCAGTTTTTAAGTTTAAGCTATCTAACTATGAAAACCGCATCACAATCAGTCAAGTCGCTTTTACGTGATGCACGAACAGACAGACAAGATTTTAAAAGCTTTATTTTCTTGTTCAGTAGCTTGTTCAGACTTTTAGGTACTAACTACTGTATTCTAAGTATAGATAGCAAAAAAATCTTAAATTTTTAAATGGATGACTAATGCCTCATTATTGTGACAGACAGGCATAGGAAACATCTTCATTGTTATGTCGTTCAAATCTGTACCATAAAAGTTCAAAATATTCTCTCAAGTTTATCTTACAGGTGATAACTTTATCTTATCTTTAGTCAGATCAAAAGCTATAAAGTGGCAAATTTCCGTAGCGCCGGTAATGTCAGAAAGGTGTTTCATATTCCAGTGCGAGATCCAGCTTTGAATCAGCACAAGAACAGGTTTAATTTATTTTCGAAGATGTATCATCATTTATTGATTTGGTCTATTTACCTATAACATCAAAAGATTTATTTTTGTTCTTTCGACATTGAATTTTATTACAAGTCTTGTAAAACTCATGACTTGTGTGTTACATGTTACATACCTATCAACATGTTGACTTGCAGCTGATAAAGGTCCTTGTTGTTGAATAGCCAGATGAAGCTCAGCCATCCCGCCAACCAAACTATTCCATGGCATGATACCTGATAAGACAGAACAACACTCTTTTATTAAACTCTTATACAAATAAGTAAATGATTATAAAAATACAAAAAAATACTGCGCTAAATATTAATGAATACGAGCTGAACGCCCACAAAAATAATCACACTAATATTCATCATCATCATTTCAGCCTTTAGAAGTCCACTGCTGAACATAGGCCTTCCCCAAAGAGCACCATGACGAGCGATCCTGTGCCACCCTCCATCCACAGACTTCCTGCGACGGCTACAATGTCGTCGGTCCATCGTGTGTGGGGGTCTCCCTACACTTCGCTTGCTTGTTTGTGGTCGTTATTCGAGAACCTTTATTCCCGTGCGGTTGTCGGTTTTGCGAACTATATAGCCTGCCCATTGCCACTTCAACTTGCAAACTCTGAGAGCTATGTCGATAACCTTGGTTCTTCTACGGATTTCCGCGTTTCGGATTCTATCACGTAGTGAAACACCGAGCATAGCTCTCTCCATTGCACGCTGCGCGACTTTGAGCTTGTGTATGAGACCAATAGTTAGCGACCAAGTCTCAGTGCCGTACGTCATCACTGGCAACACGCACTGATTATAAACTTTTGTATTGAGGCTCTGCGGTATCTGCGACGAGAAGATATGGCGTAATTTTCCGAACGCTGCCCATCCGAGTTGGATTCGTCGGTTGACCTCTTTGTCGAAGTTCGATCGTCTGACCTAAGTAGACATAGTGACCAACAGCTTCGATTATATCGTTCCCAACATAAACCGGCATGGGCATGGGCATGTGACATGATGTTCGTCAGTTTAGCTTTTGAAGGACTTAAGTATCGGTGTTCCACCCGCTTTCAGTAGCTCTGTCGTTATTATCTGTCGTATAGCCCCTGGTGCCTTATTGCTCTTAAGCTGTTTGAGAGCCATCCTGATCTCGAATAGGCTGACGTCCGGGTTATCTTCAGTATAATGTCAGGCCAAACGGGCTCTTGCATCGCTAGTCGTGCTAGGTGGACTACGCGATGAGGTGTATAATTGCCCATAGAACTTCCGAACTCACTCAATATCTCTGGCTTCGATGAAACGATGCTGCCACTGTCGGTCTTCAGCTTCATCAACAGGCTTTGCCCAATAGACAGATCTCTTGCGAACACTTTAGAGCCCTTGGATTGAATTAAGAACGAAATAGAGCGCTATTGCGTTCTTAATACAATTAGTATTATAGGAATGCAAATCGTGTCGCATCGACTTTGATATCTGTTTATTAAGCAAGCTGTAACTCGACATATCCACTGAAGACTGCAGCCTCATCACGCCACATTTTGCCATAAGTTTGAGTGTATGCTCAGAGTTTCTGTGTTCTATTTTTGCGGTGGGTCTTAAAGAAATCCGACCCGACCACGTGAAAAATTTCCACCAGCCCGTTGTTTAGTTCGTCCAGTGTATTGCATTAGGTAAGGATTTGGAAGCGATTTTGGAGCTCCAACTGAAAGCTCTCGGGGTTTTGGATTTGGGCAGGACATGGGCGAAGAGTAGATGTCATCATAAAGAGTCCCTCCTTCTCCATGAAGTCGGCCAATCGCTGACCCCCTTGGTTTCACTGTCCAAATCCAAACTGATTTGGACAACAATCTCAGTTCATCGCCATTCGTCATTCCCAGCTGTGCGTTGAAGTCTCCCATCACCACTGTGAAGTGTGTTTTCGGGGCATGTACGGCATTAGAAATGTCGTCGTACATAGCCTCCACTTCAAAGTCCGGGCGTTTCGAATGTGGGGCGTACACCTGTATGACCTTCAACAAATACCGTTTGGTAATTCTGAGTATAAGGTATGTCACCCTGCTTGAAACGCTTTCGAACTTCACAATGTTGTTAAAGGAATTGTGGACGAGAAACCTGATACCGTGTTGGAACTGCTGGTCGCCTTCCCGGTAATAAAGTTGCCGAAATTGAGGGTCATCGTATTCTCTCCCTCTCTTCAGACTTCTGATAAGGGAAATACACACACCTATAATACCTCAGCGCAAATTACTTACTACTTCTTCCAGCTCTATTAACTTCTCATCGCTCCTCAAGGTGCGTGCGTTATAAGTTGCCAGACCCAGAGAT
The DNA here is from genome assembly GCA_946251855.1 of Alsophila aescularia. NCBI lineage: Eukaryota > Metazoa > Arthropoda > Insecta > Lepidoptera > Geometridae > Alsophila > Alsophila aescularia. Next base: position 32,970,073 of record OX276379.1, on the reverse strand, counting down.
CGTGGGGGTTGATAGCTGGGTCTCTGCCGGGGATTCTTAGCACCCCCTGCTCCGCCGTTACCGTGGCTGCTACCGGTGCCAGGAATAAAGCAGTCACCGGGAACTGGGGGCCGTCTTTGCGGTGTGTCTATCATATGGGGGGGGGGGGGGGGGGGGGGCTGCCTAAGTGACCACGCTTGGCAGGCGGATTGGTGACCGCAGTGTTACAAATATGTACTCGGAGGACTCTGCTGCCCATCTTCCGGTGTGTGTATTCCCTTAATCGCCTCTTATTACATCCAAGGAGGATTGGGAGGGATCCTAAGCCGCAACCGCCACGGCAACCCTAATATTATAAAGGCGAAAACTTGTATGTATGGAAGGGGGTGTGTGTGTGTGTGTGTGTGTGTGTGTGTGTGTGTGTGTGTGTGTGTATGTATGTTTGTTACTTCTTCACGCTTTTGCTGTGCCCTGTGGTTATACGCATTATTATATAAATTTTTATTTTATTATTATTATTTTTTAGCGTTATTTATATAAATTTAATGTTTCTTGTTTACTTACATATTTTACTTTACTTTAATAATTGCAACATTAGACTATAGTATTTACAATAACTTAAATAACCTAAAATAGAAAATGTAAGAAGCTTAAAAGAAAATTGCTACTAATTAGTTATAAGAATTATACGAGTATATTTTGGTAATTGCTGAACAGATTTATTGTACAAAGGGTGCATAAGCAACCTACTTTCAAAATTGTTTAAAAAAAATAAATTATTAAGTCTCAAAGTCCTAAGTAAAATTGTGGTAATGATTCCTTGCTAGTCGTATGAGATGGAAGTTCTGGCCTCTGGTGTCAGACTGCTTGAGGGCTGTTATCATGCATGAGATGCGCTCTCCAAAAAAGGTATGGATTATGACACTTATAAGGCTTGGTGGCCTAACATGCATTTGTTGGTGCATCTGAACAACACAAAACCCAAACACTTTTTTTTTGTAGCTCACTTTTTTCTTAGCGCCGCCTTTCGGCTGGTTGTTGTGTATCATGTTATCATAATTTATCTATATGCTTTATTGTCGCTGTTATATGCTTTGATTAATAAGACAGCCCACTGCAACACTTACTTATTAATTAGTTTTGTTATTTTGTTTTTTTTCCATACAGTTGCATTTCAACAGAAAAATTGGAGTTGAGTTTATATATACATTTGACATATTTAAGTGTGGGTAATGCACCAAAAGACAAATACAATATAAAACTATACACAAACCTCTAGAAACTGGGCATGGTTGCGCAATGACCTAAGAGCCGTAATTTTAAGTGCTACATCAACAACTTTTTTTGTGATTTGTACATCGTACTGAAGTATTTTCTGCACCATTGGTGATACTTGGCGCTTATTCTGCTTTTCTCCAAGCTGAAATAAATAAGAATTGAGAGGGTTAGGTAATCCCTATAATCATCATAAGTCAATTTTTCATAACTGGGATTCTGGCTTTCGGCTCAACTGTTGAAACTTTACTGTTGATTTTAGGTGTGGGAAGGGGGGGGGTGTAAGGGGAGGGAGTAGAACCCTTCCCGAGAGTGAGAGACGTAGACTCCGCCACCCCCCTCTGAGATATATGTTTTTTTAATATTTCACTTTTTTGTAAAATCTTATCAGAATTTTATCCACAGAACCACATATTAATAAGTTATTTTTGTTTAAATCTATCTGTGTTAACACCCTTCAGTGGCAGTCTGACTTGGCTGTGTTAGGTTAGAAGGCAAAGGCCTTTGATATTTTTAGCTTTGAAAATCTATCTGTTTTGACACATGTAGGGCACCCCCGGTAAGTTAGGATGCAGGTTAGGCTTGAGGGCATCGAATGTGTCCAAAAACAAGACAAATAAAATAGGGTGGGGGGAATGTAGCCCCTCCTTTTTAGGGGTGGGTTTGGTACTACTTCGGAAGCTTGACCCATGATTTTAGGGGGGAAAGTGTAGGGGGAGAGAGTACAACCCTCCCTGAAAGTGGGGGGGCTAGATCTCCCCCCATTTCTGAGATATGTTTTTTTTTACTTTTTACACTTGCTTACAATTTGTATTGTATATTTGGACATTTTTGTGACGCCTTAACCTTCGGAGGGTTCCTCACAACCCCCCCTGAGAGTGGGGGGACTGAACTCCCCCCCCCCCCCCCTCCCTTTGAGATATGAATTATTGAAATATTTTTTGTACTTATTTCGAATGTTTGGAAATATTCGCCGCTCCATGCACTGTGGGGGTGAATATATAGAATTGACGGGCACGAGTAGGGGAGGGGGTGGGGGGAGGAGGAGGGCTACCCCTGGTACCCCCCCCCCCCGCGTAGATGCTTAGTGTATGCAATATTTTAGTTTGAATTTTACTAAAACTCATCAAATAGTTTATTAACATTGCCGGCCGCTACCGCGGCACACTCGCTCGGCTCGCGCGATGTGTAGTAATGTTCTAACCTAACCTACTCTAGTCTTTGCAGCCACACATAACATCTTCACTTTATATTTTTCAGAAAGCAAAATAAAAAAACAGCTCATAATACACGGGCAAAGCTACGAAAAAAAATTGCTAATATATAAAAAATCATATCTCAGAGGGGGAGCATCTAGCCAGCTCACTCTCAGGGGGGGGTTGTACTCACTAGCCCCGACCTGTTCCCCTCCTCCCCGCCCCTAAAATCGAGGGTCAAGCTTCCGAAGTTGTGCAGTGAGTTTTACTAATCTTCCTCTTAAAATCGACCGTAAAACTTATAAGTGGTCCCAAACGTTAAGTCTATCTAGTCTCATGTACACAAACATATGAGAATGCATGACTCAAAATGTGATGTCATCAATCTTTTTGATTCTGATTGAAGATTCTGAATGAAATGCTTGTAAAGGGTAAAAATGATGCTATCAATTTCTAAAGATCATGCAGTTTTATAGTATCATTCTTCACATTTTACTTCTTACCGTTTCCATGATGCAGATAAATCACTATTGTCTGTTACACTTGTGCAAATAATTTATGTACAAACAGCGGAGTGGAATGATATGATGTAAGTTGTTACAAAGAATGTTTATAGAAAATAGATTAAAACACCGTGCAAATGTAAAACATTGGAATAAATTATTATTTTGCCTGTATTTGTTACGCCGGAAACCTGCAGTTGAACTATAATATGAATAAAAAACTAAACAAAAGCAATTTTCTTTTTGTGGTCAAGACAAGACAATTGCATTGAAAATATTGAAATGAAATGGACGGACGACAGTGACAGAAAGCAAATAACAGTGACATTTGACATTATCAATCCCGGGGCGCGTTCACTTACTACGCTCGAATCATTCGTGCGAATATCGCTCGATCATTCGGAGCTAGTGAACGGCGATGGTGGCCTAACGGTTCTATAGTGCAAATTAGAATTCAACGATACCGGGTTCAAAACCTAGGCCCCGCACGAATGACTTTTCTAAGTTATGTGCGGTTTTCCATCGCTCCGTGCTTCGGAGGGCACGTTAAGCTGTCGGTCCCGGCTGTTATTGATTAATAGCAGTCGTTAAGTCATGTCAGAGGCCCTCGGGTGGCTTGACAAACTCTGATATCAGAGGCCAGCACTACCTCATACGACAAACAAACAAACAGTGAACGGCTTTGGACGTCCACATAGAACTGAAATCTGTCCAAGTGTCAGTTTCATACTATTCCTCCCCTCCCCTACTATTTTTCGGATGACCCAGGCGAACGCCCGACGACGCCGTGATCGATTTCGAGTGATCGCGCGGGTGATCCGTGCGTCCTCGAACGTAGTAAGTGAACGTGCCCCATGAATTACTTTTTTCATTTCTTCTACCGTTCCTTCATTTATGGGAAAAGGTGGAAGGGCCAGAAATATACGCTTTTGTTCTGTGATGCGTGAGAACTGCGGGCGAAGTGATGATTTTTTGAAAATCAACCCTGAGTTGGAAAAATGTGAACGGAAAATATACCACGATCCTATTTCATGAAGCGACAAATCTTATTAAAACTAAAAATGACAGTCGAATACGCTAAACTTAGGGCGAGTTCACTTACTACGTTCGAGGACGCACGAATCACCCGCGCGATCACTCGAAATCGTTCACGGCGTCGTCGGGCGTTCGCCTGGGTTGGGTCATCCGAAAAATAGTAGGGGAGGGGAGGAATAGTATGAAACTGACACTTGACAGTTGTCAGTTCTATGTGGACGTCCAAAGTCGTTCACTAACTCTGGATAATCGAGCGATAATCGCACGGATGATTCGAGCGTAGTAAGTGAACGTAGCCCTGCGTTTCTAAAACAAAAAAGCACGACATTTCAATAGTTTGACATTTGTCGGTTCTATTGACATTATTGTCAGTGTACTACAGTTTTATGAAATAGGCCTTTTCCAATTGGTATGATTAATTCGTAATAGGAAATATAAATATTAAAATTTACAATGATATTCATATATTTTGTTTTATTCGAAACTATCCCTAAACGGGAGTATACAAGTTTAAAGTTTGTATATAAAAATTATATGGCCTAGGTTTAATTGCAAATGCGGCAGCTCACTGGTCGCGGATATTTATGGTGGGTGGGTAATTTGGTTTGTGCAACGAAATATTTAGATAAATAAACCCTAAGCTACCCGTGCGAAGCTCCCACTTCGGTCGGGAGGTATGGTCGCTAGTATTCTAATAACAGTAAAATTGCATGTTACAGAGTTTGAAAAATTTTATGGACTTAAATCGAAATCATACCAATATATAGGTTCTCATATTGTTGTCAATGATACTACTCTTAACATACTTACACTTAATATCAGATGTATAATTAAGAACTTCAACTCTTTAGAATTACACATTAATAGACTAGAATTTCAATGTGATTTGCTTATACTTACGGAGTGCTGGATTGAAAATAATAAGCCTTTCCTCAATTAATTAATTATCATTCAGCCTTTACCAAAAATTGCATTAATCAAAATGGAGGCATAATAATCTTCTATCGAATTAATATGGAATTAAAAATAGAAGAACCAGAGTTCGCAGACTCGAACTGTATTTTATTAAGGATTGGTAACAACGTAGCAATAATAGCTTTGTATACATTTCCTTCATTCACTAATACAGACTGTTTTATACATTCATTACACAATATATTAAAAACTTTAAATAAATATAGCACAGTTACTATTTTGGGCGATATTAACATAGATATTCATCCAGACAATACAGACCGTCATTCTGGTAACTACTTGGAATTATTGGCTAGCCATGGTCTTTTACCAGGTCACACAATGCCTACCAGAGGCAGCAAATGTCTGGATCATATTATGTTAAAAAGTAAATTTGAATGTACGTAAAATGTAAAATGTACAATTGTGGTAAAAACATTTATAACTGATCATAGTCCAGTTCCTTGAAACATTAAAACCAAAATGAATAATTATTTTTCATCTAAGAAATTAGTTTTAAAATCAGACTGGATTAAAATTAACCAGCAAATAAAAAACTTAGATTTTTCAGATATTCTTACTGTACTAGATGCTAACTTAGCAGCGGAAATGCTTGTTAACAGACTTATGGATATAATCCGAGTTAATACCCGTACTTTTAAAATTCCTCAAAACCAACGTATAATTAAACCATGGATAATACCTGGCATTCTTCGGTGTATTCGTACACGTGATAAAATGCACCTTAGATTTAAAGAAACACCTGACAACAATACTTTGAAATTAACATATCCTAGATACAGGAACTTTTGTAACAGCTTAATAAAAAAAAAAATTGAGTATCATAAAACAGAACTAAATAAAAATAAAAATGATGTTAAAAAAACTTGGCAAATCGTAAAACAAATTACATACACAGAAAAACAAAAAACTGTCAATAATTCCCTATTACATTTGAAAACAAGTCCGGAAAATTCAATCAATTTTGTGAATAATTATTTTACAAATGTAGGCAAAATTCTTGCACAAAAAATTACTAATAGCTCTGGAAACATAGGTATTGATCGGGCATTGGTTAATTTAAGCAAAAATATACCATCTCAAGTTAACTCTATTGGTATGTTAGCAACAGATGACATAGAGATCCTCGCTATAATTCATGGGTTAAAAAATGGATGTACGGTAGGACACGATGGAATATCAAATAACATAATTAAACAATCTGCACCAACACTGGTGCCTCTGATCACACACCTGTGTAACCTAAGTTTGTCATCTGGACGTTTTCCACGAGTTTTTAAAACCTCAATCATAATTCCTATTCACAAGGGTGGAAACAGAGACAGTGTTAGTAACTACAGGCCGATATCAATTCTACCTGTACTTTCTAAAATTTTGGAGAAGTGAATCAACGTACGATTGGTATCCTATCTCGAAAGATTTAGTATTCTGTCGCCTAGCCAGTTTGGATTCAGAAAAGGAAAATCAAAATAAGGAGTAATAACTTATCTTTCTGATGTTATAATAGAATACCTGGATAGCAAAAAGAAAGTTATTGGAATATTTTTGGATTTAGCTAAAGCTTTTGACACTGTCTCTGTTCCCATTCTCTTGAAGAAACTAGAAATAATGGGTGTACGGGGAAAAGCACTGACTCTAATGGAAGACTACCTTAAAGACAGAACCCAGAGAACAAGGTTAGGTAACTCAACCAGCCATGATGAAGTGGTAAGCTATGGGGTGCCACAGGGAAGTGTACTGGGACCAACTCTATTCCTTGCTTACGTAAATGACCTGTGCAATTTAAATTTGGATCATGGAAAAATATTCTCATATGCTGACGATACGGCTTTGATTTTTGTGGGAAATACCTGGGAAGAAGCTCATGAATATGCTGAATCAGGACTAAAAAGGGTTATAAGTTGGTTACAGGATAATTTACTGACCTTGAACGTAGATAAAACTAAGTTCCTAACTTTTTCAAATGCTCGAGGTAGGTTACCTAACATTGAAATCAAAGCACACTCCAACTGTTCTTCAAACAATTGTGACTGCACGAAGCTACAACGCGTAGAAATAATTAAATATTTAGGTCTTCACATTGATTACAGAATGATCTGGAAGCCGCATATTGATATTTTAAGCAAGCGAGTACGTAAATTAATCTTTGTATTTAAAAACGTGAAGTGGCAGATCGAGACTTACTTTTTAATGTCTACGATGCATTGTGTAAATCAATTCTAACTTACCGTAACACTACTTGGGGAGGTGCATGTAAAACTTACTTGTTGACACTCGAACGTGCTCAGCGTGCTGTTATCAAAGTCGCCACTAAGAAACCCTTTAGGTATCCTACCCGTGAACTTTATATGGACTGTAAGGTGCTCATTGTTCGACAGCTGTACATCAGTACATACAACCTAGTACTGGCGCAGCACAAAGTAGCTAAAACACTCAAATTACAGGAAGACATCTATTTGAAAAGAAGGAAAGATAGAGTTTTCTACAGGTCTAAGTTCAATACCAAGCTGGCTAAGAGACACAAAATATTTCTTGGTCCGTATATGTACAATAAAATAAACAAAGCTATTAACAAGTTTGTAACATTAAATAATCCGGAGGCCAAGAGTGCATTAATTAATTGGTTAGCTTATTTAAATTATGAAGATACAGAAAATTTATTAAAAGTTATATCATAACAATTCAGCTTAGTCCTCATTCCAAAATTATTTATTTATTTATTTTTCACTCATTCGTTTTAAAATCACACATACCCACTTTCACACTGTAAGCATGCTTTTAATTAACTAACTTAACTATTATATAACAAAGTATATATTTAGTATTTATATTAATAATATAAAATATAAATTATAATTAAAGCAAATTTAAGTTAAAATAAAAACTTACATTTAATGTACTTACTTTCTTAACGTAGTACCTATAGTTTTTGTAATATGCTCGAAGGTAATACAGAAACCTGCAACACAAGCTCAGCTTAGTGTAGGTTCTGTGTACACTAAAATGTGAATCTTAAACTTATATGTACTTTTTATTGTGAATCATTAAGTGTTTATCATGAAATAAATAAAATTTCTTTTAATTTATATAAAAGTGAAACGTTGTTTGTTTGTTTTTGGGGAGCTTTCACACGATAATGGCTGGATGAAATTTGAAATGGAGATAGCTGGAATACAACATAGGATAATGCCCCCTTTTTATCCCGGAAAGTTGTAAGTTTCCACGGGAAAACTGGAATAACTGGAACATTGATAATTACGCGCTGTAAGAAACGGTTGCCATGGAAACGAATTAACAAGTATGTCAAAAAACATTAAGAGTGGTGTCATATGTACTTTTGCATTGGTTTTTGATATCCTAGAAGAATATAGTATGCTTTTTTTCGCGATAAACAGTAGTCCGCGTGGACGAAGTCGCGGGCGGGAAAACTAAGTCTTATAAAACTGACTAGTAGATTTTGACTCGAAAAGTCATAAAAATTGATTGCATACGGGGTAGGTACCATGAGTAAAAGTGCACAAGGGTCGGAATTGGTTGTGATAGTGTGACGGATATATCTAATACCAATATTATGACATTTATGACGTATTACACTACATAAAATTCATTTTAAAGATGGCTGCAGAACAAAAGTTTTGGTTAACATACAAATCGTACTTCTGATAGGAATTTGACTATTAGGGTTTTGTATACAAATCTCTAAGTTCTCTCTAAGTTTGAGTGTATGCTCTCTGAGCATACACTCAAACTTATAAAAGAACGAGGCGAGATTAAGCTGCAGCCTTCAGTGGATATGTCGAGTTACAGCTTGCTTAATAAACAGATCTCCAAGTCAATGCGACTCGTTTTGCGTACCTTTAGTACTACTTGTATTAAGAACGCAATAGAGCGGAACAAGGGCTCCAAAGTGTTCACAAGAGATCTGTCTATTGGGCAAAGCCTGTTGACGAAGCTGAAAACCGACAGTGGCAGCATCGTTTTGTCGAAGTTCTATGGACAATTATACACTTCATCGCGTAGCCCTCCTAGCACGACTACCGATGCAAGAGCCCGTTTGACCCGACATTATACCGAAGATATCCTGGACGTCAGCCTATATGAGATCAGAACGGCTCTCAAACAGCTTAAGAGCAACAAGGCACCAGGGGAGGACGGAATAACGACAGAACTACTGAAAGCGGGTGGAACACCGGTACTTAAAGTCCTTCAGAAGCTGTTTAACTCCGTCATCTTCGAGGGTACTGCGCCAGAGGCATGGCACATGAGCGTAGTGGTTTGTTCTTTAAGAAAGGTGATAAAACCCTCTTGAATTATAGACCCATTTCGCTGCTGAGCCACGTCTATAAGCTGTTTTCGAGAGTAGTTACAAACCGTCTCGCTCGTAGGTTTGACGACTTTCAGCCTCCCGAACAAGCTGGATTCCGGAAAAACTTTAGCACCGTAGACCACAACCATACGCTCTGGCAGATTATACAGAAGACCGAAGAGTATAATCGACCACCATGTCTAGCGTTTGTGGATTACGAGAAAGCCTTTGATTCAGTCGAAACCTGGGCAGTGCTACAGTCATTACAGTGGTGCCAGATTGATTACCGGTACATCGAAGTTTTGAAGTGTTTGTACAGCAAGGCCACCATGACAGTCCATCTTTAGGATCAGAGCACGAATTCTATCCAGTTGCAAAAAGGGGTGAGACAGGGAGACGTTATTTCTTCGAAACTGTTCACCTCTGCACTGGAAGATATATTCAAGCTTCTGAACTGGTACGGTTATGGTGTTAACATCAATGGCGAATAAACCTTCGATTTTCTGATGGTATAGCCATTATGGCAGAAACCCTGGAAGACCTAAGCACATAAGCACAATGCTCAGTGACCTCAATATTGTTTCCCAACATGTGGGTCTTAAAATTAACATGTGCAAGACGAACATCATGTCAAATGCCCATGTTCGAACCCATGCCGGCTTATGTTGGGAACGATATTATCGAAGCTGTTGATCACTATGTCTACTTAGGTCAGACGATCCAACTGGGTAGATCCAACTTCGACAAAGAGGTCAACCGAAGAATCCAACTCGGATGGGCAGCGTTCGGGAAATTACGCCATATCTTCTCGTCGCAGATACCGCAGAGCCTCAAGACAAAAATTTATAATCAGTGCGTGTTGCCAGTGATGACATACGGCACTGAGACGTGGTCGCTAACTATTGGTCTCATACACAAGCTCAGAGTTGCGCAGCGTGCAATGTAATAGAATCCGAAATGAGGAAATCCGTAGAAGAACCAGGGTTACCGACATAGCTCTCAGAGTTTGCAAGTTGAAGTGGCAATGGGCAGGCAAATGGCAAAATGGCATTATAGTTCGCAGAACCGACAACCGCTGGGGAATAAAGGTTCTCAAATGGTGACCACGAACAAGCAAGCGAAGTGTGGGGAGACCCTCCACACGATGGACCAACGACATTGTAGCCATCGCAGGAAGTCGGTGGATGGAGGTGGCACAAGATCGCTCATCATGGCGCTCTTCGGAGGAGGCCTATGTTCACCAGTGGACTTCTAAAGGCTGACATGTTGATGACGATGGTATAGATATGAGATGGAGTTGAGTTGTGACCTGGAAGTGGAATGGTTATTGGAAGTACTACAACAGATGTCAAAAAGTAATAAATTGCAGTGGGGTGGTGCTGGAACTAAATATGTGCCTTGGCTCTTCCAGGATCTGGTAAAAAAATAACAAAGACGAGCAAAAAAAAATTGGTCGGGATGGGTAGGGATGGGTGGATATAGGTGGGAATGGGTGGGGATAGGTGGGGGTTGGTGGGGATTTGTGAGGATAGGTGGGGAAATTCGGTTTAACTCACGATTTGTACGTGGCGTAGACGTTTCGTGATAAACAAACGGCCGTGTGCACCGACACAGCTCCACCCGCTTTTTTTAAGATATAGTCATATGTTGAATTGGTGGACTTAACCCTAATTTACTAATAATAAATCCTTAAAGCTATGGATTTGTTAGAAAATAAATAAATAAATTATTTTTTGAGTGAAACAACAAACTTTTTTGCAAATTCCCATATAAAAAAGTCAGCGCCACCTCTTGGATTTCATGTTAACTACAATAATCATCAGAAACTTGTGGTTGATAATGCGAAAAAAACGAACGACGTTACCTTTGAGAAGCGGCTTATAGGAACTGGGACCAAAGATAATGTATACACTAAAAATGTACAATTTTTGTAACTTATTAGTGTGTATTATTTTTGGAGATCAAATAGATGATGATTATGAATACAATATGATAGTAATAGAAAATCTAATTTCAAGAGGCGCAAAATATTTAGGAAGCTCTTTTTCATTGTAGAGTATACACATGATCAATAATAATTTAAGGACTATTTTAACAAATTTTTATGGTTTAGCATGTAAGTTTTTAAACAAAAGACCATGATCAAAACTGGCGCAAATTTTCGCAAAGTTTTTTACACGTGGCTTCAAATAAACATGGAATTATCAATTCTAGGCAGTCTAACAAATGCAACCAATCATAATTAAATCTAAACTGAGTCCGAACCGAAATAAAGAGGTTTGAAGATAAGATATTTCCATATATTTTTGTAGGTCAGCTGGCAATATTTTTTTGCGCAGCCTTCGTTGTATCATGTAGTTATCAATTCTAGACAGTGTAACAAACAAAACATACTACGTCAAGTATAGCTCTAAACTAGGTCTGAACCGAGATAATGAGGTTTACATATTTGTAGGGCAGGTGGCGCATTTCTATTTTCGCGCGGCCATCAATAAAATATGGAATTATCAATTCTAGACAGTGTCAAAAACAAACATATTATTATAAGTATACCTCTAAACTCAGTCTAATAATATGTAAACCTCATTATCTCGGTTCAGACCGAGTTTAGAGGTATACTTGTATGAGTATTTTTTGTTTGTTACACTATCTAGAATTGATAATTCCATGTATCATTGATAGTGTCGCGAAAAAATAAATACGCCACTTGCCCTATAAACATGTAAACCTCATTATCTCGGTTCGGACTGAGTTTAGAGGTAAACTTGACATAATAGGTTTTGTTTGTTACACTGTTTAAATTGATAATACCATTTTACGTCGATAGCCACGCGATAAATTAATGCGCCACCTGCCCTAGGAAAATTGACACTGTCTTTTGAGATGTCGATTTTCATATATAATACTTCTAAATTGTCGTATAGAGAAGGTAAAATAAAAAATAGGTATATATATATATATATACAATTTGATGTCAGTAGTTATAATAAAAATAGGACCATCGACCCTATGTGATGATGGAGCTGGAAAGCAGGTATTTAAACCTTGCTAAGTAAACCTACAGAGTTTGGGCATATTTTTTTACAACGGACTGATGATGAGTCTGTTTGGAGCTTATTTAAATACTAAACGTTATCTGACCAAACTCGTAAATTTTCATTGCTTTTATGGTATGTTTCATCACGCTGCTGTCTGATGGCATGACTCCACACTTTATTACACACGGGCTCAGCAAGAAATCTACAAATGAGAAATTTAAACTATTATATGTGTTTAGGAGGGAACTGATGAATAATAGCTACTTATATATCTTTAAAAGTATAAGTATTATTTATATATACTTTTAATCTGATGATAAACATTAAATTAATTAAATAATAAAATGAAAATTTTGAAACGTCTTTACAAAGTTATAGCGTTCAACGCCCATGATGTTCGTACATTACGGTAAGCTATTTAACTAGAATAAAATTGCAAAGGCAAGATAAATATTCAAAATGTTAGCTTCCCGATGATAAGAAATGCCATCATTTATTTATTGCATCTTATGAAGTGTTTGGTGCACCCTTTTACCACACAATTTGGCACTTTGTCACAATAGCAACCACGGCCACCTTCCGTCACAGTCACAGACTGACTGCTTGACTAGCTCACGTTGGTGTCACGCATAGAGTAACAGACATTTCTTACTGTCGTTGGTGTCACGGCAGTAAATTTGACACCGACGAATTGGCGATCTAGTAATTTTTTTTTTGTACTGGCAACTGTCAATATGACATTTGTGCCAGAGTCAAGTAGTCAGCTTCGCGTCAAAAAGTTTATAAATTATTTGTTAGACAGGAAATTTAGAAACACAAAACAAAACCAGCCCCTCGATTCAGAACCCTTCGATAACTCAGTTGTCGATCGATATGGTATTATTTATTCCGTGGATTCGGTTTGAAATCGTTCAATTCAATACATTTTTCATTCACAATATCGAATCGAATCGATTCGGTTCGCTATCGGAAGGTTCTGAATCGGGGAGCAGAACCAGATCAAATTCAACATATTAGATGTTGAATTTTACAAACTTAGGAGATTTTACACTACATAACTGAATTAAATATATATATATATATATATATATATACATATGTACTATAGTTTATTAAACTACAATATACACAAATCCTTATTAAAGTTTCAGATTATTTAATGAAAGGACTTGAATTAAAAACTTATAAATATTACGACTATTTGATGATATAAGTTCTGTTATATGAGTTGGCGATGATTTAGCGAAATAAGAGACTGAAAGAATGAGAAATGATTCAGTAGAGGACATGAAAAGAAAATATGATTGAGATCCCCTTCATCAATACCACATTCACATATTGAAGAATCTATAATGTGTTTTTTTGCAAATGAGTAGGTATTCAACAGTGACCCAGTCTCATAAGAATTATTGAAGATGTAAAAGGCTGGCTGAAGTACCCTCGTGCAAACCACGGTTTACTAGAGATGTCAGGCTGAATTCTAGCAAAACCAGAACCTTTGTATTTGCTAGAAGATCTCCGGTTTATACACCAAGAATTTAATAAATATCCTATCTTTACGAAGTAAATATATACGAGTATGTGTAGGACTGCTATGCAGAGTTTCTCAAGAGCAATCCAGTGATACCCATAAAACACCATATATATGACAGAGTAAAGCGGTGCGCATTCACGTAAAACACGGGGCTGCCTTGTCCATGACACAGTAACGCACAGATTTTTTTGAATTGTACAGTGATCTGACATCAATGATTGGAACGTGTCTATTTATTGTTTCTTACTATCGTTGATTTACTGTATCAAAGATTTTGAATTACTCTTACTGGCGTATTTGTATTCTCTTCATAGACAAATGCGTATTACTCTGTACTATTTGTGCTACGTAAGAAATGTCATGCTCTATGGTAGTACTCATGCTATAACCGCTCGGTTGTCCACGCGCTGAAGACCGCAGGACCAAACTGATAACCCCAAAAAAAAATGGCCGACGCGACACATCTAACCGCAAACTGGTAATTGATTGTATATGCGCTGAGACTACAGGTACTTGATTATCAACCCACAAAAAAAAGAAGGTCGATGCGACACATCTGGCCGCAAACTGGTGATTTATTGGGTAAGTGCCGAGATCACAGGTATCTGATTGTCAACCCACAAAAAAAGAAGGTCTACGCGACACAACTGGCCGCGCCGACTTTGCGTAAACAAACAGTTTTTATGACCACTTCATTGAGCGCATAGATAAACAAACTGGTGATTTATGGAGCTAAATAGGTACGGCACATATTTCAAGTGTTTATGTTGAGGGTTTCGAAGCAAAATAATTATATAAACACGCTTAGATTTGAATGATTATTGAGGTCAATAATGTTCAAAATCGAGTGGCAAAATTTACGTCGCTATCGAGTGGTCTGATGATCGATGAAAACAAAAAATGTGACTGTAGCGTTAGTTCCGATGATCAATGAAAACAAAAAAAGTGACTGTAGCGCATAGAATCAATCGAGCGGCTATGTAGGTACCCAACTCATTCTCTTCGATAATAATAAAATACTTGATGGCCGAAATTATCTTCAATGCTTAAGTAAGTTAAGGACACGGTATATTTATAAAGCCTGTTTGTTTGTACAAAACTTAACATTTAAAAGCTAGGTAACCGTAGATGTGATACACTTTTGAGAAGGCAACGCTGTTAATACTGTTGGAAAAGGGTACGTTGTATTATTAGGTGTTCTGTGGATAGAGTAAGTATAAAATCACCAGTCATTTCTTAAAAACAAATAATTGATGAGGGTATATTATATTATTGACGCCTGTTTACCTGTTTGTAGCTGGCAACTTCATAGTTAGGCTAAAGAAAAAGGCAACCAATATTTTTCAATTCTTCGTGTAATATTCTCTCGCTTAGTGCTCGATTTTCATAAATAATAAATGGGGTAAGTTGATCAAATAAAAGTTAGTTATAGTTAATATTATTAAACAGTGTTGGCCCCTGATTTAGCTAAGCAACTCTTGTGCGATTTATTTATCAACGTACATATTATCTAACATGTAAGCTTTGTCATCATCAAATAATAGATGAGGGTATGTATATTTTTTTAGACCGTATCTCGTACTAAACCTAGAATAATAAAATTCTCTTTGCATCTACCTACTTATTATCTCGAATATACCTACATATTTTTAGTCTGTGTTTTTATCAAACTTTTGACACGAATTTTGATCTTATGAATGTACAATACTTTTATATTAAATTAACAGATACACGTTTATAACACCATGGAATTCTTTGGTATAACGCAGTACGGTCCTCAGAATTATATAAAGGATACCTTAAAAGATAATTATGAGGAACCACAAAGGAAAGAGGATGTGGAACCCTTATTGAAAAGGATTGCAGAGACTACTACTCTTCCAAATAATGTAAATACCTACCTAAACTATTAAAGTACCTACAGTCCATTCTAAAAGAAGTACCGCTGAGAGGGACTTACGTTGAATAAATATAAACTAAAATAGCTCCGGATGTGTGGGTCTTCTTTCGTGGAACCACAGAATAGGATCTTCTGCATTCATCTAATTTATTTAGTGGCCATGTATATTTTTTGTTTGTTTTACATCAGTTTAATTTTCTTCATCGGTAGTACATTATATACGGAAATCTGTGTGCCCTTTGGTAAAAGCCTCCTCCAATCTTTTCCAAATTTGCTATCTTATATGTGCATGTCAGCCTAGCCTATGTTTTACCACCGCCACCTTTTGCAACTATCTCGTCTTCTCATCCTATGCAAATGTCTTCCCTTTCTTCTCTTTCGCTATTTCCACGTGCTTAATTAAATATACAGCCTGACTCCGTTTATCTCACAACAATATAGAACTATTTATTAGCTTTCACACCGCATCAAAATCCGTTGCGTGGCTTAGGAGGACTTAGTGGCCAAACAGAGAGACTCGACGCAAAAATTTATACTATGTATATTAATGTTATTGATATTGATGATGATGATGATATTTATGATTTCAAATACCTGAAGTTCCTAACAAAACTTTTTTTATTTCTAGATCGAAAGACCGGATGTCAGCGTTATAAGACAGATCGACTGTTACCTCGGAAGAGTTAACGGATTCGCGTATGGATCCATTCTGAGATTTAACAAGATGAAACGGAAGGGCATTACGAAACCTGTTGGTCCTTGTGACATGTATCGGATTCCACCTGTAACTTCCATAGAGGTTTGAATGTGCGAATTAGTATATCTTGGAAATGGGCTGTTTAAATTATTTTATCATCATCATCAGAATATATTTGTGCACAGCTGGACGTAGGCCTTTGCTTATGCACTGAGTTCGGTCTTCAGCTCTCCTCATCCATTTTATTCGAGCCGCTTTTCGCAAGTCGTCACTCCACCTGGCCAAGGGGCGTCCTACACTACGTTTGCATAAACATGGTCTCCACTCGAGAACTCGTCTACCCGAACGGTTATCGGTTCTTCGGGAAATGTGACCAGCCCAGTGCCACTGTAGCTTGTTTATCTTTAGAGCTACTTTTGTTACCTTGGTTCTCCGTCGGATATCTTCATTACAAATCTTGTACTTCAGAGAAACTCCAAGCAAAGCTCTCTCCATAGCCCACTGAGTGACCTTAAATTTGTGTACTAGCCGTGAGTGTTTATGTTTTGGCTCCGTTGGTCAAGACTGGTAGGACTCACTGATTGAAGACTTTTGTCTTCAGTCAAAAATACTCGCATATTATTTGTTCTATCAAATTAAATCATTTTTATAAGTAAATCACTGCGTTAATAATAACAAAAATTTCATCAAGTCTTTTTGTTTGAGATGACCCTCAAAAACAACATTGCTTCTTTACAAATCTTTATTATTCTAGATCAACAGGAAGTACCCTATTAAAATATTGCGTGAATATACTCACACTTTTTCTTGCGTAGCAAGTGCAACTATTTTGTCTGTTACCATACAATGAAACAACAAAACATAGGTAAGTATCATAACCTCAACCCCATGTAGAAGATAGTTAACTTTCGGGAACGACGAAGAATGTTTTTAAAAACTATTAATTAAAAATACAAATTGAGGACTAACAAGATTTTATTGTTAATACCTCCGAGTTCAATGTAAGACTAACTTAAAACTAACATACATTCATTATTCGAAACGCTTATCTATTTGCTTGCGCTGCGTCTGGCCACCTGTACCGGCCCGTCTTGGACTCTGAACGCGTGCGTGGGCAGACGCTACGCAAGCATAATGGGTACTCTACAATAGAGACGGGAATATAACGCCTTCCCCCTCAGATCGAAGTTATCGAAAAAGATATTATTTTTCGAGAACTTCGTAAACACAATTTTAGTAAGGCTAACGTAACAAAAGGGGTCTATGATTAACTGGTACTTCAAGTTCAATATCATTTTGTGAAGTATCCTGCTGTTTACAAAACTTTCCTTGAATGGAGGATTTGCATTTGAAACAGATTACTGATATTGTAATTATTGCTATGATAATATAAAGTATAATTGTGGCAAAGTCAATGCTTTTCGCTTGAATCACACTGTTATCAGTTTTCACACTTCTCGTTAGTAAATAGTTTAGGTGTTGAATGTCATCCTAATTGACTCCTTTCAAGTTCATCGACTCTGTGTCTGCTGCGCTGAATCTCTGCTCGTGTTCTCGTAAAAGAGGTAAATTTATTATAGGTATATGCTTATACGTGGTTCCCAGTGAGTGAGAGCGATGACCATATATCGGAAGGCTATCAATGACGTCACATGGTTTCTGTATTGTGAGTAAATATGTCCCTCGTAATTGTTCTTGAATGACGTCATCGCCACACCTTTGGAACAGGATCTTCTCATACTTAGAGAATAAAATCCAACTGTTGGGAGATTTTCTGGGTTTTCAGGTTTTCGGGATCAACTCGTTGTGGAAAATATTTGAAGAGTTTTTGTCCATACTGCATCAGTTGTTCTACGCAAGTTTCTTCGGCGTAAACGGCAAGGTCATTTTCCGAACAAATATACTCCTTAGCCGTTATCTCTCTGCATTTTTGGGCGATCGGACGATACTTTGTACCTTCTACTAACAGGTAAGGGAATTCGGGAATAATGGCATGTGTCTCGTTGTTGGGATCATGGGATACTGGGAGTGAGTACAATTTATAATAATTATAAGTAATATTATCAACTATTAATAATAAATCTAACAGTGTTATTCTTAATATAAGTTTTGACAGTAAATGTATCTTCTAAGTTAATCAAGTTTTGTTAATTTACAGGATACATCAAATGATCAAGGCTACTAATTTCTTTCAGCAGCGCCAATAATTCATTAAGGCTAAGGACAGCCTTGTGTAGAATTGATACCTTACTAAGTGCTAAGGATGTCTCTATATCGTTAAGTTTCATAGAAATAGTCCTAAAATTAATAATAAACGAATTAAATACACTAATAACATAGGATACAAGGAAATCCTTACCGTCTTTTCTAAGCTTTTCTTTAACCAGCTGTTCTATTCTGGTTAATCTATCATTCAAAATTTTAGTATTATCATCCATTTTTTTGGTAGAGTTTACGACATGGTCCAACATTTCTGATATAATAGTTATTTTATTAGAAATAGCATGTTCGTGGGTTTTTAGATTTGTTATCATCTCATCAAAATGGACCGCGTCTTCATGATCAGGATTACCTTGATCATTGAACCCAGTGGGTCAATAAGGCCGCGTTTAAATCTCTTGTTTGGTATTAATTGTTTCAGTTTTTCTATTGCTTCATCTCGAATATATTCCGCTTGAACTCTGTACTCGTTTACTTCGTAAAAATCAGAATATTGATTATAAGACGATAGGTTTTTGCAAAATTTGAAATATTGTTTCAAGTTGAACTGTAAGTCAGATGCTATTCCCTCCAGCTCAATTGTTTTAATAATTGTCCATTCATTGTGCTGTAAAAATGCTTGACCTAGTTTAACAGGCAGAACACCTGGGTTCCTGTCAATTTTCTGCACTTGAAGGCCCTGGATTTGGGGACCTTGGTTTTGAAGGGCCTGGGTCGTCGATATCCATACCATTAGGAGCAAGCGCCACCTGTGGAGGACGTTTGACATTTTTAATAGGAACCTTTGTGTCCCTGTCTTTTATTTTTACAGGCACTACATTTCGCTTCATTTCACCCGTTACAATAGCCTTGTGATATTTAGGTTTGTCTTTAGATTGCCGTTTGTTTACAGCTTTTGCGTAAATTGTTTGTCCTATTTCTACTCCCGGACTTAACTCACCTCCACGCTTTTTACTAATATTTTCCTTATTTTTACCCATTTTTTCTACTAAATGTCGATACAGTTCCTGTGTCCTTTTCCTATGATCTTTCACTAACTGTTGCCTATATGCCTTGTCAAAATCTATGTCAAATGCAGAGTTTACTTTGGTATAACCGAATACAACTTCAAAAGGTGTTAAGTCGGTGGCACTGTGAATACTATTATTGTATGCCATGATTGCATAGGTCATGATAGATGCAGCATCTGCATATTTCCTTTCATATTTAGCTATGCGATAAATTTCTATAGTTGTGCAATGAAAACGTTCGATCATGCCCACGGAGTTAGGGTTATTCGGTGTTCCAATATGTAATTTTATTTTGTGTAAGTCCGTTAATTCTCTCATTAAATCGTTATTACACAATCGTTGTTATCGGGATCACAACTGTTTTTTTGTGGAATCCCATAAAAATTAAAGTATTTCATCAATGCCCTGACTACTTCTGGTGCGGATCGAGACGGTACTTCAATGGCTTGGCCTAATTTGCTAAAGGCGTCTATTAAAGTGAGGTAATGCTTTGATTCTATATAGAATATGTCAATGAATATTTCTTGAAATGGCGCATTTTGAGTTTCAGTAAGTTGAAGTGCTGGTTTGATCGGTCTACGGTCATATTTAGTGGTTTTAATTGTTCGCATGAATTTATAATGGCTGCAACTGTCTCCTGCATGTCTGGCCAATGATAGTTTCGTCGGATTATTTTGACAGTTTCTGTAATGCCACGATGACATATTTTGCCCTCATGTAAATTTTTGATTATTAATTGTTGCTCGTTTTCATCCTCGACCAACACTCCACGTTCCGTACACTCGTAAAAATTAATGGTTCCCTTTTTTAAATAACGTAATTACGGCATTACTGAAATCTCTTCTGTGTTCCGGCTTTTCAAAATAAATGAAGTACTTTATTTTTGGCCTTATATGTCTTTTAAGGAATTGAGTAATTAATTCCAGATTATCTAATGGCAGGAATACTTCCAGAATTTTTTGTTGTTTTGTGGATAAATCTGTTACTTAGACATCGTTAATAAATCGGTGAAATACCAATATTTGATTCGGTTTCGTATCCACAGCTTCATTTAAAATTGGTATTCCTAATGAATCCAGATCTCTACCTGAGTGCACTGTATCAGTGGCACTAGAACTGGAATCAGAACGAACTAGCCATT
The DNA here is from genome assembly GCA_946251855.1 of Alsophila aescularia. NCBI lineage: Eukaryota > Metazoa > Arthropoda > Insecta > Lepidoptera > Geometridae > Alsophila > Alsophila aescularia. The sequence continues at coordinate 32,949,264 of OX276379.1, read as the reverse complement.
CCGATTCTTCTCTTAATATGTTAGAGTCAGTATCTGAAATGGTCATTGGACTGGCAGTTGCAGTTCTGTCAGAGTCAGATATCGTTATAGTTTTAGAGTCTTCAGTCTGCCGTCTTGACAATTTAGAAATTTCTCTAGTCACGTCTTTTAAATGTCTCTGTAGTTTGATTTCACTTTCATCTACATTAATAACCATTGAACTAGCGTCATCAGTTTCACCTGCACCTAACGCATTTAATTTGAGTCTAGACAACGCATCGGCGTTAGCGTTCTGGTGGCCATTTTTGTGTTTGATGTCAAAATCATATTCTTGTAGACGTAACCGCCAGCGTGTTAGCTTGCTACCAGGTTCTTTTAGTTGGTAAAGCCAAAGTAGCGGCTTGTGGCCCGTGACAATGTCAAATTTGTGGCCATAAAGGTAAGGCCTGAAGTGCTTCGTGGCCCAAACAATAGCCAGTAACTCCCTTTCAATAGCGCTGTACTTCCTTTCACTATCTGTTAACGTGCGACTAGCGTAAGCCACCGGCCTATCGGTACCTATTGCACCCTGCGAAAGCACAGCCCCAATTGCTACCTCTGACGCGTCCGTGGTCAATATAAAAGGTTTACTCATGTCAGGATATTGCAGAATAGGCGCATTAACCAACAATTCCTTGCATTTCTGAAATGCTTCCGTATATTTTTCGGTAATTTCCACCTTTTTGCCCTTTTTCAAACAAGCTGTTAAAGGCTGTGTTATTTTTTTAAGTCCTGTATAAATTTCCTATAGTATCCTATAAAACCAAGGAATCTTTTATTTCTGTCTGTCTGCGGGATAGGGTAGTTAAGCACAATTTGAATCTTGTCATTATTTGGTCGGAGTCCGTCATTAGTCAATGTATGTCCTAGATATTGCACCTCCTTACGGAGAAATTCGGACTTGTCTAGCTGCACTTTCAAATTGGTAAGTCTCAGTCTATCGAAAACTGCGCGTAGCTTCTGAAGGTGTTCTTGTTGCCCATTTGAATAGATAAGTATATCATCTAGGTATACTAGGCAGTGTATGCCTTGTAATCCCCTCAACACGTCATCCATTCCACGTTGAAATGTTGCCGGCGCCGTTTTTAAGCCAAAAGGCATCCGGAGAAATTCGTAATGGCCATTTTGAGTAGAAAATGCAGTTTTTTTGTCTATCTTGTTCCGAAATTTCAATTTGATGGTACCTGGATGAAAGATCTAGCGTAGTAAAGTAATTACTTTTTCCGAGTTTGTCGAATATGTCACATATATTTGGAATTGGGTATCTGTTGTCAGTTTTTATCTCATTTAGTCGGCGATAGTCAATGACCATCCTATATTTCATCTGACCAGAAGCGTCCAGCTTTTTAGGGACCAAGTGAACAGGAGCGCTCCAGGGTGAGTGTGATTTTTGTACCACATTATCCCTGAGTAATTTATCTACTTGCTCTTTGATCTCTTGAGCTTGCGCTGGTGCCTGTCTGTATGGTTTTATATAGATAGGGTCCTCGTTAACCGTCCTTATGTGGTGTTTAACATGATTAGTAAAGGTAAGTGGTAATTCTTCACAATGAAATATGTCTTTATACTCCTCGCACAAGTCACGTATCGCTTTATCTTCTTCTGTGTTAAGGTGATCTAGTCGCAATTTAGTCAAATTATTTTTTAGTTGTTCGTCTATGTCAATGTCAGTCATGTCAGTGTTGTAATTTAGGTCACATATATCAGTTTCATTTTTAATCTTTAAAACATTAAAAGGTTTCTTGATTGTCATAACAATATCGTTTTCTGATGAATTTTGAATAATCGTCGTGGCGAAATAATTCTCAAATCTTACTATCGCCGATGGCATACGGACATCATCATGAAATTGCTTGAAATTTAAAATGGCATCACCGTCTTTAAGATTCACGGGCAATTTCACTCGATGTTCAGTGCGTGCTTCAAAGTTAATCGTATGTTCCTGGTCGTATATAATTGGGACAATTGTCTCATTAGTCTTTAAAGTTTTATCTCCAAGATTTATATTAGCTTTGAGCTTTGACATCAAATCCCATCCTATCACACCATCGTATTTTTTATTGACATCGTATATAAAGAATTTATGATAGCTTTCATTGTTGAAAATCGCAAAAAGCGGAATGTTGACAACTTCATTATGGGAGCTAGAAGCATGTGTGCTTGTTACTGTGAATGGTTCATAGCTTTTTAGTGTAGCATAATATTCATTTGCTTTAATTGGGCTTATGAATGATCTAGTGCTTCCCGAATCCAACATGAATTTTCCGTCAATTTCGGGGACAAATATATATGGCAACTTTAGAGTAGCATGATGAATTTAGCTCAATTATCTCGGGACTTTTGGGGACTCCACTAAACAAAAATTTTCGGTATCACTTACTTCCTTCATTTTGTCGTATGTACACATGGGTGCTTCTTGATTTTTGTAGATCTCCACGTCTGCGGTGACGTCATAAGGTTGAGGCTGTTCGTCATATGTGTAGTATTCTAATCCTTCGTAGTTGTACGCGTATTCAGGGTTGTACGCATATTCAGGGTTGTACGCATATTCAGGGTTGTATTCACCTTCATTCATAGTGTACATCTCGTTTACAGGTACCTTTTGTGGGAGTGCTGCAGTTCTCATGGACACATCATTAGGATATTGCTGAGGAGGTTGGTAACCTTGAGGCTGCGGTGCTCTGTAGCCGAACTGTCCGATTTGAGGTCGAAACCCAAATTGGGGAGGTCTATAGCCAAATTGCCCTACCTGAGGCCTGTAGCCATTTTGACTTACCTGCATCTGAGGTCTAAAACCAAACTGTGCAGCATGAGGTCTCGGGGCAAACTGCTGAGCCTGTGGAAATCCGTTGTTAAAATTTGGTTTATAACCAAATTGATTTGGGGGTCGATAACCTAAATTGATAGGTTGCACTTGCTGTCGCATAGGCTGTTGGTTCGTAAAATGTGGTCGTGATAGAGACTGGTTCTCTGGTATGCCAAATTTGAACTGGGTTTGATGTAATAATGGCTTAAAGTTATTAGATGGTTGCTGTATCTGATTTTGAGGTCGACCTTGTAACATTTTTGAACGTAAATTATATTGTTCCTGGAAGTTGACTTCCTCCAGGACATGTTTAAGTGCGTCTTCTAACTTATTGGGATTTTTGAGTCTGACGAGACGTACCATGTGTTCAGGTAAATTATATAAAAACACATTTAAGGACGTGTTGTCATAAATTGTATGCTTTGCTAGTTTCATTTCCACCGAATTATTTTGATTGACTTTGGATAAGAGGATTGCGCGGACATCCTGGATCCGACCACAAAATTCCAGGTAGTTTTCGTTTTGTTTGATTTTTAAAGTTTCCAATTCGATGGCTACACATTCCTCACTTCGCGGATCACCGAAATGTTGGACAAGAACTGACCTCAGCTCGTCGTAAGTCTCAAATTCACTTCTTTCGCTAATTAATGACGCGGCTTTTCCCGTTAATTTACTGGTTACATAATGCATTAAGAATTAATTGCGTTGTACTGTGCCTTGATAATGGTGAATTACGTATTCACATTTTCGCAAAAACAAATTAAGTAATTTGGTATCACCGTTAAATTCCGGAATAAGCCCGAGTATCTCCCGTGGTATATCTAGGTCGGGGTTATGATGAACAGGTGCCGCTGCCGCATTTTGTTCATGTGCCATTTTGGCTGATAGTTACACACTTACACATAATAGATATTTGAAATATACAGTAAATGTTATACTGCGCGTAATTCGCAATAAGTACCAAAATTAAAATAGTCAGTTATACGACGTAATTTATTTTTAATATATGTATTGTATACCCAACTGTGCAATTTCATTCACTAAGGTACGTATTTAACTTAATAATACTTAAAGCTAAGTGCAATATTCGTCACGCAATAAAACTAGTTTACAAACTTCAAGGATATTATGACAGGGAAGGAAGTAGAAGGATTTCACTTTACTCACAGTCCGATCGCCATCATCCAGTTGTCCCGTGTTTCACTTATTTATTTGGTTCGTAGTATAGCCGACGTACGATTTTACTGGTTTTAAGTAGAAACCGCACTTTTCGCTGCCACTCGCGAGTTTTTCACAAAAATTCTCGGATATAACGAGCGCGAACTCTCGCGACAGCAGCAGCCGGCTATCCTACCGGCTGCGCCAGTTAACTTTCGGGAACGACGAAGAATGTTTTTAAAAACTATTAATTAAAAATACAAATTGAGGACTAACAAGATTTTATTGTTAATACCTACGAGTTTGTTTTATTGTTTATACATTCATTATTCGAAACGCTTATCTGTTTGCTTGCGCTACGTCTGGCCACCTGTACCGGCCCGTCTTGAACTCTGAACGCGTGCGTGGGCAGATGCTACGAAAGCATTATGGGTACTCTACAATAGAGACGGGAATATAACGAGATACATATCTTAGTTCATTTTCTTTTTCAGTATGGTTGGTGGCAACATGATCCAGAGCTATTATGCAAAGATTGGTATAAACCATATCCAAGATATCCTCTACCTGCTTCACCAAATTCAAGAATTCTTGATGCTGTTCGCAAAAATAATAAATATGCGACACTGTTTTGAATAAACAAAATAATAGTATATGAAGCACTTTAATTACGAAAATTGACACGTCCTTAATCCTTATGTGCATAAAATCCCTACAAAATATTTTTTATGTTATTTTTTGTGCCCAATTTGTTGTGGGGAATTTCGATTATGCTGATTAGTATCGACCTATAGATGAGAGGGAGCCGGAAATAATTTTATTTAAATACATTTGTGAGAAAACAACTATCTACTATACTGTCTCATATTGAAAAATACTCAAAAAGTGGTAAATTTATTGAAATTGAAATAAATTAATCCACACCAATGTATAAAAGTGAAATCTAGCTCTATGATCTCATCCATCGATACGACGATCTAAACCTCGTCAGTTGACGAACGTTCGGTACAGAGAGTGTACCTCCCGCGCCGTATTCGAAAGTTAACTTTTTTTGCTTCCGGGTCGTGCGTCACAGTTTTTTTTTATATTTGTTTTTTTTTCTGTTTATTGGACTATGGCATTTTATTGTATTACTACATGATATTACTAGTATCTTAGATTATCTAAAAGGAACAAAATTGAATAAAACGAAAACAAAAGTGTCAAGTGCAGTAAGCTCAAATTGTTGCCAAACCCACTTAACCTTTGTGCGCTTAGTCACAAAAGTAGCCGCGCGCACGTCAGCGGAACGATTTGTTATTTTATTATTATTATTTATATTCACATGGTACAATTAAATATTTATAATAATTGAAATAGCAAAACATAAAATATATAGAAATCTGTTTTATTTTATTCCCAGAGCACGAAAAACGCACTCAATAGAATGGAAAATATTAAAAGCTCTGTTCATTTTTATATTTAGGAAAATATTATCTCATTTGTTTAAGATATGGAGGCTCAATAAAATATAAATTACATATATTTATGTAGCCCAGTAAATAAGCTTTTCAATGAGGTATATATTGTAGCTGCTGGAATTTTCTCGTAATAAAGTACCACATCTTAACATCTCCAAAATAATTAATTAATAAATTAAATTTAAACCAGTCTACGGTTTCTAGAGTATACAGAAGGATAGGTTCTTAAAAAAGGAGACGTGGTACCGGCAGAACTTGAGTAACCACCCGTCGTGATGACCAATTTATTGTGTCAACTTCCTTGCGTAATCTTTTCCTCAAGTAAGTTAGCTTCAAAACAGAGCTAATAAAGTGCGTGGAGTAAACTTAGTGTACAAACATCAAGAAGGAGGTTAAAGAACACAAATAGAGAAAAGCAAATGGTCCTAAGTTGTCTACAGCTCACAGACAAGCTCAAATTTGCGCGTGAACACCTAAATTAGTCTGAAGAGCAATGGGCCTCCATATTAACTCCATATTAAATTCACGGATTAATTCACCGCCATTCGTTTACGCGTTGTCTTGTTTCTTTGTCTTTTAGACGGATCGTCCCCTTGAGTGAATGAGAAAGCTATTGTAAGATTGGCAACCTCGCATTGTCCGTGTGCTTCGTGCCGATTGTTGACCTCCTAGGAGGCCATAACATTGCAACCTGTGTGTATGTAAAGTGTAATCCTAGTGAAATATCTTTGGTAAGACTAGACATTCTAGCTAAATAATAAAACTATGTCGTGTTGTGCTGTGTTTTGTGCATCAAGAACAACAAAAGAAGGAGTAAAAGATCCGGAATTATCATTTTACAGGTATATCTTTACTGGCTATTATTATCCTAATTATCGAAGTTTCAAAGCAAAAATGTATTTCACATTAACGATACACATAATTAACATCATATAATTACCTCATGGTGATGATTAACTAAGCATTTAAAGCTTTAATCTAAGTTAATTAAATGCATTGTTTTCCACCTCCAGACTAGTGATGTTCCTACAGCGCTAATACGACCTTGTCGATGTTTGCTAAATCCATATGCTTACTGAATCAATATTATTAAGTGTACCATTGACCGTTTATTCTTCTTTCGCTGAATGGATTTGGATGATATTTTGTAAGGAAGGATGTTGACTGGGGTATATTGGGCACAACTGTACCAGCTTGACCCACGATTTTAGGAAAGCGGGTGGGGGCAACAGGTAGGGGTAGAGAGTGGTACCTCCCCTGAGAGTGGGAGGGGGAGGATCTCCCCGCTCTGAGATATGTTTTTTTTTTTTTCGATGCTTCTGTTAAGTGCTGTTTTTTTTAGGTTAGTAGGCGAAGGATCCCTCCTTCACCTTCTAACCTAAAGCAAAGCAAGCAAAAAAACATATCTCAGAGGGTGGGAAGATCTAGCCCCCTACTCTCAGGGGGGTTCTTCACCCTCCCTTCTCCCCGCTCCCTCCTTAAATCGTGGGCCAAGCAAGTACAGTGGCCCCTCAAAGTGCCAGGTGTCAAACTGACAGGTGTCAACCTCATGGGTGCAATAAGGAGGGATTTATTTGAAATTTCATTCCTGAAGAAAGGGTGATGGTGTTTGGAAAATTTGCACGCGGGCAACACATCTAGTATTATCTAGTCTTATTATTTACTTTTGTATAGTAAATAATAAGTCTCAGAAATCAGTGGATAAAAGCTGTAACGTGCGAAAATTGGAAGCCGACTAAATACTATATATCCAGATTTGTGACTGGATTGTCAATAAAGAAACTTAAAACAGATGCAGGACCTATAATTTTTGAAGAATATCCGATATATTATCAACCGGTGGATAAAAAAAGAAAATAGTGTGAACACAGAAATGAAAACCTGGATTTGACTCCTAGGAAACGGAAGAGGATAGAAGCGTGTGGAGTGAAGTCAGAAGATCTTCCTACAACTCCCATGCGCGCAATGAATGTTTTAACAATTTCTTATATTTTTCAAGTGTTGGTTGAAGTACCTGTTTTACAACAATTTCTTATGCAATATGACTGATACTTTGCCACTTTACTTCGAAGTAACAGAAGTCAGCTTTCCATCAAATGATTGCTTTAGATTGTAGGATTGTAAATAAACCACCACCAGCCGGCCACCATGCCGATTTCAAATCGTTCAGTTCAGTGTGCACGACCATACGAGAAAACCATATATCTAAAATCCTAAACCCTTTGTTGCGAGTTGCGGCATCCAAATTAACGGAATGCGTTACCGGTGGTCATCTATCATAATATGTATGTCGCCACGAACCCCACAATAATAGGTATCTCTACCGATACGATAACAACCGATAAGCTGTTAGCCTCCTCTTCAGTCTGTTGTCTGCGGAAATTGTGCAAGGCTCTTTAGAGTTACTCTCACGTATTATTGTAAGTATTTCATGTGGTTTGCCTAACAAAAGTCAAGTGTAACTTATTGTAGATATTATAGCGTTCTCCTCTCGAGTGTCAATGTGATAAGTATTTATTAAATTTATTTAGTAATTAATTTGTATTATTTAATAACTTGCCTTACCTTGTCCATAGAATCCAAAAAATAAGAAGTTATCGTATTTTCTTATTTTCGTAATTTCTGTTTAGAATTAGCTCGATTTAATACAGTCAAATTAACACTTCATGAATCTGTCTGAAAACGTTAAACATTGTTATGATAACAACACTGAAAAACTGCTACTTACGAGTATTATTAAATTATTTTTGCATGTTCTGTAAAGTAAATATTTTAGCATAAATATTATTTCCTATATTTTCATGTTCTGCAGTTTTGTTTAGATATGTTTTTATCGATATGGTCGGCACAAGCGATCACTTCCCGAATCACGCACACTAATGCAGATTTGGAAACTCACACCAACATAAAATGGACATGCTACCCAAGCTTAAGCTCCATCCATTCTGATACTTAATCTGTGGTGGCAACGTATAGATCTACAGCGTTTTCTTAATACTCGCATGGCTGCGTTTTGTTCTGCTGTATTTAAAATTAATCGCCTAGATCGGTTTTAGTGCTAGATTACGTACTGGATGCTGTATGTTAGATTTCAGTGCTTATGAAAATCGTGCCAATTCTAACACCGAAAGCGCTAAGTTGAGTACACTGGGTCAGTGACCCTGACTGCAAAGTCTTCTTATTTTTTTTATTACGATGGTTTCTGCGGAGGCTCTGGCCTACTAGCAATTTCACCAATGTCAAGTATAATTTATTAAAAGTATTATCAAATCACAGTCAATAATTGACAAAGTCAGGAATCAGTAAAATTGTGGACAATTTACTCGAAACTTCCTGGAGGGTTTTGAAAACATCACAGTCACGTTTTCTGAATTTTTATTGCACGTTAACGAACACATAATAATTAATATTCCATCAATATTACACATTAACGTACTCGAAAAAACACAAGTAAGAGGAAAATTAAAAATTAACAATATGACAGCTTGAATATTTCAAAAAACTCCGACTGCAAAGTCAACACAAATACTTTATAATTTTTGAGTCAACAGTCGCCGCGGGGTAGTATTTATATACTCTTTGGCCGCGGGTATGAATCTCGCAAGTTGCATACATTTGATGATGACAAATGTTTGAACATTTGATGATGACAAATGTTTGAACATTTGATGATGACAAATGTTTGAACATTTGATGATGACAAATGTTTGAACATTTGATGATGACAAATGTTTGAACATTTGATGATGACAAATGTTTGAACATTTGATGATGACAAATGTTTGAACATTTGATGATGACAAATGTTTGAACATTTGATGATGACAAATGTTTGAACATTTGATGATGACAAATGTTTGAACATTTGATGATGACAAATGTTTGAACATTTGATGATGACAAATGTTTGTCACAGAGTCATAGATGTACAATTTGACCAACTTATCTGTAAACGGGTAACGTGAGCGTTGCAAATGAGACCCTCATTCGTGGCGGCTGTTATTCCTTTTTTTGTCACTTCACAGATAGGTTGGTCGCCCTGTATATTACATTAAAATTACCTACTGTAGTCGTGAAAAGATGACAGAGAGACAAGAGTTACTTTCGCATACTCTGCGTTCGAGATGATGAGATGGCGTTGTGGGCAGTTTCGAAATGTACATTTTTAACAAGCCGTTTTCTTTTGACACTACGGATCCTTTCCAAACTGAATGAAAAACGACCCTATCCCTGAGGAATTAAGTCGATTTTCCTATGTCAACATGTCGTCCAAACTTGCAAAACGACCGGTGATCGAAAACGTTCAGAACGCCAATTTCGCCTAAAAATGGCCAAAGGGAACGCCAATTGTGATCATATTGTTACGAGCTGGGGTTCGGATAAAATTAATGTACGCTAATTACACCAAAAATTAACACCTTTATTCGAAAAACCACAAAAAGAAATTAATCCAACAAATAACACTTAAACTCTCTAACTCTACTGTACACTCTTATTATCATTGAATACTCGCTTCGAATCACTTTGATCGTTTCGTTCCGAAATCCAAGTCAATACTGTCCCAGGCAGTCGATGCGCGCTCTATTTATACCGCGACGGACATTTCCAGAAGGTACTCGGAACTACTCGTATGTACTAACAGTAGTTGGTAGGTATTTGAACTTTCAAGGTCCGCGGCGTTTTTGAGTTGCCACGGCGCGCTGCACCCGTAGGTATATACCTACCGCGCGCTCTGGAAACTACTGTAGCTCTACTAGTGTGTTCCAGAATGTTCCTTTAAATGTAGGTATTGCGTCATTTTAGTACCTACTGTTTTTCTAAGAATCGACCGGCGTAACAATATTTAGCGTATTTAACCGTTAATTAAAATTAATCGCCAATTGTTACAAAACGAACGCTCCTTTAGTGAGCGATTTTTTTTTTGTTTGTTTCATTTGTCAAAGTCAGGTCAGTCAAATCAAATTTCAATCTTTCTTTCATTTGTCAGATATTGAACTGAGAGGAGGTCGTTTCGGCGAAAATGTCGTAAGTAAATCTTAATTTATCTTTAAAATCGCCTTTTAATTGGAAACCATATTCTTATTTTCACGTACCGTAATCATAATGCAAGAACTATCTTGTGTTATTTGATGGTTTGTCACTATATACGTGCTATAACCTCTTCACATATTTCATATGTTTACGTGTTTCAGGTCAAAAGTATCACGTGATACACTCTACGAGTGCGTAAATGCCGTCATCGACGCATCAAAGGCGAAGAAACGTAACTTCTTGGAGTCTGTCGAAATACAAATCGGTCTGAAGAACTATGACCCCCAGAAGGACAAGCGTTTCTCCGGCACCGTCAAGTACGTTTACCTGGAGAGCGCATTTTTGTGGGATGCTTCGTTTTAGATCGTTGATGAAATTCCACCAAATTGTGTCTGGACAGGGAGTCGGGCTATGCCTGACGGGACTTTACCCACAGTCTTTAAATAAAGGGTAGGTAGGCTTCGGCCTACCGATAACTTTAGGCCGGTGAAGTTACTTGGTGAGGTATGCTTCATTTCATAATTATTAACATGTGCTCAAACTAAATGTATAATTTCCAACCTCATTTCATGACGTTTTATTTGGTCTGTTGATATAGAAGAAAAAAGGTATTTATTTGCTAGGTGTGAAGAGATAGATCTTCCCATATAAAGGGAAAGGATCAAACTACAAAACTATAAATGTGATGTTCCAAATTGCATGTATTATCTGTCGACATTGATGACACAACTTCCTCTGATTCGTTTACTATTAATATCCGATGTGTGTAAGAAGTTTATAGTTTACTAACATATATAACCATTTTGTAGGCTTAAGTACATTCCGCGGCCCAAGATGCAAGTGTGCGTGCTTGGAGACCAGCAGCACTGTGATGAGGCCAAGTCCCTGGAAGTGCCTTGCATGGATGCCGAGGCTCTCAAAAAGTTGAACAAGAACAAGAAGCTTGTGAAGAAACTGGCTAAGAAGTGAGTGTTATTGCTTTTTTATGTACAACAATTTCTCCAAAATTTGGGGCCGATTGGCTATTTTTATTTGAGGGGTGCCTTTGAGTGTTTTGAAGGCAGAAGCTGAGCGCTCCGCAGGCACTTCTCAGTATAATCACAGCAAAGCAATTTATTGCAATGTACCTCCACATCACATTACGTGATTCCAGAGCTTTATTTTACACATAACTTTCAAATATGTTTTCTTCTTTAAATTATTCAACATAGTTATCATGACATGACCATGAGTACTAACATAATAATGTGATAAATTTCAGATATGATGCCTTCCTTGCATCAGAATCCCTCATCAAGCAGATCCCACGTCTGCTGGGTCCTGGTCTGAACAAGGCCGGCAAGTTCCCTGGTCTCCTCTCCCACCAGGAGTCTATGACGCAAAAGATCGATGAGGTCAAGGCCACCATCAAATTCCAGATGAAGAAGGTATGTAAATTCAATGTTATCTCATTTTTTTCAGGCAGAGAGCAATTTTCTATAAGAATTCAATCATAATTTTTAATAAAATGACATCCGCAAGTATGCTTTTTCAGTTCAAAAGTCTTTGTGACGTCACATAAAAGTAAACAAAAAGGTGTTGCTTTCTAGTATAAGAGATTCTGTTTTCAGGAAGTGACGCTAAATTTATGTCAATGCCTACTCACAATGTTGTACATCTATGTTTGCTATTTATTACATGACCCATGTAATTAAAATTATTAGAGATGTTTTTTTTTTACCTTTTGTTAAAATTAATAAGTATTTAGTCTTCGATGACAGCAATCCGGGATATATTTTGACAGTCAAATAGCCTATTGTATATTGCATTATTTATAAATCTATGATTGTCGCAAGGATAATATCAAGAACTAATTCTGTCAAAATGGCTTCTTACTCTACTGGAACTTGTTACTAGCCTCAACATGATTTTAATACAATATGGGGTCTATTAGAGCACGGAATAATATCAAAATTTTATTTTGATCATCCTTTATCACAAGTCGCAGCATAGTCTCAAGGAAGACAAAAAATAGTGATGTAGTCATGAAAAATCTTCATTCAATGCAATTTGATACATAGAAATATTGAAATTTGTATAAATCCTATATGTGAATAGACCCCAAGTTGTATCAAAATCATGATTTCAAATTGCAAAACATTAAAAAAACACTAGGTTTGACTTTTTGTACCAAAATATAGAACATCATATTTACAATCATTAAATCCATAATAATTTCCTTTTCAGGTATTATGTCTTTCCGTGGCGGTAGGACATGTGGATATGACTCCCGATGAGCTTGCACAGAATGTGCATCTTTCCATCAACTTCCTCGTGTCCCTGCTGAAGAAGCACTGGCAGAACGTCCGGTCCCTGCACATGAAGTCCACCATGGGCCCACCCCAGAGATTGTACTAAGCTGACGGAATATATTGACTTTATTTAATTTTTGCTGTTTTAATTTTATTTATTAGGGCTAAATATTTCATATTAAGGTGCAATGTTTCACTCTGCGTGCCAAATTCAAATTTTCTTGCGTTTTTTCTCAGTTACAGTTTAATTACTCATCATGAGTTCATGAAAACTTATTTTGTGGCAATAAATAGGTTGTGTCAAGAAATTACGGTTAAAATGATCACCTAGATAATATTGGTTTAGCTACCAATGTCAATAAGCTGAATTTCATTTAGGTTTAATGACAAATATACTTATACTAGCACTCACCTTGGTTTTTGGTTGGTGTAATTTCTTAATACAACCTATTTATTGCCGCAAAATAAGTCACATTTGTAATTGACAAAAAACGCAAGAAAATTTCATGGCTTTTATCATAGTTTGGCAGTGGCAGTGCTATCAATGATTTGGGAATGTTGCCCACTGATAGGTAGCAGTATGTATTAGTATTTGCGAACTGAATCCATAGGTACTAAAATTATAGTAGCGAAAGTAACTTTGTTACCTATTCACGGTCGAACTGATCTTGATGAAATTTGGTATGGAGATAGTTTGAACCCTAAGGAAGGACATTGGATATGTACCTACTTCATTATCCCTTCAGACCCGTGTCCGTCACTACAGCCGTCCATTTGTTTGTACGCAGCCCAAAACTTCCCAAGCTAGTGCCCAAATATGGCCATTAGCTCTCGATTACTTACAAGATATTTCAATTCAAAGGGTGGCCTGCCGGGGTGACGCTGCGTTCAGCGCGTCGATGTCGACGAGCCGAATCCAGCGAACAGATTTAAATGAAACATGGCTCGGCTTTTAGTTCTCGAAATAATAAGCGAAACTGTCAGACAAAATTACAATCGAAGTAGTGGTTTATGAGAAAACCATCTTATAAGGGTGGTCAGCCAGGATGACGCTTGCTTCAGCGCGCTAACTCTATAACAACAAAACGAGTGAATCAATATTCTTCAAATTAAGTGGAGCTGCAGTTCTCCAATTGGTTCCCTTTGTGCCCAAAAATCAGTCGTGTAAGTTCAGTAGTTTTTGCCCGTTCGAGGATCGAAAGGTGGCCTGCTGGGGTGACGCTAGCTCTGGCGCGCTACCCTGAAACTCGACAACGGCTGTGCCTACAGCTTTGAGATGTAAACCTACAATTAGTTCCCGGTGAGATGGTCTTTGTGCCCGAGAATTGGACATCTACCTAACGAACTTTACGAGAAAAAAGCTATCATTACTTTTTGCACACCTTATCGTAAGTACCTCCATTAGAAGGTACTCGAAGCTACAACTGTCCCTTTCTAACATGAAATATTTGTCATTAGCATGAATGAAAGCGCATTAGGCACGGATATTACATTTAGCCGGCTAATATTAGATGTACAATGAAGTAAAAATGGATTTCGCGTAAAGTGACACATATCATGTAGCTGCGTTTCCAATCTTCACGCGGCCGGGCCCCGGGCGTAGGTACCTAGACCTAAGTAGAATTTATAATGTTACCAGTAGGTACATAAATTACATTATTGAAATACAACAGATTTCGGAATAAATAAAGAACCATTAGAATAAATAATTGAAAATAGAAGGTATAAAATTTAAAGTAAATATAGTTATAGCATGTAGACTGATGACCATATTTTAAAACTAGCTATATTCGTGGCTTCGCACGCGTGGTCATTTGTCTAAGTTAAAATTACGCTATGTACTATTCCAAGACCTAAAATCCCAATATAACAACATTTAATCAAAATTCCTTCAGCCGTCAAAAAGATTTTATCGACTGCTCGGCTTCTTTTAATCGGATTAAGATGTCAAGTACACCAGTTTTTAAGTCAAACCATAAGCTATCCAAATATCAAAACCGCATATCAATCGATCTAGTAGTTTTTACGTGATACGCGAACAAACAAACATACAGACAAGCAGATGGAGAAACAGACATGATTTTTGAAATGTTATGTATGTTCAATTGCTTATTTTAAATGCCCTAGACTATTTTTTTTATTATCTTTGTACAGACCTTTTTATACTTAAAACTTTATTATAAGTACTTATAGATGTCATCAGCATCAAAATCCGATGTCCTAACTCAAGTAAAAAAAAAAAACAATACCAATCAAATCATACCAAGTTTCATTTGAATTTATTCAGTAGTTTCGGCGTGATGCGTTGCCAGGATACAAAGAGACAAAAAGTTAAAAATTAAAAAATATACAGTTTTGGCTTCAGTATTGAATTTATAGCAGCCTCCAAAAATAAATACAAAATATCATCAATGTACAGAATTTGGACCCCTATCCTGCAGGAACCCTTTATTTTTTCGGCATTGAAAGGTGTTCTCAATTTTCACCCATCATATAAACTATGACTGTGCCAAGTTGCATCAAAATACATCCAGTAGTACGGTACGTGTTCTGATGATGAAAATACAACAGTTTTGGCTTCAGTATTGAATTTAGAGAACAAACCAAAAAAAAAAACTTCCAAGTACAGAATTGGACCCGTCTTTCACTTGGATTTGTGAATATCTTCCATGTCATAATCCCCACCAGGTTATTCCCACCGGTGGGGATATTAATAATCTTCAAAAAAGTTATCCCGTTCTCCCCAAACGTTTAAAACATTTTTTCATGTGGATACAGATAATATCTTGCGTAACTTTAGTAGGTACCCTACTAACAATAATGCATGGCTAGTATTGCACAGCCAATTCATTTACAGGCTTCTAAAGATTGGAGGTGAAACATGAGCTCGTGACGGTTTTGTATGACCGGTAATCCTAGCCCAACCATAGACAAAGATGGAATCTCTCCTTGATGCCTCGTTTGTGTAGGCACGGAATAGAAAAACAAGTGGAAGTGCAACGTGTGCGGGGGACGTGTGCCACAGTTATACACAGGGAATCCTAACTTGCATACAAATATTTCGTAGGTAGGTAAAAATAAAATTTACTCCTTGAAGCAGTCGTTAACGCATTATTTTCAAATTTAACTCATAACTTTAAATCATCTCAATAATACACACCCAATTACAAGAAAGGCTTGTTAGTAGTGCAGTATAGGACTTTTATTTTATTTGTTTTTGGTGACATCGGTCCCAATGTACGTGGCGTAGTGTACCACTTCCACTTGTTTTTTCTATTCCGTGGTATAAGCGAATGTCAGAAACAAACTATCACCGAACCAAATCGGCCAACCTCGACTCCACGTGGTCTTGTCTGCCCTATCCTAGTGTTTTTATAAAGCCAAAAGCACTGGGGGCAGGCAGACCTATCCGTTGTAATACAGCGCAGGTACCAGCGGGAACCTGAGCAGTAGAAGCTGGTCGCCGAAGCTGCGGAGGCGAGTGCTTTGTTACGCAAGGGCGGAGGGGCTGCACATCCCGCAGCGCTGGTGCAGCCGCTATTCATAATCTGTGTTAAAGGATACTGGAACGTGCAAACTTTGACCAAGACATTTCTATTTAGTCTGTGGTATACACGGATTATCGACTGTACATTATCGCCAGTGCAAAAAGTGTCCGGCCCGCCTTAGTTTCCAATAATGCACACCTTGCTAATTCATGAAGCTTCCTTTTCCTGGCTGCGAATTATCGCCTGTACAATGATTTTGTACAGCCACGAGCTTATTGCTCGTGGCGATAATGTACAACCAAGTATTGTACACCGTGATAATCCCAGGCCAATTCATGGAATATTGGTCGCTAATTATTGGCCGTACAATACAGGGGTCTCTTTTTGCTCGTTTCTCGAGTAGAGATACGTGCCATGGTAAATACCAACCTATCTACCCAGTTCTTTGGATACGTACCCGTACCGTCTGTAAATTTGTTACGTGATTTCACGCAGGAGCATAATCACCGTAAGTTCAATATGGCGGCAATAATGACGTCATCTATGACATCACACGCGATATCGTCAGTCTGTCGTTGGCGCGCTTATGCTGAATTGGACCGCTTGTGAGTGCGATAATATCGATTATGGCCTGATTCGGACTGCGCCGAACGTGCAAATGAGGCTTTGACTATGACATTTCTGTTTAATCTGTTATGTACACGGATTAATTGCTGTACATTATCGCCCGAGCGAAAAGTCTCCAACCCGTATTTCACAACCACTAATGCACACCCTGATAAACAATGTACATCAAATGGCTTCTTTTTTTCTGGCTGCAAATTAACGCCTGTACAAAATTAGCTTGTGTTGATAATGCACAATCCGTATGGTACTCGCAGACGTAATTAGCCTTTTATGCGCCCGGTGCGAGCTGCTATAAATATTTTCTAATCAAAACCGGTTCTGACAATAAAATGGATTCTGCGCCCTGTGCCTGGGCACCGCTGGCACCACCCTAGTTACGGCACTGATGGTACTGTGAATACCCTGATATCCAAGGTCAGTCAACGGAATATTGGACGCCAATTATTGGCTGTGCATTATTTGGTCTCGAATTATAGGCCGTATAATAAAGGGTCTCTCTAAATTCCTCTTAAGGGGACTGTAACGCCATTTTTGGCAGCTCAGTTAAAATGAACCAAGCCAACACGTGACCATACCACCAACCAACGTGATCCAAATTTTTCCTTTAGAAAATTACCTATTCAATAATACTTTTATGTTTTGGCTAAGGTGTTCATTCTTTATCATATAACATATAGTAAAATTATACCAAATGAAGTGATTACAAGTAAAACTTGATTTAATATATTAATACTTTTGTCTTGCGAGGACTGTAACGCCATCTATTGGTAGATCAATTGAATCAAACCCAATCACCAACTACTTACGTGATCTAAATTTTTCCTATATAAATAATTTCATAACAAGTAATGTTTTCGCTAAGTAGGCGTTGATCCTAAAATCATAAAAATATAATACCAAATAAAGTGATACATACCAAAATACTTTATTTAAATAAAATTTTACTAGTTATCACTTTTGAACGTGATTGTACACATTGTATCATCCGGCCAAAATGGAAATCCAAGCTTCCATTATAATAATTAATGGTAGCTTTTTTCTAGTAAAGTTCGTTAGGTAGATGTCCAATTCTCGGGCACAAAGACCATCTCACCGGGAACTATTTGTAGGTTTACATCTCAAAGCTGTAGGCACAGCTGTTGTCGAGTTTTAGGGTAGCCCGCCAGAGCTAGCGTCACCTTTCGATCCTCGAACGAGCAAAAACTACTGTACTTACACGGCTGATTTTTGGGCACAAAGGGCACCAATTGGAGAACTGCAGCTCCACTTAATTTGAAGAATATTGATTCACTCGTTTCGTTGTTATAGAGTTAGCGCGCTGAAGCAAGCGTCACCCTTTGAATTGAAATATCTCGTAAAGTAATCGAGAACTAATGGCCATATTTGGGCACTACAGAGCACTTGAGAGCACTACAGTTTGGGAAGTTTTGGGCTGCGTACAAACAAATGGCCGGCTGTAGTGACGGACACTTCAGTCCCTGGCCTGACATACTCCTGGCCGTACCCCTGGGCCTTGTTTCATAAAACTTACAATTATAGTTTACAATTACAATTTAGTGTAGATTGATGCATATGTTAGAGTGTTACGTGTAAATATGAATTTTGCTAGAAGATAAACTTCAGTGCACACTAAATTGTAATAGTAAACTACAATTGTAAGTTTTATGAAACAGGGCCCTGGTGGTACGGTGGATCTTTCAAAGTGAAACGTATCATTGCGATGAACTAGTCTGCGTGGACGAGAGCACAAAATCTAGATTTAGGTATGTATGTATTAATTATATTGTTACTTACCCGTGGCACAACTGCCTGACACTATCAGTTGTGCCTTGGGGAACTGCTTTCTGTTGTGCAAAGTGGGAAATATTACCAAAACTACTAAGTGCTTCAGAGGGCATGTTAAGCTGTCGGTCCTGACTGTTAGTGATTAATAGCAGACGTTAAGCCATTGTTAGAAGCCTTTGGGTGGCCTGACAAACTCACACCAGAGGCCCAGCACTACTACATACGACAACTAAACAAAAAACCAAAACTACTACATACCAAATTATTTTGGTAGTCGCCAAAGGGTTGATTCTGCCCATTATTTCAGAGAATCATGTCGGCGACTTTCGCCCGCACGTGCGGTACGACAAAAGGAGTTTTCGTGCCGCCGACAATCTTTTCCAACTTGTATTTGAAGCCGCCGACAGCAAAGCCGCTTTGGTGGTAGACTCTTAATTCTCTTAGAGGTTGAATCACCTACGCCTTTTAACCCCCGAACTCCAAAAGAGAGGGGTGTTATAAGTTTAAGTTTTTCATTGCATGTATCTGTGTGTCTCTCTGGCATCGTACCTCCCAAACGAATGGGCCGATTTTGATGAGGTTTTTTTCTGTTTTAAAGCTGATGTGATCGAGATGGTCCTTAGCTATAATATGGGTCGGGGGTTATGTACATGTTTACCCGACTGCACGGAGGGTTATGTGTTTGGGATGTATGTTTGTACGTTTCTTAGGCGCGTCCCTAAACTACTTGATGGATTTTGATAAATGAGGTATCAATGGATTCGTCTTGATCACGAGAGCGCTTTAGGATACACGAGTGCCAAGAAAACGAATATGGCCGTTTACAGCTGCCATATTGTATTTCCGACGGAACAAAAAATACCAAAATTTAAAAGACCATTTCAAAACAATATGTAGGTAATACTTATAACTAAACAGTAGCAACTGTCTTCTAAGCTTCTAACAAAATTTTGTGTTTTGGATTATTCTAGTTAATGTAATGTAAATACTATAGTCTAATGTTGCAATTGCAACTATTAAAGTATAATAAAAAAGAAACATTAAATTAATATAAATAATAGCTGCGCCCGGCGGTTTCACCAGCGTGCCTCAGGAACCGTGCATTTTTTCGGGATAGAAAGTAGCACATGTGTTAATCTAGGGCATTAAGCTACCACTATACCAAATTTCATCTAAATCCGTTCAGGGGGTCTAGTACAAGTTTTAGAAAACGAAATTTAGTTTCGTTCCATACATTTTATTTAGTTCCTACTAGTTTCCGCTAGAGGCGCTGCCAGTAATGAAGAAGTAACAAACATGCACACACACCTTAACATACATACAAACTTTGGCCTTTATAACATTAGTGTGATTATTTTTACGGGCGGTGAGCACGTTCGCAGTCGGGTTTTTTGTATTTTTATAATTTACTCAACGTTGTTTCTATAAGCTTGTAATTGTGATGGCCATCTAGTGAGCTTTTGGAGAACTAACATAGTTCCCCTAAAATCATTAGATGGCGGTATACATCAAAAGTTCCTTCATTCCTTGATCAAAAGAAAGGAAACCTGCACACTCTAAAATTCTGCTTGGGCCCAGTAGCTGTGCTAGTAGTTCCATGATGGAACTAGTGGGGAGAAAGAACACCTGTTCCATGGTAAAAAGGCATGGAAAAATTAAGTCCCAGTAGTAGCTAGATCTCTATCACAGTCTATAAATACATTGTGACATTTACAAGGTACTGAAGAAGACGGCGTATTATAAAGTGATTTCTGACAAAACATAGCAGAATTAGAATCCCGACACGATGAGACAAAGAGAGTATATTGAAAAGGGCATATTTATATCTTAGTCCTAGATTTTAGTTTATTTCATGAAGTTACTTCAGTACATTAAGTATTTGGTTTTGTATCAGTTACATCATAGGTATACTTTTAGTCGAATAATTTGAATTTGTTTCTCTAGTCGTAGTAGAGTGGTTAAAAGTAAAAATGGAAAACTAAAGCTATGGAAATACTGGGACACGTAATTTTATAACTTTACAAATGTTAAGTTCCATGGGGCAAGTGGGCCTTTTTACACGACTGCCCAAAAAAAAGAAGTGTAATGTTTTTATTACTTAATGTATTTTGTTTGCATGTGAGATTCTTTATACCACCATAACTTTTGAATGCCTAAACAGATTTAGACGTATGCGATATCTTTAGAAACCATTTTTTTTTATCTCTGGCCACTATCAAATGAGACAAAATAAAAATACAAATTTTAAATATGGGTATCAAATTGAAAGCCTTAATAAGAACATTCCAACAGTATATATGTTTTGGGCAGGGCAGGCGTGTTTTTTTTAATATATTTTTTAAAACTGACATGGTCACGTACACTATAAGTATAATCATAAGAAACGGGATACAACAATACAATACAACAACACTTTATTGCACATCAAGAAGAAGGTAATATATAGGATAAACTCATGAAATGAAAGGTACAATGGGCGGCCTTATTGCTATATAGCAATCTCTTCCAGGCAATCTTTACCATGGATATTGAGTTCCCGATATTTCGGCACTGTTGCAAGCGCCGTAATCACGGATAACTGGTGGAATAGTAATATAAATAGTATCCATGGTAAATATCCCGTTTCTTATGATTATACTTATAGTGTTCTTTTTAGCTTTTAAGCTAGTTATTTTTTTCCACTAGTTCCATCATATTTAAGTACCTAATTTAAGTTCCATGGAACTAACTGGTGATTTTATTTCCCCACTATTTTCATCATGGAACTACTAGGAACAAGTGAAAAAACAATCGGATACAGAATTACAATAACGCAAAAAAAAAACTTTACACCTGAGTATGGCGATACAAGGGAAGAAGTTTAAAAGTCTATGTATGTATGTGGATGTTCCACCATAGCGTAGCTCCTATTGGCCCGATTTTGAAATAGGCTATTTTTTTTACTCTAATAAGGCAAATCAAAAGAAGGGTTATGTTTTCAAACTTAAAACTTGGTCCGATTTTGACAAGCGAGGTATCAATTGATTCCTCTTTATCGCAAGTGTCATATGTTATTTTTTACCCGACCGTAATCGGGTTTAAGTTTTTGGACAGGCGTCTTGTTCGTACTCGTAAATCAACCTGTCACTGACCCGGAACTCTTACGAAGAGAATAAACCACTACCGAACAAGTAAAATAATGAAACCGCGCAAGATGTAGATATAGAAAGTGTGTTATTGATATTGTTGGTAGAAGAAAAGCCTATAATTTGGGATAAAACGCTGGAGACATACAAATATCGTGCTATTACAAAAAATGTATGGAATAAGATGCTAACCGTTCTTATTCCCGGTTTGGAATTATATATATGAAGAGGAAAACGGAAGCACTATGTTCTTAGACATAGTATTAAATGAATTTTAGTGTTCACTTTTTAACAGATACGAACTAAAAAGAAGTAAAACTAAAAGTTAAGATAGATAATAGATATATATCCTTATAATAAAGCAATTAGTACGAAAAGACTGTACAGAGAAGCTAATTTAAAAAGAATATGGTCTAGGGTACCTACAAGAACAAGAATACTTATAACATTTTTAAAATCGTGTCTGTCTGTATTGTTGTTCACGCATAACGTAAAAACTACTGGACCGATTGCGATGCAGTTTTAACTAATAGCTTAGGGTTTGACTTAAAAACTGGGGTACTTGGTATCTCAATCTGATGAGTAGAAGCCGAGCAATCAATAAAAAAACTTTTTGACGGCTGAAGTAATTTTGATCAAATGTAGGTATATTGGTGTCTTGGAATACATACACATAGATTGCACATAGATTACTTTTAACCTAGAGAAATGACCACGCGTGCGAAGGCCCGGGCACAGCTAGTACTTATAATAAAGCAGTAAGTACCAAAAAATCTGTACAAAGAAGATAATTAAAACTTTTGATACTTAAAATAGGCTACTGAACAAGAATATATCATTTTTTATAATCATGTCTGTCTGTATGTTTGGTCGTGGACCATGTAAAAACTACTGGGCTGATTGCGATGCTGTTTTTACTGTTGGATAGCTTATGGTTTGACTTAAGAACTGGGATACTTGATATTGTAAATTGTAATCCAATTATATAAAACTCTTTGAGCGCTGAACGAATTTTGAAGAAATACAGTATATTGTATTTTATATGTACTTTTGGTCCTGGAATATCAAGTATGGGCTCTTTTAAAAGAAATATCCTTTCTGGCACAGCAGCTGCTAGTAGATAAATAATTGTATCAAGTGGTTAAACCTATAGTTACCACAAAAATGCGTTTGGTATTTTGTGCCTATACCTACCTTAGTACCTATACCTACCGTGCCTGTATACAGGCAGGGCGGTCGCACTCCGCAACAAGTACAAATAAATTCAAGAACCCAATATTCGGGTCCGTTCAGTCGAGTGTCAAGCGTGCGCTCGATGACTCGCGCACCTTGTACTTAGCGATAGAGCACCTACTTACGTAAAGTTATTAACAAACTTCATTCGTGTTTTAATTATGAGTACCAAGAAGAAAGCTAGAAAGCACTGCATAGCATTCGGCTGTTTGAATAGTGATAGAAATGCCGAGTTGTCATTCTTTACGAAGCGTAAAGAATGAAGGAACTTTCAAAGGATATTGAAAGGTAATAAATTGTAATACCTATAATAGGTCCTAGTTATGTAGTTAGATATTGTTTTTTTTATTAAGTAGGTTCCAATAGTTTTATGTTATTTCATTTGTGTTCCATACCGAAGCTACGCATATTTAAGGTTATTCCGCGCAGAAATAAAGTCGTTTATTAAATCGATCAACGTAATTTTATAATTGATTATAGTAGGTATTGTTGATCGGAAAATGAATTACTGTGCACTTTATAGCGTTGTAGCGAGAGTCGCTATTTATTTAAATGACTTTACTCAGTTAGCCTTCTGTACTTGTACTATTATTTATTCTGTGATACAGGCAAAGAAAAATTACCCCTCGATACGGATTATTACAGGTGAGTTTTTTTACCAAGGACCTCTATAGCAGCTATGATAACCGTTAAGATCGGAAGATTTGTTCTTAGAATATCCATCCCACCAAGTGGGAAAATTATAAGTAGTAAAAATATTATGGTTTGTTGAAATACCAATATTTAAAATGCTGGTGGGAAAAATAGGTGAACTATTTGAAAATTATAAGGCTTGAGTTTGGTTGTGCAAAACTTGAAATTCATTCAAATTTCAATTTTGTGGTTTCATCAAGCAGAGATCTTTTGAATTCACATAGGCACTAAACCACTTAAAATTGAAGATGACTAAAATATCGTAGTAGGATCCTTGTGCTTACATGTGTTTTGATGTACATCATGAAATTTGGATAAAAATGACCAGTGATTCTTACTTTAAGAATTATTATCATGATAGTGTGGTGTGACTCAGGGAAGTATAGTGTGGGCCTTACATTTTTAACAATAAACCAATCACTATGGAAATATTTATGTTTACTCCTATTAGATAGCTAATCATACAAAATTTAAACAATATCACTGACGCTTTTAGAGTCGGGGTTAAGCATATCATCATCACTCTCACTATCATCATCTTCAGGAAGTTGATCATCGCAGTCCTCAACTGATTCCTCACTTCCGATGCTTTCTTGTGTTGCTATTACTTCACCATGGATGTTTTTATTCTTCAAATTGCCCATCCAAAATGCTTCAGAACATTTATTCGCCGCTAGAGCAGCCTTCACTTTGTATATCAATGTTTCAAGCAATTGCCGCATAAGCGGAACTTTGCTCATCAAGGCAGAGTCTTTTTTCAGTCGTGAATGACAACACAAAGACTGCAAGAATCTAGTTGACTGTTGAAGAATCTTTAGTATTTCTAACACTTCTTCAGTCTCATTCTTAAACTGTATTTCCAAAACGGGTATCCCTTGAGACATGAACAATTTCAGTACAGGAAGCGATTTCTTGAAGAATGCTGATAAATTGTTTCTACTTTCAAGGGTTTTAGCAATATCAGACATGTGTTTCATAATAGTAGCAACATCTTTCCATAGACTCAGATGTTCGGAATTGGTCATTCCTTTATTTAAACAAGATTTTGTAGCATCGTAAAGTGCTGTACCCAAGTTTCGGTACAGAATAGGAAAATTGGATTTGTTAATACATTTCAGAGTACTAAGAGTGTCATTTCGAGTTTTTAAATATTTTATTTCGTTTGTTAATTGTAAGGTTAAGTTTTTCAATGACAGGATTTCATTGTTGATAAAATAGATGGAGGCCAATCTATCTACACTCTGGTTAAAATGTAGCCCTTTTTCTAAAACCCCATCAGGGGTCTTCCACTGCTGAGACATGAAATTTTGTGCCAAATTTCTCAATATTTTCAAAATATGTTTATTGTCAGAATAGCTTTGTATAGCCTTTACTAGTTCTATTAAATCCACCGCTGTTGAAAGTTGTAAGCAGTAATTTTCATGTTTTTCAAGTTTCTCTGCAACAGCTATCAACAGATCTGTCAATGAAATTATGGCACTGTCTGAATTTGCCACTGTTCTGAGCGAAGTCTTCAACAATGCATTGTGATGATTTTTGAAACCAATCCATTTGAAGAAAATTGTGAGCATGTTATAAATATTTTCTAAACACGTGAGATGCTCCATCATTTCTGCAGTATATAAAAATACACTATCATCTTCACTATTCACACCAATGTGATTCCCTATGAAAGTGGTAAGAAATTGCATGTGATTTATCAGTTTTGGCAATATCTCACACACAGCCTTGGCACATTCTTCTGCCTTTTTAGTTTCGTAAACAGCGGGTTCTTGTTTAGTAAGGAATGTCTTTCTTTTTATTTTTGACACCAATGTACCTTCAATGTTATTATTTACACACGTCAATATAAATTTTAATGTTTTCACAGTTAATTCAGTTACAGATTCATTTTCGCTGGTCATATTAAAATTAAACAGTTTCAGTATATTTAAATTCAGTTCTCTGAAACCAATGTCATGCATAGCATCTATTTTATTCTTTGCAGAAGAGCTGGCTTGTGTTCCTTGTGTTCTTGCTGTTTCCGGTAGGACCGTGTCATCACCAGCATTTCTTTTCTTAGGTTTTTGTTTAACGTTTTGTAACTTAACCGGTTTTTTTTCAACATGCTCGCCAGTATACTTATTTATGTTGAAAATGCTAACAGGCGGTTTGTATGAAATGTTGCTTCTGATGAGAATTTCGCCAATAACTCTCTCCAATTCTTCTATTTGAATGACTCTTTTCAGAATTTTTCCTCTCAGTGCATCATCATTTTGAGCTGCAAAAGCATTGAGCAACTCTCTGAACCAATTCACACAATGGACTAAACAGTCTAAGATATTATTCACAGAACCAGGATCCATATCTTCAATCAAGTCAACATCAAAAATTGGCATAACAATTGCACATCCTAATAAAGCATCAATACTGGTTAAATTACCTTCATGCTGTTTACAATGCAGTGTTTGGACAAGTTGGAACAGAGGAGAGAGAATACCAACACTTATTTCATTCTTGGACTGCAATGTCAGTCCAGCTATGTTTATTGCTATAACTTCATCCATCTCGCTGTCAGCATTCAGGCAATATTGCATACTGAGCTTGAAATCGCCAATTTGATCAGTCTGTAATACGTCAACAATAAAATTTTGTTGCAAATCATTTGTAACAGCATCAGTTAACCATGACATGAAGTTTTTGTTGATGTGTGAAGAAGAAGAAATAATTTGAGATAACTCATCATAGAAAAATGCTGTCATGTCAGAAAATTGCTTTGTACTTCTGCTTATCATCTCTATTATTTGTGCTGCTTCACGAATATCACCTTCAGGCAGATGATTAACAGAACCGTAACTTATGTCATCTGGCATTTCTCGAGTCTCTTCGTCATCATTTGTAGCCATTAGATATTTGACTGCATGAATCCCAGCAAGTATGCCTTGTACTTTAATTTTTGGGGTTGAGCTACCAAGTTCTTTTCTTATAATCATGTGCAGATCATCTCTTATAACTGAATTTTCGTAGCTGTATGCAAGCCCACAAAGTAAGTTCATGACAGCTCTCACTTTGGTTAGTGGCATATCATCCATTCTATCTAATAGAGCAAGCATCTGAACACTTTGCGGTTTCAATAGAGACATGTCTTTTGATGCAACTGCGTTAAGTATTTGCAAAATGTTCATGACACATTGTTTGGAATCCAACCCCAATTGAAGAAGTTCAGCGACAATTGTTTGGCAACAATCCTCTAGTTTAGAAAACATCAGGGTGTACATGTGTGACGCAAATGATTCCACCACAGGATCAGTTTTTGTCTTCAATAATGAGTTGGTAAGCTCGACTAAATGTTTCAGATGGCTCCTTAAAATAGGCTTATACTTTTCAAAGGCTTCATCTAATAAATCTTCTTTTAAAATGTCCATTTTAATCAGCTTTCTTATTAAATTTTCAACATGTTTTTGCTTATCTTCTGATGTTGAAAACAGTATTAATAGAATCACTATATCAATCGGTTTTTGGTCAGTATTCACTTTGCAGCTTGATACTACTTTAAGCCAAGCATTTGTTGTAACTTTTGATGATATCATAGAGTTTCTAATTGCAGTAGCTGTTAGGACCTGGCTGGATGCAATGTCTTGAGGTTTTGCTATTGAAGTAGGCCAGCTCAAAGCATTTCTCAATCCTTGAACCGCTTCTAAATAAGCGCTATCACTCATGCGATTAGGAATCAGCAGAAACTTGACAAAATTGGGAAAATAATTACAATTCGACAAACTCATGAGTATGTTCAAAGTTTTCTTCTGAAGTACTTCATACTGGTCATCTGACAGGCAGAGATAAGACAGGCACTCCAAAATTGCTGGGATAAGGTTATGATCTTCACTTAAAATCCTGCTCAGTTCTGTTGAAATATTATTATGTTCCTGGTCCCCAATAATGTCTGGTAAAGCAGTTATTATCTCCAGACGGACCTTCTTCTCTGAGGTAATGTCAAGTAAGTTAATGAGATTCGATGATATTTTTTCGGTATCAACAATGCTGTCAAGTGTTGAGAAACATTTCAGAATCATTTGAATCCATGGACCACATTTGGTTTGTGTGGCTAAGTCTATTGCCTTCTCAAAAACATAATCTGCAAGTTTATTTTGTAGAATAGGTATACTAAGCAGTATTTTGATGACGCTATCGTTTACTGGATACTCGTCACTGCTCTCATCTGATATCCTAACAATGTTGGGAAACAAGTACTGCTTGAAAATATCCATATCATGACATTCCTTCTCCAAGTTTGAAAACAGCTCAGACACATTTCTGGGGTACTCAAAATGTTTCTCCAGGTTCTTTTTTATATTACGAATCACATGAATAGTTTCATGCGAAGATTTACACTTCTCCGGAGAATGCTTCAAAGTGAGACCACTTTCTCCCAATGTTTTGTGCAAGTAATTATTCAAATCAACAGTTCTCACCTTCTTAGCTTGACTTCTATTAGCACTACACGATCTCTGAGATATTGTTCTTTTAGAACTCATTTCAATATTACTTCTATATGTACTTTATTTTCATTCGCGGTTATAATATTTTTGTTGTGGTTTTCAGTTTAAATAAATTTGAAGGCCGCCGTTATTCATACCACAGACTAGGTAGAGATACTACGTATTCATACACATAATTTTTTGGCCGCCGTTATTCATACAACATATTTTTATACCATTTTTTTTTTTTCCTTTATATAAAGTCTGTGTGTTAGCTCGTGAATAGACAGCTGAGCCTCGAGCAATCAAATAAAAACTACTTTTATATGAATGATCTGCGGATCTCATAACAAAAACAAACCATATCTATAATCTGTGTCACAAAGTACTAAACCCCAAACCAGTCAGGCGAAACCTAACAGCATAGTAAAAAACTGTTCAAAACTGTGGCCCAATTACATAACTTGGCTACAATCGGATTATCACTTTTTTCATAGCAAATTCGACTCTATCGCAAGGCATTAGTGGCTGCGATACTGAGAATTCGATTGAAGCCAAGTTATGGAATCGGGCTGTTGTATCAAACGTGAGCTAATTTCTATGGCGGCTATCTTTTCTACTTCACTATATGCATGACCTTCTTGCACGCCTTCGCTATGAATATGTGTTCTGTGGTTTAACTATGTTTACAAAATTATTAGTCAAGTTGATTTTGTGATAATTACCGTCTGTTGATGTATTTAATGCTTTGAAGGTGTTTGTTTCTACATTAAATAAATAATAGTGTGATTGAGTTTGAAAGTTTTCTATGCAATGAGCTATAAACTTGCGAAATTTGTGGTTTGCGATCTGTTAGAGCGATGGGTCAAAAACGAACATTTATGGCTAAATTTCCACTGAATAAAGATAGGTAAGTGGTAAATCTATTCGGTAATCTATTAGGTACAAGAAATTAATGATTTTTCTTTCATAATATTCAACAAAATAACATAGCCTTGCTAGAACTAGTGCGGTGCCGGTGTTATCGATATTTTTTCTAACGTGTTATTCGACATTTGGTTCCTAATCTTATTCTAAGTCCTTCTGCATTCCACACTATATAATAGTAAACGTAATAAAAGTATAAATTTAAAATACCTAATGTCGCGTAGCCTAAACCACTTAATCATCTAATTTTAATTAAAAAACTTATTTTCAGATGCAAAAACTGGATACAAGTGACCGATAAAGAGGACTTGACATACATACCGATCGAAAAGCTGCATGAATTAAATATTTCTGTGGCAAACATTTTCAAAACACCGACAACAAAAATAAACAACCCAATTTAAAAAAAAACTGCTATTAATCTGCTATTGCTAGTTTGTAGTATTACGTAAGGAGTAAGGAAGATTACACATTATTTTAAGGGAAAAAGACACAAATTGTGTTGTGTTTTATATAATGTATTATTTTTGTATGTAATAAAAACCACAATATGCTTAGAAAAAAACATATTATTATTATTAGCCCCATATAAATTTATATAGTCCTAATACGTTTTTTTTTTCTCAATATATCGATATCGATAAAAATGTGCTATGTTTGCAGACATCCTTTTCTGTTTGTCATGTTGGCTAACATGCTCGATATAGAGTGCTATTATCTATGGTCATTCGTTTTGTTATGTTGCACTTATTCTCAGCGCTCGTTTTAAAAATTCACAACATCCGTTCCAATATACGTCAGTCCCGTCTCTTCTTACGTAGTATTTATATACTCTTTGCCCCAAACCAAACACTTCGAAACTTTATTTACCATTATCTCATGGTTTAATTAATGTAACTACGCCTCGCCTGTTTTCTTGAATCATGTATACGTAGGTGGGTACCTACCAGCGATCAGCCAAGCCAACGTATTATCTTACGTTGTTTGTTGGGATACTATCGCTCCTTTTCTCAACTCCAGTTTTCACTAATATTCTGTGTGATTGATTGATTTTCAGATTTTCTGAGATGTTCATTGATGCCTCCAAGATCATAGATTTCCTAGAAAGTAAACTGCATCACACTGCACAACACCCCTCGAAATTTCTCCACATAACGCACTTGCACTCTACCTCTAGGTCTGGAATCATATGTTGCTGAAGGAGAAGAATAAGTACCTACTATCCGAAGAAAGAAGACATGACTGTCACGACATACAGTAAAATTACGACTGCAAGCACTCTTAGATCTTATGGCTAAAAGACTTATGGAATCATTTAATCATAATTTTGATGCAGGTGCGTGACTTGTGTTGTGTTGCATAGTAAGTGGGGATTTGATGGTGCATCTAGTCAATATTTATTAGAAACAAACCACTTTAAGGTGAGAAGTATTTATAGCAAGCCTTGTGCCTTGAAAGTTTGAATGGAAACACTATGTCAAAATGACAAGACTTCGTCTACTGCTTGCTGTCATCCGATTTCTTTTAAGTTTATGAATGAGACGAATGCAATCATAAAAACGGAATTAGCTGCATTTGAGTCAGAGATCACTGAACAAACTCCAACGTATTGCGGAAATGCCATGGCCACACACAGCCCAATGCCAACCATGTATGGAAAATGCACTCGTTCAGGGACTTCAGCTGCTGTATGTGATCTGTGCAAATCTCGTCTGACTGGAATGAATAATTTTGAAGCAGTGAGAGCTAAGGCAGTGCAAGAAGACTTATGAAAACACAGAAGTTTTATAAAATCATAGCAAGCAAAAGGTGAAGAAATGAAGTGAAAGATAAGACAGAAGTCATTCAAGAAGCTTTTCGAATAGAAACCTGCATACTATTAGACATAGTCAAACAGGGCAGTGGTAACACCAATACCGGGAATGTTGCAAGACAGTAGTTTGCAGATCCAGAAACAACTGCCCATATTACTTAATATGGGCAGTTGTTTCTGTTTCTGTTAGTTAGATGAAAACTTAATATAAAGACTTGCTGTAATATTGCAATGCATTTCATCAGGCAAACAGATAAACATATCTAAATTCAAAGTATACTATAGTAAGTGTGACACCTAATAAAGAAATTATTAATTTATGGACCCCAGATAGTTGATTCTCCATTCAAAGAACTATGAGTTGTTAATTTTTATTAACAACTCGTTCATTAACTACTTCATTGATGTATCAACTGCGCATATTACTGAATTAGATGAGAACTTAATATAAAGAATTGCTGTAATATTGCAATGTATTTCATCAGGCAAATAGATAAACATATCTTAATTCAAAATATACTATAGTAAGTGTGACAGCTGATAAATAAATTATTAATTTATGGACCCCAAATAGTTGAGCACCTATCAGTAGTACCTATAGGCTTCTTATTTGAAGAAGCATGTGAGGCAAGGAACAAAGACTTCCGCAAATACCGAGAAAGTCATACGTGAACAGCAATATCGCCACCAATGAAGATATTCTGCACAATCTTCTTCTATCATTGGATCCTTTCCTTACTAGCATACAACCGAAAATGAAACATTCTTCACATACATACATACAATCTGAAATGATATACACGCATCAACTTAAAGCTGCTAGTGTATTATTTAATAATAATAATTCTCCATTCAAAGAACTACGAGTTGTTAATTTTTATTAACAACTCATTCATTAACTACTTCATTGATGTGTCTTCATTAACTGAAGTAGACTGATAGTAGTGATGTATTGTAAAAATAACCACCACACCATTAATTATAATATGACCTGCACCACTGCCTGTACCATTTATCTAGACAGAGTTGTTTACTGAAATCTTATGTGTTGATTTCAGGAACATTGATAAAGTAGGAAGGTCGTCTGTGTTTGGCTATTGTGACCATTATGCTAATTGAATATAATTTTGTATAATATTTTTGATTTGTTACATCTTTCCTCTCGCTTTACTTAAATCTATGGGAGCTAGAGAGTAGTAATTCCTTTGTGGGAGTAATTTTGTGAAAAGTGTTACAATGTGTTGCGTGCGCTTGTTCAACTGTTTACTGAAACAATTGACCAATTAGCTTGCAAAGTGCTATGCTAAATGATAAAAAAGCATCGAGCGATGATAAAGCAGAGCTTGAACAGCGATGATAAAAAATTACTATTTTGTTATTTTCCAACTCTAGTGCAGGAGGGGTAAATACGAATTACCCGTGCACCCACTAGTGGGTGAAGCTGGTGGGTGGACGGGTCATTGCCTATAAATAACAGCTTGAACTGATGTTACACATCATATACAACTACTGCGTTTTTTTTTGTCCTATTAAATTCAATCTCTTACTACTTACACCTGTGCTAGGTTGTTGTGATTACATTTTCGTTTTTGTTCTACTAAACTGAACCTTTTATTACCATTACCCTACAAAAACAGCAACAGCTACAGGATTCCGTTTAGTTTGGACCATATGGGTAGGACTAAATTCATAATAATACTTATAATAAAAACAAGTCATAAGTTCAAAAACTAAAACCTGACTACAATCGGGTAAAAAATAGCCTATGACACTCTTGCGATGAAGACGATCGATTGATACTTCGCTTGTCAAAATCTGACCAACTTTTTAGTTTGAATACATAACCCTTCCTTTGCTTCGCCATAGTCGGGTTAAAAAAATATGCATAGGACACTACTTAGATCTAAAGACGAATCGATTGACACCTCGCTTCATTGGACAGCAAAATCGGACTAAAACGGGCGACCTATGGTGTAACTTCCACATACCCTCATAAATATACAGGATGTCCCAGGAAGTAGAGATAGGTGGAGGTCCCGAGGTAGAGCACTCCCAGGGACACCCGAATAAGCCCCCATGTAATTTCCGCGATTCTTTATTGTTCGGAGTTACTCCTATTTTATTTTTTTTGACAAAACCAACATAACAATTCAGTTGATTTTTTGTATATTGGTAGTCCAATAGTAACCCTTGTTTTACTTGCCTTGCTTCGCCGTAATACTGAATATAAGAGGCGGTGTGGGCGGGAATATGTGCGTTTTTCAATCCGATGAGCAGAAGCCGAGCATTCGATAAAAACTTTTTGACGGCTGAAGGTATTTTGATCAAATGTTGGTATATTGGTATTTTAGGTCTTGGAATAGTACCTACATGTAATGTTTAGTGCAATCCATGGGGTAGGTATGTAGAAAAATACAATAGGGCGTTTTATATCCTTATATTAAAATCGATTTTAAAACAATTTCATATGGGTTTCCCGCTCAAACTTCTTCCCAAAGAGCCAAAGAATAAATAATAGTACAAACTCGTAAACTAATAAATCATACGCAAAAACGTTAACTTTTGCTTCTTTACAGTACAATATTAAACTCAATCTCCATGGCAAAAGGTTCTACAGCTACATACAAAAATGGTGTAAGTTTGTGCTGTAAAGTTATCTACACAGCCTCTTATAATGTACCTACACAGCACACAAAGAAAAAATCTCACGCAAAATCTTTATCTTTTGCTGCTATTGAGTACAATATTAAACTCTATCTACATGGTAGAAGATTCACTAACTACATACAAAAAAAACGTGTAAGCTTGTGCTGTAAGAATAATGTCAACAAACCATTATAAACGTCAAAAATGTTACACACATAGATCAAATATACAACACATGCAAATGACAAACTCACACTTAAGCATTAATCGCTTGCAACCACAGATTCAACAAGTGAGTTATCACTGACGTAGATAACAAATTTACCTCAAATTTAAAGATAGATACAATTACTTATTTAATTTCTATGTTTTCGCCCTAATAATACAATAGAATGTTAATATTTCAAACTCTGTTCTTCTAAAGTGTGATTATTTTGCCGTAAAATACATATATTTGGGAATGACGCTAGGAGGAAGGCTGAATACACACGATCCTACATGGTAACAAAATATCTTTATTCTGTTGGCAATGATAAGTGCAAAGCATAGACAAAAAACCTACAAATTACAGTATTGTAACTGTCAAACCGATGAAGTCGTAAAAAAATATGACGTAATAATAGTGTCTTCGAAATTTGAAATGGTAGATGGTAGTGTACACAAACTATTTTAACCCTGCGTTCGAGATGATGAAATGGCGTTGTGGGCATTTTCGATTTGTAAATTTTTGACACACCGTTTGCTTTGAACTCTTTCAACAGTTTTGCCATTTTTGCAACTTTTGACACTAACGATTCTTCCCGAAACGAACGACGAAAACGACCATAATCATTGAAGGAATACAGTCAATTTTCCTATATCATTATGTCATCTAAACATGCAAAACGAACGGTGATCGAAAACGGTTCAGCCCCCTGATTCAGAACCCTTCAATAACTCAGCAGTGCAAATCCGTATCTTGGTTTCAATTAGATTTTCATTATCACTATCACCAATTCCTTGCGATAGAGTCGAAATTGCTATGAAGAAACTGACAATCTGATTGAAACCAAGAAACGGAATCGCACTGCTGTTGTCGATCGATAAGGTTTTATTTATTGTGTGGATTCGGTTTGAAATCATTTAATTATATACATTTTTCTTTCACAATATCGAATTGAATCGATTCGGTTCGCTATCGATAGGATCTGAATCGCGGGGCAGAAGCGCAATTCTCAATAAACACAATAGATATTCAGAGTGGACTATTGAGAAGGGACAGTAAGGGCAGTTAACTTGACCGTTATGGTTACAGGAAAACCTTCTAAGGATACCATCCATATATTTTTGAGATATACTGATTTTGGAAAAAAATTACAGTCAGCAAGAAAATTGTAGTTTTACTCAATATCATTTTTGATGCCAATCGATCCTGTTTCTTATAAGGATCAAAAGTCTCTATCAGACCAAAATGAGGTTTGATTACTGGAAATGTCAGAAATTGCGACAATTTTTTTTTCCATACATTTTGTACGAAATTACCTTAACCATTGTACTACATGAAAAAGTTCCTAAAAATCTCTCCTTAACTTTTAGAGTCATTTTGATCTGCATTCACAGATTTTGTTAAAAATGTTCAGTCATCTAGAAAATAGGCAGTTTACACTTTTTTTGATTCCAATCGATCCTGTTTCTTAGTAGGATCAAAAGTTTCTATCTAATCGACTGAGGTTACAGCACTAGAAAAGTCAGAAATTGCAAAAACAAACTTTTTCCATACATTTTGTATGAAATAAATAAAATAAAATTCTAATATCGTTCGAATACAAACTTTTCAAAAATACTGGTGGCTCTAAGCTCAGCTAATCCGAAAGAGACTTTTGATCCTTATAACAAACAGGCCCGAGAGGTTTTTTTTTTTAATTGTTGGCTTAACTAAAAGTTATAAAGACAAGCATTTTTTTTTCTTCGGAGTCTCCTAAGGACGTTTTCCTGTACGAGTAGCTACAATGGTTAAGGTAATTTCATACAAAATTTATGTAATTATGTATGTATGTTATTGTAATTTCTAGTACTCAAACCTCAGTCAGTCTGATAGACTTTTAATCCTTACAAGAAACAGGATCGTTTGACATAAAAAGGTGGACGTTTCCTCGTGGCTTAACTAGGCAGCCTAACTGATTCAGCCACGAGGAATTATTTTTTCTCGTGTCCTAACTGGTTGACATTAATCTATTGACTTAACCTGTTTAAAGTACGTCATTGGTTATGTACAGTCATACGCACAAATACAAGGAACAAACTCGTAGTCACACCGATGTTTCACACAGGTGTGACCACGATAAAATATGTTTTACTTGTGGTCTCACTGCATGGTGTGACTAATAGTAAGCTATAAACTATAAGACTCGTAGCAGTGTCAGAAACCAAACGACCAATTACTTATTGACATAATTTTATGCAACAATTAATTAATTAATTGGTGTAAAAGTGGCAGTGTCAAACTTAAAAGGGCTTTATAACTCGGAAACTATTGATCATGGACAAGTAGTTTCTTTAAAGAAGTGATAGATCTCATCGATATATTCGTTTTGGATGACTGCTGTCAAACTAAAATGGGGTATAACTCTGAAACTATTGATCCTAGACTAGTAGTTACTTTACAGAAGTGATAGATCTCATCAATATATTCGTTTTGGATGACAGCTTTCAAACTTAAAAGGGCTATAACTCGGAAAGTATTGATCCTGGACCAGTAGAAAAGAAATGAATACATAAAGATCTTATTTTCATATGTATTCATAAATGAGTACATATGAAAAGAAGATCTATCACTTCTCTAGAGAAACTACTAGTCTAATCAATACTTTACGAGTTATAGCTATTTTTAGTTTGACAGCTTTCATCCGAAATGAAGATCTCGTTGAGATATATCACTTCTGTAAAGAAACTACTAGTCTAGGATCAATAGTTTCTGAGTTATAGCCATTTTTAGTTTGACAACTGTTATCCAAAACGAAGATATCGATAAGATCTATCACTTCTGTAAAAAACTACTAGTCTAGTATCAATAGTTTACGATTTATAGCTATTTTTAGTTTGACAGCTTTTATCCGAAATGAAGATCTCGTTGAGATCTATCACTTCTGTAAAGAAACTACTAGTCTAGGATCAATAATTTCAAAGTTATAGCCCTTTTAAGTTTGACAGCTGTCATCCAAAACAAAGATCTTGATGAGATCTATCACTTCTGTAAATAAACTATTAGTCTAGGTTCAATAGGGTCATTTATCTATTATGAATTTAAGATATTTATAAAAAAATGGGCCATGGGCCAAATGTGATCATATGTAGCATTTTGACGTGAAACCTCTTTAAAATTGCTTGCATACCATTGTACGTAGGAAATGTCTATGTTGCAAACGGGGTGCCATCATAGATACCATGAATAAAAGTGCAAATGTAACGGAATTGTTCGTGACAATGCGACGGATATGATGTACCTACTAGGGCATGAATCCCGGAATCTCGGAATATCGCAACTCCGGAATCTCGGAACATTAATTCCGATATTACAATTCCGATACTGAGGGGTCCAATATCGCAATATCGGAATCAATCAAATTTTCTATTTTAGTTTTTAAATAAAGTTTAGTGTGTGCATAACGTGCGTGGTTTAAACGGGGTATAACATTAAACTATTAGTTACACTTCTTAAGTTGTAAAAATCAAAATAAATAAAGAACGAATTATTAAAATTGTTTTAGTCAGGTTAAATTATTTCCGAACGGACTCTTATCATTTAACTCGTTACTGGGGCCCGTTCATTTATACGTTCGAGGACGCACGGATCACCCGCGCGTACACTCGAAATCGTTCACGGCGTCGTCGGGCGTTCGCCTGGGTCATCCGAAAAATAGTAGGGGAGGGGAGGAATAGTATGAAACTGATAGTTGTCAGTTGTATGTGGACGTCCAAAGTCGTTCACTAACTCCGGATGATCGAGCGATAATCGCACGGATGATTCGAGCGTGTAAGTGAACACAGCCCTAGCCAACGCCTCGTGCAATGCAAAAGCTATGATGTTTTTTTCCCTCTTACTCTTATAACCGCTCGGTTGTCCACGCGCTGAAGACCGCAGGACCAAACTGATAACCCAAAAAAAATATGGCCGACGCGACACATCTAACCTCAAACTGGTAATTGATTGTATATGCGTTGAGACTACAGGTACTTGATGGTCAACCCACAAAAAAAAGAAGGTCGACGCGACACATCTGGCCCCCAAATTAGGGATTTATTGGGTACGTGCCGAGATCACAGGTATCTGATTGTCAACCCACAAAAAAAAGAAGGCCTACGCGACACATCTGGCCGCGCCGACTTTGCGTAAACAAACAGTTTTTATGACCACTTCATTGAGCGCTTAGATAAACAAACTGGTGATTTATGGAGCTAAATAGGTACGGCACATATTTCAAGTGTTTATGTTGTGGGTGTGACTGTAGCGTTAGTTGCGATGATCAATGAAAACAAAAAAAGTGACTGTAGCGCATAGAATCAATCGAGCGGCTAATGCGTATTCTGTACGTCTTTAGCCGCTCGATTGATTCTATGCGCTACAGTCACTTTTTTTGTTTTCATTGATCATCGCAACTAACGCTACAGTCACATTTTTTGTTTTCATCGATCATCGGACCACTCGATAGCGACGTAAATTTTGCCACTCGATTTTGAACATTATTGACCTCAATAATCATTCAAATCTAAGCGTGTTTATATAATTATTTTGCTTCGAAACCCACAACATAAACACTTGAAATATATGCCGTACCTATTTAGCTCCATAAATCACCAGTTTGTTTATCTAAGCACTCAATGAAGTGGTCATAAAAACTGTTTGTTTACGCAAAGTCGGCGCGGCCAGATGTGTCGCGTAGACCTTCTTTTTTTTGTGGGTTGACAATCAGATACCTGTGATCTCGGCACGTACCCAATAAATCCCCAAATTCGGGGCCAGATGTGTCGCGTCGACCTTCTTTTTTTTGTGGTTTGGTACCATCAAGTACCTGTAGTCTCAACGCATATAAAATCAATTAACAGTTTGAGGTTAGATGTGTCGCGTCGGCCATTTTTTTTTTTGGGTTATCAGTTTGGTCCTGCGGTCTTCAGCGCGTGGACAACCGAGCGGTTAGTATGTCTATGAAATAGATATAACCCACCTATTATGGTATATAAGTAGTTTTAGTTGTTGATTATTGCCATTTTATTTTAACTTACGGTTACATTATTCAGAAGTTTTATTGAAGTTGATTTTGAGTTTTATAACTTAATTAGTAGAAGAGAAATCTGTGATTTGTTACATGTACAAATACATTAGGCTTAGAATAAGACCCCTCCCAATCCTTCCGTGGATGTCGTAGGAGGCGACTAAGGGAATGCACACCGGAAGATGGGCAGCAGCATATTTGTTTCACTGCGGTCACCAATCCGCCTGCCAAGCGTGGTGACGTGGTGCAAACCCCCTCTCCCCCATATGATAGATACACCGAAAAGACGGCCCCCAGTTCCCAGCGGCTTCGTTATTCCTGGCACCGATATCAGCCACGGTAACGGCGGAGCAGGGGGTGCTAAGAATCGCCGGCTGAGACCCAGCTACCAACCCCCACGATCTCTGGACCTGGCAACATACAACGCACGCACCTTGAGGACCGATGAGAAGTTGATAGAGGTGGAAGAAGTAGTAAGTAAGTTGCGCTGGGATATAATAGGGTTATCAGAAGTCCGAAAAGAGAGAGAGGATACGATAATCCTGAATTCCGGCAACTTACTTTATTATCGAGAGGGCGACCAGCAGTCCCAACACGGTATCGGGTTTCTCGTCCACAAGTCCCTCGTCAACAACGTTGTGAAGATCGAAAGCGTTTCGAGCTGGGTAGCATACCTTAAACTAAGAATTACCGAACGGTATTCATTGAAGGTCATACAGGTGTACACTCGAAACGCCTGGACGATGAAGTGGAGGCTATGTATAACGACATTTCTAATACCATACATGCCCCATGAATAAGATAGTAGAAAGAAAAACTGATGACTATCAAGGAGACCGACCAGCTATCTTCCTGTCTAACTTATTGCAGTTAGACAGGAAGAGAGCTGGAATTAATGATTCTCATTATCGGCGTCTTTTTGCAATGTGTTCGCCGCGACACTGCGTTTCTATTTTGATACGCACTATTTTAGGCCATGGTCACCATGATGGATGTTGCAGCAAATTAAATAATTGTTGTATGAAGCATCATGGTCCATCATGGATAACCATGGTATATAATGGTGCAGTCACCAGTATGTATGTACAATTTTTCATGCATGATACACCAAATTTAATCTATTTATTTTACGGTGAGGATGGCCCACCATTGATAACAATGGTATATTATTATACTGTAAGCAAGTTCAATACAAAATGTTTGTAGAAATTGTAAAAAAAGCTTTTTGAAGTTTCTATTACTCTTATATTAGCCCCATAAAGATTCAATCTTTTTATGGTACGAGATCGTACAACACCTAGAATTATTCAAAATCTCAATTTTTCTCTCTGATTATTCATTTTTCTCTGTAATGTCTCTATAACCCATCAATAGTCTATATGTCTATAATATAATCATGAATCTGGGATTGCTTGAAATCGGGCTAAAAGTTTTGATATGGCAGCACACCCAGTTAACGTTCTTTTTTTCTTCTTTTTTGTGAGTGGCTTTTTATCGTTGATTGAAACACCTATCATTCTATCTCACAAGTGGCACGACAACTAAATGTCTGTTGGATTATCTGTCTACGACTTAGACACATGACTCAGGCAGAAATGTCACATCGACAAACGACAATTGCCATTAGAAGAAAAAATATATTTTTTATGAAACTTGAGTACAGCAGTCCGCAGTGCGATTACGTAATGTTGATCATGACGGTTTCAAGCCGTCAAATTCAATAATGCTTTGCGATAGAGTCGATTATGCTATGAAAAAAGTGACAATCCGATTGAAGCCAAGTTTTGTAATTGGGCCACCGATTACAGAACTTGGTTACAATCGGATTATCACTTTTTTCATAGCAATTTCGACTCTATCGCAAGGCATTAGTGGTTGCGATATTGAGAATTCGATTGAAGCCAAGTTATGTGGTCGGGCCGCATATCTAAGAGAAATGTCCATTAATTACACGGCCAAATAATGTACAGCCAATAATACACGACCAAAATTACGTGGATTGGCGTCGTAATATCAGGGTATAAATTATTTGGTTGCGTATTATTGGCCGTGTAATATCACCCCGTGCTGATTTTGTACAGGCGATAATACGCAGCCAGGATAACGAAGCCAAAATATGTACATATAATAAAAGGGTGTGCATTATTGGCTGTGTAATACGGGCCGGACACTATTTTTACGGTTGATAATGGGGAGACGATAATATACGACCAAAATAATGTACGACCAGTATTGTACAGCCAATATTACACGGCCAGATATTACGTGTACATGGATTCGTAATATTTGGACGGCTATACTGGCAGTGTATTATTGCCCGTACAAAATCAGTCCGGGTTGATAATGCACGGCCAGTTTTACGCGACCAATATTACGTGTACAACTGGATACGTAATATCAGCCCAAGCCGATTTTGTACGACCAATATTACACGGCCAATAATACAAAGCCAACCATAGACAAAGCTAGAATTACTCCTTGTTGCCTCGTTTGTGTAGGCGAGTATCAAGAAGAAAAAAACTGTCACAGAACCGAATCGGTCAACCTCAACTTCACGAGGTCTTGTCTGCCCTACACTAGAGTGTTTTTAAAATGCTCGAGGCGTGAAGGGAGTGCAGCCCCCGTCCGCTGTAACAAAGTGCAGCAGTGCGATTACGTAATGTTGATCATGACGGTTTCAAGCCTTCATATTCAATAATGCTTTGCGATAGAGTCGATTTTGCTATGAAAAAAGTGACAATCCGATTGTAGCCAAGTTCTGTAATTGGGCCACTGGTACTAGGGTGAGCTGGAGCGGCGGAGGCTGGTCGCCGAAGGTGACCAAAAAGCCGAAGCTGCGGAGGCGAGCGTTGGTGCCTGTGCTTTGTTACGCAAGGGCGGAGGGGCAGCACTTCCCGCAGTGCCAGAGCAATCGCGATTCATACAGATTATGGTAAAAGGATACTAGAACATGCAAACGAGGCTTTGACTATAACATTTCTACATTTTTATCTGTGATGTACACGTAATATTGGGTGTACATTATCGCCCGTACAAAAAGTGTCCGGCCCGTATTACACAGCCAATAATGTACACCCTGTTATTACATGTACATATTTTGGCTTCGTAATCCTGGCTGCGTATTACCGCCTATACAAAATCACCACGGGGTGATATTACACGGCCAATAATACGCAACCAAATAATGTACACCCTGATATTACGACACCAATCCACGTAATATTGGTCACGTATTATTGGCTGTAAATTATTTGGTCGCGTAATACTGGCCGTGTAATATAGGGACTCTTGATAATGTACAGCCTATATTACGTGTACATCACAGATTAATATATAGAAATGTTATAGTTAAAGCCTCGTTTGCACGTTCCAGTATCCTTTTACCACAGATTATGAATTCCGATTGCTCCGGCGCTGCGGGAAGTGCTACCCCTCCACCCTTGCGTAACAAACCACAGGTACCACCGCTCGCCTCCGCAGCTTCGGCTTTTTGGTCTCCTTCGGCTACCAGCCTCCGCCGCTCCAACTCACCCTGGTACCTGCACTTTGTTACAGTGGACGGGGGCTGCACTCCCTCCGCGCCTCCGGCTTTTTAAAAACACTCTAGTGTAGGGCAGACAAGACCACGTGGAGTCGGGGTTGGCCGATTCGGTTCTGTGACAGTTTTTTTCTTCATGACATTCGCCTACTCAAACGAGACATCGAGTGATTCTTGCTTTGTATAGACAAACAACAACTGGATACGTAATATCGCCCGTACCGAATATTACGTATCCAGTTGTACACGTAATATTGGTCGCGTAATACTGGCCGTGCATTATCAACCCGGACTGATTTTGTACGGGCAATAATACACGGCCAGTATTAGCCGTCCAAATATTACGAATCCATGTACACGTAATATCTGGCCGTGTAATATTCGCTGTACAATACTGGTCGTACATTATTGTCGTCGTGTATTAGCGTCTGCCGAGTACCTATTTTACGAAAAAATAAATTAATAAAAAATGAACATAAACATATTGAATGCTGGAAAATTCGTATTGAAATCACATACATTTGCTGGATTTAGGGTAAATAATACTTCGGCGATTACTTTTTGTGATAAAATCTCGTGAAACTTATCTTCTTGCTTGTGTTAACTTTCTCTGATTAACATTTAATTATTCGTGCATTTACCATACAAAGAGTAAAGTTGACCAAGTATATTCCAACCTTTAACCCACCCACAGTTCCAACAAGTACGTAACAAATGGGCGAACGCACTCATGATCCGCGATGTGAAGCGCCGCCGCATGAGCGCCGAGAACTTCCTCGAAAGGACCAGGATCAACGCCATGAGGAA
Organism: Alsophila aescularia; assembly: GCA_946251855.1. Lineage (NCBI taxonomy): Eukaryota > Metazoa > Arthropoda > Insecta > Lepidoptera > Geometridae > Alsophila > Alsophila aescularia. The sequence continues at coordinate 32,906,112 of OX276379.1, read as the reverse complement.
GAATGATGTACTACCCACAGAGATCAGAGAGCTTGCCGACAAAGATATAAACAAGTTTGAGATGAACTGCATTCCGTTGAGGATTAATAATAGATGTGCTGTCACTTCAAGGTGGGTTTGGAAAATATTTCTTAATACTCATGAGCCTTGTCACGCCAGTATGGATTTTAACCTAATAACTAGGAGTGTAAGCCAGATTTTTTGAATCAAAAAATCTACTTAAAATAGATTTACTAAAAAACTACTGTAATTACCAATTTTGAAGAAATGGACCACAATATAACCATATTTGTTTGGACAGATCCATAAAAAAATAACCATCAATATTGGTCCTAAAATCCCAGGGATATAAATGAACAAAAAAAAAAGTTGCAGAACCTCTTTTTGGAACTCGATTATTAACGGATTCTTATTCTGATATTGTGTAGTGTATCATTGGCATAGACCACTGCACATTACTCCATACTCTAGACAGGCTATTAACGAACGTTGCAATGAGAGCAATTGATTATCGCCATTTTGGTACTGATAGCAGTAGTTTGGCAGTAGTGAGGGTCCACGAAACTAAGGTAACTAAGGTTAAAATAATCATCAATATTGGTAAGTAAGGTTTTTGTTCTATTATTTTATTCTGTGATTAACTTCAGGAGATGAAAATAGGTCAATGTTAATACCATAGATGCTTGGTGGGACTCTTTAAATTGGCACAAACGAAAGTACGGCTGAGCCTATCCATAGAGATCAGTGATCATTGGTATTCTTGTCTGTGAGAATATTGTTTGTTTAAAGTGTTCTTTTCTTCCAGGCCCCGCGGTATAGTACTGGAGTGGCGTCTGAGTCGCATTGTCTGGAGACACCTCGCAGATCATAACAGACTCTCTGGTGTTCAGAGAGCTATGTGGGGATACAGTTAAAGTTATTGTAGTGTCTATATAGTCAAATAAAGTTGTATTAATTTATTATTACTTATCATTATAAAATACTTTCACCTCTTTACAAATTTTGTCAGTCACAGATACTCTGCCTGGGCCCTATTTCTTAAAACTAGTCTAGTAGACTGACATGCGTTTCATAAAAACCAGCTAATTCAATATGACTAACAATCATCGGTCACAAAGTGATTGTTTGATATATGAAACGCAGGTATGGTGTATTCGAGTGACATTTGTAGTTTTATTATGATTTGTCGCTTTATGAAATAGGGCCCAGGTATATGTAATTTATAGGACATATTTATTTACTGCCCTAGGGCATGTCATGAATCAATGAAAAGATGATGATGAAGATGTCAATGAAAAGAAAAAAAACACTGTTTCTTTCTTTCTAACTCTTCTTTTCTTTTGTGCCAGCCACTAGGGTGGTAAGGCTGGCAGGGATTTCCAGAATGATGGGTGGAGATTTTATGAAAAACTTATTTTTGCTGCTATTACGCCAAAATGGCCCATTTGTTTGCAATTATCTAGATTTATTGGATACTACTATGCCACAGTATAGTAAATGCAGAAGATATGTCGATCGGGTTAGGGTATAATCTGGTTTAGCTTTTTGCTATATTGGGTCGGTAAGAAAGAGAAAATAAATTTGCTTTTCTACTGAGTACGTTTAATTGTTATGTAGGTACCTAGGTCAGAATTATTATTGTAATTGCAATCTAATCTTATAATAAATAATATTCAAAAGTTTGTGTGCATTTATATATATTCAATTTGATTTATTTCAGATATAAACATTCATATTTGTTAGTATAACTATGTGTGTCTGTTACCATTAAGCTCTGATATGGCTGAATGGATTTTGATGAAATTGTGTATATGTTATCATCATCATCCATCATCATTTCTCCACGCAGGTAAAACCACTGGGCGCAGCTAATAAACGTATAGCTGTAATAATAACATACTAATAAAGTTTGTGTGCCTATTTATGATTGAAACTATGTTATCTATATCAGCTGAACGGATTTGGAAGATCGGCTAAAATTAGAAAAAGTGTGATATGGCATATTATTTTTAATGTATACATAAACTAAAATGTTTCACAATATTTTCACTCTATAATATCGTACGGGTTATGGCTCTGGGACAATGCTGCCGATACCAATAGAATTTTTGTATTACAGAAACGAGCTGTAAGGGCTATCTATAGGCTTAGCCCTAGAGAATCGCTAAGAAACGTCTTTTTACAAGTGAAAATTTTAGCATTGCCTTGTTTGTATGTCCTCTTGGATATTCTGTACGCTCGGAAACATTTAAACAGGATTACAACTTGCGGACAACGTCACAACTATAAGACAAGGCACAAGTATAAACTTGTGCTGCCAAAAACTAGTCTATTAAAAATTAACCGATCCTTTTTTAAAAACTATGTTCGTTTTTATAATTCACATGGAGTGAATAATATGTGATTGATACACAATTTTATCACAAAAGACTGCATTGTTTTTGATGTTTGATGAGAACTTGACAGAATTGAAACGACGAACAAACAAGGTCTAGATCTTGCTGCAATGTGGCGGCCGATCGGCTTAACATGGTGTAAGTGAGAGGCGGCTTGTGCGAACGAGTGTATCGGAATATTTTAGTTGCTTCTCTTTAGATTTAATCATCATCATCAGCCTAGATATCTGTCCACAGCTGCACGTAGACTTCTTCTTATGAAAAAAATAGTCTTAATTCAAAGTGACAGCGTATTTAAAACTAAATTAAAGGACTTTTTAATGCAAAATGCATATTATAGTGTTAAAGATTTTTTAGTGTGACAAGGCTTCATGGCTGAATTTGGACTGTACCATAAGTACTAAACTCTAAGATAATTTTTACAGCATTAATTTACTTTAATTCTTTAATTTATAGATATTTTTGTTATTTATAATAGATTTGTATTTTATTTTTTCTCTGTTGACGCTCATAAGTGTACCGTGTTGTACCTATATTGAAATAAAAGAATTGAAATTGACAATCACACTCAAATATAAAAACAGAAACAAAAGTAATCAAATTAGAATGACATGGAAACTAAAATCAGAGTTCACATCAACGGTCTGCTGATGGTATTTATTTCTTTTCATCAAAGCACAGCATTTTTTTGTGTTATCCTCGCCATTTATACGGCAATTTTTCGACCTTCTGATGCTTCATTATCAATCAAAGACAAAAATAATAAATATTGACATAAATACTTTAAAAATAATATAAGCAACCATCTTAGCAGCACGAACACATATACACAAAATCACTTGCACAGGTGTATTATTGTTTTTTTTTTATCAAACTATGGTATGAAACGAACGTGTGTAGATGCGGCAATGCCATCTAAACTCAAGGGTCTCCGATTTTGAAGGGAATTCCGATTTTGAATTATATACCGGTTTTGTATTTCCTAGTAAAATATTGTTTCAGTGCGGTTGAGTTAAAGTGAAGTGCGTATCGCCTTGACGACGTCATTTCACATGCACACTGAGTTTAGTGAATACGAAAAGAGTGATCGGTGGCAATAAATGGTCCAAGTGGCATTAACCGAACCTCACTTTAACTTTACGGAATCAGACCCCAGGTCAACCATACATTTTGGGTAGGATGCGAATTTATCCACAACAATATATAAAAGTGAAACGTTGTCTGTTTGTTTGGGGAGTTTTAACGAGATAACCGCTGAATGGGTTTTGATGAACTTTGGAATGGAGATAGCTTATACCTTGGAATAACACAATGGATACTTTTATGCCGGAAAATAATAAGTTTCCACGGGAAAACTGGAAATTAACAATTACTCGCTGTACAGTGCTGTCAAAAAGCATCAAGAGCGTTGGTGCAAAAGAGAATACTATAAGTTGGTGCTATACTATTGCATTGATTTTCAATACCCTAAAAACATAGGATGCTTTTTTCGAGATAAATTGTAGTCCGCGCAGACGAAGTTGCGGGCAAAGGCCAGTTTAAAAAAAACTGCCTTGTAAACCCCTAATGACTTGGATGAGGAACTCCAAAAAGTTGTGAAAATCCTTAGGGAAGAAGGCACTAAATTTTGTCAGCTGCAGCGTACGGACAAGAAGTCTAAAATCTCGGATGAGGCTCTTCGACTTATGGACAAACGGCGGGAGCCACAACAAGCCACACCGTCAGAAAAAAGGGAGCTCAATCAAAAGATTAGTAAGCGCCCCACGCCTGCACGCCAATCGGGTTTTTTGTATTGTTATAACAATTTTTACTTGTTAAATACCTACGTCTATCAAAACATTGTTTCTACTTTATCCTTGATTTCAGTGATTGGTCGAAAACTAGTCAGCAGGTGGACGAAACTGGATTAAGGGTCGAAAACTGGCGAAATGAACGTGTTTTACCTACCAATAAAACACATATTAAACCACTTACCTAATTCGAAGCTTAAAAACAATATGAGAATGTCGTACTCTTTGCCTCTCTGTCTTTCCTAGCTACCGAGTGTATGTTGCTGTCTCTGTCGCACACCCCTGCACTTGGCCAGGCCACAACGGCGCTGCGCGCGTTTTATTTCGTCATTGCGCTCATTTGTATAGCCAGGCAGCGATTTTATTAGGCTTCGAATCAGGTAAGTGGTTTAATATGTGTTTTATTGGTAGGTAAAACACGTTCATTAAACTCCTTTACCGTGATTCGAAGCATATAAACAATATGAGAAGTGTTTATTATCGCCTGGCCGTGGAGGACGCCAATGTGAATTGAATATATTATCTTCAGGATTATAATAAGATTGTGTGATAGAACAATAGTTTTATGAAAATGCAAACAGGATCCTGAAGGAAGATGTGCGACCTATTTATAAGATTTATAGGTTAATACATTATATCTTAAAATAAAATAATGTGTTCTGGAATGATTTTTAATTTATTTAACTTACTAACCTAAGGTATGGTAAGTACAACCTAATTGCGTAACTACCATGATAGCAATAGGATTGTTCAGAACTGAATAAAGTTTAATCTTCACAAAATCAAGTAACAAACCAACAGGTATGATTGATTATAAATGTAACCTGCAAATCACAAGACAATATTAATTCACCGATTCGAATATTCTATTGATTGGATTATTTTGAGACGACATACGTCTGTAAAATCTAGATAACGTATTCCCAGCTCTCCAATTTCCACGGCTGAGAATTTCATCAATTGGAAGATTGTCAATCCAATTTTTCGATGCTACTGCAGACCGTATACTTTCTGGGGTAGCTGATACCCCTGCCGATATGAGGACTGATTTGATCCAGCCAGCTATAACGGTTCTAGATGCGGCTTTTGGCTTTCCGCAAGCAGTAAGGAACAAATTGTTCACCTTGGCAGCTTCTCGTTTTTTATCCGATAGCATAATCAATTTATTTATCCAAAATACAGGGTCCAGATGTGGACAATCTTTATTAGATAACAACTTCCATCCAGACTGCCGATACGTAGCTGAATCCGTCTTGGATCCGAACTCTGGCCAGAAAATAACATGGTTCTCATTAATGATGCAGTGTTCAGTATCTATACGCAGAAGTGTCAGATCATGTACTCTTCTACCGGAACATAAAAGCAGCAATGTAGCAATATGCCTTGAAGTTTCATAGAAGCTAGAAATGTTCACATTTGCTTTCTTGAGGAATGCAATTACGATATCAATGTCCCAAACTGGTGGTTTCAGTGTCTTCGGGTGTTGTAATGAAATAGCCTTCAAAGCATGTTTTACGATATTATTTTCAGATAACTTACTCGAATCTGAACTACACATAGTGGTCACTACTGACTTGTGCACCAGTATTGTGTTGTATGCCAACTTTTCAGTAAAGTGAAGGTCTATCAAAAAACGGGCAAGTTCTGATCCCGAAGGACTGCATGCATTAATGCTGTTGCGGTTGGCCCACGTAACCCATCTTGTCCATGCTGGTTTGTAAGTTCGTAAAGAAGAGGATCTCCACGAGGATTTCAGGAAATCAAGTTGTTGACTCGACCACCCAGTTAGTTCCTTCGCCCACCCCCACATCTCCATACCTCCAGGGTCATTTCCTTGGCTTTGGGAAGAGAACGCCCCGTCTATGCGTCTATGAGAACTTTCTGTGGATCTCGAATCGTGAATGTGTGGATCTAGGGCACGATTCTTTATGTCTGGTCTCCAGAATACATGATCCCACCTCGGGGCGACTATAAGGAACACGCGTTTTGCTTCGTTCAGGTGATTCAGTACCCTGGGCATCAGGCACGGAGGTAGAAATACCCATGCTAGATGGAAGTCCCATATGTGGACAAACGCGTCGTGAAAGGTCGCTTCCTTGTCCATCACATCTATGGAGCAATATTGATTCACCACATGCGCTATTCGTGAGGCAAACAGATCGATATTCGGGACTCCCCATTTGGCGAATATTATCTTGGTCACTTCTGGTAGCAGATGCCACGCTGGTGAAGTCATTTGTCGTGATAAATGATCGGCTCCGCTGTTGAAGATTCCTGGTATGTGGTGAGTGATCAGGGTTATGTTGTGACTGTCCAGGATTCGATAAACTTTGTAAGTCAGCTCCATGAGAGCATTCGATTTCGTACCCCCTTCGTTCCGCAGATATGCGAGTACTGATCTGTTGTCGGACTGTAGAAGGATGGTTTGATCGGAAAGATCGTGACTCTTCAGTTTCAGGACTTTTAACACAACCAGTAGCTCTTTCTGGTTGCTGTGAAGATTTTTCTCCTGAGGTAACCATGCTCCGGACAGGTCTAGATTGTTGAGGCGAGCCCCTCATGCTATTCGTGCTGCATCGATTGTTAGGAAATAGGTTGGTGGGTTTGCATGTATCTTTGACGGATTTTTGCAGTTCTCTAGCCACCACCGAAGTTCTGATATCACTTCGGGGGTCAAGTGGTATTGGGAATCGTTTTCCGGTAATGTCAGGTTGTGTTTTTGCAGACAGCGTATGTGCAAACGACCTCGTGGGATTGCGAAGCTGCAGAAATTCAGCATTCCGAGCATAGAAATTCCTTGCGCGTAGCTCATTTTCTGGCAGTTCAAGGCGCGTTGAATTACTTCCATTATGTTCGCGGTCTTCTTCGCTGGCAATTTTTTTAGGTTGGTCCAGGGGTTCCACGTTATGCCCAGGTAAGGTTATCTCTTTTTGAGGATTGATTAACGATTTGGCCATATTGATTTGCCAGCCCAAGTGCTGAAGTAGGTAAATCACGTACTGTACATCGATTAAAATTGAGCGATTCTGGTGCGCCAGCAAAAAATCGTCGAGATATATGAGAACTCTTAGGCCTTTGTCTCTTAGTATTTGTGTTATCTATGCCGTTATGGAGGCGAAGGCACTTGGAGCTGAACTTAGCCCGAAAGGGAGGCACGTCATCTGCATGAGTTTTTGGTTGTAAATTAGTCTCAAAAACTTTCTGTGACTTTGTGATACAGCAACGTGAAAATATGCCTGTGAAATGTCTATTTTTACAAGCCAGTCCTTGTACTGAAGGAAGTCTGGAACTTTGTAGACAGATATGAGGCGAAATCATAGAGTGTGGACAAAATCGTTGAGTCCTTTGCTTTGAGATTGAAAATCGGTCTCCACGTGCCGTCCCGTTTTGGTCGTAGAAACATTTTGGACAGAAAGCTTGGCCCGGCTTGCGCAGCCTCCAAGACATGATCTGATTTAATTTGAGACATTATTGTAGTCATTTCGGGAGTGATGGGGGTGATATAAGCAGAGTTGGACAGGTGCGGCTCTATGAGAGGTGGTTTTGCAATAAACGGAATGCGATATCCACTGATCATTTGTAGGATGTGTTTCGGTGATCCGAGTTCCTCCCATTTGTTTATGAACTGTTGCAGTTGTCCAGCTCGTTTATTACGTTAGGCGTTTATTTTGTGACTCATGCTCACGATAGGATGGCGAGGTGTTACGTTTTCCTGTCTTTTGCGACGCGGAATATCTTTGGCCTCCCCTTCTACCACGAAAATTACCACGATCGTTTGTACGAGTTGCTGATCGGGGGTAATTTGACCCGTTATATACATGCCCCTGCGCGAGGTTGGGTTTGTGTCCACGACAACATTGTTGAGGCCTGGATAACCCACCCGCGCAGGGCGACACTACTTATGGGCAGTAGTGCCGCCCTGCGCGGGTGGGTTATTATAATGTGAGCAGCCTTGCGCGGGCTGCGGTTTGGAATTACTAGCTTGCGCAGCTATTTTTCTTGGTGATTTTAGCCAAAAGGCTTTTCTGACGCCACCGACTTTATCCAGAGCATTCGTGAAATCCTCCGCAGCAAACAGGTTATGACACGTTGGTGGTATCTTTCGCAACATTGTATTAATCAAGGGATCTCTTACGGAAGCCAATATTTTAGATCTCCTTTGTTCCACTAAATCGGCTCGGTGCCCACATGTCAACTGCAGGATGTCGTTCGAAACTTTGCAATACTCACCTTTTATGAAGATCTCATTAATTCTTTCGACGATTTTGCCATGTGTAAGATTTTCAGGGCTGCGCGCCCAGGATAAAAAGTTACGGAAACCTTCTTGAAAAGCTTCTTGTTGTTTTACGACGGCCATTGTGAGGGGCCGCGTAAGACCTCTCAGCATAAGATAGGCTAGAAGCATTGTCAAACAATGCAATCTCATCGTTGCATTCCAGTAGGTTGTGCTGGTGTACTGTTTTTGTACCTCTGAAAAACGAATCTCACTACATTCCGTGGAGTTAAATCTTTGCAGTCGATTTATTGTGTTAATATGATTTGTACTTGTCTTAGGGTGGAGTTCACCGACTATTAAAACGGCTGTTTAACAATTAAACGGCTGGTTATTCAAATTGTAATGTTCACCGCACCCTAACCAATGATCACAGCCCTTGAACGGCCGATTTATGTAACCGCGCTCGGCGACATCGTTTAACCGTCGGTTTACCTCATTTTGACGTACTGTGCATTTGTGTCAACATTATTTTTAGTTTATTTGGATATTTTTCGTTGTGTTCTTGTGTTTAATGTTATGGTAGATAATTATCAGGACGATTACCTTGACTTCCTTGAATTTAGACGATTTAGAAAGAAGAATTAGAAGACCACGAGTTTTTCAAGTGCATCGTAATTATTATGAAGATTATGATGAAGAATCTTTTAAAACTAGATTCCGTTTGTCTAAAACTTCTGCACTGGACGTACTGCAATTAATAGATGATAAAATTTTATTTTTTTGCGCTTTTTTTGGTCTCCATTTTCACTACTTTTAAAAATCTTCACTATAAAAATCACTCTCTAAAAAGCACAAGCACAAATAAATGTGATGATCACGGATGGCGGCAACTGAACTTGACAATAAACAAATGATAAAGTCAAACAAATCACAAACGTAAACGAATTCAAACAATCAACACGTGCAGGCCACATAAAAGGCAGAAAAAGTTAAAACCTACACAAATTTAGAACTACAGTATAGTATAGCTTCCCCAGTACGTTTTATTGTACTTTTCAAGTTGACTTCATTTTATTTTATGCTTCTAAACTCAGACGCCACCTTTCATCTTGTTGAATAGATATGACAAAGTGACTTTGTTATTGCGATGCCTTATAACGTTCGTTCTTTCACTCTGAACGGTTGGTGATCGTCCGATTTATTAAATACGGTTCAAATTTGCGTGGTGAACAATAAAAATTTAAGCAGTTGTTTAAACGACGTTTGGGATTTCACCGGCCGATTACCAAAACATCGGTCAAGTAGAAGTCGGTGAACTCCACCCTTAGAAGTTACGCCTTCTTTTAGCAAAGTACCCACATCTATCGAAAAAACATGATGGTTATGTTCTTCATAGCTACAATCATCAAAGTTCTCGCTAACATTTAGATCTAGAACGTCTGAACTGCACGTGTTTTGTGGGCGAAGAGCACGTGCTTGGTTTCGTAACTTACTAACTTCGCTAATTAATGTTTTGAGAAGGGTTTCCTGGCGGTTTTTACGTTTACGTCTCCGACCATGCTTTCTTTTACCGCGGTGAGAAGACGACGACAAATCGAAAGATTCAGAAGATGATGATGAATCCCGGCGGAACCTCTTACTAGGTCCCGCTTTAGGTTCGTTATTAACATCTAAATTCATTATTACGTTCACAGCCTATAAATACACACACATATTATTAATCGAACGGTAACACCGTTAAAGGTTTTTTTTTTTATTTAAACGGGTAGTTTCAAAAATATTGTATGTCCTACAATATTTTACGAAAAAATCTGATTTACTGGTTAAAATTAAATATGGAAATTAGGAAATAATGTGCACCAAAATTGACCATACCTGATATGATGAGTAGTCTTCTGAGGTGCGCACTCGGTGAGTCAAAGGACGCCAATGACGAAATAAAACGCGCGCAGCGCTGTTGTGTCCTGGCCAAGTGCAGGGGTGTGCGACAGAGACAGCAACATACACTCGGTAACTAGGAAAGACAGAGAGGCAAAGAGTACGACATTCTCATATTGTTTATATGCTTCGAATCACGGTACAGGGGTTTAATGTGCATACTCGTATTCAGTTATATATCAAATAAAAAAACACCTTTACTAGCAATTGGCTAAGAATTGGCGAACTTACCACACTTTTTTTTTCATTTCCCATCGTTTCAATTATACTGAATTACTGACCTAAGTATCAGTTTGGGGTAATGGAGCAAATAATTTTAACTAAGTAACAATATGTTCAGAAAATCTTACCTACTGTACTTTTTTATACTGTGGCATGCTTGCCTAAACAATGTAGGTCGTCAACGTAAATAATATACTGTAAATAAATGAGTTAGGTAATTGATTATGTATCGGTAAGTATTATTTGTAATTTTTTGTAACATTTTTTTTATCTACATAGTTAAAATCAAAATACTTACCTACTAATTATTATTATAAAAAAAAATTACCTGCTTACAACTTTTTTAGTATATACCTATTTTCGATAGAGATTCGAGGTGTAAGTATCTATTATATTTATTTAATATATAATTTTTATTTTCAGTTCCAATCTGAATTATTTTATTATTCTCACCGATTTTGGAAAATATAAATCAACATCAATGAATAAACGTTGTTTAATAAATATACGTTGCTCACAATTTTTATACGCTTTATATTAGCTTCACTTGTATGTTTGTATGTTTGTAACCGACTCCTTTGGACGCTATTTTGACCCACTTTAAATGGTCAGATTTCATTCAAATTTTGCACACCTGTCAAAGACCGAAGACAATGCAATAATACGAAAAAAAAAACAAACAAATAATAGTTTAAAAAAACTAAAAAACACGCTTTATATAGAATATCAAACAAAAAATAGAAAATTAATTTTAATAGTTAAAATTTGAAAAAAAATGTTCTATTAAAAAAAACAAAACAAATATGAAAATAAATAATAGTTTAAGAAAACTAAAAAACACGCTTTATATAGAAAACCAAACTAAAAAATATAACATGTTTTCTTAAAAGAAATATAAAATAAATGTTAATAGTGTAAATAAGAAAAAAATGTTTTATTTAAAAAAAAGCGTGGGGTGCTTCTCATCTGTCAATGAAATATCCTGGTGACTCCCCTAGTCTGGGGAAATATCAGAACTTCTTTTATAATAATATGAGGACGAACTTGTAGCTTGATTGCTTGCCTGTCTGGGCCCTATTTCATAAAGCGACAAATCATAATAAAACTACAAATGTCAGTCGAATACGCTAACCAAAACCTGCGTTTTAACAAACAATCACGACAGGACTGATGACTGTCAATCATATTGCATTTCACAATGCCAGTCATACTAGTGTGATGGGTCACAATTCGGCTGTCAAAATTTTCACGACAATTCTACAAATCGTGGTCATTTTTAGCAACCGCCGTTTAATAAAACTTTTTTCTATTGACATTTGTTAGACAATTGTCGGTTGACTGCCGGTCACTATTATTGTTAGAAACACATTTAGTAATATTTTGACAATTCATTGATTGAATTGTCGGGTTTTTATGAAACGCATTTCGGTAGTTTGACATTTGTCAGTCTACTATAGTTTTATGAAATGGGGAGTCACGTGTCTCTTGCCAAACATGGTGATTGACAAAAATAGGAAAAATAACTACGAATATGTAATAAGTCAGGAAACGTAACAGCGATGATAAAATGACCCAACAATAGTCGTGTCCAGCGCGTCATCCCTCGTACATTTTTCATGCAAGCGAGCACACGTCATATCATCGCGTACGTTTTAGTTTTATCATTGTGAACTACAGCTGTGAATCATCATGCCAGCATGTGTTGTGAAGAGGTGCAGGAACCATACAAGATTAAAATGTCCAGGGATCACTTTTCACTAGAAGTAGTTGCAAAATTATAATTATATTCAAAGACGTTCAAATACATTATCAAACAGCGATGGTCAATACTATGCAAAATGAAGTCAGTAAATTTTTGCACTAAAGTTTTTTTTTCTACTCGATGAAATTTTGAAATTAAGATAGATAGATAGATAAATTAAGCTGTTATTTTTTCACGCAGATCATTCATACCGACGAAACGTCAACATATTAAGGAGAATACTAAACAAAATGAGAAAATAAACAATAATGAACGATTACAGTTGGTATGAAATATAGGTTCGGCTTTTTCGACTCTTGGGAATAACAATAGCATTAAAAAACAAATCATAGCATGTTTAATTTTTCAGGCTAATGAAAATTCACCTTCTACAAATTTTGAAGTGTTTGATTTACCTGAGTTGCTCAAAAAACAAATAATGCAAACCCTCAAGCACATAAGGCACAAAAACTTGTAAGATTTCACTACTATTTTTTTCACTTATTAATTAGGTTCGATAGGAATTTTTATTTTAGCTGTATATGCGTATCTATTTCAATTAGAGACAGTCTTTCATAGATTTGAAACTGATCTTCAATAAGGTTATTTTCAGGAGAATAATATCAACACTGAATGTATAATTACGGTGTTGAAGAAGAACCAAGAAAAACAAAATTAAAAAATAATCTTATTTCAACCGAAGTCTAAAGAGGATCATGCGTTACGCCGATAAATATACCATCATCAGATATTGAATCTGCTCTGAATACTCCTAAAACACACATTTTAAAGCAAAAACTATTTTGCCAGTATAACGACTATCACAGATCAGAAATCTACAACGCACAAATAAAAGATTAACTATGAAGAATATTTCACTTAAAAATATTTTATCCGAATCGAAGAAAAATGGATTTGGCGATACTACAGAAAATACTGCATTGAATGATTTTTCGGATGATATAGTTTTAGCCCTTAAAAGGAAAAAGTCAAAAGTTACTTTGATCTTTGATGGCTGTGCAGTGAATCTAACATCGCTACGGCTAAGATGTTGGGTTGCAATTTTGAAGACACAAACAATTCAAAATCGTTTTTTGACCACCCATCTACCGGAGACTCAGCAGTTGTAATATTAGATCCATTTCATATGGTGAAACTTGTGCGTAACACATTAGAGGCCACGGCCGTTGGAAAAATAACCCAAACGCCTGACAGTTTATGGAAATATATAGTAAATAATTTACTGAACATGAACCTCAGCTCTAAATTCACAGGCAACAGCATACCATTGGAGGACATTCCGTTTTAAATTTCTCAGAATCCATCTTCACTACATTGCGAAGAAAGATTCTCTTTTAATGACTTCTAGACAAAACCTAATAAATTAATTTTATTTCGCGGGACTAAGAATTCAATGAATTGTAAAAAGTGAGCCAAAAAAAAAACATTGTACAATAATATTGTTTTATTACTGACTTGGTCCGGTCCACTTATTGCATAACATCGTCCACGCCGCTATGACTCAGCTGTCATAGCAGACATTGCAGCACGCGCGTGAACCAATCCCTGCTTTCGTTCTGAATTTAAACCAATCACCAAGCATGTCTATTTGTAACCTCGGAAGTGATTCGTACTTTGAATCTTACCTCGTTTTGGTTTGAAGAAGGGGCACTTTTAATGTGGCATTTGTTCTGAATTAGAGTTCCTGACTTATTATTTATTCGTAGAAAAATAATCAAATAAAAATTAAAAACTTTTTTTTAATTGTTATATTTGTAATAAGGTGAAATGCTTGTACATGTGTACTCAAACCATTATTTTATAGAAAATTCTGGAAGCCACCAGTAATGAAAAATCAGCAGAGCCATGAGTCCATTGTCATATGATTTTAAAAGAAGTTCTGATATCTCCCTCGGACTAGGGGAGCCACCAAGACTGAAAAAAAAAACCTAATGTTACCCTGAAGGGGGTGCAATCAGGGAGCAACGAGTCCATCACCTTATTTTCTTATTCATTACCCTATGTTACTATTACAGGTGCACTGCAACTTTGTCTCAATGTACATAATCATGTCAAATCGCAAGAAACATTCGAAAACACTTTTAAAAATAGTAATAAACTTGACATATATGAGAATTATTGCGACTTATATTTTTTGTGCATTTAATGCTTCAGTTATGACCTATTGACCGAATATGCAAGCAGGCGACACTGGGATTCATACAAAATTTGCTTTACAGCCTTTTGTTTTTTTCCAACTCAGGTGGCTATACCTACTAGTGTTTCAATTTCTAGAAAATAAAGCTATGATAACATATCTAATGAATGTGTAAAGCTTTAGAAATATTAATCACACTAATATTATAAATTCGAAAGTTTGTATGTGTGGGTGTGTGTGTTGCTCCTTCACGCTCGAACGGCTGGACGGATTTGGATAAAAATTGATACCAGGATAGCTTATATCCTGGATTAACACATAGGCTACTTTTGATCCCGGAATAGAGAAAAAAAATATTACCGTTATATGAAAGAATGGAAAAAAAATGATTTCAAAGTACCAGGAGAGCAGAAACACATAAGAAGTTGGAGATACAACATTGACAAAGCTTAGTTATAAAAGTGAGTATGTTATATGAACATTAAATAGTGTGATTATATTTAAAAAAAGTATTTCTAAGTACCAGGAGAGCAGAAACACTTAAGAAGTTGTAGATACAAAATTGATAAATAATTATATTTAAAAAAGTATTTCAAAGTACCTGGAGAGCAGAAACACTTAAGAAGTTGGAGATACAAAATTGACAAATAATTTTATTTAAAAAAGTACTTCAAAGTACCAGGAAAACTTGAAGTTGAGAAATGAAATTGAAAAATAAGGTTATTTATTAAATTATTCTCCTGAAAATAACCTTATTGAAGATCAGTTTCAAATCTATGAAAGACTGTCTCTAATTGAAATAGATACGCATATACAGCTAAAATAAAAATTCCTATCGAACCTAAATATTAAGTACAAAAAATAGTAGTGAAATCTTACAAGTTTTTGTGCCTTATGTGCTTGAGGGTTTGCATTATTTGTTTTTTTGAGCAACTCAGGTAAATCAAACACTTTAAAATTTGCAGAAGGTGAATTTTCATTAGCCTGAAAAATTAAACGTGCTTTAATTCGACCAAACTATGATTTGTTTTTTTAATGCTATTGTTATTCTCAAGAGTCGAAAAAGCCGAACCTATATTTCATACCAACTGTAATCGTTCATTATTGTTTATTTTCTCATTTTGTTTAGTATTCTCCTTAATATGTTGACGTTTCGTCGGTATGAATGATCTGCGTGAAAAAATAACAGCTTAATTTCAAAATTTCATCGAGTAGAAAAAAAACTTTAATGCAAAAATTGACTGACTTCATTTTGCATAGTATTGACCATCGCGGTTTGATAATGTATTTGAACGTCTTTGAATATAATTATAATTTTGCAACTACTTCTAGTGAAAAGTGATCCCTGGACATTTTAATCTTGTATGGCTTCACAACACATGCTGGCATGATGATTCACAGCTGTAGTTCACAATGATAAAACTAAAACGTACGCGAAGATATGACGTGTGCTCGCTTGCATGAAAAATGTACGACTGATGACGCGCTGGACACGACTTTTGCTGGGTCATTTTATTATCGCTGTTACGTTTCCTGACTTATTACTTATTCGTGGTTATTTTTCCTATTTTTGTCAATCACCATTTTTGGCAACAGACACGTGACTCCCCAGGGCCCTATTTCATAAAACTATAGTAGACTGACAAATGTCCGTCAAACTTCCGAAATGCGTTTCATAAAAACCCGACAATTCAATCAATCAATTGTCAAAATATTACTAAATGTGTTTCTAACAATAATAGTGACCGGCAGTCAACCGACAATTGTCTAACAAATGTCAATAGAAAAAAGTTTTATTAAATTTGTAGAATTGTCTTGACAATTGTGACAGCCGAAGCTTTACCCATCACACTACATTGGCTATGTTCACCTACACGCTCGAATCATCCGTGCGATTATCGCTCGATCATCCGGAGATCGTGAACGACTTTGGACGTCCACATACAACTGTCAGTTTCATACTATTCCTCCCCTCCACTACTATTTTTCGGATGACCCAGGCGAACGCCCGGACGACGCCGTGAACGATTTCGAGTGTACGCGCGGGTGATCCGTGCGTCCTCGAACGTTTATGTGAACAGTGGCCCAATTACAGAACTTGGCTTCAATCAGATTGTCACTTTTTTCAATGCAAAATCGACTCTATCGCAAAGCATTATTGAATTTCACGGCTTGAAACCGTCATGATCAACATTACGTAATCGCAGTGCAGGCCCTATGACTGGCATTGTGAAATGCAATATGACTGACAGTCATCAGTCCTGTCGTGATTGTTTGTTAAAACGCAGGTTTTGGTTAGCTTATTCGACTGACATTTGTAGTTTTATTATGATTTGTCGCTTTATGAAATAGGGCCCAGACAGGCAGGCAATCAAGCTACAAGTTCGTCCTCATATTATTATAAAAGAAGTTCTGATATTTCCCCAGACTAGGGGAGTCACCAGGACTGAAAAATCCTAATGTCTCCCAGGGGGAGGAAATCAGGGGAGCCATGAGTCCGTCAGTGAAAAAGTATGTCCCGACTTTAAATTTTAACCATTCGTTTTGTTTAGTATAACATCTTGTCCCGATGATTGGGGTGCCCAATATATAACATGTTGGGGGTTCACCTCACTATTTTACTTGCAGTACATATTAATAATAATAAACATGTATTGATCAAAATGGGTAGTATATATTTATTGAAGTCTCTGATAAGATTGATGAACCTATTATCAAGAGTGAATCAAAATAATCTGTCAATAAACTCGAAAGCCTATTCAGGGTGGCTAAGAAGTGAAAAAATATTATAGTTTTTAGAACTTTAATAAAAAGTCATATTCCTTAAAACTAAAAAAGCTTCATGAAGCTTTGTGTGGAATTAGCTTTAACATAAAGCTTTTTAGTCAAAAAGACCTGAAACAAAATAAAAATGAATATTAGTAGCTGAACATGTGCCCAACAATATTTCGGGCTCTTGAGTGTTTTCTCAGTAGATAAGTTGTCAATCATTCATTTTCTGAAGCTAATACATGCATAAATCATCATCGATATTTGTTGGGATTGCGACATTTAGTATACCTAGTTTGTCAAATTTATTATGAGTAGTCATGTTTCAAAGACACATGGACTCTTATCATGACAATGTTAAACTAGAATTCTCCGACTATCTGAATGTCAGTTCCTGGTCAATGGTCATGACCGAGTAGGAATGGTAATGGTATATATTCAAGTTTGTAAAGATCAAAACATAGTCCAAATAAAATATTAAAACTGGTTAACTTACCGCTATAACATAAAGCTTTTTAGTCAAAAAGACCTGAAACAAAATAAAAATGAATATTAGTAGATGAACATGTGCCCAACAATATTTCGGGCCCTTGAGTGGCTTCTCAGTAGATAAGTTGTCGATCATTCATTTTCTGAAGCTAATACATGCATAAATCATCATTGATATTTGTTGGGATTGGGACATTTAGTATTCCTAGTTTGTAAGATTTATTATGAGTATGCCACATAAAAAGCCCTACTTCAAACAAAAAACGACGTATGATTCAAAATACGAATCACTTCCGAGGTTACAAATAGACATGCTTGGTGATTGGTTTAAATTCAGAACAAAGGCAGGAATTGGTTCACGCACGTGCTGCAATGTCTGCTATGACAGCTGAGTCATAGCGGCGTGGACAATGTTATGCAATAAGTGGAACGGACCAAGTAAAAAATAAAGCAATTTTTTTTTTGGTTTACTTTTTACAATTCATTGAACTGTAAGTCCCGCGAAATATAATTAATTTATTAAGTTTGTGTCTAGAAGACATTCAAAGAGAATCTTTCTTCGCAATGTAGTGAAGACGGATTCTGAGAAATTGAAAATGGAATGTCTTCTAATGTATGCTGTTGCCTGTGAATTTTCACCTGAGGTTTAAGTTCAGTAAATTATTTTTATATATTCACATATACTGTCGGGCGTTTGGGTTTTTGTTGCAACGGCCGTGGTTGCGGATCACTCCAAAAAACAACTCAATATGATCTTGGCTAAATTTATTTGGTAAAATTAATTTCAATATTTGTACCTCTACTAGCCGTGCAAAAAGTAATTTAAAACTTGAAATACATAATGAGGAGTCCTAAGAAATCCAGTTTTGGACTGAGTTTTGGTCACAAGTTTCAAGGTAGTATATACTGTTACTCTTTGTTGAATAACAGTATTCGAGTTTTTTTTATTATGCAAAAATTGACTGACTTCATTTTGCATAGTATTGACCATCTCGGTTTGATAACGTATTTGAACATCTTTGAATATAATTATAATTTTGCAACTACTACTAGTGAAAAGTGATCACTGGATATTTTAAACTTGTATGGCTCCTGAACCAAGTCACAACACATGCTGGCATGATGATTCACAGCAGTAGTTCACAATGATAAAAACTAAAATGTACGCGAAGATATGACGTGTGCTTGCTTGCATGAAAAATGACCGAATGATGACGCGCTGACACGACTTTTAAGCCCCACTAACATGGGCACGACTTTTGTTGGGTCATTTTTTTAACACTGTTACATTTCCTGACTTATTCGTAGTGAGTAGCCATGTTTCAAAGACACATGGACTCTTATCATGACAATGTTAAACTAGAATTCTCTGACTATCAGGGCCCTATTTCATAAAACTATAATACTATTTGTGTCATAAAGTCCTTAACCCAAGTGATGTATAGTTAGTGAATTTACAAATGGGACTGGCATAGCTGCGAATAATGCGGCTCCGCCAGTCCCATTGGTAAATTCACTAACTATACATCACTTGGGTTAAGGACTTTATGACACAAATTGTAGAATGTTTTAGCAATGCCAGTTGTTGGCTCTGCTAAGAAACTCTACAATATACCTACATCTTCATAATTCATATATTTTTTTCACTAGACAAAGGGGTCTGGTACAGGACCATACAACATGAAACCCCTCATTTACCGTAGTTCCTTATGACAAAATTAAAAAGACAGATGATTGTAATAGCGTGTAGGCTTTGCACCGGGCATATTCCACTCAATCGCTTAAAACATCTAATGAGGAGAGCTGATTCACCAAATTGTGAAATTTGCGGCACTGTAGAAGATACTCAACACTTTTTGATGGAATGTGCCCGTAGTGAATCAATTAGACTGGCATTGTGAAATGCAATATGACTGACAATAATCAGTCACAACGTGAACCTTTCATTATTATTATTAGTTTTAGCCTAACATTATTATTACTCATTTTTGTAATTTTATTATGATTTGTCGCTTTATGAAATAAGAGCCCTGGGCCCTGTTTCATAAAACTATAGTAGACTGACAAAATGAAATGAGTTTCATAAAAACCCGACAATTCATTCAATGTATTGTCAAAATATTACTAAATGTGTTTCATAAAACAATAGTAGTGACCGGCAGTCAACCGACAATTGTATAACAAATGTCAAGAGTTATGAAACAGCAGTTGCTTAAAAATTACCACGATTTGTAGAATTGTTGTGACACAGCCGAAGCTTTACCCATCAACTACTATCACTGGCATTGTGAAATGCAATATGACTGACAATCATCAGTCCTGTTGTGACTGTTTGATATATGAATTGCTGGGCCCTATTTCATAAAACTATAGTAGACTGACAAGTGTTAATCGACAAATGTCAGTCAAACTACCGAAATGCGTTTCATAAAAACCTGACAATTCATTCAATGAATTGTCAAAATATTACTATATGTGTTTCATAAAACAATAGTAGTGACCGGCAGTCAACCGACAATTGTCTAACAAATGTCAATAGAAAAACGTTTTATGAAACGGAGGTTGCATGAAAATTACCACGATTTGTAGAATTGTCGTGACAATTCTGACAGCCGAAACTTTACCCATCACACTACTATGACTGGCATTGTCAAATGCAATATGACTGACAATCATCAGTCCTGTCGTGATTGTTTGTTATATGAAACGCGCGTTTGGCATATTTGACTGACATTTGTAGTTTTATTGTGATTTGTCGATTTATGAAATAGGGCACAGGTTTGGCGTATTTGACTGATATTTGTAGTTTTATTATGATTTGTCGCTTTATGAAATAGGGCCCTGAATGTCAGTTCTGGTCAATGGTCATGACCGGGTCGGAATGGTAATGGTATACATTCAAGTTCGTAAAGACCAAGACATAGTCCAAGTAAGATATTAAAACTGGATAACTTACCGAAGCCCATGTCATCATCGGACTCTTCAGGTTCTTCCTCCTTCTTCTCCTCCTTAGCGGCCTCAGCAGGCGCGGCCGCGGCTGAAGCGGCGGGGGCTGCGCCCGCCGGCGCGGCTCCCACACCGGACCCTATGTTGGTGATGAGCTCCCGCACATTCACGCCCTCCAGCGCCTTCGCGAACAGACCAGGCCAGTACGGCTCCACGTCCACGTTAGCCGCCTTCAGGATGGTGGAGATCTTCTCACCCTGTACACCGACACACAAACGTAAACACAACCATTCGCACCAAAACAATGTTTATCCACAAAAATATAGTTCAATATCACTCTGAACATTTACAGTGAAGCTCGTACGACAATTTCAACAGTAATTCGTGAACGCATTGACTAGATGAATGTGGATTGAAACATAAGGTGATGATTGATATTATTACCTAGTTTCCTAAAATATGTCTATGTATGAAAAACTTACGGTGACGGCTACATCATCATCAACAAGGATGAGAGAAGAGTAAACACAAGCTAATTCAGCGTTTGATGCCATTTTAAATCAAATATCGTGCAAGTTGCCGATAGGCCTTAGCTCCAAGAGAACAAGCACGTTCGACTTCTCGATTAAAGAGAAATGAAGAGGTTAGGCAACTGTCAAGTGTCACTATTGACAATTATCAATTTCATGACGTGAGATGTTTGACGAAACTATACTTTGAGCATGATATATTTGCTAACACGCTTACTCAAAAGCAATTACTGCTATCGCTATCATTGTCTATGATCGTTTTACTCCAGCCCACAGATTATACTTAATCTGTGCTCCAGCCTCTAATGTTTTTTTTTTCTTTTCTTGTTTGGCTTGCACGTCTTGTGCATCTGCCAATTTCAAGAGGCTTCTGTTTGACTTCTGTCTGCTTCAACTTCGTAATATGTATTGCTTCTATTTTTAATTTCCTGTCATAAGTAGGTAAACAATAAAAATGTTGCAGATTGATGTTTTGTACTATTTCTTCTGTGGTTTTGTTACAAAAGTGGGGAAACATTACGCGATTTTTAAGCATTCGAAAAATTTGGAAAAAGAAACGGATCAGGTGGGGTAATTTAGGAAGGAAAGAACTATTAAATAATTACAATACTTATAAAATAATTAGGTATGTGACGAGGTCTAAACCTCTTTCATAATAATACTCATATGATCTCTTAATTCTTTTCATTTTTGATAGTTGGTCATCATTGATTCATTCTAAATACAAATAACCTGTCATTTGATATATTGATTTTTGGAAAAACCGAAATAATATTATAGAATACATAAATAAGTTAATTGAAAATATATATGAGACTTGTAAATATATATATGAATACCTGCAGCCCGATTACATAACTTGGCTTCAATCGAATTCTCAGTATCGCAACCACTAATGCCTTGCGATAGAGTCGAATTTGCTATGAAAAAAGTGATAATCCGATTGTAGCCAAGTTATGTAATTGGGCCACTGGTCAGAGTGTTTCCATAGCGCCCATAAGGGTACACCCCAACCGAATACCTTCGTAAGCCGCCGCTTCCAATAGTTCCTGATTGTTCCTGTAACTCTGTGTCACTGAGGTTTGGGTCCAGCAGCCCGATTCCATAACTTGGCTTCAATCAGATTGTCACTTTTTTCATAGCAAAATCGACTCTATCGCAAAGCATTATTGAATTTCACGGCTTGAAACCGTCATGATCAACATTACGTAATCGCAGTGCTGGGCTAGTGGGACAATCCCAAACCCTGAGACCGCCACGGGACACTGGCGCCCTCAACGACTCCGTACCCTGCCCAGCTCTACCTACCTGCGAGTTCGAGTTTTTTAAATGTGAAATTTATTTGTGAATCCGTGTGCTATTTTTTCTAAGCAGTGATCCCACAAAATTCTAAAAGGCACTAGGCCATCTTGATTTAAATTTGGATTGGATTATTTGGCAAACCCAGAACAGTTTTTTATACTCAAGTGTATTTTATATTTGCATTCCAGTCATTCATGTAAGTAAGACATTTTCATTAATACGTACTTTGTTCCGAATTTCACTATCGGCCTACCTAGTTCCGAATTACTCTAAACTTTGACGCGTTAACGCGTAGTTACATTAACGTTATTTTTTTATATATTTTTAAAGCGTTACTATCGCACTTAACGTAAAGTTACCTACAAAGTAAACACTTAGTTTTATTTGCTGGTCTCATATTAATAAAAATGGACCCTGCGCATCTAAATAAACCAGAATTGATCTATGAATTAAAATGTAGAAATGCTGAGGTTTATACAACAGATACTCAGAAAATTTACGTTCAAGGTTATCGAACTTACTTGACAGCTCGAATACACAAGTTTTTCAGAGTCCGTATACATTTTAACAGGAAATAGCTGAAATTCAAAAATGTTTAACCGTTATATCTGCACGTTTAATAGCTTACCCGGTACGAAAGGAGAAGAATGCGTCCTATATTCTGCATGTTAAAAACAGATTAAATAACATGGATATTACCACCGAACTTACGACAGTACAACTAGAAACATTAAAAAATGTTTCAGAAAGTTTCTTCGATTTACAAAAACGTTTCGAAACATTAGAAAATCCTAGCGGCTCTTCTACAGAAAATACACACGATCATTTTCCAGAACAACAAACTCAATTACCATATTTTGACCTACTGACACAAAAGCTACAAAATATTTCGATCAACACATCAAGTCACGAAATTAAACGGTTTATTTACAAGGGGGATAGTTGCCCAAAAGATTTTTTTGAAAAAGTAGAGGAATTCGCAGTTGCTCGAAATATTTCACATACTGAACTATACAACCACATATACGACATTCTTAAAGGAACTCCTTTGGATTGGTTTCGAGCTCACGAACAAACAATCCCAGATTGGGAATCTTTCAAAATTACATTACTAAATGAATTTGAAATTACAGACTATGACTATAAACTGCGTAAAATCATAGATGCTCGTAAACAAAAAACAAATGAGCGTGTGATTTGCTATTTCACCGAATTAGAATCATTATTTGCAAAATTACGTGAGCCTATTTCAGAAAAAGGCAAGATTGATATTCTTAGGCGTAACTTGCGACCCGAATTCGGTCAAAGGTTATCACCAGACGATCTCGACTCGGTCGCAACATTAATGAAATCGTGCAAATGGTACGAAAGTTGCATTGAAATGTCCAACTCTGATACTCCTTCTACATTACAGCGAAGCCTTCGACTTCTAATACCCAACACAAAGTCACTGCTACACCTAACATATCACATTATCCGTACAATACCTTGCAACAACTACTTGTTCAAACACACCCTTATCCTCAACCTTACCCTGTACATTCAATTAATGCAGATTCTAAGAAACCTGTACTACCTATATTTTGCCCTCGCTGTCGAAACGACAGTCATGCTTTATATCAATGTCCCTACAGACACAAAGTTTGTTTTCGTTGCGGTAAAAAAGACGTAATTTTAACCAATTGCCCTGTATGTACAAAAACTTCAAAAACTAATTAGAGAGGAACTAGAAACACAAAATTGTAATACTAACAATAACTTTGATCAAAATGATTGGAACAATTGGCTTAAAACTATTTCATTATTTTTCAAAACATACAACGTTTCTACGCTCCTCTTTGATAATACATCAGACAATGAACGTCCATACCTTAGAGTAAATGTTGGAGATTGAACCCTTAACGGTTTACTGGATAGTGGCAGTGCTATTACAATTTTAGGTAATAACTCACATAAATTATTACTTGAACATGGTTTAGAACTACAACGTGACCAAATTATCAAAGGTTCTGTTGCTACTGGTCAAACAATCAATTCAATTGGTACTATTAAGCTTCCAACTTTATTTAAAAATAAGTTTGCTATAATTACTGCCCATGTAATACCCGCTGTTACTCAACCTTTCATATTAGGTATCGACTTCTGGAAAACTTTTAAGCTGGCTCCAGACATACTTAATATGGTCACTATGCACAAGAGTTCAGATACTCCCATGTTTATCATCAATAATAATGAGGATACGGGATACGGAGGGATATCAAGTTATCAAAAAAGGAAGAACGGTCATAGTTAGGACACGAGAAAAATATTATATGGTCCAGGTCCCCAAAGTCAAAGTTTTTTCATGTCCACATTCACATTGAGGGCTATCTTTAATATGAATCCTGGCAAGGAGGGCTGGGCAGGTGGTATGTCTGAAGCGCATTCATATCAAAATTGAAGTGGCGATCTTGCCAAGTTTTACTACAGAAAACCATGCCTTATGACGAATTCGCGGTTGTATACTGAAGTATGACTTTCCTTTAAATTGGCCACTTACTGCCCAGACTTTATCCCAGGAGTTCCGAAGATAAAATCTGGGAAGAGTAGCCAAATCGTGTACATAATTTTTGAAAGGAAATAGGTCTCCACACATCACAGCCTCATTTGCAAGTCTTTCGGCTTTTTCATTGCCCTTTATACCACAGTGGCTGGGTATCCAGACAAATGTAACAGAAAACTCTTTCAAAGCACACATATGTAATTTTGTTCTAGCTTATGCTATAAGAGGAAAAAGTGGTTTGGACTTACAAGGAAATCTAAATAGAGCTAGTTGATAGTTCCAGAATTAGGTGTCCAGTATCGGGAGTCGGATCTCAAGTTTCAGAATCGAAAACAATTCGATTTTGCATGCCCTAGTGAGGGGCCGACTATGGTGTCGGGCGGATGCAATATTATTATTTTTTAAACGCACTTAAAAGTTACGCAGTACGTTTAACGTATGGAATACACCAATAACTCCAAAATACATAAGATTATAATTGTGTGAATTTATTTGGATGAATAAAATACAAAGTGACAACTAGAAGTAAAAAACAAAAGAGTAGTACGGCCCATCAAAGAGTTCAAAAGTATCTATGGAGAAGTAAAACTGTTTGGTTCATTTTAAATAGTTCCAACACTTCCCCTACTTCTAGATAGACAATAGGCCAATATAATGTTAAACTAAACATATATCTTTTATTAAACACATATGTCTTTGCTTTGGTAAAAACTTGGTAAAGATTCATTTCATTTGTGGGAACATGATTAATACAAATTGTACCACTATCCACAAGCTCTCTTAAAAAGTGATGTCTCATATCAATGTGTTTTGTACGTGAATGGTGAACGTTATTTTTAGTAAGCATTTGAGCTCCCTGATTATCACTGTAGATACAAACACCATTGGTTAAACTAAATACTTCGTTTAATAAGTTTTTTAAATATATAGACTCTTTTGAAGCATCGCTGAGAGCCATATATTCAGCTTCGGTTGTTGATAAAGCCACTGTCCGCTGCTTTCGAGACTCCCAAGAAACGGGTCCATTTAGGTAGAACACGTAGCCTGCCTGCATCTCCGATCGTTTAGACAGGCACCGTAGTCAGCGTCAGCATATCCACTCAGTTTAAGTGTACTTGTTTTCTGAAAACTGAGTTTGTAGTGTATTGTTCCTTTTAAATATCTTAGAACTATTTTTGCTGCATTCCAGTGCACTGTTCCAAAGTTATTATTAAACTGACTCAGTACACTAACAGCATGTGAAATGTCTGGTCTAGTTCCAACTGAAAGGTACATTAAAGAACCAATTAACCTTTGGTAAGGCAAATGTTCGGCTTCTTCTTTCTCTTCAATAGTAGGATTTACTAAATTTTAGGCTTGGATCACCAGGAGTACTAGCAGGCTTTGCGTTATACATAGAAAAATTAATGAGAATTTTTCTAATATACTCTTCTTGATCAACGGTTATGCCATTATCTTCTTTTGCTATCCTCATGCCTAGGAAGTGTTTTAAAGTTCCCAAATCCTTGACTTTGAAGAATTGGCTGAAGTTTATTTTAAACTTTTCCTTCATTCCAGCATTATTGCTGAGAATGCATATATCATCAACAAAGATTGCGACAATTAAAATGCAAGTTCGTCCGTCTACTTTATAATATAGGCAGTGGTCATGTTCCGATCTCTTCATATATAGTTGCATCATTGCACTGTTAAGTTTCAGATTCCACTGTCTCGGCGCTTGTTTAAGACCATAAAGTGCTTTCTTTAACTGGCATACCTTCCCCTTATTGCATTCTTTGGTAAAACCTTCAGGTTGTTCCATGAATATTTCTTCATTAATATCGCCATTAAGGAAGGCTGTTTACACATCCATTTGATCCATGGTAATATTCCAGTGAGCTGCGAAAGCTAATAGTATTCTGACAGTTGACAGACGTGTAACAGGAGCAAAAGTTTCATCATAATCTATGCCATAAGTTTGTGTGAATCCCTTCGCTACTAATCTTGCCTTGTAGCGTACGATTTCTCCGTTTGCATCTTTTTTTATCTTGAATACCCACCTGCTACGAATTATTTTTCTATCATTGGGTTTATCCACAAGTGTCCAAGTTTCATGATTAACAAGTGAATCGTATTCATTTTGTAGAGCTTCAAGCCATTTTAGCCATCTGTATCTTTCGAAGAAACAGCTTCCTTATAAGTTGCAGGAGTATCATCTTCTATGGCTTTGTATAGAATTATATCATCTGGCCATTTTCTAGGAGTTCTATTCCTTAAAGGGTATCTCCTCTCAATTTGATCTTGAGACTGTACTTGAATGCCAGAAGGATATTCTATAATCTCTTCAATAGAGTTCTGAAACTCTTCTTCATTTTCCTGAATTTCAGTTTGAGGTAAAGTGATTTCATTTTCCTGACTGACAGGTTCTGATGGAGTCACGTTAACTTCCCCTTCTGATGATACATCTTCAAAATGATCTTGAATTGTAATAGGTTCAGACTTTTGAGTTCCAACCCCATTCTCCATAATACCACATTCAATTGACATTGGTTTGATAAGGAAATCATTTTCAAATAAAAAAACATCTCTAGTCTTTATGATGTATTTTGGATTTTCTGGATCTATTACTCTGTAGCCTTTCGTTTCGGTACCGTAACCGACAAATATGCATAGTTTAGCCTTAAAATCGAATTTCTTTCGAAGACATTTTGGTATGTGTGCTTAGGCTCTGCATCCAAAAACACGCAGATGAGACAGATTTACTTTTCTTTTTGTCCACGCTTCCTCCGGTGTCTTGCCTCTTAAGGCTTTAGTCGGTGAGCGATTTTTTAAATATGTTGCCGTATTGACAGCTTCACCCCAGTAAATCTGAGGTAGACCAGATTCAGAAAGCATAGATCTTGCCTTTTCTACAAGAGTTCTATTAACTCTTTCAGCTATACCATTTTGTTCGGGGTTATACGGTACAGTTGTCTGATGTAGTATCCTCGCTTGTATTAAAATCTCTTTTAATTTAGTATTTATATATTCCCCGGCATTATCAGAACGTAAAGCCATTATTTTTTTATCAGTTTAATTCTCTACTAATTTCTTAAATAAGCAAAATTTTTCGACTACGTATGATTTTTGTTCTATTAGGTAGGTAAAAGTTTTTCTAGAAAAATCATCCGTAAAGGTTACGAAATATAAAGCACCCCCAAATGAGCATAGGTCCGCAAAAGTCACTGTGAATTAATTCTAAAATATCTGTTGCCTGAATCTGATGATTTAAAAGGTTGCTTCGACTGTTTGACTTCAACGCAAGCAATACAATTATCTTTAATTGAACAGACAGGTTTTGAATAATTCACACCAAGAGCTAAGTGTAGGCGGAATAATTCCATAGATCTGAAGTTAAGATGACCTAGGCGTTTATGCCATAAATTCGCGGTGTTATCTGTTGCTTCTATTAAATTCGTATTGGCAATAGGTAAATCAAGTACATACCGTTGACATTTGAGGCTGTACTTAAAACTTTTCCAAAAACCTTACAAATTTGAGCATCCAAAATTATTCCTCCAGACGGTGAGAATAATACAATGTTTCCTTCCTTTACCAACAAGTTCACTGAGACCAGGTTCGTTGACAGGTCTGGAACATGTAGAACATTGGTAATTTTACCACATTATCAGAAGTAAGGTCTGAGCCGGAATGTTCCAATGCCATAACAAGAGGCTTGATTTTTTTCAGGTAGACTACAAAGTAGTATGATTCCAAGAAAATTATCATCTATTTTCTGATTAATTTGCTCTAGTTGTTGATAGGTTGACAAAATCTCATTGACATAACTTTCTATGTTGTCAGTGTAACGAGTAGTCAGTAACTTTTTCATTAATGTAAGCTTTCTGACAAGACCACCATCGGCGTATGCCCTTTTTTAAATTATTCCATGCTTCAAAGGCAGTTTTAGAACCCATTATCTTGGAGAATACTCTTTCACGACAGCACAACCCTATTTTAGAGCAAGCCCTGTCATCGCGGCGTAGAACTTCTTGAGAACTATTATCTAAGGGTTGCTTTTGTACGCAATCCCATAAGCCACAGTCTATAAGCATCATTTCCATTGAAAATGCCCAAGTTGTAGTTACAGCGTCCTTCTAATTTACGAAAAGATGGAGTAGCAATAGTAATAGGTGCACTATTACTTGGACTTGAAAGAGCAAGAGGAATTGTACAAGAATCTCCTTCCATTTTTGACTTCGATTGTACACTGACAAAACACAATAATTATAGGTAAAATTTTGGAGGTTTTGGGCACTGGGCCCGTAACCAAAAGTTACGCAGTACGTTTAACGTATGGAATACACCAATAACTCCAAAATAAATAAGATTATAATTGTGTGAATTTATTTGGATGAATAAAATACAAAGTGACTTTTCTTAAATTTTTAGTTATGCCCAAACACAAAAACAAACAAATTATTTATCATCATCATCGTCATCATTCAATCAAATATAATATATTGGGGTACCTTTCGTATCGATTTCGAGATCTGGCAACTCTATTTTACTTACCTGTAATGGCGGCAACTGTCATTACATTGATAGTCAGTAGTGCCAACATTGTATGAAAGGGACAAGTTATAGTGAACGGTCTGTAAAGGTGATCGTGCGACGGCGGCTGTCTACAGTGCATATAGTCTGGCCAACAAAACCTGTCCAAGAAAAAAGCGGGAATTTAAAAAAATCAAGAGCTGTTAACCCTGGCTATACACTGCTTAAACGGAGTTGATACTATTTATTATTCAGCAAGTTTTTTTTGAGCAGTGCAAGCAATGTTTTATCAGCTGTAAATTTCGAGTGTATTATGAAGAATATTAAATAAAAGAATACTTTTAATTCTACCTTTTTATTATTTTCAAATAATAAAAAGTCCATAATTTTGTGTACAGTCGAGGACTTTAATTGATGAGCACTTGCCACTATTCGTAATTTAGCCGTACAAAACATAGGGGCTATGAGTCATAGTTGAAATTGGATTCCAAAAACTGCACCTGATAATATTGAATCAGCTTCATTGCTTTCTTCGCTGCTACTGCTACTGTCCCCAATATGTATTATGAATGGTTCAAGTTCGTTTTCAGTAATACGGTCCCTTAATTTGTACTGATTTTCTACATTTAGTTCATGATCAGTGTACTTCTTCCAGTCATCAGCAGTTATGAATAGAAAACATTATTTTATTAAATTTTGTATTTGAGACCTTGGTATTCCTATATTTTTGCTTGCTACTTTTCTCTTCGCTTGACTCCATACAAGCTCAATAGCATTTGAGGTCGCAATGATACGGTGGCAGCAACAAAATTTCGTGATTGTGGATATGACTGTTTTTTTTAGAAGTACTTCTGCTTCGTAAACAACTGCAGGTTTATTATCTTTCACCAAACACATTAATTCAGCTTTGGTGTGATATTCTTCAAAATGAATATTATTCTCTTGAAGCCATATTCGGAGATTAGCTTTAGAATCAGACATAGTAGGGGGTTTGTTTACTTGTTTCACATGGTAACTTGTATTGTCCATCACAATTACACTAGGTTTAGTGAGATTAGGTATCAACATTTCCTCAAACGATTTCATAAAGTTGGTAGCATTCATATCATCATGGTAGTCAGCTGATTTGGATTTTGTGCTGAATACCAATAATGCACCTGGCTCAAACCCTTCTTACGATCCTGCATGCGCAATAATATGTCTTTTTTCCTGACGATATATTAGTAGTGACACCACTTGTTGAAGGTCCTTGCCACGATTTTTTAACTTTATAGTTCTGATGTACATATGTCTCATCAAGGTAAATAATCTGTTTACCTTCTAGCCTCTTTTTATGTATTGTCCTCAAGAATCTGTCTCCATGCCACAATTTCATATTTTTCTGTAAGTATAGCTCGTTCATATTTATTGTTTTAAAAATCAAACCCGTTCTTGTGTAAAAAAAAAACTAAGGGTTTCACGGCATCCCGTAAATTCAATTGCTTCCCTCAGCTCATTTTGCAGGCTTCTCAGTGTTGGACTTGTTTTCTAACTCCATAAAATTCGTTTATTTTGTTTCTTATAGCTGAAATATCAAAATTAACGAAATTGGAAACTGTTGCTGAATGTAGACGATTTTTCTCCGGCGTATTCCACTGTCCTTGATTTTTAGACCCTTTAATTTTAATTCTTCTTAGAGTCGTCACACTTACATCTGAAGAGAACAAATACAATAAATTATGTAGCAGTATATTATTACTAATCAGTCATTAAAGTCAAAAACCATAATAAAATACAAAGATAGTATATTATTTAATTTAGCCATCCATACATTATCATAAATGTATATAAACCCTTCGAAGTAACTGTTAAAAATCTATAATTTCTAAAGCAATACCTGTCATTGAAGATATCTTTGCTACATAATGTGATTCAGAAGTCGCCATTTTTTTTTTTCGAGAGTTTTTAATTTCTTTACTGCTTCCACAATTTTAAGTTTTGTCTCCTCGTTGTTAATACTTCCTGAAAAGTAGATACACCGTGAAAGATATCGCGATTTATTATAAATAATCGAAAGTATCAAGTTGGTTCATTACAAATTCAATAAACTAACCTAAAAGTGAAATGATTGAATCCAGTCGTAGTATTTTCTCTGCAGATTTCTGATTCAAATTATTTTTATGTCTTTATATTTGTCAATTATAGTAAATAGAAGCTTCCTCGTCGAACTTTTGATTGTTTTAGGCATTATTATAAACAAAATCAATGAAAATATGATGCACGTAAACACAAGATGACTCAAGTACGAAACGTCAATGTGTCAATTTTGACAGTCTTAAATTATTGCCATATCAAAACTTCTGAAAAAAATGCGTGGACAGCTTTCGTTGGCCAGAAGACTCTAACTTCCGCACACTTAAAATCACGTCCAACAAACAAGATTATTCAAATATCGATTTCCTACTCTGCATCTATGGTTAAATTTACTTATTCCACTACAATATCAAATTCTTGTACAATTTTTGAGTCTGATTTTGCATATATTCAATATAATCATAACTTTCAACCAATTCTCTAACCTTTGTTACCAGAAATAGGAAGCTTGTTTAAAATGTTACTTTTAAAATTGTTCGCAATTCTTTATCTATTATCTCATCTGGACACATCTCGGGCTGCGCGAAAATTTGGGCGAGAGGCCAAAATCAAACATCTCTTTTACGACCAGAGGTTGAATTACGGTTATTGTTAAAAGGTTTAACGCCAGTAAGCGTAATTCAACTTCTTTTGGTTTAATAAACTGGGTGGTAAGTAAGCGTAATTCATCATCCTTGGGTTTAAAAAACTGGATGGAGCTGTGTCGAGGCGCACGGCCGTTTGTTTGTCGTGTCGTGAAAAGTCTACGCTACGTCAAGAATTTTTAAAATCAGTTAATATTTTTTTCAGTTTATCGGTAGCGGTCACCCCACGGCATTTTTTTTTGCATTATTATACCCTTCGTATCTTCTAAAAAAAAAAACGCCAGTAATTTAATTCAAAATCATTGGCAGCAGTACTTTTGACCATAGACAACTGCATTATTACTCATGTACTTGACAGACTTGATAATATTTCGTATAAAGCACAGCGCATTTCCTACGTTATAGGCGCGTTCCACTTAGATACTGGGCCCGACTACATAACTTAGCTTCAATAGGATTGTCAGTATCGATATCACCAATGCCTTGCGATAGAGTCGAAATTGCTATGAAAAAAGTGATAATCCGATTGTAACCAAGTTCTGTAATCGGGCTGCAAAATGCTAGCAATGTTAACTTTTTTAGCCATGTCGTTCCACGGAGATGCTAGCACAAATATTAAACTTGACGTTCCACAATGCAAAATGTTAACATTTTTATTTTCGGAAACTAGCATCGTTATACCCATGTTGTTTTGTGGGTTCGAAATGCTACTTTTTAACAAGTGTCAAAATTTAGCGGCAGAGCATGTAATTTTAAATAAAAAATACATTGTTTCGATTGGTTTTGCGGTATAAGTGTTTTCGATAATTCTTTCCATTTCCTAGTTTTATATTACTTGGGATGTGGGAATGGTGCTACAAAAGTAAATAGAACAGTAGTGTTATTATCGATCTTGGTTTCAATCCGATTTTCAATATCACTATCATTAACTCGTTGCGATAGAGTCGAAATTGCTATGAAGAAAGTGACAATCTGATTGAAACCAAGTTCTGTGGTCGGGGCCCAGCAGTGCTATTACGCAATGTTGATCATATCGGTTTCAAGCTGTCAAATTCATTAGTGCGTTGCGATAGAGTCGAAATTGCTATGAAAAAAGTGTCAATCTGCTTGAAGCCAAGTTCTGTGAACTTGGTAAAAAAAAATGATACCTTCGGGTTACATTATTGCAAATTTCGAAAGGAACTCTAATTTTTTGAAAAATAAAATCCTGTACTGTGTTGTGTTAGTGTCATGTTAAGTAGATACTTATGACACTAACACAAGGCTTACACTCGGCAATTTTGTTTAAATCGATAACAGATTAATCTTCAAACAAAATCGATTTATTTTCAGAGGATCAAATCATCACAACACTACTTTCAAAAATGAAACGATAAATGGTTGCTATCTGCATCATATTAGCAAATGTATGGCATAAACCTTATAGCCACTCTAGTTACTCTATGGCGATATGTCGAGTGCAGCTCAGCAGCCCGATTCCATAACTTGGCTTCAATCGAATTCTCAGTATCGCAGCCACTAATGCCTTGCGATAGAGTCGAATTTGCTATGAAAAAAGTGATAATCCGATTGTAGCCAAGTTATGGAATCGGGCTGCTGTCAACAATGACGCTCCACCGGGAAAAATCGGGGACAATGACTAACATACGTGTTTTAAGGATCGCTAACGCCATCTAGTTTCATTTTGGGATACTAAAAACCTAAGAAAATTAAATAAATGTAAGTAGTTAAAACTCTTGTAAATCTATTACATTTAAATGTTTTTTATTTAATGTTTTACTACGTAGATAGGACATAATGATTTAATTTACTTTGTCTCACTACGTAGTTACTACCTATCTATATATTCTTAATTCTGTGGCGCAACTAAATACTTATTTTTGGATGAACCGGTTTTGATGAATCAAAAATAAAAACCTTCGCAAGAGTCCAAGGAATATAGTTCAGCAAACGGCAGCAAAATACATCCATTTGTTTTTGCGTGAACAGACAATAATTCTAAAATCTTTTTTGGATTTTCTGCTTTCATATACTCAAACTAACTCTTCCATGCACAGATTTCACCTTGTTTACAGTTTTATTACATATATAGATTTAAATCAAACATTTAAACGACGTTTCATGAAGAAAGTTATTAAAAACGTGGCAGGAAAGAAGCTCTCGCCTTTTCATAAAGAATTAAAAACAAAGAGATGAGATTAATACTTAAAGACAATAAACTGGTACTCTGGTACATGTTGTATTTGTTGAACTAAATTCACTAGAAATACTCCATGATTCACCCAGGTCATCCCAGGTGGAGAAACTAACGGGAACACGGGTCCGTACCCAACGTTACCAGCAATTTTTAGTCAGCGTGCAGCAACTCAGCTGCAACAGAGAACTGAAAAGCGAGTGAGACAACAAGGTCATGCTGGTGTTTGTCCTGATGATAAACCCTGTTGTGTTCTCATTCGCTTACTATATGCCTATATGGCACGACAGTTAAGAACCTATCTATGAATATAAAAAAATGTGTTTTACCAGTCTCTGGATTCATAGCTCTAGATTTCAAAGAGCCAATAAAAAATGACCTTGATATAAATCCAGTACATTATTTACAAAATTTATTGAGGTAAGGCTTAAAACATTAAAAATCAATATTTACTGTTATGTATGTGGTACTGGGCATAAAATTAAATTTAACAATAAAGTAGGAACAACCATCAAATAAAACGGAAAAAATAATAATTTACAAGTACATTGTAATTTGGTTTAGTTTTTACAAAATATACTTTATGTAACCAAAACTTTGTTTAAATGATACATCAACTTTTATACAAACATTATGATAATAAGATAATAATTAATGATGTCCTTAGCAGTAATAAGCTATAAGCTCAACATGTAAATAGGTACATAATTGATATTCATAAATCTAAACTATTAAGTTTAATTTTAACTAATTATTATGCACTATGCCCGATTTACGATTAATCATGTATTGCAATATTTATATATTTATAATTATTTTTTAACATAGATGATATTATTTGATGTGCTGATACTATAAGGTGTGCTGGTTTATCTATACTTATATTAAAGCAATAAGAACGAAACTCTGTACATAGAAGATAAAAAAAATAAAAATAGTTTAGGGTACTTCAAATAAGCGTCTGAACAAGAATATAGCATTTTTTTTAATGGTGTCTTTCTGTTTGTTTGTTTGTGCATCAAAAATTCTGGACCGATTGCGATGCAGTTCACTGTTGGATAGCTTAAGGTTTGACTTAAAAACTGGGGTAGTTGGTATCTTAATCCTATGATTAGATGCCGAGCAATCAATAAAAAACTATAAGACAGCTAAATCAATTTTGAAGAAATGTACTATATTGTACTAAATAGGAACTTTTGGTCCTGGAATAACACGTATGGGCTACTTTTAAATGAAGTGAGCAGGCAGGTGAAGTTGCAGACACAACTAGTGATTTAATAAAGCTAAAATAAATGTTTGTTTTCAACTAAGAAGGTACAATTTTCAATTAATTTAGTTTTAATAAGATTTATTTACAAATCCCAGGAAAACAAATGATGTTTAACGAGCATGTCCCGAACACCTTCTTTTAAAGGTTGATTTTGTGTGTCTTTTTTCAATGGTAGTTCCCACTCTGGATTTAAATTGAAGCCAAACTGTGACAGTATTCTCAATTCACATTTAATTTGGACCCAGCCAGGAGAATTTATGAAAGACCAGGGATGGTACCACTTCTGAACCACATCGACACATGAACAAAGAACTTCTAGCCATAAATGTAATGCTTCTTCATTTAATCCCATGCATATTAATGTTCTCAGTTTCACGTCCATTTGAGCGTGGGCGTTGTCGTGCGACAGATTGATAGCCTGAACGCATCTGTACAGTAATTCCTCTGGCGTAAGAACTTTGCCATCTTCATCCAAACGATATGTTTTGCATAAAACCAAACGACTGTAAACTGAGTTAAAGTCTTTTTCCACTTCTCTTGATGATGCTTCCTCTATAAACAACCACGGATGACATGGTCCGTCAAGAAAACTAGGCCTTTTGATACCATGTAATAGTACTCGTTTAAAAGCAGGAGCCAATACACCTCTAACAAGGTGAGCTGCTTTTTCTGTAACAGAATCATCTCCAGCTCTGCTATACTTGACCCCTTTTTCGTCCAACAATTTTACAAATCGTGCTGGGAACCAACCTCTGAGCCCATTTAATTCCCCGATCCAACAGTGTTCATCTCTGGAGCTAATTACTTCAATAACGTCATTCTTTCTAAACCCCAGCTCATCCCCGTCTCTTCTTTCAAAATCTAACAATGCCTTGGCCCGTCTCCTTTTACTTCTTGATACATTTACATATCGCTCCCGGTCTGCTGCATGGCTTTGCATGGTGTAATCAGCAGTAAGTTGAATTTCAGATGCAAGTTGAGGTTCAAGCGCCAAAAAATGGCGAGCTACTTGTAATATTGCTTCTCTTAGGTCCACAAGTATTTCCGTTTGTTTTACGTTTTTTGAAACTGCATCTTCATTGTTACTGTCTTCACCGAAAAGTATTGTTTGTATTACGGACTTGTTCTTTTTAATTTGACGTCTTTGCAATTGCTGTTTTGGTAAGTTAGGTACAGCTCCAGGATTTCCAACTAATGCACCTTGATCAGCCATAAGGTAGGCAAGATGCCTCCTGCGATGAGTGTCAATTAATGTAGGACTCAATGTATCGCCACATACTTCATCAATCATTTTAATGAGTAAATCAACATCATCTATTTCACCCGGAATATCAGAGAGTGCATTGAATATTTGAGCAGAATTAGAAATTTCAGTAAATCTATTTTCTCTTATCTTGAGCATAGCCAATGTAACCTTAAATAATACAAGCGAGCCATCCAAGATGAAGAGATCCCATATTCTTAATAAAATCCTCATATGTACAACATTGGCATACAATGTTAAGAACCAATGCATTGTAATTAGAGAGAGCTCAATGTCATGAGCATTTAGAACCTGATCAATGCCTGGTAAATAAGTGGAGATCAGACTTCTCAATACTTTTTGATCTGCTTGTATACCAATTAATGTTGAAGAGTAATAGGAAGCAGGCAGAAGGTCTTCCACAGTTGTACACATTATCCAAAATGCATCTTCTTCTTCCATTAGAAGTAGAAGCGAAGCCGCAATCATTCCAGTACCTTGACAATAACCTATATCAGGATAAAGCCATGCCAGTGCTCGTAAAATTCTGCGTAATCTTGGCACTCCAGTGCTGGTTGGGTGCGAAAAACAGACATTATTTGGTAAAATCTGTACTAAGTCTTTTTCAATTTGTTTGCTTGTTACGAGACCATCATCACTGGATGCTCTAACAATTTCATGGTAAGTGATTTCTGTAGAAGCACGTTTTTTGTTAGCACCACATAAATGCATCCAAACTTGAGGACGGAGTGAGTGTGGGACGCCATCTTTTACCATTTTTTGGAGTTTTTCTGTCTTTTCCAATTTTCTTTCACCTTCAGAGAAATTTATTTCTTTACTGTAAAATTCCCATTGGAGGCGTTGTTGGTCATCTTCAACGAACGCATTAACAGATAATTTTTCGGTATTTTGTTCTGCACCTTCCTCGTCTTCAACACAAAAGCCAAATTCATCAAATCGATAATCTGGTAGACCGCCACCTTGGCCTTCTGACTCCGGTTGTGCCAATTTAGCCATTATGTCTTGAGGCACCATACTTGCAGTAAGTGCCGAAAAGGGCCCTCCAGGAGCAGGAAGGAACTCATCAGCAATATTAAGACCCCTTATTGCATCTATAATATCTTCTGGGTCATCATCTGCTAGCGCGGCACTTATCTTTCGTTCATGGTCTTCCCGACCCACATAACCGACATGATCCCGTGAGCTAAACAAAGATTTTGCTAAATCCATTTTAGTAGGTCAATCAAATATATTTACAATGAAAATTTAGATTATTCTTTCTAATTTAGACAAACTTATTGATTTTGTCAACAGAAAGGTCACAAAATACGTCACGCCACAGACTACTTACCCTGCATTCGAATTCGAACGATCAACGAAGAAATTATGAAATGGCGTTTTGGGCTGTTACGATTGCCACTGATTCTTTCCAAACCGAATGAAAAACGACCATATAGCCTAACTCATAAAGTCGCTTTTCGGATGTCAAATTTAACTGTCATGTCCAAAGCGAACGTTGATCAAAACATATCGTTTTTAACTGTCTATTTTCGATAATTTAGCATCAAAACGAACGGCCCCTTATAGATACGCTATCCCTGCATTCGAGATGATGTTTTATT
This sequence comes from Alsophila aescularia, assembly GCA_946251855.1. NCBI lineage: Eukaryota > Metazoa > Arthropoda > Insecta > Lepidoptera > Geometridae > Alsophila > Alsophila aescularia. The sequence continues at coordinate 32,867,515 of OX276379.1, read as the reverse complement.
GTTTAATTTAAGTATAGATCACTAAACTGTACACAAAAACTGAAGGTACAAAAACAGAGAATTTCTCTTTTTACCCGACCTTGGTTTTACAAGGGAAGGGTATAGAGTTTAACAGTCATGTATGTATATGTATATATATATATATATATATATATATATATATATATATATATTTATGTATGTGGGTATGTGGATGTTCCACCATAGCATCGACCCTATTGATCCGATTTTAACAAGCGAGGTATCAATGGTTTGGCTTCATGTATAGAATATCATAGGCTTCTTATTTAGCCGTCTACGGCAAAGCTAAAAACTTAATCCGATTTTGATAGGCAAGGTGTCAATCAATTATAGAATGTCATGGGCTTCTATTTTCGATCATTTAGCATCAAAACGAACGGCCTCATGAATACGTCATATGTTGAGATCACAGAGTAAACAGACTAAGAGTTTAAAAATAAACCTTCAAAATGAAAACAGTGTTGCTCAAAACAATTGTTATGGTTACACAATTTAAATTTTTGTACGGGAAATATATAGAATCGAGGGACAGGAGTTGAGGGGGGTAGGGTTGGGGAAGTGGAGGGCTGCCCCTAATCACGAAGGCGACGCGACGCTTAGTTTATGAGATATTTCAGTTGTAAGTTTATAAAAATCGGATATTTAGTCGCCAAAGGGGTTCCAGTGGGTAGCCCTCCACCTCCCCCACCCCCACCCCAACCCTCTACCACCTCCCCCCAACTTCTGCCCCTCGTTTCTAAGCCAACCCTTTTGTACCAATAAATACAATTTAAAATAGACAACGACATCAATACTTTGAAATCAAATTCTTTCGTCTTGATATCACATTTTTATTTATAGAGCACTGTTTTTTTAAGGGTTAAACACGGTTAGTGGTTGTGCAATTTACAGTCCTATTACCTATTTTGTTTCAATTCAATTTTCATGAACACTGTCACTTAATGCGGCGCGTTAGAGTTGCTATGAAAATCTGTTCTACCGTCTGTTTTACCGTAAACACACGTAAACGTATGGATAAAATGGCAACATTTGTTTTTTTTATCTTTTGACACTTTTGTAATTTCGTTCGATGGCATTTACTTACTGCTGTTCCGTTTTAACTTCAGTTGTAATATATAGCGTGTCTCTTACACATGTGTATCGTATTAACAGCACGTGAAAAGGCACAAACTAATGCAATGGAACGTAAACTCTTTAATATTTTGTGAAGGTGAAAATTGTGAAATGTGAATTCAACTTCGAGATTTGAGTAATTTTGCGTTAGAAATTCGTTGATAACATCTATGTTTATTTGAGATGTAACTGCAATCAATTACTGTTTTTAATCAAATCATGAAATGGTAGAGTAATTTAGGGTAGAGAACCGGTCAGGAATATCAGGCAGGTATGTAAGCTGAGCACTCGGGCAGTGCGTAATTACAGACATAATGCTAATTTTCGGTTATATTGACCACGGAAGGAATCATTGGGCTGTCTAAAATCACTAAAGAATCATTTAGCACCGTTACTAATTTGCTATCAGCGCTGGTGCATGTAAGTCATAAGAGACCAGTCCATCAAGAATTATACCGTGTCGTGAGGCATTTACATGTTCATACATTGTTTACTTTGTACTAAACATATCACAATATTGTATCAACTGCTGTAAATCCAACATCTTCGTATTGTGAATCAATTACCTACCTAAACTTAAATATTTTTAATACTCAGGAGTGTTGGCTTAATATTGGTACTGATCCCATATCATCTTTAAACATAATAGGATGGCTGTAAGAAAGTGTTGTGTAGAAAATTGTAAGTCATGTTCCACAAGAAAAGAGGATAAAGGTGTCACATATCACAAGCTTCCTAAAGATGCCACATCTCGGAATGAATGGCAATGTGCTACACATTATAAACACACACACAAAGACTTGGCTGCATATGTGTGCTCCAGGCACTTCTGTAAGGGAGATTTTGAAAAAAACAAGGATTCCAAATACATACTGAAGTCAGGTATTAAGATGAAAACATGCATTATGCTTGTTGGATCTTATTTTGAATGTTTTTTTATGTTCTTCACTTCCGTAGTAATTTCTTACACATTATCTTTTACTTTTTTTTTTAGGTTGTCATGCTTTTATAATGTATTACTTTGCTCATGTAATATTTGTGTTTTTAACTGGCATAAAAAAAGGAGGAGGTTTTCAATTAGACACATATTTTTATGTAGTTCAGTAGTTTTTCATTAAATCCATTTGAAGTTGATTTTTTGGTTAAAGAATTATATTATAATGACAAATTAGATAACTGTTTTTTGTTAAGAGTTTTGGAGATCCCCCTGTCATACTCGATAATCGATGGGGCAGTTGAGTTTTTGAGTGGAGACCACATAGGCAAACATTGTATAGGATGCCCTCTGGCCAGATGGAGTGACAAACTACGCAAAGTAGCTGGCAGCAATTATATGAGTAGAGCCGAAGATTAGGCTCAGTGGTGCGCGTTTGGAGAGGCCTAAGTCCAGCAGAGGACTTATTTATAGATTGAAATGCTTATCACCTTTAATTTTATAGTTGCAAGCTTAAAAAACTTCTATGTTTATAAATTAGGAATTACCAATACAAACAATTTTGATACACGTGGTAATGGTAAACAAGCTCAATTTGTCATTTGCCCATAGTAAATATGTCTAATGAATGTGTTTACCATTACAATTTGTATCTGCGGTCACCCTGCTGCACAATTACGTTCAATACACATGGTAATGGTATTCAATTTGACATTTTGCTGTTCTATACTTATAATAAAGTAATAAGTAAGAAAAAGTCTTTACAGAAAAGATATTTAAAAAGAATAGTCTAGTCTAGGGTAATTAAAATTTATTAAAATAAGCTACAACAATGAACAAGAACATAACAATTAAAAAAAAACGTGTCTGTATGTTTGTTTGTGAATTATGTAAAAACTACTGAACCAATTCACATACAAACCAAATACTTTTGGATAGCTTAGGGTGTGACTTAAAAACTATCATACTTGTTATCTCAATCCATTGAGTAGAAGCTGAGCAATTGATAAAAACTATACTGAACTAACAAATTTTGAAGATATATATTATGTATGTGCTCTTTTGGTCCTGGAATAAAACATATGGGCTACTTTTATATGAAATAAGCATGCAGACAAAGCCGCGGGTGCAGCTAAGACTAAATACATGAAATCCAATGAAGATGTTTACCATTACAATTTGTATCTGCACTCACCTCATACACATAGTAATGGTATTCAATTTGACATTTTGCTGATACTAAATACATCTGAGCAAATGAAGATGTTTACCATTACAATTTGTATCTGCACTCACCTCATACACATAGTAATGGTATTCAATTTGACATTTTGCTGATACTAAATATATCTGATCAAATGAAGATGTTTACCATTATGATTTGTATTTGCGGTCATCCCCCTGATTAGATAGATAGATTAACTCTTTATTGAACACTACAAGTACAATGAGAAATCATAACTAAAACTACAGTTTAATATGTGTCACAATGGGTAGTCTTAATGCTCTGAGCAATCTATTCCAGAAAACCGTGAACAGAGAGGAATAATGGAGTATGAATTACATTTATGAATTTTATGGTGTAAGTATGTATTTATTTAAATAATTAATTTTATGGTGTACACCATAAAATTTATAAATGTAATTCATAAAATATACAAAAATAAATTAAAAAAAAAGACTTCTTTGGATCCTTTAACTTTAATGTGTAGTCCAACTATTGGGAGTATACCAAGTACACCAGTTTTTAAGTCAAACCCTAAGCTATCCAACAGTGAGGACCTTAGTAGGACCTTTTGGTCCTTAGGAAGTTAATGTGAATTTACCAACAAAATTATCAGAGTTTACTCGTTTACAAGCGATAGTCAACAAGATCATTTTATGCCCGTTTCAACTCTGAACAAATTCCATAGAGACATACTCTAACACTATGTTGGCACGTAAAGTATAAACTACTAGACCAATTAAATGCGGTTTTCATAGTTGGGTATCTTAGGATCGGCTATGAACCCTAGATCTATGCATGTCTGATTTGCACTAGGCCTGATTTTTTATTCGCCGAATGAGATTGTTTTATTAAAAATAGTTTTGTCTGTTAACAGCCAACAGTTCCGTCCTAGGCTTCGCAGACTCCGCACCTATGACTATTCTAAGCTATGTGCGGTTTTCCATTGCTCCGTGCTACGAAAGGCATGTTAAGCTGTTGGTCTCGGCTGTTACTGATTAATAGCAGTTGCAAAACCATGTCAGGGGCACTCGGGCGCCTGAAAAACTGACACCAGAGGCCAGCACTACGTCATAAGACAAGCAAACAAAGAAACAGGCCACAACAGCAATGGCGAAAACTGATTGCCTTCTGGGGTCACTCCCTAATTAATAATAATAATAAAATAATAATAATATATTCAGGACAATTCCACACCAATTACCTAGCCCCAAACTAGGATACCCTGTAATATGGGCACTAGATAACGGATAAACATACATAATACAAATATCAACATCCATGACTCGGGAACAAACATTTCTGCTCTCACACAAATGATTGCACCTTGCAGGATTCGAACCCGCAACCGTTTCATTTCATTCTCAGGGTTACTAGACACTAGACCAACCGGCCGTCAAAGCGGCCGGCGGTCAATTGGTTCAATGCTGTGGAATAACTAACTTATGCTTAAGTTAATTTATACATAAAACAACTCTTCTGATATAAAAAATGTAGGTACTACACTAACTACTCCAGAAGTTACTTATGAATGCCACAGAGTAGAGCAAATTTGGGCTTTTCATACAAATATGTACCTGTATCATTGAAATTAGTTTTCCGAGAACAATATTGAAAATAGGTCTAATTTAGTCAAAATTTGTTGTCTATAATGATGCAAAGTTGGACATAACACAATGTATCTATAAAGTTAGTTTCAATCTGAATCCATTGAATGAAATGGAAACTGTTTGCTTGAAAAAGCGGAGTTGCTACTGGGGTTACTGTAACATACTACATGAAGCAGTTGGACAACTATGAACTCAAGTGTTTATTCCCACCTACCTCTTGGCAGCATACTCAACACTTGATTAATAGGCTGTTTTCCACCATTGGATGGTGTCGGCACGGCGCTGGCGATGGCACGACAACCGGGGATATGAATGAAAACAAGTAAAGCGTTTTGGCTGGCATCTCGGTGAATTATCATACAAATGATAACAAAACCTGCAACTTTGCCCAGTGCCATGCCCGCCAACAGTGGAAATTCGCCCAATGGGAGACTAAAATTCAGCATGCTATTTTTACAAATTAGTGGCTTATATTGAAGTATGTAGTTATGTTCTAGTTGGTTGGTATTATCGTAGAAATGGATACCGTTTATTAGACATACAATGTAGTGTTAGAAATTGATTTTGTAGATTATTATTTAGCTCTAAACTATTAATGTTCTGTCTCTATTTACAATGCATTTGCACTGATTTAATTTATTTTATTACTGTAAATGGTTTCTTATTTCATCATTCTAACAACCTGCACGTTGCAGTTAACATAACTAATAAATCCAAAACTGTCTTTTAGATGCTGTACCATCAATATTTCCATGGTCCATTGACACAGTAAACATGGACACGTCAAAAATTGAAGAGAGTCTGAGCTCTATCATCAATGATGATGAAAAAAAACAATCGACAAGTAGCAAAGGATCAGAAGTGGAAAATTTAGACGCAATAAGAAAGTTTATTGAACAACAAGAAAAGGAAATCCAAGAAATGGAACTTCAAGATCAAGAGCTTAAGGAAAATAAATTAGTAAATGCACAAGTTGAACAGTGTGATAAAAATGTTGATGCAAATAAAGAAGAAATGGTAAAAGAACACCTGAATATACCCTCGAGTGTTATGGACATGATTCTGAGTGAATCTGAAGTCAATATTGCTGAAAGAGCTACTGATGAAAGTGAAAAAGATGCTCCTAAACAAGATTTGTCTCCGATTGTGAACAGTGATCAGAAAATCATGAGTCCTAATGATAAAAGTAAGAGTAGAAATTATACATTTACACCCTTACTTATAAAAAGTTATGCAATGATTAAGTAATGATTAGTAAAACCGCGCAGTACAATATTGTACTGCGCGGAATTCTTAATCATTGCATAACCATTGCATAACTTTTTATAAGTAAGGGGGTTAGTTACTAATAAAAAAAAGTGTCTTTCCTGATATTATCAATAACTTCATTTGAAAATCCAACTGGACTTATACTAAACTGAACCCAAATCAATGGTTTTAAAAATCCAACTGTACTTATACTAAACTGAACCCAAGTCAATGGTTTTTTCTGAGTTTATGTAACTCACTAGAACTCATGTACAGATATAGGTACAAGTTGCCATGGAACTTCAATCTTTGTTCTTCCAATCTATGTTGCACATGATTTGTTTCAACTGTTAACATCAAACACTGTGTACTACAAAGAAAGCAATCAATAAATTAGGTAGTTACTTTCGGTATGTACAAAGAACAGAGAAGAATTAAATTGTGTTTCAGTTTCAGGCAATGCCGCCATGTCACTTTCAGTTGGTTCAAAGGTGGAGGTGAAGGATTTCGGGGAGGACTGGTTTCCTGCAGACATTGCAGAGGTTGATTATGATGACATGGAGGTACTGGTCCGCTATAATATTGAATCAAAAAAGTAAGTGCTCAAAAATCAGGAAATACCATATATATATATATATATATATACATATAATAAAGCAGTGAGCAATAAAAATTCTGTACAGTGAAGATAATAAAAAATGTGGTCTAGGGGACTTAGTATAAGCTACTGAAAAAGAATATATAAAAAAAGGTGTCTGTCTGCCTTCCTGTTTGTTTGTTCGCGCATCACGTATAAACTACTGCACCTATTGCGATGCGGTTTTCACTGTTGGATAGCTTACGGATTGACTTAAAAACTGTTGTACTTGTTAACTTAATCCAATGAGTAGAAGTCGAGCAATCGATAAACAAGTAAAATGGGAAATTTTATAGAATCTAGGGGCAGGAGTCTGGGCAGGTGAGGGTTGCGAACTGGTACCCCTCCCCGCAGGCCACGCTTTGTTTATGAGATATTTCAGTTTTAAGTTTATAAAAAATCGTCTGTCTTCGGCGTTAACTTCGGCACTCGCCGGCCGCTGAACGGAATTGGATGAAATTTAGTACGGCGGTAGCTTATACCCTGGATCAACACATTGCTACTTTTTATCCTGGAATAATGTATGGTTCCTGAGGGACGCGGGTGAAACCGCGGGGCGCAGCTAGTATATATATAAATTTAATGTTTCTTTTTTACTTACATATTTTACTTTACTTTAATAGTTACAATTGCAACATTAGACTATAGTATTTACATTAACTTGAATAATCAAAAATTGAAAATTTTGTAAAGGAGGTTTCTTAAACGAAAATTGCTCCTGTTTAGTTATAAGAATTATAAATTTTTGAAACTCTCTTTTAAAGACCTGTATTTTGATACCCCACTCGATAGGTTTTGGTAATTTTTTGTTCCGGCGAAAATACAATTTGGCAGCTGTAAGCCGCGATATTAGTTTTCTTTACACGTCATATATCCTATAGCACTCTCGTGATCAAGACGAATCGTATGATACCTCATTTATCTAAATCCATCAAGCCTTTTAGGCTGTAGGACGCGCTTAACAAACAAACATACACACAACCCAAACACATAACCCTCCTCAGTCGGGTAAAAACCATTTGACGGCTGAACGAAGTTTGAAGATATTGGTACTTTTGGTTCTGGAATAACATATAGGATCCTTATATCCTAGCAAAAAGACCACGCGGGCAAAACCGCGGGCACAACTAGTTTTTATTTATAGCTATTGTAAGTTTCAATCGATAACCAAAGATTATTATCATTTATATATGAAAGCTTACCCTAGTTGTAATTAAAAAAGGGGAATGCAATTCACCCTTCATGTTACGCTCTACTACTCGCAACCCCCCCTGGCAACAGATAGGCTTGTTTATAAACAAATCGTTATTCACGTAGTTTTGAGAATACCTCTTTTAAAAAATGTACTAGTTGGGATCTCTTTAGTAGATTCCATTTGCAAACTTTTGATTAGAAAAAATAGTATTCCTTTTTTAAAAATGTGAATGTCAAGTCGATTTGGCAGATTCTCTTCTTGAATGGCGGGTGTTCTCAAGAACTTGTAGTTTTAATTTCCTTGATTAAAATATTTTTCGTAATGTCTTATTCGTACGAAACGCGTTTTAAAACGCAGCGACTGGCCAACAGGTAAAAATATTTACTTTCTATACTCCATATATAATTTAACAGCCTTCTTTTAGGTTAGCTGGAAGAAAAATGCTAATTTGCAATAAGTTCGCAAGTTCTATTTTTTCTTGTAAAATAAATTATGGTCTATCTCGGAGAGAAAAAAATGTGCTAAAGGTACTGGGACAACTTTACATGCTTTAGTTTTAAACTCTCTTAAATACTAGGCATTAAATACTCCGTTTTTTTTACTAATTATGAAAAATGTTTATCTATTTCAGACATGACGAATGGATAACCGTGAGTAGTCCTCGCTTGCGGCCATTTACGGGCACTACTAACCCTTCCACATCTAAAGATCCCGAAGACACTCCAAAGGAGAAAATACCACCAACAAAGGTGAAAAAACAAACTCCAAAGGAGAAACCTACAAAATTAAAAGCAGCATCTCTAAAAGCACCTCCTGCTAAAGAGAAAGCATCGCTTCTCAGGGAGAAACTTCTGGCTCCAAAAGAGGTTAAACTAGAACCCAGCGAAGATATTGTAAAGGTGGAGGAGAAACCAAGGGTAGTATTTGAGGTTGGCGAGAGGTGCTTGGCGCGTTGGAGAGATAACAGACGTTTCGTCGCTACTATTAATAAGGATTTGGGAGATGGTAATAATTTTATACAAGTATTTTTTTAAGTTCCTTTTGTTTTCTGTTCGTTGTTTGTTTTTATGGTTCCGTAGTCTGACAAAGAACCTTAGTTTCTCCATGTCTGTCTGTCTGTATGCCACAGTCAATTTCTTCTGACGCTATACACAATATAAGATTTCAATTTGATACATCTTATTATATTTATTAACTTAGACTCAAACAATAAGGACTGGCCATTAAAAGCATTAAACAGAAAATCATGGAAAGAGGGAAGGTAGGCCTTTGCCCAGCAGTGGGACGATTCAGGTTGATATAATATAATAGTAACATAAGAAGTATTATCAAAATAAAGTCTTTTAGTATTGCTCACATACAAGAATAGATTTGTTTTTTCTCTGTAAGATAGGTATTTTAAAATTATAATGAGGTTTCTGTCAACCGTTTAAAAATATCATTATCTTTCTAGGATTTACTAGTTTACGAGCTAAAGCCGGCCAAGTTGCTTAGTTTTTCCAACATCAGCTCCGTTGTCAGTCCGGGACCGACAGCTTAAAGTGCCCTTCGTTCAAGGAGCAAAGTTTTTTTTTTTGTCATCTTCTATCAGTACCACTTTCAGCAGATCTGTGAAAGGTGTTCTGTTGTGTACGATTGTGAACCCCACGAGACAACTCCTCATTTTACTTGGCACTTTTTCTCTTGAGTGTCGGCGCATAGCTATCAGCTATGGTTGGTCATTGGACAGCCAAGGTTTTTGGGTGCCTCCTTAGTCGGTCTTGGTAAATAGTGGTGACATTACTGATTGTACCAGGGCACATTGCTTATTGATCGCAGAATGCAATGCAGGCCCAGTAACCAGTACAAACCGTTGTAGCGACGGTTGATTTGCTCTCTTTTGGTTTTGATGTGGTCCTTCCAGGTTAAACAGCGGTCCAAATGAAGCCCCAAGTATCTCACATTGTGACTTGGTGTGGTAGACATTTTCTAGCCGGACTGGAGGACAGTTTCCTTTTCTGAGGGGGAATGTGTCTTGAACCGATTTTGTTGAACTGGCTTTAATCCTCAATGTTTGTAGCCATTTGGAAAACCGCATATACTGTTTTTGGTGCGGAGCCTAGGACCGAACCCGTGGTATAGTTGGAATCTAAGTTGCACTATCGGCTCCGTACAAATTCCATAGAAAACAACTTTGGCCTCACGTTAAACCTACTGGATTGATTGCAATGCTGTTTTTGTTGTTAGTCTGTTGTAGCCATAACAACCCTGTCCCTTAAGTCTATGCATGTACGACTTGGCCGGTTGTCTTGTCATCAATCCTGGGCTGTTGTAATAAAATATTTAAATCAAACCCGTTTTTACCCGACTACGAAAAAAGAGGGTTATGGTTTTTATAGTGTATGTATGTTTGTCTGTTACCTCACAGTGCCTAAACTACTTAACCGATTTGTATGTTATTCCTGGTGTCATCTCGAACAGAATTGTTATTTTAAATTCTTTGTTTGCTATCTCGCGTGATGCACCAGGTTTCTATAAACCCCCTAACCACCTTATCCCTGGTTTTAATAGAAATGATAAAAAAAAATTTTTTTGTTATTTGTTGAGCATTTCAACATTTGCTTTAACTCCATTACAGGGAATTTCGAAATAATGTTCGACGACGGATTCTGCTGGACTTGCAATTTATCCAGACTGCACAAATTGAAGGCTGAAAAAGATGCTCTAACCGTGGACACTTCATTCCAATCAAATACGGGGTCGCCGTCACCCCTGGGTGCAGGCGCCGGCCCCAGCAACGCCCAGATATCTCCTTCAATACCGCCAGCCTTCCACACTCATCTCTTTGACCCCACTAGGGATTATCTGGGGTCGAAAAGCGAACGTAGAGAGAAGAAACGCAAGCTAAACATTAAGGAAATATTTAACATTGGTCAGAAGAAAACTAAAATACCGAAGATCGAGAAAGAAAAGACTCCTAAAGCAACCGAGAAAAAACCAAGAGTTGTAAAGAACGTGACTCCGAAAGGAGCTAAAAATGACCCGAAGAAAGAAAAAACGAAACTACCCGGTAATAACACTTTTATAGTAATGTACTATGTACGATTTTAACAGACTTAAAAAAGGAAGATAGTACTCAATTCGATATCTATTTTTTACTCGACTGAAGGAGGGTTATGTGTTTGGGTTGTACGTACGTTTGTTTGTATGTTTGTCTTAGGCGCGTCCTACAGCCTAAATGGCCTGATGGATTTTGATAAATGAGGTATCATTGGATTCGTCTTGATCACAAGAGTGCTATAGGGTATATGAAGTGTCAAGAAAACCAATATGGCGGCTTACAGCTGCCATAATGTATTTCCGACTAAACAAAAAAAGGACCAAAACCTATCGAGTGAGGTATCAAAATACAGGTCTTTAAAAGACCATTTAAAAATATATAATTCGTATAACTAAACAGTAGCAAATTTCTTTTAAGCTTCTTACATTATACTAGTTAATGTAATTTCTATAGTCTAATGTTGCAATTGCAACTATTAAAGTAAAGTAGAATATGTAAGTAAAAAAGAAATATAAATACTAGCTGTTCCCCGCGGTTTCACCCGCGCCCCTCAGGAACCATACATTTTTCCGGGATAATAAGTAGCCTGTGTGTTAATCCAAGGTATAAGCTACTCCCGCTTAAACGCCTGAAAGGATTTGGATGAGCCAAATCCTTTCAGGCGTTTAAGCGTGAAGAAGTAACAAACACATATACACACACACACCCTCAAATACATAGAAACTTGCGCCTTTATAATATTCATGTGATGTTTATTTTTGTGGGCGGTCAGTTCGTATTCAATCATTTTAATCGCAGTCGGGTTTTGTATTTTTATAATAATTTTATTGGTTTACTAGAATGATAATGTTCACAAACACTCTTCCGGCCGTATTCGCTACTGTGTTACATGACCAGTTGCCGTAGACGAAATAATATTCTTCTATCGCAACTAGTTGTTATAGAGGAATTCTGCTTATTTATCTTGAAGAAACGAGATATCGCACTCGTATTATTTTATTACCTTTCCGGCCGTATTCGCAACTGTGTTACATGACCAGTTGCCGTAGACGAAGTAATATTCTTCAATCGCATCTAGTTGTTATAGAGGAATTCAGCTTATTTATGTTGAGGAAACAAGATATCGCACTCGTATTATTTTATTACCCTTCCGCCGTATTCGCAAATATGTTACATGACCAGTTGCCGTAGACGAAGTAATATTCTTCTATCGCAACTAGTTGTTATAGAGGAATTCTGCTTATTTATCTTGAAGAAACGAGATATCGCACTCGTATTATAAATTTAAATGTCGGTATGTTTGTTGCGTTTTCATGACTTAACGGCGATCTTGATCAAACCAACTTATTAACGAACCATGTGTGGCTGGTTCTACAGCGCACTTAAATTGCAGATCTCACGGGTTATAATCACTGTTTAAGTTGGTGCTTTGTAACTTGGTCGGTGGTTTGTAACTTTTAAGTTTTTTTTCTCTTATTTTTTCCTTTATTTTCTCTTTTAACAATTTTAAGTATATTTTTTTTGCATTGCCATTGGTTTGTAAGCTACCCTAAAAGAGTCAGCCGGATAGCTAATCGGGAAGTGCTCGAAATTTGAATTGCAAGATTCCACAACAGTAAAAAAACATAGTACATAGATACACCAATACATAAATAGATACATACTAGAATAAAGCATAGTTCTGTAACTGGCTTTATATTTTCAGAAGCCGTTGCATCAATTATTGGCACAAAAGAGTTAGAAATTAAACTCGAGCCACTTCCTCAGTTGTCTACAATTAAACAGGAAAGCTCAGAAATAAATAATGAGCTTGATTTATCAGCTGCAGATGACACTTTTAGCATACCTGATGACATTAAACAGGAGATAGATGACGTGCAAGTGGACAATATGGAACCAATGAGTTGTATTGTGAACCCAGACGACGAAACACTTGATGATGAAGATACGGAAGAACCGAAATACGAGGGCGATCCAGTAAGTATACATTTCTTCGAGTTAGGAAGGTAGATAGGCAATAGAAATATTGTAGGTAACATTCAAAATTCTCGTAATTTTTTAATTAAGTATAAATGTTTGGTCTTAGATGTAGGTAGCTAAAAAAGACTAAACTCCGTAAATAGATAAAAATGTAGAAATATGAATTGTCTATTTATTCCAAATTGTTTCGGTTTATTTCTCCTAGTTCTTCCCTTGATTTGTTTGTATGGTTACGTTCGTAAGTATTACTAGTTTTGACATGTAAAACACTTGTAAAAATGTAGGTTCTCGAAGAGGAAGTAAAGTTGGAAAACTTCGATAAACAAGACACTAAAAAACATGAAGAGGTAATGTTTAAAATGAAAGAAGCCATCATCAAACTGGAAGACGGTATAATAGAGATGGAAAAAGTGGATAGCCCAAAAGTAGAAAGAGTTTATACTCCAAAAAGAGAAATTGAAATCGATGAGTATGAATCCCCAGAAATTAAAGTAGACGACAAGCCAGAGCTTCTAAAAGACGTGTTGGCTGAAGTAGCAGCTAGTATCGACGTAGATGACTCAAACACAGAAGACAAAGAGAGCCTGTTAGTTGACGTTGTAAATGTGGATAAATCAAAGGTGCTGAAGTCAAAGAGAGATCCTTCCAAGATAAAGAGGGGTAAGAAGCTCAGATTGTTGCACGAGAAGAAGGTCAAGAGACAGGTGGAGAAAGTGAAGAATGAGCTGGAACAGATGAAGAAGCAGTTTGAGGAAATGCGGAAGCAGATGTTGGAGCAAACGAAGGAAATGGCACAGGTATGAACAATACTTTCATGATATTATCATGGTTGAGAAGATGCAGATATTCCATAAGAAAGTCCATATAATCTAAAAAAGGTAGCCTTGAATACGGTCTTATTTGCTGTTTTCTTAAAACAGCACAATAAGACCGTACAATACAGACAAGAACACAGTAAAGACAGTAACAAAACACCGAATAAGACAGTAGGTGTGGTACAAAGCAGCAGACAGGCAGGTTGTCCTGAAAATATAGATTCTATTTGTATTTGCAACTACTAAAACGGTAATTTTGTATGAACAGTTTCATCCATTATGCCTTCAAATTTATACTATAATGGATGCCAATCAAAGTGCTATTGTCACTTACTCCAAAGCAGCATCACACAACTGCTACAACTAACCACTTTTCCTGATCTCCCATCAACAAAACAACTTCCTTCTGACTATTAACAAATTCTCCATCAACAAAAAAGCTTCCTTCTCAAACTTTCCAAACTGTCTATCAACAAAACAACTTCCCTCTCAGATTGAACAAACAAAAAAAAAAACTTCCCAAATTTTCTAAACTATCCATCAACAAAACAACTTCCTTCTCAAAATTTCCCAACTCCAACAAAACAACTTATTTCTCACATTTTCCAATTCCACTAACATGACAGCGTCGTCTAGTTACTGTCCAAACTGTACCTGAACGTTGCAGAGTGACAACGGGCCGTTGCCCGAGAGCTTCCTCCGTGAGGGCGAGTGGTGCTGCCGGTGGGTGAACGGGCAGCCCGTCGGCAAGGTCAGCGAGATCGAAAGCGCGGTGCAGATGGATGCCGACAACAAGCCCGTGCTGCCGAGACGGAGTGTCGAGGTAACGTAATCATTTTGTACCCCTCGGATCATCATCATCATCATCAGCCGGTAAAGGTCCAATGCAGGACATCAGCCTCCTCCCTAAAATTGTACTATTCCTATGACACTATTATTATTTCCTATATTACTGGACCAATTGCGATGCTGTTTTCACTGTTGGTTAGCTTAGGTTTTGATTAAAAACTGGGGTACTTGGTATCTCAATCCGATGAGTCGTAGCCGAGCAATCAATAAAAAACTATTTGACGGCAGAACAAATTTTGTGAAATTTATTTTGAAGGAACATTAAAAAAAAAAAATGTAAGTAGGAACATAATACACACAATAATACAAAAATAAATAGTAAAAACTACGTCCCTATACTGTCGGCCACATGCCGATCACAGCAGTGCCGTATATACAGGTAGTCCATGCTGTCTGCGATCATCGCCAGGACAACGTTGGTGCTGCCTCGCACCCGCGCACTAGGGACGCGCTCCGCTTGCGCATGGTCGCATGGAAACAGTCGATGCGCGCCCATGCGAACATGCCCGAGGCAGCCTCAACACCGCTTTGAGCGCGTTGTTGAACTGGACTCAGCGTTGTACGATGCACACGTGCACTTTAACCCAGGAAAATGTCCACGCGGGCAGAGCCCCGGGCACAGCTAGTACATATTATTGCTACTAAGAACAATACTTAAATACGATACTTGCTTTCAATACTTGCTTTTTATAAGATTAAGTTAGCCGTGTGGGCCAGCCTTAATAAAAGGTGCGGTGCACCATTCTCATCCCGCGGATGCTGTGAGCAAAGGGAATTAACTTTCCTGTGCAAGAATCAGCATCTATCGCCTGCCAAGTTCGATGATTATGGCGACCCAGGGGAATCCCATGTTCAGTATTGGTTTTCAGTTGGAATCCATGGTGACCACAGGAATGTGACATCAATTACTGTCCGGTTCCAGGTGGCTGACAAGAGACTGCCGCCGGGCTGGAGCAAGCACATGGTGCGCAGGAGTTTCGGCAACTCCGCCGGAAAATGGAATGTCGTGCTTGTCAGGTAAGGTCACTTTGACACCTGTCACTTTGACATCTGTCACTTTGACACCTGTCACTTTGACATCTGTCACTTTGACACCTGTCACTTTGACATCTGTCACTTTGACACCTGTCACTTTGACATCAATGTGGCAATTCCCATACAAAATTAACAATATCGATTTTATAATATTAGTAGGATTAACAAACCGGTCTTTGTTTCCAGTCCAGACAAGTACGGCAACAGGAACTTCCACACGAAGACGGAAATGCGCAACTTCCTCGAGCACTGCCCCGACGACTCTCTGAAGCTGTACGAGCACGCGCTCACAGACTTCGGCGTGCATTTGAAGATCTCTCGCCGGATGTGCTGGGTGGTTAACACACCAGGTATGTCTACATGTAGTGCCCCAAAACCACACCACAGCGGCAAAAATTAGTTTTTGCAATAGCAAATGTTTTATAATGGAAAATGGTAAAAGCTTCATAGGGGCGGGCGAAGGGAAGGGGAACGAAGCGAACGCGCTCGTATGGTAGTCGCGAAGTGGTCGGCCGCTTGCGCGTGATTGCTTTGGTTTTGTGGCCGCGATGTCTCTGGATATGGTGAGGTAAAGGGGCACAACATTTGGCCAGGTGCCGAATAAACAGGAAGTCGAAACACTCGCAGGAGACATTGCTGCTCATGGAGGAACAACGGGAAGAAGCAGGAACCACGCCGTCAGTTGACCGGTACCGTAATAAGGCCATCTCAAATCTAGTAGACGAGTCCTCGGTGAGACAGATTATGCAGAAGTCAGAGGACCCCAGAGTCAGAAGTCAGAGGAGGAATCGACCCCTGTATTTGGCGTTTGTGGACCTTTGTCCACAAACTTTTGACTCAATTCAAATCTGAGCTGTTCTAGAATCTCTGCAACGATGCCAAGTAGACTGGCGATACATCCAAGTGCTGAAATGCTTGTACTCGGCTACTATGACTGTCTAAATCCAGGACAAACAGACTATAAACATGTCCACCTGCGTCGAGGAGTCAGACAAGGGGATGTAATATCCCCGAAATTGTTCACCAACGCATCGGAAGACATGTTTAAGACATTGGACTGGGAAGGACAGGGCATCAAAATAAACGGCGAGTACATCTTACACTTGAGATTTGCAGACGACATCGCCCTAATGTCTGAATCATTGCAGGATTTGCAGTGGATGCTAGATAGCCTAGCTGAAGTTACCAAGAAAATCGGTCTCGAAATGAACTTGGATAAATCCAAGGTCATGCTGAACGAGCACATTCCTCCTTTCTGATTACAGTTAACGGCACTGCGCGAAATTGTTCAAGACTACGTTTACTCAGGGTAAATCTTACAACTAACTGGGCCGGAACAATTTCGAGAAAGAAGTCAATAAAAGAAATCAGCTGGGCTGGGCAGCATTCAGGAAGCTGCGTCAGGTCTTCTCGTTTATCAGGTCCTCCGTGCCTAAAGGTAAAGGAATTCAGTCAGTGCGCCCTACCGTTAATGACTTACGGAGCTGATACGTGGACTTACGATATGGCTGGTCCAAAAAACTGAAGTCGATCAGCGGACCATGTAGAGCTTGGAGTTTATCTAAAGGATCGAATCTGAAACGAGGGGATCCGTCAGAGAACCAGTGGTACCTACATAGCTCTGTGAATGAGCAAGCTGAAGTGGCAGTGGGCTGGCCATATTAACCGCAGAAACGATAACAGTTGGGGTAAACATGTTCTCGAGTAGAGACAGCGAATTGGCAAATGTAGTGTAGGACGCCCACTGGCTAGATGGGGCGACGATCTGCACAAGGTTGCTGGCAGAAAATGGATGCGAAGAGCCGAAGATCAGGCTAAATGGCGTGCCTCGAGAGAAGCCTGTGTCCAGCAGTGGACGAACACTGGTTGATGACGATGTCGTCGGTAGTGACTACACGTTCGCGACAGCAGTTGCAATTGCAATATGTCCTGCGTGTGTATGAACGTCGTCGTAGTTTTCAATGCGGATTTCAATATTGGATAACTCAGGATTTGATTTCAAATCGAATGAACTTAGAATCTCGAGGCTATGTGTAGAAGCCGATCAATCGATAAAAAACTTTACTCGTATGTCAGCTGAACGACATTTTATGAAATTTGGTATATGTACTTCATAGGTACTTTCGTCCTACAAATACGAGGGCTGTTTGAGAAGTCGTTTTAAAAAGTAAAAAATATATTTTTTTGAACAATTTACATTTATTTCTCAACATAGTCTCCTTTGAAGGCCAAACACTTGTTCCAGCGAGTTTCCAATTTTTTATCCCCTCCAAAAAATACGTTTTGTCGAGGTCTTCAAAATAGCCGTTTACACCTGCGATGCAGTCCTCATTTGTCATAAATTTTTGCCCTCCAAGCCATCTTCAGATTTGGGAATAGGTAATAATCGCACGGAGCTAGGTCCGGCGAATACGGAACATGCGGAACCAGCCCGAAGCTCAACTCGTGTATTTTGGCCATTGCAATAGCTGACGTGTGCACTGGGGCATTGTCTTGATGAAAGAGGACTTTCTTGGGGGAAAATTTTGGTCGTTTTTCCAACAATTCGGCATTAAAACGGTCCAATAACTCTGCGTAATAACGGCCAGTGATAGCCTTCCCTTTTCCAAGTATGATTACTTGGAAAAGGGAAAGACTAATGATTCCCGATGATCATAATGATTCCTTCGCCATCCCAGAAGACTGTCGCCATCACCTTCCCAGTCGACAAAACAGTCTTGGCTTTCTTTGGGATACGTTCACCTGTCGCCATCCATTGTTTTGATTGCTGTTTTGATTCAGGTGTATAATGATGGACCCAAGTTTCGTCCACAGTGACAAATCGACTCAAAAAATTCCGACGATTACGCTTCATCATATCCAAACACAGTTTTGAAATTCGCTTTTGTTCGCGTTTTTGTTCGATTGTCAACAAACGTGGCACCCAACCTGCAGACAGCTTTGTCATACCCAAATCTTCATGCAGGATTTTATGTACTCGCTCATTGGAGATGCCTGTGTTCTATTTCACGCACCTTCACTCGGCGGTCGTCGAGTACAATATTATGGACTTCTTCAACAACATCCTCAGTAGACCACGTTTAAAATCATTTATCCAGTTATAAACAGTCTGCAACGTTGGTGCGTTAGTGCCATGAACAGAATCAAGTTCAGTTTTTATTGTGGCAGCACTGCAACCCTTCATAAAAAAAAATTTTATAACGGCACGAAATTCAGATTTTTCCATAGTTGTTGAAAATTTACGAGTGATCACAGTTAAACAATGGTTAAACTGACAAAAACTTGTTTTTTTTTTGCTGAATTTTAGATAGTCTTCATTTGAAAGATTGTGCCTGCCAGTGTTAATACCATTTACCAGAAAAAAGGTTTTATAAATAGTTTTTAAAATGACTTATCAAACAGCCCTCGTAGGTCATAGGCTATTTATATCTCAGGAAAACGAAAAACTGTGCTAGTCTACACTAATATTATAAAGAGTTACAAGTTGTTTGTATGTTTGTAGGAGGTAATCTTTGGTTAACTGCTGTTCCGAGTCTGAAAATTTCAATGTTAGAAAGCTCCACCTGTTCCAAATGGAGGCAATTTTCCCGGGAAAATGCGAAGTTAGATAACGGAAAGATTACAAGCGGAGCCGGGGTAGGACATCTAGTCTATACCAATATACAAAAGTGAAACTTTGTTTGTTTTTTGTTTGTTTGTTTGGGGATCTTTCACGCGATAACTGCTGGACGGGTTTTGATGAAAGGGGTTCGAACATTTCTGTATGGAAGATGGCATATCCACAGGCCGCCATTTTTTTTTCTTAAAGTTTCCGCGCACTGTGAAAGTAGTATATATGGGTAGGGAACACTTAAACATACAAAAAATGTGGAGTAATATATTACCCTAACGTGTCACGTTCCCGAAATATTTGGAGGAAAAGGTCGCCTTGTGAGAACAATTAAATGATTAAAAATGCAGTAATTACGTGTGTATACGCATTCCATTGTATGAATAGTTCCCAGTAGTAGTTGATTTTACTATTTGTTCGAAGACAGTATAAATATTTGCACGAAAAAGCCTCTTTAATTAGTTACTTAATTTACTAAATCGCATCACATTGCAAAAAAACGCTTCGTTCGTTTCGTTGAACGGTTTGACGACCGGTTGGCCGAGTGGCTAGGGACCCTGACTGCGAACTGCGAAGTCAACTGTCGCGGGTTCGAATCCCGCAATGTGCAAACATTTGTATGATGAGCACAAAATGCTTGTTTCTGAGCCGTGGATGTATACGAGACAATTGACACAAATTACCTAGCCCCAAACTAGGATAACCTATACTATGGGTACTAGACAACAGATAAACATACATAGATACAAATATTAAATCCCCATAGAAATAAACATTTCTGCTCATCACACAAATTGCACCTAGAGGGATTCGCGACCAGGTTGACTTCGCAGTCTGGGTCACTAATCATTCGGCCAATCGTCAATTTGTCATGAATTGTCCTGAACATATCCCTATGTCGACATAAGTTAAGCTAGACAATTCATTATTGTCAGATGGTGTCGCCGAAGGTCCGGAGACTATCCTGCCCGCGGGAACCAAATGCCACATGTCGCCTCTGGTGAAGAGAAGGCCGGCCGACCCGTCGGCTGCCAGACGTCCGACATGCAGGAAGAGGAGCGTCGTCGTGAAGGACAAGAAGCGAGGCCGCATGCGGCCCGACAACAAGCGGCGGCCGATCAAGCTGAAGCTGCAGAAACGATTGCACACTGTGAGTATACTCTATACTTTTAATAATGCAGTGAGTAATAAAAAGTCTGTACAAAGAAGATAATTAAAATAAAGGATTTCAAATAAGCTAATGAACAAGCATTTTTTTGTAGTGTCTTTTTTCTTCGTATGTGCGGGCATCATAAATACTATTGGATCGATTGAAACGTATGTGCGGGCATCATAAATACTATTGGATCGATTGAAACGTATGTGCGGGCATCATAAATACTATTGGATCGATTGAAACGTATGTGCGGGCATCATAAATACTATTGGATCGATTGAAACGTATGTGCGGGCATCACAATACTATTGGATCGATTGAAACGTATGTGCGGGCATCATAAATACTATTGGATCGATTGAAACGTATGTGCGGGCATCATAAATACTATTGGATCGATTGAAACGATGTTTCAAGTTTAACTGTTGGATAATTAGATTTTGACAAAAATCTGAATATAAAGTTGCGATTAGTAGAAGCCGTGCAATCGATAAAAACTATTTGACAGATGAATGAATGTAGGTAAAATTTTGAAGTTTTGTTTTTGTAATAAACATAGGATACTTTAACCATAATAAAGTCCCGCAGGCAAAGTTGCGAGGCGCAGCTATCTTAAATAATCTATACTTCATAGAATAAAGCAATATGAATGAAAAAGTCTGTACAAAGAAGATAATAAAAAAAAATGGTAAAAAAATAAGTACCCTAGTACTTAAAATAAGCTACTGAACATAACATTTAAAAATCGTCTGTCTGTTTGTTTGTATGTTTGTATGCGCATCACGTAAAAGCTACTGGATCGGTTGCAATGTGGTTTTTACTGTTGGATAGCTTAGGGTTTGACTTAAAATCTGGTGTATTTGGTATCTTGATCGGATGATTAGATGCCGAGCAATCGATGCAGCTAGTCCAACATAAATTGTTTTTTTTTTTTAATGTTACAATGAAGATTTTTAGAAGTAACGCATGATTCGAAACCATATTATTGGCCGGTTGGTCTAGTGGCTAGTAACCCTAGGAACAAAATCAAACGGTCGCGGGTTCGAATCCTGCAAGGTGCAATCATTTGTGAGATGAGCAGAAATGTTTGTTTCCGAGTCATGGATGTTTATATTCGTATTTAAGTATATTT
This sequence comes from Alsophila aescularia, assembly GCA_946251855.1. Taxonomy (NCBI): domain Eukaryota; kingdom Metazoa; phylum Arthropoda; class Insecta; order Lepidoptera; family Geometridae; genus Alsophila; species Alsophila aescularia. Next base: position 32,845,915 of record OX276379.1, on the reverse strand, counting down.
ATCCGTTATCTAGTGCCCATATTACAGGGTATCCTAGTTTGGGGCTATTAGGTACGAGGGCTGTTTGCTAAGTCCTTTTAAAAACTATTTATAAAACCTTTTTTCTGGTAAATGGCATTAACACTGGCAGGCACAATCTTTCAAATGAAGACTGTCTAAAATTCAGCAAAAAAAAAAACAAGTTTTTGTCAGTTTAACCATTGCACAGTATGAAAAATGACCTCAAAAACGGACGTCCCCTTTTTATTTCTTTATAAGGTACTGTAAACAATTTAAAATGCTTGAGTAAAACTCCCGAATGTCAAATGTACATAGAACCAGAAATATGGCCATTTCATTTTATTTTCTATGGAAGTCAGAAAAAACATAGAAATATTACTACTATGAAATATACTTAACAATTCTTGTTTTTCTTTTTGGAATATAATAATATTATAAATAAGCTTTAGTATGGACAAATTATTATAATTTTAGCTCTAATAACAAACGATTTCTCTAACTTTTACCTTATTTTCGTAATAATTTTTTTACTCGTATTTCTTAACATATTTGGAGTTTATTTCTAAAAGAAAATGTTCATTAGATACCTCCTAATATACCATTAAAATATCTAATACTAATCACGTAGGAATCGAGAGTTATTAAGGATTTAAAAAACTGACTTAGGGTTGACACCAACTCTAATAAATAGTTTTTTATTATTTTATCAATATAGGCGATTAACTTTATATGTTTTGGTCCATTTACGAATGCCTAGTTATGGATGTACAATATATAAATAAAAAACAAGCTTTTAAAAAAATATCTAGTTGTACGAGAACATCATATTTAATTTTATTGCAAACATAAATTTATATTTATTGTATTTTTATTTTTCTATAATGGTTCGGAGGATAATTCTTGGATCTGTAATGAGGATATTTTATATAGATTTTGGCCCTGTGCTAAAAAAGCTTAAACGCAAGCCTTTTCTCCCGGAAAGTTCCGATGTTTAAGGGATTGAGTTTAATATTATTAATATTTAATATTATGTATTATGTAAAGTAGTGATTTAGTAACTACTACATTTTAATTTTAAGGGAATCGATTGTTAATCGTTTTAAATTGACTTTTGTTTAACTGTCAAATAAAAAAATGAATGTTGGTTTTTTGTTTGCTCGCTATGCGTTTTCATGAACTTCATCCTATTAAATTAAAGCTTTGGTGAGTTGCTGTGTGTAAATTCATAACATTTTCTACGCACTTTATAGAAGGAAAACACGTTTCCCACAAGTAAATACTTAAATGTTTACTTGTGAATTGTAAAACTGTCACAAAAAAAACCTGTAATAACAGAAAGACTGCAATAGAAAGTACAAGCTCATAACCAGTTAAACTACCTTTTGATAGTCTATCTTGACAGTACAAGTAAAAATCCAAAAAAATATTGTTAATACAGCAAAGAAAGAAACGCACTTTACGAACCGAAGTAAGCGAAGATCTACCTATGATGTGAGCGCGCGCGCATTGTTATAACAAACAATGAGTCATCCAGGATACTCTGTTCTGATTGGTCGCAACCGTTGTGCGTACAGGGTATAAGATAAGGTGACAAAAGACCCTTCTTGCCAAGTTATAGGTACCTATTATTATTAAGTGTATCTATTACTAATATGATCCCGTTTATACTTTGTACGGCTTTTACTTGAAGTCTTTGAACACCTCAGCTATTTTTATAGAATGCCGGTCACCTATGCCGCTCCCAGGGCGTTGAAAGTGTTAAGAAAAAACAAACATACCGTACCTTACTCTTCCACGTAATAATTTTGAAATCCCGGAAAAAATGTATGAATCATTATAAAATGCCGGAATCACGGAGGCATGTCCATATTAGCATGTACATTTGAGATCATTGACCCTAAATCATTCTACCAACTCTGATCACTGAAAAAATATATATGTGACACCCCTAAAACCAGAGAAGCATATTACTTCGAGATCCTATCAGATTCAGATTGATTATTTTTTTACAAATTAGTGTAGTTTTGCAGAATATGCCAACGCAAATATAAAATCCAAATATAGCAAGAAAAAAGTTAAAAAAAAATAAAAACCAAAATTGCATTAATTCAAAATATCTTTCTTTTTATTAGAGCAATAATTATATTGTTTTGATTAATAAATTATAAAAATAAACTAATATGCAATGATAATAACAAATATAGTAAAAAGTGAATTTAAACATATTATATCGAACAATAAAGTTTTTTTTTAAGAAATAGCTAAAATCGTCATAAATCTGATTCTATGTACATCTGACCTTCGGAAGTTTTACTCATACATTTCAAATAGTTTACAGTATCTATTGAATAAATAAAAAGGGGATGTCCGTTTTTAATGTCATTTTCCATACTGTGCATTGTTTAACTGTGATCACTCGTACATTTACAACAACTATGGAAAGATCTGAATTTCGTGCCGTTATAAATCATTTTTTTATGAAGGGTTGCCACAATAAAAACTGAACTTGATTCAATAAAATACACAATAAAAACTGAACGTTGCAGACTGTTTATAACTGGATAAATGATTTTAAACGTGGTCGGTCAAGCACATCTTTTGCTCCACGCTCTGGTCGCCCAATCGAAGTCACTACAGAGGATGTTGTTGAAGAAGTCCATAATATTGTACTCGACGACCGCCGAGTGAAGGTGCGTGAAATAGCTGAGAACACAGGCATCTCAAATTTTTGACAAATGAGGACTGCATCGCAGGTGTAAACGGCTATTTTGAAGACCTCGACAAAACGTTTTTTTTGGAGGGGATAAAAAAATTTGAAACTCGCTGGGACAAGTGTTTGGCCCTCAAAGGAGACTATGTTGACAAATAATTTAGAATAGTTTAAAAAAATATATTTTTTTACTTTTTAAAACGACTTATCAAACAGCCCTCGTAATTGGTGTGGAATTGTCCCGTATATATTATATTATTATTATACCTTAAAATTTTATTTCGGATGTGACTTGATACTTTTTTTTTGCTTTTGGAGTGCGGTGGCTTAATTGGCTAGAGCAATATGTGCCGCACCGGGCGCTCTGCAAATTTATGAGAATTGCCGATCGTTTCTTAGTGCAACATCCATACCAATATATAAAAGCGAAACGTTGTCTGTTTGTTTGGGATCACGCGATAACGGCTGGACGGATTTTGATGATATTTGGAATGCAAATAGTTTATACTTTTTATTCCCGAAACTAGTAAGTTTGCACGGGAAAACTGGAAAATGTTGATTACTCGCTGTAAGGAAGAAATAACAAGTCTGTCAAAAAACATCAAGAGCGTTGGTGCTACACCTACTTTTGCATTGGTTTTTATATACTAGTCGAAAATAGGATGCTTTTTTTCGTGATAAACTGTAGTCCGCGCGGCGTAGTCGCGGGCGGAACAGCTAGTTAATAATAAAGCTTATATATTTTACAGTACAACTCGGAGCTTGTAGGCAGCGAGTCGAGTGGCGACATTCAGACAGAACCCGCTGACATGTTCGAACCACCGTTGATGCCTCTTGAGGATGGTTATGGTATGTACAAAAGGAAATATATCGAATCGAGGGGCAGGTTTAGGAGTGGGGGGGGGGGGGGGGGGCTGTGGCTACATATATTTATACAAAAATGTGACATTGTTGACAAAAATGTGGTGTTATAAGTTTAGGGTGTGTATCACACTGTGTGTATGTGTATATGTGTGTGTGTGTGTGTGTGTGTGTTTGTGTGTGTGTGTGTGTGTGTGTGTGTGTGGCATCGTAGCTCCCAAACGAATGGACCGATTTTGATGCGGTTTTTTCTGTTTAAAAGCTGATATGATCGAGATGGTTCTTGGATATATGGGGAGAGGGAGGGGGAGGAGAGAAAGAAAAGGGGGGCGAAAATCGTAGCTTCCAAACAAATGGACCTATTTAGCTGTGGTTTTTTAATGTTTGAAAGCTGGGGTAAACAAGATGATTCATAGCTATAATTTGAGAATGGGGGGGGGGGGGGGGGGGGAGTGATGCGAATCGTAGCTTTCGAACGAATGGACCGTTTTAGCTGCGGTTTTTTATGTTTGAAGGCTGAGGTAAACGAGATGGTTCTTAGCATACTGCAAGTCGTTCTTCTGTACAAATGCTCTCGCGCATGTTCGTATTTTGTTTCACTAAATCTTCGTTAGTCAAATTATGAATTTCGAAAAAAGTTTCCTTCGACTTATTAAAATAAGTTTTTTTTTTGTAGAAACATCTGCGTAAAGATTAAATTCACCGCGGCTTTTTCTAAATTTAATGAGATTTTCTATCCAATTCGATCACCTTTTAAAAAAATGCAATTTGCAATCAGAATCGTCGTCTGATGAGCTATCTAATAAATCTAATAGTGAAATCGTACTACGAAGAAATACGTGTACGTAGGACTGCCTGCGAGCGAATGAATAATTTCAATATATTATCGTATCTTAGCCGTCTGTGATACCCTAAGATGCTATAATATTTTATATGCAGATATCGTAACATCAAATATTATAGTATCTTAATCGTCTGTGACGCCCTTTGTGATATTAATCACGACTTAAATACAATTCGCTTACATTATGTTTAATATGAAAATATAATTGGTAACCTAGCTAAATACCTACTATCCAAATCCAAATAATGTGATGGAAATGTGTTTCGTATGGACAATTTATAATCTGCCGACCCCTTTTAGTAGTACAGTTTTCGATAGGATTGATGTTTTGGGGGAAAGGACTTTCCACCCCCTAAATTGTAGTGAAATATTTTGTGATTAGTGTTAATCGCTTGAATATAATGTATGATTACACATTTTTTTTAAATAAATCATTTTGTTTTTGTGTTAGACCATTTTTAATTTTTCATAGTTTCAGCACAATAAACCGCCAGATAAGGTGCTTATAACTCTGAAGTTTTAAAAAAATGTAGAAAAACGTAAGCTTATAAGCGTAGTTACATAATAACACAACATTAAGAAAAAAAATATTAGAAGAATAGGGGTAGAGATTTCATTATATTTACAATTTTAAAATTGACCTAAATTGAAAATATCCAGTCATGTTGTATCGTATCTCCACAGTATACGTCGGCTCACTGAAAGTGCAGATCATAGACACCCTCCTCCGCTGTCCGGCCGACAATTGCTTGAAAAACTTCCGCACGAAGACTCTCTTACAAATGCACATCAAGCACTACCACCGGGAGCTGACCCGACTGATGGGTACCACGCCCAAGGTCCTCGACCTCGCATACGCAAGAACCAAGCCCGTCAAGGCTGACCAACCTCAGGGCAAGAAAATCATCAAAGTCAAGATTAACAAGCCACCGAGGCGCGAGGAACCGAAGACACCATCATTTGAACCGGATATGCTAGTCGATGACGCGACGATGTCGCCAAACGATGAAATGACCGCACCCATCATTCCCAGGATCCCAAGAAGTCAAGACTCGCCGAAGCTGCGTCAGGCTCTCATACACAAACCGGTTAAACGTCCGCGAGTGTTGCTCCCAGTACGGAGACCGGAACCGGAACAACTTCCGGACTCTATGAACGAGGATGACTTTGGAAACCAAATAGAACCTATAATCGAAATTCCGATGTTGGATCACGCTCTAGACTTCGAAACCGCTATTTCTACGCACACGGTGACGAAGCCGCTCGAAAAGAAAAAGAAGGGTGACAAAAAGAAGTCGTTCGCGTCGTTTTCGAAAAACATAAGCGAGGATGAAGAATATTTTGCGATGAACTCTGACGAGTTGGACACAAGGTCTAGTTTCCCGCGCTCCGGGAGCCCCGATTCTAAAATGATGGATATCAAAATGGCTCTGATGTCATCAGAGTCCAACGACGATCAGAAGGATACAAATTTGTACACCTGCACGGAAAGTAAGTGTTTATTGCTCTTATCAAACAAACCGTTTGTAGATGTCTGTTTGTTTGTTCGCGTATAACTTAAAAACTAAACCGAAATGCGATGCGCTTTTTTATGTATCTAACTTTCGCTTTACTTGTGCTAAAAAAAAACAAATATTGCTTATCGCCATAGTTATTTTTTCTAGGTCATCGGAAAGTACCCTCCCTAAAAGTATTGCTTCCCTTGCGACTGTCAAAATATGCGGCATAAACGGCCGTATCTGTTGATTGCGTTGACTTTTATTTTTTCATTGCTCCAGGGGATGGCAGACCTGAGTATTTAATATTAATGTCAACTTGATACATCCATGCGTTCCTGAGAAAAAGGATCTTGACAGACAGACAGACAGCCAGCCAACGAAATAATCCTATAATGGTTCCTATTGTCTTTTTGGGGACTATGGTACCCTAAAAAAATACCTATAATAATATTTTTTTGTTTTTCAGCTGGCGAACAAGTGAAAATAGTGCACATGAGGCGAGAGGAAATCATCAACTGCCATTGCGGGGTCCGCGAGGAGGATGGACTGATGGTGCAGTGTGAGCTGTGTCTGTGCTGGCAGCATGCGCTCTGTCACAACATACAGCGGGAGTGCGAGGTATGATCATCAACTGTCATTGTGAAGTCCGCGAGGAGGACGGACTGATGGTGCAGTGTGAGCGGTGTCTGTGAATTTAAAAATGTTAACTCTATCATCAGGTGCCAGAGAAGTACACGTGCAGCATCTGCCTGAGCCCGAGGCGCGGGCGGCGCTCGCAGCGCTTCCTGCACGACCAGGACCGCATGTACGAGGGGCTGCTGCCGGGCGCGCGGCCCTGCGACTCGCTGCGGCGCTCGCACGAGCTCGCCGGCAACCTGCTGCGGATCGACGACGCGCTGCACGCGCTGCGGGTCAAGTACTACGTCGCCGCGTGAGTACTGCACACTACTGACTACTGTACATAATATATTAGAGCCCGCTGTCGGGCGTGCGGCCCTGTCGCATATCAATTACATTATTACTATGTAATTAAAATTATCTGACTGTTTTTTTTTAATCATTCAAAGACGTTGTAAATAGGCAACACAATACTGCACTTTTACGAGTCAAGCAAGGACACGCTTATTTTTTATTGCAAATAGACCAAATCAATTAATTAGGTAAATTACATTGAGTTTAAAAAGGAAAATTCCCATTCATGTGCCGACTCAGAGCAGAATCTTGCACAGGAAAAGGAAAAACTCTTCGGACTCCACCGGTGCTTCGGAAATGCGCCCGATAGAGAAGAGTACCTAACCAATTAACTAACTCTACGGGGATTTCATGTCATCGTTGTCATTTTTATTTTAATGTTACATAAGCTATTGTAATAAGACATTGTTATCATCTGGGCACAAATGATGACAATAAAAAATGATCAAGTGAAGATAACGGTGTCTAATTATAATAAGTACACATTTTCATACTGCAATATTTGTAAGTTCCAATGTGATGTCCTACAATGATAACGTGACACGTATCAACAGCAAAAAGGACCACCCGAAGCTGTACTTGTGGGCCAAGGACTGGGAGCGCGCGGAGATGAGCTACACGCGCGAGAAGCTCAACTCGGAGTACAGCGACCTCACCGTCATGATCAATGGCCTGCCCCGCGACAAGGAGAACAAGCTGAAGAAGGAGCAAGACTCCGCCCTCGAGATCTGCTCGCCGCCCTCCGAGGAACAAGATCCGCAGGATGTTCATGATGCTGACAGGTATGTCAACTATAGTAGATTACTGCATCGAGCTGAAAGTGACTTATTGCTGCACTGAGTGTTAGAATGGAGCCCGAGCTTTAGCGAGGGCTCTAAAAACTCGAGTGCAGCAAGAAGTCACTTGAGCGAGTGTCAGTAATCTGTTTTTCCTTCCACTACAAAGCAATTTCACAATGTACGCAACGTAAGCAGTACAATTTTCAGTCACATTGATTTTTAAATTAGCGTCAACTCCATCGCGCTCTCATATTAAAAAATAGGACATTCTATTTTTAGATATCTGTTGGACAAATGCATGAATTCAATATTAAACTAATAAATCCTCGTAACTCGTAACTCTTATGGCAACGCATTTAGGTTCATAATTCAGCTTATAACACGCTAGTCCTTTTTCTTAATTAATTTTTTTTTTCAATCTCTTCTAAAATTATTTGTCTAAAAACAATGAATACTTTTGTGAATAAATAAACTATTTTAGGTTACATATGATAAATCAATCATCAAAATTATCATTTTATCAAATTATATATTTTTCACTACATATTATCCTTAACTTGCGTATTCAAAACGTTATTTTGTGTATTATATATATTTTATAAGGGCTGTATAGCGGTTTTGCCAGTGCCTTTATTTACACCTGCGCACACAACGCTAGCGCGGCGCGCGGGAAAAACAAACCAGCGCGCCATTGTCCATAAATATTTGTTAATGTTTTCGTTGTTGGTTAATTATTATCAAAAATGTTGACTTCACGTAAGGAAGAAGAGCAATACGTAGATTTGACCCCGCCGGAAATACTAATCGAGGCACGAAACGCGAGTGATAGCCTGTTGCCACCAAAATCTAGAGAGAAAAACTGTTCGGTATCATTTTGAGAATTGTACGTTCACTACATAGGTAATTGTTTCAACAATTAAAAGTTAATAACAATAAAAGTCTGTTTTTTCCTTGCAATTGTGTTAAAAAACGTCGTATGAAACGCGGGTGTATGTTGTTCATTACACTCTCGGCTTTCAAAGAGAGCGCGCGAGCCGCAACTCGCGCGAATAATACCGCCTAGAGTGTAATGGACAACATAGCACACTTGTATCATAATAATGTATTTAAAGTTATATAGAAACAGAACGGACAAAAAAACAAATAAAAAAAAACTGTGCGGTATTGGATTTCCATACTTCCATACGGCTTACCGCACAGCTACAATTTAAAAAAAAAAACTGCTTTCATGGATTTCCATAGGTACTATCTGTACTGATTTTATGATGAGCTGCAACGATGTGCTTTCTGCTTACGTTTTAGGTGAACAATGGTGATATTACTGTGTAGTGGTTGGTCGGATTCTCATTTCGCCGGAATACAGTTATGAAGAAAAGCAATTTTTTGCTAATTAGCACTTGTTCGGATTGTCGAGGGGTCGGATTCAATACAGACAATAACAGAGGTACCTCCTTTTATGTTTCTACGGTATAAAGTACCAGGAGATCAGAAATACTGAAGAGGGATAAAAACGATACTGGTCTGGTACCTTGATATCACAAAACGCTTACAAAGTCAAAGTTTTATTGTAAACTAGCGACCCGCCACGGCAAGCCCGGTGTAATTTAGAAAAATCTCGCGCGTACTAACTTTTTGCAAACAATCTAGCGGTGCACAGTAGCGCCATCTAGTTACCGTATTGTAAAACTAACATTAATAACGAAGGTGCTCCATCAATACCTACCTAGTGGAATCACCACTGGTAGAAACCTAAAAGTGAGAATTTTACTGCATTTTGAGGAGCTATTCTATTATTATTTTAAGAAGATCTTCACCAATTTTTAATGAGACCAATTTAAAGTTACTACCTTTCAAATAAAAAAAGAACCATCGAAATCGGATCTAATAAGGCGGAGATATTCAGTAGCCCCGCCTTTAGCTATCAACGATGCACTAATCATAGCCGAGGACAGGGGAAGATGGCGTTACATCGCGGAGTAGGATGATGGAAGGAGGAGGTCCCGACCTTCATACATAAGGAACACGACTAAAGGATCCCTCCTTTAGTCGTGTTCCTTATGTATGAAGGTCGGAAAGGAACACGACTAAAGGAGGGATCCTTTAGTCAACAACAAATATCAACAAATATCTCTTAACTTTGATTTCTCTTGCAGGTCGTCACAGTTAACTAGGGAGAGTCAGTTAGGCTCGCAGGCCCTGCTCAGCGGCCTGCTGTCGAGCCCGGGCGGCGCCTCCATCGACCTGCCCATCAGCACGTCCGAGCTGGAGCGATTAGCGAAGTCTGTACAAGGTAATCTTCGAAACTGTGTCAAGAATTTTGAACACGAATGGATTAAATTGCCGAGAGTTTTTTAGTGAGTAAAACAACTTGTCTTGGCCTAAGTTATGCTTCAAAAGTGAAAATAAGAACATTATTGACCGACCAGTTGGCGTAGTGGCTGGTGACCCTAACCGCGAAGTTAAACGGTTGAGGTTTCAAATCCCGCAAAGTGCAAAAATATGTGTAATGAACTTAAATGTTTGTTTCCGAGTCATGCATGTGTGTATATTCGTATCTATGTATTTCTATCCGTTGCCTAGTTATCATAGTATAGGGTATCCTAGTTTAGGGCTAGGTAGTTGGTGTGAATTGTCCTGAATTTATTTATTGATTGTACAGAGTCAGAGGAGTGGCAGGAGCGGCCGGCGGCGCCGCAGCCCGAGGCGCCGATCGAGAACGCTGTGTGCCGCGCGCGCCTGCTCAAGCACATCGAGCGCTGCCAGGCGCTCATCGACACGCGCCTCGACTCCATCGAGGCGCAGGTCGCAGGTCAGCACTAGCTACTAACATTGTACAGAGGAGAGGCAGGAGCGGCCGGCGGCGCCGCAGCCCGAGGCGCCGATCGAGAATGAGATGGTTGAATATCGTGAAATCCTGGAGCTCTATAGATACTTAAGTTTGGTCTGATTCATTGGCATTACTCCTACCAGGCTGTCCCTACTGGTGGGTATTATGACAATTGGGCAATCTACGAAACAACCATGCTTAATAATATTTATAAATTTCATACATATCAAGATGGATTAAAAAGGTTGAAAAATTTTCTCAACAGGAAAATTCTTCATCCTTTATCTATCAATTTACCCACATTACCAAAGTACGTACCTGCATCTAATTTGTAATGTTTCTTACAGAGTTGGAATCTCAAGACCCGTCGTTTGGCGAGCACTACGAGACAGCGGAGTTCTACCCGCGCACCAAGCAAACCGTGCAGATGCTCATGCGAGATCTCGATACGATGGAAGAACTCGGTGTTATTACCTAAACAGCATTATGTACTTATTGATTGATTACCTAATTCATAGAACAATGTTACCGAATAACATTATAATTATGGACATTTTAGCAGTAATATCAAATATTGTTAGTTCCAGTTTATGTTACTTCTTAGTTTAGGTATTGTTTATATGTTTCAAGATTTCTCTTATGTTTCAATATGATTAGCTACTATACTAAGTAAAGTGTAGTCCAGGTAGAAGACAGGAATTCCTTCAACCACACAACCTACTTTTAAATAACTAGAGTAGGTCGTTTTGTCGCAGATTATGGCATTTTTCAAAATATCAGATTAACATTTATCAAATTTTTCCTCACAACAATACTTTATTATTTTATATAGTCCTTGATCTTGATGATTTAATAGGAAATAGGTGCCTATAGATAAGACCAAAGCTTTAATTATAATTTTATATAAATAAACATATATTACAGCATAGATCTTTTGTAGATTATTTCTGATATGGATGATTATTTCCTTCTATGGCCGAATGTACGACTCGCATGCTTTTAGACTGAACCCAGCACAGAGGATTCCCGCGCAATACTGACCCGCCACTGACGACGAACTGCCCGACGTCAGCCTAGACGAGATTGATATGGCGCTCAAACAACTTAAGAATGGAAAGGGCCCCTGGGCCTGGATTCTGTATGACAACTCACGCCAATTCCACGCCGATTCCTCGCAGCCTGCGTGGAATCACGAACAAATTCAACGCAGGCGGCGTGGAATTGGCATCTTAAAATTAGAGAATTAGGCCCCTGGAGAGGACGGAATAACTTCGGAGCTCTTGAAAGCAGGGGGAAACCCGTGCTTTGGGAGCTTCAGGGGTTATTTATCAGTGGGAGAACTCCAGAATCTTTGAGCAGGAGTTTGGTAGTACTCTTCTTTAAAAAGAAGAGATAACATCTTTTTAAATAACTAGGTACCGACCTATTTCACTTGTTTTCGAGGGTCATCTCAAATCGTCTCGCAAAAAAACTTATGAATTCCAGCCTCCTGAACAGGCCGGGTTTCGCGGAGGATTTAGGGGGCATGCCCCGTGCACCCACTGGCTTCACTCACTGGTGGGTGCACGGGTGTATATAGCACCATAGACCACATACAGGTTATATAGAAGTCTGAAGAGTATAACCAGCCCATGTGTCTTGCTTTTGTGGACTATGAGAAAGCCTTTGACTCCGCTGAAACCTGGGCGGTTCTGGAGTCTTTGCAATGTTGTCAAATGGCGTCACTGGCGATACATCGAAATGCATAGGTTTCTGTATGACGCCTCGACTATGTGTTCCAAGTACAAAACCAGCAAACATATCCAACTGCGCAGGGGAGTGAGACAGGGGGATGTTATATCCCGAAACTGTTCACTAATGCCCTGGAAGTAATTTTTAAGACGCTGGAAAGGAATGGGCATTAATATCCAATGGCGAGAATATCTCACACTTAATTACGATTTGCCGACGATATCGTCCTAATGGCGGAGTCAAGACTTGTAAAGTATGCTGACCAACCTAGATGATGCTTCTCGGCGCATCGGTCTCAAAATGAACCTAGATAAGAACAAGAACAAAAAAAAACTATCTTATTGACCCGGAACTGATTGCAGTCAATGGTGTGCCTCTTGTAATTGTCCAACAATGTTTACCTTGGACAAATATTGCAATTAGGTAAGAACAACATTGAAAAGGAAGCCAACAAGAATTCAGCTGGGTTGGGCAGCATTCGGCAAGCTTCATCGTCTTCCCGTCGTCCATTACACAGTGCCTGAAGACAAAAGTCTTCAATCAGTGCGTCCTACCAGTCATAACCTACGGTGCCGAAACGTGGACACTCACGGTTCAACGTGTCCACAAATTTAAGGTCGCTCAGCAGCGAGCTATGTGGAGAGCTATGCTTGGAGTCTCTCTGAAGGACAAGATTCGTAATGAAGATATCCGACGGAGAAACAAATAAGGATAAGCAAGCTAAAGTGGCAGTGGGGGCTGGTCACATTTCCCGAAGAACCGATAACCGTTGTGGTAGACGAGTTCTCGAGTGTAGACCACGTTAAAGCAAACGTAGTGTAGGAAGTCCTGTGGCCAGGTGGAGTGACGACCTGCGAAAAGCGGCTGGAAGAAAACGGATGAGGAGAGTTTTTTTTATTTTTTTTTTATTACGGACTAGGCAATCGTTTGACCACGATCTCACCTGATGGAAAGCGATGATGTGGTCGAAGGTGTAGCACGCTTGCCTATAGTAGATACCTATTCACTATTGACTTGAACACACCAGGGAGGCGATTCTCACGAAGTGATATAAATATCACAATAGATATATATATCGAAAAATGTATGGATTTTACTACATTTATCTAGTGTGATATAATGATACTTATATCACTTCGTGAGAATCGCCCTCCTGGGTTATAATTTACCGGAAACACTGACGAGGGCAGGGCATTCCACTCCTTTGCAGTTCTTATAATAAACGAAGAAGCGTAACGCTTCGTTCTTGTGCGAGGTATTTCAACCATAAAAGGTAGCGCTTTGCTGATCGTCTAGTCGTACGGTAATAGAAAGGTGACGGGGGAATCAGGTTGTGCAGTTCTTGTGCACACTCTCCATAGTGCAATCTGTAGAATACCGACAGGCTTGCTACCTCACGTCGATGCGCCAGACTTTGAAGCTTACTCTTTACTAGAGTGTCATCCCCAAAGAGCCTGATAGCGGTAATAGAAAGGTGACGGGGGAATCAGGTTGTGCAGTTCTTGTGCACACTCTCCATAGTGCAATCTGTAGAATACCGGCAGGCTTGCTACCTCACGTCGATGCGCCAGACTTTGAAGCTTACTCTTTACTAGAGTGTCATTCCCAATGAGCCTGATAGCACGTTTCTCAATTGAATCCAAAGACTCGAGCTGATACTTAGCAGAACCGTCCCAGAGGTGGCAGCAGTACCTACTCCATACAAGATAAAGAACAAGAATGTGCTTGATAAAGATTCAAAAGCTGTCCCGGTGTGAAGTACCGCCTAACCTTAGACAAAATACCAAGTTTTTTTGCAGCTACCTTGGCTTTGGATTCAATATAAAACCCAAAATTCAGGTTTGATGTGAGTTCGACACCTCCAAAATGGTCGCCTATTGGTATTGTTACACTTTGGAAAGACGGAGACAGAGTTCAGTGGCGTGCGTTAGGAGAGGCCTGCGTCCAACAGTGTACAAATATATGCTGATGATGATGATGACTAGTTTGTAATAAACACAAACAAACCATTTAATTTATAGGTGTTTTGAGCGTTTTTGTCACTTGTTCGGATTCGCTAATGGTCCGGTTCTCATTTCATCCATTGACGAAGAAAAATATTTTTTTTTTGATAAATTAGCACTTGGTCGGATTCTTATTTCCGAAAATGTTAATCTAGGTACTACTCACATTATTGGACCCGGATTTATCTAATTAAGTGAAAGTATTTTTAATGTAAAGGCAACATTTAGAACCATTAGAGCCATGGTTGTCAGACGAGGTCTGCCTATCATTTATTTACCTAATTTAAATATTTTTGGCCAAAAATCTTAAAGTACTTAAAACTAATTACAAAAAGAATGATTGCACATTCTTTTTGTAATTAGTTTTAAGTATGTGTCAACTTAGGGAATAGCAAGTTTAATCAAAAGCCGTTCAGTAGTTTAAAATATATGGACTGGCTTCTTCTTAGCTTACGGAAACTTCTAGTATTTACTATATTTTTTAGGCCTATTTTAACCAAACTAAAAAGTAAGAAATAAATACTAATTTAAAAAAAACAACGACTTCAAATCGTATAAAACTTAAGAAGAAAGAAATAATTCAAAATTTATGGGGTCTGTGCCAGGTACCAGACTTAATTCTATTTTTATTATTCAGGAAAAAAGATAGATGGAGAATATTTACTCCAAAAATAACATTTTTCATACCAAGATTTACATCATCATCATTAATAAAGAAGTTAGTAAATCGTCCTTTTTACCCGACTACAACAAAGTTTAACAGTCTATGAATGTATCTATGTATGTGGTTATGTTGATGTTCCACCATAGCCAGGGCGGTCGCACTCCGCAACAAGTACAAATAAATTCAAGGACCCAATATTCGGGTCCGTTCAGTCGAGTGTCAAGCGTGCGCTCGATGAGTCGCGCGCCTTGTACTTGTGTTCCATACCGAAGCTACGCATATTTAAGGTTTTTCCGCGCAGAAATAAAGTCGTTTATTAAATCGATCAACGTAATTTTATAATTGATTATAGTAGGTATTGTTGATCGGAAAATGAATTACTGTGCTGACTTAGTAAGTAGCCTACATACTTTTAATACCTTTTATTACGTAGGTAGCAATTTATTTTTCACTCATTAAAAAACATGGAATTCAGACAGGCACCTTTATTCATCAAAGTGCAATACCTATAGGATATAATCATAATCAACCAACGACACGTAGGTAGGTACCACACTAAACTTATCGGCGTTCTGAAAACGGGATAGGTAGGTAGTAAAAATGAGTAGTCGGTCTATTCTGATAAGAATGTCATTGTATGTAATAGAACTATTTTAATTTATAATAATAAGTAATAACATAATACATTATTACTTATTTATTCTGTTACAATATCTAAGTCATAACATATCACAGAACAATTAGTAGTACAAGTACCTAGTCATATCTTAATACAACCCTACCGAGCGAAAAAGGGACAGAGCGATTCTGAAACGGTTAGAGCAATGGAAGTTCTCGCGCGTTGTGATACGGTGCATTCTAGCCTGCACGCGGTGGGCGAGCGCCTTCTAGGTAAATATAATTGAAAGCTCGCAGCGCCGTGCGAGTTAAATTGCACTTTATAGCGTTGTAGCGAGAGTCGCTATTTATTTAAATTACTTTACTCAGTTAGCCTTCCGTACTTGTACTATTATTTATTCTGTGCCATAGCGCAGTATGACCATAGCGTCGCCCCTATTGGTCCGATTTTGATAAGCGAGGAGTCAATCAATTCGTCTTCTGGTATAGCGTGTAATCTTTTTTACCCGACTTCGGCAAGGCAATGTAAGGGATACGTGTTCAAACTAAAACCTTGATCCGATTTTGACAAGCGAGGTATCAATCGATTCGTCTTCATCGCAAGAGTGTCATAGGCTATTTTTTACCCTACCGTACCGTTTTAGTTTTTGAACTTGTCTTTTTGAATTATATTTTGTTATCCACTCGCGCACTCGCCACAAAACAAAAATCCTAATGCCATTTTTTTTTGTTTTATTTCTTTTAGCTCAGTTTTTTTTAAATCTTATTCCTGTAACATCTGATTTTTAATTTCGTCTAGGCCCGCGCTTTTTCGCCCTCTCTTTTTCTATGCAAATTTTCTTGCACTCGCCACAAAACCAAATTCCATTTTTTTTTGTTTTATTTCTTTTAGCTCAGTTATTTTTTAAATTCTTTTTCCTGTAACATACGATTTTTAATTTCGTCTAGGCCCGCGCATATTCGCCCTTCTCGTATTACATTGAAGTGAAGCTACTGATGGATCTTGGCTATTTGAGGTAAGATTTGTTTCCAGTAGTACCATTGCTCAGTACCATCATGGTACTAATGGGAAATTGCATTTTCAGTAGTACCCCTAGAAGCCATTTATTTCAATGGTTGTACTAGTAGGAAACGGTTTGTTACCAGTAGTACCAATGCTCAGTACCACCGACGGTACAAATGGCAAATTGCATTCTCACTAGTACTCCTATGACCTCATCTATATTCTCAAAGTATATGGCCAAGTAATTTCAAGGGTGGTACTAGTGGGAATATTTTTCAGTACCACCGGTGGTACTACTGAGTAATTGAATTCTGATTAGTTTTTTTACCCCTGTATTAGTACCCTTTTTCAAATAATTTGATTGGTGACACAAGTTTTCTTTTTTATTATTTTTTTATTTTAAGCTAGCTGCGCCCCGCGGCTTTGCCTTCACTTGCCCGCATAACATTATTAATGCAAAAATCTATTTGTAAGTTCATCATAAGCCGGCTTCATTAGTGATGCTGAAATTTTTAGCAGTGAAAAAAGATGGTTTTCCGCGCGCACCCAGGCGATAGCTTCTTTTTCGGTTTTCGCTCATACCCTCACGAAACAATACGTGAGCCGCGTACCCACCTAGCGCACAGGCTCGCGCGGCAGCCTCGGTGTCCGGATCGCGAGCGATGGCTCCCGCGGCAGCCTCAGTAGTTTTGTTCAATTTACACGAGGCCGCCTCGCGAGGCAGGCTGAGCCATCATAAGTCCGCGAGTATTCGTAATGGACAGTCGTGTATTTTCAGCTGCAGCTATTTTCCTAGCTGCTTATTGTTTAAAGAAACGAAAACAGTCACGTATCAAGAAAAAACCTAGACGCTTCTGGATTAGAAAAATGTATGAGCGTCGCCACCAATATGGAAATAGATTACTTGGAGATTTAGTATATGATCAGACTGTACATAATTTTACACGAATGTCCGTACAAGAGTTCGAAAATTTGTGCTCATTGTTGTCTGATAAAATAAAAAAGTGCGATACAAAATATAGAGAAGCAATCACTGTGAATGAACGAGTTTTAATAACTTTAAGATTTTTAGCAACCGGAGATTCTTATAGCAGCTTGCAATATTTATTTCGAGTATCGAAGCAGAGTATCTCAAGAATAGTTCCAGAAGTTTGTGACGCTATTATTGAAGCCTTAAGTGATTATGTAAAGGTAAATAAAAATAATTTGACAAATTTAAAAATCAATTGTTTATTTTAACTACAATTCAGTGATAGTTTCGAATCCATCATTGGCATTAGGTGATGGTGTAATGGCATGAGAAGACGTAGCGGTATGTGATGCTGATGATGAAGTGCCAGATGAGTCCATTGTAGGGGAATTACTGTACTGCTGTGTATAGTATCCTGTATTAATTTGTTGTTGTGTGTATTTCCCTATATCGGCTTCAAAAATTATATTATTGATAGCGTTCTTAACATACGCTAATGTGTGCGGATCATATTTCCTTAGCTCGTTGGCTATGTATCTTCCAAATGAAGAGTATGGATCGATGATGTCGGTCGAAGACTTTTGCATGCATTCAAGGGCTTCTGAGAGCATGATATCTGCCGGATCTTCCTGTGGCTGCGTTTTCTTAGGATTATGTCGTTTTTTTTAAGAGCAGGTTCTGATGGTGAAGGCATGATAGCTTCCGAGGCTAGGTGTTGTTGTTGTTGTGGTGGCGCTTCCTCGATGCTAGCCTCCGGCAATTGCGACTTGGTCGGAGCGTTTTCAGCCTCTGTGTGTCTCTCTACGTCAGAAGTTTGTGAAGATTCCGGTATTGTCTCCTGAAAACATAATTTTAATTAATAGATAAATTTGTGGTGCAGTGTGAATGTGTATATAATGTGGCAGGACCCTACGTTTAATCCGATTGGAAGCAAAAGTTTAACGTCCATAGTATTTAATACCTTCAAGTACCTTAGTAGCGATATCTTAAATATTTTTCTAGCAGGATTCTCCATTGCTTGAACGTCTTCGGACTACCACTAAAAGGGGCCAAATATGGAGTGGTGTATAGTACCTAATACAACCACTCATAGGGGCCAAATACGTTTAGTCTGAATACTTTCAAACAGCGGAGGGTCCTGTCATGCTGAGTACTCTATAATTTTTTTTACAGATCCCATCTACAGAAAAAGAGTGGCTTGCTATATCAAAAGAATTTGAAAATAAATGGAATTTTCCCCACGCTATTGGAGCGATGGATGGAAAACATGTTATGTTGCAGGCACCGATTAACAGTGGCACTGATTATGATAATTACAAGCAATTTCCAAGCATCGTGCTTTTTGGATTAGTTGATGCTAGCTACAATTTTTTGTATGTAAATGTTGGTAGCAAAGGGCGAATCTCTGATGGTGGTGTTTTTAAAAGCACAACGTTGTATAAAAAGCTAGAAAAGAAAGAATTGAACGTGCCTAAAAAGAAGATATTGGAAATACCATATGTAACAGAAGTTCCTTATTTTATTTTATCCGATAAAGCCTTTGCACTCAACGAATATACCATGAAACCATTTGAGGGCAACCCAGAAAATGGTTCTAAAGAAAGAATATTTAATTATCGCCTTAGCCGAGCTCGACGTGTCGTTGAGAATGCATTTGGTATATTAAGTGCCATATTTCGCGTTTTTAGAAAACCTATCTTACTAGAGCCAAATAAAGCAACAAAGGTTGTCTTAGCAGCTGTATATTTGTACAACTACATCCGAAAAAATACTTCAACTAATCTTATTTCACCGGAATTGTTTGACAGAGAACTTGATGGCGCACTGATTCCTGGCCAATGGAGAAATGAAATAAATGAAGTTACATTCGCACCAATTGCAGCGTTTCCAAGGCGTAGTTCTAATAACGCAAAAGAAATACGGTTGCACTTGGCAGAACATTTTATAACTAATGGTTCTATACCATTTCAAAATCATTATGCATAGTTAAAAATTCTTACATTCGGCATCGTTTCCCGAGTGTCACCAGTTTCATTTTTATCCTTAAGAAAATGGAAATAAGGATATCCAAACCACTTCGAATTATAAACATCTGCAGCGCCTGAAACAGAACAAAAAATAAAATTTATATTTCCATAATTTAAAATATTTTAATTGTATAAATAAATTTTCTTCAATTTAATTAGTATATATTAAGTAATTATTTTATCAAATAATTTGTAAGTTCATATTTTTAAGTATAAAAATGCATACCTGAACCTGTTATGCGACTTTTTTTCTCCCTGCTTTTCTCTCGACGATAAGAACCACACAAGGACACCATTTTGTTTTTCACTTCCTTGACAGGCATATTAATTTGAGCAGATATTTGCCGCCAACTATCTTCCCGCTGATTTTTGTTTAAATATTTTGGATCTTTGGGGTCCCAAAGCGCATTGTACGTGCTGTACAGTTGTATTAAGCGAATGGACTCCTCCTGACTGCCCATGATATCAAAATTACAAAATACAAACACGGCAAGAGACAAAACTTGAAGTAGCTTCGCGCGCGAGCCAAAACATAACCGTCCCCACCTAACGCACAGCGCTCACTGAGGCACCTTTGAGCGCGTCAAGTTTACCGACAACAGATGGCTCGGGGCCGAGCCGTGCTCGGTCGAGCAAACGCGCGCCCGAGGCAGGCCGAGGCACGTCCACACCAGCCGAGGCATTTGGCTCGCGAGGCTGCCGCGCGAGCCTGTGCGCTAGGTGGGTACGCGGCTATTGTATTATGCGAGCCGCGCACTGCCAATGCGAATGAAATTTCTAACAATACGAAAACTTCACTTGAATTTTTGTTTGATGGTCGGGGGCCGGATTTCAACGCTTCGTGGGACGGAGATGGCCCGCGGGCCCTAGTTTCCCCATCCCTGGTATAACACAACCATGGCTCTAATGGTTCTAAATTGTTTATGCTAGCTTCGCCTTAAATCTTCCAATCGTCCTTTATCATCCTGTAAATCCTTTTAAAAGTAAACTCCTTAAAAACGCCCTCAAAAACAAGGAGTGCAATACACACACACACACACCCACACACACACACACACACACACACACACACACACAAACAAACCAGCATCAAGTAATTTTTGCGTGAACCTTGGTCTTACCCATTTTTGGCCGGAACGTCGCTTGACTAATAATATTTTTATGTTATTGTCTGTACTGAATCCGGCGAAATGAGAATCCGATCAAGTGAGAACAAACTGTTTTGAGTATGTATTGAAATCCCAATAAAAATTCAATTGTTTATTAGAAGATACCTTATCATTACAAAATACAGAAGAATCCTCAACCCTCATAGAATTTAGGTAGCTGATCACCCAAAACGACTGAACGCTCTACACCAGCCTCTGTAATGACTCCAAGTCTGACAACTCCGCCAGACGAGCCGTCTCTCAACATGGCGAGAGTCAGGGTGTTGGTGACGAATTTGACAGCCTCCTCTTTAGACATGTTGGGCTTGAAGTTGGCGTCGACGTAACCATAGACGTAGGACGAGCCGGAGCCTCCGATGGAGACGGCTTGTCTTTGGACCATGCCTCCGATTGGAACAGAGTAAATTTGACCTGAAATTACAAAAAAAAAGTAAGCATGTTTTAATTTCTTCTCTCTACAGTCCGTTTTAAATAGGAAAAACATTCCATCCCACTGACCTACCCAGCAATGGGGACGCTGGGAATCGTTTTTCTCAGTGTCTGGTGGAGAGGTCAGTATAAATTATTTTAGTTGGGATACTACTTGTGATATATTAACTTAACCAATGTGTCCTAACCTGGGTGCCTCCTTATTTTTGGACCATAAGCAAAGTCACAATCAAAATATCTGACCTGCAGTGCTCAAGTGAGTGACTTCATACTGACATAACATTTCTAGACCAATGGGTATAGGTCGCGACATGTGAAAAGGACGCTGGAAGAAAGTGGAGGGGGTGTGTTTGCGCATGGGTACACTCGCGCACGACACTACTAGGCCTATTGTTTAAAATAATTATTAATTAGCCTTTCGCTCGCAGCTTCGTATACCCGCCCGCCTCCCGCCGCACCTCATACCGCCAAATAGACCGATACATCGCCTAATGCGCAGACTAACCGCCAGCATTATTTTTACATGACGCAACCTATAACATCGTGTATCGGGCCAGTGGTCCTACTGTTCTGTTCAACTAGTTTGACTACAGGCTTACCAGGGGTCATGGTCCAACTATTTTTGTAGTCAAACTGATTTATTATCATTGTAATTAAGTATTATTAAACAAGTAAAGCACATCAGTTAAAAAAAACCAAGCTGTTGTTCATAAAAAATACTAATAACTTAAATCAAGACAAAACCAACGAGCCCAAACTCGATGGGGTTGCATCGTTTCATTACAGAGTTCCCATGGCCACCAATGGTTCCGGCTCCAACATCATCTCAATGTCATAATAATATAGTATTGTCATCCGATTTACATATGTATGCAAAATTTCAGCTTATAATAAATCAGTTGGACCAGGATCTAGTTATGGGGCCATTGTCCAACTACAAAAATAGTTGGACCACAACCCCTAGTAAAGGTCCATAGTCCAACTAATTGGACAGACCAGTTGGACCACTGTCCTGAAACAATTTAGAATTGGATTTGCATCAAACATAGAATTAACGGAGTACCTACCAATTCCAATCAATCAATTCTTACTGGTAGTTCCTTTTCAAGATGCCTTCCAGTTACAGGTAATTCTAAACTGATGCAAAATAGTGGAAATCTGGTGGAGTTTACTCAATTCACCTGGTTAAATCACCTACGTGCATTATGTAGACTATTCGTAAACATTAATCACCTAGATGCATTAAATTCACTTAAAATAAACTTTAGTCACCTAATTCACATGGGTGTATTAGCTACACTAATAGTAAACTTTATTCAATTCATATAGAACCTTCTTGAACAAATAAAATAGGCCTCTATAATAGTAAATGATATCCACCTTTGATTATTCATGTCACAACATCCGCAATATGTCATACTCTTCTAATGATTGCCAATTATACCTATAATAATTTTTCTATTAATTTCTAATAATTGTAGCTTTTAGAAATACGCCACTTCAAAACGTAAACCGAATCAACGCAAATCTAACAGTCAAATACGTTATCAAATGATGTGTGAGGCCCGCTAGGTCTGCTTGATGGTCATATAACGGTTAGGCATTTTCTAGAAATGGTCTGTTAAATTTATTATATTGCTTTGCAAATCGTTCTCAAATTTAGTTTCAAATTTTTAGTTTTCGTTACTTTATAGGTGAATAAAGTTTACTTATGATTCATGGTGAACTGTCATTCATTTTTAATATTTAAGACAGTTTCGCAGAGACTTGTCAAATAATTGATTGGTCAAATCCTGTACAAGTCGAAAGCTTAATTTGTCAAATTAGAAACTGGTCAAACACTAAAATTGACAAATAATTGATTCATCAAATTTTTTAATCGTTAAATCCTTAGCTCGCC
Organism: Alsophila aescularia; assembly: GCA_946251855.1. Taxonomy (NCBI): domain Eukaryota; kingdom Metazoa; phylum Arthropoda; class Insecta; order Lepidoptera; family Geometridae; genus Alsophila; species Alsophila aescularia. The sequence continues at coordinate 32,822,909 of OX276379.1, read as the reverse complement.
AAATTAGCTATTAGTCAATCTCGCTTTGTACAGTCAAGAAGAAATGAAAACTATAGGAAAAATATTATAAGCAAAAATGTCTTCTTGAAAGGCCTTTTTAAAACTGAAACTTAAAAATGTTATTAAAAGTAAACTCCTGCTAATATTATAAATTCGAAAGTGATTTTGTTTGTTTGATTGATTGTTAGTTACTCTTTCACGCATCAACCACTCAACCAATCATCAAGGAATTTTGCACAAATGTTTTCATCATAATTATCGTCATCATCAGCCTATATCTGTCCACTGCTGGACATAGGCCTCTCCTAATGCATACCACTGAGCTCGGTCTTCAGCTCTCCTCATCCATTTTCTTCCAGCCGCTTTTCGCAGGTCGTCACTCCACCTGGCCACAGGGCGTCCTACACTACGTTTGCCTAAAGGTGGTCTCCACTCAAAACTCGTCTACCCCAACGGTAATCGGTTCTTCGGGAAATGTGACCAGCCCACTGCCACTTTAGCTTACTTATCCTAAGAGCTATGTTGGTTACCTTGGTTCTCCGACGGACATCTCCATTACAAATCTTGTCCTTCAGAGAAACACCAAGCATAGCTCCCTCCATAGCTCGCTGAGGGACCTTAAATTTGTGGACTAGTTTGACCGTGAGTGTCCACGTTTCGGCTCCTTTATGACTGGTTGGAGACTTTCATCTTCAGGCACTGCAATATGGACGACAAGAAGACTTGACGAAGCTTGTTGAATGCTGCCCAACCCAGTTGAATTCTTCGGTTGTCTTCCTTTTCAAAGTTGTTCTTACCTAATTGCAATATTTGCCCAAGGTAAACATATTTTTGGACTACTTCAAGAGGGGCACCGTTGACTGTAATCGGTTCCGGGTCAATAAGATTGTTAAACATGATCTTGGTCTTATCTATGAGTATGTTCATTCCGAGACCGATGCGTCGAGAAGCATCAACTAGGTTAGTCAGCATAGTTTGCAAGTCTTTCAGCGATTCCGCCATTAGGACTATGTCATCGGCAAATCGTAAGTCTGAGATGTTCTCGCCATTGATATTAATGCCCATTCCTTTCGAATCCAGCATCTTAAACATATTTTCCAAGGCAATTAGTAAACGTTTTCAGGGGTACAGAAGGGTACCTTTCATCCCAATTTAGGAAAAAAAACACAACATTCATTTTGTATGGGAATTGCCACTTACAATAGTGACAGGTGTCAAAATGACAGATGTCAAAGTGACAGATGTCAAAGTGATAGTTGTCAAAGTGACAGGTGTCAAAATGACAGGAGTCAAAATGACAGGAGTTAACCCTAACAGGTTTTATTTGAAAATTCATTTTCACTTGGGTGATGTGGCTGGCAAAGTTTGCAAGTGGCCGATGCTACGGGGATGCGAGGATGCAAGTAACTAAATATTATTAAATGGTAACACACATGCATTTATCTGTAGGTTGTTTTGCCTTTGAAAATTATAGATGGAGGTTGTGTCCCATTGTACAATGACATGAAGAATCATGTTTATATCATACTAAGGTTTTGACGAATAATTGATGTGACGAATTAAGGGTTTTGACAAATAAATGTTTTGACGAATGGTGAGATTGACAAACGAAGCTTTTGGCTTGTTTAGCATTTGACCAACCAAGTATTTGACAAGTCTCTGCGAAACCTCTAAGACTACAGATTAAAGTTTACGTTTTTTTTTTAAATGCACAATAAATGTTTTGACGAATCGTGAGATTGACAAACAAAGCTTTTGACTTGTTTAGCATTAGACCAACCAAGTATTTAACAAGTCTCTGCGATACCTCTAAGACTACAGATTAAAGTTTACGTAATTTTTTTTAAATGCACAATAAATGTTTTGACGAATCGTGAGATTGACAAACAAAGCTTTTGGCTTGTTTAGCATTAGACCAACCAAGTATTTGACAAGTCTCTGCGATACCTCTAAGACTACAGATTAAAGTTTACGTTTTTTTTAAAAGCACAATAAATGTTTTGACGAATCGTGAGATTGACAAACAAAGCTTTTGGCTTGTTTAGCATTAGACCAACCAAGTATTTGACAAGTCTCTGCGATACCTCTAAGACTACAGATTAAAGTTTACATTTTTTTTTAAATGCACAATAAATGTTTTGACGAATCATGAGATTGACAAACAAAGCTTTTGGCTTGTTTAGCATTAGACCAACCAAGTATTTGAAAAGTCTCTGAGATACCTCTAAGACTTTTAAAGTTTACGTTTTTTTTTTAATGCACCTATTAATTAAGTAAACCCCACCGGAAATCTTACCTCCTTTCTTCTTATCCCAGCCGGCTACCAGGATACCAGCGACAAGGGAGTCTCGGTAGTTGTAGCACAGCTCTCGGAAAATAGCGGCCGCCGTCTCCACGTGAGGGGCCTCGCCTAGCTCCATCTTGTGGAAATCTGGAATGTTTCAAACATGACTTGGTTTAGTTAGATCATTAATGTTGCACGATATGAATGATAGGATAACAATTACATATCATTGTCTAGCTAGCATAAGATGAGAATGGATGGCTTGATAGTTCGCTAGAAGAAAATCCCTACTGGTAAACATTACTTTGTCTCTGATGAAACTGGTCTAGTAAATAACATGAGGACCCATTCATGTGTTGAATTACCACATTTAAAAGCTCACCATTCAATGCTTGGCATATAAATGAGATGTTTATGATGTTATATTGATAAATAACTAAAAATATTATGTATGCTATGCGCAAACTGTTCAAACATTGTTGTCTCCTTAGACAACAATGTTCAAACATTGTTGTCTCCTTAGACAACAATGTTCAAACATTGTTGTCTCCTTAGACAACAATGTTTGATCCAAACGGTTAATATGGAACATATTTTTGGGTGGGGTATCCAAACCGCTTAACTGATTTTCTTGAAACTTTACATCAATTGTTAGTGAACACTGCAGATGTCAACACATTATTATGTTACATTAAACTTGAATGTTATGTATTCTTACTCAAATGATAAGTCACAATGTCAGCAATGGCCTGTGTATCAGCGGCTGAGCCCGAGCGACAGCAGTAGATGTGGTCAGTGATCTTCGTCAGCTTGTCTGTGACTCGGTTGGCGATGTACGCTCCAGTGGTGGTACGCGAGTCAGCGCCAATGATGACCCCACCGTTGAACTCACAAGCCATGATAGAAGTGCCTGTGCTGTGAGGGGCATTCATCCATTCCGTCTGGCTTGGGTCGGCATATGTGTTGATTACTGAGGTTGCCATTTTGCTGGAATTTTTGTTTCAATCATTATTGTTATGAAACAACATCTTCTGATTTAAAAGCGAAGGGTAGGTAGTAGGTACTATAGACCAGCGATTCCTAAAGTGGGTTCCCCGGAACCTAGGGGTCCTAGGGGTTCCGTAGAAAAGTCACCAGGGTTTTGCAAAATTATATAAAACCGAACTAAAACCAAATTTTGATAAAACAGTGAAACTAAAAAAGTTAAAACTAATACTAAAGTGTTTTACTTTTAAAATATTTAGAAAAGTTTTTGTTCCTACAGTGTCTTCGATTTGTAAATTTGATATGGGGTTCCATAAAATAAAAGGTATGTGGTGGGTGTTCCATGATCTTAAAAGTTTAGGAACCCTTGCTATAGACAACTGCATACTCTGATTCAGGTTGCTCTGGACAGGGTTTCATGGATTTCCTTGTTTCCAATTTCCACCCTCTACTTTACCGACGCATTCGTATGCGAACTAAGCGAAATGATGAGGGATCCCATACCTTTAGACATTTCGCATCACAATCGCATGCGAATGCGTCGGTGCTTAGCGGCGGATAGTTTATGTTACAGACCAGTATTTTAGCTGTATTAATTTTATTTTTATTGTGTTTGAGAACTTTCCTAAAAATTCGGATTTTATGCGAAGTTGTAGCGTCATCGCGAAAAGGTTAGGAATCATTACTAAAATATTAATAAAAATGTTTTAATATATCGCAAAACTTAATAAACAAAAAATATTGGTAAATACTTACAACAATTAAGAATAAATCACTTTTAAATCACTGTTAAAGCTGAATTAACAAAATTTCTGAAAGTCACGACAAAACAAATTCCGGTAGGTAAAACTTTTCTGTCACTTGTCTGTGTCAACATGTCATCTGTCAAAAAATGCTATAGTATGTCATATTGTTTTTTTCTGTTCTTCTACCGTTCCTTTCAGTTTCTGTGCCGGTACCACGTAAGACAATGTGATCAAATTGCAATCAGATTTTGACGAGTGTGTATGCTAAATTGCACTTAAATGACATGTACTGAGGCTCTAAGCCCCCGTCCCCCAGTCGTCGCTACGCCTGCGTCGATTTCGAAGCACCATTCCTACTATCACCCCCTAACTCTCTCTACGCCCCCTAATGACTTCAATATTTTCAAGTAGGTATTCGGTAGCACAAAGCAAATTTGAAACCACCATACTTTAGATCGCGTAAATGTCTACTTTTTATTTTTTTCGCATTTACATCGCATTTGGCAACATTATGAAAAATATAATCGAATGTAATAATATGTAGCGAAAAAATAAAGGGTTCCTGCGGGATAGGGGTCCAAAGTTATGTTAAGTATGAAGAAATAAATATTAATTTTTGGAGGGTGGGTACTGTATATTCCATACTGAAGCCAAAACTGTTTTTTTTTCATTTTTGTCTGTGGTCTGTCTGTCTGTATCTTGAACGCGCATCACGCCAAAACTACTGAATGAATTCAGATGAAACTTGGTATGATTTGAGTTCATACTACGAGATAGGACATTGGATACTTTTTATCCCGATATTTAGCATGGTTCCCTTGGGAGAGGGGACAAAATTCAAAATATGTACTTAGCTGTAATTCATTAACGCGTAGTCTGATTTCATTCATTATTTTTTTGTTACAATGGAGGTACTTAAAGATTGCCATGTAAATATGTCAAGGTTATTTGTTTTGTAGTTGAGAAATTACAGACACCTCTACCCTCAGTATTATGTCCAAATAACTTGAAACCCGAGGGTTGAGGGTCGTTTGAACGTACGGTTCATCTTAAGCTGGCCTCTGCACTTTATCATATAGGATTAATAGAAGGCCGGGCATCGGTTACACAAAAATCGCGTTAGATAAAAAACTTGTTTTTGGGATATTGTTAGGATAGATACCAGTAGTGTTAAACTAAATTAGCAGCTTCGAAAGGTCTGAGCTAACTTCGTGGCGCTCTAAAACCATCGAAATTTTCGGTCTTTTTTCAGATTTTTGCTTATGACTTCTAAAAGGTGCTTCCCACAGAAAAGTTATTTAGTACACTTATAAGGAAAATAAAATTTTCTATAATATGAGCTCAACCGCATTTCGTTATAATTTGAAAAACTTGAGATGCAGATCTTCAAACATTGCTAATTTTCCCTAAAAAGTTCGTAATTGTAGTTTTAGCCGCCTTCCGAGCAGAATATGGGTTATAATACTCATTCTACAAGAAAAATCAAGGGAAAAAGTTGTATTAAAGTTGTTTACTTTTAATATAAGCACAAGTAAAAATTTGTTGGAGCAAAAGTTCCCATGTAATCTGGATAAAACGAAAAATTAAAGAAGTCGCACTTTTTCAAGAAATGTACTTTGTGATTAATATTGCACAGAGTAGAACACAGTATAGAAACGTACTTTGTTATTAATATTGCACAGTTATCTATTCTAATGTTATTAAAATTACATCACATTTAAAAATTAAATTTATTAACAGTGTATCACACCTACATATAACATTTTTTAAACCAGTGTCTGTCTGTTTGTCTGTTAGTATGTCTTTTTGTTTGTTCGCGCATCACGTAAAAACTACTACACCGATTGTGATACGGTTTTTACCGTTGGATAGCGTAGGGTTTGACTTAATAACTGGTGTACTTGATATCTAAATCCGATGTGTAGGAGCCGAGCAAACGTTAAAAAACTTTTTAACGGCTGAAGGAATTTTGATTAAATGTTGGTATATTGGTATTTTTGGTCCTGGAATAGCACATAGAGTAGGTACTTTTAACCTATAGAGAAATTACCACGCTGGAGAAGCCGCGGACACTGCAAGGACTTATAACAATTCTGTACAAGTTTTGTGAATTTATTTTATATTCGATACTGAAGCCAAAACTGTTTATTTTTCAATTTTGTCTGTATCTTGGTCATGCCAAAACTACTGAATGAATTCAAATAAAACTTGGCATAATTTGAGTTCATACTACGAGGTAGGACATAGGATACTGTTCTTCCCGAAAATTACAGGTTCGCGCAAAGGGGTTGAAAGTTATTTAAAAGAACTCGTGATACGCTGAACTGATACTGGTCAGATTTTGATGCAACCACGCGTGCGAAGCCGCGGGTACAGCTAGTTCTTATATAATATACTTAACTGTAGAGTGGATACACCCACTACCCGGAACTATTACTGCTACTGTCACTACCTACTACTACTGCTACTGTCTTCTACATACCTTGCAGTTCCCAATAGAACATACTCAGGCGTAATTATCTTCATCTTCGTATTCCTTTTTTTCGCACAGTATAGAAAAAACTCGTATATGACGACCGGTTGGCCGAATGGACCCTGACTACGAAGTCAACCAACGGTCGCGGGTTCGAATCCCGCTAGGTGCAATCATTTGTGTGATGAGCAGAAATGTTTGTTTCCGGGTAATGGTTGTAATATTCTTTTCTATGTACGTTTATCCGTTGTCTGATCCATACGCACAGGGATAGCATGATAGTACAGGGTATCCTAGTTTGGTGCTAGATACCTAATTGGTGTGAATTGCCCCGAATATATTTATATACATAGTACCCGTATATGTAAGAAATTATATATGTACTATTCTTAATCTAAAGAAAGATAATTTCAATAGTTCCTAAGGTATAAGTTTTCAAAACTTATATGTAGATAAAGACTTCTTCGGCACTGATGTTTATGATTAAAACATATTTCAATATCAAATAATTAAGTAAATTAAATACTAGCTGATGCCCGCGGCTTCGCACTCTTTGTGCTATTCCAGGACCTAAAATACCAATATACCAACTATAAACTATTTAGGTGCAGGGTTCCATCAAAAACAGAGTTTTATTAAATTAGCACAGAAACATTGAGTTATTAGGTTTATGTACAAAAATGAGATTGCGAGTCGCTGGTGGCGCGTGATGCTGCCGGTGCCCGGGCGGCCGAGCGCCCGCGCACCCCGCACTCTTTTCCTCGCCCCGCGTCCGTCCATCGCGCGGCTCGCGTGACATACAAGTACATGATGCGCCTAACAACAGGGCAAAATAATATTGCTTTGCCTACACCAACATTTGATCAAAATTCCTTCAGCCGTCAAAAATATTTTTATTGATTGCTCGGCTTCTACACATCGGATTGAGATATAAAGTACCCCAGTTTTTAAGTCAAAACATAAGCTATCCAACAGTGAAAACCGCAATCAGTCCAGTAGTTTTTACGTGATGCGCAAACAAACATACAGACAGACAAACAGACAGACAGACATGTTATATTCTTGTTCAGTAGCTTATTTTATGTACCCTAGACCATTTCTTTTTGAATTATCTTCTTTGTACAGACTTTTTCGTTCCTATTGCTTTATTATATATAAGTAAAGATAAACACTAAGTTTAAAAACAAAATTTGTTAAGATGACTCGGCATGGTAATACTTAGATTTGTATATACTTATTTATCTTTCTATTTAGCTTAAGTTTTAATGTACCGTGTGAACTTTTTACTACCCAAATGCTGCTTGTTTATCCATAATTATTATCCTAAATAATAACCGTGGCTGCAGTTTTCCTAAGAAAAAAAAAAAAAAAAAAAATAGTTGCTGAGATATTGGAGCTTTCTTGAGCTCCAATGTGCTATAATTTTTTGTTTACGATGATGATTAAGGTTTAGGTTTTTTAGGTTTGTTTATTGGCCGCGACTTAACGTTTTTTATTTGTTTTCTTATCATGCCAAGCTACATATTTAAAATTTGTAAAATGTAAGGTCCCATTTAGTTTTTTATTATTTTAAGCAGGCGTAACTGTATAGATCATAAAACAGTAAAAAACACTTATTAACTAAAAGTCCTTTCTTTTTAAGAATCATTAATTATATTATTTTAATGAGGACTAATTTTAACGTTAGCTCTACGAGTTTTTGTACAGACAAATTGTTTGGAAATAAGCACAATTTAAAAACGTATATAATCCCCCCCCCCCCCCCCCCTATATAGCTAAGAACCATTTCGTTCACATCAGCTTTCAAACATAAAAAAACGCATCAAAATCTGTCCATTCGTTTCGGAGCTACGATCCTCATCCCCCACCCCCATCCCCCAATTATAGCTAAGAACTATCTCGTTGACCTAAGCTTTCACACATAAAAAACCGCATCTAAATCGGTCCATTAGTTTGGGAGCTATGCTATGATTCTTACCCCCCCCCCTTTCCCCCATTATAAGTAAGAACCATCTCGATCACATCAGCTTTCAAACAGAAGAAAATCGCATTAAAATCGGTTTGGGAGCTCCGATGCCACAGCCAGACACCGATACACACACACAGTGAGTGATACAGTGATACACACCTTAAACTTATAACAAACCTCTCGTTAAAGTCCGGGGGTTAAACAAATTTGCAAGGCGTATATAAGAAAAAGCATTGGTTACATTTGGCATGAGCAGTTTTACGAGGACATTGCAAACAACCGAACGGACAAAAGAAATCGCATCGTCATCGACGCGTGGGTGTCCTGCACTCCACTCATTAGTTTCCCTTGTCCCATCAAAAAAGCATCTAAAGAGAAGAAAAATTCGCTCCGCACCATTTTGTACGTCATCCCTAAAACGATGTTTATTTAAAAGTTATAAAAGAATATAAAAGACCATCGGCATTGAATAAGCGCGACGTATATGATAAATCGCCTTTTTATTCGACGTTTTCATTCAAACTCAATAACGATTTTATATTTATTCATGAATTGTGCGATTCGCCACCGTTGTTCGCTGACGATGGCACACACGTCTTAGAAAAATTACAAAAAAATGGATTTAGTTGCAATTCTGTAAAAATTTGATACTTTATGTCAGAAGTTAAATAGAATCTGAGGTAAGAGCGCAGAATAAATAATAGTACAGCTACGGCTTAAGAGTCAGTAAGCATGTATACATAGATAGATACATAACTATTATATTAACCTGTTACTTTTGTTAGGTACTTAAGTGGTTAGGAAGACAATGTTGTACCTACGTTGTACCTTTCTAATTTTTAAAACAAATATATAAATAATTATTTTCCTACTTGGGAACATTCAGTCAACAAAGATAGAGAGTCTACTTCACAGGTCTACTTACTAGATATTAGCTATGGTACGGTAAAGAACATTCCATTCTCTTTCCACAAACTTTATTAATAATTAGCTTTCACCCGCGTCTTCGTCCTCGCGGACTACAGTTTATCGTGAAAATAAGCAGCCTATGTTCATCAAGGATATTAAAACCAATGCAAAAGTATAGCACCAACGCTCTTGATGTTTTTTGACAGACTTGTTGTTATTTCGTTGCCATGGCAACCGACACTTACAGCGAGTAATCAACATTTTCCTGTTTTCCCGTGGAAAAATACCATTTTCCGGGATGCAAAGTATCCCATTTTTTATTCCAGGGTATAAGCTATCACCTTTCCAAATTTCATCAAAATCCGTCCTGCCGTGATCGCGTGAAAGCTCCTCAAAACAAGCAAACAGACAAAGTTTCACTTTCATCATATTTTGATGTGGATTTCTCTTTTGGTGTTTTGATTTTGTAGTAGGTATTCTAACACTTCTTCATGACTCCACTTCCATTCTTCTGAATTCAAGGCTTAGGTAAAAATGGCCTGGCCTCGGCCTAAGCCCCCCCCCCCCTCTTCGTCGGTAGGTTCCTCCTCATAATAAATGGATAATTATTTATTTAGTCACGCTCGTCCGCAAGTATCAAATCTTGTGTTACATACCGGTGAGTTGCTCAGCAGCAATAAGTAGGCGTATTGTTGAACGACACGGGTGACCCGGGCGAAGCCCCACGTTCCGGCTCGGGCTCCAGTGGAAGTGCCTGTCAATCGCACTTGAATAATGACGCGTGCGGTCTCCGCGTTTTGTTACCTATTTATTTATTTTGTGCCCAAAGCATTGTACAGGATGTAGCGAAATTATTCTAAGGTGAAAAATAGGTTAATTTAGAAACATTAAAAAAAACGTTTTATTCAGTACCTAGCCATGTCATGATGAAACATAGAACGGGCTATCACAATTAAATGCGTATACAACATTTCACGTCTACCTATATTGTTAACCGTTGAGTAGTTCCCAAGTCAGGAGCCAATCCGGAGTGCAGCAACCATGTCATAGTGAAACTTCAAACCATCCGGTTTGTAGTTCATAGAATAGTTAATAGAATGCGTACACAAAATTTTGTGACTGTGTTGTTGACCGTTGAAGAGTGCCTTTATCTGGAGCTGTTCCTGGATGTCGATACATGTCTTACTTAAGATAAAAATGCATTGTCATCGGAGCTGAATCAACATACAAAAATTCAAATCCGTAGGATACGAGGAAGTGGTTCTTATGCAGCTTGCAAGATTTGACCTATACAAACATATATACATACATACATACATACAAACATAGCAAGTTAAATATAAGCTTTTTAAAACTGGCGGTAGATGCATACCATTGCTGGGACTCCATATCTCAAAGAGTGGGGGAGGGGGTGAGGGAGTCGTTTGGGCCTTGGCGCCCAGTGCGCGACAGGTTATGTTTGTGGTTTGGATCATGACACCTAGTGCGTATTTGTATTGAATTTTGCACGTGCTTGTTTTCTTTTTGTTTTCCTTCTCTGTCTCCTCTTTTCCAGCCTCTGGATTAGGTAGCATTGCTATAACGCATCTTAGGCCACATCAAATTCAACCTTGGTTTAATGTCTCGTGTTGCGTAAACAAGTTTTGTGTGCAAAATGAATGAAAAGTGATCGCGTGACACTCTAGAAAGATGTGTCACAGAATAAATTATAGTTCGGTAAGAGATAGATAGATAAACGCTTTATTGCACACCAAATAAATCATACACAACAATAGACATTTAACTTAAAATTGAGTACAATGGGCGGTCTTATCGCTTATAGCGATTTCTTCCAGACAACCGATATTTTCATCATTATGTGTTAATAAGAGTTCCAACATTGTACTATGGAGCCTGAGATACCTGCAGGTCCATTTGAAACCAGTAAATCATCAATATAAGAGATAAAACACGACTGCTTTGCCAAAAAAACGATCATTTTTTTTATTGCCTATGTCACTCAGGAGATGTTAAGATTCTCACGATACCCCATACATCCAAATCTATTCAGGCATTTAAAAGTTAGAATCCTAAAAACATAACACTCCTTTTTGGGCAGTCCTGTAAAAAACACGCCTAATCGCAGCCGTTGATCAAACAAACACAAATAAAAAAAAACATGTGTCCTAAGGTGTTGTATGAATTTATAACTCTAATATCTAGGTTGATGTACCTACGTGTTAATTTTATAAGGTTAGTTTCATTATTTTTGGAATTCCAATTCACTTGCAAAATTAAAACAACCTCCTGTACCGCACCTCAAACCGACTCCCCCGCCAAGAGACAATGGCCAGATGTTGATATTTTTTTCGCCATTACAATGTATTTTAAGTTTCGATTGATTCAATGCAAGCGAGCCTGTTTCCGTTGGACCCTCGGCTTGGCTGCCACATAACGGTTGGTTAGCTGACGGCTTCCAGTTGGAGTGATAAGTGATCTGAAGTACCTCCTATTAGCTATGGTAGTATATAAACATAATTATGATGTCATGCATAGGTTGGTACTAACTAATGTAAAATGTAGGTATTTACTTAAAGGTATCGCTTTACCACATAGATCTAAATCTCAATTACAATACTTACCTACTTAGCTAAATTACCGTTTACACTTGATTCCTGAAATACTTATGTTCAAGTACCAATATTTGTATTTGCTTGGCAGAATATTATAGGTGATGTAGCCATTATAGAATTGATAACTTCAGGATGTGGTCGATAATTTCATGAAATGGTTCTATTTCATGAAATAACATCAATGTGGGGTTTACATGTACCAAAGGTGTTCAAACAGATAGAATTTCAGGCCAAAAATACACGAAGGCGACACACGCACTCGCTACGCTTCGACTTCTAACATATCACGGCCATGTCGGGTTTTCGCCCCCTTCTATTTTACGATATAATCAAGTAATGTTTGACCATATCATGAAGTAGCCGTGCGTTTAGCTGTTCATATCGTCAAACGCTGATCATTAATTCATCTGGTCAAACCATTTCATGATGTCAACAATAATTTCATGAAATATAACTTTTTCATGATGTGGCCAACCATTTCGTGAAATAATTAATTCTATGATAATCGCCACGACGTAGGCATCAACCGACACACAGTACTTTGTGTAAATCAGACGTTTGTATAATAGACCTAGTATACCTACAGGCCAGTAATTGCCAGTAATACATACCAAAAAACCACCACCATATATACCATTGTAGCCATCGCAGGAAGTCGGTGGATGGAGGTGGCACAAGATCGCTCGTCATGGCGCTCTTTGGGGGAGACCTATGTTCAGCAGTGGACTTCTAAAGGCTGACATGATGATGATGATGATGAAACATATTTACTCTGAGTTGTCAACGTATTATTAAGAATGTTTAGAAAAATACAGATTCCACACCACCAAATCGAAAGTGAAGCAGCACCCTAGATATGCCGATCCACTCGTACGGACACCAGTCATGCTGATCGGCCGCTACATCGCAGCAAGATCACGACCTTGAGTTCTCAGGGAATCTCAAAAACAATGCAGTCTTTTTGAAGAAATTCTGTATTAACCACAAAACCTGTTATTATGTGTACCTACCTACCTACCTATTAAACTACGCAAAACAAACGCTCTCCTTTATCTATTTTCTCCTCAATTAGTTACAGATGTAAAGCAAAATCGAAGAATTCTGGACGAGGAGTATAATAACAAAAAATTAAGCCCTAAGTTTACATTAAACCGAATTGGTTTTCTCCCAACTTTCGAGAGCTATCCTGACAAGAAAATACACTTTTTCAGAAAGCTACTTAAAAACAGGCTAGAATAGAAACCACAAAACTTTCTTACTCTACCACTGTCTTTCTTCTCTCCTATCTCCGACAAGCATACAATCGTCAAAGCTGACTACTCGGCTTCCGTCCACCGTTATCTAATCTCTACTTAGGTAGGTAGGTACTAAGCGCTAGCTCGCTCTGCACTACAGGAAACCTTTCATAAATGTCACTATAATTGTAACATTCTCGGATTTTCTAGTGTCATTTTATATATAGTTTTGTGTGAACTTATTAGTTACTAGCTGTACCCGCGGCTTCGCACGCGTGTTCTTTTCTTTAGGTTCAAAGTACCGTAATGTGCTATTCCAGGACCAATATACCAACATTTGAACAAAATTTCTTCAGCCGTCAGAAATACTTTATCAATTGCTCGGCTTCTAACGCACTGGATTGAAATACCAATTACACCAGATTTAAATCAAACCCTAAGCTATCTAACAATGAAAACCGCATTGCAGTCGGTCCTGTAGTTTTTACGTGATGCGTGAACAAACAAATATACAGACAAACAGAAAAAAAGACACGATTAACGAAAAAATAATTGTTCAATACCTTTTTTAAGCATCCAAGAGCATTTTTTTCATTTGAATTCATTTATTAGTTTGGGTAAGATACGCGGTCAAAATACGGACAAACAGACAAACAAAATTAAAAAGTAAAACAGTTTGGCTTCAGCATCGAATATATAGAACTAACCAAAAAATATTTTGTATTACTTAAATATTAACATAACTTTGGACCCATATCTCGCAGAAACCCTTTACTTTTTCGGGATAAAACGTGTCCTCAATTTAAACCCATCATATAACTTAAGACAGTGCCAAGTTGCATCAAAACCCGTCCATTACTTTCAGCATGGTACGTGTTCTTTTAAATAAATTTCAACCCCTAAATAATAACCCATAAATTTTTCGATATGTAAAGTATCCTATGTCCTACCTCGTAGTACGAACTCAAATCATGCCAAGTTGCTTTTAAGCCTAAAGCCTAAATAATCGAATATAGAGAAACTTCCAAAAAAAAAAACCCACTGTATCTTTAATGTACAGAATAAGACCCATATCCCACAGGAACCCTTTATTTTTTCGGGACTAAATGTATCCATAATTTTCACCTATCTTATAAACTATGGCTGGGCCAAGTTGCATCAACATCCGTCAAATAGTTTCAGCGTGCTAAGTGTTCATTTAAATAATTTTTTGACCTCTATTCTGCAGGAACTCTTAATTTTTTCGGGATGAAAAGTATCCAATGTCCTACCTCGAATTGTGAACTCAAATCACACTAAATTTCATTTGAATTCTTTACGTATTTTCGGCGTGGTGCGCTGCCAAGGTACAGACAGACAGACGAACAGACAGACAGAATTTAAAAAAAAATACAGTGTTGGCTTTAGTATTGAATATAGAACGGCCTCCAAAAAAAAATTACAAAATATCTTAAATTTACAGAATTTTGGACATTATCCCGAAGGAACACTTTATTTTTCGGGATAAAAAGTATCCTTAATTTTTACCCATTATATAAACTATGACTGTGCCAAGTTTCAACAAAATATGTCAAGTAGTTTCAGTGTGATACGTGTTCTTTTAAATAACTTTCAACGCCTATCCTATGTCCTACCTCAAAGTATGAACTCAAATCATACCAAATTTCATTTGAATTCATTGAGTATTTTCGGCCTGATGCGCTGCCAAGGTACAGACAGACAGACGGACAGACAGACAGAAAGACAAAAATTAAAAAAATACAGTTTTGGCTTTAGTATTGAATATAGAACGGCCCCCAAAAAAAATATTTAATTTACAGAATTTGGGACATTATCCCGCAGGAACTCTTTATTTTTTCGGGATAAAAAGTATCCTCAATTTTAACCCATCATATAAACTATGACTGTGCCAAGCTGCATCAAAATCCGTCCAGTAGTTTCAGAGTAGTAAGTGTTTTTTTGAAATAACTTTCAACCCCAATCCTGCGGGAACCCTTTCATTTTTCGGGATGAAAAGTAGCCTATGTCCTACCTTGTAGTATGAACTCAAATCATACCAAGTTTCATTTAAATTCATTTAGTAGTTTCGGCGTGATGCCTAGCCAAGATACAAACAGACAGACAGGCAGACGGACAAAAATGAAAAAAAAAACAGTTTTGGCTTCAGTATCGAATATACAGTAAGGTCCAAAAAAATAATTCAAAATATCTTTAATGTACAGAATTGGACCCGTTACAGTTTTATTATAAGTATAGATTTTTACAAGTTCCTAAGAAGGGTCCGCCTATTTTCTATTTATATCTATCAATCTATCTATCTTCTATATCTATCTATACTCTGTACTTTTAATAAAGCAGTAAGTACCAAAGTCTGTACAGAGTAGATAATTTGAAAAAAAAGGTCTTGTGGACTAACACTAAACTACTGAACAAGAATATTTTTTTTTTAAATAGTAGACGCTATTTATCTATCAGTTTTTCTGTTTTATTGTTCGCACTTCACGTAAAAACTACTGGACCGATAGCAATGTGGTTTTCACTGATGGCTAGCTTAGGGTTTGACTTAAAAACTGGCAAAATGCGATGAGTAGAAACTGAGCAATCGATTAAATACTATTTGGCGGCCTTAAAAGGTACATTGTACCCTAAAGGTACTTTTGTTCCTGGAATAAATTAAAAAAAAAACTACACGACGACACTTGGAATACTTTTATCCCAGAAAAATAACAACTCGGGAAAATCCGCAGCACTGTTAATGTAAATAATAAATAAAAACTAATACTTTCATTTTAACTTCGACCTTATCATAGATATAAATCGCATCACAACAACTATTCTGTTCACGACTGAACCGATCTTGATGAAATTTTTCAAGGAAATAGATTGCATCAACAGGAAGTCAGGCAAACTTAGTGTAGGGCGCCCGCAGATGGAGTGACGACTTGCGAAAGGTGGCTGGTAGCGACTGGATGAGGAGAGCCGAAGATCGGGCTCAGTGGCATTGAGCAAGAGGCCTACGTCCAGCAGTGGACGAACATAGGCTGCGATGATAAGATGATGATCAGGAAGGAAGTAATTTTGAATTTTTACCCCGGAAAAACCACGCGAGCAAAGCCGCGGGGCGCAGCTAGTAATTACAATAGGTATGTTTGTTCTTTAAATATTTTCTTATCATAATTTCATTTTATACCTATTTATGCGACCCGCCCGGCTTCGCACGGCTAGATAGATGAAACATGATTGACTAATTTAAACAAAAAACGGTTTTAAACTTATCTAAAATAGTAAAAAATATAGCCTCGCTGTTTTTTTATGGTAATTATGAGTAGGTACTATAAAAATGTAGAACATTATTTTATTATCATCAATAGTTTTCGCGCACGCCAAATAATGACTTTTATAGGCAAAATTTGATACCACGGGTTACATTATTGCAATTTTAGTAGGGGTCTCAATATTTTTTTAAATAAAATGCAGCCCATATTACTCGCTGATAATGTAGCTTTCTATAGGTGAAAGATTTTTTTTATGATCAGTTAAGTACTTTTTGTGTTTATCCATTACATACATAACAACATAGGTATAAGAAATCAAATCTTTTTTCTTTGTAATATTAGTGTAGATGTGTACAGCAAGTCAATCACGAACCACGCACGACTCATTTCTAACCTAAGAACTTTATAATACGCTTGTCAGAACCTCCCTAGCTCTCAGAATCCATCAAAACATCCCTAATGCTCATTCACGTCCACGAGTCGAATCAAAAGGTTTTTGCTCCTTCCTCGTGCCAACAAAGGCACTTCCTATTATATAAATTTGATACGATATTTTATAGAGGAGCATTGTAGCACGCGCGAGCTCCTCGCGCGGGTATTTTTTTATTTTTTTCCCGTACGTGTGTGTGTTTCCCCCTGTGGGGAGGAGGTGGGGTGCGGCCGCAGGGACGGCCCCTAAAAAGTTATGTATTTTTTCCTCTTTTTCCCATCGACGTGATGAAACGCCGGCCCGTATCGATCGGGCTCAGAGGGAGGTTCCATTATATTTCTGATATTTTCTTTCGCCTTTATAGGCTGCTGGAGAAAATGTGCGAGCTTTTCTCTTTCGTATTGTGTTGAAGTGAAAATGCTTGTTTGAAAGGGGCTCGAGCGATATTACGAAGATTTTGCTCGGTGACTGTGTAA
Organism: Alsophila aescularia; assembly: GCA_946251855.1. NCBI lineage: Eukaryota > Metazoa > Arthropoda > Insecta > Lepidoptera > Geometridae > Alsophila > Alsophila aescularia. Next base: position 32,805,516 of record OX276379.1, on the reverse strand, counting down.
GTTTTAAATTGTCGGCTGATTTTGATTCTTAGGTAGGTGTTATATGTATATCCTAGCAGGATATAATAATTTAAATCATAATTTGGTTCTAGACTTATTTATTTATTATCGATGTGTTGAGCAATGACAATGATCACAATAAATGATTTCAAACCAATATTATACGTTATTTTCTTCGAAGCTTTATCTTATAAAGAACGCAAAGAAATGAAATAATAAGTTAAGTAGGTAGGTACCTACTACGTAGTTTGAATTGAATAGTTTCTTCAAAAAACTATCAAATGAATACTAAAAGAAATATATATTTTGAAAAAAGTCTTACAATCACAACCAAAGAAAACTGATCGATTACGATTAGACAAAACCATAATGTTCTTCTATTTGATCACTTTTTTTTACGCAGGTGTGTCACCGACGCCGCGCCGGCCGCGGCATGCGTCCATCCTTTTATGCCCGGGACAAGCTGCTCCAACGATACTTTGGAGTGGGCAGCCCTAGCCGTCCCGCACATTGCATGCATACAGGATGTTAATGAAACTATTATCATATAATATTCTTATGTGTACGTACTGTGATATAATACAGTCATTTGATAGCGTGCGTCGATGATTGTAGTCATTGATATATAATCTTATCAATCATCTAATAGAAATAAGATGAATTACTTGGTTCGTAGTAATGTGAGTAAACTGACCTTAGCTCCTGATTTTCTTGGTTTCAAGGAATTTTGTTGGAAGTCAGATCAGGAGAGACCCATGCCTAATATTGCAGTACCTATGTCGGATTAGGTAATGAATACGACCACGTATCCAACTCCGTGATGATGCCGATCTCTGGTCACTTTTGTATCAGTGTTAAGACGATTTAGCAGTAGGTTAGTTAGGTTGAACATGAATGATTAACTGCTTTATTGTGGGCGCAATCCAGAACAATATAAAAAAGTAAAACGTTGTTTGTTTGGGGAGTTTTAACGCCAAAACGACTAATCCGATTGTGATGAAACTTTGTATATAGGTACTGTACATTATAGAGACTAACATAGAATACTTTTATCTCGGGAAATGGTAAGTTTCTACAGGAAAACTGGAAAATGACGATTATTCTTATGACGACGAGATTTCTTTATTATTATGGAAAAGAAATAATAACAATTCTGTCAAAAAGCATCAAGAGGCAAGAGCGTTGGTGCTAACTGTTACATTGGTTACTAGTATCCTAAAGAACATAGGATGCTTTTTTCGCGAAAAACCTTAGTCCACGCGGATGAAGTCGCGGGCGAAAGCTAGTTCATAATAAGTTTTAGTAGTATTCTGTGGTAGTAGGTTACTATTTGGTGGAATAGTATTGATTTAACATAGAATTACGCCCACACAAAGCAGTAGGTTAGTTAGGTTGAACATGTATGATTTGGCATTAAATTACGCCCAGAAAAAGTATTAGATTAGTTAAGTTGACGTAAATGATTTTAGATTCAAATAGCCATTGAATTGTCATCATATCAACCTAACTAACCTACCAACTGCTAGCTAGGGGATTTTGCGTACTAAACTTGTCACCAAACATTTACAACTGACTCATTTAAAAAAACGTGTTTTGACTAACATTCATTTTTAAATGCAGTAAAAACTAGTTTTAACCAAGGTGTTTAGAAATAAAACTCATTAAATCGCGTTATAACTGTAAACGGGTTTGACTGTAACTTATATAATTATGCCAAAGGCAAACCTTACCTAACATTTTCTTCATGGTTCCGAATTAGTGTTGGTTAATTTAAATTTAAATGTATTAACTATGAACGTTAAAAATACGTGTCACGCACTTTTTAACACCTGCGGCAACAAATAGGCCTGAATGACTAACGCGTAGTGTAACTGAAGAATGTTCGATAAACATAGGAGGCTAAAAATAAACTGAAATTATTACAAAGACTTTGTGAAAATAAAAATAGAAGCAAGTTTAACATTGCTTATGGAAATGTGATAACATGGATGTGATGTGACGAGAATTTAGTCGTTTTAATAGATGTAAGAACTTAGTTTTTGGTAGACAATATATTAGAATGCAAAATAATCTATACCATAATAAAACTGTAACTGGGCTAAATCTGTACATTAAATATTGCTTTGAAAATTATAGTATAATAATTAATAATCTATACTTATAATAAAGCAATTAAAAAAGAAATGGTGTAGGGTACATAAAATAAGCTACTGAACAAGAATATAACATTTAAAAAAATTGTGTCTGTCTGTTTGTGTATTTGTCTGTCTGTATGTTTGTTCGCGCAATACGTAAAAAATACTGGACTGATTGCGATGCGGTTTTCACTGTTGGATAGCTTATGTTTTGACTTAAAAACTGGGGTACGTTATATCTCAATCCGATGAGTAGAAGCCGAGCAATCAATAAAAATATTTTTGACGGCTGAAAGAATTTTGATCAAATGTTGGTATATTGGTATTTAACGTCTTGGAATAGCACAAAGAGTACTTTTAACCTACATAAATGACCACGCGTGCGAAGCCGCGTCAGCTAGTATTATAATAATATCAGAGAACTAAAATTTACTTTAATATATTTTTTATTACACGACTGCCCAAAAAAAGGAGTGTAATGTTTTTAGGATTCAAGTATATTTGTATGTATGTTTGCATAATTTTTATTTTATTTTGCACACCTAATTTGTGACTCTGTGAGGTATGCACGCGCTCATCTCTAATAAATAACCTGTGAAAATGCATTAAATGACTTTGACTTAGAAAACCCAATGAAGTTCAAACTAAATTTCTTAACTTTGTCAAAGTCCCAAAGTTAGGTAGGTATATCTAAAATTAAGAGCAAAAAAAGCTAAACTTACTGTTCTAATATTTTTATTTAGTTTTGTATTTAATTATCAACCTACGCCTAGATAATGTATTGTTACCTAATCGGTTTAATACATACTTAAGGTAAACAGCCTTCGATTATAAATTATAATTCAGATAAAATCCTATAAAAATAATAGAAAAATCAGGACACATCCTGTATCCTCACATAAAAATTCCAGCAAAAGAACGATTATAAAGATTTTTTCGTGCACCGCTGCTGTTTTGTCCAAATCGATGGACCGCATTCACGGCGCAGTCCCGACCATTCTGAGCGCTCTTTGGGGTCACTTTTTGGAGATTATTCGCCTATTGTAGCCAAAGTCGAAAAAGCTGAACAAAGGGCTAAGGCCTGTTGACTGACCGACGTATGGCTGTATAACTTTTTGTGCAACGGATAAAGTAACGGACGGATTACGGTACCTATGTCTAAATCGAGGGTATCTGTTACAGCGTAGAGTGGCAGAAAATCGTCTAACACAGATGCAGGAGATACATATCTCGTAATGAAGATATCCATTTACGTCGATGGCACGTGAAATTGGCTTTCGTTTCGCGAAAGATTAAAAACTCAATTGTGTGATTGTGTTTTTCTGTGGGCGCGTGTACTGGACTTCATGGGCAGATGGTTGTCTGTAAAACTAAGACGATTAACAAAACAACAAATCCTGAATTCCTGACGAAATAAGAGCTAGATAGATAGATAGATAGATAATACTTTATTGTACTCCAGTTTACAAAAATATATTACAAATAGGAACAATCTTGTAACTAAAGTACTTTATTCTAAAAGTCTTAAAGATATAACTCGCCGCACCTAAGTTTCTTTTTTTTTTTTAGAACTGTTATATGCTGTTGGTCTATAACTGACCTCTACAGCGTCACCGGACGAGCGCTCCGCCGCAATGCGTGACGCAGAAGGCTACTGCATCTAATATGAATGAAGATAAGAGATGAAAAATACCTAATGGCTTTACGTATTAAAACTTATATAATCACAAATGAACGGAACTGTCAGAAACTGGAAATAATCAATCTCGCAGCACAATGAGACAAAATAAAGAGCCAAACAATCTAGACGAATACCTCGCTATCACTGGGCAATCACCCAATAGACAGCAAAGTTATTCTGAAATAACAAAAACACAAAGGCAGCAGCGATCCAACAGACTGGACGTAGCTGTATCAAAATCACAAAGAACAGAACTAAGAACAACACAAGGGTACCCTTTGAGCCCCAGCGACGACAATCGACACAAGAAGACTACTTCACGCCAACCCAAGTCATACAAGACTTAACGACGAAACATCTCGAAAAAATGGAAATGCTTTTCAACCAAATGAGCAAACTAATGGGTCTCATTATTACTCTCGTCGAAAAGATCTCTTAATGGTTTTTTACGGCCTTAATATAGCTACGTGGAATATAAACGGTTTGGCTCCAAATGTACATGAAGTGAAAATGTTATTAGATCTTCACGGACTAAATATTCTCCTTACACAAGCAAGAGCTTAGTTAACATAAAAAAAATACAATATACAACACCAATCATCAATCATCATGATGGAATAGCTAATGGAGGAGCAGCTGTAATTGTGAGATCTTCAGTAAAGCATTATGAACTTGCCACTTATCAAACTGATCATTTACAGGCAACGACAATCGCGGTTAAGGGAAAAGCGGCAACCTTTAATGTTTCTGCAGTCTACTACCCACCAAAACATAAAATCAAAGAAGTACAACTGTCACACTACTTTAAAACATTGGGTCCCAGATTTGTCGCCGATTGACGGCGGAGATTGGAGTTCAAAGCATCTTCACTGGGGCTCAAGACTAATAACCACAAGAGGAAGACAACTAACACAATCCATTGATAACAACAATTTGACAACAGTATCGACTGCAAAGCCGACACTCTGGCCTACTGATAGTAACAAACTACCTGACGTAATTGGTATTGGTGTGGAAATGTCCCGAATATATTTATTTATTTAATAGATTTCTTCATATCTAAGGGAATGTCACAGTATGTTTCCATTACTTATCCATGATTGGATGGATCCTCAAATCATACTCTAGTACTACTGACTATAAGCACAACTTTATTACAATGAGATATGATACTACTGCAAAACTGTATAACAAAAACACAGACTGGGATTCATTTCGAGAAATAATCGATAGTAGACTAGAGCTACAGATCGCTCTTAAATCCCCGGATGACATAGAAGCTGCTGCTACACAATTCACAAATCTAGTACAAGTAGCTAGCTGGTCAAGCACTTCGGATATACAAGCCAACTCACGAAAACACAAATATATCCCATCAGATCAGATCAGAGCTATAATGGAATTGCAAGTTCTTATTCACAAGACTGAAAATGTAACACTTACCTCATATTTAGAATCTCTAACAGAGACAAAGTCAACAAACTACTCCCTTTGGAAGGCTACGTCCAAATTTAACCAACCTAAAAGATCTCGACCGCCACTCAGACTGGATAGTAGTGAATGGGCCAGAACAGCACAACAAAGAGTAGACGCCTTTGCAAATTACCTATCCAATGTCTTCAAACCCAACAAGGGCAATTAATAATGATGACTCGGAAATTGACGCCATTCTAAGTCAAGATTTCCAATTGGATGTTCCCTTAAAGCCAACAAACCCTAGAGAAGTGGTAAGACACCTATTAAAACTAGACAACAAAAAAGCACCTGGATTTGACGAAATCACCAAGGAAGTTCTAGTCCAACTGCCTAAAAAGGAGTAATATTTCTCACGACTTTATTTAACGGAATCCTAAGGGATGGACATTATCCAAGCATCTGGAAGATTCCGAAATCATAATGATCCATAAGGATGGAAAACCTATTTACGAAGTCAGCTCCTACAGACCCATAAGCTTATTACCGGTAATCTCAAAGCTATATGAGAAAATACTGCCATTACGCATGCTTCGCACTCTATCTGAATTTTCCATAATTCCCGATCACCAATTCAGATTCAGTAAAGAGCACGGAACTGTCGAACAGGTCCACAGAGTCATTGACCAAATAAGAAAATCTTTAGAATTAAAGGAATACTGCTCGTCAGCTTTCCTTGATGTACAACAGGCCTTTGACAGAGTATGGCACAAAGGATTACTTTGTAAAATCAAGAGTCTACTGCCATACCCTTTCTTCGAAATTCTAAGCTCTTATTAACGAAAAGAATATTTCAAGTTAAGGATGGCGAGTACATATCCAATTTTCACGACATACAAGCAGGAGTGCACCAGGGATCAGTCTTGGGGTCCAGTCCTCTATACCATATTTACATCAGACCTACCAGAAACATCTGGGAAGCAAATGTAGCAGTTACTAACTGCTACATTTGCAGATGACACTGCCATGTTTGCCATCAGTAAGGATCCAGTAGAAGCTTCGCGGCTCCTTCAACAGGAGCTAGACAAAATAGGAGAGTGGCTAAGGAAGTGGAGAACTAGTGCCTCAAAATCAAGGTTATATATACTATCCAGATATAAATTGTATCAAAATTGGTTCAGCAGTTTTTCGAGAATAAGTATATTTTTAGTAAATCCATTCGATTTTGTGTTATATTGCCTTGTTTCGTGTTTATATTGCCTCAAAACTCTAAGATTTCTAAACTGATTTAAATTCTTTATTTTTGTTGTTTTTTAATTCAAAAGGGTATCATTGTAGGTAAGGTAAGGTTGTGTAAGGTTTCATTGTAGTCCCATATAAACTTCATCAAAATTGGTTCAGTAGTTTTATTAGAAAATCTATTTGTTTTATAGTTTATGTTCTCTAATATCTTTCTGAACCGAATTAGACCGAATTAGGATTTCTGAACCGAATTAGACAATTGTTTTTACTTGAGAAAGAAGACCTCTAGTGTGGTACTATATAAAGTTCATCAAAATTGGTTTAGTAGCATTAAACAACGTTTAATTTAATTCACTATGTTATTATGCACGCCGTGGTGGTCTCGGCTTATAATAAGACCCCTCCCAATCCTCCCGTGGATGTCGTAAGAGGCGACTAAGGGATTACACACCGGAAGATGGGCAGCAGCGTCCTCCGAGCACATATTTACACTACAGTCACCAATCCGCCTGCCAAGCGTGGTGACTATGGCAAAACCCCCCCCCCCCCCCCCCCAATATGATAGACACACCACAATGACGGCCCCCAGTCCTCGGCGGCTTCGTTATTCCTGGCACCGGTAGCAGCCATGGTAACGGCGGAGCAGGGGGTGCTAAGAATCTCCGGCAGAGATCCAGCTACCAACCCCCACGATCTCTGGACCTGGCAACTTATAACGCACGCACCTTGAGGACCGATGAGAAGTTGATAGACCTAGAAGAAGTAGTAAGTAAGTTGCGCTGGGGTATTATAGGGTTATCATAAGTCCGAAGAGAGGGAGAGGATACGATGACTCTCAATTCCGGCAACTTACTCTATTACCGTGAGGGCGACCAGCAGTCCTCAGCTGGGCATGAGGAATGGCGATGAACTGAGAGTGGGGCAGTTTGGATTTGGACAGCGGAACCAAAGGGGTCAGCGATTGGCCCACTTCATGGAGAAGGAGGGACTCTTTATGATGAACTCCTTTTTCAAGAAGCGCCCGTCCAGGAAATGGACGTGGCTGCGACCCGGCGGTCATAATCACGAGATAGATTTCATTTTGACGACTAATAAGCATATATTCAATGATGTCTCTGTGATCAACAGGGTTAAGACCGGCAGTGATCACCGCATGGTAAGAGGCTCATTGAATATCAACGTAAAGCTGGAGAGGTCTCGTTTGATGAGATCTACTCTTCGCCCAAGTCCTGTCCAAATCCAAAACCCCGAGAGCTTTCAGTTGGAGCTCCAAAATTGCTTCCAAATCCTTACCGAATGCGATACAGTGGACGAACTAAATGGCCAACGGGCTGGTGGAAATTGTCCACGCGGTCGGGTTGGAGTTTTTTAAGACCTCCCGCAAAAAAAGAACACAGAAATTCTCTGAGCATACACTCAAACTTATGGCAGAACGAGGCGAGATGAGGCTACAGTCTTCAGTGGATATGTCGAGTTACAGCGTGCTTAATAAACAGATCTCCAAATCAATGCGACACGATTTGCGTTCCTATAATACTACTTTAAGAACGCAATAGAGCGGAACAAGGGCTCCAAAGTGTTCGCAAGAGATCTGTCTATTGGGCAAAGCCTGTTGGCGAAGCTGTAATCCGACAATGGCAGCATCGTTTTGTCGAAGCCAGAGATTTTGAGTGAGCTCGAGATGTTATATGGACAATTATACACCTCATCGCGTAGTCCTCCTAGCACGACTAGCGATGCAAGAGCCCGTTTCACCCGACATTATACCGAAGATATCCTGGACGTCAACCTATACGAAATCAGAATGGCTCTCAAACAGCTTAAGGACGGAATAACGACAGATCTACTGAACACCGGTACTTAAAGTCCTTCAGAAGCTGTTTAACTCCGTCATCCTCGAGGGTACTACGACAGAGGCGTGGCACAGGAGCGTAGTGGTTTTGTTCTTTAAGAAAGGTGATAAAACCCTCTTGAAGAATTATAGGCCCATTTCGCTGCTGAGCCACGTGTATAAGCTGTTTTCGAGAGTAGTTACAACCGTCTCGCTCGTAGGTTTTTACGACTTTCAGCCTCAAGAACAAGCTGGATTCTGGAAAGGCTTTAGAACCGTAGACCACATCCATACGTTCCGGCAGGTTATACAGAAGACCGAAGAGTATAATCGGCCACTATGTTTAGCGTTTGTGGATTACGAAAAAGCCTTTGATTCAGTCGAGACCTGGACAGTGCTACAGTCATTACAGCGGTGCCAGATTGATTACCGGTACATCAAAGTGTTTAAGTGTTTGTACAGCAAGGCCACCATGACAGTCCGTCTTCAGGATCAGAGCACGAATTCTATCCACGTGCAAAAAGGGGCGAGACAAGGAGACGTTATTTCTCCGAAACTGTTCACCTCTGCACTGGAAGATATATTCAAGCTTCTGAACTGGAACGGATATTATGGTATTAACATCATTGGCGAATACATCACTCACATTCGATTTGCTGATGATATAGTCATCATGGCAGAAACCCTGGAAGACCTAAGCACAATGCTCAATAACCTCAATATTGTAACTTTTAAACTTTCGCTATTCGAACACATAGTTAAATATTTAAACGGGACTTAATAGCGCTGAAAACTTAATATTTATTTACCTCGACGTTTCGATCAATGCAACTCAGACGACCACGATCGAAATAAATATTAAGTTTTCAGCGCGATTAAGTCGCGTTTAAATATTTAACTATGTAACCTTAATATTATTTCCCAACAGGTGGGTCTTAAAATGAACATGGGCAAGACGAACATCATGTCAAATGCCCATGTCGTACCCATGCCGGTTTATGTTGGGAACGATATTATCGAAGCTGTTGATCACTATATCTACTTAGGTCAGACGATCCAACTGGGTAAATCCAACTTCGACAAAGAGGTCAACCGACGAATCCAACTCGGATGGGCAGCGTTCGGGAAGTTACGCCATATCTTCTCGTCGCAGATACCGCAGAGCCTCAAGACGAAAGTTAATAATGAGTGCGTGTTGCCAGTGATGACATACGGCACTGAGACGTGGTCGCTAACTATTGGTCTCATACAATAGCTCAGAGTTGCGCAGCGTGCAATGGAGAGAGCTACTATGCTCGGTGTTTCATTACGTGATAGAATCAGAAATGAGGAAATCCGTAGAAGAACGAAGGTTACCGACATAGCTCTCAGAGTTTGCAAGTTGAAGTGGCAATGGGCAGGCCATATAGTTCGCAGAACCGACAACCGATGAAGAATAAAGGTTCTCGAATGGTGACCACGAACAAGCAAGCGAAGTGTGGGGAGACCCACACCACACGATGGACCGACAACATTGTAGCCATCGCAGGAAGTCGGTGGATGGAGGTGGCACAAGATCGCTCTTCATGGTGCTCTTTGGGGGAGGCCTATATTCAGCAGTGGACTTCTAAAGGCTGACAAGATGAAGAAGATGAAGATTATGCTTCGGACAAGTAAATTTTGAACCATTTAACGACGTCCAAAGATGCTGAAGTTTTGCACATGGGTGTAGTTTTGATGACAATTATGGTAGATACTATTGAGCTGACCTGATGATGGAGCCGGAAGGTAGTCAAAGGAACTCAACAATCGGATGATGGAACCCCTTCCAATTTGTGTCTCATTAGCCTTGTCTTGATGTGTTCTCTGGTCTTATGTGGTATCCAAGGTTTGATGATGGAACCGGAAGGTAGTCAAAAGAACCCAACAATCGGATGATGAAACCCCTTCGAGTTTGGGCTCACTTGGTTTATCTTGATGAGTTCTCTGGTTTTAAGTGGTATCCAGGGTCTGATGATGGAGCCGGCAGCTAGTCCTATGACTAGCTTCCGGCTCCATCATCAGACCCTCATTTTGTTGTTGTTGTTCCTATGAACTTAACAACAAAATGATGGAACTCTTTCGAGATTGGGCTCATTTAGTTTGCCTTGATGAGTTCTCTAGTATTATATTGTATCCAGGGTCTGATGATAGAGCCGGAAGGTAGACTAGACACAGAAACTCAACAACAAAATGATGAACCCCTTCGAGTTTGGGCTCATTTGGTTTGTATTGATGAGTTCTCTGGTTTAATGTGGTATTCATAGGGACTGATGATGGAGCCGAAAGGAAGTCATAGGAACTCAACAATCAGATGATGGAACTCCTTTGAGTTTGGGTTCATTGGTTTTGTCTTGATAAGTTCTCTGGTCTAATGAGTATCGAGGGTCTAATGATTGAGGCGGAGTCATAGGAACCCATTACCCAACCATCAAATGATGAAACCCCTTCGAGTTTAGGCTTATTTGATTGGTCTCGATGAGTTCTCAGGTCTTAAGTGGTACTGGTGGTGTCTCGTAAAAGATTGCTTTAAAAAAGGATTTATATATTTACAACTTATAAATCCATTTGTTTTGTGTTTGTTTCCTCATATCTACGAGATGTGTAACCAGTTTTTTAAAGAGTTCAATTTCATTCCAGTGAAATAAAAAAAAAACCTCAAAACCAATTCAGTTATTTTATAAGTAGGTTATTCTTCTGAGGTTTTAATTTACCAACGTCTGAGTCTAAAGTGAGTTTAACTATTTTCTTTGGCATTTATTATTTCTGATGTTTGATTAGGCCACTCAAAATCAAGAAATATAAATATTTTTCCAACAAAAAAAACGGTTCATATTAAAAATGTTATTTTGTAAACAACCACTAAAAAGAATAAAATAATTACAATTGAGTCAGAACAGTATCACTTTTTCGAAATTACCAACGTAATAATAATGCAAAAATACAACATAAGATTATAAGAAAGAGTTTTTTGAATTCGGTGCCAAACCGAGCCCTAATCCATACCAATATATAAAAGTGAAACATTGTCTGTTTGTTTGTTTGGGAGGCTTTCACTCGATAACGACTAGACGGATTTTGATGAAATTTGGAATGGAGATAGCTTTTACCCTGGAATGACTTACTCGCTGTAAGGAACGGTTGCCATGGAACGAAATAATAAGTCTGTCAAAAACATCAACAGCTTACCTACCTATAATCTACCTTACCTACTTATGCTATACCTACTTTTGCATTGGTTTTTAATATCCTAGAAGAACATAGGATGCTTTTTTTCGCGATAAACAGTAGTCCGCGCGGACGAAGTCGCGGGTAGGAAAGCTAGTTATTAATATGGTTGAGCTTATTCAAAAAGAGAATGTCTTAAACGGCTTGACGTGCTATATAAAATAATCACCTATTAAAGTAATTATCTACAAAAACTTTCTCATTTACTAGATTGCTGTATCCATGTAAATCGGTTTGTGAACGTGTGAAAGTCAAAATCTGCTAGTGTGAATCCCTTGTTTTGAATCTAGGAGATCCCCCCTCTTACATTAAAATTATACCATAGAATGAACTCCGCCCCCGCCCCCCACCAACTGCAATGAAAATTTTATTAAGTTTTTTTTTTGTAATTTTAGAAAGTTTTTGGCAGGGCAATCGTGTTTTTTATTTATTTATTTTTATTTCATCTTAAATTTCAGGTTTAATAAATATCATAGGTATTTGAAATACCTTGCTATGGCAGGAGTCAAGGAGTATATTTTTCCTCCTAACAGCTTGGTTAAATATACCTATACCTAGGTAGGTCACAATTTTGATAAGTATATTTAAAGTTAGGTGTGAACAGACTGTAACTCGTTTATAAAGAGTCTGTGCTTAATTTGGCTTAGATATCCTTACCTTACTCTATGGTCTTACTTCACGGAGTTTTTTGTACTTTGGTGGTAGGATCTATCCCATTGTAAATATTCATAAGGTTATGAAAAATGTGACTATATTTTTTTATTTTTTTATGTATGTTTATCCGTTATCTAGTGCCCATATTACAGGGTACCCTAGTTTGGGGCTAGGTAATTGGTGTGGAATTGTCCCAAATATATTTATTATTATTATTATTTTATTTAATAACTTAATAATAATTAGTTTCTCTTTATTTTGTACACGATTCTACCCGTGTTTTAATTGACTAATTTGAACAAAACACGGTTATTGTGACAACTATAATAGTTAGACATCTCGTGGACTTTTTTTTGGGTATTAATGATAAATATGTCGTACATTATTTGATGTATCATCAATAGTTTTCGAAGAGCACGTCAAATAATGTCTATTATAGCCAAATTTTTGATAGCTTGAGTTACATTATTGCAATTTTCGTAGGCATCACAATTTATAAGGAAAAATAAAATGGTTCCCTTGTTACTCTCTGATAATGTAGATTTCTATAGATGAAAGATTATTTTAAATAAATTCAGTATTTTTGAGTTTATCCATTCGAAACAAGCATACAAAAAAGAATATTTTTTTTCTTAATAATATTAGTGTAAATATTTTATACATGGCAATCTACTCGTTTCACCGTATGGATTGGTAATGTGCAATGTCACATTAATTTTATTTATTCTGAATTTTGACCACGGAGTAGGTTATACCTACTCTATACCTAGAGTTTTAGCCAAGAAGCTTATAATTATGTATTATAACACGTTTTAGCCCACTCTTTATTCTGTGTCTCTATGGAAAAGAAGCGTCGCGGAGAGGTATGTGTATTGGTATTGATCTATATGGATTTGCTCTGCCGTACTTTCGTTCGTGCTGATTCAAAGCGCCCCTATTCCAGGGTCCATGGAACTAAAATTGACATTGTTTCTTCTTCGTAGGTACATACTCGCGTCTACGTCTTCTTACGTTAGTCACAGAATAATTAATAGTACAAGTACGTTAGTTCCGTGGACGCTCACTACTGCCAAACTACTGCTATCAGCGCCAAAATGGCGATAATCAAATGCTCTCATTCCGACGTTCGATAGAAGACTTTCTAGAGTACGAACTCATAAGTAGTTGTCTATGACTGCAAACCAAACCAATACCTTCATCTGTCAAAACAAATTACAAACAACATGAGAGACTTCTTTTTGGAGTCAGTTAAAATTATGAAAAAGTGAATGACGGTGTTGCTACAGATACAAAAATGTTAATTAAATGCTGCAGACGCTGCAGGACACTCAAACACCACGAGACATTTCTCTTACCGCACCGTAGACGCGAGTATAATAATCTTTCTACGTACCGCACAGACTATACATATCAGTATTTTGATGTAGTTATTCTAAAACCTAAATTTAAGCCATAGGTATAATAGCATAGAATAAAAAATAGTGATAATAGCCAAGTCAAAATATAGTAAACTATTATAAAAGTTGAGCTATCCAAGTTTTTAAGCAAGCTAATTAACCTAGAATACCTAGACAAGTACCAACTTCAAAACATAACAAAGACCCAATTAACATCTATGTAGTATTAAACATTAATCCCCCTCTTACAACCACTAAAAGTAGACAATGTTCAAAAGTAAAGGCGAGGCCAACTTATTTTCGTCAGGTATGTAAAGGCCGAAATAAAATCATCCCTAATCCCTAATATGCTATCATTTTGTAACAAAAAAGCGCATTGTCTAAATACACTCATCCAATAATCACGTTTTACACACTTCCACACAAAAAACTGCGGTAAAAAGTCCCCTAAACTTTTTTAACAGTCGCCCTATCTGAATTGCCCCCCAATTTAGTTCAAAGAAGGCTTTTTGTTGCCCAAATCTGAGATCATTGTTGACAGAAGTATGAGCAGAGGTGTTAAAACAGGGATTTTTTTAACGCTTAATGTTTTTTGTAAAAAAACGCTTCGTGGGAGACCGCAATATGGTACATTGATTGCGAAGGGATTTACCACTGAGAGTAAAGTTATTAAAATGGATTACTCTATGGTATAAGGTTCTACTTTAAACATTTTAATATCTTGCCTATTTCATTAATTCAAACTTTTGTACATTATAACTCTGAGCATAACTAAGCTAAATCAAAAGCTTTTTTGCTTAGCGCAATAATGACGTATCACCATTGGTATATCTCTATTATAATAGATACCGGCTGTCTGTGTATACATACAGTACTGTAGAGACATAGGCGAGTCAGCCGGGAGAACTTATCTATATAGGTACCTACGAATTACATTCTACCTCTATGGATGGAGCACAATGAGGTAAGTAACACAATAATTATTTATAATTACTTATCATAGTATTTTGTGTAGTATAATGTCATGTCTACTGGGCAAACGCTACCATGAACGTATTTCACTACGTAGGTACTACACTACGTCAGTCTCAAGTCCAAACGCCAGTAAGCGAAATGCAACCTGTTTGAAGTCCATGAACACTACTCCCTATAGATTATCTGAAAAGTTTTGCTTGTCATTCCAAACACTATCATCAGCCATGCCTGGAACACAAATAGTCAAAGCTGGAACATAGTTATTCTACAAGTATTATTATCTTTTTCTTTGCATATGAATTAATTAAAAAATAAATGACAGGGCCAATAAGGCCTGCAATAAACATCAGTGAATATTGTAAAAAACATAAATAAAAAGGGGGCCAATCAAACTATCACCACTTGACACGTCACGCGATACGCGACCGCAAACCTGCCTAAACTACTTACAATTACACGCTCGTTGCGTAAAAAAAGCACAAAAAACAGCGGAGGGCGCTTCCGTGCAGGCACAGAACAACTAAACAAGTAGCAGGGGAGATTTAAAAAGTTATAAATAAATAATTGCGTTTTTTGGGCTGCGCGTGCGTTTTGTGCCCGGGACGGGCAAATATCAAGCGCGCTTCCGGTATTGTGTGCTACCCTCTTTGGTGTCATAAGGTTAAGAGCGGTAAGAAGGCAAATTTATTTGTATTATACTGGCATAGTTTAGCTTCTTGAATAAACGCCCAGCTTGTTGAAAAGAAGAAGTCTTTTCATGTCGGTAATAAAATAATTCAGCCTTTAGTCTTTACCAAGATTCGTTTTTGGTGAACAAGAACCTCAGCAATATTTTATTTCAATATATTTTTTTATATTTAGCTAATTTCTTTTACTATTATTTTTACTTTTGACATTGCGAAATCCAATCAACAAGTGTATATCCAAATTTCAGCTCGATAACTTCAGTGGAAGTGGGTGAAATATTGATGTCAAGAGATGTTAAAATAACTTTAAAAAATGTTGATCATTATTTCGTACAAGTTTAAACTAACATATGCATCAAAGTCATGAAAAATAATCGATTGATACCTCGCTTGTCAAAGTTGGACCCAGTTTTTAGTTTGGACACATAACCCTTAATTCTCTCCGTCTTAGTCAGTTAAAAAAAAGAAGCCTATGACACTATAACTAGTGGCTCTGTCAGAGCCACTCTGTCGCGAGTTTGTCTTTGCATAGCTTAAAACTGAATAAATGTTCCCCGCGCACTTCTTTTTTTTTTCCAACCACTCACACCCCGGACCCCTTGAAGTTTAGGCGTCTTAAAAGTCCGGCGGAGGATTAATTTTCCATACAAACGTAATACCAAAATCATTTGTAATTGGAGCATATTTCCACAGTGTTATAATATTATTCGGATTCGGATAGTGTTTATCTAGTTATATGTACCACAAACCCACCGTTGTTTACCGAAGTCCAATTGCGACATATTTAATCATACAAGTAGGTACTTCCTTCGATTGTGAAAGTACCAATTAAGCACTTTTTGTACTTATGTTGTTTTTCTATGAATAATGCGCAGTAGAGGTACTCTACATATTGATTTGATTTAATTGCGCATAGCTGAATAAGCATTTATGTACTTAGATGTTTTTCTCGCTAAAGTATGAGAAATGTAACTACTTAGTTGTTATTGCAAATGAAGAATGTACTAGAAATCGCCAACGCATTTATAAAAGTTATATAAGGAAGTTACTAAGTACAAATTGTCATTATTTTATCTTCGCTTGAATTGTACGGTCAAAAGAAAGACCAATAAAATTAACTTCAAATTTAATTTGTAGTTTATTTTATTAAAATCTCGGCTCCGTCCAATTTGTCTGGCGCAGCCGGTTGTATTATTTTTTAAAGTCGTGGAAATTTAATTTGTCCGGCGCTTACTTAAAAAATTGTGAAATATAATTTGTCTGGCGCAACCTACATATTTGGTGCAGCTGTCCTGAATAACTTCAGTGTGTTCCTGACAAATCCACGGAAAAAATACTCGAACCAAACAAATACGACTGTATTGGAAAAAGGAGTTGAGAAACAATTCAGCGAGTAGAATAATCACCGAGGCATGGGATCGAGCGGTTTTAAGTGAGTCAAAAATCATTCACTTTCCGTATTCTTGCCCTGCTATTCGACCCTTAGTGTTTTTGGACAAACATTGCCAATACACTTGTTATTTTTGATTTATTGTATGCGAATTTATGATTTTAATGTGAACTTAATGTTTTTTTATTGATTTTAATGTGAATTTATTGACGTTTTATGCGTTTTTATTGAATTGTATGTGAATTTATTGATTTTATATTTTTTGTCGATTTTTATGTGAATGTATTGACATTTTATGCGTTTTTATTTGAATTTTATGTAAAATTATTGATTTTTGTGCGTCATAATTGATTTTTTATGTGAGTTTATTGAGTTTTATGTGCTTTTATTGACTTTTGAAGTGTTTTTATTAAACTTTTATGTGCTTTTCTTTAATTATATTTTGAATTTTTGCGTGTTTTATGTGTTATATTGTACAAACGCATACTCAATTTTGATAATTTGAATTTATTTTAAATAATAATTTAAAATGGAACCTATGAGGATTATAACGAATGAAATTGTGAAATTGATTCCTAAAGAACAATGGCGAACTCCCATACATACTTTTATGTCAGTCAAATTCACGGTGTCTTTAGACAAAAAATATCGCTAGTAATTCAGCATCATTTCCTGAGATTGTTAGTCTAAGATATATTTTTTGAGGAGGCCAGGTATAATTGTTATTAGGCTTCAAAGTTTTGTAGGTTATGTTACTGTTAATGACCTTTGAAACAAATCTTGGAGATTTTAATTATTTTATCCGCTTAATTAGGTAGGCAAGTAAGTACTTATGCGTGATAAATATAATGTTTCAAGATATTGTAGGTACCTACCTATTCAATTACCTATCCTAGTGTAATAGACTAGGCTTTTGAATAAGAATTATTTTTAATCTGTTACTGCCTGCCGAGATTACAAAACAATATATTTAGATATGTTGCTGCTGTTTCACTGTGTAGGGAAACAGTTATCCTCTATTAGCACAATTTTTTTGCAACAATTCCTTATACAAAATATTTTATTTACACAAACCTTTGTTTCTTTCGTATTTATTGTACAATACTTTAACCAACACGCCCTATGTACTATTATTTCTTTCACGACCTGAATGACTGGTAGATAATGCTGTTTAGCATTAAGTCCTTCCTTGTACTTAAACTATTTTTGTGGAAAACAATTAAATAAATTAACATACCCTATTATAACAACAATTCTTTACACTTCCTCCTTAAACTATAATGCATTCATTGTATTCCCTTTGCTACGAGTATAATGTTTTCTATAGAGGTTTTATATTGACGTACCATTTTGTCTAAAGCACAGTCTATATTATTATTCTGTTTATCGCAAGGAGGTTGAATTACGTTGACTGTTAAAAGATTTAACGCCAGTAAGCTTAATTCAACCTCCTTTGGTTTAAAAAACTGGGTGGGAAGTATACTGTGTTGACAATATTAACGTCCAAAAAGGAAACGTCATTGTATTACATATATTTTTTCACCTGTTGGGCGGGCAACAAGACCGATTAAACATTGTAGGAAGGAAATGAAGTTACAATTTCATGTTTTTTTAAATTGATTTGTTAACTAGCCTTTTTAGAAAAAACGTAGAAAAATAATTACTTAAGTTCTATAGAAATGATATGTCAAGACGCTGCAAGATTTATTGCATATAATTCCGCCTATGTTCTTTGATGGGAATGAAAAATTATTAAATGTATTTATTTCAAAATGTGAATATGTACGTAGCTTAAGTGGAACCGAAATTACTGCAGCACAAGAGTTATATTTATTTCATGTTATTTCAAGTTGACTTATAGGCAAAGCAGCCTCATTACTAAATAAATGTAGCGATATTAAAACATGGCTACAATTGAAAAATCTTTTTAAATCAAGTGAATAATATAATTTGAAAAAATGGAAAAAGACTGTGAATTAGACAAAAAAAAATATCTGAAAATCTAATTAAAATGAGATTAAATCGTATGCATCAACATCAAAGAAATGCAAGTTTTAATTGATGCAATCAAGATGAATTAATTAATCAAATTAAAACTAAGTGAGATGCTATTTCAAAGAAAGTTACTTTGGTTGCAGAAATGGTTGATAGTTTTGTAAATTTTACTAATACTTCTTATTATAATTTTATACAATTTGAGAAAAAAATAATTGATATTGAGAAAGCATTGAATAGAAGTAAAATAAATGATTTGGAAAATAAAGTATCTAATGCTTATAGTTTGATAACTCATAATTTTCAAATAATTCTTTCTAAGTTAGATGAGTTTGATACAGCAATCGCATTAAGTAAATATAAGATATTACATAGATCAATAATTGATACTAATGAATCATTTGAATTGTTAAAAAATATTGAGAGAACAGATAAGTTAATTTTCCCTGTTAATTATGAAAATTTAGTTAATATCGAGCAAAATATAGAGATAAAAGCTTATATTAAGGGTAGGCAAATAACATTTGTACTGGCAATTCCAATTGTACGCAAAAACACTTACAAATATTACCAGTTATTTGCCTTACCTATCCTTGATACTTTTAATAATATTACATCCTTGATATTTCCTAAATATCCTTTTATCCTCGTGAAGGATTTGAGATTGATGAGAAACTATTTCTTTGTAAAGAAAGTTGTGCAGTCGTATTGGAACAAGATAAATGTGTTACTGATTTAATGAAATTTACGCTGAATATTACGTCGTGTTCTCCAATTTTAATAGAAACCTCAGAGATAAAGGTTCAACAAATTGAAATGAACATATGCATAATTTTTGCAAGTTACCAAACGTACTTGACAAGAACCTGTGAAAATGAGATTACTCGAGAGAAAATACTTGGTACTTATATTTTAAACCTTGGACGATAATTATAAAATACAAGTTGAAGATATTACTCTACGGAAGAAATTGTTCAGAGGAATGAACTTACATATTCCTAAACTACCATTGATAAACTTACCAAGTGTTCCAGTTACAAATAATTTCAAAAGAAAACCTGTTAACTTAGATGGAGTAAACATGGAAAATCTACAAATGCTGAATTATATTTTGAAGAAAAGTAAAAACAGTGAATATAGTGAAATGAGTGAAATGGTCAATAAAGTGTAAATAAAAAGTGTTAGTTTATGGACATTAATACTTTATATTATAATGATTTTTACTATTGTATACTTTATTATAAAATATTAATAAGATTTTGAAATTATGTAAAATTGAAAATAATCTGACTTCAGAAAATGAACTTTCAGATAATTTTCAATCTCAGGGTGGAGAAGTTATATGTACCATAAACCCACCGTTGTTTACCGAAGTCCAATTGCGACATATTTAATCATACAAGTAGGTACTTCCTTCGATTGTGAAAGTACCAATTAAGCACTTTTTGTACTTATGTTGTTTTTCTATGAATAATGCGCAGTAGAGGTACTCTACATGTTGATTTGATTTAATTGCGCATAGCTGAATAAGCATTTATGTACTTAGATGTTTTTCTCGCTAAAGTAAGAGAAATGTAACTTCTTAGTTGTTATTGCAAATGAAGAATTTACTATAAATCGCCTACGCATTTTTAAAGTTATGGAAGATACTAAGTACAAATTGACATTATTTTATCTTCACTTGAATTGTACGGTCAAAAGTACGACCAATAAAATTAACTTCAAATTTAATTTGTTGTTTATTTTATTAAAATCTCGGCTCCGTCCAATTTGTCTATCTAGGTTCCCAACTGTATTTTGTAACGAAATATAAGTGAATATTCCATTGGATAATGCAATATTTGCTTATATTCGCTTGCGCTTTGGCGCTAAAGCTACCTTTGCACACTACTGCGCGCATACTTCACGTGCGCAGTAGTATGCGCAGTATGCGCGCAGTATTGATTTTTCAAATCAAATTTACTTTGTGTATTTTTCGCTATTCCTCATAGTTTCGGATTTGGCCATCCACGCCCACTTGAAAATTAATCTGTATATTCGAGGTACACCTCAGAGCTAGATACTAGAAAGAGATACTAACTTTCCCGACCGTGACTTCGTCCGCGCGGACTACAGTTTATCGCGAAAAAAAGTATCATAGGTTCTTCTAGGATTTCAAAAACCGATGCAAAAGTAGGTATTACCAATGCTCATGATGTTTGTTTCCATGGAAACCGTTCCTTACAGCGAGTAATCAACATTTCCTAGTTTTCCCGATAAAACTTACAATTTTGCGGGATAAAAAGTATCCTATGTTTTATTCCAGGGTATAAGCTATCTCCATTCCAAATTTCATCAAAATCCGTCCAGTCGTTATCGTGTGAAAGCTCCCCAAATAAACAAACAAACAGACAACATTTCATTTTTATATATCGGTATGGATTACCATAGCAGGAATCGGTCTTCCAATTTGAAGAACCATTACTTACTACACATGGTAGCCTAACGATTCAATAGTGCAACTTAGAATCCAACGATACCGGGTTCGGTTCGTACAATGACTTTTACGTACGATGTTATGTGCAGTTCCATCCCTCCGTCCTTCGGGGGCATATTAAGCTGCTGATATTGATAAATACCAGTCGTTAAGCCATGTCAGAGGCCCTCGGACGGCCTGACAATTTCTGACACCAGAGGCCAGCACTACCTCATACGACAAAGAAAACCACGTGAGTAGTTAAACAAAGTTCTTCTGTCGTGGTTTTCCAAGTACTTACTCGTTAAGGAAATATGGTAGTCAATTTATTTTATAGTAGGTACACATCTCCAAAACATAGGTAACAAGATAAACAATCTCGCTCCCTAACGACATGTTTGAGTTCCCACATAAAACGGTATCTGTTCTTTGTTTTCCTCTATCTTATAAAGTGTAAACAGGAATGGTTAGATACCAACTTAGTGTAATATTATACACACATTAGCTATTGGTTATATAAGTAGAAATAGACCTTATGCAAACTGTGTTTACGTGACAAGAGTAAGAAGTTCTAATAATAATTGTACCTAACATTTTTGTTATCGTGCACCCATTTTAATCATTGTACCTATTTCTAATTATGGACTCCAATCCTACTATTTCCTATACTGTTTGTTTATAGTATGGTATAATAAGAAAATGCACAAATACAGAAAATCTTCGAACAATTTTGCACTGGACCTAACAGTATTACCTACGTAGTATTTGTATAGTCTCTTTGCCTACCAGTGGGTAGGTCATAGGTGTTAGGTGTCATAGTAGTCAAGAACCTACATTACTGTTCCATAGGTTCACAGACAACTGCATATTACTCCGTACTCTAGACAGGCTTTTGACGAACGTCGCAATGAGCGCATTTGATTATCACCATTTTGGCGCTGATAGCAGTAGTTTGGCAGCAGTGAGCGTCCACGGAACTAACGTACTTGTACTATTAATTATTCTGTGACTAACGTTAGGAGATGAAACAATGTCAACTTTAGTTCCATGGACGCTCGGTGGGGGTACTTTGAATCGGCACAAACGAAATTACGGCAAAGCCAATCCATAGATATAGAGATCAGCGTCCAGGTTAGAAGATTTCTTCAGATATCACATCCAAAATTACAAATAGGAAGATAGATAATACTTTATCGCACTTAAAAATATATAACACTTAGATACATGAAACATACATATTAAACATTTCTTTAAAATAAGAAAAATGGGCGATCTTATCGCTAAGAGCGATCACTTCCAGACGACCTTAGAATGGATAGCATTGAAAGAAGAAAGAGTAGACGGAGCGGGCGGTGTAATAAAATAACATTCTATTACATACCTAGATACTGTTATAAAATACAATAAATCAATAACAATTTATACGATAAACTAATGCGTATTTATATTATTAATTAGGTTTAAATAGGTACATAATTTCACGGAAACGTGCTTAGCTTGGAGAGATGACTCTTTACCATATCTTTAGATGTAGGTAGGTAATGTTATATAGCTCGTCTGGTATCCAGTGGAAGTGCATTCCACAGTTTCACAGCTATTAATCATGTAATGTACTTATAATGTGCAAGTAAAATTAAGGTAATTTATGATTAACGACTTTTTGATAATTATTATGAGTAGGTACATACATTATAAGTTACCTACCAACCCAATACTTTCAATATTGTTATTTTCAATACGTCGGAAAAAGTTCAAGTTGTGGTGAACGAACAGTTTCCCATATTTACACACAGATTTACACCAGTTCCTTTAATCCTTCAGGTTTATCTCGACATTCACGGAACCTTCAAGGCTATTAAAAATTTAATTTGTTTGCACATTGTCTCTAGTATATTTTTTTTTTGCAGTTTCCAATACCATTCGGAGACATGAAAGCTGCCTACCGAGACACCGTTACTCCAATGCACACAGCCTGAAAAAATAGCGGTCCTTAAAATTAATGCCTTTGTCTATTAATCATGCTAAAAGGATTTCGTCTCGCAAAAACTCGCGTCTTTTGATGTCAACCCTTTTTTACCCAGCGTCGGTATACTTTACCGTTACCTCAGTTCGTATTTAGAACACTCTCTTTGTTACTTTTCTAAGCTTTTTACGACGGGCAAGCGACGTCGGGTGCCGGTCTTTTGTTGCTATCACTAAAGCAATATATTTGCATATTCAAAAAGACAGATTTGCATTTCGTACCCATTTTACTATTGACGGGTTAACAATTTTATTTAGTTCACGTTCGTAGCGACAATGAGTTAAAATAATAAAATGCAAATCAATAGAAAACAGTTTCTTTTAAGTGTTGGAATGAGTCTGGAGATTTCTTTCCGTGTTCCGTTCCGGTGAATTAAAAAAAATATGCTGGGGCTGGTTGGTTTGGCGCATTGAAATGCATTTCTTTAAATAATGTTTAATTTACAGTTGATGGATACGACTAGACGCCTAATCACATAAATCCTATTGCCTTATTGTTAGGATTTCTGTGTGTATAATATTCTCATCTTTACCTATCCACTATGTAGATATTGTAGGTATAAGCCAGAATAAATAATACACTGGCCTTCAAAACTTATAACCACACTTTTCCAATTAATTGAGTTTTTATTTAATTGCTTGGCTCCTCATTGGATTGAGATACCAAGTACACCAGTTTTTAAGTCAAAACCTAGGCTATCCAATAGTGAAAATCGCATCGCAATCGGGCCATAACATTAAGAGTGTGGTACTAAGTTTTGAAGACCAGTGTAGTTCCTACAAGTAGTTACAATAGAGTAACACTTTAGGTTTCTTTTGACTAATAAATAGATAGGAACACGATGCAATATTGTAGGTACCTCTGCCTATAGTTCAAAATACGATTCGATAGATAAAACTAGGTACATTGTAAACTTTCGTAACACTGAAAAAAAAAACAGTACAGCATGAATGCATAACATAAAAGGATTATAATTTGAAACAGATTTTTGAGATCCCTTTTACTTTGATTTGACAAAGAAACAGCTACAGCTATTATGACAAACGATTTTTTTACACAGCAAAGTGGATCGCTATGAAATATATTTTTGTAATATCGCAATGACTGGAATAACATTTAAAAATGGAATGTGCATGTGGCTGCAAAAGGACAGTGTAAGGCAGGTACTCGCGTTTTTGCATTTCCTTTCCTGCTTTTTACAATAAAAACTTTCTTTTAAATAAATAATCCCGACATCGCTTGACAGGGATTCAACTTAAAATAATAATTGCCTATCGTTGTGTTACTTTGCCTTGCTTTGCTTTAAATTTATAAAAAAAAATAACATGGCAGAATAAACTCAAATATTCTGCCTTAAAAAAAATAACAGAGCAAAGTCGTGTGAAGGTTTAGGTAAAAGTAAAGAGGGTGGAGTGGCACAGAGGGTGAACAGCCATAAATTCGGCCAGCCTCATCTGAATTTCCAATCAGTGCATTTATTAAAGCCCTCCTCGGTCATGAGGGTGAAATAGCGCCCACACATACATCACAACGAAAATAAATAAAAGAACAGGCAAAAAGAATGTCTGCTTTTTCTCTGGGTTTGCTGCTACATTAATTCAACAGCAATAAATGTACCTATGCCATTTGGATTCAGGCTTTGTTGTTATTTCATAAGATTACAAAGTAAGGTTGGTACAAAGATCTATACCTACTTACATTGCCTACGGCGTAGTACAGTACGGCCGATAAGCCGTGGCCACTCTGAATTTCGTTCAAATGGCTGCGCAAGGAACATTTTATATACCAGAATGCTGGAATGAGGTGCATCTCTAGCCTAGACCACAGCCCCGTGCGTGCACGTCGCCTCCGCCATTCGATTCCAAATGTTCACTGCGCAGCCATTTGCACGAAGTACAGAGTGGCCACAACTTATCGGCCGTACTGTACTATTATTTATTAGGGTCTTTTTACAAATTAGCAGCCCTAAAAGTTGTACTACTGTTTATTCTGCTTTATAATAGAAGAGACTTCCCCTAGACGCAAGGAAGTTCTATGCGATGAGAATAGTACATACAATTTCCTTGCCTAGACCACAGTACATTATGTACTCCTTACGGTACATTACATTATTTTAATGTCTGTCTGTTCGCGCATCACGTTAAAACTTCTGGACCGATCGCAATGCGATTTTCATTGTTGGATAGCTGCGGTTTTGACTTAGAAACTGGTGAAAACAAACAAACAAACTATATTAATTTAAAAAGTGTGGTACTAAGTTTTGAAGGCTAGTTGTAAATTATGTACTCGTATTGTGCCTAGACGTTGCTCATTTTGGGGTTAAATATAATATCACAACGATTTCGTTGTATGGAAAATTCAATCTTTCGTCTGGAAACGAAGAAACCCATGCAAAATACTGAATTTTAGGTTTTTTTGAAAAAGAGATATGGTCGCTTGTTTTTATGATTTCTATTAAATAAAAATATTTTTAAATCTTATTTTGTTTGAAAATTATCGCCTAACGGACATGTTCAAGGTAGACTCTGAAAAAAAAGAAAAAAATAATTAGAAAAGAAAAGTTTCAAAAAGTTTCATAGGTAATATATAGATAATTTGTTTAGTTGGTTCAAAATTAAACTGCAATATCCTGCCAGCATTGAACACGCACAAAAATTTTTAATCAGATTCAAGAACTTTTTTAAACATTATTGATCAAATTATTATTGTTGTTATTAGGTATAGCCAAACTCTTAAGTAGTCTACGAACAAACTAATCTGTGTATTCCTACAGAAAATAAACTAATCTAGTTTAACTTGTGACGATGTCAAAACTCTTTCATCATAATCATACTCATTTGATAGCTTGTCATTCTAAATTCAAAGCAATGACAATGTAGGAATGACAGGTTATTTGAATTTAGAATTAATATAGACAAACTATCAAATGAGTATGATTATGATGAAAGAGGTTTGACATCGTCACAATCTTACGAAAAATCTTCATTTGTCCAGAAAATATTTTATTAAAAACGGATTGGTTCATTGCTCGAAGTTCTTACCTGTCACCCCAAAAACTGATCACTGTCTTATCATGATCGGAGCCACGCATTTGGAATATTATTGAGTGAATGTAATTCTTTAATCCTAATTCCTGCGGATTGTGGTGGCTGGTGTCGATTGCAAGGTCGATACAAAATGCTACGAAGGATGGTACTATGAGATTCATTTTCACGTTTAATTAAAACGTGAGGTTCTTTTGAAGACATCTGGGAATAATATCTACAAAATAATTTAAATAAAAAGTAAGTTCAAAAACTGTAACCCTACTACTGAAAAATCACGCTCTAAAAAGTATGAAACAAGAAAATATTATCACCTGAAAGTGTTATGTACAAACAATTCGATATTATGTTCAGAGGATAGCCGTAGTCATATGCTACTTTTCCCTAAAGCTTATGATCGCTTTTTACCTGTCTACTGTTAGAATGTATTGTTTTGTTAGGGTAGGTGGCATACGACCACGGCTATAATCTGAACATATAGAATAGTTTGTACATAACAATCAGATGGTAATATTTTCGTACTTTTTAAAGCGTGATTTTTTGAACTTACTTTTTAAAAGTATTTAGGTTTTTAATTACTTAACAATTATTTCACAATTTGACACGGCATTTTGTAGAGCAGCTGTAAAAATACATGTGTTTAGAAGAAAATATGTTTCAGTGGTATACAAATAAACTTTCCTTTTTTTAGACTGGCAGCAAATAAATGATAAGTATGACTTATATAGGAAAAAAGAGGTTCATTCACAATTTCATTTTTTTTTAATTTCCTTTCTATTGCATCACGATACAGAAATTTTAGAATGCTTTCACTACGAATTCTTCACTTTATGGTCTGAATTATTCTTATCATTTATTCGATTCTCATACGATCGAAATCCAGTAGTACCCACCTAAAAGAGATTTGCTAACTAAAATATAGTTTCGTGCGTGTCGTGATATAAAAAATCGGATAGAACTAACGTCTAACACGTGTCCCCATGAAATAATAGAGAGGCATGTGTCGCGACGGCAGATTAAACAAGTGTTGCATTGACTTCCTGGAACACGCCAAAACGATTTTCTAATAATCCTCCGTGCTCGCCTGTTTTGAGGATTAAAAACTTTTTTGACTACCTTTTTATAGAAAAAATGTGCACAGGCTTAGGTGATCAAAAAGTTGGATTATTTTCTGATGCAGATGTGCGTGCAAGTTTTATTTTTACCCAACTATAGCAAAGCATGGGAATGGTAATGAGTTTAACAGTTTATGTATATAGATACATACATACATAAACTGTGAAACTCATATATGTATGTGGTTAAGTGGATGTTCCACCATAGCGTCGCCCGTATAGGTCCGATTTTTACAAGCGAGGTGTCATTTGATTCGTCTTCAGGTACAGTGTCATAGGCTATATTTTTTACCCGACTACGGCGAAGCAAATGAAGGGTTATGCGTTAAAATTAAACATTAGGTCGGATTTTGAGAAGCGAGGTATCAATCGATTCTTATTCATCGCAAGAGTGTCATAGAGTATTGTTTACCCGACCGTAGTCGGGTTTATTTTTTGAACTTATGTCTTGATAAAACTTGGGGAGTAGACAGAGATTTGCATGCTTCCTCACTTTTTTTTCTTCTTTCAGCGTCAGTTCAAATTGGCAGAACTTGTTCTTATATTTCTCTTTCTGGGTTCGAGATACGATGTAAGCTTTGACGACATAAACTTGTTAATGGAATGGCTGTAAGTGGTCACGTATTTATAGTAGTATAATCTGTTTGTTTGTTTGGGGAGCTTTCACGCGTTAACGGCTGGACGGATTTTGATGAAATTTGGAATGGAGATAGCTTATACACTGGAATAAAACATAGAATACTTTTTATCTCGGAAAATTGCAAGTTTCCACGGGAAAACTGGAAAAATGTTGATTACTCACAGTAAGAAACGGTTGCCATGGAAACGAAATAACAAGTATGTCAAAAAACATCAAGAGCATTGGTGCTAAACCTACTTTTGCATTGGTTTTTAATATTCTAGAAGAACATAGGATGTTTGTTTCGCGATGAACAGTAATCCGCGCGGATGAAGTCGCGGGCTAGTAATTAATAAAATAGAAGTAGCAAATACTTTTTTATTAATCTTTGCTCAGTAGCTTATTTTAAGTACCCTTATATTATCTTCTTTGTACGGTCTTTTTTGTACTTATTGCTTTATTATAAGTATAGATATATGCTTTTGGTTCGTACTGAGAATTACAGATGCATTTTAGCTGTATTGTAGAGTTCTAAAAAATATAGTACATATTATGAAAATGGGAGGTAAAATTATTACCATATTTTTGGCACACCTATAGATAAGTAGGTAGAGCAGTACAATTACAAATGAAGTCTTAAAACATCTGGTATGGGCACTTGAGGTCTATCATGGTATTATTTTCCACCAGAAGCTCAAAAAAATGGACAGCATGAGTGGTCATCAAACAACAGCTGGTTTCTTTGCAATAAAAAAAGAAAGAAAAACGTGAGCGTATGAGGTTGCGGAGTGTGCCGCCTTCGCCCGCCTCTTTGCACCAAAAACTGCAATTTTACTTTTTATTTGATTCGCAGAAGGACCGGGGGCTGTTCCCGTATGTGGTCAGTATTGCAAAACCATATGGCTTTAATTTTGATTGATAAAAAAACTGAGTTGACTCACATGCTGATGTTTGTTACCTACTACCTACCTACTAATTTAGTCGATTAGTAATAACAAATAATACTAGTCAGGAGGTTCCTCACTGTGCAGTCCTAGCCACCGGTAGTTTGGGCCCTGCTCCGCTGCCGGTGGTACCCTAGGTTCAGGTTTTTATATAGTATTTTGGTATATATTGTTTTTATATATAACTAATTCAGGACAATTTACACCCGTTGATACATTTAAAACAGCAAGGTAAACCTTGATAATGTTAATTATTTCAATAAAAAGAGGACTTCAAATAATATATAGTCCTGAAAACCACTGAAAAACGTCGATGAGAATATGTCAATATTGTAGTCCTTTCATATAAAAAATAATCATCTAAATCGGTTCAGAAATCACGGAGGTAAATAAAAAAAAACGAAGTCTGAATCTCCTCCTTTATGTAGGTACATAATATGTGTGTGTACTTCCTATAAAAAGTAGATGTGATAATTATGTCTTATCTTAAACAATATCAGCATCAGCCCATTAAATTCCCACTGCTAGAGAGAGAGAGAGAGAGAGAGAGAGAGAGAGAGAGAGAGAGAGAGAGAGAGAGAGAGAGAGAGAGAGAGTATGTTCCATAACCGACCATGATGGCCCAGTGCGGGTTGATTATATGAAATATGCATCAAAACGAGTTATTGCACATGCACATTTATCACAACGAAAATTTCTACCTCCTCAATCATATACCTATAGCCATAACATAACATTTCAAGATACCAACCACTAACCTACTTTGCAAAAAACACTAGTAACAATCTTCACTATAATCACAATGATTTATTTAAAAGCATCATCATTTTTGTAGTCATTTATCATTCAACACATTGCATTTTTTAATGGAGAGGTGTGTGTGAAAAATCACAAATTAGCGGTCAATAGCGGTCGTTAAAAAGGTACTTACTGGTGCCGCCCTTGGAAGAATGTATTTTTTAATAAACTGTAGAAATAATTACCTTTGCTGTTAGACAAGAAACTACTATATACACTGATAATTCGTGTTGCAAAAAGCGAATACTATTTACAGTTGAAACTAAGATTGCACCTTTGAGCTTCTATCAATAAAAAAAGCGTTCCTTTTGTGGTATCTAAGTATAAAAACATCATGTAAAATAGATACCATATTTCACCATTCAGTCATTGTAAATATATCACCATTGCCATCATAAAAAAGCTTGCACGTTATCCATTTGTGTCAGTAAAGTATCGGGCCAAAATCCCTGAATGCATCAAAGGTTTTAGTGAATCAAAACTGTGCGTTTTATGCAGGTCCTTCGGTTTTTTCGATCGTAGCCTGCAAGACACCTGCGTAGGCACGAACCTGGCAAAAAACTTAGCTATTCTGCCACCGATTCATGGTTTAGATGAATGCTTTATGAGGAATAGAAAATGTGTGGCGTAGCTGCCACCATAGCATTTTTTTAAAGGGTAGTTACGTACTTATGTGAGACTAGCTGTACCCGCGTGGTTGTTTCATTTAAAAGTAGTCCATACGTGTTATTCTAGGACCAAAAGTACCTATAAAGTACAATATACTATATTTCTTCAAAATTCGTTCAACCGTCAAATAGTTCGATTGCTCGGCATCTATAATCTTTGGATTAATATACCGAGGACCCCAGTTTTTAAGTCAAATCCTAAGCTATCCAACAGTGAAAATGCCATCGCAATCGGTTCATTAGTTTTTATGTGATGTGTGAACAAACACACAGACAAACAAACAGACCGACACGATTTAAAAATATATTTTATTCTTGTTCAGTAGACAATTTTTTTATACGATTGAAGTCCTTTTCATTGAATTATATTTACTTAGTGAAAACTCAATGAGCATAATTTATTCATATTATTAGCTATTAGAGCAGCATTTGTCAAATAGTCATACATTTGAGTTGTGTGTGGGAGAGATTACAAGACTGTGAAAACCATAGATCAAGTTAAATTTAATTAAAAAGACTAAATGTAGTTTTTGGTAGTAGTGGGTTTCAATTAACCGTCGTTGGTCGGATTGAAAGTTATCTTCTAACAAATTAACATTCATCCTAATGGATTTGGAGACCTCGCTTCCCTCAGTCAATAGATATCGCTGTAGAATTTCCTTGGTATTTGTCATTATTTTACTCAAAAGTGCGCATCTACACTCTACTCTTTACCACTCCTGTTTCGTATCGTGTATGGAGTTAAACCGAATTCTTTTTAATGTTTTTTCGGCATCTATTCAGCACTGTACTGCACATCCGCTGGATTTGGGTCAGGCGACAATTGCGAGCAATGTTCCAAAGAGATTCATGAAATATCACTAGCATAGGAAGCGGTACGGCAAGGCAGCGTGACTTCGTGGAAGACAGGCTTGAAAAAAGTCAAGTTTGTTCATTGCTGTAGGCAAGTGAACTTCAAAAACTTATATGAATGTGAGTATAAGTCGCAAACGATGCCGTTACTGTATGGTGCCTTCAATTAGGTTACAATTAGAGCGATGGTAGCCTAACGGTTCAATAGTGCAACTTAGAATCCAACAATGCCGGGTTCGATTCTAGGCTTGGCACCAATGACTTTTCTAAGTTATGTGCGGTTTTCCATCGCTTCATGCTTCGGAGGGCACGTTAAGCTGTCGGTCCCGGCTGTTATTGATTAATAGCAGTCGTTAAGCCAGGTTAGAGGCCATCGGGCAGCCGACAAACTCTGACACCAGAGGCCAGCCTCATACGACAAACAAACAATTAGGTTACTAGTTACTCTCTTCGATCTAGATCCACATAATAAATAATAGTACTAATTCTCTGAAGTCGCGATGTACTTACCTACTTATTTATTCCCATTTTGACTTTTAATTATTATAACTCAAAAAACTTCCAAATGTAAGCATCTAGGTAGGTATCCTTTTCGTAACTGTCAATTTGACCAGAATCTCTCACTTTGTCATTTGTCTTAATCTCCCATAAAGGCCTTTTATAAAACGATATGCCAACATACAAACGAAAAAAATGGAGACCTCACTATCTTGGTGGTATGGCACCAAACCAAGGATGTTTCTTGGTGGTCCACATCTACGTTCACGTCAAAAGACCTTAACTGCTTCGAATGCAGTTTTGCATAAATATAAGTTTTAAATTTTTATAGAGCTAAATAGTAATGAAATAATCGGGAAATTTCCTTGAGAAAATGGAAAAACTGCGAGTGGAGCTAAGCCACAATTTATTCAGGAAATTCTTCTTTTCTAAAGACGCCCATTTGTCACTTTAGAATACTAGATAAATGGATCTCAGATTAGTCATTATCACTACTATTAGGTACTACTCTACTAAGATATACCGTTCGTATTCCTTAGTAGTAGTATTCCTACGCTGAGTATTTTCTAGATTTTATGGAACTCCAATTAGTTTTTTCTCATTTTTCTTGTACCTTTTGTATTTTTAAATGTTTATAAGTAAGAGAAGGTCTCTTCTCAAGCCCAGATAGTCTAGGCTAAACTGATATTGACGTAGGTACTTATTTTATAAAATAAAAATCACAATCTTAGTTGACGGAATCAGGCGTTACTTTGCGTAAATCCATATTTAAGATGAACGAATAAAAATAACTGTGTGTCAACCTAATGATAAATGGAAAAATAATAAAATAAAATATATAAACAGCCCAGGAGATGTTGACTTCCTAACCAATAAATGAAACCCAACAATAAATACAAACATACTTTTTTTTTTACTATCTGACAGCAATATGACACGTGTTTCGCCTCTACACGAGGCATCCTCAGGAGATGTTGAATCGTCGAGAGCTGGATCACAATCATATTATTAAAATCTGCCTTACTATGACAAATTGACTCTTGAGATCAAAAACAGATTGTAAAAAGTGAACCACTTTTATTGTTTAGGCATATTGGAATTTGACCAGATACTGAAGAAATCAATAAAATTATACATTTTATTCGCAGTCTTTACATCTTTTACTTCGCAGGTACTCGTGATGCTTCATATAAGGTGTACACAGCGATCTAGAAAAAAAAGTAATAAGAAACGTTCTCAGCTTTTGAGAGTATTTTCAAATACTTTATAACTAAAACAGCCTTATTAGTTCAGAATAAATAACGCTACCCGGTTTCCCCCCACCTTCCTCTACTTGTAGATTTTCACCGTTAGGTGAAAAAGCGTAACTAAAGGAAAGAAAAAACGTAGTTGCGTAGTAATGACAATATTCGGTTCTCGAGGACACACCTGTATCGAAATTTTCCATGAGTTGTTTGCCAAAAGGTAGGCTATTTTAACGGCTCCCATTGTCGTAAAAAACTTGTGAGTACAACTGTTTCCATTACCGGTAGTTAATACTTGTTGGAAAATTGGTGTGTCAACTACTAGCTGGGCTCTTCTCATTTTATTTCTAAGAACTAGTTAATAAGTATACTATTATTTATTCTGTGGTATATAAATAGGTACCTAAGTTCACACAAACTCAAGAATAAGCAAAATATCTCATCGCAGGTGTAGACTAAGAGCAGCGATGGATCGGTGTTACTCCATTACTGTACCTTTAGGAATTTATCTTTTTAGGATCTTGCTTGACAGCTCTGGATGTTGAATGGAACTATCTAAAGATTTTCATATTTTTTAGCGTTGCTGTAGTTCGTACGGAAGAATTAGTTGGTAAAACCTAGTTTATACGCCATACCAATATATAAAAGTGAAACGTTGTCTGTTTGTTTGATTGTTTGGGGAGATTTCACGCGATAACGGCTGGACGGATTTTTATGAAATTTGGAATGGAGATAGCTTATACCCTGGAATAAAACATAGGATACTTTTTATGCCGGAAAATGGTAAGTTTCTACGGGAAAAACGGAAAATGTTGATTACTCGCTGTAAGTAACGGGTGCCATGGAAACGAAATAATAACAAGTCTGTTATAAAAACATCAAAAGCGTTGGTGCTATACTTTTGCATTGGTTTTTAATATTCTAGAAGAACATAGGTTGCTTTTTTTCGCGATAATCTGTAGTCCGCGCGGACTAAGTCGTGGGCGCAACCTTGTAAATGATATAGGTAAATAATGAAGTTTTCCGAGAGCCGTAAAAATGTAATCAAAAGTAGGTAAAATTATGCAAAAGAGTACTTATGTGCTATTATCCGATGACAAGTAAAATTACCATTGTTCTCAAAAAATGATGCAGTCGGTAAGATAACTCGCAACGCAACGGCATGGGTAAGATAACTCTTAGTAGTTTATTTATCAGTTTTACCAATTAAGTTAAATTATTGCAATATATTATTGAAACAATGCATGAAAACAGTATTTATATGTTTAGTGTAAACTGTTACACAAACTTACCAACGACATTTCCGTTTTTCCATGAGAATAGAATAAAATAGAGATATATTATACTTTACGCATTATTGATAAATCTTCAAGTTTTATATAATCGCAATCGGTCCAGTAGTTTTTACTGATGCGCGAACAAACATACAGACAAAAAGACTCGTTTTTTTATAAGCATAGTATATTACTAAATACGATTTCTACCTTCTTCAAGGCTGTCACATACTAAAACAACTGGGTCAAGAATAAATAATAGTACAAGTACAGAAGTTGCACTACTTTGGTCTTGAAGAAAGCCGCCGATTTAATAGCCTACAAACGTAGGTATTCATACATTAAGCGTGCGTGCTAAATTGCACTTAATAATCGCGCGTTAGAGTTGATATATTAATATCAACTGTAACGCGCGTAACATAGTAATGTTCCGACTGTCATCCATAAAATACCTACTCCGATCGCTGTAGGGGGGAGTGATAGGGTTGTCTGCATAGAAAGATGAAATACAATGACCATACAATGTATTTTACGTTTATTAAATTAAAACTGTGAGTTGAGGTATGGGCGATAGATTTACCCCTATGCGTACGTCTGTCCGTATGTCCATGTGTCATAGAAAAGCGTCGCAGCCGAACCGCGGGAGTGCCAATTTGCTAAAGTGCGATTGGTTTGCCCTATGTAATCAACTTGCCACAAAAATAAGCTCTCAAAAAAGAAAGTAGGTATTTTGTACATAAACTAAATAAGCTCATAAAATCTATTTTTTTTTTAAATATTTAATGCTATATGAGGTCGATTTTTTAAAATTAGTTGTTATTTCTTATTTTTTAGTTTCATTAAAGTCGGTTTAGGAACCTACTTATTCCATTCGCTAAGAAAAAAGCCATACTGGAAACAGTTAATAGTCCATATCTTTTAAAACTCTGAACAGATTTTGATAAAAATAATTTCTAAGTTGAAACTATTATGTACAAAAAGAATTATTGCAATCGGACTTATAGTTTCCGAGAAATACGTGGACAAACATACAAACATACATACATACATACATTCGCAAGCATTTGGAATATTTGTTCAGACACTTATATAGACTAACATAATATGAATATTACGCATTTTCAACAATATTACATACATACACATCCACTTGAGAACCTATTTTTTTTATTAAAGTCGGTTATAAATAAATCTAGTGGTTAAACGCCACTTAAAAAAACACTTAAAAACAATGTTGGTATCTATGTGGTACAAACTAACAGACTCCGCTAGCAAACTCGCGGGCAAATCATACTCGTATCACACCCATAAATAAGTCCTTAAAATCCGACCTGCTTACAGTTCTGTGATAACTTTATAATGTTAGTGTGATAATAATAAAAAAGAACAAAAATACTGAGTTCTTTTGCCTACTAAGGCATCCCTCCACACAACAATTGTTATTATTGTTACGTTTCGCCATTACTATCGAAGGTTCAAACAAGCGCCACGGTAAGCGTCTGAATGCAAGCGCGCGGTGGCCTCGCCTGATTTGTGACGCCGGGCGCAGCGCGTTGTAGGTGATTAACTTGCGTAAGTGGGTAGAGTGATGGATGCCTGACTGCGTATATTGTAAGATTACAGATGTACTAGTTACTCGCCCCGGCTTCGCACGGGTAGCGCTCACACCGCGTCATTTTTCTTACTTTTAGCATTTTTATACCCGTTGTAACTTCTAAAAAAAACCCAAGTAAGCGTAATTCAAAATCTTTTTGACCGTAGACAACTGCATTGGCAGACTTGTTATTATTTCGTTTCCATGGCAACATGTCATTCCGTTCTCTACTTTTCATACTTGGGTTACATTAAATATAGGTACTGCCTAGGTACTGCCCATGTTACTCGCTGATAATGTAGCTTTCTATAGGTGAAAGAATTTTTTAAATCGTTTTTTTTTTAGTTTGTCCATTAAGTACAAACAAAAAAACATACAAATAATCAAATCTTTCCTCTTTAAAATATTAGTATAGAAAAATAACTCAAAAGTAAACTATTATTATTCCATTTTCCATGGAAAAACGGACATCATGTTGGCATCATCTGTTGAGAACGTAAAATTAATTTTAATTTGTGTATCTACGATGATCGGTTGAGAAGAGAAAATAATATTTATTTGAGTTGCAACCATATTATTATATCTCATTAAAAGCTAGATCTATGATTACAGCGGATCACATGATCCGATGGGAACGCCGAGTGTGATTGCTTATAATCCTGATCACGTGATCCGTTGGGAAGTGCCTCAATGTGCTGATAATAGTACCACATAATAAATAATAGTACATGATAGTGCCTTCCATGCTTCAACATATCTGTATTGAGTGGCTGGCTGTTGTCAAAAATCTCAGAAGGCAAAGTAGAGTTTCTCATCCAAAGCGTCTGCTTAGTATTGCCATCTTAATCTATCTATATATACTTAAGCAATAGGTAACAAATTAGTATGTCTAAGCAGATAATAAAAAAAGTTGAAATAATGTAAACCAAGGTATCAAAAATTAGCCCATAAAAGTAATTATTTGGCGTGCGCTCTGAAAACGATTGATGATACATCATGTACTACCTACATGTTTATAGTACCTACTCATCATTACCCACAAAAAAGTCCGCGAGGCTATATGTCTAACTACACTGGCATAATAAAAAACTTTAACACTTTACTTATACAGTTTTTATCAAATTGCTTGGCTCCTACTCATTGAATTGAGATACCAAGTACACCAGTTTTAAAGTCTAAACCAACAGTTAAAATCTTATCGCAATCGGTCTAGTAGTTAAAACGTGATGCGCGAACAGACAGACATTAAAAGTGTGGTACTAAGTTTTGAAGGCCAGTGTATTTATTATAGTTAAGCCACAATAACAGTTCAATCAAAACACGGGTAGAATCGTGTACAAATAAAGAGAAACCCTTAGACACTCGTGCGAAGCCGGGGCGAGTCGCTAGTAATGTTTATAAAAGAATTAAATAAACTTTGTTTTGAATATTTAATTAGGTTTTCTCCGATATACTTAAGCTATTCTAAGGATATAAGTAATTATACCAAAAGCTATCTCCAAATTTTAAGAACAGCGATACCTACCTACTTACTATAAGCACTTTCAACCTACTGTAACCTAGCATCTGTTGTATTTATTTCATCCTAATGGGGTAAACGTTCAAAATAGAATATTGTTACCTTTAGCCCGTCCAAATTGTACACTTCCAACTCTCTAAAGACGTTCCAACCGATAAGTAAGCGAACATAACGAGTTATAAATATTCATAAAGCAGTTTTTACCCGTAACGGTGACATAAATAGTATTGTCTGTTAAAAAAATAGCTGCTTCACAAATAACAAATATGTTAAACAAAAGAATACGTTATTTTTAGACTTTGTGTAGGTATCGAAACGAGAGGTACTTGCCTAATTACTACTGTTTGCAGTAATTCTAGTTTACAGACGATAAACCTTGGTACTTTTTTTTATCCTCTTTGACATGTTTTGTTTACGCTTCTCTCAAACATTTTGTGAGTCCATATGTCCATCAATATTTAAGGTCAGTGAATTTTATGTCCCTCTCAACGGTGATCTAGAGCGGGAAAGATGATACGTCTCGGGAGTAAAATTTAAGGTTTTTATTTATTTGTATGAAAACTAAAGCTTTGAATTAATAAGTGTCTAGCCATTTTCTCAATCATAATAAGCTCTTTCTCTTGGTATATCTTTGATATCTTTTAGTGACGGGGTCTCTTTCCATTCAATGTTCTAAGCATAAAGTAGTGTTACCTTTGATTTTATTTTCTATCGAGTGAATTCAAACTAATCATATTTCTGTGTTTACAAAGTACGAGATAATATGTAAAATTTTGATGTGATACTAATTTCATAGTTCTGGGTTAATTATAAAACACGATACAGACGTTCAAAAATGATCAAAAATTGCTAAAAGTGCTAGAACCGGGCCTTATTTAATTCATATTAAACAATGCCTGACACTTTTATTTTCAAAGCGGGGTTACAAAGGTGCCAACTAATGAATAAAAAATTCTGAATTACGATAAAAAATTATTTATTTTCACGTCGCAATTCATCAGTCATCACACAAAAAGTACTCATATGTTAATTATGCAGTTTTTACATACATTACGAGTGAGCTTAGAACCAAAATATGTAATTCAACGAGTAGGTACAACTTGAAACCAGAGCTACGAAATACACAAAACATTATGAAACGAACCACAGTTAACTAACCTTACCTAATACAGGACAAATAAATAAAATAAAATATTTTCTTGATATAAATACACTCTGAATCACTAATGATTATTTAATATTTTTAACTGTATGACACAATTAATAATAATTTCTATGACTAATAGGTAACTTCACCGTTTCATTTGTAATGTACAATGTTACTAAGTGCTAAACAATTATAATAACATAAATTATTAAAGGTAACAGGAATTCTAAATAGTTTTGTACTTATTTAAAAGTTACAGTCTTGTTTAAACATTGGTCACTCTTTCTAAATATTCATACACAATTAGGAAATCTACGGTGTTACTGACATAAAAACTGCTTGCTAAAACAAGGGCAGACAACTTCTTTTTTAATATTAAGTGTACAAACTGTAAATTGTATTAACATGCTTAAGGCTGACTGTTTACATATTTAAAATGGTTGATGATTTGTCAAAGAGTTTTGGTGACGACATAAATACAAGTATTTTTTTACTAACCTAACTATATAAACTTATAATCTAACAGGTATTCCATACATTTTTTTAAAACTATTCTATTTACAATGATGTTTAATAAAATTTCAAATCAAAGTCAATTGATTACCAAATTAAGTGGTAACTATAAGTTAAGTACCTACCTATTCAAAATTAAAATAACATTCAAATCGCAACTGAAGAATTTTAATGCTTTATTTTCATTTACAATAATTATGATCGACATATCAATGAAGTCTTTGGCCTAAATGTTTCCAAGAGCACGCGTTTTAATAATTTAATTACATTTTTAGCGCTTATGTATAGCATCTACGTGGCTAAATATAAGCAAGCTAGCAAGGTGACTAGGGGATATATAATTATAATGGCTAAGTCAGTGAGAAACGCTAAGCAAGGCTAGTGCTGAGCGCGGCCGAGGTGAATAAAGAATGCCACGCGGTCGGCGCTGCGCTCCCCGCACTTGTTACACATGAAAGGATCGTTGTATCCATGGAAACCCATGTGAATCGTGTGCATGGTGAGGTCCCCAAACGTGATGTCGCAGTACTCGCACGTATAAGTGTTGGCGGCGGTCGTCGTTGGAGCCTCCACCGAACCCTCAGATTCGGATTCTGACATCTCACCGTTTCGCATTTTATCATCCTCGTGTTGGAGCCTCAAAGCAGCAGGCTGCAGCTTGAAGGCACGTCCTTTTCTTCTATTCTTCATAGCCGTGGTAGGCGTGACTGGAGCAGCGCGTTCTGCGTGCGGCAGTGGTGACCCGGCTTCGCTCGTTTTGGTGCTAGTCAGATCGAGAGCATCATTGGTTTGGGCTGGAGGTGACGTGTGGTGAGTGGTCGGAGTGGTGGGCATACTTGCGGGAGACTTAGACGGAGGAGTTGTTGCACCAGATTCTGAAGGATGCTCTCCATAAGACAACCGTTGATGTAAGAGAGAAGGAGGAGGTGACATTGTTTGAGATTTCTCTATTGGCATTTCAGGCTGTTTAGGAGAAACTCGTTGCTCGTAGTTATTATTCGGTGGGAATAGGAAAGAGTGCGGTAAGAGCGGTGGGAGGTACGGCAGGTTTACAGGAAAATGACCTCCAAACAGAGGATGTGTAGGTGGCGGCGGCTGGTGCGGGTTCATCGGTCCGTTGTTATTCATAGACGGCTGATGCTCAAACATCTTCGAGAGGGATTTCTGTTTCGGACCACGCCGAGTGCCGTATACATCGATGATTGGCAGAGGGTTGGGTGTGCCATCAACATTGAGCACCATGGCAGGGTTGTGCTGGTACTTCCGCAGGTGTAGCTTTAGAGAGTGACAGTACTTGGTAGCGTAGTTACAATCCGTGCACCTGTACTGGTACACGTTCGAATGGGATTTGAGATGTGAGTTGAGCATCGACTTGTTAACGCAGGAGTAAGAGCACTGACTGCATTGGAAAGGTTTCGAGCCCATGTGGTTTCTCATGTGGTACTCGAGGTGGTGTTTGTATTCGGTCACGAACGGACACTTGCGGCAGCACAGCATTTTCTCTGGTTTGATGTGTTCTTTGCTGTGTTCCCAGAAACTAAGTTTTGTGACGGCAACAAACTCGCACTGTTTGCATTTGAACGTTTTGACTTTGCCGTGTGAGTTGACGGCTGGGACTCGGAGACCAGGTTCGTCGTCAAAGTCTTCGTCCAAGCCAGAGCCCTCGCGGCCGTCGTCATCGGGCTTGTTTTGTCCAACGCCGTCGAATCCAGAATCGTGGAATCGCTCGAACGACCGTCTGTCGTGGTCACTTTGAGGAGAGGTGGGTGTTCTTGGCGGTGATTTCGGCGGTGTGGCGTCGGCGCGGGCCAGAGGCGTCGACACGTGTGTGGGTGGTAGTACACTTCTAGGTGAGTACGAGGATTCATAGCAGGGGGATGGTACACGTCCGTCGTTAGCGCGGGGCTCGAAGCCAGGTGGTGTGAGGAGACTGTAGGGCAGTCCGTTGCGGAAGGCCTCTAGATGCATGCCCAGGTTGGCCTTGGCCTTCAGTGGCATGTTATCATAGAATGGTGAGGGCTCACCGGAGCTGCCCACGCTGCGCGGAGAGTGTCCGTTGGAGTCCTTGCTGGATGACGATGGTGACGCGCTGTGAAATCCCTCCGAGTAGAAACCGCTGGCTTGCTCCTTTGAGAAATTCGCCTCTTCCATAGGTTCCGATTTCTAGAAAGAAGACAGCATGCTATAGAGAACAGTTCTAATTATAAAGTTTAAGTGAAGTTGCAGTAATACTTACGACTGTGGGGGGTTGGAGCAAAGAGCCCCAAGCCGGGGGGTGTGCGGAATGCGGCGCGGGCGGCATGCCTGCGGGGGAAGCGCAGCTCAACATCCCTGAGAACAAAAGAAAGTAGGTTGTTTTAGCTTTCATTTACATCAATGTGTTACTTTTGAGTTTGTGTCTATGCCTGAATGTTTTGGACCATGGTATTTCAAGAATACTACATACAAGGAGATCTAAAGAGTGCAATTCTTGTACGTAATGCACATGACACTATTCTTATACTGTGACATCACGCAACTGCTGCGTGACATTGTGTTATTAACCAAATCATATTAATGACACAAATGCACAAATAAGCCTCGAAAATCCGCCGGATCAGCAAACGAGGCGTAAAAAATGCGGAATCTACGAGTCACGTACAGAATGACCTACCTATACCTAGTTAGGTACAGTACAATACATGTTGATTGTTGTCGTAATGAAATCATTAGATAATTCAGTGGGGCCGGCTCGGCGGCGGCGATTAGGACAATCTTCCTTTGAACCGCAAATTAGGGTGATTAGCTACCTATTTTATAAACGTTTAATAACATGAGATTACTCAGTAGTTAAATTAGTTTGAAATAATTTCATAATTTGATTAA
The DNA here is from genome assembly GCA_946251855.1 of Alsophila aescularia. NCBI lineage: Eukaryota > Metazoa > Arthropoda > Insecta > Lepidoptera > Geometridae > Alsophila > Alsophila aescularia. Next base: position 32,763,699 of record OX276379.1, on the reverse strand, counting down.
TAAAACTGAATACGTGGCGTGTCTAACTTTTAAACTGCATTGTATTGAAACGATATGATAATGACTCTATGGGTGTAGGTATGTACAAAAGAATTACAATTTATCCGTAAACCGTAATTGTTTGATACATGATTGGTTATTTCTATCCTTGTTTGTCAAAGAAAATACGCGGGAACCTCCACAATATGAAAAGTTAAAACAATACTAGACAGTTCAAGGGCGGCCAGAGGAAAATGATTAATTAATAATGCTATGAATACTCCGAAACAAAAAAATATTGATGCACATATTTTTTCAATAATAAAATAAATTTAATCTAAACCCCTTTTCTGTTTTCTATAAGCTGTACTATTATTAAACTAACAAGAAATGCATGTCAATCCTAGGAATCTTTCTGTTTCCGAAAATACTGTAAAAAAACCGCTCAAATCTTAAGGGTGTCGCCACAGAATATATAATAGTACAAGGTGTCGCTAGCTTCAAGTTAGTGTCACGGCGGTGTACCTACATTTACGATACATGGTCTATAGGCCGAGTTTCTAGTGTCAGTGCATGCGTGTACTTTAGGGTAATATTTAAACCAGTTGCCTGTTGCCTGGAAGAGATCACTTTTATGGATAAGGCCGCCAACTGTTACTCTTCTTCTACTTGTTTCTTTATTTTTGTTATTGTGATGTGTTTAATAAAGAATTAATCAATCTATCTATGACTTTAAAAATAATGTTTATCATTACAAAACTGAAATAGTTACAAAAAAAATTTGTCTAAATGTACTTTATACTAATACTAGATTCTCTACCTGCGGCACCGCTCATAGTTTGCCCGTGTATATATATATATATATATATATATATATATGTACAACTCTAAGCTCTGATTGGCCTGTTTACGACAGTAGCTACAGTTCTCTGATTTATAATATTAGTGTGATTAAACCAGGTGGCAAGCACAATGCTGGGCCGTGTAAGACTTTGAAATTCAAAGTTGGTATTAAATTTTTAATTGTATATCTATGTATGTACCTTAGTGGATATTTTAAAATCCGACTAACAATCTGATCACCTTGTCTCGTCGCCCAATGAATTGTACGTAATATCTGATGTACCTTTGTCATTTTTTTTATATGGACCTGTAATAAATGCTCGTTTTTAACCATAAACATTTTAGTGGTTAAACGCTACGATACTCTAATATTATAAAGAGGTACTTAATAATATTAGAGAAAGATTTCACTAATAGAAAGTTACACTATTCCACGTGAAAATGCAGAGTTTCTGTTATATATAACATTATATATATATTATATATATATATATATATATATATATATATATATATATATATATATATGTATATATATATTATTATACTCCTTCACGCTCGAACGGCTGAACGGATTTGGATGAAATTTGGTACCAGGATAGCTTATATCCTGTATTAGCACATAGGCTACTTTTCATCATCATCATCATCCAACATAATCCAAGTGAGTGAAACCGCGGATACCGCCCAGCTAGTTATCTATAAGTGTTCTGAAATATAGTAGGTAAGTACTGTGGCTTTCAAACATTTAACACAGAAATGCCTGCTTATATTAATGCACTTTAAAAAGTTAACACAGAAATGCCTGCTTATATTAAAGCAGTTTAAAAAGAGTATAGGGTCACTAGCAGTTGTTTTTGAGTGCTTAAAATCTTCGATAAAATGATGAACATTAGTCAACATTCCCACCGAATTGTTATTTTTGTTTAATATAAAGTTATTTGATTTTAATTTACGACTTTTTATTAACAGATTGTTTTTCTCCAGAACACAGAATCATAAACGTAGGTAATCCTTCAATTTCATTACACAAATACCTAACACTAACTTAAAAAGTGCAAGTGTGATATATATATATATATATATATATTTTATAGTATATTTAACTATAGGTAGGTACCTAGTTGTATATAAGTAGTAAGTGCTTACCTAATTATTAGGTAACCGTTTATTTTTAATTTCCATACTAAATGTAAAAGAACATGTACATAGGTAAGTACGAGTACCTACCATGTTGAAAATACTGTTCAAATAATGCAAAAATTTAATTTCGAAGATAAACATTTCGATAAAGTTGTTTATAATAATTACTATTTGGGATATTTTTCTTCACATGATTGACTATTAATGTAAAAATAAACTGAATAAATGAATACACACCTTCCCCTTGTGATCAGTAAAGTTTTCAATAGCACAACACTGTGATTGTTGTCATCAAAAGTTTTCACAAAGTCCAAAACACACAGACGTAATTATAATTATTAAACACGACAGTATTTTTAAACGTTTTTTGGGACAACCCTTCGCTTCGGGAAACGAAAGGCGACTGACGTGTCTACTCCGGTGCCTCTCACAATGAACTGGAAAAAAACTGTCAATTTTTATCCTCCGAACATCGATAAATGTATTCTACATTTGAGGCGACGACTTTTCTGAAGAAAGAGACACGTATATAGCCAGATATGTGCGTCCCGCTCGTTTCCCCCACAGCCTATTTTTACCAGGGCCAATACGGTGCGAGCTTCTGTGGGAGGGGATCAAGTTATTAAGTTATTGTTTATGCGATATTAATAATAAAAAAATAAGCATCCCTCGGTGCTTTAGCCGTTGTTATTGTAATAAAGCATAGGCGTTACAGTATTGGTTATTATAAGACAATAAAACGGCAACACAAAGGGAAATTAAATTGTTTTTGTGTATCGCATACGTTTATAATGCGATTGTTGTTTGTTTGTCTCGTTTATAAATGCGTGTAGTTTTGTCAATAAAATTATAACAATAATAGCAACTCACGCCACAATTTTAGACTTTGTAGGCATTTACAATTAAGTATAGAAAAAAAACGGATGTACAAAAGCTTTGCATATAAATTCATGACAGTTATAATATAACCTACTAAAAAGTCCCTTACTTAGATAAACAAGAGCTGAATACATGATATACCTATCTCTCCCTTATTATATTCCCTTTTATATCCCCTTGTCTATAACCACATACTTTTTGTGGATTAAAAATAGCTGGCGGATAAAAAACATTAACATGTATTCAGTCGCGTCGCCGAGGGGCGTCGAGCTTTTTACGCGCCCGCTCCAACCAATCACAGGGCGGCGATTAAAAAAGGAACGCTCTTTACTTTTTTTCTAAGATAGCCAGCAACCAATTATAAACAGCATTAGTTTATAAATTTGATGTTAGGTAATCATTTTCGGAACATTTCGTTCTTACGAGTATTTTTCGTTTAAATTGTTGATTTATGAAAATGTACTTACCTACTTACATTACTTAGTTTTTTAGAAATCTTTAGATAATATATAGGTTTGGGAATTCGAAAAATAAGACTAATATCATTTAAAATTCGAAACGATAAGGGGAAAAAATATTCTTCTTTTTAAAATACGTAGGTGCTAAATCGGCTGTTTTAAAAGTGCGCAGAAACATAAATGGGATTATTATTTTTATGTTGAAAATAACACGAACAATTATTTTATGATTCTAGTTAAACCGTTAGAGAATTCCTATTGTTTTAGGACCGCTAATAAAATGAGAAGTTGTTTGTTTGTGCGATTTTTGGGGATTATTTTAATCCGTTATTCATTTTGTCATAATCCGGCGCAGGCGGGCAGGGTTGTAAATGTTAAGGGATTAGGAAGGCCTTTGCCCAGGCTGGCTTGCGCTTTACCTTCTCTAGGATTTAAGATAGTATTTTTTTAAAAGTTTATTGGTTAGTTTGTAAGCGCGATATAGGTAGGTAGAGTTGTTTGCATTACAATGTATGGCTAGCCGTCAAAAAGCTTTGTTTCGTTACATATTATTATGGTATGGATAGGATTAAATATAATTTTGAAATATTGTTTAAATCATATTGTATTTAGTTGGACACCTTGTACTAGTTGTTTTAGTACTTATCTACTTAAATTTTTAAAGGACTCCTTTTATTAAAAAAACGATCTATTTTTTTTTGGCAAAAATACCAAACTAACTCAGAGGCATCGTAAATGTGGTACATTAGAAGTAACGACCTCCATCGGTACCTGAAGGTGGATCTCGTTACTAACGTTATTAAAAACATTGCCGCAGCTCACGAACGAAGGCTTCATTCATCAACATGTGAACGTCGAGGCTATCCAGCTCCTCGACAACATGGACATCGTGTTATGACCCTTTTAAGCTAGTTTAGTGATGTGATAGTGATAATATATATTAAGCCCATATTACATACATAATATTACATACGCGCGCGCATAAACCGGTTTTTGTACTGAGTTTTGGTAACCACAGCTACCGCGCGTACCAAGAACAAAGTGATTTGGACACATTATTAGTATTTACTCTACTTAAGAGCTTCAGTAAAAGTAAAATTACTTAAGAAGGCTAGATTGTATTTTTAATGAAACAACGGTTTTTAGTTTAGTGTTTTTGTCAAATACTGAAGGTATGAAATTCCATAACACACATAATATATTCACAGATATGAAATTCCATTCACATAACACACCTATTGTGTTTGCCCGCGCGATGGAATTTCAAAAAATCCTCCTTGGTGCACCTTTAGAATACCTACTCTAGGAATAATCCTCCTTGGTGCACCTTTAGAATACCTACTCTAGGAATAATCCTCCTTGGTGCACCTTTAGAATACCTACTCTAGGAATAATTCTAAGTTTCAAAGCTGCAGGTTGTGCGTTGTCTGTCAGTCAATAGGTGTGTCACGGTACAGTATAAATGTTTACTTTTTAAATGGTAACTGTTATTAGAAAGCATATAATCAATCCATTTTGTAATTTGGTACTCAAATCACGATTAAAATAAGTATAATTTAAAGAAATACAATAAATAAAGAAGCTTTTTTGAGTTTTTTGATGCATTGTCACTTTTTTATTACACAGTCATCAATTTGTGAGCTGCCCTGAAAGTTTCAGCCGGATAGCTAATCGGGAAGTGCTCGAAATTAGTGCAATTCAAGCAAGATTCCAGGACAGAAATACATAGATACATACAAAAGAAGTTAAATAAAAGCTTTTAATAACATTCCTTTTTTTTTGGGCAGTCGTGTAAGAAACGGGTGGGCTGTGTTGGGGCGCACTGTCGTTTATTTGTCGTGAAACGTTTACGCCACGTACAAGTCATGAGTTATACCGATCACCAAAAACATCCAATATAGATCACAAAAACATACATTTTGCGGATTCTGAGCGGGACACCTGCGGCTTTGCCCGCTTGGTCATTTCTCTGGGATAAAATGTTAATGTTTTATTTCAGGACCAAAAGTGCCTATAAAGTACAAAAAAAACAAACTCAGCCGTCAAATAGCTTTTACCCCACTACGGCGAAGCAAGGAAAGAGTAATGAGTTGAACAGTCTATGTATGTATGTATGTATGTATATATGTACCTATGTGGGTATGTGAATGTTCCAACATAGCGTCGCCCCTGTTTAGGTCCGATTTTGACAAGCGAGGTGTCAATCGATTCGTCTTAATTTATAGAGCATTATTTTTTTACCTGACTACGACGAAGCAAAGAAGGGGTTATGTGTTCAAACTAAAAACTTGGTCCTATTTTGACAAACAAGGTATCAATCGATTCGTCTTCATCGCAAGAATGTCATAGGCTATTTTTTTACCCGACCGTAGTCGGGTTTTAGTTTTTAAACTTATAGAAAGAAGAAAGAAAATCAATTTAATTGCAAAAAATAAAATAACATTTAGAACACAGACATAAATAAAAATGAAAAATACCTTAACACTAAAGTACATCTAAATGTAACCATTTGCAAAATGGCCCCAGCTCAGAATATTGTCTGTTTTATCTGTTGTTGTGTTTGTCGATTGCTCGGCTTCTATTCACCGCATTGAGATATCAAGTACTTACACTAGTTTTTAAGTCAAAACCTAGATTTTACGAGATGCGCGAACAGATAAAGAAACTATTTAAAACATGTTAGGTAAGTATATTCTTGTTCAATACCTTATTTTAAGTCCCATGGACCATTTATTTTTTCGTTATCTTCTTTGTACAGACTTTTTGTTACTTACTGCTTTATTAGGTGTATTTATTAAAAGTACTTTATTAAAAAACGAATATAAAAAAACGAAAGAAAGAAATGAAATAATTCAGTTTTTTGAGATCATTTAAATTCATACCGATATTAAAAATTATAAAATCATAAGCCACATTTAGTAAGCTAAAACAAAAAGGGGAGGCCAAACCAACACAAATAATCAAATACTTACGCTACCGCAGACTACATTAGGCCTACGTGCTACAAACAAGCACCACACATGTTTGTAATAATTACGCATTGTTTTGAACTAATTTACGTTGACATAACGTGTTTACACAACTTGACGCCGGCCGAATCTAAACCACACAAATTGTTTTTGTTGTTTATTATGTCATCATTGGAATGTAAATTACAAAAAACGAGCGAGCCTGACAGTAGTCGTATTGATGTGTAACATCTGTCATCTCATCTCACCTTGGTACTATGCAACTTTAATATAAGTACTCTAGAACCGCGCGCTCTCATTGGTCAAATCAAATAGCGCGCGCTTCCCCGGCTTCCTGTTACACACTTCCGTCCCTTTTCACGAAATCACACCCACAGATTTCAGAAAAACGAGAGGAAAGATGTTACACATCAAAAAGAGGTTGTTATTATAAAACAATACCGTGCGTGACATACCTACTGACAATGCACAGTCTAAGCTATGTGGGCCTAGAAGTTTGGAGGAATTATTTCTGAAGTACCCAAGTATTAAGATGGTATTTTGGGAATTCCATCCCTAAGGGCAGGGGGGGGGGGGTAAGTTTGCGCGCGGGTAAAGCTGCACAACACAGCTAATAGTTTCCTATAATAATTATATGAAACCAATTATACAATACAATACAACAATATAACAATATACAATTATTGTATTGTATTGATTGGTTTTCATTTCGTGATAAAAGATATATCTACCTACGGTAAAAAAAAAGTACTATGTACTCATATAAAATCTTTGTGGGTGGGTAAAATATAATTTGCGTGGGGAACTGCATGGTTTTGAAAGTCATGTTGTAATCTACCTAACGTGTGTTTGTTATGTCAGGAAATTACTAATATTAAGTAATAATAAATGTATGTGTGTAATATATACTTACCTATGTTTAGTTAACACTCACCGCTGAAACGACTGAAAGGATTTTGATGTCTGTAGAATAGATATCACACTAATCACACTATTGTAAATCAGAGAACTGTAGCCACTGTCGTAAAGAGGCCAATCCGAACTTAGAGTTGTAAAAATGAATACTCTATTATTCGAGTGGAAAACTTCAGCGCAATGCAGAACTCCATACATTAGAACCATATTAGAACTGACAGTCCAAACAAAACATCATAAAATAGGTACTTACTTAATAAACGATGAGGGCCATCTACTTATATTTTATTCTTATATGTATGTTTGTTACTCCTTCACGCTCAAACGGCTGAACGGATTTGGATGAAATTTGGTATCTGGATTGCTTATATGCTGGATTAACACAGAGGCTATTATTCATCATCATCCTCATTCATCATCATAATACACACGGGCGAAACCGCCGGGTGCAGCTAGTACTTCTATATGTGTGTATCTATTATGTCCAGAAATAACCCATTATATGAGATACTTTTTCTACCCGGAAAATTATAAAAATTAGCAGTACAGTTCTCGGCACGTAAGTTGAACCAAAATGGCGTTCATCCGCGCAGGTATAATTATGGACAAAAGTGTTAGACGCATGCTCCGCAGTTGCACGGAAAATTCAAAAATCTTTAAGGAAAAACCCTGAATTCATCGTATTTAAATATATTTTTTTATGTAGTGTGAAAATGGAGCGAAGTAATTTACTTAAACGCAAGTTAAGCGGAAACTCAAATTCATAAAAATAATCTCAGATTTTCTTTCAAAATATTGTAGTTTTCAAACTACAGTAGTGGGGAAGTGGTCGTTAGGTATTATTAAATAGAACAGTTAAAGAAATATTGATAAAAAAATAATACAACAAAAGTTAATTTACCTACATGTTTAGTCACTGTCACTCATTGGCATAACACCTTCTACATAATTTTCAAGTGGTATACCAGAACTTGGGTCAGGAGTTGCAATTTCATCTTCTATGTCAGTTGAGGAATCCAATTTAGAATCACTGCTGTCAGAATCTCCAACTCGTATTATAAATTCTTCCGTCATTCTATCGATGACGTGTTGCTTTTGACGTAAGCTTCTTCGATTGTCTTGATTTTGTTGCATAGCTTTTTCCAATCTATAACACGGGGCACATTCCATCGTACATTTTTTGGTACTAACATAACCCTTTATATAGCTGTCCATGCCATTTCTATAGGGTTCAAATCTGGATGGTAGGGAGGCAGGCGATGTACGTCATGCATGTTTGTTAAAAATCTTGTCTTTAGTAAATGTTTTGAAGCAATCTTTGTTATTTTTTATTTATTGGTATAATTGAGGCTTCAACATTTCAGATCTATTTATTTCAACATTTTAGCTTTCCTTGTGGTCGCGTTTGGTGCTAAGTTATATTCCTTGTTATAGTATGATGCATTGTCTACAATTATAATTGAATTTGGGGGAAGATTCGGTTACCGTTTTGATATGGGTTTTTTAAACCCTTAGTGGACCCTTCTGTCCAATCTTTCGGTGTTGTGTGAGTAGCGTGAACATATGACTCATCTGTGTATACAATTGGTCTGTTTTGTTGTCGATAATGTCTTAGTTTTTACACGACTGCCCTAAATAAAGGAGTGTTATGTTTTTAGCATTCATGTATGTTTGTATGTGAGTTCCACCATACTTTTGAAATGCCTGAACAGATTTAGACGTATGGAGTATCGTTAGAATCCTTACATCCTCCCGAGTAAAATAGGCTATATTTTTTTTAGAAAAAAAAAACAATATTGCGGCAGTATGGTTCCATATTCAAAGGCAAAAAAAAACTTTGAATTTTACAATATGAGTATCAAATTGAAGGCCATGATAAGCACATTCCAATAGTATATAATTTATTGGCGTAAGTTCACTTTGGCAGGTGTTTTTTAGCTTTTAAGCTAGTTATTGTAAGTAATTTATTCTTAATAGTCTGATGGCTGATGATTCTATTAACCTTCAAAATTTATATCAGATGGTAATTTTGCACGAAGTTTACCAAGGGTCGGAAATTCGTTCTCAGTAATATGAAAATTGTGAATGCATCGTTTTATTATCCCCTTGTCAAAATCGTCTATGCCTGTGACTGGTTTTATTCGTTGTCTCTTTTTACCAGGGGTCCTAAATGTAACTATAAATTCTGAACTTTTACTTTTACAATCCTTTTAACTGTGGATACAGACTTTTTCGTAGCTTCCGCAGTTGTATTCAGAGAATTAGTTATTTTATTTTCTTTTAAAAAATAGTTACAAACTTCAAATACCATTCTTCTCCCCTGTCTCCTTAAAGTTGATTGTGGTCGAGTCATTTTATTGAAATCAAACGATCTTACATTTGATAGAAATATAAATGTCAAAGAACTGAAAATTTCGTGCGCGATTGTACTCCAGGGTCGCGCTGAGGTTGCGTGGTCAGCGGGGAGTGGAGTGCGACTGCGTGGGAGCTAGCGTCGTCACGTTGCTATGGTTACGCGCGGCCCCTCGCGCCGCACCTCATACCACACTTCGATTGAGACCCGAAAATGTGTATTTTTTTTTTATAAAATATACATATAAATATCATAGTTCAACTTGCATGCCGCGATCTGTATGGCTAGCGGCACGTAAGTCTAGCAATGAACGAAACGTGGCGGGGATCTTGGCATAGTCAGTTTTCGGGATAAAAAGTATTCAACATTTTTACACATTATCCCCCCATTCCTATAAAAATGAAACGAGTAGTTTTTCCAACGTCACGATACTTTCTGACGTTTTTGTATGGTATTTATGTCAAAACCTGTCGGACAGTAAGCGAAAACGGTTCGTTTTAAGATATAGGAACCGGCCATATATAAACTTTGACTGTGCCAAGATCCCCGCCACGTTTCGTTCACCGCTAGACTTACGTGCCGCTAGGTATGCCATAGTTCTCCCTGAGTACAACGAACTAAGTAGACAAACGAAGCGCTCTACAGTTATCCTTCAAATTTTTTATGATAATACATTTATTTTCTTTGATATTACTAGGAAAGCAATTAGCGCACGGAACCAAATATTGACACCAGTCATTGTATCACCACCTAACGACCGCGGCAATGGTATCTCATGTGACAGTTACCATTTTGTAATTACTACTTGTGTTGCTCAAATATTTGATATTGATTTTGACCACACTCGGATCATAGGGCTGTCAATTATATGATTTTTCAATAAGTGACAACAGCTGTCGTAGCAAAAACTCTTACGAAAATCAGCGAACATTTCGGAAAACCGTTCGTTGACAACCATTCTTGGCTTGCAAACATTTACAAAAAGAAAAATATTTGATACGTGTTTGTGTCGATTTACTTTCACCTATATATTAAATGAAAACGGCTCGAGTGAATCAGCCCCGATTGTTGCCACTGCAAGTACCTACTGACCGCTATAGAGCGGTTACTTGCGGGTACGTAGAGTAAAAAAATAATAGAGTTCCGCTTAAAATAAGTACTTCTAAACGATTAGGTACATTTGGCTCAGCTGAAAATCATGCTTAAATAGATGTGTCAAATAATTTTCTAAATCTTTTTACCAGACTGCGCAACGCAAAGGATCGGTTATGTGTTTATTATCAGCCTATGTATGTGTGTATGTATGTTCATTTGTGGCACTTTATAAATTAAACGCTTGGACCGATTTTGATGATTCTTAAGTATTTTTTCTTAATCTTGCGAATACTACTAAAGACATGACAGTAATCAAAATTCAGTATGGCGACAACCAGACGCCATATTGTAAATAAATTAATTAAAAACTATTAAAAAAAGGCTATCATAAAATAATGCGTTCACAAAATTGTGCTGGTAATCGTTGAGGAGCTCCCAAGTCAGGAAGCAACCTGGAGTGCTGCAACCATGTCATGGTGAAACTTCGGTCCAACTATCATAATAGAATATGTACACAAAATTTTGATTAACCATTGAAGAGTTCCTTTGTCTGGAGCTGTTCCTGGATGTCGATTATGATCATGGTTACCACCATAAAAATGCATTATCATCGGAACTGAACCAACATGCAAAAATTCAACTCTGTAGGATAAGAGGAATTGGTTCTACAGCTTGCAAGATTTGACTCATACAAAAATACATACATACATACATACAAACATTGGAAGTTAAATAAAAGCTTTAAAAAAGAAACAAATTAAAGTCAAGTGGGGTATCATTGAATAAGTATTTAAAATTCATCTCTGGATTATGTTATAATTTTTCGTTTCGATTCGAATGACCATTTAAGATTTATAACGATTTAAAGTTGGTGAGCAACAATTCTCACTAATTCTTATAAATATAAACTAAAAAGTATAACATAAAAAAAACTATTATAAAAACAAAAACCCGACTGCGAAGAAAACTAAAAAGAGGCAAACAAGCTTTACGTTTTAGATTTTGAAATATAAGATGCAGTCGGAGGCATCACGCATTTCATTTCTCCTGTGACGGGATCAGCTAGAACCTGGCGAGCTACTCTTCATGCCTCCGACTGCATCTTCTAACTCAACTGCGAACAAAACTAAAAAGAGGCAAACATTATTTTTAGTTTTGTTCGCAGTCGGGTTTTTTGTTTTATGGGTCATTCTACCGAAACACAAAAATTTGGTTCGCTTGAAATATGTCATAGAGAAATTTACTTTAATTTCAGCAGGAAAGAACGTGATAACTCACGTCCTGTAGAATGTTCGCGACACAGGTTATGACATTGACATGTCTCTAAAAAATATTTAGAAATATTTGAGGCGTATATCAAATTAATTAATGTGTAAAGTATAAGACAAAAGAACAACTAGTAAAAAAACAAAAAAAAGTTATTTAACATTCTACAATGTTCGTGAAAAATAATCACACCTGTAGAAATAAATTATCCAAATGGTACACTTTTTATTTTTAAATAAACAACATTATTTTCTATCTCTGGCAACCCTTTACTATGTCATGTCTTGGTATTGTCGGCCAGATTTTCACAAGTAATTGCGGGTCAGGGAATAAAAAAGTTACAAAAGCGTTCTACACCAGTGTCAAAGCTCATTCGTCATTCCTGTACTCAACAATAAAAAATAAGCTAACAATTTAAAAATATCTTTTGCTTATGGCCTCGTTAATAAGTTGGTTAATTATCGAAATCAAGTGAATCTAGTTTGCAAAACCTTAAATTTTGCACTGTTCACGTATATTTATGTTGAAACTTCACTTCTGTAGAACTCACTCCTGTTGGTATAGCTTTCTACAGAAGTGATGTTTTTCTACAGAAGTGATGATTTGTTTTCTTTTTTTGTGATATTTACCTTTTACCTATACTTATAGTAAACCTGTAATAGGCCCAATACTGTAAATTATTATTTTTTGAAATTTATTTTACTATATATTCGATACTGAAGCCAACACTGTTTTTTTTTTTCAATTTTGTGTCTGTCTGTCTATATCTTGACCACGCATCACGCCGAAACTACTGAATGAATTCAAATGAAACTTGGTATGATTTGTGTTCATACTACGAGGTAGGATATAGGATACTTTTCATCCCGAAAAGTTAAAGGGTTCCCGCAGGATACACAAATCGTTTCATTTTGCTTAGATACAGAAATAGCTTCATGTTTTTTTAATTGGAAAATATTTAAGCAGGGAACTTGGTGTTGAAAATATTATATGGCACTATAGTGAAACCGGGCATGGGAAGGGGGCTCCTGATGGGATTGGAGGATGCGTCAAAAGAACAGCAGATGCATTTGTAGCTACAAGTGGAATTATCCCAGATTTTGAAGCATTGGCGGAAACGAGAAAAATGTAAGGGTATTATTATTCTACCAATCGACGACACTCATGTTGATAACATCTCGAATATACTGAGTTCTGGCACTACTAGAGCATTTACTGGCACTTTATCAATTCATCAACTTACAAGGAAGAAGACTAGTCCTGATATCATGCATGCAAGAAGATTATGTTGCAATGTTTGTAAAACGGATCAGATTTGCGCACATTACGAAATTAGGCTTATTTACCTGACTCATAAAAAACAGCAAGATAATGTTCGACCTGATTTGATGAAACCAACTTATTCATAGCCAGTATCACCAGAACCAATCCATGACATATACAGGAACCCAATAGCGGCAACCTCACATCCCTCTGTTGATTTTTATCGAACATGCTATGGATCTGATAGTTCTTTCTGAAGAGAAATAAAGAAAAGAAAATATAACTAATATAAAACGTTCAGATATTTTTTTTATTTTCGTCTGACGTGAAAAACAAATTGTTTAATATTTCTGGTTTAATCTACAGGAACAATATGATTACGTCATTTCTGTAGTTTTTTTTTTGGTGTTTTTTTTTCAGTACTTTTAACTATGTTTTATTATTTGCATTGACATATTAAGATGGTTAACACTAACAGCAATTATGACTTATTATTATTTTTTGTACGCTTACCTTATTTAATAGTTTTATGAAAATTTATGTCACTTATGACGAAATTCATATCACTCCTGTCGATGTGATAAAACCAAAATGAGCAATTGTTTCATTTTATTATTGTGATTGATCTCTGATTCTATTTTTAGATGATTATTAGATTAAAAGTTATTATAAGTAATAAGAAAATAAAAAGTTAATTTTGATAAAAGTTTAGTTTATTATTTATTTTTTATTGTTCGGTAGAATGACCCATATAATAATTTATTTACATCACCAAATGCATCACCAGTGGAGTGCCGAGCTGTCAAATGAGATCCTATTCAAATAATTTTGAGATATTCTAAAATGATTAGCCGATTAATATGATACTATAGTGCGCGATAGAATCTAACGATAAAAGGTACTACTGTTCTCGGCTTTTCCAATAGCACCAATGACTTCCAAGTTATGCGCGGATTTCTATCGCTCCGTGCACGTTTAGCTGTCGGTCCCGGCTGTTATTGATTAATAGCATATCAGGCACTAAGATATTTCATTTAATACCACATTACAACAACGAACGTTACATTAGGCATGTCTTAAACAATAAATAAGTACATCATCATCACTTAGTAAAGTATAATAATGCATGTCAGAGGCACTCGGGCGGCCTGACAAACTCTGACAGCCGAGGCTAACATTATGTACGACAAACAAGTAAGCCAAAAAATACATATAAATACCAAATAATACATACAATTACAACCCTGCTTCCGTGACGCTCGTTCTCTGTTGACGAATGTGACAAACAAACAACTGATACACGTATCCAACACGTACCTATCTTAAAAATTTGGGTTATTTTTAGTAAAATTCAGACCGCCGCGTTTGTGGCGCCACTCTAATGTTTATTATTATTATTTTGCTATCAAAATAATTTACTAATTTGTTCGATAGGTAATGGATACATAATGGGGTATTTTAAATATTTTATCTTAAATTAACATTTTTTGGTCAACTACTTACTCACTTGAAATAACGATATTAGTTATTGCTTGCTTGTAGTACGAGAGAAACAAGGTTAGAGTTTGTCAGGATGCCCGATGTTAGATCAAAGCGATGACGCATTTGAAGTTTATAATAATTTTATTGGTTATCAACTTATCATACCATTGTTTTTCTAATTGCCGACTTTGAAACGTTTACACAATTACTTAACCTCACCTGAGTTTTTTTTTTGAGTTATTTGCATTAGGAACCTGAGGCTCGCGTAGTGGATAGGTATTTTCTTTGCCTCGGGTCAAAAATAACACATTTGTCAGCGTGAGTTTTTCAAAAGGAATCTATCCCTAGTCTCTACGGTAGCTAAGCAGTTAAATACTTAGGTATAGAAAAATATTTTTCATACCACCTGCTCAACAATGTCCAATTACATATCACTTAATGTCAACGTAAAGCAAGTAATTATATACCAAGGGATATAAAGTTATATTAAGCTCCCAAGAGATATAATGTGATATGAATTTGGAACGTTAAAATTCGTTGTAAAGAGAGATTATTCGAAAATCAAACTGGCCACCATAGGCAGAATACAAAAAAGAAAAGAAAAAAGGCGCGAATGCAAAGAATTTGAAACAATAGACGGTGTTTGGTGTTAATTTAACGGTTACGTATTTTATCATTGTCAAGTTGACACAAAAATGACATCAAGCGATAGTGATTTGACTCCGGAGTTTATTAAATCAGACGCTTTAAGGATTAAGAATAATACTACCGGAAAAATTAAAAGATAAATATGAAAACATTACACAACGATTTAAACCAATGGAGTACAACAAAAAGAGTCAAGGCTGTGTGTGAATCTGCATTTTTAATTTATTTCCAACATTTAGCATCAAATGGAAAGCTAAGTAGCCTATGATAGATTTATAGTTTTTATTGTCTCGCAGAAGGTATAAAAAGTAGAGTATTCACCTCGGGGATAAAGCCTGTCTTTTATCACGGGCAGCATATTGAACCCATCGCTTCACTCGGGACTCTAAATAACCCCCTCCCTGAGCTCGGTAGTTGACTCTGAAGTCCCTCGTTACGCTCGGTCCAATACAGTAGCAGTACGTAAGACACTGCTTTATCCCCTTGGTGCATAATCTATTATTGTTCATAGAAATTGATCTAGAGTTTTCCATAACAGCATTTGAATTTTAGATAAATCCAGTACAAATCTTCTTATATTAATCGGTTAGCGCTAGCTGCCATAGAGATCCATCTATATTTCTGAACAAAATAGATAAGTATATCTACTAAATAATACACAGCACGAGATTTTAAGGATGGGGCATAAATATGGCACCCTGTTATAGTACCTAGCTTCTTATCTGTCTCTTTTTAGGACTGTAAGGAAATAAAAATGAGACTTTTTTACATCTACCTTTCTACAATCCACATAGATTTTCCTTAAAGGCCAAGTTTCTCCAAAACCTTCACGAAATTCTCTCACCAAACTGGCATTCCAAAGTGTCCTAACCGATGTCCGATAACGGTCCTTTCACATCGACATCGTCCATTCTCCCTCCGTCCAGTACTTACGCGCGCAGAAATATGTCGGCCGTTAGGGCCCTGAAGGAAAACGCCCTTATCACGAGTAAAAAGTAATGCGTCCAGCTTTTATGGCAGTTTCGAGACACGCTCTTTATTACGGAGGGTCTGGACTTTCGTACGAGGCTCGGTGTGTACTGAGAGAGGATTTATTTAGTAGCATTTGGCAGAATATTAAAAGACTAGTGACTCGCTCCGGCTTCGCACGGGTAGCGCTCACACTGCGGCATTTTTCTTACTTTTACCCACTATTATTTAAAAAAAAAAAACGCCAGTAGCGTAATTCAAAATCTTTGACCGCAGTGATCGTGGTGCTTTTTGACCATAGACAACTTCATCGTTACTCACGGACTTGACAGACTTGTTTGTTTCCATGGCAACATGTCATTCAATAATCGGCATTTTTGCAAGTTGATACCTTGGCATTATTGCAATTTTCGATGGGACCTTAATTTTTTGAAAAATATAATACAGCCCATGTTACTCGCTGATAATGTAGCTTTCTCATTTCTATAGGTAAAATAATTTTTAGAATTGTTTCATTATTTTTGAGTTCATTACAAACAAACAAACATACAAAAAAGCATTTTTTTATCCTTTTTATAATATTAGTGTAGATGAGCACAAATTGTTGAACAGAAGATAATGAGAAGTATTTGAGGCTGTTATCTGGCTGCTATCATCTTCCATGACGTTTATTAAATGGGCGGACTGGAAGTACAATATATCAATATTGGAATGTGTTGAGTTCGTTTGTCGAAGTTCCTTACTTGCGTGTGAACGAATTCAGTCAACATAGATCATCTCGGTTACATTGGCCATCAGAGGCATCAGACAAAACCACAACCATAATACAAGGGCCGTAGATATATCTATTTCTAATTTGAGAAAACTATACCGCAAACCAAGGGAAAAGGGGAAGTTAAGGGCTAGTAGGAAATATCATGATCAGTTGGAAGACGTCCAGTGCTGAAAATAAGACGTAGTGCTGAAAATAATACGTACAGTGCTGAAAATAAGCCTTCTCCATAGAACGCCACAACGAGTGGTTTCGCAGTGTTTATATCCAGGCGGTTCCATGCGAATCTCACCGTATCGTCGGTCCACCTAATGGAGGACGAGTTGGGGGCCGCCCTAAGCGTCGTTGTAGGTACTCGTAGGAAATATAATTAAACAATACCTATTCTAAATCTCTTGATAGATTTGATTTGAATTTGATTTGAAAAAGTTGGTAGGCAACACATTTTTTGGCCCCTAACTTCTTGTGTTTGATAAAGTAAAGATACAAGTTGTATGTTTTTTTCAACAAATAGCCAAAAAGAAGATTCCCAGTCGTTCAGGAGTCAAAAGTCTAGTCAAGTCAAAGCTCCACAACTTTACTGAAACATACTAGGGAGTTCCGGAGAGAACACGAAATGGCACGTTTTTCAGCGTCTGTATCATTCGTGCACGATAATGAACGCCTAATGGTTAATATTCCACCAATATTCCACATTAACAATCAAAGAAACACAAGTTTGAGATAAAAAAAAGCGATACAACCGTCTCCACTTCGTTTCCCTCCGAAAGTGAGGTACATATTCACTTCTTTAAAATTTTGCACCTATCCCAGTGTATCCCAACCTTCACCTTCGTTCATCCCCCTCGCATAAAAAATGATTGTACCTTCAAATCTATCCCGAGGGCCGCACCCTCCATACCCTCCCTCAGCCCCTCCCTTCGCCCTCCCGCCGGCTTCTAGTTATATGAATGACTTGGACTTATCTCCACATCTTTTAAGCAAGGATTTGTTTGATAAAACAAATTTGTTTGTTAAATGCCTGTACAGATTTGGATGAATATGGATTATCATTAGAATCATTACATCATCCCGAGTACATATGATACTGTTTCTTTTAATTATTGAATTTAAAAAATAAAGTATCTTATGGAGCTATACAGCCACGCCATATTGATGGCGGCAGTAAAGCTCCATATAGAAAAGCGAAAAAAAAACTTTGTATTTTACAATAGGGGTACATATCAAATTGATGGCCTTGATTAGCACATTACAACAACATATAATTTATTGGCATAACTCAAAACTTGCCACAATCGAGCTAAAAAGTCAAAAACAAGAGAGAAATAAAAGTGTCATTGCAGTCCTCTTCGTTTAAAAGTGTTCCACAGAATGCTCCCTTGGCAGCAATGCCAATATTTGACTTTTTAGTTCGTTTTTGGCAGGGCAGTCGTGTTTTTTTTTATTTCAATAGTATACATTTTTTTTATTTTTTTTTATTTTTGATTGACGATATGCAATAGTAGATAAATAATCCTAAGAGCATAAATTACAGGTTTACGTACAGGTATGGTTAATTTTAATGAACACACGCAGGTAGTTTTGCTCAAGGCCGTAAGTAATAAAAGTAAAGTAAATTTCATCGTAATTTATTTTGATAGTTCAGAATAATGAAAACCTGTTCAATTGTTCACGTAGAAACGGTTACCTAACAACATCGCTTCATTAAGGCGTGTTTTTACTAAAATTATAACTAAAACGTAGATATACTTTATAAATACCCATTTAATACAAAGTGACTGCGATCACTTGAATAAACTCATATTTTGACAATTATTACGCACGCACACATATGGTTTATAAAAAAATATGCAAACAAAGTATGTGGTTCGGGTAAAAATAGTGAGCGCAAACCGAAAATATTGGTATGATGATACACAACAAGCCATTTGTACAAATACAGCATTTTGTCTCTTGTGTGCTTATCCGGTGATGACACAAAATGTTTTTCGAATTAACAATAATAATTGTAGGTAGGAGTTTATTTTTTTTAGAAGTAACAGTTTTTAAGGACAGTTAGAGAACCGTTGTTTGTTACCAGTCTAAATATATTTTTAATAACGTAAAATAATTAGCGTTTATACTGTTGGCTTACTAATTGATGTGAACTTGATAAATCTATACTTATAATAAAGTGTACAATGAACATAATAAAAAAGTCTAGGGTCATAATTTATTAAAATAAGCAACTGAACAAGTTTTTTTTAAATCGTGTTTCAGTTTTATTGTGTGCTCATCACGTAAAAACTAATAGACTGATTGTGATGCGGTTTTATGATAGCTTAGGCTTAGACTTAAAAACTGGTGTACTTGGTATCTCAATCAGATGAGGAGAAGCTGCGATAAAAATCGATAAAAATCTATTTGACGGCTGAAGGAATTTTGATTATTGGTGTTTTAGGTTCTGGAATAGCGCATAGGGTGATCATAACCCAGAGAAATGACCACGCGGGCAAAACCGCGGGAACAGCTAGTGAATAAATTAACCTCTACATTTTTAGTCACATTAATTATTAGCCAATAAAAACGGGTATCAAATATCGCTAACTCAATTCTCGAGGAGTAGGTACATGGATCTATTGTCATTTTCGAATTATACTTAGCATGAACTGTAAAAGTATCTAGTAACTCGGTTGGTTTAATGTAGGTAATAATTGTTTACATTATTATAGTTCGGGTGTTTGGTGACAAATATATCGTTTTAGTTGAAATAGTGAATAAGTTGAAACAAACCTTTTATGAGCCTTTTGACACTCGGTTTTTACCCGACTAAGGGAAGGGCCCTTGCTTTGCCGTAGTCGGGAATGAAGTTAACAGACTATGTATGTATGTATGTATGTATGTATGTATGTATGTATGTATGTATGTATGTATGTATATATGTGGGTATGTAGATGTTCCACCTTAGCGTGGCCCCTATTGGTCCGATATTGACAAGCGAGGTATCATTTCGTTTTCATCGCAAGATTTTTTACCTGTTTTATTTAAATTAATATTATTATCTTCATAGTGTAAAGTTGTTGCAATAACTCATCTCGATGTGTAGACTAAACTGTGATTTGAAATTATGTTAATTCCGGTATAACCTAACCCGTGACGCGTCCGCGTTACTTCGTTGTTGCGCCCCATACAGGCGGGTAACAACGGCCACGTTATTTCGTTGTTGCGCCCCATACAGGCGGGTAACAACGTCCGCGTTACTTCGTTGTTGCGCCCCATACAGGCGGGTAACAACGTCCGCGTTACTTCGTTGTTGCGCCCCATACAGGCGGGTAACAACGTCCGCGTTACTTCGTTGTTGCGCCCCATACAGGCGGGTAACAACGGCCACGTTACTTCGTTGTTGCGCCCCATACAGGCGGGTAACAACGGCCACGTTACTTCGTTGTTGCGCCCCATACAGGCGGGTAACAACGGCCACGTTACTTCGTTGTTGCGCCCCATACAGGCGGGTAACAACGGCCACGTTACTTCGTTGTTGCGCCCCATACAGGCGGGTAACAACGGCCACGTTACTTCGTTGTTGCGCCCCATACAGGCGGGTAACAACGGCCACGTGTCGATATTTCGCTTTTTCGGCAGCAAAAAACCAGTAGCAAAAAGCGAGAGTGGCCGTAAAAGCGTTTTCTGCTAAAATGAAATAATTTATTGCGGTACTTGGCAATGAAGGTTATTGTTTCGCGCGCATTCCACCGGGGGTCTTTTTGACCCAAATTTGCCACGTTTTGCGATGTCCAGTTCCATTGTTGGCGGAAGGTAGCAATTTGACAATGGGTACAGGGTGTTCTGTTCGTAAAAATACTAAAATATCTTACTTAGCTAGTTTGATGATTTTGTTTTTAATTTAAATAACTTATATAATAATTATTATTTATTACCTAATAGCATGTGTTCTGTAATAATTAGTCAGGAGGACCATTAATTAATAAACCCTATGATCTAAAATGTTCTGCATTAAAATTTTAAATGTTTCCATTTCATGTAATAAATATTTTGAAATAACCCGTCCCGTACCGCGACTGATTATAGCCAGGTCTTACATTGTTATTCTATTGTTATAAAACTGTCCAGTACCGGCCATTTTTATAACAATAGAATAACGTAGGTATTTAATGGTGTTTGCTTCCTGTTTTTTATTTTTATTTATAAACTAGCTTTTCCGCCCGTGACTTTGTCCGCGCGGACTACAGTTTATCGCGAAAAAAAGCATCCTATGTTCTTCTAGGATATTAAAAACGAATGCAAAAGTAGGTATAGCACCAATCCTCTCAAAGTTTTTTGACAGACTTGTTATTTCGTTTCCATGGAAACCGTTCCTTACAGCTGGTAATCATAATTTTCCAGTTTTCCCGTGAAAAAATTTGATTTTCCATAAAAAAGTCTGTCCAGCTACTATCACGTGAAAGCTCCCCAAACTAACAAACATACAAACAAACATACAAACAGACAACGTTTCACTTTTATATATTGGTATGAATGTGACCATACTCGAGCAAAACGCAAACTGACCTATGAAAGCGAGCGTTACGTCGATTTTTTTGTTAAAAATATTGAAAATGCCGTCTGTCTAGTTCAGCTGCCGAGACACCATAAATCAAGCGTTGGTCTATTCAGCCTGTAAATTGTGGCGCTATTTACGATTTTGTTTTAATAAATTATAAAAATAAGATTAATAAATTGTGTTATCTACACTAATATCGTGAAATCCGGATTATGAGCTCAAAAATGGTGGCATAATGACATACATTACGCACGGCACGATCTAATAAGAAAAACACCCATTATAACAATGTTTTTTGAACTAAACAATGTTATAATATATTTTTTCCCATAAAAGCACTGGTTTGGCTCCGCACTACGAGGGTTTCGCCATTTATCTATGGCGGCGCGTGTTAGACCGTATGCCCGTGAATTCGCTGTGCACTGGATTTTGGCGCCATAATTTACTTTACATTTGTACCTAATAACCAATTTAATGTGTATTTTTTGGTGATCATATGTTTTATCCTGATTAAAAATGTGACAATGATGTGTTAAACATGTGAAAACAATGTTCATGAGGAGAATTTTACTCCACCTGCCTGACATCAAGAAACAGCAAAGAACATGACGAACGAGCCAGCAAAATCAAGAAAATATTACAACTCAAATTACGACGATATTAAAAGTAAGTTCCTATTGCATGAGTGTAGATTAAGTAGTATATGAAACGGCACATAACTAGGCATCAAAACACTCGAATGATACTAATCACTCTCGTGATTTAATTCCCGTCATTATGCATCCGTTTCATAAACTACTATAAAGCTACTTACCTACTATTAATATTCAATACTATTATTTTATTACAAATTTACTTAAACGCGCGTGTATTGTATAAGTTTGTAGATATATGCATGTGGATCAGCAGTGTAAATACTGGCTGTCAATATAATCCATTTGAAATTTAAAAATCATAGTGCAACGTTCGTTTTAGAAACAAAAAGATTTTCTAGAAAAAATGGCAGTTAGTTGAGCATGCAAAAAGCTGCGCGGGCGCATGTCAGCGGCACGAGACGCAGCTGCCGTGCTTCCTCTTCCGAGTGCCCAGAAAAAAAGTAGGGTATTGGGTCTCAAGAGCTGTCGCCAAAGAAATCAAAGTAAACTTAATATTTTGTATTTTGAGGCTTACGAGGACCTAAATGTGGTAAGCGAATGTATAATGTTACATAGAACTTTATAACAACATTTAATCATCATACTTGGGCATTCAGGTGACTTATACTTATACTATAATTTTACATAGAACTTTATAACAACATTTAATCATCATACTTGGGCATTCAGGTGACTTATACTTATATTATAATGTTACATAGAACTTTATAACAACATTTAATCATCATACTTGGGCATTCAGGTGACTTATACTTATACTATAATGTTACATAGAACTTTATAACAACATTTAATCATCATACTTGGGCATTCAGGTGACTTATACTTATACTATAATTTTACATAGAACTTTATAACAACATTTAATCATCATACTTGGGCATTCAGGTGACTTATACTTATATTATAATGTTACATAGAACTTTATAACAACATTTAATCATCATACTTGGGCATTCAGGTGACTTATACTTATACTATAATGTTACATAGAACTTTATAACAACATTTAATCATCATACTTGGGCATTCAGGTGACTTATACTTATACTATAATTTTACATAGAACTTTATAACAACATTTAATCATCATACTTGGGCATTCAGGTGACTTATACTTATACTATAATTTTACATAGAACTTTATAACAACATTTAATCATCATACTTGGGCATTCAGGTGACTTATACTTATACTATAATTTTACATAGAACTTTATAACAACATTTAATCATCATACTTGGGCATTCAGGTGACTTATACTTATACTATAATTTTACATAGAACTTTATAACAACATTTAATCATCATACTTGGGCATTCAGGTGACTTATACTTATACTATAATTTTACATAGAACTTTATAACAACATTTAATCATCATACTTGGGCATTCAGGTGACTTATACTTATACTATAATGTTACATAGAACTTTATAACAACATTTAATCATCATACTTGGGCATTCAGGTGACTTATACTTATACTATAATTTTACATAGAACTTTATAACAACATTTAATCATCATACTTGGGCATTCAGGTGACTTATACTTATACTATAATGTTACATAGAACTTTATAACAACATTTAATCATCATACTTGGGCATTCAGGTGACTTATACTTATACTATAATTTTACATAGAACTTTATAACAACATTTAATCATCATACTTGGGCATTCAGGTGACTTATACTTATACTATAATGTTACATAGAACTTTATAACAACATTTAATCATCATACTTGGGCATTCAGGTGACTTATACTTATACTATAATTTTACATAGAACTTTATAACAACATTTAATCATCATACTTGGGCATTCAGGTGACTTATACTTATACTATAATGTTACATAGAACTTTATAACAACATTTAATCATCATACTTGGGCATTCAGGTGACTTATACTTATACTATAATGTTACATAGAACTTTATAACAACATTTAATCATCATACTTGGGCATTCAGGTGACTTATACTTATACTATAATGTTACATAGAACTTTATAACAACATTTAATCATCATACTTGGGCATTCAGGTGACTTATACTTATACTATAATGTTACATAGAACTTTATAACAACATTTAATCATCATACTTGGGCATTCAGGTGACTTATACTTATACTATAATGTTACATAGAACTTTATAACAACATTTAATCATCATACTTGGGCATTCAGGTGACTTATACTTATACTATAATTTTACATAGAACTTTATAACAACATTTAATCATCATACTTGGGCATTCAGGTGACTTATACTTATACTATAATGTTACATAGAACTTTATAACAACATTTAATCATCATACTTGGGCATTCAGGTGACTTATACTTATACTATAATTTTACATAGAACTTTATAACAACATTTAATCATCATACTTGGGCATTCAGGTGACTTATACTTATACTATAATGTTACATAGAACTTTATAACAACATTTAATCATCATACTTGGGCATTCAGGTGACTTATACTTATACTATAATGTTACATAGAACTTTATAACAACATTTAATCATCATACTTGGGCATTCAGGTGACTTATACTTATACTATAATGTTACATAGAACTTTATAACAACATTTAATCATCATACTTGGGCATTTAGGTGACTTATACTTATATTATAATGTTACATAGAACTTTATAACAACATTTAATCATCATACTTGGGCATTCAGGTGACTTATACTTATACTATAATGTTACATAGAACTTTATAACAACATTTAATCATCATACTTGGGCATTCAGGTGACTTATACTTATACTATAATGTTACATAGAACTTTATAACAACATTTAATCATCATACTTGGGCATTCAGGTGACTTATACTTATACTATAATGTTACATAGAACTTTATAACAACATTTAATCATCATACTTGGGCATTCAGGTGACTTATACTTATACTATAATTTTACATAGAACTTTATAACAACATTTAATCATCATACTTGGGCATTCAGGTGACTTATACTTATACTATAATGTTACATAGAACTTTATAACAACATTTAATCATCATACTTGGGCATTCAGGTGACTTATACTTATACTATAATTTTACATAGAACTTTATAACAACATTTAATCATCATACTTGGGCATTCAGGTGACTTATACTTATACTATAATGTTACATAGAACTTTATAACAACATTTAATCATCATACTTGGGCATTCAGGTGACTTATACTTATACTATAATGTTACATAGAACTTTATAACAACATTTAATCATCATACTTGGGCATTCAGGTGACTTATACTTATACTATAATGTTACATAGAACTTTATAACAACATTTAATCATCATACTTGGGCATTTAGGTGACTTATACTTATATTATAATGTTACATAGAACTTTATAACAACATTTAATCATCATACTTGGGCATTCAGGTGACTTATACTTATACTATAATGTTACATAGAACTTTATAACAACATTTAATCATCATACTTGGGCATTCAGGTGACTTATACTTATACTATAATGTTACATAGAACTTTATAACAACATTTAATCATCATACTTGGGCATTCAGGTGACTTATACTTATACTATAATGTTACATAGAACTTTATAACAACATTTAATCATCATACTTGGGCATTCAGGTGACTTATACTTATACTATAATGTTACATAGAACTTTATAACAACATTTAATCATCATACTTGGGCATTCAGGTGACTTATACTTATACTATAATGTTACATAGAACTTTATAACAACATTTAATCATCATACTTGGGCATTCAGGTGACTTATACTTATACTATAATGTTACATAGAACTTTATAACAACATTTAATCATCATACTTGGGCATTCAGGTGACTTATACTTATACTATAATGTTACATAGAACTTTATAACAACATTTAATCATCATACTTGGGCATTCAGGTGACTTATACTTATACTATAATTTTACATAGAACTTTATAACAACATTTAATCATCATACTTGGGCATTCAGGTGACTTATACTTATACTATAATGTTACATAGAACTTTATAACAACATTTAATCATCATACTTGGGCATTCAGGTGACTTATACTTATACTATAATGTTACATAGAACTTTATAACAACATTTAATCATCATACTTGGGCATTCAGGTGACTTATACTTATACTATAATTTTACATAGAACTTTATAACAACATTTAATCATCATACTTGGGCATTCAGGTGACTTATACTTATACTATAATGTTACATAGAACTTTATAACAACATTTAATCATCATACTTGGGCATTCAGGTGACTTATACTTATACTATAAGACTTGTTTTCAACAAAATGCTAACGCTATTTAATTTTGCTTAGACACAATGTTTTGCATTTTTCCCCTACTACGGCGAAGTAAGGGAAGGATAATGAAATTAACAGTGTATGGATGTATATAATGTATGTGGGTATGTGGATGTTCCAACATACTCGTAGCGTCGTCCTTATTGGTCAGATTTTGACAAGCAAGGTGTCAATCGATTCGTCTTCATTTATAGAGTGTCATAGGCAATTTTTTGCCTATGGCCTATGATAATGGCGAAACAAAGTAAGTGTTATGTGTCCAAACTAAAAACTTGGTCAGATTTTGACAAGCGAGGTATCTTTCGATTCGTCTTCATCGCAAGAAACTATTTTTTACCCAACCACTGTCGGGTTTTAGTTGTTGAACATATGTCTTGTTGTGTCATTGCGTCTAACTATTTATTTATTTCAACTCAATCAAAATCTCCTTATGTTTTTATTTTATTATTATTTCGAAGTTCGTTTGTTTATAAATGAGAATGTTGGCAAAGAGTAAGAATACCACAGTAGCTACTTTGATTTTCGCATGTTTTTATGTCCTATTGTTTAGTACGATGGCAGGCGCAAGCCCGGTAGCAGATTTGCGTACATTCTTAGAAAGACTTTGCACAAAACAATGACAAAATAAAAAATGAAAGGGAATACAAAACGTCTTTGCTTTTATTTTCAATACAACGAAAAGGAAAGTTTTTGTTACAGATTGTGCTCATAAAATTACAAGCATAAATCATCCTGCTATTTAAAAATACTATATTGCAAAGTTCCAACCTTGGGTTGTGTATTAAAAAGCCGATTAAAAAAACGAATTCATTTTGCACAGGGGTTGATGCGGCAGGTTTGTAAAAAACGCTGCAGGTTTTTTGATAAAAATGTCGGTCGCGGAGCTGAGGGGTCTTTTTTACCCACCCCGGTTATTGAAGGTAAGTTTTTGTCGAGATACTGATCTCTCTCACGTTTTTTAAGCAGTTTTTATTCGTGCAGTGTTAATTTACTTGATTAGGGGGATGTTTACGCATGTTCGCTTTTTATTAGTCATTCGACCTTTTTATTGTCATTTGATATGATTTATCACCTTTATCGGTTGCTATTTTATACTTTTTTATGCAGGTCTATAAAAACATACTCGTATTATGCGCCTTCATAAAATAAAATCAGGTATAAGTAAGTATATTGGGTAATTCAGGTAAGTAAGTTTGAATGTATGGTCCCAAACTGTGATTTTATGTTTAAGACTTTTATGTATTTTTTTGTGTTATGAAGGTCCTGTTGGCCGATGTTAGCGCTGGTAACGCTGGCTGAGAAGTCATGGATGTTACATTCATATCTATCTGTTTATCCGTTGCCTAGTACCCATAACAGTACCTACAGGGTATCCTAGTTTGAGGCTAGAGGTACATTGGTGAGTAATTGTACCAAATATATTTATTTACTTATGTACTACTAGCTGTGCAGGCGGTTTTGCCCGTGTGGTAATTTCACTGGTTTATTTGTAATTTCAAGACCAAAAGTCCCTACAAAGTACAATATACTACATTTAATCAAACTTTGGTTCAGTTGTCAAATAGTTTTTTATCGATTGTTCGGCTGTTGCTTATCGAATTGAGATAACAAGTAAACCAGAATTTAGGTCGAACCCTAAGCTATCCAACAATGAAAACCGCATCTCAATCGGTCCAGTAGTATTTAAGTGAACCGCGAACAAAATAATAAAAAAAAAAACTTGTTCAGTAGCTTATTTTAAGTAAGACAATGTTTTTTAATTATCTTTGTACAGACTTTTTTTTACTTACTGTTTTATTATACGTATAGATAGATAGGTAGGTTATTATAAGTATGGTTTAATTTTTCTGCTGGGGTCGAATTTAGAAAATGGAGCTCTACCTATACATTATACAGTTTGAATGGTTTCATATAAATAATGTATTTTAATGGTGACCTTTGTGCAGTCCCTTTGTTAACAGTTAGTAATTTATAATTTATGTTATCTCAATAAGCATTGAAATTGAATGTTATTATTTCGGGTTAGTCGCCCTAAGACGCCGCGTGTATTGTTTAGCACATTGAGGGGTCAAAATGGTCGAGGGGTCAGTCGCCTTATTGTATTTTCTGAAAAATTTCACCCGTGACATTGTTGTTCAAATTGCCAATTTTGTGACACATGCGGTGTTCGTGTTTTTATTTTTGGTGTTTACTGGACTATTGAGAGGGGTTATTATTCATTACATTACTTGGATCCGCATAGAGTTCTGATATGGGTAGAAAAGATAGATAATTATATACTTATCTAACTTGCATCATCTATATAGATGGCCTAAATATTGGTTTTAAATCAATTTGAAAACATGTTCCTCTGTGTGATTTATAAAATGAAATGTTTTAATAAAATATTCGTTTTCTATATCAAACTAGCTTTCCCACCCGCGACTTCGTCCTAGCGGAATACTGTTTATCGCGACAAAAAGCATCCTATGTTCTTCTTGGTACAAGAAAAACCAATGCAATACTAGGTATAGCAGGTTGCTCTTGAAGTTTTTTGAGACTTGTTATTTCGTTTCCATGGCAACCGTTCTTTACAGCGAGTAATCAACAAAGCGTGAAAGCTCCCCAAACAAACAAACAGACAACGTTTCAGTTTTATATATTAGTATGGTATTCAAGATTATATATACGCACTTATTGAGCAAATAATAACAGAAATGGAAAGTAAAAAATCAAAAGGAAAGTAAAAAATTCAGGTGGGCCCTATAATATTTTGAGTAGGTACTAAACTACTCAAAACATTATAGGGCCCACCTGAAATATTTTCAATACTATCCATATATTATTTTTTGCTTACTTCTTTGTAAATTTAAGTAATGTAGACTTCAAGTTGACACATTGACACATTGTTTGGATGCTGGTATTTCAAGTCTGGGGTAGTTCTCAAGTGGGTAGACAAAGAAAACTAAATTTCGATGAAAACAGCGCATTCTCTTTCCTAATCAGTTGCGTCCCGTATTCCGTAGGTAACTCCCGTTACTACTGTACCATTGTTTATCATTTGCTGGGGCGTTAAGACTTTGTAAACAATAACAATAGCTACACCACCTTGCTTCAATCTCCGCCACTGCGTTTTAAAATTAAATTGATAGTGCGCTATGAAAGTGACGATTCTAATTTTAATGAACTTGAGTGATTTTGTTAATGTTAAAGCATTGCATATTTTTTGATGACTTGACCTGGATTTGTTTGATCATAAATTTGACAACCTTAGTTTTATCATTTAAATAAAACGTGCGTACATTTTTTTTATTTGCACTTTTTAGATAAAAAATTATTATCTAAAAAGTGCAAAATTTAATTATATAATATTGTTTTGAGTAGTTTAGATACTACATTATAATTATAATAAGAAGATAAATGACTTAAAATCCAGCATAGTGAATATACGCTTGACGCCGCCAAGCACTCCAGGCAAAAATAAGCCAAAGATAGGATCTCTAATCTGAGTAGAAATACTACGCACTGCCAAGCGCGGATCCAGGGGGGAGGGGGGGGGGGGTATGGCGGTTATGAACCCCCCCCCCCCCTGGGCTTATTTCAAATTTGTTATTTTCATGTCTTGTAGTCATGTTTACTCGTATTTGTTTCACTGATAGAAATATCTCAAAATTTCCGCCTTTAAAATAATATTATGTTTTAAACACAGAATTACACTGATACTATAAATAAAACCAATTTTTCACGCTATCAAAACTCGCACCCGTGTTTTGTTATTGCCTGTTGAATGAAGAATAAGGCGCATATTGTTTTCGTTCAGTTTTAACAAACATTTAAATAATTATATAAATAATAATTATTATTTATTTGAAATTATCGCGCTAGTTATGTTCGCACCATGTTGCTGGCTGCGTTCATATATCTATCTACTCAATGGTAGAGTAGGTATAATAGAAGAGGTAGGTATAGTAATTTTTCTTTGTCATATGCACGGCCTCAAATAGTTCAACATTTTTGCGCTAGCTTTGCTCGCGCCTTTGTGATAATGCCTATTTTCACACACTGAGGAATTCCATTCATGACTATTTTTTACCGAACATTTTCGCGCACGCTACACTCAAGTCTGTTAAATGGTATATTCTGTTTCCTCATTCGTATAACAAATAAATTTTCAAAAAAAAAGGAAATAGCTCAAATTTTCGCGCTCGCTGCGCTCGCGCTTCTTTCATAATATTACATGTTCTGTATACATTGAAGGTCGATACTAAAATTAGTTTTTTTGACATAACTACACAATAATAATGTATAAGAAACGCAAAGTATTCGCGCTCGCTTCGCTCGCGCCTTCTTAGTCATATGACATGGAATGAAAAATAAAAGGAAAAAACTCGGAAAAGGGGGACTGTGCAACTTTTCCCTACCCCCTCCACCCCTCCGACCCCCCCCCCCACCCCAAAATCGACGGTATAGCATCTACATTCCTGCCCAGCTAGTATTGTATAATTTTGGAATTCAGTATGACCACCCCCTGACTCGAAGGCTGGATCCGCCCTTGCGCACTGCAAGAGAAAGCAACGCAACAAATACTAAATACCATTAGTACTATACAGGTATCCCAAAGTATGAAATCTGAAAACTGCATGTAGAGAAGTGTTAAGACGTATCCTATAGGTAAGTATCATATTATTTCATCATCATCATCATCATCATCAACAATCAATATAAGGCCAGTGCTAGACATAGGCCTGTCGCAAGGCGCGCCTTTGAGCCCGATCTTCAGCTCTTCTCTTCCAATGACTGCCAGTTCTTGCACATATCGTCGCTCCAACTAGCAGGAAGGCGTCCTACATGCACCACGTTTGCGGTTTGACATATTATGTATTCTGTGCCCTATTGTATTAGATTAGTATTGGATTTCAATATACATTGAGAAAAAAACGATTGCAAATATAGCATGAAAAAATAGGTTCCAGAAACCTTAAATTTCTTATTCCCAGTGACCGTTAACCTCTGCTCATCTTAAGAAGTGTGCGACCTCCTGACCGTTATGCAATTTATATCCCAACACAATCGAACCTATTGACCCGTAGCCCAAACATCTTTTCCCATCGCTAAGGATTCCAATTTCAAATAATTTCCAACATAAATCAACGCTTCGAACATAAGAGTTCGACATTTGAAAATGTGTCAAAATCGACGGTTTTATATTCCACCGGACAATGCCGACCGAATACGGTTACGATTTTATTTTATTTCGCCAAAAATGTAACAATGTACAAGTACAATTGTTATCAAGGAAAAAGGGTACATTTGTGTAATCTTCTTAATGGCGTGTGTGAAGAGATTATAAATTAAGTTTCTGCAACAAATAGAAATGACCCCTGGTTATTGTCGGGGTGTCAATATGTGTGACCGTGGGTATTGTGCGTGACCCCTACGGCTTAGCAGCAATTTGCGACCGCTTCGGTTCGCAGCTTGAGCGCCTTCGATCCTATGTGCGTTCGAATTTTAAACATTTTTGGATGTCAATTAATATTGTTAAATTCTGGAATATTATTTCTACTTTAAAAATGTTTTATTTTGTTTATGTACCGCAAGTCATAGGTTAACTTAAGGTGCTTGATATTTTTGTTCTGTGGGTGAGTATCTAAAACCTCGTTGAAAGAAATTGCTCCTAAAAGAGTAAGTTATTTTATTCGATTGTTTTTTTTTGTAAATTTATGTTATTTTTGAACCCAAGTGAAAGAGTTTATACTATATTTTTTATTTAAAATGGTGGATTTCTAGTGAAATCCATAGAAGGCCTTATTCCTTTCCGTGCACGGTTGTCTGGAACAGATCGCTCTGAGCGACAAGACGCCCATTATGACACTTTAATATTAATTTTGTTTTCTAGTTATACGTTTTTTTATTTGTGTGAATAAAGATTTATCTATCTACCTGTACTTATTAAGTCGATTTGTTGATCAAAAGAATTATTATGACTATTAGTGCGTTTAATTATCGTGTGAACATAGCTAGATATTTGTAATAGATATAGTAGGTAGGCTATAGGTTAAGTAAAGAACCTAAATAGTAGGTGTGTATTATTATTATATGTTTCACTTTCCCTATATTTTATTAAAACCCATTTAAAACCGACACTATAAAACGCATCCGACAATCGTTCAAAATGGCCTCGATCCATTGTCAAGCTTGACCCCTCGCCAGAAATAATGGCAAAAGGGCAGATAAATTAAAAATGGCTCAAAAATACCCCTTGAAATTTCTTGATTTACAGTATGACCATTTTAAGTTGACCCCACCATACGCTACAGTTCTCGTACAAAAAGAACATACTATTATTATTCTGTAACCTTTAAGTACAATTTCTTTTAGGGTTGAAAATCCACAGGGTCAGATTAAAATAGTTGTACCCTATTGTTGGATTTTATGTGCCAGAACGGTTCACATAATTTTGAAAGGCGGGCGATGTGTCAATGATATATTGAGATTGCGACCGTTGCATTAAGTGTCTACACAGCAATGTTTCTCCATGAGCGCAAGCAGAGGTAGATTTCTTTTATTAATTGTATTGTAATAATGAGAGTAGAGCAACAAGAGATCGAGACTTTTATTCCACCACCGTTGTTCCCCACTTTTTAGGCCTGTATGTGTGTATGTCGAATGAAGTAGTGCCGACTTTTGTATTAGAGATTATCAGGTGGTGCAGGGTCGAGCATAGAACCTGGTGTCGTTGGATTGCAAATGACACATATGACCACTCGACCACTATCGCGGATTTAGATTAAGATACATAGGATAAGGACGGCTCCTTAAATAAATATAAAAACAATATTGTTAAAAGCGCAACTATATGTATAGAGCTGCCGAGATTTTCCAAGTGGTTGTATTTTAAAATACCAGTCGTAGGTAGAGGTACTCCTAGTCATATACATTTACTGATCGCCACTTTAACATAATCAGAATAATCAACTTATGAATAATGATTATTACAGGTCGATGGAAATATTAGATTTTAACACAAAAACAACTATAAGTAAAATAAGTTCAATATATTTATTTCAAATAACAATAAAATATTCATATTCATGTTTATTTCTCTGATTCCACATGTATAATTAGGTCTTAAATATAAACTTAGTATCTTAAGGTGCAAAGTTTCGCTCAGCGCGCCAAATACGTTTTTTTGACAATTACAGCTCTATTACTTATAGTGGGTTCATGAAAACTTATTTTTCTGCAATTAATGATGAATCAAGAAATTACACCAAATAAAAAACACGGCGAAAGCTAGTATAAATACATTTGTCAAACAAAAAAATAAGATTAACAACAACTTATTGACATGTGTAGCTAAACCAATATTATCTAGGTGATAATTTTAACCGTAATTT
Source organism: Alsophila aescularia (assembly GCA_946251855.1). NCBI lineage: Eukaryota > Metazoa > Arthropoda > Insecta > Lepidoptera > Geometridae > Alsophila > Alsophila aescularia. Next base: position 32,729,723 of record OX276379.1, on the reverse strand, counting down.
CTTGATACAATCTATTTATTGCCGCAAAAATAGTTTTGATGAACCCACGATAGAGCTGTAATTGACAAAAAACCCAAGAAAAAATGAATTTGACGCGCTGAGCGAAATGTTGCACCTTAACAATGTACCCTGGTGGAAACTACAGAGTATATGAGTGAGGGAAGAATATTTGTGAATAAATATTTGTTTTTGAATATTTGTGTTATCAATTATTAGCAAATTTATAATATAAACTGGAATAAACAAATATATCAGAGTAATTAAAGTAGATAGTCAAATAGGCATCTAATGGCAGCGTCCGTAGCGTGTAGAGTAATGCCCAAAAAAATGGGTGTTCAAAGTGGAATACTTCCTATATTAAGACATCATCGTCACTTTTACGCTTAATTCAAGATTTACTGATGAAACTTAGATCGTCACTTTCCATCAGACGAGAAAAAAAAACGATTCCATTCTGTAACTTGCGAAAAGGCAAACCGAAAAAACACAAATAAATGGGATTTTTGTGAAAAAAATATATGTTAAGTTACAGGTAAGTTACAATTAAATCTTGTGCTGACACTAAACATATATAAGATCGATGTATTTTTTTTATATTTTAACCATAATTCATTCATAAAACACGTCAAAATTATTGTAAATAAAAATAAACCCTATTTTATAGGCGTTAGAGTTAAATTAAACGCAACATGAAGGAGCAATTTGGTTTCGCATTTCAAAGAACTTCATTGAAATGTTTTTTATATCTCGTCTTTTGTGCTTTTTAGAGGAACGAAACTATTAGGAATGTCCATTTTGTACATTTTATAGTCAATAAGTACTGCTTTAGGTAGTAAATGTCATAGTTGATAGATTGTTGAAGTCACACCTGCAGATCTTAGTGCAAAAATACTTAAATAACAATGTTGTCAATTCTGGGTGCACCAAATAAACCTAAAACTAAATTTGACAGCTCTAAAATTATTGCTGTCATTTTCAAACCTTTTGGAAACGAAACGGACAGCAAAAATTTTAGAGTTGTGTTTTTGTAATGTCTCGTAAATCTAATTTGTCTAATTTGTAATTGTTTTAATATAGGTATAAACAGTGACACACAACACAATATTAAAATACATTTTCAAAACACTATGACTACGCCAGCCGGCGGACACATCTGTCGCATGTTGGACAATCTCTGGGTAAAAACCAGAACAATGTGGATGCCACAGAATATCAGAAGACGTCACGGCAGGCCCAGGAGGAGATGGTGGGACGAGCTTGACTCCTACTGTCACAATCGGACCACAAAAGCTCTCAGCCTTGAGGAATGGAAGGAGGGAAGGGAGGAATTTGCCCTGCAGTGGGACGAATTTGGATGTAAATAAATAAATAATATGCTCATGCATTGAATTATCATGTTGTGATCCTTCTTGTTCGGTTAATCGTTCGTCAATGAAGGAACAACACGGATATTGTTCGTGTTGACTCTCGAGTCCGGCGCTGACGCGATTACGCGTATTTAAATGTTGTAAACAATTAGGCTCTTATACAACGTCGCGGATAGATTAGGTAATAAAGGATCATGAACACAGAAAAATATATTGATTATCTCAGATTATATCAGTCCTGCAGCTGAGATGGACTCTGACCTTTTCTCCAGGTCTCGGTGATGACGACTCTTAATGACGAGTCATTTTAGAGAATATAATATCCTGAATTTACCACGTAAGTATTTGGGTGGATTCTTGCAACTCAAATTTCGGGCACTTCCGGCAGAATCTTTCAGGGTAGCTCACAACTCGATACCAATGCAAACAAAAAATAATGGTTTTTGATTAGCTTTTTAATCTACATTTGATGTTTGTTAGATAGTGCTCCTAATATCCTAGGGAATACTACATGGAAAAGCAAAACAAAACTAAGTAATAATTCTAAATGGCAATGATGTCATTTCTCGGCGTCCCTTAAGATCTCACTGTGTCGGTAGAACGACATAAGTTATGTAAATAAGCATTTACATAATTCGAATAATTATGTTTAGAATAATTTAACATCGCCAAGGACGGTGTTTCGTAACATCGCAACAGTCAAAATTGTAAAAACTCAATTATTCACCACTGACATCTGACCTCAGTTCGCGAACTTTTTTGTTTTAAACTAAAATCTTATTATAAAAGTCTCACTGTTTTAATTTTCAGGGTTCCGCATGGAGAACGATAAAATAAATAATATTAAAAAAAACACCCAAGTGCGTGTCTGACAAGCAAAGACTAAGGGTTCCGTATCCAGCCAGGATCCTAACCTATACCCAATTGTGAAAACTGCTCTGCAATTGGTCCAGTAATTTTTACGTGATACGCTAACAAATCAAGTCTCTCACTACGGAATTTGCTTGGTATTCTTTACATGGTCAGCTAAGTAAGGTTAGGAGTAACCTAAACTAAAAACCTCTCTCTCTCTCTCTCTCTCTCTCTCTCTCTCTCTCTCTCTCTCTCTTCTCCACCTCTAACTATATTTAAGAGTTAGAGGTGGAGACAAGGGGGAACTCGACATATCACGACTAACAAGGTCGAGATCTTGCTGCGATGTGCCGGCGGATCGACATGATATAAGTGTATGCGTACAAACGGATTTAATATCTTGGGTGCTTCACTCTTGATTTGGCGATGTTGAATCCGTATTTTTTTAAACATTCTTGGCTTTCCTTCATTCGCACTTCACGTAAAAACTACAATAACAATAATGTTTGCAATGCAGTTTTCAATGTTGGTCTTTGTTGTTGACACAGATAGGGAATCTTAAAAAATAATAAATATTTTATTACATTTTTTAAGCAACGGACGTAAAACCAATAAACGAAAATAAAGTACACGGAACCCACTGTTTTTTTTTTGCCGTTCGCTGGATCGTTTTATTAGAATGTTGTGTTGTCGCAGATTTCCGCATTGTACAGACAGTGCAAAAACGTTTAGAAATACAAACACATACCAATTAGAATTTAATTTATATATTTATAAAACAACCTTTTTTTAAACGACAGGCGATTTAATATTATCCATACTAATATATAAAAGTGAAACGTTGTCTGTTTGTTTGTTTGTTTGGGGAGTTTTAACGCCAAAACGGCTGACTCAATTTTGATGAAACTTTGTAAATAGGTACTGTAAAATATATAGAGACCAAAATAGGATACTTTTTATTCCGGAAAATGGTAAGTTTCCACGAGAAAACTGTAAAATATCAATTACTCGCAGTAGGGAGCGGTTGCCACGGAAACGATGTAATAACAAGTCTGTCAAAAACCATCAAGAGCGTTGGTGCTATACGTTTGCATTGGTTTTTAATATCCTAGAAGATCATAGGATGCTTTTTTTCGCTATAAACAGTAGTCCGCGCGGACGAAGTCGCGGGCGAAAGTTAGTTTTTAATATAATTTGTATTTTCATATTTATATAATACCTAATTAATATTTTTCTAAACATTCAAGGTTTCCTCTAATCTACAGACAAACCCAACATAAGATATCGCTGTCTGCAGTTATAACTTATCAAAATATAAAAGACCTAAATACTAATGTCTGATAAATATTTATGTTGCATATAAGTAATATCACGTACATTATCTAACCTAATCATTATTAGGTATTCTGTGCCTAATGGCCAAAGATTGCAGCGATTGAACCAAGGAAGTTCTATGTACTTACGTTGTACATAAGTACATAGAACTTCCTTGCATTGAACAAAAAATAATATTCTCCATTCAAAGTTAATGTAGCCTGAAAAAAACAAGTGAAAGGCATAGTAGCAGGATAGACAAGCAGTAAATGTAGATTAAAAACTCATTTTAAATGCATTGTCATCGAGTTGTGAGCTACCCTGAAAGTTACAGCCGAATAGCAAAACGGGACGTGCTCGAAATTTGAGGTGCAAGATTCCACCCGGAACGACAGACAGACAGACAGACAAACAAACAAGAAATGTAGTCTCATTAACTTAATTTGTTCGAGCTGTCTCAAATCCGCCAAATAAACATAAAAGAGTAGGTAACAAAAGATTTGATCGAGATACGGGCAGTGTACGCAGCTTGAATAAAACATGGCACAGCGGGTCCATTGGACGGGGGAGGGGAGCCAACCCTTTCCCCTTTAATAAATGTGCTCACCCCAAAAGGTTTTTTGCGACAGTTGCGAAGGGGTGGCGATCGATTTTTTTTGGAGAAAGTTCGGGAAAGTCAATAGAGCTACAGATTTTAGATGACGGTTGAATAAATAAAGTTCAGCTTGGATGTTGAATGTCTCTGAACAGTTTTTATAGTCCATAGAGATTTAATACATAGAGATAACTTACACGGAAAAAATATCAAAAAATGTGTTATAATTTAGAAATGGTCTGTGCGATATTATAATAAAATGCTTTTCTTGAATAAAAATATACCTACCCTGTTCTATAGGTATTTACAGCCTTTATTTGTATGCAAATATATTCGGATCACTTTCCTACTTCAAGCAGTTAAACTTTAACTGGTTTTAAATCGGTTATTGTTTTTTTACAAATTAAAAGCCGTTAAATTAAATTTCTAAATTAGTATAGTCTTCAGCAATCCAAGACTGTTTACCTTAAAGAGGTTGAAGCCTCAAATCAACCCCTGTTTACGTGCCTGCCTTCTATCCCTATATATATGTATAACCCAACCCTTGCACAGATAGTTATGTATTTTTTAATCCGTCAGGCAATCACAGTGATTGTGCCAAAGGGGTGTGCACAATAGACACCATGTGAATTGAACCCTTCACTGACAGCTCCTTATTACTCTATCGTGTGAGTGGGAATTTTACGGAGTTATTGAATAATCCTCAGTTGTATGTGTGTTGGAGAGCGACGAGAGCATTTTAATAAAAAACTAGAATACATAGAAAATTGAAGCGTGTAGCTTCAATCAAATTTGTTAAAGTTAATGAGACCAAAGTTTCAGCTTTCTGGTCCTTCTGTAGCCGTACATTTTTAGTACCTCTGTATTTTATACAAACAAGAACTGCAACAACTGCACAATCTGATTCCGCCATCACATCACCTTTCTATCACCGTACGACTAGGCGATCGGTAAAGGGCTACCCTTTTTTGGTAGAAATACCTCGCACAAGAACAAAGCGGTACGCTTCTTTATTTATTACTAGCTGTGCCCGCGGCTTTGCCCGCGTGGTCATTTCATTCAAAAGTAGCCCACACGTTTTATTCCAGGACCAAAAGCCAAACCACCACCAGACCAGTTGTAGGTTTGGTCCAGGTCCAGAGGACCAGTCGGACCATTCGTTTGGATAGATTCCATTATATATATTGTTTTCAAACAAAACTTGACGGTTTACTTCAGGAAATTACATAAGCCTTAAAAAAATCAAAGAAAATGTAAAAAAAGGCACAAAATGTGTAAATGCTTATAAATATTGAGGCAAAACATTCATAGCAGCGCGTGGATTCGATCCATGTGCCTCTGGGTTGCAAGGCGGACACCGCTTCTACTGTGCCACTCTGACTTGTACATAGCATAGGAGCCGAATTCACGGTACCGTTTTATAAACGGATGTGCAATTATTATTCCTTTCAAATTGACATAACTTTAGACTCATATCCCGCAGGAATCTCGTATTTATTCGTGATTAAAAGTATCATTCATTTTAACACATACTATAAACTTTGACTGTGCCAAGTTACTTGAAAATCCGTACGGTAGTTTCAGCGTGATATGTGTTTTTTTAAATAACTTTCATCCCCTATCCTGCGGGAACCATTGTTTTTTTCGGGATAAAAAGTATTCTAAATGTTAATCCATAACATAAGCTATGATTGTGCCAAATTGCATCAAAATCCGTCGAGTAGTTTCTGCGTGATGCGTGTTCAAAGAGACAGACAGACAGACAGACAGACAGACAGACAGACAGACAGACAGACAGACAAAAAATAAAAAAAAAACCTTTTTGCACTCCATATCGATTTTGAAGTTCATCACAATTAAAATTTTCAAAAAATATTTAATGTACAGATTTAGCCCAGTTACAGTTTTATTATTGTATAGATAAGAACTGCAAAGGAGTGAAATGCCCTGCCCTCGTCAGTGTTTCCGGTAAAATATAACCCTGGTGTGTTCAAGTCAAGAGTGAATAGGTATCTACTAGGCAAGCGTGCTACATCTTCGACCACATCATCGCTTTTCATCAGGCGAGATCGTGGTCAAAATAGTTCTTTAACAATCTCATGCACATTGAAATTAAAAAAAAACGCATCAGAATTGCACGAGCAAAGCGGCAACGTTCAAACTCGATATCAAACGCATAACACCCTTTTTTTTCAGTCGGGGTAAAAAGTTTGTGCTCAAATAAGTGAAACTTATTTATCTCTCGTGTGTAAGAATGCAAGTTACTACTTCTAGCTTTCCGTCAGAAAATCTGACACTAAGGGCCTATTTCACGACCTTCAAGTAATGTTTCAAGTAGGCTAATCGTCAGTTAAACTCACCAGTAACTATAAGTATGAATTTCACCATAAATAAACATAAATATTGAAGAAGTTATGTGTCACCCGCGCCCTGTTATACACCGTGACATTGAATTCGATATATTTCTTAAATGTATGTAATGCAACTGAATGTATCTATAGCACTAAATATGAAAGTAAATAACGAATAAAACATAAAACTAGGCATTATTAAATTAGTCAACATCGAAACTTGTTATCCCTGCGACATCGCGGGAGTGGGGTGGCAGATATGGGTAGGTATAGGCTATTATTTATTCTGGTGTATAGGTAGGTACAAACTTGTCATCGCGCGCCTGGCGGAGAACCTGCGGCCGTGTAGCGTGTTTAGTGAAATTGACCTAAGTAATTACTTTATGGTCAGTTTTTTTTAAATTGAATGCTATAGAACGTTCCTAAATAATGGACTAAATACATGCATTTAAGAAAAATTTCGAATTCTGTGTCACGGTGTATAGTCTGATAAAATCTATCAGTATTAATCATATTTACATATACATCTACTGTAATCTACTTCTATATAGCTTCCAGACAAGCACTATGAAGGCCTATACTGTACGTACCTAACTGTTTGAGGCCGCTAATGCACGTCCTGAAACAGTTCAGTTTGAACTAAACTGAATTAACTTTAACTTTTTTTAATTTAACTGCTCTATTTTATTCACGAAAAAGTGGTAACACAGACAATGTTAGTTTACTTCGTTCTTAGAGAAATGAAAGACTTCGTCTTGATAAAAAATCGACTTTATTAATAGTACTAATAGATAATAGCGTACGATTTAGGTATAATTATATTCAGAAAAAGGTTTTCATAAAGTTATGGAAGTAGGTACATTATTTTGCTTAAGTATCATGATTATTTCAATATAGCAGAAAAAATACAGCGCCTCCAAAGAATAAGCACCAAGCGAAAGCGAAAGGCAATATAAGCGACTATTTCGCCGACTAACGACTATTTTGCAGCGTAAACAATCGTATCAGAAAGGCATATCGTAAGATTTATGACGCGATATGACTTCAGTTTTCCTTTCTGAGCGAGGAAACTTGCCGCTCATAATTTTAGATTCCCTCTGGCAGGGGTTGCCATGTTGTATTTTTTTCTGAGCCAGGGTTTATGTGCTGCATTATTTGCCGTGAGAGAGATAATGACAGATTCTAGGATTGGCCATAATCAACCAAGCTGGCCTCCTTTCTTTTTGTAATAAAGCTCAGTAGACGACGCCAACGCATCTCTGCAACTTTGACTGTAACTCGCATTTGCAAAAGGTGTGGTCGAGCTGACCGCTCTCGTGGTCTGTATAAATCAAGGAAGTTCTATGTACTTACATACAACTGGAATGATATCTCTCATACAAAAGTGGTCTCACCTCAATTTATCCTTCTAGGGTCTCACCGTAATCGTAATTTAAAAAGAAAATGCCAGAAAAGGAAGTTTACGTTGGTTCGGAAGTCTCTTTCTCTCTCGTACAAAGCTTCAGATTTTCGTACTAACTATGAAATAAACTTGCGAAATATTCATCGTAAAGATATCTGTACAAATGAGGTCACCTACTTAGTATATCTCTTTGAACTGTCCACGAACACTGATAGGAAAGAGTTTATATCCTATTTTTTAAGCGACTTCAGAAAAGGGGACGGTATGTATGTTTTTTTTTAACGTTTGTCGGTCGATATCTCCGTCAATGGCGGACCGATTTTGAAAATTATTTTTTTGTCTGATAGTGTATGTAGTGTACTCTCTAGGTGGTTCCATATAAATTGTATCAAAATTGATTCAGTAGTTTTATTAGAAAATCTATTTGTTTTATAGTTTCTGTTCTCTAATATCTTGGGATTTCTGAACCGAATTACACGATTGCTTTTACTTGAGTAAGAAGACCTCTAGTGTGGTACTCGTACTGTATAAATTTCATCAAAATTGATTTAATAGCTATAAACAAGCTTTATTAATTCACTGTGTTATTATGTTTAGGTCTGGATTGCAAGTCAATTTTGAACAATTTAAGGACGTCCTAAGATGCTGAAGTTTTGCACATGGGTGTAGTTCTGATGACCATTAAAAAAGTACAGTAGTAGTAATAGTAGTAGTCAAAGGAACTACACAATCGGATGATGGAATCCCTTCGAGTTTTGGCTCCTTTGGTTTGTCATGATGAGTTCTCTGATTTTATGTGGTACCCAGGTCTGATGATGCAGTCGGAAGGTAGTCATAGGAACTCAACAATCAAATAATGTAACCACTTCAAGTTTGGTTTCATTGGGTTTGTCTTTATAAGTTATCTGGTCTAATGAGTATCGAGGGTCTGATGATGGAGATGGAGTCACAGGAACCCTAATGGGTTCCTATGACTCCAACCATCCAACACTCCAACCTCCAACCATCAAATGATGAAACCCCTTCGATTTTAGGCTTAATTTATTGGTCTCGATGAGTTCTCAGGTCTTAAGTGGTACTGGTGGTGTCTCGTAAAAGATTGCTTTAAAAAAGGACACATAATAACATCATTACAGCATTTACATCTTATAAATCCATTTGTATTGGGTTTATGTTTCCCTATATCTACGATATGTGTAACCATTTTTTTAAAGAATTCAATTTCATTCCAGTGAAATCATAGATAATTTTCGTGAAATTCAGTTCAGTTGTTATATATGTGGGTTTATTCATCCTTGGTTTTAATTTACCAACGCTTTGAGTCTGAAGTGAGTGACTATCTACTATTTTTTTGGCATATATTCTTTCCGATGTTTAGGCCACTCAAAATCAAAAAATAAACGACTTCATAATGAAAATGTTATTCTGTAAGTAACCACTAAAAAGAATAAAATAATTCAATTGGGCCAGAACAGTATCACTTTTTCAAAATTACCAACGTAATAATAATGCAAAAATACAAAATAAGGTAAGAAAGAGTTTTTTGAAGTGCCAAACCCAGGCATCATTTAAATCTAATATCTTTAGGAAATTAATACATACCTATCTACTTACGAAATAATATGCAGTTGTCTATGACGCACCCTCATACAAAACACGAAACGCAGAAGAGACAAAACAAGAGACTCACAAGAGCAGATTATAACTTTCACAAACCGATTGACACGAATACAGCAATCTAGCAAATATAATGTTTTTGCAGATAATTACTTTAAAAGCTTATTATTTTATATAGCACGTCAAGTCTTTTAAGACATTATCTTTTTGAATATGCTCAACCATATGTAATTATGGCTCGGCTTGGCACCGCCTTCAAAAAACTCTTTCGTATCTTATGTTGTATTTTTGCGCTATTATTACGTTGGTAATTTTGAAAAAGTGATACTGTTCTGTCTCAATTGTAATTATTTTATTCTTTTTAGTGGTTGTTTACAAAATAACATTTTTATTATGAAGTCGTTTTTTTTTGGAAAAATATTTTTTTCATTCAGTCGAAACATACAGCTACTTAACTTTCTGCCCTAGAAACGTTAACGCTAAGGTCTACCTAAAGGTTCTATCGTCTCGCGTTTATAGATCTATAACTATAAGCTCCAGAGATCTAACTTTGATGTTATTTTTTAGCTTAGCTCTATGGTGTACTATTGTATGATTTTTGACAAAAGACAGAGGGGGAGGGGCAAGAGGACGCATAGAGAAAAATCAAAGTTTCTGTGATCTATTATTCGTTATAATAAGCAATTTAGGTAGGGTACCATATTTGTTGTGGACGCCGAGCCTGCCCGCGACAGCATGAACGCAGACAACATGCAAAATAGGCCACGCCCCTTTTAACTGCGCCGTGTGTACCGCATTAGTTTTAAGACCGTATAACTGTATATATAGCGATAAGTTATTTGAAATAAATGTAGTTGAACTGAAGTAGTCAAAGTGATTGGATCCGACCATTCAATCAACGGAACTTGAACAAGCAACAGTGTTTAATTGAACTACAGTCCACATCGAACCAGGAACCTGAACTACTAGGAGCTACGAACCGAAGTCTCCAGTACATCGTGTAGACCTTGCGATCCATCGCCTACATCTTGGTCCTAACGATCCGGATAGAAGAACCAGCGACTACATTTTGGTCCATCGGAGCCGGATAGAAGAAGAACTTAAGCGACCAACAGCTTATCCAGTGAACGTCTGCCGCCCATCGAACATGGTGGTCACGAGGAGCCAAAGCGACCTGGCAGAGCTGGAAGAGCGGAAGCGGTTGGACGAAGAGCGCCTTCGAAGGCTATCCCTAGAGCCGCCGGCATCGCCATCTGTGCCGGCCGCTGGCACGGCTGCTGGCACGACCGCCGGCCCGTCCGGCAACATCGAACGAAGCAAGTCACCGGCGCACTCGCAACGAACTGCGAACTCCACCCTAAGGCTGCGGCTGGCGGAGTTAGAGGCGGCCGAGAAACTTGCTGAATTGAAGAGAAAGGAGTTGGAAATGGAAGCGGACCTAGTGAAGAAGCGATTGGCGGCTCAGATCGTGAATATTGAAAAAGATCAGAGCCTTCACGACGAGCCAACCGTGCGGAACAACGACAACCACCAGAAGGTGGACGATTGGTTGCAACGCACAAACCCCTCCACCCTACGGGGGGAGAGCGGGGATGTGCCGCGCCTCAACACCGAGAGGCAACAAGAAGAACCACGACGAGCACGCTTTGAGCGTTCTACAAGATCACCTACCCCGGGTCGATCTGACCGCAGATCCGGGATCGAACAACTCGCCGAGGCCATTGAACGAATGGCCAGACCTCGGGCCCGCTACAACTCCGACCTGCCCGTCTTCACTGGGGCACCAAACGAGTGGCTGCCATTCAAGGCAGCAGTACGGGACTCCACAGCCCTGTACCACATCTCAGCCGCTGAGAACTTACAGCGGCTGAGAAGTTGCCTCAAGGGCGACGCACGTGACGCCGTGGCTGCATTACTGCACACAGCCACTGATCCTGACGTCATCATCAAAACATTGGAACAGAGCTTTGGGAGACCGGAGCTCATCATCGACCGAGCATTAGAAGAGCTAAGAAGGTTCCCGAAGCCAGGGATGACAGCGACCGACCTCAACACGTTCGCTGTCAAACTTCAGAACGTCGTCTGCGTGCTACAGAACATCGACCGGCGGGGGTACCTGTATAACCCGATGCTGGCGCGTGAGGTGCTGGAGAAGCTAAGCCCGCACATCAAAACGCAGTGGTGCCACTACGCCAACGAACACCAGTCACCTTCGGAGCCAGAAATTGTCATGCTATCTCGATTCCTCATGCGAGAAGCAGACATGGCACTGCGTTTTACATACGCACCGGCAGCGACCTCTGCCGCCCGTGAGACGAGACCAGCGGCATTTAAGAAGAAAGGGAACGCCGTGTACACTACCGACGAGGGCGCGGAACAAGAAACAAAGACTGACCTATGCCAGAGCTGCAACCAAGCCCATGCGCTACATCAGTGCCCAACCTACCGGGCACTGACCGTTGATAAGCGCTGGGAGCTGGTCAAAGAGAAAGGCGTTTGCTTCCGATGTGCCGACAAGAAACATCGCCGGTACCAATGCAAGGCGAAGCTGTGCGGCATTAACCAATGCCGCCGCCCGCACCACTCAACACTGCACGAAGACACGCGACATAATACGCGATCAGCTGCGCGACCTAACGAGCCATCTGCTGCGCAACCCAAACATTCACCGAGCCACAACGCAGCGGTCTTGTCGGTAGCACCCACCAATGCTACTGGCCTGAAGACCGTGATGCTTAAGATCTGCCCCGTGGTCGTCACCGGTCCACGGGGGGAGGTCGACACTTACGCGCTGCTGGACGAAGGCGCCACCATCACGCTCATCGACCATGAACTAGCGAAGAAGATCGGCGCAGAAGGCCCTACGCAGCCCCTACATCTGAACGGCGTGAACATGTCGCAGCGAGAGGGAGACAGCCAAACCGTCTCTCTCTCTATAAGGGGAGCTAAGGAGGCGACACGTCACGACATCAAAGCGCGCACGGTGCGCGATCTGAAGCTACACCGGCAGTCCGTCCCAAGCTCGCTTCTTCGACACAATCATCTGCGGGACTTGATGGAGGCAGAGGTGTGCTACGACCTGGCACACCCCCTCATCTTAGTAGGCGCCGACCACTGGGAGCTCATTGTATCCCGTGAGCTTCGTCTTGGCGGGCCAAATGAACCGGCCGCGTCGAGGACCCGACTTGGCTGGGTGATGCATGGAACCGCACCTCGCAGCCTGATCTACGAAAACGAGAGCGTGCTGCACGTATACGCGCCCGACCAGCGTACGAACGAGCACGACCAGCGCCTACACGAGCTTGTGGAGGCGCACTTCCGCATCGACGCGCTCGGCGTCGCTATCCATTCGAGAGTGAGCGACGCAGATCTACGAGCTACGAAGATCTTCGAAGAAACAATAAAGAAAACAGACAGCGGCTACGAAGTGGGCTTGCCTTGGCGGCGAGATGACGTCACCATGCCGTCGAACTACGGCGCGGCTCTACGGCGTCTACAAAGCATCGAACGAAAGATGGACGCCTACCCAGACTTCGCGGACCAATACGCCGCGCAAATAGAAAATCTGTTGGCTAAGAATTATGCGGTGCCATGCGACGGGACTGAACGACGGAGCCCCATCTGCTGGTACCTCCCGCACTTCGCAGTACAGAACCCGAACAAGCCTGGTAAACAACGGCTTGTTTTTGACGCAGCTCACCAATGTCACGGCGTGAGCTTGAACGACCAGCTGCTGGAGGGCCCGGACCTTCTACTATCACTACAAGGAATCGTCTTCAGATTCAGAGAACGGCCGATCGCCGTCACCGCCGACATACAAGAGATGTTTCTACGAGTGAAGATCCGACCTGAAGACCAGCCCGCACAGCAGTTCTTATGGCGAGGCCGGGACCGAACTAACCCGCCTCGCCACTACAAGATGGCGAGCATGATTTTCGGCGCCGCCAGCTCACCGTTTATGGCGCACAGCGTGCGCAACCACAATGCGCGCGCACATGCACAGACTCACCCACGCGCTCTAGTGGCCATCACGAACAGCCACTATATGGATGATCTAGTAGACAGCTACGCCAATGAAGAGGAGGCCCGTAGCACCATACAAGAGCTACGCGAGGTGCACGCGGCCGCTGGCTTCACTCTGCGCAGTTGGAGTGCTAGCAACACGAACGTGCTACGAGACGTACCGCCAGAGCTACGAGCGACTACGCCCACTCAGATGGGAGCAGGGAGCCCTGAGAGCAAGATACTCGGGCTCTGCTGGGACTCCAACAGAGACGAACTGGGGTTCAACACCGCAATGCACCGCGTACCGGCTGAGGTGCGCGCGCAGATCCGCGCACCCACGAAGAGAGAGGCCCTCAGCGCGGTCATGTCCATTTATGACCCGCTTGGTCTCCTCAGTCAGTACACCATTCGAGCGAAGATCATCCTGCAGAGCCTGTGGCGTCTTCACATGCCATGGGACGAGCCGATACCTGCAGAAGAAGCCGAACATTTCGCGGAATGGCTACGCCAGCTGAGATAACTCGCTTGCACCTACGCCGTAGCTACGCGCTAGAGGGACACAAGCGCGTAGACCTGCACATACTATGCGATGCGAGCGAGCAGGCATTCTCTACGGTGGCCTTTTGGAGGGCCATCCACCACGACGGCAGCGTGACCATTGCCTTGGTGGCTGCTAAAGCCAAGGTAGCGCCGCGACGCGCGCAGAGCATACCGCGCCTAGAACTTCAGGCAGCGGTCATCGGCGCGAGGCTCGCGGACGTTATAAAAAAGGAGCATCGCGTGCAAGTAACAAAAACCACCTACTGGACCGACTCTGCGACCGTAGTCCATTGGGTGCACAACGACGCGAAGCGCTACACGCCCTTTGTAGCGCACCGGCTGGGCGAGTTAGCGGAGTTAACTCACCGACGTGAGTGGAGATGGCTGCCTACCGAACATAACGTAGCCGACGACGCGACGAGACTGAGCCGCACGCCCATAGCCGCTAGCGATCGCTGGTTCCAGGGGCCCAGCTTCCTTCGCGAACCCGAAGAAGAATGGCCCACACACCAAGCGTTCACTGACCAACAAGAGGTCCTGCACACGAGCGAGCAGGACGAACATTTAGAGATCCCGCACACGAACGAGCGGGATGAATATAGTGACCGATGGCTGCCTGAACCCACTCGTTTCTCTAAATACGAGACGCTGGTGCGGGCAGCCGCGCGTGTGCTGGCATTCGTCGACATATGCCGGCGCCGTACGACGCGCATGGAAGCAGATCACATTGAACGCGCTGAGAAAGCGCTCATACGACGCGCCCAAGAAGACAACTTCGGGACCGAACTGAGGAGGATCGAGTCTGCTTGCCCCGTCCCTAGAGCAAGCAGACTATTCAAGCTAGACCCGGTGCTCGAAGACGGACTTCTGCGGGTGCGGGGGCGCATCGACGCATCCAGCGCGCCCCTGGAAACCAAGCGACCGGTTATCCTTGACGGCCGTCACCACGTGACAAAGCTCATCGTGCTAAGGGAGCACTGCGCCGCCGGTCACGCTAACAGAGAGCGCGTGACGAACGACCTACGGCAGCGGTACTGGGTCATTCACCTGCGACCTACCGTACGCGCCGTAGAAAGTAAATGCGCCCTCTGCCGAGTACGACCGCGGCCGCCCGCCACGGGGGACCTGCCACGCGCCCGCCTTGACCCATTTCACCGTCCGTTCACTAACTGCGGGGTGGACTACTTCGGGCCAATGCAGGTCAAGGTGGGGCGCCGCCGAGAAAAGAGATGGGGTGCCCTATTCACCTGTCTCACGACGCGCGCCGTGCACCTAGAGCTCGTAGCTTCGTTGTCCACTGACTCAGCTCTGATGGCGCTGCGACGGATGGCTGCACGTCGAGGCTGGCCACGTCTTATGGTCTCGGACAACGGAACGGCCTTCCGGGGATCCGACGTGGCGCTGAAGAAGGCATACGCAGAATGGGCACCCGCCCTAAGTGACGAAGGGCTATTACACCGGATGAAGTGGCATTTCATCCCACCAGGCGCGCCCAACCAGGGTGGAGCGTGGGAGCGCTTAGTACGCTCCGTGAAGACCGCTCTGCACACGACGCTAAGAGAAAAGGCACCTTCCGAAGAGGTTCTGCAGACCCTCCTGATCGAAGCCGAGCACTCTATCAATGCTCGCCCCCTCACCTACGTCAGCGTGAGTGCACTCGACCCAGAAGCACTCACACCGAACCATTTCCTGCTGGGATCATCGATCGGCCTACCTACCACAGGCCCCTGCGATGAAGCTGACCGACGAACTTGGCGAGCAAGCCAAGCGCTCGCTGACCATTTCTGGAAGCGCTGGCTGCGGGAATACCTCCCCACGCTTGTACCACGGGGGGAGCCAGCTAACCTCCGACGACAACTGCAAGCCGGCGACATCGTGGTTGTGGTCGACCACACGCTGCCCCGGAACGTCTGGCCAATCGGGATTGTTGAGCGCACCTATCCCGGTCCAGATGGCTGCGTTCGAGTCGCCGACGTAAGAACTAAGAGCGGTACCTTCCGACGCCCTACCAGCAAACTCGCCGTCCTGCTAAGGGAAGAAGAGGCTACGCGAGCTGCGCCGGGGGGAGAGATGTTGTGGACGCCGAGCCTGCCCGCGACAGCATGAACGCAGACAACATGCAAAATAGGCCACGCCCCTTTTAACTGCGCCGTGTGTACCGCATTAGTTTTAAGACCGTATAACTGTATATATAGCGATAAGTTATTTGAAATAAATGTAGTTGAACTGAAGTAGTCAAAGTGATTGGATCCGACCATTCAATCAACGGAACTTGAACAAGCAACAGTGTTTAATTGAACTACAGTCCACATCGAACCAGGAACCTGAACTACTAGGAGCTACGAACCGAAGTCTCCAGTACATCGTGTAGACCTTGCGATCCATCGCCTACAATATTGATTCAGGTATTGTTGTAAAGATCTCGCTGAGAGAATACGATTCAATATAAAAAAGGACAAAAGTTCTACTTTACACTAAGTAAATTAAAAAAACGAGGTGGAAGAAAAGTATAATTACAAAAGTGTCTGCAACACCTGGAAAGTCTGTACTAAAATAAAGATTCGACACATTTTTGGAAAGAAGTAGTTTTGGAGCTCAGAACGGTACCCTATACTTTAGCACAGAGCAAAAGAGAGGGTTCCAGAACCGGGTCAAATTGTACGTGCCGTAGACACGAAACGTTTCACGAAAGACAAACAGCCATGCGCCCTGACACAGCCCCACCCAATTTTATAAATGTAGTTGGCGAGAAAATTAAACACTCAACACAAATGCTTGCCATCATAGCTAGATAAATAAGAATTATTTTTTATTAATTATTACCTATAGACAGGTTACAAAAAGCTAAGTTGATATAATATGGTACATACATATTGCTTGATGAAGAATTCCGTGTTTTCAACCGAAAATTCATGATGAGATTTTATTAATCGACTTCACAAAAGGAGACGGTTATATGATCGGCTGTATGAGTTTTTTTTTATGTATGTCTTTCGATTTCTCCGTCAATTGCGGACCGATTTAAGAAAATATTTTTTTGTTTGAAAGTCAAGTTCCAAGTGGTCCTATATAAATTGTATCAAAATTGCTTCAGCAATTTTTCGAGAATTAATAGTTTTGTTGAGTAATTCCATACGATTTTATGTTTCTATTGCCTTTATTTTGTGTTTATCTCTAAGATTTCTAAACCAGAATTAGATTCGATTTAGATGGTTGTTTTTTTATTCAAAAGAGTAAACTTTCCGTGTAGTCCCATATAAACTTCATCAAAATTGGTTCATTTGATTTTGAAAACTAACTATATTCATATTAAATATAAATAAAACGGCTAAAAACTTAGCCGTTTTATTTATATTTAAAATTGGTTTTTTAGTTTTATTAGACAATCAATTTGTTTTATAGTTTATTTTCTCTAATATCTATGGATTTCTGAAACGAATTAGATGATTGTTTTTATTTGAGTAAGAAGACCTCTAGTGTGGTACTGTACACATTTCATCAAAATTAGTTTAGTAGCTTTAAACAAGCTTTAATTTAATTCACTGTGTTATAATGTTTAGGACTGGATTGCAAGTCAATTTTGAAAAATTTAAGGACGTCCAAAGATGCTGAAGTTTTGCACATGGGTGCAGTTCTGATGACAATTAAAAACTACAGCAGTAGACGTAGTAGTAGTAGTAGTAGTAGTAGTAGTAGTAGTAGTAGTAGTAGTCAAAGGAACAACACAATCGGATGATGGAATCCCTTCGAGTTTGGGCTCATTTGGTTTGTCTTGATGAGATCATATTTGGTTTTATGTGGTATGAAGGGTCTGATGATGGAGCCGGAAGGTAGTCACATGAACTCGACAACAAAATGATGGAATCCCTTCGAGTTTGGGCTCATTTGGTTTGCCTTGGTGAGTTCTCTGGTTTGATGTGGTATCCAGGGTCTGATGATGGAGCTAGAAGGATTTCACAGGAAATCAACAACAAAATGATAGAACCCCCTTCGTGTTTGGGCTCATTTGGTTTGTCTTGATGAATTCTATGGTGTTATGTGGTAATGTCAATTGTCTATGGCTTCAGCACAACTTCCTTCTCTTTTTTTATTTATAAATCGTTTTAAAAATACCCCGCTTTTCTCTACGCCGCTTTTACTTTGATGAGATCGTTCCAGTTGTACGTAAGACATAGAACTTGGTATAAATATCAACGAAAGTCCCATTCGCAGATCACATAACGCTAAAATAATGATAATTTGTGTATGTAATCAACTTTTCCTTTATAAAAGTTGATTACTTTAAAAAAATTAATAGTCAATAAATGAAATAATAAGATCCCCGTTTCTTGGTGCTGTCTGCTCTACGCACGTATTTCCAAAACACACTGCCGCGCGTAAGGTGTTTTGTTCTAAGGTGTTTCCTATTCTATGCGTGATTGAACTCTGGATCATGAAATAGAAACCTTTTCAAAGTCAGTTGTTTTTTTTTTGATTTGGTGGAATGTTTTTGTCTCTTAACTCACGAGACGTACATTTTATGACTTGTATAGGCGTTTAAAAGAGCTGTATTACGTGGTATTCGCATGTCCTGAGAACGGCTGATTTCTTTTTCAAATTGTTCGTCATTTGGCCGAAAAATTGAACACTTCTGGAAAAAATATTTGCAGGTAGGGATTTTGGTGGGCTTGGGAAGGGAGGAAGGGCGGATGGCAAAATTTGCACGTGGGTAAATCCGCGGGCACAGCTAGTCCACAATAAAAATACTTTGACAAAATTAACTAAACTGGCCTTCTTTTTCGCTGGCCTCAGTCTCAGTAAACGCTGATGCGTCTAGGTCTAGTGCAGCTTTGTCTACATCTCAGCACAAGCTGTGGTTGGGCTTGTCGCTCTCGTATTGGTTGTAGACATTTACTTATTTAGGTACTCATGAATTTGCTCAAGGCTATCTCTATTTTTCTGTGGTACTTCTGACTCGACTGTAACATATTATTGCATCTTTAATACCATTATTTTCCATTCTAGGTGTCAAAGTCTAGAAGTATATAAAGTCTACTATACCTAGATCTCACAAGTACATCTAAGTAACGTACTTACTATTTAAATGAAAAGTAGACACTCTCATAAAAATGCTCTCCTACACTGTGACACTTTTACAAAATCTCACATTTGTACTAACTTTCCAAAAAGCGATGGCGACTCTACCACCGTTTTTCCACGGAGTGGGTGAAGGGAGGCGGCGCGCGTGGGGGTGGTGGGGGGTAAAATCCATACTTATAATATTTGCAGCCTCCACTCTGCACTCACACACGCGCGCCGCGATTTAGCACTCCTTGGAGAGTTTCGGACGATATACAGGCTGCCCTTGGATTACATTGAAACAAAATTAATGATTGAAGTGAAACTAATGTCTTCACCTGAAGAGGGCGACTTTACAAACTAAAGTTTCACCGAAACGGACTGGTTTATTGCCAATAATTGCCGCAATAGTAAGCCGGTTATGCAGACTGTACCTAAAAATTGTTGCTCTATATTGCAGTAACTTTTTATATAGCCTTTTTTACGAAGATCTTTATGGGGCAGGCGGACGATAAATTGTCCATACATACACGTAATGAATTGGATGATTTGAAAATAATTTGTATAGCATATTTCCACCATTTATGATATTATTCGGATTCGTATTTATCTACGTTGCCAACTGTTTTAAAAGTTAAAAGCTTGTATTTAAATTGCAATGTTTGTAAGTATGTACTGTACTCGTATGTAAACAATGTTTTTTAGGTCAATTCTTGCATGCTGAATTAGAACCATTTCCTCTTATCCTACTAACTCTTCAACAGTCAACAGCACGGTCACGAAATTTTGTTTACATATTTTATTATGATAGCCGATTTAAAGTTATACAATGACATTGTTGCTGCACTCAGATTTGGGTCCTAACTAGGGAACTCCTCAACGGTTAACAGCACAGACACGAAATTTTGTGTACGAATTTGATTATGATAGCTGGTTTTAATTTTAACCATGACATGGTTGCCGCACTCAGGTTAGAGTCCTGACTAGGAAACTCCTCAACGGTTAACAACACAGACAAGGAATGTTGTAAACGCATTTATTTTTATTTAGTCCGTTCTAGGTTTCATCTTGATATTGCTACTGCATATAAAAAACAAACCAATAAAAAGCCTATCACTGTATAACGACTTGTGTAAGTACATAAACAATAATCGAGTTTGATTCATGAAGATAAAACATATAAATTAAAAAAAGCCTATCACTGTATAACGACTTGTGATAAGAACATAAACAATAATCGAGTTTGATTCATGAAGATAAAACATATAAATTAAAAAAAGCCTATCACTGTATAACGACTTGTGATAAGTACATAAACAATAATCGAGTTTGATTCATGAAGATAAAACATATAAATTAAAAAAAGCCTATCACTGTATAACGACTTGTGATAAGTACATAAACAATAATCGAGTTTGATTCATGAAGATAAAACATATAAATTAAAAAAAGCCTATCACTGTATAACGACTTGTGATAAGTACATAAACAATAATCGAGTTTGATTCATGAAGATAAACATATAAATTAAAAAAAGCATATCACTGTATAACGACTTGTGATAAGTACATAAACAATAATCGAGTTTGATTCATGAAGATAAAACATATAAATTAAAAAAGGCCTATCACTGTATAACGACTTGTGATAAGTACATAAACAATAATCGAGTTTGATTCATGAAGATAAAACATATAAATTAAAAAAAGCCTATCACTGTATAACGACTTGTGATAAGTACATAAACAATAATCGAGTTTGATTCATGAAGATAAACATATAAATTAAAAAAAGCATATCACTGTATAACGACTTGTGATAAGTACATAAACAATAATCGAGTTTGATTCATGAAGATAAAACATATAAATTAAAAAAGGCCTATCACTGTATAACGACTTGTGATAAGTACATAAACAATAATCGAGTTTGATTCATGAAGATAAAACATATAAATTAAAAAAAGCCTATCACTGTATAACGACTTGTGATAAGTACATAAACAATAATCGAGTTTGATTCATGAAGATAAAACATATAAATTAAAAAAAGCCTATCACTGTATAACGACTTGTGATAAGTACATAAACAATAATCGAGTTTGATTCATGAAGATAAAACATATAAATTAAAAAAAGCCTATCACTGTATAACGACTTGTGATAAGTACATAAACAATAATCGAGTTTGATTCATGAAGATAAACATATAAATTAAAAAAAGCATATCACTGTATAACGACTTGTGATAAGTACATAAACAATAATCGAGTTTGATTCATGAAGATAAAACATATAAATTAAAAAAAGCCTATCACTGTATAACGACTTGTGATAAGTACATAAACAATAATCGAGTTTGATTCATAAAGATAAAACATATAAATTAAAAAAAGCCTATCACTGTATAACGACTTGTGATAAGTGATAAGTGATAAGACTTCAAATCGTATAAAACTTAATATAAATAAATAATAATTGTTTTGAGGCCTGTGCTTCATAAAAACCGACTAAAGTAAGTAAGTCGGCACCATACCTCGCACAGAACTCAAAAGAAGTGAATCATTTCTTTCTTTTATTCTTATTATACGATTTGAAGTCGGGTTTTTTTTTTAATTTTATTTCTTATATTTTAGTTTCGTTAAATTTGGCCCTAGAAAATGAAGTACTTATTCCGTTCGGTAAGAAAAAATCCGTACTAGAAACAGTTAACAGTCCATATTTCTTCAATTACTGAACCGATTGTGATAAATCTTAAAAGAAACTGAAACTATTTCAAAAAGAATAAATGCAATTGGACTTGTAGTTTCTGAGAAATACATAGACAAACATACATACATACTCACATACATACATTCGCGAAATTTGGTATATTTGTTCAGATACTCATATAGACTTAACACATTATCTGAATATTACGTATTTTCAAAAATATTACATATAAAAATATTACATATAAACACATCAACTTGTGAACCTCCTTTTTTTAAGTCGGTTAGAAATGAACATCACCTTTACGAGATATAGTGGCCATGATGGATTTTGTTTTCTGATAAGAGCGATGGTGGCCCAACGGTTCTATAGTGCAATTTAGAATCCAACGATACCGGGTTCAAAACTTAGGCTCCGAACCAATGACTTTTCTAAGTTGTGTACGATTTTCTATCACTCCTTGCTTCGGAGGGTACGTTAAGCTGTCGGTCCCGGCTGTTATTGATTAATACCAGTCGTTAAGCCATGTCAGAGGCCCTCGGGCGGCTTGACAAACTCTGACATCAGAGGCCATCACTACCTTAAACGACAAACAAACAAACGGGATATAGGAAACATGGTTAGAAACCTAGGTGGTAGAGCAATATTGTCCGCCGTGCAACTACCCAGAATACCTGTTGTCAATCCGCTTGGGGAAATCCGACAGCAGTCCTCGAGAGCCAGTCACATACTAAGGCTTTGCGTCTTACCATCACATCATGAGTCTGTCCACTGCTGGACAAAGGCCTCTCCCAATGAGCGCCACAGAGCCCAATATTCAGCTCTAATCATAATTTTTTGTTCGTTCTGTTCATGTTGAGAGTGTGCCCATAATCGCCCCGCTGGGGATGCGGGTTGGCGATCGCAGCTTATGGCACCGGTGACGCTGCTGTTCGTCATAGGTCTGTGCCGTTTTGGTAAACTCGTTTTTGATGGTTATACAACCATTTGTCGGTCGCCAGAGCCTCGTTAGTAAACCAGCAGGATGCACCACGTGCAGGTGAGGTTGGCTTGATGCGGCGAGTTGGTGCTTCGCATTCTACCATATTTGAACGAACCATTTCTCTACCCTATTATTTATCATATTTTAAAGTTTTTTTCCTATCTGTATTTTTACACGATAGCCCGAAAAAAGGAGAGTAATGTTTTTAGGATTCATGTATGTTTGTAAGTATGTGAGTTTCTTTATTCCACCATAACTTTTAAATGCCTCAACAGATTTAGACGTACGGGGTATCGTTAGAATCCTTACATCCCCCGAGTAACAAGCAATATTTGTAACGTTTTAAAAGAGTCAACGTTATCTAAACCTTAGTTAGGGTTTAAATAACCCTGAACTTCCAAAAGTGACCTGCCTAGCCAGTGGGGTAGGACGGAGAGGAATGAGACAATTAGGATGGTTGAATTACACATTTATTAAAATAGGAAAAACAGTATAAAAGAGACATAAAAAACACAGGAAAATTATTAGAATAAATCAGTTAAATTAAAAAAGTTGGCCGCCTTTAAATTACAAAATGCTGCGGACTGAGGTTAAGCCTCGTCCACAAGGATATAGATCTCAGGGGAGATATGTGTTCGGCCTACACTGTCCTGCCTTGCAACCAAGTTATAATATTATCCCTAACGTAGGTTAGTGAGTACGGCACATAATAATGAAAGGTAGTCTTCGGTATTCCCAGTTCCCAGTACAGTACCGCTTGTGTATGTGATGTGTGTAGCTAGTAGACCCCGGAGTGCGGCAAGTAGAAAGCCGTACTAGGGAGAATCCTGGTACGGTGATGGCCGCCGGAATGATACTCATCAGGGCTGACATCCACTGATGTGAGCTGTAGTGCCAGAGGGCAGGAACGCAGCCCATGAGCAGCGTAGGGTCCACTGACCCCGTGTAGAACGTTAGTTCTTACGTAACCAAAGGAACCCTGCCGAGGACAGAATTAATTCCGTTAAAATCAAATAGGTACAGAAGGCCTAGCTTCCTATCTCAACTATGGTGACGTGCGATGCGACTTACCCGTGGGGTTCCTTTCGGCACGTATAAAGGCGGGAAACGCCGCGATCAGATCGCCTTGGCGATCTTGGCAACTTCGTCGGGTTCACTCTCACAAGTGCCCTCTCTCAGTGCCCCCTCTCAGTGCCCCCTCCTACGTCGAAGCCCAAGCCGTTGGCAGGCCTCAGGAGCTGCTTATTTCGGCCGTTGCACGTATTTTTTATTCGATTTTGGTGAAGCCGATTGGCTAAAATCTTTGGAAAACCGAATCGCCATCCAGGAGGCTGCCAACAATCCCGACCAAAAACTCCCTGATGTTCGATGTATGGAATCGGAAACCAGACAACTTTCAAGCTTCGGGACAAAGGGCAAATTACTGGCAATGGCTATTCACAGATCATTTCAGTCTCGGGTCATTATTTTGTTTCCAAAATAATGGAAATATTTTACCCAATGTCGCCAAGGCTTTGCTAGTTCCCGATTCGTTTCGGTAACAGACGAAGCTGGCAACATCAACGAAAAACGTCATGTCAGAAAACAGTCACAATGACCTTTAGCAATGACATTCACAAGCCTTATTGTTTATGGTGAGACTAGAGATTTGCGACATTTTTAAAATATGTGGTATTGGATCTAAAGTCTTTTTGCCAAAACAATAAAATTAAATTTATAAAAATCACGGGTTATTTGATAAAATTCAATATAGTGGTAGTATGGCTAAACTTTCAGATGCGAAAAAAAGTAATTCTTCTTGTTTTTCTTATTTTTTTGGCAGGACAGGCGTGTTTTTTAGCTTTTTAGTTCGTTAAATATCAATATACTTACTTGTAACGAAATGTAAGCGAATTGTATGTTTGTAGTGAAATTATGCAAAGTGCAATGTTTCGCTATATTTCATGAAACGAAATACAGCGAAAGCACTTTGAAAATAAAAAACATTTGGAAACCCTATCCGAATTCGAATAATATCGTAATATCGTGAAAATATGCTTCAATTATAAATGCTTTCGGTATTACGTTTGTATGGACCGATCGTCCTCTGCCGGACCCTTAGCCCTCCGAAGCACAGAGCGATGGTATCGTGGTATATTTAGGTAAATTCGCAAGCAGAAACAACAGCCTGTACCTTGCCTCCCGCGCTGACGTACCCGCCCACAGCCCGCATCGCGGCGCTCCATCGGAAAAAATGTACGACGCCATAAAAAATCTGCGTCCGCCGGCTCCCGGGGTTTTTACCCGTTTTTTCCCCACGGAGGGTCGCCCGTCGCCATAGCAACGCCGCTCCCCTCCCCTTCTCTGACTGGACCGGCTAAAAGCTGCATCAATATTTTTATGGGAAGTGAGAGATTTCCTGAGCAAGTTTTTTCCTGAGTCCGCTTGTAGATGGACAGTTGAGTTTCTGCAGTATCTTTCGATTCACATTATATTTTTAATTTCCATCATGTAAGACGGATAGGTATTGTTTGAAGCCGAGTTAAACTAATGTCACCTTGTAAAATGCTAGACAAAATTTCGTGTATAATGTGAAGCGATAAGTATTATTTTTTTCAATTTAGGTACCTCTAAAATACACTTAGTCGAATTCAATCACTGTTTCGTAAATTACGAAATATTTTAAACGATGTTCGGGCTCATTTGCATACAGGAAGTCGAATCGAAACAATGTGCCTCTGTAGGTGACCTAAGTGTTTATTTTCGCAAATCGAAGGTTAAATAGATATGTTTTAATTTGAAGAAAATATTTATATTGAACTAAAAAGATTACGTATTATATGGTTTAAAACGAACATGGTCAGAAACACTAGAAGTATAGTTAAATATTAGAAACGGCATATTTATCATGGATACTATTTGTATTGAGTCCGATATTTCGGCACTGTAAGCGCCATAATCACGGATAAGATAGAATTACGTATGTAATGAGTTTTATAAAAAATTTGGTAGCATATTTAAGTACATATAATTCATTTTCGTATGTTGCAAGGGTTCGGAGGGTCAATCAATAAACTTAAATAAAGCTATCCTCAGAAATCAACCCTCGCAAAAATAATTAAAATACAAAATCGGTTCCTTTAGTTCTTTTGGTTTTGAAATCAACTTGGACGGACAGACAGACGTGATGACTTAATTTTATGTTTTATCTTTTCCATGCCCTAAATTTTAATCAAATTTCTGCAAAATTCGATCAGCCGTCACTGAGCTGTTTGGGAGCAAACATATGTACACATAATATTAGTTCGTGATAGTATTAGAGAACTCACTGGCAAGTGCTCGGTGACTTTGTGATGGACAACCAAGCAGTAGTATGCAAACAACCCACTAAACTGTATTGGAATTGTTTGCGTTTCTAGATGGAGGAGCACTTTCTGTTGCCAGCGTATATTTTATAATAACACAAAGATAATTAGCGTTTTTCTTAATTTTACCACATACAAATGTTGCCAGAAAACAGCGAATTAGCTAACTAAATAAGCGGAATCCATCGCAAACAAAACATATATCATTTTCGACGAGTCGTGTAAACAACGAGCAATTCCCGTAACTTAATATTTGGAAATCAATTATCCGTAAGAAGTATTGCCAGACGGAATATTACGGGATTAGCTGTTGTGTTTGTATGTAGGTTTGTATGGCAGTACTTTTGTCCTTGTGCACAATGTTTTTCTCACTTTTTGAACGTTTTAATTGTTTTTTATCTCCAGTTGAAATAAAAAAAAGAAGCTTTTAAAATAAAAATAAACTGAATTTTAATCTTAGGAGAACTATTAAATAGTAGAGTGTAGAGTCTGTAGAGACAATAATCGGCAAGCAGCAAGAACATCGATGGCAATTTTCAGCTTCTAAAGCATATCAATCAATATATTATTCATAATTAAAACATTTCAGCATCTTTGGCTGGATTATATCAAGCGAACGTATATCTACATACCTTTGTAACTTTTAAACTTTCGCGATTCGAACACATAGTTAAATATTTAAACGACTTCTCGTGACCACGATCAATGCAACGTGATCGAAACGTCGAGGTAAATAAATATTAAGTTTTCAGCGCGATTAAGTCCCGTTTAAATATTTAACTATCTACATACCTATACTTAAGTAGCGGTTGGTCGCGTATCTACCATGTAACGTACCCATAGACGCCCAAAACATAACACACGCCTCTTCAAATAAAAAACATACACATGAACAACCACATACTTTCTATAAAAAACTCCCCTAACTTTTTATCGACCTAAAAAGCCCGGCGATTGGTCGCGTTCCCCCAATAAAAAAGTTAAAGACGCGTGCGCAGCCAGCACGCGTTCTCCATTCAAATTCAAATAAGGAACGCACGCGCTACCGTATGTAACATCGAAGCGCGGCTGCAACTTATTATTAAAAGTTCACAATTTTTAACAAAAGTCCCTAACACCACGTTATTTGAACCAAATTAAGGTTCTGTTAATACTGGCCGGTTTGAGTAAAAATAAGCGCGAAAGGAAAAAATATAAAATAAACGGCGGGGAAGTATTTTAAAAATAGAATTCTCTCCCTTCCGATTTGGGGGAGTGACGGCTTGATATATTGCCGGAGTTACTTGGGATTTTAATAATACACAGCGTGTGTTGGTTCAGTGAGGCCGTAAGATTTGTCAATATGGCATTCTGTGGGCGCTATTTTGGGTGAGACGCGTGCTCGGCCTGCCCTAACGTCCGATATCGGGTTTCTAGACAATGTAATGTTTACCTGATGAAGCTCTGGTTACTGCTTCCGGACTGAGGGATAAAAGTTAAAAACTTCAAGTTCAAACTGCATCTAGTCACATGTATTTTTTGTGGAACGCAGCCGGTATAGCAAACAAAATCTTTGTTCATATTGTCCAAGATTGCACAATACTGAATATAAATAAGTATTGGAATCGACAACAAACAAAACAATTCTGAAAAAAAAACTGACTGAAGTGTGAAAAATAACCATATAATTAACCTCGTATCATAGATTTAAAAAAACACAAACAATACATAATATGTATTCTTACTTAATATAATTCCAAATTATTACTTATTTCATTTACTTATCTATATAGCAAAAACTTAAATAGAATGATACAATATAGCCCTTTCCCACAGAATATACAAATAGATTAAAAATAAAGATCAATTTAATTGCCATTAGCTCGCACGCTCACATTTGAGCCGACACAATTTATTATTATGGACCCGTATCCAATTTAAAACAACGCACGAATGGAGCCATTAGGTACGAGGGGCGCATTGTTTTCCATCGTAGAACATGGAGGGGACTCCTTGTGGAGTAGAAAAAACAATTTAAAAATAAAATGTAATAATTATAAAAGGAGGGAGCGGCGCGTGGCGCGCGCTTTATTTATTCGAACTTCGAACGTTCTCTCAGCCGTCGTTTGAAATTTGGATTTCGAACGCCGCTTGTATCGCAAAGGCTGGTGACATGTGGTTGATGAAAAAACTAGCGTTTCGTGACACCTAAAACGTAGTGATTATATTCTCTTTGGTGACACCTGTCTTTCTAAAACTGCGTAGGTCTAAGAAATAGAAAATAATAATTCAGGTACATAACAAGAATAATTATTATTGTCGAGGTTCTGGGCACATTAACTTGTAACATATATAGGTATATGTGTATCAAATCATCAATATAAGCCTGTATCAGTTCACCGATTGCAGTCAATGGTGTATGTACCTCTTGAAGTTGTCCAACAATATATTGTTAGACGTACGAGGAGCATTGGAACAACTTGTCTAAAGAGGATTCAATATATTATTGAGTATCTTTTTAAAAAAAGATGAAATTGTCATTAGAAAAAGTAGTCAAAATGTCATGCGCAGCTCTGAAAAAGCAATTTCGTTGTAAAAATAGAAAAATACAGTTTTATATTTAGAAATGGCTAAGGATACGCTAAAATTGTTATTTGTTATGATGGCAGGTTTATTTGTGGTTGTCTTGATGTGTATATTTCGGAGATTGTTGAGAATTGCAGTCAAAGGGAAAGGGGTGTTATTTTAACTACAAATGTGGTAGATTGTAGTTTAGTATTTGCGGAGACCGTCATTCAGTAGGCTATTAGTAAAGTAATAGTTAATATCTGATAAATTATTGGCATAGTCAATTGAGGGGATGTGACGAATGAACCATATTAATTCCTAAAGGGATCTAACATTTTGCGGTGACACACATTGTAATAAGTGTGATACTATTGGGACTTGTCATGAGTAGACTTGTTAATGATATTTTTATGCTATTTCAAAGGGGCTTCCAACGTTTTACTATGCCACAAATTATGATAATGATAATTGTAATCTATTGCAAAATTGTCAAGAGTAAAATATGAAATAATATTCTCATGTTATAAATTAATGATTTAAAAGATTATTTGCCACATAGTTTCTTGCCAGTTCTTCTATGATGGTGTATTCCGAATCTGGTGGTAAAATTAACATTCAACAATAAACATTATAAGAAAGAATGAACTGATCTCTTTATTGTAATAGTTAAATGACATGTTAGGTGACAAGACAGACCTTGACTAACCTATGCTAGATCTAATAATGTTGCAGGGTATGTTTACGTTAGGGTATTTCTAACAATATATCAATATGTATCTTGGGCGAATATTGCAATTAGGTAAGAACAACTTTGAGAAGGAAGCCAACAAAAGAATTCAGCTGGGTTGGGCAGCATTAGGCAAGCTTTGTCAAGTCTTCTCGTCGTCCATACCACAGTGCCTGAAGACAAAAGTCTTCAATCTGTGCGTCCTACCAGTCATGACCTACGGAACCGAAACGTGGACACTCACGGTTAAACTAGTCCACAAATTTAAGGTCGCTCAGCGAGCTATGAAGCTATACTTGAAGTTTCGTAATGAAGATATCCGACGGAGAATGAAGGTGACCGACATAGCTCTAAAGATAAGCAAGCTAAAGTGGCTGTGGGCTAGTCACATTTTCCGAAGAACCGATAACCGTTGTAGTAGACGAGTTCTCGAGTGGAAACCACGTTTAGGCCGACGTAGTGCAGGACGCCCGGCGGCCAGGGGGAGTGATGACCTGCGAAAAACGGCTGAAAGAAAATGGAGGAAGAGAGCTGAAGACTGAGCTCCGTGGTATGCATTAGGAGAGGCCTACATCTAACAGTGGACAAATATAGGCTGATGATGATCAGTTCACTGCTGGACATAGGCCTCTCCCAAAGCACGCCACTGATCCCGATATTAGGCTCTTCAAACTGCAGTAGGTATGGTGTAGTGTACCTAATAATATTCTAAACTAGCTTTCCCACCGGCGATTTCGTCCGAACAAACTACTGTTTATCGCGAAAAAAACATCCTATGTTCTTCTAGGATATAAAAAAAACAATGCAAATGTAGGTATCGCACCAATGGTCTTGATGTTTTTTTACATACTTGTTATTTAGTTTCCGTGGCAACCGATTTAACAGCGAGTAATCAACATTTTTCCAGTGTCCCTGTGGATACTTGCAATTTTCCGGGATAAGAATATCCTACGTTTTATTTTGGGGTAGCTATCTCCATTCCAAATTTCATCAAAAATCACCTGACCAGTGCATAAGTTTAAGGTAAGTAGGTACATATGCACTTATTTAAAGATTTTTTGATATTAACTTATCTACCAAAAGTAGTGAAATAGCATAAAAATGATGCGAACCTCATCCGAAAGTAAATTATTACATGTTCTTAAAATTACCTGCTGCTGTATTACCTACCTTTATAGGTGAGTTATAGTCATCAAGTCACAAAAAGGAATTCTAACCGTCGCATGTTAGTAGGTATGTATTTATCTATATTATGTATGTGTCATGCGGGTTCACTTCGCTATTTACACAATACAGGCTATAGATCCAAATTTTGATAATTTAATTACTGATCATGCTGGGTAGTAATTACTTATTTATTTATCCATAGATCATGGGTTTGATAAGGTAAAGCGTAGCTATATCTATACTTATAATAAAGCAGTAGTAATAAAATGTTCTTCTGGACAAATCGGTGTCGGGATGAACTTAGACAAGACCAAGATCATATTTAATGTTCTTTTTACCCCGAGCTTTTAGTCATCAATGGTGAAACCCTCGAAGTTGTTAAGGATTATATCAGGCAGACTTTGCAATTGGGCAGAAACAACTTCGATAGGGAAGCCAACAGAAGAATTCAGTTGAGTGGACGGCATTCGGAAAACTTCGTCAGGTCTTCTCGTCGTCCATTCCACAGTGTCTGAAGACGAAAGTGTTTATGCGTGCGTCCTACCAGTGCTGACATACGGAGCCGAGACGTGGACACTAACATTGGGACTTGTCCACAAATTTAAAGTCGCTCAGCGAGCTATGGAGAGAGCTATGCTCGGGGTTTCTCTGAAGTGAAGGATAAAATTCGAAACGAGGTTATCCTCCAGAGAACCAGTCACCGACATAGCTCAAAGGATTAGGAAGCGTAAATGTCAATGGGCTGGCCACATTTCTCGAAGGACGGATAACCACTGGGGTAGACGTGTACTCGAGTGGAGACCGCGTCTTGCCAAACGTAGTATAGGACGCCCACCGGCCAGGTGGAGTGACGAATTGCGAAAGGCGGCCGGCAGAAACTGGATTCTCATCCAGTTTCCGAACCGAAGATCGGGCTATGTGGCGTTTATTGGGAGAAGTCTATGTCCAGCAGTGGACGAACACAGACTCATGATGATGATGATGATGATGAATACAATTTCTGTAAAAAGAAGACATAAGTTCAAAAACTAAAACCCGACAAAGGTCCGGTAAAAAAAAGTCTATGGTGTCTATGACACTAAAAGACGAATCGATTGACACCTCGCTTGACAAAATCGAACAAATAGGGGCGAAGCTATGGTGGAACATGCACATACCCACATACATAGATACATACATAGAGTCCCTATTTTCGACGGCCAATATTACGCGTCCAAATAATGTACAGCCAATAATACGCGACCAATATTACGTGGATTGGCGTCGTAATATCAGGGTGTACATTATTTGGTTGCGTATTATTGGCCGTGTAATATCACCCCGTGCTGATTTTGTATAGGCGATAATACGCAGCCAGGATTATGAAGCCAAAATATGTACATGTAATAACAGGGTGTGCATTATTGGCTGTGTAATACAGGCCGGACACTTTTTGTACGGGCGATAATGTACAGCCAATATTAGGTGTACATCACAGATTAAAATATAGAAATGACATAGTCAAAGCCTCGTTTGCACGTTCCAGTATCCTTTTACCACAGATTATGAATCACGATTGCTCCGGCGCTGCGGGAAGTGCTGCCCCTCCGTCCTTGCGTAACAAAGCACAGGTACCAACGCTCGCCTCCGCAGCTTCGGCTTTTTGATCGCCTTTGGCGACCAGCCTCCGCCGCTCCAGCTCACCCTGGTACCTGCACTTTGTTACAGCGGACGGGGGCTGCACTCCCTCCGCGCCTCCGGCTTTTTAAAAACACTCTATTGTAGGGCAGACAAGACCACGTGGAGTCGGGGTTGGCCGATTCGGTTCTGTGACAGTTTTTTTCTTCTTGACACTCGTCTACACAAACGAAGCATCAAGGAGTGATTCTAGCTTTGTCTGTGGTTGGCTTCGTATTATTGGCCGTGTAATATTGGTCGTACAAAATCGGTACGGGCTGATATTACGTATGCAGTTGTACACGTAATATTGGTTGCGTAATACTGGCCGTGCATTATCAACCCGGACTGATTTTGTACGGGCAATAATACACGGCCAGTATTAGCCGTCCAAATATTACGAATCCATGTACACGTAATATCTGGCCGTGTAATATTGGCTGTACAATACTGGTCCTACATTATTTTGGTCGTGTATTATTGTCTCCCCATACATACATACATTCATAGATACATAGATACATACATACATACATACATACATACATACATACATACATACATACATACATACATACATACATACATATAAACATACATAGACTGTTAAACTCATTACCCTTTGTTTGCTTTGCTGTAGTCGGGTAAAAAAAGATCTAGGGGACTTCAGAAGTAAGCTACTGAACAAGTATATTTTTTTAGTGTACTTGTTACTCACATCTTACATGTGACCATGTGAGTAACATTACTCACATGTAAAAACGATACCTTAGGTACCTAAAAGATGAAAAAACTGCCATTTATTGTTTTTGCTTGTAAATTAATCTTCATCTGTCAAAGCAATTGGTTAGTGTAGCCACAGAGGTGGCAAACGGCCTTATCTGTACTATCTCGCCACTTACAACTCCTCGGGAAACCGTGGTCGGGCATGTGATTAAAATGACCACCGGACCACCCAAATGGCAGCTGCCCATGTTTTTTAGATTGTAGCTAAGATATTTAAGTTAGATATATTATTAGCAAAAATTATCACTTAGTTAAAATTAATGCTAAATGTTATACTTAAGGTAAAGCTTTAGCCATCTGTTATCAAGTGATCATAATTTTCTTCAGATATAAAATACCAGATTAAATTACAGATATCAAAACTATTAAGAGGTATAAACAAACAGATATTATAGCTAGCAGAAGTATTATTGAGATGATAAATAATAAATTCCAGAACTTTTTAGTAGCCAACATCAGATTATTAGGAGCAATATAAAAAAACCGAAGATAAAGAAAGAAATAAATTAGAGATTACCAGCTCAAAAAATACACTTGTATTAAAATACATCAATGACTTGCACAAAAGAGTTTCAACATCTTAAAAAATAGGCGGTAGTAGAAAAAACTAGTTCCGAGAAACCGAAGTCTATGGTCGAAATTGGCGCTAGTTGTACAACAAAAGGTTTTTTATCGTTAAGCATCTGCAACCGGACACTGAGCGATAACATTCAGCCACAATGACTACTGCGTGAGTCTGCGTGCATAAATCTCTAAGTATTTTTTTTCTTACAATTATTTTAGGCCTGTTTTTTGTCCAGCCGATTATTGATCGTCCACCCTCGCATCACGAGACTATTGTGAGTAAAAAGAGTGCGATTTTTTCTGGTCATTTTGGGGGCTTTTGTAAAAAGATGTGTCCCAAATGTCCCCCTTCTCGTTTAATAGCGTACAGCTGAAGCGATGCTTTGTCCGGACGGTGGCGAGTATGGATTACACCTAAAGATGCACGGTGAGAGTGTATCGTTAACAACGGTCAAGGGCTTCTAAGCTCGAATCGTAAAATTGACCGAAATGACACGAGATTTTTCGTTGTAGGTTTGTTGGCGACTTTTATTGGTTGTCAGGATTTTAGATGCCTTATTTATTAGCAGATGTTCGTACGAAGTTCTTTTTTTGAGGTTCTAGATCAGAGAGGGAACCCTCATCGTCAGCCTATGTATGTATGTTTGTACCTTTGTGGCGCTCTAGAGATCAAACGCGTCAATTTTGATGATTCTTAAGTTATCGATTTGTTTTAATCTTGCGAGTGTCACTAAAGACATGGCAGTAAGTAATCAAGATTCAATATGGCGACAACCACACGCCATATTAAGAAAAAGAAAATAAATAAAGTCGCCGAACTACAGTAGGTGGTCAAATTATTAGGGACAGTAATATTTTTTTTTCAAACAAATTATTGTTTTTAGGTCTCCTAGGATTTTTTTATTTTTAAGAGTGTATTATGACGATAATAAAAACAAGAAGTTATTTAGTTGAGACCATATATTTTTTTCCAAAAAAGTAATGCGCAAGCATGAGTAAAAATCTAATAAAAATAATCTTAGTATTTAGTGATGCCACCCTTTGCTACAATCACAGCTTCTATGCGTCGGGTATGCTCTCTATACATGCTTTTTCATTTTGTTGGGAGTTTGGTGTTGTGATTCTTTGATAAGAGTTTCAATCAATTGGCACTTTGTAGTGATCACTTCCTTGGCGATCGCGCGTTTGGTGAGTTCTCACATGTTCTCTATGGGGTTCATGTCTGGTGAGTTCCCCGGCCAGGAGAAAACAGTTATTGTTTCAGCCAAGAGTTCAGCAACACTTCTGGATTTGTGGCACGGTGCCGAAAAGTACATAAAAATGTGCTCTTCATCACCAGGGAACCATTCATCGAGCAGTGGTAGTAGTCGGGTTTCTAGTAGGTACTCGCTTGTACTGGTCTTGCCTCATAGTCTCTTCCACGATGTATAGGCGCCCCATGCCCTTGGCTGAGATCATAGACCACACCATGACACTAACCGGGTGTTTAACCCTCTCCACAAGGCAGTCTAGATGGAACTGCTCCCCAGGGCGTCGTCGAACGAATTAACTTTTGTCGACCAAAACCTGAAACGTTGATTCGTCGGAGAAGCATACCTGTAAAATATTACAATAATCACAAATAAACGTTATTTACGAACTGCACTGAATAATAATGTTGTACCTACTCAACTCAGCCTGCAACAGTCATAATTCAGTGTTGTCTGGCCCATTGCAGTCGCTTCTTCTTCATGGCCTCGGTGAGGCGTGGTTTTTAACAAGCCGACGACCGATCAGTTTTTTTTCGGCTAATCGCCTCCGGACTGTCCTTTATGGAAACTTCGTTGTTCATCATCGTAGGCAGACGGGCAACACTCGTTTTGCGATTTTCGAGGCAGACATCTCTGATTTTACGATCGGTACGACGAGTAGTGATCCTTTTCCTGCCACATTTTCCCACACGACCTGCTTCCAGAGGCTTGTTTTGATCCATTTTTTTCCATTGACGATATACTTCGAATCGCCTGCCATAGCTGCTATGCCTCTCTGGTATGCATGTGTGGAGTGAAATAATAATGTTTGTATTTCCCTACATTTTTTTGGTGACGCGTCTGAAGTCTTGCCCATACTAAAAATAAATAGTTTTGAGGTTATCACGTCATTTTGATAAGAAAATAGAAAATTCACTCATAAAATTTAGCAAAAGTAATGCAATAAGAAACATTACTTAAGTATTGATTATTAAGAATGGAAAAAACTGGCAAAAAACGATTAGAAAATATTTTTTACAACCTCACTACAACAGCAGTTTTCAAAACAACCTCATCCAGTGAGAATTATCATCACTTATTTGATAAATGACGTAGGTTTCCAGTATTGCCACTTATCAAAAATAATAATAATGATACCAGCCAGCAAAACAACCATATGAAAACCTATTTGTTAGTTCAAAAAAATTATTTAATCTAGAAATTACTAAAATATCGGTACTGTCCTTAGTAATTTGGCCACCTATGGTATGTTAAGTGGGGTATCATTGAATAGGTATTTTTAAATCATTTTAGGATTCATCATCATTATCATTTAGGTTTCTCTTATCATTTTTCATTTCAAATGACCATTTAGAATCTATAACGATTTAAAGATGGTTAGCAACCATTCTCACTTAAATTTTTGCCTCTTGTTATGTTTGTTTTTTTTTTTATGTCTTGTTGCATCCAGCGTCTCGCCGTGCTTACGCTAATTTTCTTGAACCTAAAACATCTCCATCCATATAAGTATCTTGTAGTGGTATGCCTCTTACGCAAGACTCCGCCTGGGGAAGTACCACACCTTTTGTCAGATACTCAACCATCAAGCAGTAGTGTGTAAACAATTGTTTCGGTTTGAAGGAAAATATTTCCAGTGAAATTACTGGGCAATGAGACTTAAAAACCAATGACTCTGGGTGACGAGCGCAGTGCAGTGAAGCGCAAGATTTTGCAACTCAAGTTCTGGGTGGCACTGCAACTGGTTACAGCGTTTCTGCCGATGACAGTTCATGTCTGTAGGCCTATGAAGGCTACGAATTAAATGTTTTTAAACGGTTTTATTTAGCTTGACCTGTTTGTTGATTTTTGTTTGTTTGTTTGGGTCAAATCTAGTAATTGAAAGAACAATGGCGAACACGCATACATGATTTTATGTCACTAAAATTCACGGCGTCTTTACGTCAAAAACATCGATAGTAATTCAGCATCATTTCCTGATATTGTTAGTCTAAGATTTTTTTATTGGTGAGGCCAGGAAGAATTGTTATCAGGCTTCAAAGTTTTGTGGAACATAACTGCATAACTAGGTAGGCAATTAAGTACTTACCTATGCGTGATAAATATAACCTTTAAAATATTGTAGTTTAACAGACTAGCCTTTTGAATAATAATTATTATGAAGCTGTTACTGCCTAGCAAGATTACAAAACAGTATGTTTAGGTATGTTGCTGTTGTTTCACTGTGCAGGGAAACTGTCGTCTAATATTACCAAAAATATTTCGCAACAAATCCTAAATAACAACCATAACCTAACAGCAATTCCTTACTTACTTCCTCCATAAACTATAATGTATTGTATTCTTTTTGCTAATATGTTTTGTTTATAGGTTTTATACGTTTTATATTGACGCACCATTTTGTGTTAAGTATTATTCTGTTTAACGCAAGGAGGCTGAATTACGCTTTCTGATAAAAGGCTAGTAAGTGTAATTCAACCTCCTTTGCTTTAATAAACCAGGTGGAAAGTAAGCGTAATTCAACCTCCTTAAGTTTAAAAAACCGGGCGGGAAGTATACTGTTTTGACGATTTTGATGTCCGAACCGGAAACGTCAGTGTATTAGGTTTTTTTTCACCCATTGGGCCGGCAACAAGGCCAGCAAAACCCGTAGACAGAGAAACCAATAGACAACTAGATAGCTTCCATCGCAGTCATATAAGAAAGAAAACAACATAATGCATAGGTCTTGTGAAGAAATGAGAGAGAATGATATGATCTTTTGTTGTAGGACGCGTGCTGGTTTTTTCAAGGTCAGCACACCTCTGTGCTAAAAAAAAATTGACAGTTCGCCATAGTTTTGTGTGGATTGTGAGAAAAATAAGTCAGCTAGGTGTGTTGCCTGCATTCGAAATGAAAGTTCTCTAGACCTTTTTAGTATTCGTGCCCAAACTACACATTTTTTATTATTAAAATGATTTAATTGCATTGGTTCTTATTTGTATCAATAGTAAATTCAATTTAATGTAATATCGTACGATGTTGTTAATATGTATACAGAAGAGAAAGTTTATTCAAGAGAGCAAAGGCACCTACAACTACTTAAATGCCCTAACCATTAGAGCTACATAAATCAAAACTGTGTAGTGTGAGCCATGTTAGAGGCCCTCAGGTGGCTTGACAATCCAGAGGCCCAACATTACCTCATACAACAAACAAACAAACAAACAAACAAACAAACTATGTGAGAAGATCTTTCGTGGATTTTGGAGACAGTTTGATTAAAATTAATTGGTTTGGAAAAAAATGTAGTGTGCAAAAAAAATGAGCGTTCCCTTTCCTTTTGTGGAACAAAAGTCTATATGAGATTAATATTGGTTAGAGTAGGTACTAAAAAAGTTCAATAATATTGAAAGGTTATTCCCATACATTTGAGTACAAAATGATTGCAGAAATTCAAAGTGTGACAAACAAAGATAGTAGAAAGAAAAACTGATCTCTATCAAGAAGACCAACCAGCTATCTTCCTGTCTAAATTATTGCAGTTAGACAAGAAATGAGCTGGTCGGTCGGGAATTTATGACTTTCACTATGGGCGTATTTTTACAATGTGTTCGCCAACCAATACACCGCGTTTTTATGTTGAACGTTGTTGTTGTTTCAGACCATGGTCACCATGACGGATCAGGTTATACCAAAATAAATAATTATTTTATGAAGCATCATGGTCCATCATGGAGGACCATGGTATACGTATAATGGTGCATGTATGTATGTATCATTTTTCATGCATGATACACCATATTTAATCTATTTATTTTACGGTGAGGATGGCCCACCATGGATGAAAATGGTATATAAATATAAATAAATATATTCGGGACAATTCCACACCAATTACCTAGCCCCAAACTAGGACACCCTGTAATATGGGCACTAGATAACGGATAAACATACATAAATACGAATATCAACATCCATGACTCGGAAACAAACATTTCTGCTCATCACACAAATGATTGCCCCTTGCAGGATTCGAACCCACGACCGTTTGATTTCGTTCCTAGGGTTACTAGCCACTAGACCAACCAGCCGTCAAATATACTACTATATATATATGTATATATATATATAAGCTTTCTGAAGTTTCTATTACCCTTATCCACATTAGTCCCATAAAGATTTGATATTTTTATTGAACAAGATCGTACAACACCTAGAATTATTCAAAATCAAAATTTTTCTTTCTGACCATACATTTTTCGTAAATCTGTTATATCTCTATAAATCATCAATAGTCTATAATATACTTAATCTTGAATTGCTTAAATTTAGGGTAAAAGTTTTGAAATGGCAGCACACCTACCTATCGTTCTATTTCACAAGTGGCACAACAACCAAGTGTCTATTGGTTTCTCTGTCTACGGTAAAATCAATACTGCCTAAATTCTAGAATCTATGGGTAAAACATTGTAGGAAGGAAATTAAGTTTCAATTTAATGTTTCTTTTATTTGATTTGTTAACCTGGATTTTACTAGCTTACATACAATGTTGAAAAAACGTAGAAAAATAATTACTTTCGTTCTGTAGAAATGAATTTTCAAGACACTGCAATATTTCTCGCATAAAATTTCACTCTTGTTCTATACCCCTTCTTGTTGACCGATTGATCTGAAAGGACATAGGCGGAGTTTTATGCCATAAATCTTGCAGCGTCTTGACATATCATTTCTACAGAACTTAAGTAATTATTATTCTATGTTTTTTCAACATAGCCTGTAAGCTAGAAAAAGCCTAGTTAACAAATCAATTTAAAAAATCATGAAATTGTAACTTCATTGCCTTCCTACAATGTTTAACCGGCCTCGTTGCCTGCCCAACAGATGAAAATATATTTATAATACAATGACGTTTCCAGTTTGGACGTCAACATTGTCAACAGTATGCTTTCTTCCCAGTTTTTTAAACCAAAGGAGGTTGAATTACGCTTTCTTCCCAGTTTTTTAAACCAAAGGAGGTTGAATTACGCTTTCTTCCCACCCGGTT
Organism: Alsophila aescularia; assembly: GCA_946251855.1. NCBI lineage: Eukaryota > Metazoa > Arthropoda > Insecta > Lepidoptera > Geometridae > Alsophila > Alsophila aescularia. The sequence goes on along the minus strand of OX276379.1, from coordinate 32,689,865 downwards.
TTTAAACCAAAGGAGTTTGAATTACGCTTTCTTCCCACCCGGTTTTTAAACCAAAGGAGGTTGAATTAAGCTTACTGGGGTTAAATCTTTTTCTCCTTGCGATAAACAGAATAATAATATAGACTGTGCTATAGACAAAATGGTACGTCAATATAAAACCTCTGTAGAAAACATTATACCTACTCGTAGCAAAGGGAATACATTGCATTATGGAGGAAGTGTAAAGAATTGTTGTTTTAATAGGGTATGTTAATTTATTTAATTGTTTTGCACAATAATAGTGTAGGTACAAGGAAGGATTTAATGCTAAACAGCATTATCTACCAGTCATCCAGGTCGTGAAATAAATAATAGAACATAGGGCGTGTTGGTTAAAGTATTGAACAATAAATACGAAAGAAACAAGGTTTGTGTAAATAAAATATTTTGTGTAAGGAATTGTCGCAAAATATTTGTGCTAATAGAGGACAACTGTTTCCCTGCACAGTGAAACACCAACAACATACCTAAATATATTGTTTTGTAATCTCGCCAGGCAGTAACAGATTGAAAATAATTCTTATTCAAAAACCTAGTCTGTTACACTAGATAGGTAATTGAATAGGTAGGTACCTACAATATCTTGAAACATTATATTTATCACGCATAAGTACTTACTTACCTACCTAATTAAGCGGATAACATAATTTAAATCTCTAAGACTTGTTTCAAAGGTCATTAACATTAACATAACCTACAAAACTTTGAAGCCTAATAAAAATTATACCTGGCCTCCCCAAAAAATATATCTTAGACTAACAATCTTAGGAAATGATGCTGAATTACTAGCGATATTTTTTGTCTAAAGACGCCGTAAATTTGACTGACATAAAAGTATGTATGGGAGTTCGCCATTGTTCTTTGTACACACCTTTAGTTCTGGTGGCAATACTATTATGTATATTCAGTATTATTGTAAATTCAAGATGGCTGCCGCCACAAAATGGCGGATTACATATAATTTTTCAACCCAAACCACATATCTACATATCTTTCATTTGATACCCTCAATATGGGTATCAAATGAAAGGGCTTAACTAGTAAAATACAGTACACCATGAACATTCTAAATCCAAGATAGCCGCCACCACAAAATGGTGGATTACTTTTTTTTCAATCCCTTCAATATGGTTATCAAATGAAAAGGCTTGACACACTACACTACTACACGTTAGAAATAACAAAAAACTAGACTTGAAAGTTTTACATGTAAAAATAAGGTACTAAATAAAATAAAATCTTGAGGCATAGCGTAACCTAAGTAATAGAAATTCGCCACATGATTTTATTTTATTTGTTAGCTTTTCTAGTACATATAAAACCGTTTAACTTAAAACATTTTTTTACTTAGTTTATTTGTACAGAAGTGCTAGAGACATCCATACAACTATGAGATGTTTGTGCACTTTACATAAGATAAATTGTTGCATTGTAATTGCCACAATTTCTAAGTTCGTAGACCTCTTCTGCAAGTATGCCTGGGGAAGTACCTACCACACCTTTGTCAGATATTTAACTGCCAAGCAGTAGTGTAGAGTGTAATCTTACGTATTACGATTACGTAGTAACGAATGTAATTTAATCAGGGTTCCGTTACGTTCCGTTCCCGTTTGAAGGGCAATACTTCTAGCGAAATTAATTGGCATAATGAGACTTGTTTGTTTGTTTGTCGTATGAGGTAGTGCTGGCTTCTGGTGTTAGAGTTTGTCAGGCTGCCCGAAGGCCTCTGACATGGCTTAACGTGCTCTCCGAAGCACGGAGCGACGAAAAATCACACATAACTTAGAAAAGTCATTGGTGCGGAGCCTAGGACCGAACCCGGTGTTGTTGTACTCTAAGTTGCACTATTGAACCGTTAGGCTACCATCGCTCATGAGACTTAAAAACTTCAGTCTTAAATGTCTCACGGTGACGAGCCAAGTGCAGTGTCACGATAGATTTTGCAACCAAAGATCTGGGAGCCACTGCAATTATTGTTATGGGCAGGCGAGACGTTTACCATCAAGCAAGTGACCTGCTCGTTATAGCCATACCAAAAAATGATGACCCCTTAATGATAATACATATTAAGATGGACACTATGCAAATAGTCCCATTCACCATAACCTATCGATTTCGTCACACTATACTCGCAACTCGTTTCTTCAGGAAAGCCGAAGGAAAGAATCATAATGTAACTCAAACAATTTATTCAAACTTACTCGTAACGTAACTCCTATAACCATACCCACATGGTCCTGCAGATACAGTGGGCTTAATAAGCATAGATTCACTTGCCTTAATAAGCGACACAGCTTTTTAAACGACCGAACTATCTCCGTCCATGCAATGAAGACGAACGACCCAGCTAATGAATGACTCAGGACCAGGCAAAGAGCTAGTTGGGTAGAGAAAAATAGCTTTGGGAGATTTATCCGGTTTTTTACCTAACAACGTTTGTTAGAAACATTTATTTTTTAAAGTCGAATAAATAATTGAAAAACGAATGTCATGTGTTTGTTTTAAGTTCGATTTAGATGAGTTTTTTTTACTATGAAGCTAATTTTCCTCATATAGGACGTCTTATTGGCATTTTAAGGATGATCAGTAAGAAACAGAAAAAATGGATTACTAAAGACCTGACTTTGGCTGCGAAAGGATCAGAAAGCTGAAACTTCTGTCGAGAAGTTACTTTCATGAAGGTTCTACTGGCCAACTGCTTGATTAACTTGGTTGTTTATACAGATCAGACTACTTAACCGATTTCAAAATTATTTTACTGTTATAAAGCTACATTACCTATTTATTCTAAATGTACGTAGGCTATGTTTTATTCTTTAAGATTCCGTAATACAAGTTTTCAACAAAGAATATGCATGAATTAAAAAACCACAATCATTAATTTGAACTTCAGCGGAGTTTTAAATATTGTCTTAGCAACTTTATATAATTCAAGGTAAGTATTTAATGTTTTCGAATTTGCATACGTGGAATGTAGGTGATACCAAGTATTTAGGTAAGTATGCAAAGGCCTCTCTATTTAAAGCAATGGTATTCTAAATTTAAAAATCAATTAGAATGTTCTTGAAAAGTGTCGAATTTGTGTATTCATTAAAACATTTCCTGAAACTAAATGTCCTAACACCGAAGCCCACATTGTATTAGTACCTTCATGAATAAATTCAGTAACATATTAATTTTACACCAACATATTATTTTTTACGTAAGCTTTCCTATATGTATTTGCAAAGCAAAAATACACAATATTATTAGAGTTCCCTTTAGCAGGTAATACAAAAATAAATAATTTTAATTATACTTAGGTACATGTGTAAGCTAAAAATTAATATAGTCCAAATGTCAACTCTGTAGCTCCACTGTATCTTTGCCCACATGTTTAGGGATCAGCGGCGCTGCACTTGTTCCGACGAATTTTAGTGTTCCATAAAAAGTGTATCGCGAGCCTTATGGTATGCGGATAGCTTTATATGCTCCTGCAGTTTGCCATTAAGAGTTTAAAAACTGGGGAAGAAATTTACTAACTAGACAAGACTGTGTGCGTTTTTTTACCGACTGCTTAAATGGAGTGTAATGTTTTTAGAGTTCATGTATGTATGTGCGGTTTTTTATTCCACCATAACTTTTGATTCCCGAACAGATTTGGGTCCTTACATCATCCGAAGTGACAGACTATTTTTTTTAAATTTCTTTTTTAGGGAAGTCATCTTTTATCTCTTACGTTGATGATTAACTTGTTAATCAGTATTTATAGAGAAACTTCTCACGAAATTTCTTAATAGTAGAGGGACAATTAGGTTTTATGGTACAAACTTTGATGTAAGTACCTACCTACCTACGTTGTTTTTCTAACCAAGTATTACCTAATGCCAAAGAATAACAAACAAGCAAAAAATTTAGATTAAAAAACTAATCCAAACACCAAGTTTCTTACTGTAGTTTTTTTTCAAAATGCCTTTTCCTCGAGTTGTGAGCTACCCTGAAAGTTTCAGCCGCATATTAGCTAATCGGGAAGTGCTCGAAATTTGAGTTGCAAGATTCTACCTGGAAAGACAGACAGACAAACAAGAAAGTGACGGTAAAATGCTGTCGAAGAAGAAGAAGAAAGAATAACAACAAGTAAAATTATTGTAATATACAAAAAACCCGACAGCGACCAAATTTATTGAAGACCGCGGCCGCGTCTTCAATAAATTTGTGGCCGCGGCTTTACCCGCGTGGTCGTTTCATTTAAAAGTAGCCCACACGTGTTATTCCAGGACCAAAAGTACCTACAAAGTACAATATTATACTAAGTACATTTCTTCAAAATTGTTTCAGCCGTCAAGTAGTTTTTTATCGATTGCTCGGCATCTAATCATCGGCATAAGCTGAAGTCAAAGTCAAAGTCAAAGTCAAAGTATTTTATTGTAAATAGGCAAAAATAATAGCACTTTTACAAGTCAAAATTAACATCTCCTGAACAAAGAGATTTACATAAAATATTATAAAAACATCAAATCAATCCAAATTTAGATAAACTAAGTATTCTTTGAGTTTGAAAAGGAAATTTCCCTTTCATGTGCCAACAGAGTTAAATCTCACACTGGAAAAGGAAATACCCTTCTGACTCTACCGGTGCTTCGGAAATACGCCCGTTAGAGAAGAGAGAAGATACCCAATTGCCCTATTGTCGTCGATGTTTGTAGCTGGACGCATATTTATATTTTTTTCTATTGTACTCTCATATAATGGATTATTATGTAGTGGTGTATTTATGATAGTGGCAATAAATTAATTTTTCATTTTTTTTCATAAGGCTAGTGCGCACTGCCTTGCGTTTTTATAACGCATATTCTGTGAAGTACGGAGTGTCATAGAAGTGCACGTAGTGCGGTGAAATAAACGCATATAATACATTATGAAATAAACGGTAGAATAAACGCACCGCGTTCCACCGCAAGGCAGTGCGCACCAGGCCCTAAGATACCAAGTTACCCAGTTTTTAAATCAAACCTTAATTATCTTCTTTGTACAGACTTTTTGTTCATAATGCTTTATTATAAGTACAGATACTACGCTCACCCCCTCTTTTCTCACCTCCACCCCATCCCCTATATATCTAAGAACCCTCTCGATCATATCAGCTTTCAAACATAAAAATCCGCAGCTAAATCGGTTCTTTTAGAAGCTACGATTCTCACCCCTCTTTTCTCACCTCCCCTTTTCCCTCCCATTCCCCATATACCTATCTAAGAACCATCTCGACCACATCAGCTTTCAAACAAAAAAAAACGCATCAAAATCGGTCCATTCGTTTGGGAGATACGATGCCACAGACACACACATACACTCACACACCCTCACACACCCTTGTTCGCGGCTTTAATAATACGCGGACCTTTACAAAAATCCAGGTTATGCGGGCCTACCTTTCCCTTTGCTTTAGCGAAGTGTTAATAAGGTACGAAAAGTAACCTATCTCTGTCCAACACGATTCTCTGGTCAGAATTTCTATACACTCGAAAAGGACAGAGATATTAAATGGTGAACTTTCATACTAAAACCCCGATTATGCGGTCCGACCGCATAATAAGAAGGCACGAACGCTCTTCACACAAGTCCGCATAATACACTAAAGTCATACTCTTTTACACAATGTCCGCATAATATTCATCAGCCATACTCATTTACACACAGACCGCATAATAATCAAAAGTCATACTCTTTTACACACTGTCTGCATAATATTCAAAAGTCATAGTTATTTACACACTGACCGCATACTAATTAAAATACATACTCTAATACACACTGTCCGTATACTATTCAAGTCATACTTGTTCACACACTGACCGCATACTAATTAAAATACATACTCTAATACACACTGTCCGTATACTATTCAAGTCATACTTGTTCACACACTGACCGCATAATAATCGGAAGACATGCCTCGTTCACAAACTGATGAATTTGATTACACAAGACCGTTATTATAATATTACAGCATTTTTACTAAAACCCCGACATACTGAGGACCTACTGGAGGTCCGCATAGGAAGGCACAAACGCTCTAAAAATACTGTCCCCATATTATTCGAAAGTACTCTTTTACACAATGTCCGCATAATATTCATCAGCCATACTCATTTACACACAGACCGCATAATAATCAAAAGTCATACTCTTTTACACACTGTCTGCATAATATTCAAAAGTCATAGTTATTTACACACTGACCGCATACTAATTAAAATACATACTCTAATACACACTGTCCGTATACTATTCAAGTCATACTTGTTCACACACTGACCGCATACTAATTAAAATACATACTCTAATACACACTGTCCGTATACTATTCAAGTCATACTTGTTCACACACTGACCGCATAATAATCGGAAGACATGCCTCGTTCACAAACTGATGAATTTGATTACACAAGACCGTTATTATAATATTACAGCATTTTTACTAAAACCCCGATATACTGAGGACCTACTGGAGGTCCGCATAGGAAGGCACAAACGCTCTAAAAATACTGTCCCCATATTATTCGAAAGTACTCTTTTACACAATGTCCGCGTAGTATTCTAAAGTCGTAATATGTTACACACTGACCGCATAATATTCCCATTTCACACTATACACACCTTGAAGGACTTAAAATATCAATTTTGCGGACCTACCGCAAAATCAAAAGTCATACTCTTTTACACACTGTCCCCATATTATTCGAAAGTACTCTCGTATTTTACACACAGTCCGCTCAGTATTCTAAAGTCGTACTTGCTATTTAACAAACACTGACCGCATTATATTATGCCATGTTCTATTACACAATAAAACCTTAAATCCCGATTATGCGGACCTACCGCATAAGAAAAAAGCACGAACGCTCTGAACACACTGTTCGCATAATATTGTAAAATCAGACCCTTTCTAACACTTTCTGAATAATTATAGTACTATAGATGAATTTGCTTACACAAAATCGTCCTTAAGGACAATAATATTTTTCAAAATCATACGTTGCTTGTTTTGGTCACGCACTGACAACATGCAAGATTCAAATCGCCCGCTACTTTTCCGACCCGTCCCGTACCACAACTGACAATTGTCAGCTTTTAAATTTGTAATCAGCTTCACAAAAGGAAACGGTTATAAGTTATAATTATCTTCGATTGTATGTTTTCTTTTTGTGTATGTGTATGTTTTCCTATTTCTCCGTCAATTGCGGACCAATTTTGAAAATTATTTTTTTGTTTTAATGTATACTCTCGAGGTGGTCTCATATAAATTGCATCAAAATTGGTTAAGTAGTTTTTTAATTTAAATAGAATTTTCGTAAATTGTGTTTATATTGCCTTTAATCTCCAAGATTTTATTCATTACACAGGGTAGACTTTCAGTGTAGTCTCATATAAACTTCATCAAAATTGGTTTAGGTTTTTTATTAGAAAATCTATTTGTTTTAATTTTTATGTTCTCTCTTATCTTCGGGATTTCTAAACTAGATGATTATTTTTACTTGAGAAAAGAGGACATTCTGTATAAATTGGTTAAGTAGCTTTTTACAAGTTTTTATTCAATACACTGGATTATTAAACTTGGGACAAGTTTGCAAGGCAATTAATGACGTCTAATGAAACTGAAATTTTGCACACGGGTGTAGTTCTGATGACAATACAATATTATGGCACTATTGAGCTGGTCTGATGATGGAGCCGGAAGGTAGTCACAGGAACTCCACAATAAAATGATGAAACCCCTTCGAGTTTAGGCTTATTTGATTGGTCTCGATGAGTTTTTAGGTCGTAGTGGTACTGGTGTAGTATCTTGTAAAATATTGTTTTAAAAAAGTTTTTATATACTCTTATTTAAAACTTATAAATCCATTTTTTGTGTTTATGTTTTCTTTTATCTACGAGATGTGTAATCATTTTTTTAAAGAGTTCCATTCCAGTGAAATCATCGATAATTTTCGTAAAATTTGATTCTGTTGTTTGTCTTCATATTTAAAATGTTCTTTTGTAAACAACCACTAAAAAGAATAAAATTATTACGACTAAGCCAGAACAATATGACTTCTTCTAAATTACCAATGTTTTAATAATGCAAAAATGCAACATAAGATAAGAAAGAGTTTATGTAGTTTACGTAAAAAAAAGTTGTGTAGAATATTCGTACATATTTAAAAAAAGGATCAAAAATTTGTCACATTATTTCCAAGCGTGAATTAAGAAAAACAAACCATTTTGCCATGTCAAAGTTAACGATTAAATAAATAAGTTCTTGTATGTGCTGTACCATTTTAAATCTGGATAAAGGATGCACATTTTTTTAAATAGTTTGAAAACATATAATACAACATAATAGGCCCTGTAGAGTAATAAAATTTCAATATTTGATGATCAAAATAAGATTGACATTGGTTTTATGATTACACCGTAATAATCGATTAAAAGTATTTTAATTAGCACATTATAATGCACAACTAATTGGGATTACTACACTGAAAACAAAATTCATACAAAAATTTCGTTTTTAGAAATGTCACTCATCCCGCTGCGACACAGCATACGCTCCAACAAACGTTAAACGTAAAGGGTGCATTTTATAATTAAACGTACGTATTTTAATTACACAGAATCAGGTCCGCATTTTGCATCACATACGTAATTTAACACAGGGCGAGCGCATAATCAATTGCAGACTTACATACACAGAATAAGTTCTGCATTTTACATCACCTACATACTTTAAAACAGGACGGAGCGCATAATCAATTGCAGACTAACATACACACCTCGAGGTTACACACTGAACTAAAACACTAACGGATGTTAACTAAAGTTGTCAAATATCCCTAATATGCGGTCATTTTTCATATTTTGCTAAGATTTCACCAGTCAACCAATCTCATCGCGACGAATTCAAAGATATATTTGAGACCTCGTCAAATTATTATGCGGACGTCCGCACAACCGGGTAAGTCCGCACAATCGTGGTTCCTGTCACGGTAAAGTCCGCATAATGTTAAAGCCGTAAATACACACACATACACATACACACACACACACACACGCACACACACACACACACACACACACACACACACACACGCACACACGCAGTGATACACACCCTAAACTTATAACACCCGTATCTTTGTTGGGGGGTTAAAAATGTAAAACAGTAAGCAGTTTCCCTACCAATAAAAAAGCCGCAAGAGGGATTGTAAATTATAAATGATAATTTATTTCTTTTTTAAACATGCACTAACTAATGTAAAACTAACAAATTATATGGTAAAAAAATACAAACGATTAGTTGTAACGATTTATTTTCTTTAGTGAAAGTTCGGTTTTTGCTCAAATAAGATATAACGTAAGGTATATAAAATAAGATTTAACGTAAGGTACATTACTGCCGCGGTCTGTAATGACTGCGTTGCTGGCAGCGATGATGATGCTCGAGAGCGTAGCTAAGTTAAGTGCGAGGCCATCACAGCGCGGTCAGCATTGCAGCCCTTGATGGCCAAGCTGGAATGAAGGCCGAGACCGAAGGTCGAGGCCTTTATAGCACGGACAGCAAGGGCTGCTATGATGGCCAAGCTTGAAGGCCGAGAACTTAACTAAGCAAAGCTCGAGACCATCATAGCGTGGCCAGCAGGGCAGTCATTGGGGACCAAGGCTTGTATAGTGCTTTACTCAAACAATGTGACGAAAACAACAACGACAACGACAAAGACAACAACAACAGAAACAGAAACAGTAACAGAAACAGAAGCAGAAACAGAAGCAAAAGCAGAAGCAAAAGCAGAAGCAGAAGCAGAAGCAGAAGCAGAAGCAGAAGCAGAAGCAGAAAAAGAAACAGAAACAGAAACAGAAACAGAAACAGAAACAGAAACAGAAACAGAAACAGAAACAGAAACAGAAACAGAAACAGAAACAGAAACAGAAACAGAAACAGAAACAGAAACAGAAACAGAAACAGAAACAGAAACAGAAACAGAAACAGAAACAGAAACAGAAACAGAAACAGAAACAGAAACAGAAACAGAAACAGAAACAGAAACAGAAACAACAACAACAACAATCACGATCACATCAGCTTTCAAACAGAAAAAAACCCATCAAAATCGGTCCATTCGTCTGGGAACTACAACGCCTCTCTTTTCGCGTTCGGGGTTAACGAATCCACGGAATAAATAATAGTGCTACGACAAAAGACGACAATGATGGATTTTCAAAGGAAATTGCTGGCCGCAAAACACGACAATAATGAAATTCCATACAACTTTGCTGGCGCCTATTCAAGCAGCGCGGCAAGCTCGACTTTGCCCAAAGAAGGTTGTCGAAATAACGACCACATTACTAGTATTGTTTGAGTAAAAATGTATTACTTCGATGTAGTTGAATTAAATTGCGATTATATTGAACGTAATGTTTATTTTCTACATAATTATCATAACCTTACTTTAGTTTTTTTGTAGAAAGGATGTAAGCCATAATATTTGTCTATATTTTCAAAGTAACACTATATATTAAAGAACTTAACGCAATTCATCAACAAATAACTATAACTTATGAAAATAAAAATTCGTTCATTAGCCATGCAGTATTTCCAGTGCGTATCCTTTGGTTACGATTTCGGATCTTTTTAGACTTCAGCGAGTCCTCGCCAGGTTCTGATATCTACCAAATCTTCGGATCGCAATCATTATCGCAATCATGCGAAATAAATTTGTTTATTTCTAGAAATATTCTAATAATGATGGTTAATATAATTATAATTATCAACTTCTGACATAATATTTTTGAAATCCTTGATTCTAGCAACACACGTAGGCAATCACGCTCTCAAGTCACGGATCGACTGCACTCAACATTCTGCATCTCAAAGCACATTGAAGTAAACGGTTTACTTCAGGAAATGACAGGAGCCTTAGAAAAATGTAAAAATAACGCATAAATATGTAAATGCTTAAAAATATGTAGCAAAACATTTCAAGATGCACGTGATTTCGATCTACGCACATACGTGCGTGGATCGAAATCGGGGTTGAAAGGCAGACATGTTCCGATTTAGCCACACAGAATCGTAGCAAGAAGGTTTAAATTATGATACCGTTTTAATGTTTTATTTATAATACATTTAAATTATCATAACTTTGAATACCTACCTATCCCGCAGGAACCATATATTTTTTGGGGATAAAAAGAATCCGTAATTTTAATACATAATATGAACTTTGACTGTGCCAAGTTACATCAAACTCCGTCCAGTAGTTTCAGCGTAATATGTGTTCTTTTAATTAACTTTCAACCCCTATCCTGCGGGAACTCATGTTTTTTTTTCGGGATAAAAAGTACTCTAAATGTTAATCCATAACATAAGCTATGATTGTGCCAAGTTGCATCAAAATCCGTCAGGTAGTTTCAGCGTGATGCGTGTTCAAAAAGACAGACAGACAAAAAATAAACAAATAACCTTTTTGCACTCTATATCGATTTTGAAGTATATCTCAATTATAATTTTCAAAAAATATTTAATGTACAAATTTAGCCCAGTTACAGTTTTATTATAGTATTATTATTATTAGATAGAATAGATGAGCTGGCCCGCAAAAATAATCATACTTATATGATAAAGCCGAAAGTTTGTATTGGTGTGTGTGTGGTGTGTATGTGTGTGTGTTTATTACTTCTTCACGCTTAAACGGATAAACAGATTTGGATGAAATTTAGTATGGGGGTAGCTTATAACCTGGATTAACACATCGGCTACTTTTTATCCTGAAAAAAATGTGTGGTTCGTGAGGGAAGCGGGTGAAACCGCGCGGCGCAGCTATTATATAAATTTAATGTTTCTTTTTTACTTAGGTATTTTACTTTACTTCAATAGTTTCAATTGCAACATTAGACTATAGTATTTACATTAACTTGAATACCCTAAAATTGAAAAACTAAGAAAAAATTGCCACTGTTTAGTTATAAGAATTATATATTTTTGAAATGTTCTTTTAAATATCTGTATTTTGATACCTCACTCGACAGGTTTTGGTAATTTTTGTTCCGTCTGAAATACAATATGGCAGCTGTAAGCCGCCATATTGGTTTTCTTGACACTTCATATATCCTATAGCACTCTCGTGATCAAGACGAATCCAATAATACCTCATTTATCAAAATCCATCAAGTCCTTTTAGGCTGTAGGACGCGCCTAAGAAACGAACAAACATACATACAACCCAAACACAAAACCCTCTTCAGTCGGGTGAAATAGCAAAATGTTCTCGGTTTTTAAGACGCACTATAAACGAACCTGTCACAACTGCCTACACTGAAACTGTCTAGTACAGTGATTCAAAACTGACGAATAGTGCCAGTCAATCTAATTGCTGTTTAATCGACTTCACACAACTGGAAAAACTGTCTAGTACAGTGATGCAAAACTGAAGAATAGTGCCAATCAATCTAATTGCTGTTTAATCGACTTCACACAACTGGAAAAACTGTCTAGTACAGTGATGCAAAACTGAAGAATAGTGCCAATCAATCTAATTGCTTTTTAATCGACTTCACACAACTGGAAAAACTGTCTAGTACAGTGATGCAAAACTGAAGAATAGTGCCAATCAATCTAATTGCTTTTTAATCGACTTCACACAACTGGAAAAACTGTCTAGTACAGTGATGCAAAACTGAAGAATAGTGCCAGTCAATCTAATTGCTTTTTAATCGACTTCAAACAACTGGAAAAACTGTCTAGTACAGTGATTCAAAACTGAAGAATAGTGCCAATCAATCTAATTGCTGTTTAATCGACTTCACACAACTGGAAAAACTGTCTAGTACAGTGATGCAAAACTGAAGAATAGTGCCAATCAATCTAATTGCTTTTTAATCGACTTCACACAACTGGAAAAACTGTCTAGTACAGTGATGCAAAACTGAAGAATAGTGCCAATCAATCTAATTGCTTTTTAATCGACTTCACACAACTGCAAAAAGTCGTCTGTATTATTATTTTTTAGGTGTTTGTTAACTTTTATCTTTAAAAAACTCTTTCTTTTCTTCTTTTTGTACTAAAACTTTTTTTTATTATATGTTGATTATATTAATTATTATATTTATATTATTATATTTTTAGTATTATTAAAAAAAAAAAAACGATTTTTGTTTACATTGCCTCCATTCTCTAGGATTTCTAGCAGATGAACAGATTTTGGATGATTCTTGTTCTATTCAAAAGGATAAAAGTTCAGTGACTGTAGTCCAATATACACTTTATCTAAATTGTTTCAGTGGTTAAAAAGGTGTCAAAGGGACAGGTGTCAAAGTGAAAGGTGTCAAAGTGACAGGTGTCAAAGTGAAAGGTGTCAAAGTGAAAGTTGTCAAAGTGAAAGGTGTCAAATTGACGCCCTGGGTGCAATAATGAGAGATTTTTTGAAAATTTATTTCCTAAAGTGGTGATTGGAGTGGCAAAGTATGACCGCGGGCGAAGCTGCGGAGCGCAGCTAGTATTTTATATAAAGGAGGAAGGTTTTCAAGGAGGTAAACAAACGCTGTCGAAATTGTAATTAATAAAAAAGAAATATTTACGTAGATATTAGTAATAGAAACATAATATTAAAAACTAGATAGGTATGGTTAAAATAGAACCAAGCAAAAGGCACCTGCTTATTCAGCCGAGCACCAGCACATGTACTTATACAGCCGAGCACCAGCACATGTACAAATCCAGCGAAGCAAAAAAGCCGAACCTTCATTTAGCATTTTTGCTTGTTTTTTCCGAATTCCTTCAGGGTTGCCGCAACTCCGCTCTACCAGGAAATGATGCTGAGGAATGAGGATATGTACTCGTTAATTTGCACCATAAATCATCGAACATGTTAGTTAAAATGGTAGAAAAGAGAAGAGGGCGTCCATTGGACCTTTTTGTCGCTGTCGGCGAGTGTCGGATTTCAGGACCTTATTTCTTTTTTCTGTGCTGGATCAGTTGGTTGAAAGTTGGTGTCTTCGGATTTTTTGGAAAGTTTAGCAAAACTGTCTGTGTTGTGGAAACGAGGGGGAGGTCCTACGTCAGTAAGTTTTAGTATTCGGAAGATTGCGTTGGTTAGAAGCAAGTTTCCCATATACCAGATGGCAAACGAAGTCTTCGAATTAATTTCGATTATTAATTGGGGTGTATGTAGGTTTTATGTTTGTTTGTTTGTTCGACGTTAACTTTCAAACTGTTGATCCATCTCGTGAAATTTGGAAGATGGTACCTATTACCTAATATTTTTTAAGTTCGCATTGGTTTGAGCTTACTCGGTCGAAGAGTTGTTGGTACAAATGTCAAAAAATGAAATGGGGTATGACGGGGCTACAGACGGGTATACCTAATACTTTTAAAGTGAGACAGTCAGAGGTGTCATACGAAAGGCTTTGGTTGTAGGTACATACATTTAAAAATATTTTTAATGTAGGTTTTGTACCTACTTAGTTCTTGAGTCTCATTATTTCAATCGGTAATCAACCGCCGACGCATCGTCAATAGCCGCCTTCGCACGGTACCTGTGAAGGTACTCAGTTATTAGGAGTTAGATTTTCCCAAATGATTAGATACTAACTGTGCCCACGGCATCGCACGCGTTGTCAATATACTAAGTTAAAAGAACTATAATTATGTATGAGCTATCCTGACCTAAAATACCAATATACCTACCGACATTTGGTCAAAATTCAAAATTTGATTTTTATCGATTGATCGGCTTCTACTCATCGGATTGAGATACCGAGTATCCCAGATTTGAGTCAATCACTAAGCTATCCTACAATCAAATGTTGGATAGCTGAGCAATGAAATGATCTGCATCACAATCGGTCCAACAGTTTTTACGAGATTTGAGTTTTTGCGCGAACAAACATAGAGACAAACAGACAGTTATACTTTTGTTCAGTAGCTTTTTTAAGTACACCATAGACCATTTTTTTTGCTTTATTATAAGTATAGACAGATATATAGATAGATATAGATAATATTTTTTTATTGTTTACCCAGTGACTCGACAGATGAAACAGAGTACTACCCTACATCAGACATCCTGCGGAACTTTTCCTATCCGTTACTAAACTAAAAACTTACCAAATTACCTCACATGACAAAACATGTCCTATGTCCATATCCGTTACAGAACCAATTCTCAGGAAAAATATATTTTATCCCGTAGTCCGGATAATATTACGATTGTTTTGGGAATTCGCCAAGCGTTTCGATTTCTGACTTATTGACCTCTGGGGACGGATACGGAAATATTTGCAGATATGTATTAAAATTTGACGTGATGTATCGTTTTTGTGGTTCTAAAAAGTTTGAGTTATGTATTGAAAGTGATTTGATTTCAGCATTTTTGCGCTTGTGGGTGGGTAAGTTTCGCTAGTCCATGATGTCATTCACCGAAGTGGGAAAGGTTGCGAATACACTTTTGTATGAAACCCAGTCACAGAATAAATAATATGACCCAGTATCGCAGAGTCGTTTGCGTATACGAATGATATGTAGGTATGTCATATCTGAAGCATTCAATGCACAAAAAAAGTATAATTCTCCTATTCGTCACGTTTATTACTATTAAAAGCTATAATGGCCTTATTCTCATAAGAATATACCTTATTGTAGGGCAATACGGATGGTTTTTCTACGCGTTTTACGCTTCCTTGCGGTTTGACATGATTATGTACATTGAGACATAGTCGTGATGCGCCTGTCACACTTTTCTTTCCAACAGTACCTTTATCAGCCGCGAGCTAGGGCAATAAAGTAGAAACTAAACTCGGAGTATAAACCATTTACGGTTATAGACTTTCTACGTTAAACATTTTTTTTTCTTCTTTTACCACAGATTAAATATAAGGTGTTTCTGAAAATTTCAAATAACAATAATCGGTTCCTATCAAAGTTAGAGACTGGATAGTTTATTTTTTCTTTTTTTTATTTGGATTGGATTTTGTCCTCCAATACTCACCTGAGGTGCCTGAGGTGGTGGTTTTCACAATCAACATTTTGAAGATCTGATGGGCCCCGAGTCGATCGCTAGATATATTTTTTGCGATTTTTTCTCATTTACTACTTAAAAGTGCTAGAAGCGAAAATTTAGGGAAAAATTCAAAAAATAAAAAATACTTTTAAGTGAGAAAATTTCACCAAAAAAAACAAGCGATCGACTTGCGTTATCGCAGTTCAATAGCTAACAGAATCGGGGCTCTGATGGAAGTTACTACTAATGGTAGAGTCGTGGGTTTTTCTAATAGTCCTCTGAAGACTAACTGACTAAGTACAAAAGAGAAGCGTTTAATAATATACACAGAATACCTTTATCATCAAATAGCAATAAACTGGGGCCACTTTCCAGCGATAGTAATGTGTCTATCATGGATTTACGACTGCTCGTATCACTGATATACAGCTATATCTGATTACTTTTTGCTAGATAGGTTGTTATTGAAAATGCAGCTATTTACTTCTTTTACCTTCACTCTTCGCGCTCCTTTACTCTTCTAGCTTATTTTGACACTGCAAGGAGTACCTAAGTTTAAAAAACCCAAATCATTTAATCTTGATTTCATCCATTAGTAGGTACCTACTTTATCTTATATCTATATCTATCTATACTTCTAATAAAGCAATAGGAACGAAAAAGTATGTACAAAGAACATAATTAATAAAGAAATGGTCTAGGGTACATAAAATAAGCTACTGAACACGAATATAATATTTAAAAATTCGTGTCTGTCTGTTTGATCGCACATCACATAAAAACTTCTAAGCCGATTGCGATGCGGTTTTTACTGTTGGATAGCTTATGTTTTGACTTAAAAATTGGGGTACTTTATATCTCAATCCGATGTGTAGAAGCCGAGCAATCGATAGAAATATTTTAGACGGCTGAAGGAATTTTGATCAAATGTTGGTATATTGGTATTTTAGGTCCTGGAATAGCACAAAGAGTACTTTTAACCTACAGAAATGACCACGCGTGTGAAGCCGCGGGCATCAGCTAGTACATATATAATGCACGAATAATTAATGGATGAATACAACTGTCAAAGAAAACACTGTCAGCGATAAGACCAAATATCGTATTCTATTACTGTCATAGATTTAGTTTAAGGAGGGAAGATAGGGCACTCATTAATATCACGTAAATAAAAACCGGAGTAGATACAACTACAGGCAAACACACCATACATAGCCATATTGTGATTCACGTGCATCAACAACAAAGATAGAGAGACATACGCAAACTGTAGCGAGAATGAGAGTTACACATGCCACACAAACGCCACTCCGATTGTGAATAAGGCCAAAGAAGGACAATAGTGTGTGTTGCACTTAATTTATGCGGTCCACGCCTGAGGAGCACCAGCTCCTCCTAATCTTTCCACTGTTATTTAGATCTATGCTAAATAAAGCTTTGTTTAATATAAGTACCTAACTAGGATTCATATTTGGCCTGAGGTACCTACACGAATGTTTGAGATGGTGGCCGAGTGCGCTTGACAATGTTAATGTGTCACATTTGTCACGACAATAAGACTGCGTGTGTGACTGTGCTATGAGCCAGTAAAAACCAGCCAACTCGCCTCATCCTCCCAAACCATAATTCACACTCATTAAGTCCATTACAAATGTCACAGAGTTACCCCTAATTAGTACCTCACAATGGCCTCTAGGAAATACCTCACATACTCCACATATCTCCCGGTCCAAGTTCGTGTCCCATGGGACCTTAATCATTAAATGCGGAACCCTGCAGACCCCTCAGGAACTTTAAGGAACCACCTGCGCGAGCACGTGGACACTTCAAACTGGATCCGAACTTTTTTCAACAGGATTTCACACTTTCCCGAACTATACTTGAGTCTTGTTCGCACTCGTGTTCCAGGATAGTTGAGGTGGCCGCTGGTGGGGTAATATCAGTCTTATGACAAAAGCGAGATGGTCTGGATTGGAAGAGGTCTGCTTTCGGAAGTAGCCGAGTGAAGGAGGAATGTTAACAAAACTGTTCTGAATTATGTCAAAGAAAATACCTGTAATTGACCCGTATAGGGGAAAAAGAGTTGTTTTTTTTTCATAAATTGTAAATTATCCGGCTATTCATTTACAAAAAAAAAACAGTATTGTGCGTATGGCAAGCCATTTGATCAATAACCTCCACACGTAAGTTCATAAATTAAAATCCGATTATGGTCGGGTAAAAATAGCCTGCCACTCTTGCGATGTAGAAGAATCGATTGATACCTCGCTTGTCAAAATCGGTCTAAATTTTTAGTTTGAACACATAAACCTTCCTTTGTCTTGCCGTAGTCTATACCTGACTCTACCTGACTATACCATAACTCTATACCTGAAGACGAATCGATTGACACCTCGCTTGTCAAAATCGAACCAATAGGGGTGACGCTATGATGGAACATCTACATACTCACATATATAGATACACACATACATACATAGACTGTTAAACACATTACCATTCCCTTGCTTTGCTGTAGTTGCGTATAAACCCAACACCTCTGAAGCTATTTTGATAC
This sequence comes from Alsophila aescularia, assembly GCA_946251855.1. Classification (NCBI taxonomy): domain Eukaryota; kingdom Metazoa; phylum Arthropoda; class Insecta; order Lepidoptera; family Geometridae; genus Alsophila; species Alsophila aescularia. The sequence continues at coordinate 32,671,256 of OX276379.1, read as the reverse complement.
TATTTATCTGTGCGTGAATGACTCGATATGGTGTCAAATTCAAGATTTTATTTCGCCAAACTTACAATTAGGTAAGGTCTCAATGAGATAACGTTAGTACCTCTTGGTACTAACGTTATCTCATTGAGAAATGGTAAGTAGGCCGGTCCTTATACACAAAAACCGCGTTAGGTCGCAATAATCTGTACAGTCCTCTTAAAATAGATACCAATAGTTTATAACTAAACTTGCAGCTTCGTAAGACCTCGTGGTGCTCGAAAAACATCTTATTTTACGTTGTTTTTCTGATTTTGCCTTACTTCTAAGGGCTCTTCCCACGGAAAAGTTATCTATTACACAAATAAAGAGACAATTTGTTTTACAACATCGAACTTTTTGGGTTTTTTTTATAAAAAAGACAATTTGTTTTACAATATCGTTTTTTTTTAGGAAAAATTGACAATGTTTGAAGTGCTGTATCTCGGGTTATATTAGGCCTACAGAGCTGTGGTTCCGCTCAAGTTATAGTAAATGTTTTCTTCATACTACATAACTTTTCCACGGGAAGCACTACTTAGAAGTTATAAGCCAAAATCTGATATGTCCAAATCTGAGATGTTTATTGAGCACCACGCAGTTAGCACTGGTCTTTCGAAGCTGCAAATTTAGTTTTACACCATTGGTAGGTAGGTAGGTATCTATCCTAACAACATCCCAAAAAAACAGCCTTATAAGCGATGGAGGTCTAAACGGTTCAATAGTGCAACTTAGAATCCAACGATGCCGGGTTCGGTCCTAAGCTCTGCACCAATGTTTTTTTTTAAATTATTAGCAGTTTTCCATCTCTTCGTTCTTCGGGGGCACATCAAGCTGTCGGTCCCGGCTGTTATTGATTAATCATGTCAGAGGCCCTCGGGCGGCTTGACAAACTCTGACACTAGAGGCCGGCACTACCTCATACGACAAACAACAAACATTTGAGAAATGTAGGTGTAATTCTCAAGAACTCTTTCTATTAAATTTTATGTTATAGATTTAGAAAGGTAAAATGCAGTATTGTCGACCCAGATTTTTTGTTATCCAAAAACACCTTGCGGATGTCGAATAAATGTAATACATCATCGCAATTTCTATTTAAACGAGTAAACTAAAAACTTTTTACATCAATCCTTCTACCTTTCATCCTTCCATCTTGAATTTTTTGCGATATTTTCTATTGTTGGTGTGCACAACACTTGCGTAGACGATTATTTGACTAGAATCTTTCACTGGAAGAATGTTTTTTTTATTTACCTGTGCAAAAGGTGCTCTATATTCTGTTTTTAAGGCTAACAGTTCTAGTTTGCGATTGTTATTCAGATATTTGAACGTGTTTAATTATCCAAAAAGATAGGTGCTTATTTTGTAAAAGCCTAGCGTAGATTAATGTACACGAAATTAGGCTGGATATTTGGCATCCACATGGGTATGTGGAAAATGGTAAAATGTACCCTAAACTTGATGAAAGGTGTGTTTTCGGACGGGTTACTCGATCGAGTGCACATTATGTTATGGTGGCACTTCACATCGCTATTCGTGTTCGCGTATTCATCTTATTTGCCCTAATACGACGATGTGAACCTCACTCTATTTGCCTATATTTGCCCATTTTTCACGAACAAGATGAATACGGAAATACATGAACACCCGTATCCACCAGGTTGTCGGTTTTTAGTCGCATATATCAAAGGATTGCGAATATACCGAACAAGTTTGTTTACCATTTTCTCCACACATGGCTTGCTTAGTTAGAGTGCGGTGTGTGACAGCGACGGACGTTGTTTAGTTTTTTGTTCAGCATTGATGTTTTTCGATAGGTATTTACACTTAGATACTTAGGTTTTATGTTTTTTAACATCCACCAGCGTCTTCTCTTCAATGGTTTTTTTAACGACTTTGCTTTTACGTACGCATAACATGCATTGGTAATTAACACAGAGGAAGTAATAAGTTGCTGCTGCCGTCAACATGTTCATCTTTGCAATCAGAATTACAAAAAGAATGCAAAAATATTCGTGAATGTTCGGCATATGACTTATTTGCTATTAACGATATGTGGACGGTGTGTTCGTGATGTTCGGACTTCTAAACTATATAGCCGAATAAAAACGCGAATACCCGCGACTACCAAATAGCGAAGTGAAGTGCCTACATTAGATACATTCGTGTGACAAAAGCTTTCCACATAAACAGTATTTGGCAATTTTTAGTTTAATACCTCAGAATTAAGGTTAAAAATTTAAAAAGTTACATATATGATATATAATTGATACCTTGTAAGTACTTGCTAATAGCCGTTTATTTGTCAATACGTATACGTATACGCAAACGTGAACATCTGCAATCAACATTGTGTGTATAGGTGTGTGCGTGTGTGTGTGTGTGTGTGTGTGTGTGTGTGTGTGGGTGTGTGTGTGTGTGTGTGTGTGTGTAAGTTGCAAAACTAACGAATTTCTGGAATTTCATTTAACGAAATAGAGAAGAGGGTTTGTGAAAATACAAATTTAAAAACAAGTTCTGTACAAAATACCATGGTACAAAAAATCGTCTTCAAATGGATAAACAGCTAATAACTAAAAAACTACTGAACCAATTTTTATGAAGTTTCTAAGGGACTTTACTGAAACTCTACCCTGTGGAATAAAACAATAACCATCCAAATCAGTTAAGAAATCTTAGAGATTTGTGGCAATATAAACACAAAATAAAAGGGATATACAAAAAACAAAAAAATACTCTAAAAACTATTGAACCAATTTTGATGCAATTTATGTATATGGGGCCACCTGGAGAGAGGTCAAACAAAAAGTATTTTCAAAATAGGTCCGGGTACAAACATAAATAAAACATACAGTCGAACATATGAACGTCTCCTTATGTGAAGTCGATTAAAAAACCGGCCGGCGTGTCGTACACGCATAGACTCAGTGTTCCGTAGCCAGGCTATAGCTACCCAACTATGAAAATCGCATTGCAATCGGTCCAATACTTTTTACGTTATACTTTAACAAACGCATAGACTTAGGGTTCCGTAGCCGGGACCCTAAGTTACCCAACTGTAAAAACCACATTGTAATCGGTCCAGTATATAGTTTTAACGTTATACGTTAAAGCTGTTTTTACGGTTGGATTAAGTCTCTCAGTATGGAAGTTGCTCAGAGAAGACGCGGGCATAACATGAGCTATCTTGGTTGGCTATAACTCGTAAACTAGTATACCCTAGATAGCTGTGAAACTGTAAATTTCACAAATACACAAATAGTGTTACACGAGATTTTTCCAATTTTTTAATTCTGTACTGTGTGAGTAGATTCAACTCAAGCAAAATGATAACTTAGAGCCGAAAATATCTTGTAATCAAAACCAAACTGCCAATGAAACATCCATATCCATACCAATATATAAAAGTGAAACGTTGTCTGTTTGTTTGTTTGTTTGGGGAGCTTTCACGCGATAAGCTGGACGGATTTAGATGAAATTTGGAATGGAGATAGCTTATACCCTGGAATAAAAGATAGGATATTTTTATGCCGGAAAACTTTAAGTTTCCACGGGAAAACTGGAACATGTTGATTACTCGCTGTAAGGAACGGTTGCCATCACAGAATGGTCTGTGGTTGCCATGGAAACGAAATAACAAGTCTGTCAAAAAACATCAAGAGTAGTGCTATACCTAGTATTGCATTGGTTTTTACTAAAATGGATGCTTTTTTCGCGATAAACAGTAGTCCGCACGGACGAAGTCGCGACGGGAAAACTAGTTACTTATAACTTTGAAAGTCCTATCCAAAGAGATTGGATTGGATTGGATTTTGTCCCCATTCGTTAGGGTAGAAAAAAAACCCTCTAATTCACTTCTAGGTATACACTACACTACATTTTTTTAAATATATTTGCATACACTTATGTAGCGGTTATATACAGGGTGGCGCAATAGAACGTGCATATTGCATCATCTTTTTTTGCGGGGTACAAAGTGCGCGGGCGGGGGGAGCCTGCGTCGTTGGGTAGGCGGGCTCATGGAGTTTTAGTCACTATGAGTCACTTCGACGGGAAGCGTCGCGCATTTTGCGTGCGCGCATTTTACGAGAACTCTCGTTCATACATCGTTACTAGGCGTTTATATTGTTCTGAATATGGACTACGGCAAATTAGTGAAGCTCCGAGTGGTAATTTAATTAAAATATGGGTACAGCGTTTTGAAGACACCGGTTCAACGTTTAAACCACAAGCAAAAGGTCGTCCAAGAACATCTAGGACCGACGACAATATTGAGAAAGTTATGCAGTCGGTACGAGGAGATCCACAAATGTCTACTCGCAAGAGATCGTCTGTCTTACACTTATCGCGACGAAGTTTGCAACGAATTTTAAACTTGGATCTTAAACTGCATCCTTACAAGCTGCAGTTAACACAAGAATTGAAAGAGTCTGACTTCGGAGCAAGGCTCGCATTTGCTAATGAAATGCTTAATCGATTTTCCAATTATGACAATATCCTTTTCTCCGATGAGGCCCATTTCAATATCAATGGGTTCGTAAACCGTCAAAATTGTCGTTACTGGAACAGTGAGAATCCCAAACTCAAGCACCAGAAACCACTGCATAGTCCTAAAGCGACAGTATGGGCAGCAATCTCTGGTAGAGGAATAATTGGACCATTTTTCTTTGAAAATACGCGGGGGCAAAACGTCACTGTTAATACCGAACGCTATGTTGCGATGTTGGAAGGTTTTTTGGCTCCAGAGCTTGAAAATGCAAGAATAGTGAATTCTAGGACTTGGTTTCAACAAGACGGAGCTACCTGTCACACATCAAATAACTCCATGGCGGTTGTGAAACAGATGTTCCCTGGCAGACTGATTTCGAAAAGAGGTGATATCCCATGGCCCCCACGTAGTCCAGACTTGACGACTCCTGACTTTTTTTTGTGGGGATACCTCAAACACAAAGTCTACAGCAATAATCCGAAAAACATCGATCAGCTCAAGGAGAATATCCGTGGTGAAATGGCAACAATTACACCAGCATTACTGAAGAAAGTTTTCAATAATTTCCGTTTGCGATTAGAGGAGTGCCGTCGTAGAGAGGGTCATCATTTAGATGATGTTATTTTTAAAAAATAAACTTCAGTTATTTCTTTACAATACCTTAGTTTTATTTTGACTATACCTTTTGTATTTATTTTTATTTTATTTTTTCAAATATGCACGTTCTATTGCGCCACCCTGTATATTATATACAAGGTTTCGCCTGCGACTTTGCGCGGACTACAGTTTATCACGAAAAAAATCATCCTATGTTCTTCTTGGATATTAAAAACCATTGCAAAAGTATAGCACCAACGCTCGTGATGCTTTTTGACAGACTTGTTATTATTTCGATTCCATGGCAACCGTTCCTAACAGTGAGTAATCGTCATTTTCCATTTTTGTGCTAACAGGGTCTGAATAAAATGGCTGTGACAGACAGACGGACATGACGAAAGTATTAGGGTTCCTTGTTTGACTACGGAACCCTAACAACTTTACTCCCTACCGTGAAATCTCAGCTACAATTATCTCCTTTCATTAGCGGCACGTTTACTGTTCTCCGATTTGTTCCTGAACAACTGCATCCTTTCATTTTCATAAACTGCTCTACTTCTCCTAAAATCAATAAACAATGTTAAACAGGGAAACATCCTTTGTTCCACATAGAAAGTAGCATCTATTTATCTTCCCACAAAATTCTACCTCTATAGACGAAACAGGTAAAGCTTTAGATTAACTAAAAAAAAAATGGCACAGAAAAAATGCTGAGACTGGTGAAAGTTTTGTACAAAAATCTTCGCGAACAAACACATTTAATGCACTTTTTTATATGTTCGAGATATTTGAATAAAAACTGGACCTTTCTCCGAATAGGACTCGACCACAAAAGGGTTTTGGATTTCACAAACAGATGTGTATATTTTTTGTATGATTTCGATGACATCTGTCATTTGGAATCGATTTATCTGAATTTTTCATGGTACTCGACGACGATGGGTAGAGCTAAGCTGGGTCAAAGAATGGTTCAAACCTTTGGGTAAAATATGGATTTGGATCGATTTTGGTATATTTTTTTACAAAACGTAACGTTAACGTTATCGAATAGTTGCCATGTTTCCGTGTGCCTTTTTTTATTCGATTGAGAGACGAGACGAGCAGGGCCCTCGCGTGATGGTAAGCGTCACGCCTGTCCATAACAGTAGCAGCGCCACCCAGAACTTTTGTTGCAAAGTATTGCGCGTCACTGCACTGCGCTCGTCACCCTGAGACTAATTGGTCTAGAAGTCTCATTACCCATTAATTATTAATGTTTGTCTGCATGTCGTGTGAGGCAGTGCTGGCTTCTGGTGTTAGAGTTTGTCAAGCCACCCGAGGCCTCTGACATGGCTTAACACTGCTATTAATCAATAACAGCCGGGACCGACCGCTTAACGTGCCCTCCGAAGCACGGAGCGTTGGAAAACCACACATAACATAACAAAATTCATTGGTGCGGAGCCTAGGATCGAACCCGGTATCTTTGGATTCTAAGTTGCTCTATAGAACCGTTAGGATACCATGGGTCTAATTATTAATACTACTGTATCACTCCTGTCTGCAAGTTGTGAACATATTGCTAATGTGTATAAAAATTCTACTATAGTACTATAGGAAGTCTTCCTTAGCAAGATATGGACTACATTACAAACCGTGAACAATATAGGCAGAGTTAATATTACATGATTGATAATAAGTTTGTACCTAAGGTCTTTATTACGTCAATGTTATCATTCAGCGATTAACATAAAAAACCGAACGAAATTGTATCAAAGCCCGGCTACCGTTTACCGCTGACAAGAAAATCATGGTTCATGACAGCAAGGCATTTGATGGACAGTCACCTTTGCCGCCCTTTGTGCCTCGACACGCGCGACCTTTCTGCCCATTTAATATTTTATTCCATAATAAGAATGATCACCGGTTTGATGAACTGACGAAGTTTTGACAGCTCTGTCTTGATTGAATGGTTGATTTGATTTGTATGATCTAGGTCTACTCTGAGAGCAGGGTCTACGTTGAATGGTCTTCGTTTACGGACGAATGTTTTTAGAATTTTTGGGCTTAGTTTAAAATATATAGTGATTCAAAAGTTAGCCACACGCTCAATCTGCGTTTGAGGAGGGTAAATGAACGAAAGGATTAAAAACAGATTTATTTATTTTTGCGATATTTTTAATCAGAAGCACAGAAGAAATAATAGTCAGAAGTCGCTCGAGTCAACGTTATTAGTAATTAAAATTGTTCAATATTTTTTTACTAAATCAATTTTGAAGAAATTTATTGAATAAAAAATTACAAAAGAAACAAAGTTTAGGTCAGTTCACACCAATTACCTAACCCCAAACTAGGTAACCCTATTATGTACTATGGGTACTAGACAATGGATAAACATAGATATGAATATTAACATCCATGACTCAGAAACAAACATTTCTGCTCATCGCACTAACGATTGCTCCTTGCGGGATTCGCACCCGCGACAGTTGATTGACTTCACAGTCACAGTCACTAACCATTCGGTCGTCATATTATTTTATTATTTTGAAGAAGCTTTAAACTACATGTTAATTCTTCATTTCATCTTTATTTAAGTTTCCACCATACATCTACTAACTTATATTAACTATTCTACTTATAACCAACCATATAATCTACGTAAATGCAGTGTTATATTTCGAGTCCATATTTAGATATATCAATATTTTTGATCATGCAGTCTAGACGTCTGTCAAAAGTCAAGTCCTTTTTTGCTGTATCAGGTCATTTGCTAAATTATATTTGTTGTTTAGTGACTATTGTATTTAAATTGACATAATGTACAGGAAACGTACAAAGTTTAAGTATTTTAATTTATTTCAATAAAATTAGACACACTTTTTGTACACACCAAAAATTTACATTGTTCATGTTGAATTAATATTAAGAAACGTAAATAAACGTGAAATTTTCATTGATTCTAATATATCTTATATTGTTTTATTACCTTAAACTTTTACTAAATAGAGTTGTCGTCAAAAAAGCTTGAATAAGTTAAGCTTATTAGACAAAAACTAAATAATTTGCTACAAGACATAATTTGCAAAGACATTGCAAAGCTGTCTGTCTGTTTTTCTCAAAGTCAAGTCTTTATATTGTATTACATAACAATATTATTCTGAAGTATGAATATTCATGGAGAATTTAAGTACTAAATATTCAAAATTTATAAATATAATTTAATATTACGCTTGTAGCAAATCCCTTTTACCATACAATTCGCCATAAATAAGTTCACCTAATCCTTAGATGGATAGATGTGATATTATTTAAAACTTATATTATTATGAGTATTAATCTGATTCCATCGCCTCTTCTACAATGTTTGCTCTATCGTATACAATGTCGTACCTATTCTTATATTTTTGATTTCAAATTTCTTCACAACCCATAAATACAAAATCCTTACTGGCTTTCAATAAACCAGAGGCAATTTTTTTTAAGAATTACCTAGGCCTAATAAATTCACAAAACAGTGAAAATACATACATACCTACATTTACTATTATCGTATTGATCATAAGATGCTATTCAGAATGTACTAATGTTGCCCGTGTTTTAGAAACAACTAAAACAAAACAAGAAACCTACCTAATCCTGAGGACACGTTTTCGTATGGACACAAAAATGCCTTTAATTCTGAAATCCTTAAGTTATATTAACAAACTATTCTTTCCGAAAAAGGCCAACTTCTGGTTGATTCGTGGAGATCAGCAGCGGACCAAGTAAGTTGAATAAAGACGAAATATTGAGCATTTTCGACGGTATGAGCTAACTTTTGAAGCTTATCGAAATTGTTTCACCTAAATGCAGAAGATCAGTCTTTTATATGTAAAGATCGAAGTCGAAGGCTCCGCCGCCGCTGAGGTAGTCGTAAAGGTAGACTTCCATCTCTTCCAATGCTTCCATGCTGGGGTCTCGGAGTGGAAGGTCGCGCGCGGAGCGCCCGGAACGGGAAAACGTACTGGGAACCAGAAAATTATATAGATTAGGACAAAGTTTTTGGGTTCAAAAGCAGGGTTTTCTATGAATCTTGTCGGTATGTACGAGTATGTATAGAGTTTAGTTCAGTTTTGTTGAACAGATAAAAAGTGCGTGAAAAAAACTCGGGTAACCTACAGCTTAGTAATGGCTTGTACTATTATTTAATCTGTGGTAATGGGGTAATAAAGGTAGATAATTGTTATACATTTACAATTCAACTAAAATTATATTCAAGCCACTACGATTGCTAACAAGCACATTCATAAAAAAACCCGAATAATAACAAAATTAAAAAGAGGTACAATTTAAGTGAGAATGGTTGCTAACCAACTTTAAATCGTTATAGATCCTAAATTGTCATTCATTTTTATAAGAGAAATCTAAAAAGGATATTCAAAGACCTATTCAATGATACCCTACTTACATAGTTCGACAACTTTATTATTTTCTTTTTCACAATATGGCGTCTGGTTGTCGCTATATTGAATTTTGTTTACTATCATGTTTAGTACCACTCGCAAGAATAAAGGTCCAATTGGTCCACGCATTTTGTCTATATAGTGCCACAAAGGAACAGAGATACATACTTACATACATACATACATACATACATACATACATACATACATAGGCACATAACATACATACACATAATCCGGCCTTTGCGTTGAGCTGTCTGGTAAAAAATATATAGCACAAAAGAACAATCTTAAAACTAAAAAAACAACGGGCGTACTTATCGCTAAAAGCGATCTCTTCTAATAAACCTTTGGATAAAATCAAGGAATGGAGTGGAGAAGATGGTGATGTAAACAATTAAAATCAAAAAATAATATATATTAATTAAAACCGATTAGCGCCATCTTTTATCTTTAGAAGTGTGGACAGATTTGGATGAAATTTGGTTCCAGGATAACTTATATCCTGGATTAAAACATAGGCTACTTTTCATCATCATCATCATCATCATCATCACCCATCATCACAATCACGGTTTAATTCATAAACCGCGGGGTGCAGCTAGTTTTTTATAAATAGATGAATATTTTGTTTTGTTTTGTTTCTTTTTAATCGACTTCACAAAAGGAGGAGGTTGACAATACGTCTGCTTTTTTTACAGGTTTCTTTACCCGAAGTCAGTCTCCGTGTCTACGACGTAGTCCTTGGTGAAGTGCTCATTGATATCCTTCATGATGCAAGCCTCCAGTTTCTTGTGCTGCAAACAAACAGGGAACTTGTTAGGGAAACATACAACTTGGACAAGTAACCGTAGTAGGTACCGTTGGGGTAAACGAATTCTAGAGTGCAGGCCTCGGTCAGGCAAACGTAGTGTAGGGCGCCCGCAGGTGGGAGTGAAAACTTGCGAAAGGCGGCTAGTAGCGCCTGGATGAGGAGAACCGAAGATCGGGCTCAGTGGCGTTCACAAGAAGAGGCCTACGTCCAGCAGTGGACGAATATGGACTGATGATGGACAAGTAGGTACAGAGAGGAATAGACCGATAGTGGGCGCTAGTAATATCTGCGCTTCACAATCTAACAGCACCGGTTTCAAAACCTCCGCCCTGCCTTTAATGTACCTACTTATAGTAAATTAAGTACGAATTTAAAAGCTATTACTCAAAAACGGTTAAGAACAACATCGTGATGAAACATCCGAAACCTAAGATCTTCAAAATTCAAGGAAATGTGATATCCCACTCCACCACACAAACTGGGCCCCCAAGTCTGTTAACGATTGAACAGCGATAACGCAAGTCGATTGCATGAAAATTCCAGTTTCGTATTATGCTCGCTATTGGCTCGCTATTTAGGTTCGATCGCGCGCCGATAGCTTCTATCGAAGTTTTAACTACAAAACCACCATAATTATGTTTTCACGCTGATGCTAGATTGATAGCTTTTATCATTTTTATTTCAGTGGCAACACTCATTTCGGACGACGTAGAACATCCGTGCTACTGCGTTACTTTTGCTATAAAACTGCGATAGTATACTTGATTTAGCAGATTACTAAATTTGATGCTATAGAAAGTCCAATCGCAGATGTATCGCAGTAGCAAGGGTATTTGTCAATAGCTAACAGAATGGAAGCCCTGGCCTAGCGTGGTGGATATATGACAGGTAGGTAGGTATAGGAGAAAGATTGGCTCAAGATGGAGGGAATCGGTGAAAGAGGCAACCTTTTAATGGCACGCAGTAGGTGGATGGAGCTTCTAATTTCGATGGTGGTGAAAGGGATTGAAATGACTATAAAGTACCTTGATGTGGTGAAATATTTTGGATGATGTACCTTGTAACAACGGAAGAAGAAGATAGCTTTGATTTGTTCGTGAGGACGCGGCACGATGTCTCGCTTATCTTCTGGGACGCATTGCTGAAAATTAAAATTTGAATTAGTGTGTTGCCTCTGTAGACATTGCCTGTATTCTTTATATAGTTCCTAAGTGAAGGCCTTGCCTTGCCTTCACGTCTTTTTATGGAGTTTTACTTTCAATTTCTACCTAAATGATGATATCGCTCTTCAGTTCATTTGACACGGAAAGAGAGGGAGCCTTACATTTTATTATGAAGCTTAAAATAGTTAAAAATGAAAAACTGAAACATGAAGCAAAAGTAGATTAAAAACTAAACAAAAAACAGCATTTTTTATATTTATTTAGATGTTTTTATTTAGCTTTATCATCGAGTTGTGAGCTACTAAAGTGAAACGTTGTCTGTTTGTTTGGGGAGTTTCAACGCGATAACGGCTGGACGGATTTTGATGAAATTTGGATTGGAGATAGCTTATACTCGGGAATTAAACATAGGATACTTTTCATCCCGTAAATTTGTAAGTTTCCACGGGAAAACTGGAAAATGACGATTACTCGCTGTTAGGAACGGTTGTCATGGAAACGAAATATTAACAAGTCTGTCAAAAAGCATCAAGAGCGTTGGTGCGAAAGAGAATAGAATACGTTGATGCTATACTTTTACATTGGTTTTTGATATCCTAGAAGAACATAGGATGAACTGAGAACTTTTGCGTGATCTATTCAGAGTGGTCGACAAAAGAATGCTGAAACTTTCTATACTCACCGAGAACTTCTGACAGAACTGCAAGCCCTCCTGAATATCGCTCTTCAGCTCATTCGAGACCGGTAGGTTCTCTATCCTCTGGGTGATCTGTTCGTAGTTGGGCTCCAGGTTTATGTCGATGTAGCCAAGCTCCTGCATGACGCAGGTCACGTTGTGGCTACTGGGCATGCGCGGAATGTTCAGCCCGAGGCGCGTGCGCAGGCTGAGTTGACGCTGGGGAAAGTATTTCACAATTGTACAATGTATTGGTAAGGTAGTGCTCGTCCTGTGAGAGCAGTCCCACAGGGGCTAGTGTATATGCGAAGGCGATCGAACTTGTCATAGGTCTTATGATACACAAACTTTCTGTTCCCTTTTCTCTTGGATGCTATTAGGTATAACTCCAATAGCATTTTATGTGGGCAAGTTTTATGTGTTGTTTACGTTTATTTTGTGCAGAAATAAACACTATTAAGTATTGCTGACTTGATGCAAAGATAAGATAATATACAAAATTTTGAATTTATTAAATCTTATAATAAATTGCAAGTAGAAGTGGCAATGGGCAGGCCATATAGATCGCAGAACCGATAACCGCTAGGGAATAAAGGTTCTCGAATGGCGACCACGAACAAGCAAGCGAAGTGTGGGGAGACCCCCACACGATGGACCGACGACATTGTAGCCATCGCAGGAAGTCGGTGGATGGAGGTGGCACAAGATCGCTCGTCATGGCGCTCTTTGGGGGAGGCCTATGTTCAGCAGTGGAGTGCTAAAGGCTGACATGATGAATAAAAATATACAGATGAATCAAGCAATATGTGTGCCGGCATAATTATAGGATCACCCATTCTCACCTCAAGACGCCTGCCAAGCGTGGCGGTTACGACAAAATCCATCCTACCCTTCTTATAGGCACAAAAATAGGCGAACAGCAAGCTACCATTCTTTGGGGCGTTATATGGGGGAGGTGGATTGTTCAGCAGTGGACTTCTTCTTTTCTTCAGGTGGCTAATGATCTTCTTCTAGCGTGTCAATGGTTTGAATGTAGACTTATATAGTGATCCACAGTTGCCACCTCAATTGCGCTGTCTGTGGCTACATTAGCGCTGCTTCTTTGTATAGGAGTACGGGCACGTGGGGCATTCGAGCAGATGCTGCATGTTTTGAGTTGGGGCACCGCAACTGCAGTAACAGTGGGTTTGGGATGGATCAATGATGCCCCATTTACTCATAGTCTCCATCGCCCCACACCGGTACGCAGCCGATTTAGGCACTTCCACACACGCCAAGACTGGTCATGCTCAGTAGGAAGAACTTTTATTGTGGCACGTGATTAGATGGTACGGAGCATGATGTGTAAATAGAGAAATTGGATCTAAGAATTATAGACCTATATCAAATAAATAAAACTCACCGACATCCGACTGTTCCCAAAGTACGGCTGCGGGTAGAAGCCCTGCTGCAGCCCCTGGTACTGCTGTGGGTAGTAGGGGTTGTACGGCATCCCCGGGTATCCCTGGTACCCCTGGTACATGCCCCCGAAAGGCTGGAAAGGGTACATCGGGGGCGAGTTGTACGGCCGCAGTTGGGGAGCGCCGCCCATCATCAGGGGAGACATAGCGGGCGGTGCGAACGGAGCCTGAAACGATGGGTGAGATTTTAGTTGAGTTGTAGGCGTTGTACCCAAATATATTTTTTAGCTGTTCATGTGTTGTTTTCTTAATTTTTCCCGAGATTTCTAAACTGGTTTGGATATATATTGTTTGCATTGGATTTATTTATGTTTTAGAAACCATTAATATGTGTTAAAAAGCTGTGCTCGCGGCGTCGCTAGCGTGGTCATTTCTCTTGGTTAAATTCCCTTTGAAGTATAGTACCAAATTTCGTTCAACCGTCAGATAGTTTTTAATATCTGCTCGGCTTCTTCTCATCGAATTAAGATATCAAGTACACCAGCTTTTAAGTCAAACCCTAAGCTATTCAATAGTGAAAATTGCATCGCAAACGGTCCAGTAGTATTTACGTGATGCGCGAACAGACAAACAAACAGACAAAGAGAAAGACACGATTTAAAAAAAATGTTGTTCAGTAGGTATAGCTAATTTTAAGTAGCCCTATACCATTTCTTTTTTATCTTCATTGTACAGACTGTTCTACTAAAAGGTATAGATATCCATTATTACTGTCTGAGAATGAATCATAATATAGTTAGCAATTTCGGCTATTTCAACATCGCCTCTTTAGCTCAGTGGTAGAGCACTGGTCTCGTAAACCAGGGGTCGTGAGTTCAATCCTCACAGGAGGCATTATGAAATGTTATTTTGCACTTGACCATTTTGCATTCAAATGATTTTCTAATCGTTTTCACTTACCCCCTGAGGCCTAAACGCAAATATTGAAGGTTTCTGAGATTGTGGTGGTGGATCTTGATTTGGCAAATCGTTTTCTTGACTATTGTTAATAGCGCCATCTGTCGGCCTCGTAATGGTTTGTGTGTTCGGGTCCATGGAGAACCCGGGCGGCAGCTTGCTTAGCAGAACAGGTGGCATGTGCGAGTTCATTCCATCTCTCAAAGGTGTCGCTGTTGAACATTTTGCATAAGCATCCTTTAGTTCTTTGGTGATTTGCTTCAGGAGCGCTGTGCCAAAACAACTCTCATAAATCTGTAAAATTCAATTTTTACTTCTTAATATTTTTATAATAGGTTTTTAAAAGCTTTTATTTAACTTCACTTGTATGTATGTATTTATCTATCTATGTATCTATGTATTTCTGTTTGTCCTGGAATCTTGCGACTCAAATTTCGAGCATTTCCCGATTAGATATCCTGCTGAAACTTTCAGGGTAGCTCACAAAGCAAACAAAATTGAAGTAAAAAACGAAAAAAGTGACATTCATTAAAAATAATAACAGGCAAAGTTTTTTTTATATCTAATTTACATTTATGTAAAAATAATTTACGAACAGTCATACAAATAGGTAGGTAGAAGAGAAATACAAAGGTGGTAGAATAAAATAAAAGCTTGATAATTAATAACAAAATCTAAGTTCTAATTTCACAATATCTTCATAAGCAGACGTGGCCGAGCGGTTAAGGCGTCTGACTAGAAATCAGATTCCCTCTGGGAGCGTAGGTTCGAATCCTACCGTCTGCGAACTTTTTTTGCACTTCTTACTTTCTTACCTTTAGCATAGCGTAGTCTTTCATGAACTTGTTGTCACCGCTGTCTAGGGCTTGCGTCACTGCGCACAGCGCGAATATTAAAAGCACTAGTTTCTGCATCTTGCTTCTGTGGACAAAAAGAAAATTTAGGTAAGTACCTACAATACAAATACGAATTTAGTAGTAGAAGCTACCCACTTACTGCCGCACTCATAATCGTCAATTAACGGTATTCAAGCAATAAATCACTTGTTTGTATAGATTTGAACAATTTAAGCTTGATTAGAGTTAATTGACTATTGAGTGCGGCAGCTAGACATAACAAACAACATATATTTATTGTTGAGTGTAAATTTAAATAGTACAGTTAAATTACATAAGACAAAGATAAGATATACACTCGTAAGTTAGGTAATGTAAGTTCCTATGTCATATCTAGATTTAATTTTGATGTGTTTCGCGGAATTGAGCAAATAATATAGTAGGTACCAAACAATCTGAACAAGAATATCCTTTTTTTTTAATCGTGTCTTTCTTTTTATCTGTTTCTCTGTATGTTTGTTCGCGCATCACGTAAAATCTACTGAACTGATTGCGATGCGGTTTTCTCTGTTGGATAGCTTAGGGGTTGGCTTAAAAACGGGTGTACTTGGTATCTCAATCCGATAAGAAGAAGCCGAGCAATCGATAAAATCTTTTGGACGGCTGAAGGAATTGTGATCAAATGTTGGTATACCTAGCGGCACGTAAGTCTAGCGGTAACGAAACGTGACGGGGATCTTGGCACAGTCAAAGTTTATATAATGTGTTAACATGTTGAATACTTTTTATCCCGAAATCTGACTGTGCCAAGATCCCCGCCACGTTTTGTTCACCGCTAGACTTACGTGCCGCTAGCTATATATTGGTATTTTAGCACATGGAGTACTTTTAACATAGAGAAATGACCACGCGTGCGAAGCCGCGGGCTTATCTAGTCATCATATTTTTTTCTTTCAGTTCATAACTCTTTATACTCGAGATGCCCTCGAGCCAGATGCTAGAAAATATGTAACAAAGTGATTATTCCAGGGGAGTGGAAATAACATGACTGTCAAGTAGAATTACTCCAATTAAGGAACCTTTTCCAGTCGACAGTTGTATACTTGTTCTTGTATCTAACGGTGCCGGCACTTTTATACGAGTACAAGTCTACCTACACCTACTCTACTCGTATGTTAATGAACTGACCGAGACGATGCGGACGACTCGCGGACACAGAATAAATAATATGACAAGTAGGTAAGTACGCCCACTGCAGGTAACTGTCGAACAGGGGTGCGATTTTTGAGTGTCACCGGTGATTTCGTAATCAGCTTTTCGCAAAAGTGGTATTTTTGAATATCATACCTGTATTATCTCATTCGTTGTTCGTATTTTAGGAAAAACCACACACGAAAAGTAGGTTAATTTATAAAACTATAAACGAAATGTCAAAAATATCACCGGGTGATTTCAAAACGGGTGGCACTCGTAAACGAAATCATATCACCCCTGGGGTGCGATTTTTGAGTGTCACCGGTGATTTCGAAATCAGCTTTGCTCTAAAGTGGTATTTTTGAATATCATACCCTGTCTACCAACATATAAATACTGCTCAGCTTTGCTAATAGACAATCGTATGATTACGTTAGAAATACGCAGCAAATATTTTTATCGCTACTAGGTACCGGGTTTTATTTTTCATACGATTTGACAGTAAAACGTAAAACGGAACGTATCTGCCAAATCCTAAACTACATATGGTCTAATCTGTGGTCTAAATCAGCTGATTGAAGTCAAGTTTACGTTTCTTCGAAAAATTATGTTCTTCGAAAAATTATGAAGTTTTACTTTTATTACGACGGACGTGATAGAGAAGTGAATAATTAGTTTAACAAAGAGAATAAAACGCCACATGATGGCTACAATACCATAAAGAAAGGTTGGGGCCCATATTCTGGCCAAAAAGACATTGCTACATTAGTCATTGTTGGATCTCAGTCAGAATAAATTATTGTAAGAAATACAGTTTACTGCAACATTCACAACGAAGGAATTTGCCAGCTGTCTGAATGCCATTCTGGGCACCAAGAAAGCATGTACTTATACAAAGTCAAGGAACTTATTACAAAGTACGAGCAAGATTAAAAGGAGAGGAGGTAATTATCATTTTTACTACCTACCAATTATGTAAATTTGTAACAATTGTTTACCATTATATTTATCTAGTCAGATAGTCCTTTGACTTAGCTAATCGTTGCTACCAAGCACATTTGGACATGTAGGTATATCTTCCAAAACATGCGGATGTCAACTTCATCAATAAATGCTTCATCGGGTTCCATTCTGCAAAACTAGTTGGTTATATCAGTTTGTCGGAGTAGAGGGACAGATTCTGAAGTCATAATATATCCATCACTGCAAGATAGGGTAGAAATACATTATAGCCCATCGTTGTTGTATAATATTTTGGCCTGTAATGGCGCTTGATCGGTTCCAACAACAGCTTAACATTACCTCTGCAGCATGCCTTGATGGCAAATGCACACTTAACATGGATGAAACCCGGTGTTGTTGAATTTCAAAGTGCACATATTACAACTTGACTACCACAGCTCTTCTGCAGTGACATAAATCTACTATATAATTGAACATTTAAAACTTGTTTTAGTTGAAGATTACCAAATCCAGCAACCAGCAATAATTCACCAATGCACCTGACTACAATCCACTGCAGAACATGGGCCTCCCCGATTTACCATAATCACCACGTTTGGAGGCAGCGCGGTGACCGCAGTACATGTTGATACTTACAGAAAAATGCTGCTGCCCATTTCCTGAATTCCCTATGCACTCACAGCACCGACGGGGTTAGAATGAGTGCACCTATTATGAAGCTGCCCACATGGCAATTATTTTGTAAATTGTGACATAAATATGATTCTACGTTTCTACAAAGTATCTACTATTAAAATTAAAAATCAAATGATGTTTTATTTCTTTATTGTAATTTCAAACAATCAATGCACAAAGAGATTGTAGATAGGTAAGTCACTGACTCTTGGTCTTCCACACACAGGGACACATCATAGAGGCTAAAATCAACTCGTATAGAACATCAGTCCTCAGATTACCTATAGATTCCCAACAACCCCTTCTAAAACAACCACCACTGGATGTGGTATACATTCTTTTTAATGTTATGAAGCATAACAACTTTATTTATATATGCATTCTCCTCAATTAGAGCACTCCGGAACTGTCCTTGACAATATTGTATTGCATGGGCACTTTTGAAGACGTACTTTTTCTTCGGAATGACTTTATGGCACAGGAATTGGCACTTGTTACCAAGGCTTTATAATTATCCACTCATCTGAAAAAAATATAAATGAATTTTTAAATAAGTAGGTACATGTGCTAGACCTCAGATTGGTCTGAGCGCTAAACTAACAAAATAGGGTTACATGTTACATATAGGCTACCCCTGTATTGTGGGTATCTACCTACTGATACCACCTAACCTAGTAAAAAAGAAGATACCTACCTAGGTAAGTATTTATGGTAATCTGTGTCTACAGGTAAGAATCAACTGGGTGTTGGCTGCTAGTGCTAGCTAATAGGAGAAGACAATCAAATATTGACTTACCTTTGTTTCTATATAGAAGGGAAGCCGCTTGTCCTATTATCACGGAAAAAAGCCTCACATCCTCGAAAGCTAGTAGATTTGAGAGGCAATGTCTTAGCGGACATTGAGAATGCCTCTTCATGCATAGCATAACTTTAGTGCCAGTATCTTAATCTGACGAGTCATCTTTAGTGTTGCTGCTGGTATTATCTCATTCGTTGTTCGTATTATAAGAAAAACAACAACTGTATTTCTTACAATAATTTATTCTGACTGAGATCCAACAATGACTAATGTAGCAATGTCTTTTTGGCCAGAATATGGGCCCCAACCTTTCTTTATGGTATTGTAGCCATCATGTAGCGTTTTATTCTCTTTGTTATACTAATTATTCACTTCTCTATCACGTCCGTCGTAATAAAAGTAAAACTAACATAATTTTTCGAAGAAACGAAAACTCGACTTCAATCAGCTGATTTAGACCACAGATTAGACCATATGTAGTTTAGGATTTGGCAGATACGTTCCGTTTTACGTTTTACTGTCAAATCGTATGAAAAATAAAACCCGGTATCTAGTAGCGATAAAAAAAATTGCTGCGTATTTGTAACGTAATCATACGATTGTCTATTAGCAAAGCTGAGCATTATTTATATGTTGGTAGACAGGGTATGATATTCAAAAATACCACTTTTGAGAAAAGCTGATTTCGAAATCACCGGTGACACTCAAAAATCGCACCCCTGGCACAGAATAAATAATAGTACAACCTCTGGGCCCTAAGTCTTTTAGCTATTGAACCGCGATAACGCAAATATGCAACACTTTAGAGAAGTAAAAGTGCTAGAACTACAAAATACAAAAAAAAAAACAAGAAACGGCACTTTTAAGTGGAACTTGAGAAAATTTCGCAAAAAAAATCTAGCCGACATGCCTTATCGCGGTTCAATAGTTAACAGAATCGGGGCCCTGTAGCCCGATTCCATAACTTAGCTTCAATCGAATTCTCAGTATCGCAGCCACTAATGCCTTGCGATAGAGTCGAATTTGCTATGAAAAAAGTGATAATCCGATTGTAGCCAAGTTATGGAATCGGGCTGCTGGTTTTGTAGTCTGCTCGCTATTGGCTCGCTACTTAGGCTCGATCGCGGGCCGATAGCTGCTATCGATAGATTTTTACTAGAAAACAGCAATCATGATGTTTTGACGCTGATGCCTGATTGATAGCTATTATCAATATTATTTCCGAGGCAACACTCAGTGATTTTCGATTGCTTTCAATTCAGTCCAATCGCAGAGGAATCGCAGTGATAAGGCTTTTTGACAATAGCTAACAGACTTGGAGCCCAGATTAGTGTTCGACAGTTACCTGTAAGGCTACGAAGTGCAGTGTTATGGAAGTTTCAGTTACGAATACGGATTTCATCAGAAATCCGAAACATTCGGATAATTTCGGAAGGTACAGGTAGCGTGTCAGCTGAATCCATTTAGGGCTTCTAGGTATTTCGAAATGCCACGGAAACGGTGCGGTATAAAACGCTGCAAAGCTGGGTTAGCACTTGTTTGTTTGTTTGTCGTATGAGGTAGTTCTGGCCTCTGGTGTCAGAGTTTATCAAGCCCCGGGGGCCTCTGACATGACTTCACGACTGCTATTAATCAATAACAGCCGAGACCGACAGCTTAACGTGCCCTTCGAAGCACGGAGCGATGAAAAACCGCACATAACTCAGAAAAGTCATTGGCAGCCTAGGTTTTGAACCCGGTATCGTTGGATTCTAAATTGCACTATAGAACCGTTAGTCCACCATCGCTCATAGCACTTATATATAACATCATTGGTTAGCAAATCTTAATCTGTTTACAAAGTTTGGTTCCGATCAAACTTGTATTTTTTTAAATGAAACGGGTCCTCCTTTTTACAAACCTGCCCAAAAAAGGAGTGTAATGTTTTCACGGATCAATGTATCTATGTAAATGAGTTTTTTTATTCCACCATAACTTTTAAATGCCGGAGTGGATTTGGATATATGGTATCGTTAGAATCCTACATCATCCCGCCCCGGAGTGACACACGCTATATTTTATTGAAGTTCGTTTTTTGGCAAGGTACTCGTGTTTTTTCTCTTACTTTGATGATTTACTTGTATAATAATTGTATGAAAACCGAAATTCCGTACCATTGCGTAAGAGAACACGAGTTAAAAAAAACTCTCTCCACATACAATCCTTCATGGCTGTTGAGGCGTTTTCATCGGTTTCGGAGTCGGACTACTGTTTTGAACTTGGTAGTCTTGTTCTAAGGATCGCGGATCTACCTCGCGATCGCTTCCCCCAACGTTCACGCAGTAGATTAACATTTCCAGGATTTGGCCTTGGCGTAAAAGTAAAATAAATAATAAATACTGCTCAAGATTCCCGCTCTTTTATTGTAAAACAAGAGACGAGCAGGTTGACCTTTCATAATTATGGTGGTAGGCGCCACGCCTGGCCATTATACTTAGTAATTGCAGTCACACAGAACTGTGGACTTGTTCAGAAATGTTGCGCGGCGCGTCAGCTGCATCCCTGGGTTGGTGCAACCTTGGGACATTGGTTTGTTGCAGTCTCACTCTAATAATACTCGCCCAGTAATTTTACTTAATTACCTACTTAGGCTGCTTGTCCACCTGTGCGAAGAAGATGAGCGGCGGATGGGACAAATGACACCCATAATTGCTTCATTTATCTTCGCTGATCTTCGCACAATAGATCCTATTTCAACAACCCAGCATTATAAAGATGGTTTCACAGCTCTGCGGACTATCCAGTGCAGAGTATCCGCACTGCGGACCACCTTACATCAACACGCATCACATGTTGATAGATAGACCATACTAATAACTTCAAAATTATAAACGTCATTTCTAAATCTATATGTACTTGGCCCAAGTGTCCACAGAGTTCCAAGTAACCACAAGCAAGCAGCTGAATATAGTTCCAAATACTATATTCAGCTGCTTGCTGCTAATATAATCAAACCCGGGTTGAACTCGCGCACCGAGGGTTCCGTACAAACTTGTAAAATTCATATTTTATGTTTTGATTTTACTACAAATTTACGGATTTCAGATTTTTTCTTTATATTTGTATAAATATATACATTGATGCTTGTCATAATTCATGGTTCTAGGTCATAATATATAAAGATATTAGATTTAAATTATGCTAAGCTACTAAGCTTTTGCAATAACTTTTGTAACATTATGCTTTAGGTATGATCCCATATATATATATATATATATATATATAATTTGGTGAAGATCTGATGAAGACCTTCGGAGTTACAAAGGAACTCCTCAATGGATAACATCAAGTCACTTGCGATTGCTGTAATCGTAAGTTCATGTTGTTCACGCCACTCAAAATAGGGAAATAAAATAAACATTAAAAAAAAAGTAAAACCGACTTCAAAATGAATAAAATAATCACGTGGGAAACAGTTAAGGAAGTCGGAGCCCAATTTTATCAAATCTAACCAAATCAGCGGCGCAGATTATTTTAATCATTTTAAAGTCAGTTTTTTTTTTTTTTTTTAAGTAGAATTTATTGATTAGCGGATTTCACGACGTGTTCTTTGTACATACCATCAAAGAGTATATAAATACTAAGAACAAGACATACCATTTTATTCTGTGATGTAATAATGCAAAGACGCGGATGCGCGCGGGCCGGGTGTGGTCAATGTAACGTATTATACAAATAGATGTTTAGCTAAGCCCTTAGCTACCCGTGCAAAGCCGGGGCGGACCACTAGTACCAATCCGTGTGCCATGTTATCGTTATTATTTTTGTTTATAATCATAAGTCTTATTTAATTTGTTACATTAACCTGCCTACTATTTGTATCGCATGGTATATTGTTGTATAGGTATAACTACTTATTTAACCTGCCACAACACACAAAGTCAGTACCCAACCACAAACTACAGTCATACGTATAATAAAATTACTAAATTTTATCTACATAATTATGCTACTAACGTACCCAACTATACCCGCAGAGGGCGGGTCATAAGTATCTACCTATTATATTTCCGCGTCTACAAACAATACCTACATACATGCAATGGTTTTATTGCGTAGACCTATTTAAAACGTGGGAAGATAGGGCACGCTTTAAAATTTTGTAAACAAAAACTGGGGTTCTGTTTATATCTGCCTATCTGTTATTTTTTTTATTTGAATGTTAGTAACTTTAAATTCATCTCATAAAAATTTGGTGAAGATTTGATGAGGATCTTCGGCGTGATGAGCAGAATAGCAGAATAGTGGAATCAGCCCTTTTCCTTCTACGTAGGGACTAGGGATTGATGGAGCACCTTGGTTATTAATGTTTGTTTTACAATAAAGTCACCAGGTGGCGCAACTGTGCAACGCTAGATTGTTGCAAAAAAGTTTATTCTCACGAGGTCTACTGTTCGCAGAACTACTAATTTAGGCGGTCCACGCCCAAAGATCTGGTACCTAATCTTCCCACTTTTAATTAAATCTTCTTATAAGAAGATATAGGTAGGTATATCACATAAATTTTATTTTTTATTGGAGCTTATACATCTAGTACTTATAATAAAGCAGTAAGTAGCAAAAAATCTGTACGAAGAAGAAAATTTAAACAAAAAATCTAGTGTAATCTGTGCTAAGTTAGCAGTTTGCTAACTTAGCACAGATTACGCTAGATTTTTTTAGCATGCGGCCAATACCTACACATTTTATTCGGATCCAATAATATGTCATACTGCTCAGAAGAACATATTGTTTTTTTTGTCCTGTTCTATAGCGGAACAAATAGTAGAACCAGTTGAACTAACCCCTTAAAATAGGGTTGAAAAAGTTGTTTTTTTAAATATCTTGTCTGTCTCTTTTTCCGTATGTTTGTTAGCGCATCGCGTAAAAACGCGTCGATTGCGATGCGGTTCTCACTGTTGCATAGCTTAGGGTTTGACTTAAAAGCTGGTGTATTTAGTATCTTAATCCGATGATAGATGTCGGGCAATCGATAAAAAACTATTTGACAGCTGAACAAATTTTGAAGAAATGTAGTATATTTTACTTTAGTACTTTTGGCTACTTTTAAATGAAATGACCACGTGGGCAAAGCCGCGGCCAAAGCTAGTTTTTGTATAAAGTTGTGCTTAGCCCTGCGGGGGACGTGTGCCGCATCGGAAAGGGCTAGGAATCAGGACATGATGATAAATTAACATAACGGTGAACTTAATCATAAAATTAATTTTGCACAAGTCGATTTATCATTTCTGTATCATATGCGCCGTCTTTATTGGCAGTAAATGTAATTGGAAATAGCAGAGTCCGGTTCGCGGTATTGCGGGATTAAATTACTTAATTCGCGTTACTAACTCTGAGTAATTACCAAGTGGTCATTACATTAGATGGGAATATACGATAGATATTTCCCATATTGCCCGTCATGTTCCTCGTACATTTCTGTGTACCAAAAGATTGCCCTCACAGCCACCGAGTAGAAGCGCATCAGCCATAATGGTGAAAAGGATTGTCGCCGGAAGTCACCCGAGGGTTGGTCACCGGCTCAAGGGGACTACTCGCAGTTTACAATGTATTGTCACATGAAGATTATAGAAGTCGATGGACGCGAAAAAAGGATGACATCGTCACAGGATGCGGATGCACTAGGAAAGCAGTTTGCTGCCGGCTGTCGATACGATCTCAGCTGGAATAATTATCTCTCCAATACAAAAGTGGTCTATTTCGAAAATGACATTTAAAAAAGGGTGTGTAAAGGAGGTTCAGGAAAGTCGGAAGTCTCTCTCTCGTACATCACATTTTTTCGCGCAGACTTTAAAATAAACTTGCGAAATAACCATCCTATCCTACGGGCGAATGCTAACTATACCAAACTCGCAAGTATTGCGGTCGTATAGACATTTTTTACTGTCGTTGGCATAGATTCTAGAATTTAGGTAGTAGGTACCATATTCTAGATCTTTGGTCGTTGGTTTCTCGCAACGACAGATTCAGAAGTGTTGCAGGAAGCATAGGTACTAACATCAAAAAATTTGGAATTAGGAACCAGCTTAACCTCTACTACTTTTTACTAAACCAGCATATCATACATCCGTTTGGGAACTACCATGCTAGCTACAGACATACAGACAAAGCCACAAAATATTTAATGACACAAAATTATACTCAAACATTATATGACACTCATGTACACTAACACCCCAATCAATACAGAACCACAGAAAAGTACAGCTCAATGAAAACACCCCTCTACGGATGTCCAAAATGTCTATGGTCCGGGAAAGAGCTAAAGGGTGAGCTTACTCTATCTTTCATTATTGAATTCCCGACTACGCAGCCGTAATAGGAAATTAGATTGAAATTGAATGCGTAATCATCAATCATTATCATTATAAAGTTGGCAGGCAGTTCCATTTCGAACGCGAGGTTCATCGACCTGCCGACCTTGCTCCCAGACTCCGCACCTCGCGTGCGTCGCTGTGAAGAAGCGAGTAACATTTACAGCATTACAATTACAGTACTACACAATCATACAGTAGTCCATCTTCGGGCAGGGTCTACAAAATATTCTTTTTGTTGTTCCAATTTGGATTTAAGAGGATAGTCGATTTAGTAAATGTATTGCTTCCGCCTCCTCCTCCCAATCCCCAATACAAGCGGTAGTGAGAGTTGCTGGTTGTGAGTTTTAGTAGTAGAGCAAAACTTCGCTAATCGGTGTTATCGGTGATAGTTTGATTATTTGATCACAGAATCACAGAATAAATAATAGTACAAGTACAGAACTTTAAATTTCGAACAGATATTTTTCAAAATTACTATACAAGAGTCTGTTAAATTGCCTACAATAGTGAATATCTAATAATATTGCAAATACTAAACTGACCATACAAAATACATTTGAATAGACAACCTAAAATGAGGTAATTCAGTGATACTTGAGTTATTATGTGATACAGGCTTGGTTATTTTGTGATATCTTTTTTATTTGTTTTAAACTTTTGTACTTTGATTTAGTCTGTAAACCAAAAAGTTAGTTGGTTAGTAAATGCATTGATTAACAAAAATGACAATATTAGGCTTGAAGTATAATATATTAAATAAAACAAAACAGTTCTAAAAACAAGCACAAATTTTAAAGAAAAACTCTGACAAAACATGAATATTTTACTTTCCAACTTAAGAATGTTGAAAACTAAGAATGAAGTTTCTTTAGATCACAAATATACAAATTATGCTTATAAACTTTTACCTTATCATGTCGTATATCTGTTTTTCCCATTTTTTAAAGAGTTTCAAAGAAAAAGAAAAACCGCCTGGTTCATTAACAAGTTGTTATAGGAGCTAGACGGCAGTTTGGAATTGACAGTAACTTTTTTAATTTCTGAGATAGTGTTCGGATACACTCTACTAGTTCACTCACTTCACGTTATCATAACTTTTGATAATAGCACCATCTATCCGTAAATAGGTATATCTGTAGATTATATAGTAACTTGGCTATATAGGACGAACAAACTATCACAGAATTAATGCATATCACCAATTAGCCAAGTTTTGCCCTTCTTTTGATAGAATTGGTGTTTTGGGGAAATCACTTTCCAAGCCCTATATTGTGGTGAATTATTTTGTTATTATAAGTGTCAATCGCTTGAACAGAATATAATCTACGCTTAAAGTTAAATATTTTTAATGAAAGTTTTTTGTTTTTAAAAACGAGTATTTTCAATTTATCATAGATTTTGCGTAAAAAAAACATACTTATAAAACAGTATCGTGACATATTTATTGACTGACTGACTGTCAGACAACTCGCAACCTAAACCGGTGAACCTAGATAATATCTATCCACTACTACTATATTTATAATAATAATAATAAGAACGAGAAACTCTGTACAATGAGGATAATTTAAAAAAAATGGTACTTGGTATCTCTATCCGATGAGCAGAAGCCGAGCAATAGATAAAAATATTTTTGACGGCTGAAGGAATTTTGATCAAATGTTAGTATATTGTTATTTTAGATCCTGTAATAGCACATAGAGTACTTTTAGCCTAGAGAAATGATAACGCGTGCGAAGTCGCGGGCATCAGCTAGTAGGTAATAATTTTAGACCAGTTTCTGGTTTGATGAAGAATGCCGGACTGGACAATTTCACAGAGTTACCATCTTCTAATAATAATTGTATGTACTATGTTTCACGTGGTCTTTATTTTCTTAGACTATGTTTCGGACTTTTCATGTCATTACTTTCGGTGTCGGCGATGAGTACCAAATTCAAGGTCTTTCACAATATATATTTTCCGATTTCTTTGTAATATGTATTCTTATTAGTCTAAATTATTTATTTTACAATTTCTGATATTCCTAATACTTCGTTTTCTTAATTTTAAATTGTACAAACCCTTAATTTTCCGATCAAGTACAGTTTGATATACATAATATATTATAGCAAAAAGCATGAGATTATTGTATTCTAGCTCGTGTCACAGAATAAATAATAGTATACCTCGTGTCCAAATATCTGCACCAGATAGGCACCTACATAGAAAACTTGAAGTGGAAGTTTATTAAGTTGAAAATTGGCTGTTGAAAAAGTTTTTGAGCAGGTTGAAAGTTAATAAAATGTTGTGTCTTCTTTAGCGAGGACTTCAATTTATTAGTAATTTATCTGAAGTTCACTATAATGAAGGCTGTCGCTTTATGTCTATCAGTGCCCGCTTATTCGCAAACAAGCTGCATAGCAAGCTTATTACCCGACTGCGGAGCTTTAAGTGTGTTTTGGCTGTATGTATGTTTCTTTGGCGCATCCTACAGCCTAAACAGCTTTAGATTATATTAATTATCCGCGATCGCCAACTCGCATGCCCAGCGTGGCGACTATGGGCAAATACCTCCAACATGATAACATGCCACTTCGTCAGAGAAGCGGGCCCTCAATCTAAATATCAGCGAGCTGGTGCGACTCGACCTCCGATGCTCCAACACACGCCGTATCGAGAAGGCTATAGAGTAATATCGGGGGAGCAGTCTTCTCACAGCAATTGAGAAGGCCCTATCTGACGAAGCTAAAAACATCATCTGCCAATACCGTATCCTTACATCTGGAGATTCTCGCCGAGATAGAGGACTGCTATGGCCGACTGATGTACGACTCGCATGCTCTACGACCCGAACCCAGCAACGAGGATTCTCGAGACACATTGACCCACCACTACACTGACGACTTGACGGAAGTCAGTCTAGACGAGGTCGAGATAGTCCTCTTGCAGCTTAATGGCTTAATGGTAAAGCCCCAGAGGAAGACGTAGTTACTTCGGAACTTTTGAAAGCGGCAGGAAGTTCCAGAAGTTGTTTAATTCTGCTCTGAACGATGGGAGGACTCCTAAAGGGTGGAACGGAAGCATGGTAGTTTTGTTTTTCAAAAAAGGAAATATAAAATAAATTATTTCAAAAAACAAATAACAAAACCCGACTGCAAACAAAACTAAATCGTCTACTGCATCTTATATTTCAAAATCAAAAAATCAAAGTTTTTTCGTAGTCGGGTTTTATGTTTTTTATAACAACTTATGTTATTTTATATCATATATAAACTATACTTTTTAGTTTATATTTATAAGAATTAGTGAGAATGGTTGATAACCAACTTAAAATCGTTATAGACCCTTAATGGTAATTCAAAATACAATATGATACGAGGAACCTAAAAATGATTTTCAAATACATATTCAATGATCCCCCAATTGACATAGTTCGTCGAACTTAATTTTATCTTTTTTACTATATGGCGTCTAGTTGTCGCCATATTGAATTTTGTCTTTAATAGCACTCGCAAGATTAAGAAAAAACGATTGACGTATGAATTATCACAATCGATCTACGCGTTTAGTCTACTTACATAGGCTGATAAACACATTACCGCAGTTGCGCAGTCTGGTAATAACTCTCCTTAAAAACAACAGGCTCATCTCGCTTCTGAACCATGTCTATGAGCTGTTTTTGAGGGTAGTCTCAAATCATCTAGCGAGAAGGCTTGATGAATTTCAGCCTCCAGAGCAGGATGGGTTGCGGGGGAGTTACGGGACCATGGATCACATCTACCAGCTTCAGTGTCTTACATTTGTGGACTATGAGAAAGCCTTTGACTCTGTCGAAACCTGGGCTGTTCGAATCCCTGCAGGGATGCCAAGTTGACTAGCGATAAATCGAGGTGATGAGATGCTTTATGATGCCGCGACTAACCGGCACCGAGAACCGGCAGACTAAACCTTTACAGCTGCACAGGGGAGTGAGACATGCTATATCCCCGAAACTATTCACTAACGCTCTGGAAGATAAGTTTAAGACTCTGGACAAGAAAGGAACGGGCTTTAATATAAATGGTGATTACATCTAGCACCTCCATTTCGCTGATGATATTGACCTTATGGCGGAGTTGCTGCAGGGTCTCTAGCTCACGCCTCTAGTCACATCGGTCTCGGGATGAACATGGAATAAACCAAGGTAACGACCTTATTACTCCGCAACGATCGTCGTTAACGGTGTCCCCCTCAAAGTTGTTCAGAAATATGTTAAACTCAGGCAGACTATGCAATTGGGTAGGAACAACTTCGAAAGGGAAGCCGATAGGAGGATTCAGCTGGACTGGGCAGCATTTGGTAAACTCGGTCAGGTCTTTTCGTCGTCCATACGTCCAGTGCGTAAAGTCGAAAGTCTTCAACGCGTGCATTCTACCAGTTATGACCTACGGAGGCGAAACGTGGACACTCACTGTGAGGCTGGTCCACAAATTTAAAGTCACTCAGCGAGCTATGGAGAGAGCTATGCGCGGAGTTTCACTAAGGGACAGAATCCGAAATGAGATCCGCAAGAGAGCTATATATAAGGTAACCGACATAGCTCAAAGAATTAGTAAGCTGCAATGGCAATGGGCCGATCACATAACTCGAAGCATCGACAACCGTTGGGGTTAACGAGTTCTAGAGTGGATCCAGGTGTAGGCAAACGTAGTGTAGAGCGCCCGCCGACCAGGTGGATAAATTAGCCTAAATATTTAATTCATTAAGAGGTGTGTTCAAATTAAAAATGGTATTATGGCTTATTATTGATAAATAAATTATCTTAATACGGGATGATGATGATGATGATGATGATGAAAGAATCAATCAAATAATTTGATTAATTAATTATTTGCAATTAGTTGATTAGACCTCCTTTTTTAAATACAAGTATAAGTAACAAAAAACTAAGTTAAAGTGTCACAAAATTTTGAGAACATCTGTATGTGTATCTGTAAATTTACCCGTCAAAACCCGTCAAATGTATAGTACTGTAATGTATAGTAATGTATAGTGTTTTAAAATGATACACAGTCCCTTGACATAGGCAACAGTCACCTGATTAGTTTTTCCAGAAATGTTTAATATTTCCTAAAGTGACAGATTTTTTTTTGGTTCTTCCGCTGTGTATTATTAACCAGGTGGATATTTATTGCCTTTTAGTTTAGTTAGTAAATAGGCAAAAAAAGGGTCTTAGATAAGTTTCTTAGAACGACTGCCTAGTTTACAGAGAAACACCCAAGTACTAGGTAGGTACATTCAGTTATCTTAGAGCTATATAAGTTTTTTTACTTGCAAGTAATAAAAAAACCTTCTTTAGCGGATGATTTCATCCGATAAAGAAGGTTACCACAACTATGTAGAAATAAGCTTCACGTAACAAATAAAAGTCTATATTATCCTCTATGGTAGACTCGATCAATTTATTACCACAATATTTTCTGGGCAAAAAATAGTTCGAATATTTAAACAAAACCTCTGGGGCTACTATAGCTATACCTATGAACAATTGGCACTAGTGGTGTAACCGGCATGATGTGCCAGTAAATTGTGTGATATAAATACGAGTATAATAAAAGGTACGTAATGGGTACCGATTGCGCTTTTTACATTGGCGGTTTCAAATTGGTGTGCAAAAGTTAATAATTTAAAAAAAAAAATGTTAAAAAAACTAAAAATCACGCTTTATATAGAAAACCAAACTAAAAAATAGAAAATAAATTTTAATAATTTTGAATTAAATAAGAAAAAAATGTTTTATTTCAAAAAAATCGTGGGGTGCATGGGTCAATAGTTATAAATATTTCATTGACAGATATGAGAAGAAGGATTATCATTTCAATAATATCTTAAAAAGCACCCCACGTTTTTTTTAAATAACACATTTTTTTCTTATTTAATTCAATATTATTAAAATTTAGTTTCTATTTTTTAGTTTGGTTTTCTATATACAGCGTGTTTTTTAGTTTTTTTAAACTATTTATTATAAGAGATATATTTATTTACAAGAGCGTTTTTTTTTCGAGTTATTGCATTTACATCAAAATTTGAATGAAATCTGACCATTTAAAGTGGGTCAAAATAGCGTCCAAAGGAGTCGGTTACAAACATACAAACATACAATACAAACATACTTAAGTGAAGCTAATATAAAGCGTATAAAAACGGAGTTTTCTTACATAAATTATATCTATTACATAATAATTAAATAGTAACGAGGGTTATATGAGTACAAGAAGGTAATTTAGATATTTAGAAGAAAACAAAAGAGTATGATTTCTTTTGTCTGTCCGGTTTTCACGCAAAAACTACTGCGTGGATTTTGATACAATTTACAACAATATTTTTTTAAGTACTTTGATTCAATTTTTGTAGGCACCGAATTCTTTGTGGAGTCCGGTTTTTAACTTTGATTCATCAAAATTGATACACTAGAAATTTTATGTCCAGAAGTTTTACGTTTAAGTTCTTTCTATGTTATTTTTTGGTACCTAATTTAATAATAGATGATGAGGGGCGTCTACTGTGTGAGGGGTTTGGTTTGGTGTAGTGTGCTGCAATGATGCTCAGTTCTCTCGCAATATAACTTTGACGATATACCTACA
This sequence comes from Alsophila aescularia, assembly GCA_946251855.1. Classification (NCBI taxonomy): domain Eukaryota; kingdom Metazoa; phylum Arthropoda; class Insecta; order Lepidoptera; family Geometridae; genus Alsophila; species Alsophila aescularia. The sequence continues at coordinate 32,639,290 of OX276379.1, read as the reverse complement.
TAAAGCATACGTTTTGTTTTGTTACTAGTAAGCCATTCCTAGACATTTTCTTTATAATGACAGTGTTCACCAGGACGGTTGCAGAGAAATAAAATAAAGTAAATTGCATAAACTACTCCATGACAAGGAAAATGAGACCACTAAAATAGACTTCAATTATTTTAGTCCACGCGCAAGAAGTCGCCGCGCGGGTTTTTTGCCCACAACTGCCCCACTTTTGCCCTACAGGTTATATATGTTTTATATATTTTAGCCAAATCGAATTCCAACGTCTGACGTCAACGACGAGCAAAGAGAACTAACTAAGAACCAAGTTATGATAGGTTTTAATGGTCAGCCTAACGGATCCAAAGATACGGGCTTCGGTCAAAGGCACCGCGCCAACGACTTTTAAAAATCATGTGCGGTTTTTCACTGCTCCCTGCTTCGGAGCGCACGTTAAGGCGCTCTTCTAGGGCAGTATGTAAAGACGCAGCGAGCGAGAAACTCGGCGCGAGTCGAGGCCCCGGCGCTTTTGGGCATTCCACAGTATAGTAAATGCAGAAGATATGTAGATCGGGTTAGGGTATAAACTAGTTTAGCTTTTCGCTATATTGGGTGGGTACGAAAGAGAAAATAAAATTGCTTTTCTACTGAGTACGTTTAATTGTTATGTAGGTACCTAGGTCTGAATTATTATTGTAATTGCAATCTAATCTTATAATAAATATTCAACAGTTTGTGTGCATTTATGTATATTCAATTTGATTTATTTCAGATAGAAACATTCATATTTGTTAGTATACCTATATATATATATATATATATATATATATATATATATATATTCGGGACAATTCCACACCGCCTATGTGTGTCTTATGTGTGCGCTTAATGGTAACCATTAAGCGCTGATATGGCTGAATGAACTTTGATGAAATTGTGTATATGTTATCATCATCATCCATTATCATTTCTCCACGCAGGTAAAACCACTGGGCGCAGCTAATAAACGTATAGCTGTAATAATATCATACTAATAAAGTTTGTGTGCCTATTTATGATTGAGACTATGTTATCTATATCGGCTGAACTGATTTGGAAGAACGGCTAAAATTAGAAAAAGTGTCATATGGCATATTATTTTTATTGTATGTATAAACTAAAATGTTTCACAATATTTTCACTCTGTAATGTCGTACGGGTTATTGCTCTGGGACAATGCTGCCGACACCAATAGAATTTATGTATTACAGAAAACATTAGTGCTAGTTATGTGCTAGAAGCCCGCCTTAAGCTGTCGATCCCGGCTGTTATTGATTAATAGCAGTCGTTAAGCCATGTCACAGAGGCCCTTGGGCGGCCTGACACCAGAGGCCAGCACTAGCTCACACGACAAACAAACAAATGGTCATACTCACTAATATGTCTCGATTTGCGGCGGCTCTGTGTGCCGGATGCATTTGACTTATACATTTGACATGTGAATTGTGTATTATTATTAAAAATTTAAACTCAAAGTATGGTTGACCTAATTTATTGATTTGGCCTATTTAGAAAAGACTCCTTGTTTAGAGACATTTAAGATTTGGACTTGAGTGTGAGTTTGATGGGGATATAAAAGTTGCCAGGACTGCGTGCATTATTTTATTTATATTGAAAAAATAAAATAAAGTTCTTGTTTTTTTCTGTTTAGGGATGGACTCCTAGTGGCCTACATGATGATAGCTCAGTTCTACCAGAGACCAATAATCTATTTAGTGAAAATGATATGGAAGGTGGTCTGGGAGAAAATGCTATCATAGCATTATGCTGAAGTACTCCTTTGTTCACTGTAATGTGCATAAAATATTAAATAAATTATAATAAAGCAATAAGTAAGAAAAAAAACTACACGGTAAAAAAAATAAAAAGAAGCTCCTAAAAGTAGCTACTGAATAATAACTTTTTTTTTAAATCTTGTCTTTCTGTTTGTTCGCGCATCACGTAAAAACGACTATACTGATTTCGATGTAGTTTTCACTGTTAAATAGCTTAGTGTTTGACTTAAAAACTGGAGTACTTGATATCTCAATCCGATGAGTAGAAGCCGAGCAATCGATAAAAACTTTTTGACGGCTGAAGGAATTTTGTATCAAATGTTGGTATATTGGTATTTAATGTCTTGGAATAGCACATAGAGTACTTTTAACCTCGAGGAATAAGCACGCGTGCGAAGCCGCGGGCACAGCTAGTATTAAATAAATAAATGAACACCTAAATATATGTAAATGAGTAGGTACATTTTTCCAATACTTTTTCCAAGAACTGACTGGCTGAATGCACAAACCGCGCAAAGCTATAAAACTGAACAATGTAAAACCAGAAATTATGTACTATCGCGTTCCAGCAAGTTTTATCTCCGCTCGTCACTACTTCACACTTGAGTGCTTTATTGTACTCGCTCTACCATCACCGAGGTGCCATGTCCCGTAACTACTCTATGGGCACTTAACTTTTTTATTTCCACATGCAATCACAAGAAAATAAGCAGTTTGGCTGCGCAGGAGGTAATGCTAGCAATTAACGTGTTTGGATCTCATCGCAAACGAGGCAAGACGAACATCTCTATTAGCCTATGTCCAAAGATAACATCGATACGGCTCATTTGCCAACTTGATAAATGAAAAAACTGCTTAATGCCTTATATGCACTAGGTATTGTTTATTCTGCGGCACTAGTACCAGCGGCTTCGCACGCGTGGTCATTTCTCTAAGTCAAAAGTACTTTATGTACTATTCCATAACCTACATACCAACACCTACATCAACATTTGATCTAAATTATTTCAGCCGTCAAAAGGTTTTTATAGATTGCTCGGCTTTTGCTTATCGGATTGAGGTAACAATTGCACCAGTTTTTAAATCAATCCCTAAGCTATCCAACAGTGAAAACCGCATTGCAATTCGTCCAGTATTTTTTACGTGATGCACTAACAAATATACAGACAAAGTAACAAACTTACAAACAAAAAAACAGACCGACACGAATTTTAAAAATGTTTTATTGTTGTTCAGTTGCTTATTTTAATTACACTAGACCATCATTTTTTTAAATAATCTTCTTTGTACAGACTATTTCGTTCCATTGCTTTATTATAAGTATAGATAAGATACTCAAGACTTAAAAAAGAGACTGCCAAACAAACGATTAAATGGCTGCTGCGTATGTGTGCGTGAGCGGATAATTTGTGGTACACATTTAACAATTTCATAGCAATAGTCAAAGTATGTATTTATTGTAAACTAGCTGATGCCCGCGGCTTCGCACGCGTGGTCATTTCTCTAGGTTAAAAGCACACTACGTGCTATTCCAGGACCTAAAATACCAATATAACATGTGATCAAAATTACTTTAGCTGTCATTTTTGTTTTGATACGCAAACAAACATACAGACAAACTAATAAACAGACAGCGACGTATTTTAAAAATGTTCTATTCTTGTTCAATAGCTTATTCTAAGTACCAGGGATTGAAAAGGTTCCTAAAATACCTTTATGAAACCAGTATTTAACGGTTCTGATATTAGAACAGGAATCGAAACTGAAACCGAAAAGAGAACCTTTAAGAACCTTTACTTTACCGGTATGCGAGCGAAACAAGTTTAAACTACGAATTCATTCCAATTCTTGCTGTGACAGTCACAACAGAAATCAAGCGGCGCGGTGCAGTCGTGTTAGGAAGAGGAAAGGTACATCATTATTTGTTTGTTGGATCAAGTAGCTGCATCAGCGTGCACGATTATTAAACGTTTCTATTTGTTAAAATTTGATGTAATTAAAATGGATTGAAACAAACGAAATTGCGTTCACAAAAATTTTGTTTACGACGATGCCTAGAAAAAAAAACCACATATACTGTTATTGAATGTGGAGCAGTAATTAAGGCAAGTTGTAAACTTAATGTTCGATTATTTTGCTAAATTGGCTAAAATTAATAATTTCTAGACCAAATTAGATTGTACGTAACATTTGTTTAGGAATATTTTATTAAAGTGATTTTTAAAATAGCCACAGATAATAAAATAAGCAATTGCTGCAAGTTTGAAACTTAAATTCTATCGCGACAAGTAGACGCTGCATGTTTCATAAGTTAAAAATGTAAAACGGTAAAATAAAGTGTTATTTTTTACAGGGGAATCATGGAATAAATTTATTGAAGCACATGAAAAAGCATCATACACTTATACAATTAAATACTTTAAGAGTTACAGAATATTAATGAAAATAGAGAGTACGAAGAAGTGAATAGTCAGAAAAAACAAATGCTAGACGTTCAAATGAAACTAAGAGAATAGTGCGAAAATTTTGTAACTACCTGCAGTAGACCTTTAACTTTGATCGATGACAAACCGTTCCAGAATATATTCGATATGGCAATGGTAGGTATAGCTGACGAAGTTCCATGAATTCACACAACATTCAGGTGATGCTACCAAAAAAACCTGATAATATGCGCGATGTAATTTCTTTAAACATGAAATACAAACTAGTAAGTCATCACGTCATGCCACTTGAGAAATTGCCTAGGAATTAATTTGCATATCATCAAAAATGGACAGCTCCACATTAAAACAAGTGTTACTGAACTCACCCAGAGACAATTATGTCCAAATTTTTAAAAGTCTTTGTTATATTTATACTGAGCCGTTTCAAATGTATTATGTCTCATACGACAATGGTGTCACAATATGATAAAAATTGTGAAATTAGTAAAACAAATGAGGATGTTTCCGATGACGATGAAAATGAGGTGATTTAGACAACAACCGAAGAAATAAATTTCATCCTCGAAGATTATTTTGAATGTGAGTATTACTCTGTGGCGGCAGTAAAATGCGCAGCGGTAGAAGTTGGAGTTGCAGACCATTAACACGTTGCTTGGGTGCACACTACATCGCAGCATGGAAAACATAGAAAAAACACTGTTCGACTCTAAGGCAATCGTTGCAGCTATTTGCATGGATCTACGAGTAATCTTCATACTAACTACAGAGCAGCAGGAAACAGTCGAAAACCAGTTGGTTTCTACTTGGATAAGATGGCTTAAATTAACAAATAAGGAAAATGTGACTAGATAGATAGATAGATAACTCTTTATTGTACACCACATAGAACAAAAAATACAATAATAACTAAAACATTTATACAAAATAAATGGGACAATGGGTGGTCTTATCGCTAAAAAGCGATCTCTTCCAGACAACCTTTGGATGGAAAGGAATTAATATACGGCAAAGACGGTGGTGCATTATAATCTAACAAATAAATAATAAAAACTGAATACAATGAATAAACATATATACACATATATTCCAATATACCTACACATAAATATGTAAATATATAGTACAGTATATATATATATATATATATATATATACATATATAAATATATATCCATATACATAGTATATACATTATAATAAATTACATTTACTACATATACATTTACAAAATATATACAAACATAATAAAAATAATATACAGTGAAACCACAACAGAATAACAACAAAATAGCAAGAAGTGATATTAATTAGAGAGATAAAACTTCTTTACTTGAAGTTTAAAAACAGGGAGTGACTGGGCTCGCCTTATAGTAACTGGCAGAGCGTTCCATAGGCGAACTGCTTGGATGGTAAATGAACTGCCATAAAAAGAGCTTCTATGTAGAGGGATCAACAAAGCTAAATTTTCTGATGACCTGAGTGACAACTTGTTAGAATCAGACAGGAAATTAAAACGTTCCATAAGATATCGCGGGGAGGAGGGATTAAACAAAACTGTATAAAGAACAGAGAGTATATGAGCATTCCGGCGGAGGCGTATTGGAAGCCACTTGAGCTTAGTGCGAAATTCAGAGACATGATCATATTTGCGCAAACCAAATATAAATCGAATGCAGAAGTTTTGAAGACGCTCAAGTTTGTTTAGCTGGTCCTCAGTAAGATCTGGATAGCAGGCATCGGCATAGTCTAAGATTGGGAGCAGAAGTGACTGCGCAAGAGCAATTTTAGTGGCAGTAGGCAAAAAATTTCGGAGTCTTCTGAGGGAACCTGCAGAAGCAAATAGCTTTCGACTGACGGTTTCCATCTGAGGAATCCAAGTAAGGCTCTGGTCTATAATTAGACCTAAATTTTTGATACTCTGACTATATGGAATAGTGGACCCTCCAAACACAACTTTGGGTAGAACTGACCAATCAACTTTTGATATCATTCTGGAGCTGCCAAGAATTATTACCTGTGTTTTAGTAGGATTTATTTTTAGCCCATAAGCTTTACTCCAGTCAGAAATATGGCGTAAATTGGAATTAGTAGTTTCTATGGCAAAAGAGAGAGAGCTAAGTGGGGCTTGGCAATAGACTTGGATAAGGAGAGGTTATATGTTCTGATATAGAATTAATAAAAATTCCAAACAAGAGAGGAGAAAGAACGCCACCTTGCGGTACACCAGAAGTTGTATCACACCACGAAGAAAAATGTTCATCGAGGCGTACTCACTGCCGGCGACCATGCAAATAATTGCGAAACCAATCAACCACTGCAGGAGATAAGTTAATAGAGCGTAGAATGGCGAGCAGAATATCGAAGTTGACAGTATTAAAAGCATTGCTGAAATCTAATAATGTCAGCACAGTCAGCTGACCCTTTTCCAAGCCGAAACGTATGTCATCTGTAATTTTAAGGAGTGCAGTTACCGTACTGTGACCAGCCCGGAAACCGGATTGCATAGGATTAAGTAAACTATTTCTATTTAGGAAACTACAAAGCTGATTAAGGACGAGGCGCTCAAGTACTTTGGATAGAAAAGGAAGTATAGAAATAGGACGATACTCAGAATAGGATTTAGGATTGGATTTCTTAGGTAACGGAATAACTACCAATCCTACTGCCAGCACTAGCGAAGCACAGCATCTTTTGCAAGAGACCAATAAAAGTTCACAAAGAACACTTGATAATTTCTTGAGTCAATCATATGCTGAAAAACTGCGTGGAGATCCAAATTATGGCTGTTCTCTACAAATGATACTGAAAACTAAATTCGTCTCAAGGAACTTTTAAGCAAGCAGGTGTTCCTTTCTAGTAAGTTTTTTTGTAACTAGGAAGTTGCACTTGCTTGCTTAAATTATTATATTTTTCTTGTCTTCCCACTTTGAAGACAGGAAAAATATATTGCCTCGTTTAAACATTTTGGCAAAAATAGTACTGGCTACACTGGCTTTGCAAGTGAGTGTGGTGAGATTGTTTTCATCGTTAAATGATGTCTTAAACAAACTATGCACAAAATTAGAAAATGACTTGATTGACGACATATAGTTTTTGAGAAATAATTCAACAGAGCAAAACTAAGAATATAGTTTTGTGGTTTCGTTCTTGTTTTTCTTTACAATTTTTTTCTTTTATTTATAAGTTGCTGTCACGTACACTAATACTTATACTTATATTAGTACTGAATATCGCATAAATAAAAGTTTTTGATTGATCTACTCATTTCTTTTATTTTTATCATTAATTAGTGCCAAAGTAAAAAATTAATCGAATTTTGACAAAATTTATCATCCGACTTGTCTAATTCTTTATAATGTATACTCATTAATCCCTTTGCTAACTGTAAAACGCAAGTATTTCGGTGTAACATTTAGTTCGGACGCATGGTTTTATATAATTTAATTCGTGCGCAACCAGTTGAGAAAAGATAGTATGATTTCTATTGTCATCCTCGTTGTGGTGCAACGCGCATTCTTTGCAGTCCATTTTTCCCCCTTTTCATTGTCCTCAATCGTACGTTGACATGCTTCATTTAATTTCTTTAGAATCAATGGCCTGATTTTCGAACACGAAAACTCTTTCTCTGGAAGCCCAGTAGACAATAAAGCACGGCCACGTTTAGTTTCTAAAACCAAGAAATTAGTAGGGCTAAAAAATATTTGCTATAAACAAAAAAGCGCAAAGTAACCAGCGAAATTCGTGTTTTTTTTCAAAAAACTTGTCATAGCATCGACAATTGTTTAGACAATTAGCATTTAATAATGAACTGCAGCGTCTCTAGTGATTTTGCACATAATTTAATACCAATCTAAGTAACTATACTGGTATATTCTAAGACAAAAATGCATTGAAACAATTTGATCCAATCTGGAAATAACATTTTGTAAATCTGTTTTGAAATTTTCTTAGAAGTCTGTTAAAATCCACATCAGAATCTGTTCTGCCAAACCAGAAATAAATGGTAATCATATTTGAACACAATGTCACTTAGCACCAAGTAAGATAAGGGTCAAAATCAAGAATAAAAAAAACAACAAATATAATAACAAATATAATAGGGTCCTCTTTTACAAAATCCCTGCAAACACACTATCTTTTCATGCAAAATAAAGCATAGGCAACGTAAAGAACTAACCCCCAATTTTGCTGCAATACCACCAGCGCACCCTGCAGGTGTAAGTAAAAATAAAATATCATAAAAATGTTTTACATATTGTATTATGCATTATGTATATTGTGTAAAGCTAAAGTATAAATTAAAAGGCACTGAATAAGTAAAACAAAAAAGGGAAGTATATAAATAATAAACTACAATGCACAGTACACCTTCCTCTATCCCATGTTACGATGGACGTAGAATTATAAGAAGTTACGGCAATACAGGCCCCAAATGCATCCCTTCCATCCACATCGTGGAACCGTTATTTTGAAAGGGTATAGACCCGGAACCGGAACTGGAACCGTACCGAAAAAATGGACCGTTATAGGAACCTAAATGGAGAACCGTACTTGCGTGGTATTGCCGCAATATAGTATCTATTCGCTTTTAATAATGGTGCCTAAGATTCCAAAATGTGAACAGCTCTATTAATTTTATCGATGATGCTTGCTTGCTTGTCGTGTGAGGCAGTGCTGGCCTCTGGTGTCAGAGTACGTCAGGCCGCCCGATGGCCTTGGACTTGGCTTAACGACTGCTATTAATCAATATCAACAGGGACCGACAGCATAACGTGCCCTCCGAAGCACGTAGCGATGGAAAACCGCACATAACTTAGAAAAGTCATTGGTGCGGAGCCTAGGACCGAAACCGATATCGTTGGATTCTAAGTTGTACTACTGAGCCGTTAGGCTACCATCGCGCATCGATTGTTTGATTAACAAGCATTTATCGAGGTTACGCTTGTCAACTGTTTTCTTCTTAAAGTCGACGCAACAAGATATTTGTTCAAAAACTATAGCCCGACTACGGTCGGCCACCCCGTCAACTCGCGAACCGCTCCAGATTATACAGCATAAATTCCTTCTAAATGCAGCAGGTGCGTTCCTGGTATCAGAGGAACGCCGACCTGTTCCGCGATATCGAGCTTCTCTTGATAGATAGATAGATAGATAGATAACTCTTTATTGTACACCACATAGAACAAAAAATACAATAATAACTAAAACATTTATACAAAATAAATGGGACAATGGGCGGTCTTATCGCTAAAAAGCGATCTCTTCCAGACAACCTTGATCTGTTAATTCATAAAAGATGCCTCTCGCCGCTACTTTGATGCGGCGCCCCATCACCCCAACCCCCTTGTAGTCGAAGCCACGAACTACACGATAGACACAACAGCCCTCTGTAGACGCCCTCGCGATGTTTTGGACGATCCGGACGAAGCCATCGCAGCCAAAGTACTGGCAGCGATGGCTTCGCCCAATCTTACCTCGTCTGGCAACCCACCAGGGGGAATCGACATACTAGACACAGACACTGACCTCACCGGAGAGGTCGAAGGTCCCGTAACTCATAGTAAGTTATTATTCGCCTTCGAGTTTCTTGCCGATTCTTCTCGAAGGTGTATTACGATTCGGTGGTCAGTTATCAAATCAATCGAACGGCTCCTAAATATTTTTTCAGGGCTTCTCGATCACTAGCGCACTTCTAACACACTAGCGTAGCGATCCAGGGGTGTTTAGTTCTATTCCCGTAATCAAGACGACCGTCCAAGCCGAGTTTCGTACCCCTGGGTGCCCTTGTGCCGGTCGTCAATAATTTTTGTTTTATATTTTGTTATTCACTTTCTCTCCTCTAGTGGGACAAAACTGGTGGGAAGAAAAGGAATAACACATAAATACTATAGTGGGGAACGGCTAGGAATCATATTGTCCAATATTAAAAAAACTCCTCCAGGTAATTGCAATTCAACTTATTAGATTCTTAGAGTACCTCAAAATATATTTTATTACTCGTAAATACAACGGAAGGCATTATAAATATAATCGATGTGGATATACAGGTACTATGAATGCCTTTGCCAAGGTACGAGTATAACTGTTCTCGAAGCCTATTCACTTTTTGCGCCGCGAACATCCCACATCCGTCTGATAGGAATGTACTTGAGTAAATACTTTGCCAAGAAATTGAATTAGTATTGAAATTGAATATACGGATTCATACATTCTTGAACTTGTTGAGAATTGGGTAGAATACTTCACAAGTTGACTTTAGTCCTTTAGTAAATACGTTAAGTAACATTAAGTGACATAAATTACTCATATTTTAATATCAATAGATTTAGATTTAATATACTTACTTTTAACAAATATAATTTTAAAAAAACACCAGTTACCTATTAAAATAACATATTGTAATTATAATTTTCAAGAAAAATACTGCACAAATTGACTCCGGTTCTTTAGTCAAGACGTTAAGTAAATATTGTGTGTTACATGACTCATATTTAATATCAATAGATTTAGATTTAATATACTGACTTATAACAAATATAATTTAAAAAACATATTACTACCTATTAAAATACCATATTGTAATTATAACTTTTAATTTTTACTGTATAAGTATACATTATACAAGATTACTCATTGCCATTTAAGTAAATACTAAAGGTAAGTGCTTTTTATGTAAAATAACACAAATGATTTTATACGTGGGAAAAGATAGCGTTTAAGACAAATAACGTTACCCGTTACGTTACCGGTACAACGTTTATTGTTATGGTTTTATAACGAGAGGAATTTGTTTTTATAGCTGCTATTAGAGTTCGAAAGAATAAAATCTGCGCAACCTCGCTGATGAATTTACTGAACGAGTAGTTTTAACGGGTTCTAGTAATTATTTTTTGGTTCGTTATTTTCTAAAGTTATACGCGAATAGTTGACCTCGATGTTTGATTAACTAAAATGACATCTATTTACTTCTAACGGCATGGCTAGATATCAGATTATTATCTATTACGGGTATTACGGGTAAGTACATAAACTTGTTTCTTTAGCTACCTTGGAAATTTTGAAATAGGTAGTAATATTGGTCGCATTCAAATTTAATCGATTGTATTTTATTAATAAGAAGTAAAATAAAATAACAATCTAAAAAAACCCACCCACCATTTTAGTTAAAAAGCATCTCGCTCACATCAGCTTTCAAACAAAAAAAAACCGCATCAAAATGTGTCCATTCGTTTGGGAGCTACGATGCCACAGAGAGACACAATGATACATACATACATTCACACCCTAAACTTTTAACACTCCTCTCTTTTTGAGTTCGGGGGTTAAAAATATAATATCAAAACAGTATTGCCTCTGAAATTGAGTTTAATTTGAACCATTCGAATACGGAACTGTGGCAGTTAAAATAAATAGTTAGCCATTCATCGAGCAACTTCATCCATGCTTGTTTGTCCGTGAGAGCTTTTCTTTCTTTCTTGCGGTAGCTCTACTGCAATGTTCCCATAATAAAACTACAGCCAATTAAATTGCACTAAAAAGGTGAATAAAAAAGGCTTTATCATAGCCCCGGTTTAATAAACTATAACGAAACGCAATAAATATAAAATTACTACAAAGGTTATCAATGGTATGATCAAGAACGGGCGAGCGCGTTGAAGTCTGTTCTATGTAATTTATGTAACGGTACATGACGGAAGTTATAACGTTACAGTTTAACGCCATCTTAATTACATGCTTAAAAAACTTAATTATATACCTAAAAAAACGAGGTATCATTTTTCCGTCTATGCGGAGAAAAGTGGGTCAAGCAGTGGTTATAATTTTGGTGGTATTATAAAGCTTATTCTTACTTTTGCCATGATTAAATTTGTAATAACAGGTTACTTTTACCTGTACGAGTGAAATCTAAAAGAAAAATAAATATGACGTAAGGCTATTTTTTACCCGACCGTAGTTTTCTACGGTCGGGTAAAAAATAGCCTATGACACTCTCGCGATGAAGACGAATCGATTGAAACCTTACTTTTAAAATCGGACCAAGTTTTTACTTTAAACACATAACCCTTCCTTTGATTCGCCATAGTCTGGTATAAAAAAAGCCTGACACTTTATAAACGAAGACGAATCGATTAATACCTCGTTTGTCAAACTCGAATCAATAGGGGCGACGCTATGTTGGAACATCCACGTACACACATACATATACATACATATACTATTAAAATCATTACCCTTCCTTTGCTTCGCCGTACTCGGGTAAAAATAAAGCCAAGGTTGTGGATTTGAATAAGGAATATAAAGTCCAAAAGCCAAAAGGGCTTGACATTGTATGACAGTAGATTAGGTACGTACAGGTAGGAATCTAATATTGTTCTTTTAAATTTTATTTATCTACACGAAAACTAAAACTTTTTATATTCATTTGTAATGTAACCTGAGTATAGGTTAGATATTATCATAACCATTTAAATTCCTATAGAAAACGTATAAACGGACAAATACATATAATAACGACTTATTAATTGTAGCAAAGAAATTAGCTTGTTCCAATCTTTATTATGATGATGCCTTGAGGCAGGCAAATTGTTGCGGTGTGATGATAATAATTACTGTGCATTTAAATCGTTTGAACATGAAACATGAGAGTTGCTCTAGGTCTTTCTACAAAAAAACAAAGCGTATTTTTTTTACAAATGAGACACTTATAGAAATTGTGCAATTATTTTTTACACAGCTGGTAACATTTAAAACACGGCAAATTTCTTAAAACATTTTTTAACCATTATGAAACTTAGTAGGTAGTTCTGCTAATAAGGCAGAGATATTCAGTAGCCCCCTATTATATATTTGTTTCATCGGGGTTTTGGAAACCCCGATGAAACAAATATATATAAAAATCGTTGAATCTGTAATACCAAGTTTCGTCCAGATAGGTTGTAAAATACGACTTTTAGTGGAGTACCTATTGAACACATGAAAGCAATGGAGACAGATGAAAGCAAATTGATTGTAACTGAAGCAGAGAATTGAGCTCGCTTCGATCGCTCGGTCAACAATGTTTTTTTAAAATTTATAACTGAGTGACGAGACTAGCAGGTCATTTACTTGATGAACGCCAGACCGGTCTATTTAACAGTTTCAGTGCCACCCAGAACTCAAAACCAAAAAATTCTCACACAATTTTTAGTTTTGAGACTGCACCGCACTCGTGTCTCACATAAATGGCTGGAAACATTGTCCTTCAGAACACAACAATAATGGCAAACTACTGCTTGGTGGATGGACAAAGGTTTGATTCTTCTCCAGGCGGACTCTTGCAATGGAGGCCCCTACTTGTGACAAGAACAGAGAATAAATATTTTTGGTATAATATAGAATTTAATCACGTTAAAACAGCTGACAATTGAAAATTTTCAATGAAATGTTTTCTTCATAAATAACAGAGCAAAACTTCGTTTATTATAATCTTCTTCTAGTCAATTTGTAAATACCTGTATGATTGTAGATACACAAATCACGTAACAATTTCGTAAAAAAATAACATTTAAAGAGTTTCATCGAACAAACTGTAAACAACTCGGAACACAAGTCTAAAAGCAAATTAAAAAAAGAAATTACTTTTACAGCCGAAGAAAGGCGGACCCATCTCAAGTTCAATCGAAAACATACAATGCTCTCAATAGATAGGTAAATACGCCTTTTACATCAAAAAAGTGGATAAAAAAGTTTGACAATTTCATTTCGCAATTGAAGATCTATCTAGAAGACAGAATCACTTTTACGACCAATTCAAAATCAACCTAGATAACGTCGCATACAATATATAACAAAAGCGCTATAATAAATTATGTTAAACTGAATCCAAAGAAATGAAAATTTATAGGACGCAAGGAGCTAAAAAAATATTTTTGCACACACAAGGGCTTTTAGACAGTTCACGATATTAAGTGTGCCTTATTAGATTTGAGGTAAAATATTTGTGCCGAAAAGCCGCAGTAGAAAAAAACTACACCTAATTAGAATATGTTTTTTTTTTGTCACTGTCTTGGCAATCGTTGAGCCGTGTCAATAACAAAGAAGCAGAGTTAATCACAGGTGGTGCCTACGAGTTAAACAGAGAGTTATACAGCCTATATACCTAGTTAATTGTATCTTGGTTGGCAAATTGATGATTGTGAATTTACTAGCAGTGCCCGCGGCTTTGCCCCGTGGTCATTTCATTTAAAATCAGCCCATACGTGTTTGTCCCAGGACCAAAAGTATCTAATAAAGTACATTATACTACATTTCTTCAAAATTCATTCAGCCGTCAAATACTTTTTTATCGATTGCTTTGCATCTAATCATCGGATTAAGAAACGAAGTTACCGAGTTTTTAAGTCAACCCCTAAGCTATCCAACTGTGAAAATCGCATCGCAATCGGTCAAGAAGTTTTTATTTGATGCGCAAAAACATACAAAGAAACCGAAAGACACGATTTAAAATAATGTTATAGGCTGTTCAGTAGCCTATTTTAAGTAACTTAGACTTTTTTTAAATTATCTTCTTTGTGCAGATTTTTGGGACTTACTGCTTTATAAAAAAGAAAAAAGCAGTAAGTACCAAAAAAAAGTATAGATAGATTTAGATAGATTTATTAACGTTAATGTTTTCGATACTTATTATACCTATGAGAATTCAGCACTAAAGGAATAGTTGTGTCTAATAAATATTTTTATATCTATAGTTATAATAAAGCAGTAAGTAACGAAAAGTCTGTACATAGACGATAATAAAGAAATATTTAGCCTAGTCTTTAGGCTAACTACTAAACAAGCAGTAATTATAGATTAAAAAACGAATCTAAAAACTTTTTTTTTAAATGTTTTGTAATCGTATGGGCGATAAGAAGTGCTCGAAATTTGAGTTGCAAGATTCTCCAGAACAACAAACAAGAAAGCGATTTAATAAAAACGTGTTAAAATAATCTACTGAACACGAAATGTTTGTTTGTTTGTTCACGCATCACGTAAAAAATACTAGACCAATTGTAATGCGGTTTTCAATGTTGGATAGCTTAGAGTTTGACTTAAAAACTGGCGTACTTGGTAACTCAATCCGATGAGGAGAAGTCAAGCAATCGATAGAAAACTATTTGACAGCTGCACGAAATTTGGTATTTTGTACTCCATAGGTACTTTTGTTCCTGGAATATCACTTATGTAACTTTTAACCCCGAGAAATAACCAGCTAGTATTGCATAAACGTATTCTGAAACGTTTGCAGAAACTTCGTAGATTTTAAAATATTCGCGGTTTTAAACTTTTACACAAATCATTCAGCGTTCGTATAACAAAAGGATTACTCGGTGGAACAACCTAGGTAGATAAAAGGACAAAATTTAAGCACACTGTGTACAAATATTGAATTTGAAATACGTTGAAGATCATTTACATGGTTCATTCATTCATTCGTCGTATATATATATATATATATTTTGTCGTACATGGTTAAAATTAGTATTAAATATACTGACGTTCAAAACTTAGTACCACATTTTTAAAATTAATACAGTTTTTATTAAATTGCTTGGCTCCTACTCATCAGATTGAGATACCAAGTACATCAGTTTTTAAGTCAAAACCTAAGCTATCCAATAGTGAAAATCGCATTCCAATCGGTCCAGTAGTTTTAACGTGATTCACGAACAGACAGACATTAAAAGTGTGGTACTAAGTTTAGAAGGCCATTTGACTTCACTTGCGTAGAAACAACCAATTTAAAGATAATCGTCATATAAAAATATTTAAACAAAAAGAGCCTGTTTGATAATAATTGTTATAAATTAAGGGTTAACGTCTTTTTAATGTGTAATTTTTGAAGCTCAGTTTCTAACGTTAAACGAGCCTTACCTAGTAGTATTAGTACACAGCGAAATCTGTAACGCTTTATGTTACAAAAGCGTTACAGATTTCGCTGTGAACTAATACTACTAGGTAAGGCTAAAAAAAGGCTGGTAAAGTCGATTTACTCACATAACTAGCTTAAAAGCTAAAAAAAACACGCCTGCCCTGCTAAAAAACACGCCTACCCTGCTAAAAAACACGCCTGCCCTGCTAAAAAAGAACCTATGGCAATAAATTATATTATTGTTGGAATGTGCTTATATAGGCCTTTAATTTGATACCCATATTGCAAAATTTGGAACCAAAAATATTGTTTTCGCATTTGAAGATGGAGCAATACTGACGCAATAATGCATTTTTTTTAAAAAACCTATGTTACTCGGGGGTTTTTAAGGATTTTACCGATATCCCAAACGTCTAAATCTGTTTAGGCATTTAAAAGTTATGGTACAATAAATAAACTCACATACATATAAACGAATATACAAACATACATGAATCCTAAAAACATTACACTCCTTTTTTTGGGCAGTCGTGTAAAAATAAAAACTATACGATATTTTATAACATTATAATATAACTATTTTATATTTATCTTTTATTTAATTTATCACTTGCAGAAAAAACACAGTTTTCCTCCTTTAGGAATTCTTAATGTAATTAAAACATATCCAAAATTGAAATGTGCTTTTTTGTGATTGTTATTTGTTATAAATACTTGGAACTCACCACTAGTTCCCCGGGTCGCAGAACAGGCGCGCTAAAGCTGCGCGGGCGCGAGGAGCAATGACTCCGACGGTTGCGCTTGACCTTGCGCGAGTAGACGCGAATCCACTCTATGTACTGGTTTTATACACTCGCACCTGTGGGACACACTGAACGACAGGTTGAAACTCTTGGAATCTTCGATTTGAGATGCACGAAGCTTAGAATGCGTTTCTAGCACGTTTCTTACAAAACACCAACCACATTAGACCTCTAGAATTACTCTTGTATCGTATAGGTTCCAAATTCCGTGGTTCATTTCTACCTATCACGCTCAGGCAGGATACCCTATAAACAAATGTACTTAAAAACCTACCTACACATTGTCCACAAGACAAGACTTATTTAGGTAAACACAGCATCCGTATATGATTGAAATTCCTCCAATACGCACAAAGCGCTTCGCATCTATATAATTAGAGCCCCGATGCAATGGAACACCCTACCAAACTCTCTATTTCTTGATTACTATAATGTGGTAGTCTTCAAGTTGAGAGTGAATTGGTATCTCCTAGGTAAGCATACTCCACTGTCAACCTTGTTGTCACTTACTATAAGTTGAAACTGCGGACAAAAGCTTGCCTATTTGGCAATAAAAAACTGCTTAGGTAAAACGACGACGCGACGGTGCACTTAACCTTGATCGAGCAGACACGGATACACCTAAATTATCATCTTCGAGGTAAATAGTTCTATGAGGTTCCGTGCCTTTGAGACTGTGTAGGCAAGTCGAACATAGATTGAGTGGTCTCACTCAAGAGTAGACAACTCTCTCGAGGGAATAAAGATAAGCATCATCGAGATTTTACGTTTACACTTATGGGACTTGGCCTAAGAGAGTCGGAGAAAAACGGTAAAGGAAACCATCTTGAGGAAACCATCGCGAGGAAACCATCGTGAGGGAACCATCGAGAGGAAACCATCGTGAGGAATCCATCGTGAGGAAACCATCGTGAGGGAGACATCGTGAGGAAACCATCGTGAGGGAAAATTCGTGAGGAAAACATCGCGAGGAAACCAGCATGTTTAAGAACCGCGATATTCAATGACATGCAATGAGCCCGCCAAGGATGGATTATAGTCCATCCGTTGTCTCTGAGAGATAATGCGAATGGATAAGTTTTTTTTTGTGGGTAGCTGTAGTAAAAGTAACATCTTTAAAAAAGTGCTCTCACAGGCCAAGCTTAGATGTTGCCCAACCGAGTACAATAAAGAAAAATACATTGAACGCCGAAATCACTGCAACAGAGTTTGTAGGAATGCACAGCGCCGACATTTCCATGACTCAGTAGAAAATGAAGACCCCTAAAGTTTGGAAATTCCTTAGGTCGATGGGAGTTGGAAAGTCACGACAAGATAATATTCCTTATAACTTAAATAATAATATATACTTTAATATCTCTTAAATAGCCACTTTTCCTGTTCCTCCAACATTGATGGACCTACAAAACTTGTTACGCTTAACTATCTTTCTTCATTTCCACCTCCCGACCACCCTTCTTTTATTTTCATTCAATTTACCGATTGTGACGTTAAGAGATACATTGCTTCAATTTCATCTAACGCGGCTGGTAGTGATAGCATTAGTCGTAAGATGATCCTACCCATACTTGATGAAGTCATCCCTGTTATCCGATACATCCTCAATTTTTCTATATCCAGTGGTACATTCCCATCTTTATGGAAAGTAGCCCTAATAACTCCTCTCCCCAAAAAGTCTAATCCTTCTTCTTTCTCAGAATTTCGCCCTATCTCCATTCTTTTTTTTTTATCAAAAGTGCTCGAGGGCCTTGTTCATCAGCAAATGTCTTCCTTTCTTAACAGAAACTCTCTCCTTAATAATTTCCAATCTGGTTTCCGTCCTGGGCATAGCACTGTCTCCGCATTAGTTAAAATTACTGACGACATCGGATATGGCATGGGTAACGGAAAACTGACTGTTTTATCACTACTTGACTTCAGTAACGCTTTTACCAACGTTGATTTCGACATTCTTCTTGGACTTCTTCGCTCTCTTAACGTATCTCCAACGGCTATTGATTGGTTTCGTAGTTACCTGTATGGTCGCCGGCAGCGTGTTCGCATTAATGATAAATTATCATCCTGGTGTTGTACATCTGCTGGCGTTCCACAGGGCGGCGTATTATCTCCTTTACTTTTTGCTATTTTCATTAACTTTCATTAAATCAATTTCTCACCAAATATCTTCTTCCTACCATCTCTATGCAGATGATTTGCAAATTTATACACAAGCTCCTTTAGATCAGTTGCGTACAGCTATTGAAACAAGCAATTATGACCTCAAACGTATTTCAGACTGGAGTAAATCATACGGCCTTAGTGTAAATTCCTTAAAGACCCAAGTTATTGTAATCGGTAGTTCAAGAATAATATCTAAGATTGACTGGTTTCATCTCCCACAAGTTCTTTTCGATGGCACACATATCAAAATAAGTGAAACTGTTAAAAACTTGGGTGTGCTTATTGATAGACAACTATCTTGGGGACCTCAGTTAAGTGAGGTAAGCCGTAAAGTTTATGCGTCAGCGGGTTCACTTAGAAGACTGCGCAATTTTCTTCCCACTACCACCAAACTTGCTCTAGCACAGTCTCTTCTGCTGCCTTTACTCGACTACGCCGACGCCTGCTATTTGGACTTAACCGAAGAACAGCTAAATAAGCTAGAGCGCTTACAAAACTTTTGCATTCGGTTTGTTTTTGGCTTACGCAAGTATGACCATGTATCTGATTTTCGCACAAAGCTCAAATGGTTACCAATCCGACGTCGCCGGGATACTCATGCCCTCTCTCTTCTGTACAGTGTCCTATTTAACCCATCGACCCCTCCCTATCTCAAAGAGCGATTTGAGTTCCTTCATCTTTCCTATTCCCGTATTCTTCGTTCCACCAATACTCTGCAGTTGAAAGTGCCTCACCAATCTACGATGTGTTATCACAACTCTTTTACTAAACGGGCTGTAAGACTGTGGAATGCTTTGCCCATCAATATTAGAAAAGCTAAGTCGATAGCTGTCTTCAAAGACATGGTGAAGAAGCACTACTTGTCATAAAGCTGGATACTATGTTATTCATACATAATTTATACACTATTTCTTTGTGAAAATGCTATTTATTTATGTATATTTATATATTATATTATAAATTTGCTAATATATATGTTATATTATTTAATTATAGTATATATATTTATGTGTTTAACAACATTTATGATAACACATATGTAAGTATGTATACAAATATTAAGTTATATAGTTGTTTTTTATTTATCTATTAACTTTTTTGTTCCAAAGTAAGTCTCCATCACTGACCGCAATGTTTATTTTATATTCCTGTCCATCCAAAGGTTGCCTGTAAGAAATTGCAAATAGCGATAAGGCCGCCTATTGTACAACATTAGATTTTATGTATCATTACTGTTATGTTGTTTTTTTATTGTAATGTGTTCAATAAAGAGTTATTGTATTGTATTGTATTGTAAGACGATCTGAAGACCAAGCTCAGTGGCGTGCATTAGGAGAGGCCTATGTCCAGCAGTGGACAAGTATAGGCTGGTGGTGATAAGACGATCGGTTGGCCGAGTGGCTACTGACCCTGACTGCAAAATCACCCAACAATCATCCAACGGTTGCGGGTTCGAATCCCGCAAGGTGCAATCATTTGTGTGATGAACAGGAAAGTTTATTTCAGAGTCATGGATGTAATTTTCGTATCTATGTATGTTTATCCGTTGTCTAGTACCCATAGTACAGCGTATCCTAGTTTGGTGCTAGGTGAGGTGTGAATTGTCCCGAATATATTAATTTAATATAATTAATGGTGAAAAAGGAATACTGGACTTACATTAGTTTGGTAGAAATCTCTATCCATTGCCACAGAATAAATAATAAACCACCCATTGCACTAAATTACGTCACTTGTATGATGAATTGATGAATAGGAACCATGTTTTACGCGATAAGCTGTTCCAAAGCAGCCAGCAAACGTCTAGTGATTTTCACCTGACTACGGCGAAGCAAGGAAAGGGTAATGAGTTTAACAGTCTATGTATGTACGTGTTCAAACTAAAAACTTGGTCCGATTTTGTCAAGCGAGGTGTCAGTCAATTCGTCTTCATTTATAGAGTGTCAAGGGCTATTTTTTACCCAACTGTAGTCTGGTATTAGTTTTTGAACTTATGTCTTGTCAACAACAAAAGATCCGAACATGCTCGGCTCGCCATTAGACTGACCAATATGTAATTTCGGTACTTCCATCAAGTAACGCAGGCTCGCCCAGCCCTGTACTATTATTTATTCTGTGACCCAGCGGTGATTGCACCTAATGGAAAAAAGGGACCCGGCACATGCCTGTCTATCTACCTATCGCCTATCGCGCCTGATTGCTTGGTTTTAGGGTTTCGTACGGCCGAAAGGTAAAAAAAGGAACCGTTATTCACTCGTGCGTCTGTCTGTCTCTCTGTCTGTCCGTGTGTCACAGGAAATTAACTCCGAATATAATCTATAATTTTAATTTAGTTAAAAGTTATTTAAAAAAAAAGTTTTAATGTTTTGTTTTCTGCAGTAGCGCTAGCTTTGAGCCTTTAAAAAATTGTCGAAAATTGACCATTCCCGCTTTATCTCTGAAACTTCAGAGCCTATGAAAAAACCAGAAAATAGTTCTTTACAATACAGGAATATCTATATCAGAATAAGAATCAAGTTACAAATCAACATCGTTTAATGACACAATAAAAACAATGATAATAAAAACAAAATAAAACTAATTAGCTACTAAAAATAATATTATGTACATGAATGAATTTATAGTTTGTACCAAAGGGGCCTGCACTCACAAAAAATAACCAGTGGCACTGGAAGCTGGTTTTCAGACAAACCCCGCGGGTGATGATATGAAGTGTATGGTACTTAAATAAAATGGTAAATCTCTCAATATTGTGAGTTACTTTCGTCGTACGGAACCCTCTCCACGCGAGTTCAACTCGCACTTGTCCTGTTTTTTCCTACACGACACGCAATTATTATGAAACATGAATGAAACTTCAAGGTATTCTGTTTTTTAATGGGAAATACATAAACATGTTTGAAGAACTTTTTCAATTACTAATATGTATTTGGACTAAGAAACTTAAAAAACTGAGACCGACCGGTTGGTCTCGTGGCTAGAGATCCTAGGTACGAAATCGAACGGTCGCGGGCTCGAATCCTGCAAGGTGCAATCATTTTTGTGATGAGCAGAAATGTTTGTTTCCGAGTCATGGATGTAATATTCTTATCTATGTATGTTTATCCGTTATCTAGTGCCCAAAGAACAAGGTTTCCTAGTTTGGGGCTAGATAATCGGTGTGGAAATGTCCCGAATAATATATTTATTTATTTACTAAAAAAGATATTTTTGATCACCTCGAAGATCTTTCTCATCTATCTATCTATACTTATAATAAAGCAATAGGAACGAAAAAGTCTGTACAAAGAAGATAATTAAAAAAGAAATGGTCTAGGGTACATAAAATAAGCTACTGAACACGAATATAACATTTAAAAAATTCGTGTCTGTCTGTTTGTCTGTCTGCTTGTCTGTTTATCTGTATGTTTGTTTGCGCATCACGTAAAAACTACTGGACCGATTGCGATGCGGTTTCCATTGTTGGATAGCTTAGGGTTTGAATTGAAAACTGGTGTACCTGGTATCTCAATCCGATGAGTAGAAGCCGAGCAATCGATAAAAACTTTTTGACGGCTGAAGGAATTTTGATCAAATGTTGGTACATTGGTATTTTAGTCTTGGAATAGTATATAGAGCACTTTTAACCTATAGAGAAATGACCACGCGTGCGAAGCTGCGGGTACAGGTAGTACAAAAATAATCATCAAAAATGGTTCAGATATTCCGGAGATAACATGAAATAATTCTTAAATTAAGGAAATTGAAATCAAATGTAAATAAATAAAAACAACTGAGCAAATTTTAATAAAATTGATATGGAACCATACCTATTATTTATTCTGTGACCATAATGACAGTCCATCTACACAAAATAAAAAAGAATAGAAAATCTCTGATACTTATGGCAGAGATTTTCTGTTTGTTACTTATGGCAAATTAACATGATTTTAAGATTAACCTATTAAAGTAATTATAACTTTTAGTAACACTTTAAAGTAATGTTAGCCAAGTGCGAGTTGGTGAAAGACAGTTTTAGGTAAGGAAGCGCTTCAGTTACCAAGGAAGTAGATAAAGATAGCTAAGTAAGTACCACCTACAAGATTTTTTATAACTGAAGCTGATAGCTATAATGGGAGGAGGAGGGGGGGGGGGGGGGATGGAACAAACAGATGAATCTGTTTTATTTGTTTGAAAACTGATGTGATTGAGATTCTTCTTAGCTATAATGGGGGGTGGGAAGTTGGGGGTTATATACATTTTTAATTTGTGCTTGTTTCGAAATATTATTTGATTAGTTGATACGATAATCTCTATGAGTTTACTACTAACTCAGTTACTTTTATTTGTTGAAATTTATATTCTAACTCTTGCGATGTATCTTCTATCTATACTAATAACAAAGCAATAAGAACGAAAAAGTCTGTACAATGAAAATAATTAAAAAAAAAAAAGATCTAAGGTCTTAAAATAAGCTACTGAACAATTAACCGAACGGCGTCCTACTTTTACGTTTATATCTTTATACCTAGCCTTTCTAAAAAAATAATCAAAATATAATTTTGCTGTAAAAATAGTCAAAAATATGAATATATATTTCATTGATTGGCATCGAGTTGTGAGTTGCCCTGCAGCCCGATTACAGAACTTGGCTTCAATCAGATTGTCACATTTTTCATAGCAAAATCGACTCTATCGCAAAGCATTATTGAATTTGACGGCTTGAAACCGTCATGATCAACATTACGTAATCGCACTGCTGATAGTTTCAGCCGGATAGCTAAACGGGAAGTGCTCGTAATTTGAGTTGCAAGATTCCAGGACAGAAATACACAGATACAAACAAGTGAAGTTAAATAAAAGCTTTAAATATTTTTTCTCCCCACTACACAGTAATATCACCATTGTTCACCTAAAACGTAAGCAGAAAGTACATCATTCCTGTTCAATAAAAACAATGCAGGAAAGTAAGTATGGAAATCCATTACTGCACAGTTTTACAGTGCGGAAAGTAAGTATGGAAATCCATTACTGCACAGTTTTACAGTGCGGAATGTAAGTATGGAAATCCATACTGCACAGTTTTACAGTGCGGAAAGTAAGTATGGAAATCTATTACTGCACAGTTTTACAGTGCGGAAAATAAGTATGGAAATCCATTACTGCACAGTTTTACAGTGCGGAAAAAAGTATTGAAATCCATTACTGCACAGTTTTACAGTGCGGAATGTAAGTATGGAAATCCATACTGCACAGTTTTACAGTGCGGAAAGTAAGTATGGAAATCTATTACTGCACAGTTTTACAGTGCGGAAAGTAAGAATGGAAATCCATTACTGCACAGTTTTACAGTGCGGAAAGTAAGTATTGAAATCCATTACTGCACTGTTTTTTTAGTTAAATTATTCATCATACTGATATTATAAAGAAGAAAGTTTGTAAATGTGTGTGTGTGTGTGTATGTTTGTTACTCTTTCACGCTCAAACGGCTGAACAGATTTTGATGAAATTTGAAATGGAGATAGCTTATACCCTGGAATAATACATACGATACTTTTCATCGTCATCATCATCATCATTTTACTTCACTTTCAAACGGCTGAATGGATTTTGAAGAAATTTGGAATGGATATAGCTTACACCCTGGAATAACACATAAGGTATGTTTCATCATCATCATCAACATCATTTTACTTTACTCTTGAACGGCTGAACGGATTTTGATGAAATTTGGAATGGAGATAGCCTTATACCCTGGAATAACACATAAGATATTTTTCATCATCATCATCAACATCATTTTACTTCACTCTTGAACGGCTGTACGGATTTTGATGAAATTTGGAATGGAGATAGCTTATATCCTGGAATAACACATAAGATATTTTTCATCATCATCATCATCAACATCATTTTACTTCACTTTTGAACGCCTGAAGGGATTTTGATGAAATTTGGAATGGAGATAGCTGATAGCCTAGAATAACAGATAGGATACTTTTCATCATCATTATTATCATCATCATCATCATCCAATACTCGGGTTAAACCACGGGGTGCAGCTATTATTGAATCAATGCATTCGTCCAATAGAGATTAAAAATATAATGTACTAATTTTTAAATGTGAGTGCGACGAAATTGGCCCGAATTTAAAAGGCAATGTGACTGAAATTGTACTGCTTACATTTAGGTGAACAATAGTGATATTACTTTGTAGTGGAAAGAAAAGCAGATTACTGACACTCGCTCAAGTGACTCCTTGCTGCACTCGTGGTTTTAGAGCCCTCGCTAAAGCTCGGGCTACAATCTAACAACTCGGTGCAGCAATAAGTCACTTTCCGCTCGATGCAGTAATCTACTATTACTAAATAGATTAAAAGTGTTTGTATTTAAGAACATGTCAATAAGAAATGGTGAAAGTGGTTTTGTTCAAGGGTGCCGATTGCAGTTGCTACTGAGAGATATTGATTGAGTGAGACTGTTGAGCAATGGCTGGAAGACGAACGAACTGTTAAAAATCTTACAGGTATTCTTGTTCAGTAGGTAACTAAAAAGGTTAAGGTTAGCTTATTTTAAATCCCTCGTTTTTTTTTTATTATCTACATTGTACATACTTTTAGTAGTCCGGTTGATCGCACAACTTTACCGTACTACGGGCAATATATAGTAGTGGTAAGTAGGTATAAGATATCATAAGTAACTAGGTTTTTTTTACTACTTATATTTACTTCCAGACAATTGTAAATACATTATTATAATTTTAAATACATATAATTAGTTGACTACAAAACAAATACATCTGCTAGTATGTGCTACGATCCCCAAACTAGGCAAAGCCTGTACCTTGGGAGGACAATGATAGTTAATAATTGCTTTTATGACCCTACTAGCTTTCCCGCCCGCGATTACGTCCGCGCGGACTACAGTTTATCGCGAAAAAACCATCAAGTTCTTCTAGGATATTAAAAACCAATGCAAAATTAGAAAGTATAGCACCAATGCTCTTGATGTTTTTTGACATATTTGTTATTTCGTTTCCATGGAAACCGTTTCTTACAGCAATATCCATACATTTTTCGATATACGAGTAGGTATATCTATTGTGATATTTATATCACATCGTGAGAATTGCCCCCCAGTAATCAACAGTAATCAACATTTTTCCAGTTTACCCGTGGAAACTTTTTTCTTTTTATTTTGTTATTACGGTCTAGGCAATCGTTTGACCACGATCTCACCAGATGGAAAGCGATGATGTGGTCGAAGGTGTAGCACGCTTCCCTAGTAGATACCTATTCACTCTTGACTTGAACACACCGGGGTTATAATTTACCGGAAACACTGTCGAGGGCAGGTCATTCCACTCCTTTGCAGTTCTTATAATAAATGAAGAAGCGTAACGCTTCGTTCTTGTGCGAGGTATTTCAACCATGAAAGAGTGGCGCTTTGCTGATCGTCTAGTCGTACGGTGATGGAAAGGTGATGGGGGAATCAGGTTGTGCAGTTCTTGTGCACACTCTCCATAGTGCAATCTGTAGAATACCGCCAGGCTTGCTACCTCACGTCGATGCGCCAGACTTTGAAGCTTACTCTTTACCAGATTGTCATCCCCAATGAGCCTGATAGCACGTCTCTCAATTGAATCCTAATACTCGAGCTGATACTTGGCAGAACCGTCCCAGAGGTGGCAGCAGTACTCCATACAAGATCGGACCTGTGTTTGATAAAGATTCAAAAGCTGATACATTTAACCTATCTCCATTCGAAATTATCAAAATCTGTCCAGCAGTTATCGCGTGAAAGCTCCCCAAACAAACAGACAACGTTTCACTTTTATATATTGGTATGGCTATCCTATTAAGGTATTGTAGTTATCTTCAAAACCAAAATATAGCATTAAGTTAGACTGTAACATAGCTAGAATTCCATTTTAAGAGCAAACTCTACACTCCTAAGTGGGGCTAAAGTATATCTAGAAAATAGTCTTAACTCATTCTTAACTTTTGCTTCAAATAATAGGCAATTTTTCAAATCATTATCTTGGGAACAGTCTTGGGGATATCTTGAGGGACTTATTAGTTTTATCCAAGACAATAGATCCGATTCGTTAATTAGTCTCTAAGATATCTTTAATACTTTTTTTAAACAATGTAGTGCTACTTGGGTACCTATTTCCAATTCAAGGTTGGAGAATGAAAAACTCGTTCGTCCGAGAAAAGTAAGAGGTTTAAACTTAGAATTCAAACTTAGGTATGTGCATCAATTAAAGCAACAGGATCGCAGAGAGGATTAGGAAGTGTAATGAGGTTTCTTATTAGGTACCTACCTACCTACTTTTGCAAACTGTGCATCATGCTCATGCATGACAAGTTATTTTAGATTATTTTCACTCTTATTGCATTGGCATAGAGATCTGTTACGCTGTTAGTAAGTAGGTAGGTACTTATACTTTTATTCTGGTATTACAGACTGTAGGTACAGAATACTGAGTGGCATACCAGTCTGAGAGTGTGACCATAGCGTAACCGCATAGCGCCTCATCCAGAGAAATAATGCAGTTTACTTCCACGTTATTTTCTTTGCTTCCACTAAACAGTTAGACTAATGAAAGATAGATAACTCAGATAGATACCTACCTATATGACTTAACTTTACCTTTACTTAAGTAATAACCCATATTTAAATTAAACTAACGTAAAACTCTTTCACTCTCTCCTCCCAAGCTCTTAAAAGAAAAATGTTCTGTACCTACTAACTACCTACCGTGTATTTAAAATTTATTTTCTGACGGTATCCAGTTTCACCTGAAACTGGATGGTTTGTG
This sequence comes from Alsophila aescularia, assembly GCA_946251855.1. Taxonomy (NCBI): domain Eukaryota; kingdom Metazoa; phylum Arthropoda; class Insecta; order Lepidoptera; family Geometridae; genus Alsophila; species Alsophila aescularia. Next base: position 32,611,386 of record OX276379.1, on the reverse strand, counting down.
GGTAGGTAACTATATAACACTGTATAATTCTAATAAGAATAGGACTATACTTCCTTAACTACCGAATCTACTATTTGCGTAGTCTCTATGTCACCTGGCAGTCAAGATAGTTGGAGAAATAAGAAACCTACCTACCTATGCAGTGGCGGTAGGTGTAGAAGAAAAAGGAAGTACCTATAGGTAACTCCAGTATAATCAGAAAGGTGTAGGTATAGTCTCAGGGAGTGAGTTCTACTAGGAGGTGGTGGTGTTTGTAAATTATCCCTCGGCTTGGAACTTAGCATTCGAGGGGCACACGGAAAGGTGTTCCGCGGTGTGGAGGGTGAAGCAGAAGTGAGGGTGAAGCCGCTGTAGAGATGCAGCAGAGGAAGATGTTCAGTAGACAGAGGTGCAACAATGCACCGAGCAGCTCCAGCAGACCCGTGGCAGCGTTCCAGTGAAGGTTTATACCTCTACGGTGTTGAAAAAACCCCATATTTATTTATTTTATTACCCCTTCACTAAAATTGATTCACAAGTGTTTATAAGAATTATGAATGATTTTGAATTAATTTTGTCAGATTTAGATGGAATATGCTTTCGACAATTTAGAAAGCGGTTGAACGAAAGAACGAAGCCAAACCAAAACGTGAATCTCTACCACAGACTAAGTAGTCATACTACCTCATCATCATCATCATCATTTCAGCCTTTAGAAGTCCACTGCTGAACGTAGGCCTCCTCCAAAGAGTGCCACGACGAACGGTCTTGTGCCGCCTCCATCCACCGACTCCCTGCGATGGCTACAATGTCGTCCGTCCAACGAGTGGTCAGTGAAGTGCAGGGAGAGCCTACACTTCGCTTGCTTGTTCGTGGTCGCCATTCGTGAACCTTTATACCCAGCTTGTCGGCTCTGCGAACTATATGGCCTGCCCGTTGCCACTTCTACTTGCAAATTCTGAGAGCTATGTCGATAGCCTTCGTTCATCTACGGATTTCCTCGTTACAGAGGGGTGGGGGGGGGGGGGAGGGGGGGGGGAGGTACGAGATCATATTTTCAAATCAAGTTAACACTATAAAAACCTTCGAATACATTGATGTATATGTTACTATCGTAACGAATAGCTCGATACGTACTTCACACTGCATATTTAGATCTCTCATCACCACAAGCATTAAAAAAAAACCAAAAAAAAAAACTTCATAATAAAAATGTTATTTAATAAACAACCACTAAAATGAATAAAATAATTACAATTGAAACAGAACAGTATCACTTTTTTTGAAATGACCAACGTAATAATAATGCATATATACAACATAAGATAAGAAAGAGTTTTTTGAAGGCGGTGCCAAACCAATTAATACATATCTACGCTAGATACTGTAGTCTTTGTATCTACGTACGAAGTAATATGCAGTTGTCTATGTGGCACCCTCATACAAAACACGAAACGCAACATACGTGGTACTAGTATTTATATACTCTTTGCGTGGTACGGCTGCAGTGGCCCAATTCCATAACTTGGCTACAATCGGATTATCACTTTTTTCATAGCAAATTCGACTCTATCGCAAGGCATTAGTGGTTGCGAGACTGAGAATTCGATTGAAGCCAAGTTATGGAATCGGGCTGCGGGTGTCACGATTCAATAAAGTGGTGGAGCTTTAATTTCTAGGGAGTTTCGGAGAGAACATGAAAAGGCATTTTTTGCGTTTGTATCATTTGCCTACACTCGTGCAAGTAAATGCAGCAATAATTAGGTACACATTAGCACTTGAAGAAACACAAGTTTGAAAAAAAAACAAAGCATAACAACGTCTTGATTTAGTTTTCCCGCCGAAGCTCTGACAACACTGACACTTGTGAGTTCGTGAGCGATGTGAGGAAGTATCACAATCACAATACTCTCTCCACGATCACTCACAGCAGTTGGCCTATTACGTTAGTTGACGAGTAGCGCTGCTGCCGCTGAACTCGTGTCAAAGTCGTAATTTCGCAATGCAAAATGAGTTTAACGGCAGCAGCGCTGCTCACAAACCATCGTAATAGGCCGGAAGAGCACTAGCCCTGCGTTCGAGATGATGAGATGGCATTGTTGGCAGTTTCGATATGTACAATTTTAACAAATCGTTCGCTTTGAACATTTCCAACACTTTTGCCCATTTTGCAACTTTTGACACAACAGATCCTTTCCAAACCGAATGAAAAACGACCCTATTAATGACGGCATAAAGTCGATTTGCCTATGTCATATAATAAATATTCAAAACGAACGGTGATTAAAAACGTGTCAGAACTCTTATTTCGCCCCCAAAATGTCCAAGGCGAACGCCGCGCACCGTTAACGTTTTTAACAGTTATTTTCGCCATTTGCCACAAAACAAACGGCCCCTACATAAAAACGTAGTGCCCTACGTTTTATGGGCCGTTTGCCATTCGTTTTGTGGGTGAAATTAGTGTTCCGGGGGCCTATTACAATGGCTTGCAAGCAGCGCTGCTGCCGCTGAACTCCAGTCAAAGTCATAATTTCGCAATGCAAAATTACGACTTTGACAAGAGCTCTGCGGTATCGATCATTGTTCGTTTTGCATGTTTAGATGACATGTTGACATAGGAAAATCGTCTTTATTCCGTCTAGCATCGGGACGCTTTTTATTTCGTTTGGAAAGGTTCGGTAGTGTCAAAAGTTGCAAAAATGGCATAAGTGTTGAAAATGTTCAAAGCGAACGGCCTGTTAACAATGTACATTTCAAAACTGCCCACAACGCCATCTCATCATCACGAACGCAGGCTGACAAACGAAATGGTTGTCACTGTCAAGCACTGTCATGCATGTGTCATTAGCATTCGTTGCCAGGAGGGCAATTCTCACCAAGTGATATAATTATCACATAGATATATGTCGAAAAAAATGGTGGATATCGAATGGCAGCGTCTGTTGCTATTCTCGCATTAGCATCATAGATATTTATCGAGTCCTAACGATCGACAAGCAACGAGTGGTCCCTAGCGGTCGACATTGGTTTATCACTGACATATCGAGTGAGTTGTTATCACATAGGAATCAAGATAGTGTAGTTACGTTTGTTTGTATTGTATTTTAGAGAATACAGTTTCTTATAGTAACTGAGATTATTATTCTTATGATGACGGCGGAGGAAATTATATAACAGGTTTTATGATTGACGTCTGAGAGGCCAGATTGCAAGCAGAAGTACAAAGAAGGCACTCGGTCGCGAGAACCCCGTTGGATCTCTCCGACAACAGCTTTCAGAAAAGTTTTTGGCTGCTAAAAATCTCACACTTGAAGTAATGGCATTTGTGGATCCTTTTATTGCCTCGAAGTAGCCTTGATCTAAAGATGATGGTCCGTACTTGCACTTTGTAATAAGCTCGCTTTACCAACTATGTATACCTCCACCGTATGGTACGTCTGAGGGTACCCAATGATTCCAATTGAATGAGCCTATGATTATTGTTTGCCTAGATAGATATTGATAGGTACATTGATGTAACATGTACATCAATGGGTACAACACTAACTGCGACCCCACTCTACCAATGCACAAGCTATTTAATACCAGGCATAGTAAAACATATATTATTGATACCTAGTTATGTTGCATAATACATCATAAATCGTCATCAAGAGCCCCAAAATGTATACTGCCATTTCAACATGGGCTTCCCGATAATAAATTTGGGGGTTATTCATAAGCACTGGGCTTGGCAGGCGACTTGGTAATCACAATTGTTGATAATGTGCAAGAAAATGTGCCACCTATTTAATATTTTCCTTTCCTGGTTCTCACAGCACCGGGAAGGGTTATCACATGGCAAATTATTTACAAACTATTACACAACTTCTTCAGTTGGTACATAGATTCATGGTTCTATTCCAATCCCATGTAGGTAACATAGACATTTACAAATTAGGTCAGTGACCAAATTCGGTTGATTGTTGCAGTGAAATTTAGCTGGCATTTCATATGATGACCAAAGACGATTACGGGAAAACAAAACTAATGTAAACGCACCATTAGATGCGTTGAAAGCTAGGTATCGAACTGTGTTGATGAAAATTAAGCAGATTGCATAATTTACTAACTCTTCTCAAAACTCTGTTCAACTCATTGAATGTTTCAGGGAAATGAACCCACTGTCCAAAAACATCCAAATGGTTCAGTGCACTGACTACTTTGATGCTACTTTGATCAAGGCTACTTTGATGCAAAAAAAAACCACCGATGTCATCACTTCGGCTGTGTGATCTTTGGTCAGCCAAATCTTTTCTGAAAGCTGTTGTCGGAATTTTCAAAGGCCTTTTGCTTCCACGCGCCATTCTATGCACCTCTGCTTTTTGTCAAATTGTATGTAAATAGGTATTTTAATAATTATTGAGAAATAAAACATTTATTTTTAGATAATGTACTGCGTTTTACTAAATGAACCACACACCACGAGACCACAGAATAAATTGCCGGAACCCACACAAGAACTAAAATTATTACATAAACCATAGTACTAATCAAGAAATAAGTTCAATAACTAAAATACAACTGTGGTCGGGTAAAAAATAGCCACTCTTGCAAAGAAAACAAATCAATTGATACCTCACTTCTAAAAATTGGACCAAGTTTATAGTTTGAACACATTACCCTTACCTTACCTTGCCGTAGTCGGGCAAAAAATACACTATACCTGAATACAAATTGATTCACACCTCGTTTGTCTAAATAAAACCAATAGGGGCAACGCTATGGTGGAACATCCACATACCTACAAACATAGATACATACAGTAGTCTTGGATACATACATACATACATACATACATACATGCATACATACATAGACTGTTAAACTCATTACCCTTCCCTTGCTTCTATAACAAAACAAACAAAATTAACTGACCTTATACTCTACTAAATAAAAATAATGTTTTACTGAAAACTATAACAATACGTACAGCATCTGAGTAGATTATAGGCATTACTTATAATCTAACTTCAGACAACGCACAGCCTAAACTGAAATGTTATAGAACTAGAGACTTGAAATTTGGAGTAAATAGTCCTTGAGTATTAGGGTGCTACGGAGGGATTTTATGAAATTTCATCACTAGATGTTGGACAGAAAGGCAAAGTTAGCAAGTGGGCTAAGCCGCATGGGTTTCAGCTAGTAAATTATAATTTAGCTAAACTCTGAGAGCCAATCTATACAATCCTTACATAATTATGAAATTGACATTTTATAATTATTGATATAATAACAGCCAAAAATTATGAAATTATAAATTAAATCGATCAAAGTATGTATTTACCATTGTTTTTTTAATGATTTTTATTTAAATTTTCGTTTTGTCACGCAGTGACCATGTCACCCCCATAAGTAAATTCATCTTATTATAAATTAACAACTAAGTAACAATTAGTGAGTACGGTTACGGTCTCACATAACACACAAATAAAGTTTAAGCAACATCTTGGCTTCATCCGATAGCGGGGAAGCCAAGATGCCGTTACACATACCAACATTAGTTTTACTATCGAATATAACTCATGTCCAGTCGCTGGGCCTCATTCCGAACATATTCTGTCAACACATAGTGAAAAGCTTCCACTACATCACACTCCGGGCAGTTAGGTGTATAGGTTACCATAGCTATCTGTGCACTTTTGCCATTTCATAGGCAGTTCATTGATGTCCTTTGCTGAGGAAATTGTGGGAGCAAGAATAAATCAAATCTTTGAAGGTTGTTTGAACTGCCTCATCGGAATAGAATATTTTTCCTTGCTGAAAAATGGTAATCTATTGTTGACAGTACACATCTGCCATAATTATTATCTGGACAGATCTTAGGAAGATGTAGTGGATGACAGCAGCACTGGTCCTCCAAACACTCACCAGTACCTTTTTCTGAGTCAACTTTTACTTGGGGCAGGATTTGCCGTGTTCTCCTGAGTTCAACCATTGTGATTAGCTTTTCCGATTATCGAACAGGATCAATTTTTCATCACAAGTAACAATACAATTAAAAATCCCTCATTATTTTGCCGGTTGAGTAGTAACGAATTACTCAACGCGTAGTTGTTGGTGTGCTTCACTCACACTTCATGCGGTACCTATTTTTCGTGCTTTTTTGTTTTTCCAATGTGTTTCAATTGAATTAAAACTGTTTTATCACTACGGGGGAATTGGTTGCTACAGCACCAAAGAGGATTCACCGGTTACTGCCCCATACACAACATTAATCCTTAGAGCTGTTTCTGCAGCGCTGGTGCCGCGGTGGATGGACCTTGTGTTCTTCAATAACTTGTGGATGGACCTTGTTTTCTTCACTATGTCGAGGAATGCGATGATATGTTAGGTATTTTAAGTTTTTAATATCTGGAGATCTTTGCATTCTTTGTTGACAGCTTGACACAGCTGATGACAGATGGCTCATGACGTCATGACGACTTGGACTTTTTTTTAAATATACGTTACGTGCAGAATATTTTGGGCAATTTCTTCAAATATCTCATCAATTAAACACAATCGAGAAAACGGAACGTTTTTCATCTCAACCCTAAACACATCGTCTATGGCTTCGATATTTTATATCTACCGGTCGCGAGAACAGCGTTTTTTAGGAAAACCGATAATTTCGCGATATTTCTAGTCGATATGTTAGATAGGATATATATCGGGATTCGATAAAATCTAACGAAATCGTGAATTGCCCTCCAGGGCTGTGTTCACTTACACGCCCGAATCATCCGTGCGATTATCGCTCGATCATCAGTCAATTCCATAACTTGGCTACAATCGGATTATCACTTTTTTCATAGCAAATTCGACTCTAAAGCAAGGCATTAGTGGCTGCGATACTGAGAATTCGATTGAAGCCAAGTTATGGAATCGGGCTGCCGGAGTTAGTGAACGACTTTGGACGTCCACATACAACTGCAGCCCGATTACAGAACTTGGTTACAATCGGATTATCACTTTCTTCATAGCAATTTCGACTCTATCGCAAGGCATTAGTGATATCGATACTGACAATCAGATTGTCACTTTTTTCATAGCAAAATCGACTCTATCGCAAAGCATTATTGAATTTGACGGCTTGAAACTGTCATGATCAACATTACGTAATCGCACTGCAGACAACTGTCAAGTGTCAGTTTCATACTATTCCTCCCCTCCCCTACTATTTTTCGGATGACCCAGGCGAACGCCCGGACGACGCCACGCGCCGTGAACGATTTCGAGTGTACGCGCGGGTGATCCGTGCCACAGAGTACTTTGAATCGTCCTCGAACGTTTATGTGAACGGGCCCCAATAATTCGTTTTTAGGTTATGTTTTCAAACAAATAAGTATATTTAAGTGTTTATTTATGTACTCGTAACGTTTTATCCTTATCTAGTGAATTAAAACTAAAAATTTACAATGTCAAGCAAGCCCAACTCAAAACGGACAGTATACGTGGGCGGTTTAGCTGAGGAAGTGGATGAGAAAGTGTTAAATGCTGCATTTGTACCCTTCGGTGACTTGGTTGATGTTCAGATACCATTAGATTATGAGACAGAAAAGCACAGAGGTTTTGCTTTTATTGAGTTTGAAAACGCTGAAGATGCCGCCGCTGCTATTGACAATATGGTTTGTAATTAAATATATAGCTTAATTATTATGAATGAGAAAACTATGACGACAACTCAGAGGACAAGTCCTTTACAGCTGTAAGTACTTCGTATTTCAAGTCGTCATTAGTTGGAAGACGTCCACTGCTGAACATTGGCCTCCCGCATTTAAAGTATAATATACTCATTTAGAAAAAAACCTGTTACCTCTACTCAAAAGTCTCATTTAACTATTGTTACTCATCTTCCTTTCCAACAATTTCAGAATGAATCAGAACTATTTGGGCGTACGATACGAGTAAACATTGCAGCGCCACAACGCATCAAAGAAGGCTCCACACGGCCCGTCTGGTCTGATGACAGCTGGCTTCAGAAGCACGCTGGAGAGACTTTGCAGATCAAGGAGGCTGGAGAAGAAAAGAGCGAAGATAAAGATAAGGAGACCACAGAGACTGTTGATAAGGTATGTACAGACAATCTTACAACTGACACAATGTTTAACAATCAATGTTTGTTTGTTGTAACTGAAGTAACCTTCTGGCATAGTTGTATGTACAAAGATTACAAATAACTACAAATCGCCACATAATAATCTAATAATGAAGCTCTGTTGTTCAGAGCTCTGTAATTTTTATACTGGCAGATCTTCATAGTCATATTCTTATTGAACAAAAACCCCTTTAGTTTCTGGAATCATTAGAAAAATTGTATTTTCTAAAGACGCAAACAACCATCTCTGAAGGTGGTTGCTTTCAGTGCGATTCCAATAAGCAAGTCATGCATGCATGACTGACGTCATATATGCATACAAGTTGCTTGCATAGGAAACATGTTTTCGAGAGTGTGCTAATTGCATGCAGGCTTTACTTGCATACAAGTGGAAATGTTCACAATTGAATAGGTTGACTGTTTACATCATGAGCGGAAGACATGCTGCTGTGGTTGGTGTAGCTTGCCAAGTCATTTCTCAGATGACCCATTGTATAAAAAAAAGAAGTATTGTCGCCGGTCTGTTCGATGGGTTCAAAACTATGATACTCCTCAATAAAGATGCTTTTTTTTTTCACTCCTAACAGCCATTATGTTTCGATAACTTGTACAGCGAGAGACACCTGCATATACACGTTCGCACATTCGCAATTAGAAACGTGCAACTAACGTTCAATTTGCACGTCACTTAAATAAAATGTATAAGTTCAAACTATGTTTATACAATTGTAACTTGCTTATTGGAATCGTGCCTTTATAGTGCCAAGCCAAGAACACAACCAACCTCTTTACATAAAAGTTGACAGTAAAATCAAATGTAATGCTGACTTTTCTGTTTGGCGCTGACTTATGTCTGTCATGGGATTCTAGCATAGACAGCTGCACATTACTATAGTTCTCGTTTCTAGTATATTTTGTATACTCTTTGGGATTAATTCCAAACAATATTACTTTTCTACCATTTGAATAAGATTAAAATGGGCTTGCTGTTTGATAAAGAGTGTGAAAGAAGAGAAGTAAGCCAAGTAGAGAGTGAGATAAAAGAGAAAGATATAACGATAGAGTATTCTAGTGAAGCAGAGAAGGATAAAAAAGAGGAATTAGATAATGAGCAAACTAATGGTGCAAAGTGTAAAGAAAAAGGAGGAATGATAAAATTTAAAGAAGATGTATTAATGAGAGTAGAAAGTAGTTTATATAGTCAGGAAGCAGGAGTGAGCAAGGAAGAGTATAAAATGGTGAAAGATGAGACAGTGAAAGATGTGTCTGAAGTAGTTAGTAAGGACAGTGTGATTGAGTACAAGGTACGAGGGAGTAGAGAGGAAGAAGAGCATTTTGAGGAAACAGCTAAAGAAAAAGAGATTGAGTTGCCAGCTATGGTAAGTAACAGTTATTTCAGATAACTATGAGCCTAATGACCATGGGTGATTCCCAGTCGCCACCGCCATTAACAACCCCACAGGTGGTATATGGGGATGTTTTTCAAAACTGTTCCCTTGCGGGATCATTGGTTTCAACTTAATCCATACCAATATATAAAAGTGAAACATTGTCTGTTTGTTTGTTTGTTTGGGGAGTTTTAACGCGATAACGGATGGACGTTTTTTAAAAAAATTTAAAATGGAGATAGCTTATACTCTGGAATAACACAAAGGATACTTTCATCATTATCATCATACATCACTCTCAAACGTCTGAATGGTTTTAATTTTAATTTTATTTTAAAATTAAATTTTAAGGATTTTTGGAATGGAGATAGCTTACACCCTGGAATAAAACATTCATCAACATCATCCTTCAATCTCAAATGGGTAAACGAATTTTGATGAAATTTGGAATGGAGATAGCTTATTCCCTGGAATAACACTTATGATAATTTTCATCATCATCATCATACTTCACTCACAAACGGCTAAACGTATCTTGATGAAATTTGGAATAGAGAACGCTTATACCCTGGAATAAGAATAAGATACTTTTCATCGTCATCATCATCATCCCTCACGCGGGTGAAACCGCGGGCACAGCTAGTTACTTGATAAATTCTTATGCAGACAAAGCTGTGGATAGTTACTATTACGTATCTTTTTATCGTCTTCAAAAAGTATAAAATTCTCATTTTAAGTGTTTTTGTTTTCATGTATTGTCCATGATTAATGAACCGATTTATATGTTTTCTTTTTATGAAGTAGTAGATCTTCAGTGATATCCCATCTACATTAAAATTGGTTCAGTAGCTGTCTTACTCGTAGTTGTACTTATGTCCATTTAAAGTAAGACTTTCTGGTAAAAGGAATTATTTTAATCAATAGCTTAACTACTGCTATCAATGACAGCCAGTACCTACAGCTTATTTTGCACGGAGCGATGGAAATCCGCACATAACGTAGAAAGACGCGGATCCTAGGACCAAACCCGGTATTTTTGGATTTTATGTCGCACTAGTAGACCGCTAGTATACAATGTCTTCTGCTGACCATCGATCTCCCACATAAAACGCCACAATGAGTTCGCTCACTATTTGCCTATCATAAGGGTTGGCCATAATCACCGTGCTAGGCAGGGTCTCGTCTTATGATAGGTCTTATCACGGGTCACTGCAACTTAAATTCCACCTGCATAAAACTGGAGCCACAAACAGTCCTCTGTGCTAGTATGCAGGAAGAGGAGACTGTGGAGCAAGTGCTTTAGGTCTGTGCTGCCACAGAACGGATAAGACTAAAAACTGAACTACAACAACAGAGAATAGGGGATTCATAGGCTCAACGAAATACAAACTCCAATAATTCAACAATATCTACAGCGACATCACTAGAACAGCTGACACAGCGAACCCAAAAAAAAAAGAAGAAATTAAATCCTTGCACCTTTACGTAAAGGAGCTCGGGAGGTTTGGGTAGATGCTAGCAGGGGGAAATGCACAATACACCCCAAGCGGGGATTCAGTGCAGGCCTTACTGCCCCCATCTCGAATGAATAAGACGTATTGATCGCAATAGTTGGTGTTAATACACAGGCAAATGCACTATGCGATGATCGTTTGAAATTCCAGACGGCTGCAGCTGCGCCGGCGGAGAAGCGGAACCCCCAGGTGTACTTTGACATCAGCGCTGGCAAGCAGGCGCTGGGGCGCGTGCTCATGATGCTGCGGGCGGACGTGGTGCCGCGCACCGCCGAGAACTTCCGCGTGCTGTGCACCCACGAGAAGGGCTTCGGCTACCAGGGCTCTTGTTTCCACAGGATCATACCGGACTTTGTATCCTTTTTTAAAGCTTTTATTTAACTTCACTTGTATCTATGTATATATTTCTGTCCTGGAATCTTGCAACTCAAATTACGAGCACTTCCCGATTGGCTGAAACTTTCAGGGAAACTCACAACTCGATGACAACAAAGAAAAAAAAATAAAAAAATGATTAATAAGAAAAAAATATGAAAAAATTATTGCTTGCTTGTCGTATGAGGTAATGCCAGCCTCTAGTGTCGGAGTTTGTCAAGCTGCCCGAGGGCCTCTGATATGGCTTAACGTCTGCTATTATCAATAACAGCCGGGAACAACAGCTTAACGTGCCCTTGCTTAGCGATGGAAAACCGCACATAACTTAGAAAAGTAGTTGATGTGGAGCCTAGGATCGAACCCGGTATCGTTGAATTCAAAGTTGCACTATACCTAGAACTGATAGGCTATTATATATCAAAAGGCTTTTTTTTTTAAATTTTTCTTTTTTATCCACAAAGCTTTTTAATACCTTATTTATCACAGATTAGCTTTGCCCGCGACTGCGTCCGCGCGGGCTACAATTTATCGCGTATCCTATGTCGTACCCCGGGTTCAAACTACACTGACCTTCAAAACTTAGTACCACACTTGTAAAATTAATAGTTTCTCTGAAGGACAATATTCGTAATGAAGATATCCGACGGAGAACCGATGTAACCAACATAGCTCAAAGGATAAGCAAGCTAAAGTGGCAGTGGGCTGGTCACATTTCCCAAAGAACAGATAACCAATGGGTAGACGAGTTCTCGAATGGAGACCATCCTGTGGCCAGGTGGAGTGACGTCTTGCGAAAAGCGGCTGGAAGAAAGTGTTTTAGGGGAGCTGAAGACCGAGCTCAGTGGCGTGCATTAGGAGAGGCCTACGTCCAGCCGTGGACAGATATAGACATAGCTTTATTTATGGCAAAAAACAAGTACACAAAATAAAAACATTGAAGAAATAAGTTAGTACCTAAGTAGTTAAGTTAGATATAGGCTGATGATGATGATGATGATTATTAAATTGATTGGCTCCTACTCGTCGGATTGAAAAACCAAGTACCTACTCCAGTTTTTAAGTCAAAACCTAAGCTATCCAACAGTGAAAATCGCATCGCTATCGGTCCAGTAGTTTTATTCAAAACTTAATACAACTCATTTTTTTCATATTCTTGGCTTCTATTCATCAGATTGAGATACCAAGTACACTAGTTTTTAAGTCAAAACCTAAGCTATCCAACAGTGATTTCGCAAAAAAATCAAAAAAAATCGCATCGCTATCGGTCCAGTAGTTTTATTCAAAACTTAATACCACATATTTTTTTTTATTTCTTGGCTTCTATTCATGGGATTGAGATACCAAGTACACTAGTTTTTAAGTCAAAACCTAAGCTATCCAACAGTGAAAATCGCATCGCTATCGGTCCAGTAGTTTTATTCAAAACTTAATACAACTAATTTTTTTCAATTTCTTGGCTTCTATTCATCGGATTGAGATACCAAGTACACTAGTTTTTAAGACAAAACCTAAGCTATCCAACAGTGAAAATAGCATCGCTATCGGTCCAGTAATTTTAACGTGATGCGCGAACAGACAGACATTAAAAGTGTGGTACTAAGTCTGAAGGCCAAATATAATCCGATGAGAAAAAATAATAATAGATACTTGAGTTGCAATGGATCTCGAGATCCGATGGGAACAAAAACTAATATTCATTTGAGTTGCAAGGGATCTCGAGATCCGATGGGTACGCCGAGCGAGATTAGTTAATTAGAAATTCTGATATCGAGATCCGATGAGAATTACCCGATTTGACGCCTGTAGTTATATTTCAGTAGGTATTTAAGCGTTTTCTAAGAGAGTGAGTCTTCTATACGTAGTAAAATTATTTATTCTGTGACGCTGCGTTGTGTCACTCCCCGGACACTTGCCTAGACCTCTATACAAAAGCCCTGTTCTAACTACCACATAGACAGTGTAGACACAGATACTACACACGTCGTTTTGTATACGCGCAATTATTTTCGTGAAGTATAGGGTTGACTTACCCAAGAAGAACTTACGCATGCGAGTGAGACAGTTGCGAAAGTTTTAGCAAACGAAAATATTCTGATCTGGGCCTGCAGTCTCGACATATCTTTTTTTTTTTTTGTTCTGGCTAGGCAATCGTTTGACCACGATCTCACCAGATGGAAAGCGATGATGTGGTCGAAGGTGTAACACGCTTGCCTAGTAGATATCTATTCACTCTAGACTTGAACATCTGGGTTATATGTTACCGGAAACACTGACGAGGGCAGGATAGTGATTGCTTTATAACCGAAATCGGTACATACTGATCACAACTGTTAGGTTTGACAGTTATTGTCAAAAGGTATCGATTTTCATCGGTATTTGGTAGTCTCTGCCAAATATCGAATTTTGCGACCGATTTCCGTTGTAAAGCAATCACTGACGATGTCGAGACTGCAGGCCCTGGGGTTCTACCGCCTAACTCAAGCTATAGCGATAGCGATACCAATGCACTCCGTCCTTGTCATTGTGTTATGAAATGACAAGGACGGACAGTGCATTGACGTCATATTCGATCGGGCCCCTGCTGCCTGACCGCGGTTACAAATTGTAGTGGTAATCGCGCTCAATTTGATATTTTGTCTTTACTAGAAGTGTCAAATTCAATACATATACCATTAAAATGCGTATCCGCGGTCTCCCCGCTGATGTTTAAATATGTAAAATCAATTAGGTTTTTTGAATAGTGTTAAGTACAAACCAAAAGAAAAAACTTAATTTAAAAACAAACAAAGATAAACTACTTATCTAAACTAAAGATAAAGAATGTTTATTTGCATGAAACACGAGAACATCACAAGAATGCACAGATTATAATAGTCTGTATTCAGATCTCATGCTTTGCCCATAATAGGCGTACAAAATTGAAATAAAAAGAAATAATAACATAGGTCAAATGGCCTGCAGATAAACTCAAGCAATTAAAAAAAAAAAACAGTGCCATAAAATAAAATTAGTAATAATTGAATGACATATATTGAATGTAATGAAATATTCAAAAATATACACTCGAGAGCAATTAATCCGGGTCACTTAAAGAAACCTATAAATCTCGGAAACTAAGAAAGCTAGCTTAATGAAATAAATTGTGTTTAATAGACAATTAAGTACTCCTTAAATTAAGGTATTAAAACTTCTTAGTTATTGTAAAGTTATGTCATAAAAAAAACAAATTTGAAAAAGGGAGACTTTCGAAGATGGAACTACGAAATTACTGCATTTGATTTTCCTTTTGTTTCTAATCTGTCATTTAAGTGGATATATATAAACCATATTGATAGTGTTCGATATTTATTATTCAAGCTGTAATCATGTCGCTTACACCTGAAGAATGCACTAGAATTCTCACAATGCTCGAAACCGGCCGGAGTTAGCGCGATACAGCCAGGACTGTCGGTGTATCGCTGTCAGCAGTACAAAGAGTTCTCCGACGTTACGAGGAAACTGGCTCTAACTTACGCAGACCAGGAACAGGCAGAACCAGGTGTACCACAGCACGGGAAGATCGATACTTGGTGAACACCATGCTTCGTAATCGCTTTCTCAGGGGAACTGAACTTACAAATCAGTTTCGACGCCTCAGAGGAAGTAACCCAAGCGCATGGACAGTAAGACGACGACTTGCTAAAGCTAACTTGAAACCACTTGGACCTGCAAATGGCCCTAAACTGGAGCGTAGTTTTTCAAGACTAAGATATGCCCAGAACCACTTAAATTAGACTATTGAAGATTGGTCAAAAGTTATGTTCTCCGACAAATCAAAGTTTATGCTCTACAAGCACTATGGAAGACACAGAGTGTATAGAAGACCAGGAGAAAGATTCAAGCAAGCATGCATCGAAGAAAAAGTAGCCCACCACCGGGTCTGTACTTGTGTGGGCCGGAATTTCATCTGAGTGTCGCATGGAACTTGTGTTTATAGAAAACGGCTCTTTAACTAGCGTAAGACATGTGGAAGAAATCCTTAATGAACACGTTGGGCCATTTATGGTCAATTTGGGTGAGGATGCTATTTTTATGCATGACAATACCCGACCTCATACAGGTTGGATTGTGAATGACTACCTTCAAGAGATGAACATTACTCGTATGGAGTGGCCACCACGCAGCAAGGATATCAACCCGATTGAGCATGCTTGGGACGAACTAGGGAGATGCGTAAAACAACGAAAGCCTCCCCCAATCACGCTTCGTGAGCTCAAAATGGCTCTCACAGAGGAATGGGAGAATATTCCCCAAAATCGTATAAGGAACTTGGTGTATAGCATGCCAAACCGCGTAAACGCAGTAATGGAAGCACGAGGAGGCAATACAAAGTATTAAAATTCAAGAAAATCGTAATGTTGTTTAAAAATGACATGTTTCCTATTTTTGTTTTAAAGCGATATTAGCAGTTTTTTTTTATACTTTATGTAATTTATAGTAAATAAAATTTAGTTACTCATAAAATTTATTACTTTCATATAAGGGGTATTATATTGTCTATTAAACACAATTTATTTCATTAAGCTAGCATTCTTAGGCCCGATTTCACTATCAAAAATGAACGCGATCAACGCAAGCTAAACTGGTTTAAAGTGACTAACTGAGTTCAAAATGTCAATTTGGATTTCACCAACATAAACTGAACGCAGTTAAGGCTTAAGCGAGCTTAAATTCTGAACGCCCGATTTTGGGAGGTTTAAGCCCTTTGAACGCGTTTAAGAGACGGCACATCTGTACTGCACATGTTGAATAACCAAATTACTCGGTAAAAAAAAGTATCTATTATGTTCTTTGCTCCACGCTAAACGAATGCGACATGCATCAGTACCTTCTTTTTCCTCATAGTACCTAGCTGATATTGGTGTATTGACTAAAAATAAATATGCAGAGAGTATTAGCTCTAGCTTTTGAAGATAGTGATGAAGATGTCTTTTATCCGCCCAAAGCGCCCAAGATGGATTCGCGAAAGAGATATCGTCACAAGAACCAAACAGTATTATCGGTGTTGGAGTCTATTAAAAAAAAAAAACACAAAACAAACGAACTTTTACGCAAACTATCAATGAAATTAGAACGTGATCAATATCATGTCGGTGAAATCGCCTGGGCTTAAACCGAGATCAATCTCTACGTTTGAACTTGTTTAAGTAAAACCGAGTTCAGTTAAGCTTGTTTTGTGATGCAAACGGTGAAATTGGCCCTTAGTTTCCGAGATTTATAGGTTTCTTTAAGTGACCCGGATTCGTTGCTCTCGAGTGTATTACCCCTATTAACTTAGTACAATAAAAAATAATCATAGTGATAGTCATGTAAACAATAATAATTATAATTAAAAAAAACTGTCAGTGCGTCCAACAATGAAAAAAAAAATATAAAAGAAAACAATAATACATTAACCCAATATTCATCAAATTGAATGTACTTCTCAAATCTCTGAAACGGGACACACCAACGAATACCGACAGTCAGATACATTACAGCATAATGACCAACCGATGAATAATAAACTATCTGAAACCTTTAAAATAGCCTATGTAATTACATTAATATAGAGCCTACGCAGAGACCTTATATACCAAAACAAAAGACGACGAAACTATTGACATACATAATAACTTATATAAATACACAAATTCTGCCTAAATACAATTCTACAGAAGATAGCTTTCTCACTACGCAAACTTTAATTTACTGCGCTGCTTATACAACAGCAATATGTAATGGCTCAAAGATTAAATTACCCGAAGACAATACACAACGATCAACCACAAAAGAAAAACAACCAGCTTGGCAGATTAGGCTTGAAAGTAGGATAAAAAAACTTAGAGAAGACATCGGAAGAATGACACAGTATATTAGAGGAAATAGAAGTTTTAGACTCATAGAACAGATTGATAAAATTAAAGATAAATACAGGACTTATTATCGCCATGAAACCCCCAATGAAACCAATGAACAGTTCCTTGATAGTCTTAAACACATGTAGCTGTTTCCGTAGATATAATAACTGTACCATCAGGAAAAATCAAAATGCACAATTCTTTAATAATGAAAAACAGTTTTATAGAAATTTAACAACAGATACATCACACTTGCAAAAAAACAGTAACCATACCACAGAGACCATCATGCCAACAGCTAATGAAATACATCAATTTTGGTCAGATATTTGGGCCAAACCTGTCTCTCACAATCATGAAGCAGACTTGATTGCAAAAGAATCACAAAAACTAGAGTCAGTACCGCAAATGCCATTTGAACACATCCCTATTGATACTTTTATAAATGTGATTAAAAACTCGCATAACTGGAAAACCCCTGGATCAGACCACATTTATAACTATTTCTATTAAAAAAAAAACACTATGCATCCAATGCTACATAATCATATCAGTGAATTCATGCAATTCCCAGAAATAATGCCTCACTTTATCACTCAAGGAGTAACTTTTATGATCCCTAAAGACAAAAATACAGATGATCCCGCAAAATACCGACCAATCACATGCCTACAAACAATATATAAAATAATGACAGCTGCAGTTGCTCAAGTTATCTACAAACACTTAACTAATAGTATTGCAGTAGAACAAAAGGATTGCCGTAAAGGAAGTCAGAGCTGTAAAGAACAACTCACAATAGACTCAATAGCCATGAAGCACAACGTCAAAAATATGCACATTGATTACCGTATAATCCACTCTCAAATATGCTTAATAACACTAACAATGGCCTTGATATTACAGATCCACATTACAACTTTAACTTGACTCACTTGATCTACATGGATGATATTAAGCTCTATAGCAACAGTACGCCATCCCTCCATCATCTTGCAGACATAACTCAAACTTTCTCAACAGACATCAACATGCAATTTGGTATGGATAAATGTAAAACTTTCACTTGCCGTAAAGGTAAAATTGACCGCAATAGCTACGTACTGGAGAAATACTGGAGAACATGTTGACCCCCTAGAACAAAATATTTAGGATTCCAACAATCGCGTCAAATTGAACAAAAACTAACAAAAGCCGAAATAGCCCGTAAGTTTAAGCACAGACTTAACATTCTCATAAAATCCAAATTAAATTCAAGAAATTTAGTAAAAGCATTTAACACTTTTGCTATACCTATTCTGACATATTCATTCGGTATAATAACATGGTCTAAAACAGATTTAAAGAAGTTACAGTGCCTGAGCAACAAGACTTTAACCACATACAGAAAACATCACCCCCGCTCCTGTGTTCAAAGACTAACTTTACCAAGAAATGAAGGATGTAGAGATTTAAAAAATATAGTAAATTTTCACAACAACCAAATCACCACATTAAGAAACTATTTCCAGGAACAAGCCGAACACTCGCAACTTCATAAAATAGTAGCAACTACTGATAAACGGATTACACCACTTAATCTTCACGACACTAACACAAAGCGTAATCAACAAACCATAGCAAACAAAGACAAAATCCTAGCCTGGGAACAGAAGTCTTTGCACGGGAGGCATCGCCACGACCTGCAGCAAGACCACGTTGACAAGAGTGCGTCAAATGCGTGGCTACAACGTGGTGAGCTTTTTCCGGATACCGAAGGCTTTATGTTGGGAATTAAAGACCAGGTTATTGATACTGGAAATTACCAGCGATTTATCATCCGCCGACCTAACTACAATGACAAATGTCGACGCTGCCACGCTTCAGAAACGATCCAACATATCACAGGTCCTTGCAAATCTATAGTCCAGACCGATTATAAACACCGACA
Organism: Alsophila aescularia; assembly: GCA_946251855.1. Lineage (NCBI taxonomy): Eukaryota > Metazoa > Arthropoda > Insecta > Lepidoptera > Geometridae > Alsophila > Alsophila aescularia. The sequence continues at coordinate 32,592,202 of OX276379.1, read as the reverse complement.
CAACCAAGTAGCTGCCATAATTCACCAGTCCCTTGCATTGAAGTATAAACTGATTGACGACAAAGTACCTTACTACAAATATGTGCCACAGTCAGTACTGGAAAATAATAACTACAAACTGTATTGGGACCGGACTATCATTACCGACAAAACCGTGCACCATAACCGACCAGACATCACAGTATTAAACAAACAGAATAAAACAGTATACCTCATATACATAGCAATATGCAATACCCATAACCTCGTCTCTACACATACTGAAAAAAATAGCTAAATACACCGATCTTTCCATTGAAATTATAACCCAATGGCGAGTTAATACCACACGAACAATCCCAGTTATAATCTCCACCACTGGCGTTATACCAAAAACACTTCACACAAGTCTCAACATCCTGTGTATTCCCAAAACTACATACATTCTGTTACAAAAAGCTGTAATCCTCAACACTTGTCGAATAGTGCGGATTTTTTTGAGAAACTGCTGAACTCATTTCCAATTTAGGGTTAACTACTGAACTGATTCCCTTAACTACTTAACTCTTCAAAAACTGCTGAACTGATTTCATTCTTTGAATAAAGCACTTGGCTTCGGCCCGTGCCATTTAACACCTCCTGTTGTGGGAGAGAACGTACACGTTTTTAAACAATAATAATAATAATGTCTATTGACATAATAATTGTACAGAACAGTAATGAATCCATAGGCTCCCGAACTAGTAAGAACTGTGTTTCAGGACCCAGTAACTTCTCCCTTATATATAATATATATATATATATATATATATATATATACAAATTATGCCTCATTCAGTTAAAAGCCAAACGAAAGAAAAACATAATTAAATTACACTAAAAATAAAATTTAAGTGTAAGTGTGTGTTTGGGTATGTGTGTTTTATGTATGTGATCATGTATGTGTGTATGTATTGTGTAATATTATGACAGTTATGTATGTATAATTATATTTATGAAGTTTTTAAAAGTAAAAATCTGTTAATATTTTTCCAATTCCGTCATAGTCATATTTCTTTAACCAGTTAATTATTTATTAATTAATTAATTATTTTATTAGTGTTCTTAATTTATCTATTACTATGTTTTTTAACGTTATATTCCTTGTTTAGTTCTATTATTAACATTAGTAATTACCGTATTGTAAAAAACATATATAGCCATATTTATGGTTTTATTATTCCGGAAGCCTTTCTGCTCATTACAAATAATTTTATTCCATTCCAAATAGTTATCTGAATGACAACTACTCATTGTAGGTTAACAAGAATAACTTACCTTATTTAATCCTTAGGGAATCTATAAAACCTCCTATCCTTGTCATGTTTACTTGACAAACAGCCGTAAACAGCACAAGAATACCCCATTTTATTCTTAGGGAATCTATAAAACCTCCTACCTTTGTCATGTTTACTTGACAAACAGCCGTAAATAGCACAAGAATACCCCATTTTATTCTTAGGGAATCTATAAAACCTCCTACCTTTGTCATGTTTACTTGACAAACAGCCGTAAACAGCACAAGAATACCCCATTTTATTCTTAAGGTATCTATTAAACCTCCTATCTTTGTCATGTTTACTTGACAAACAGCCGTAAACAGCACAATAATACCCAATTTTATTCTTAGGGAATCTATAAAACCTCCCATCTTTGTCATGTTTACTTGACAAACAGCCGTAAACAGAACAAGAATACCACATTTTATTCTTAGGGAATCTAAAAAAACTCCTATCCTTGTCATGTTTTATTGACAAACAGCCGTAAACAGAACAAGAATACCACATTTTATTCTTAGGGAATCTACAAAACCTCCTATCCTTGTCATGTTTACTTGACAAACAGCCGTAAACAGCACAAGAATACCCCATTTTATTCTCAGGGAATCTACAAAACCTCCTATCCTCGTCATGTTTACTTGACAAACAGCCGTAAACAGCACAAGAATACCCCATTTTATTCTTAGGGAATCTACAAAACCTCCTATCCTCGTCATGTTTACTTGACAAACAGCCGTAAACAGCACAAGAATACCCCATTTTCAACCGTAAGTAAAAGAAGTTAAATTAAAAACATTTAGTAAAAACTTTTATGCTGTAGCCATTGTCATGATGAATCTTAGAACCGGCTATCACAATTACACAGCATTTCGTGTCTGTGCTGTTAACCGTTGAGGAGTTCCCTAGTCAGGAGCCAACCCGGAGTGCAGCACCCATGTCATGGTGAAACTTTAAAGCGGCTAGCATAATAAAATGCGTACCTACTACAAAAAAAAACGTGACTGTGCTGTTGACTGTTGAAGAGTTCCTTTATCTGGAGCTGAACCTGGATGTCGATTCAGGTCATGCTTACCATAAAAATGCATTGTCATCGGAACTGAACCAATTTGAAAAAATCTGCTCCGTAGGATAAGAGTAAGTGGTTCTAATTCAGCTTGCAAGATTTGACCTAAACAAACATATATACAGACATACATACCGAAATATATTGCAAATTAAATTAAATATTTTTAAAACAACCGTCTTGCTGCTTCATCGCGACGTGCCCGTGTGGCGCGTCCCGTCTCAATTCAGCTCCTCGACTCGACAGTTCAGAATCAGTGGTGGGGCGTGGAAGCCCCGATCGGCTGGGGGGAATATAGTGTCCATTCTATACGTAGTATTATTAGGTATTCTGTGGTCGTGTGTACTGTAATAAATTTGATACCTGTCAAAAAGCGCGCGCACGTGCTCGACGTCAGGACGACGCATGACGCGGCTTTGTAATTTACTACATTCGCCGTTGTTTCCTCGAATTTTATTACAGTATTGAGGCCTGTACAACTATTAAGAGTTGCTGTAGTGAACGCTCTTGACGTTACTCCTCAAGTTAAAGTATCTTCGCGAGTCGACTGGTAGACAAAACAGTGGGTAGAGTCCGATTTATGGAAAAAGTCTCACAGACGCGGCGTTAGTTTTTAGTAAAAGCGAAAATTTTATAAGGTTAATTCCTCTTATCGCCGCTACTTCTTTTGTAAGATGGATTCTCAGTTTGCATATTTTTGGTATTACAAGTCACAATTTTGAAAATCGCTATCGTCAGTTAACGCTACTACAGTAGTTATGTCACTCACTGCCATTTATCATCGTGAGTATAGTACTGTCGTGGCTGGAGTAAATTATTGCAATTTTCGTAGGAACAGAGAATTTTTGGAAAAATAAGATAGAGACAGCCCATGTTACTCGCTGATAATGTAGCTTTAAATAAGTGAAAGAATGTTGAATGTTGTGAATGTTTGACGGCCGGTTGGTCTAGTGGCTAGTAACCCTGGGAACGAAATCAAACGGTCGCGGGTTCGAATCCTGCAAGGTGCAATCATTTGTGTGATGAGCAGAAATGTTTGTTCCCGAGTCATGGATGTTGATATTCGTATTATGTATGTTTATCCGTTATCTAGTGCCCATATTACAGGGTATCCTAGTTTGGGGCTAGGTAATTGGTGTGGAATTGTCCCGTTTTTTTTATTAATGTTTAAAATCGGATCAATATTTATTGAGTTTACTCATTATATTATTTAAACAGATTAGTTTTTTGTTTTTCACAAACATCAAACAAACAAAAAACAAATCTGTTTACTCTGAAACGGAAAACACACTCGCTTGCTCGATGAAGCCCCATCTAGCTCGATTTGGCTGAACCAAAACGATAATGCGTTCACTAGCCGCTGTTTTTTCTGTCTTTTTCATATATTTAGAAACAAACATATGCTAACAAGGCGCCAGAATGACAGCTAAATATTTGCATTTCCTCACGTATAGTCGATTTCTATTGTAGCATAGTTAACCAAACTAATGATAGAGATACGATTTATATTGACAAATAGTTACCGCTAGTGGCGCTGCGCAGAATTTAATATAAAAATATTATGGTACGCGATAGCTAGTACAGTTTTAAGCGTTTGATTGAACTCATAATAGGGGAACTGATCAAATAGAAAGCGTTCGCGCTATTGATGCATTGACGCGCGCTAGGTACGCCTCCAGTTTGGCCAGATCTTTGGATTTTTTCACGTCACGAAAAGATTCAGTTCTGTTGAGCTTAATCCAGTTTTTTGTGCTGCGAATTTTTAAAGTTATAGTGACTGAGCGGTAATAAATGCCCTTTTGCAATTGCGCGATGCAGGCTTTGTTTACTTTTTGCATAAATACTTTGTTTTGAAAGTGATATCAGCGCCACCTGTGAGCGGTCGGATATAGTTCGGCTAATATTTGACTAGGTGGCGCTGATTTAAATGTGGCAGTACGTTTGATGTTCCTTAGCAAACAAATCAGATGTGTCAAGGCGGCGATTTCACGAATAACAACGGCACGGGCGGCAAGTCGATCTACGGGCGCAAGTTCGCCGACGAGAACTTCACTCTCAAGCACACGGGGCCCGGCATACTCAGCATGGCCAACTCGGGGCCCAACACTAACGGCTCACAGTTCTTCTTGTGTACAGCTAAGTATGTTATCATCACAAATACTAAAAAGAATAGATTAAGTTCTAAAATAGCAGCACAGTTGGCGGTGGTAAAAGCCCGACGGATGTGGCGAGGAATCATTCCTGTGCTTCTGCAACATGATAAGCCGTGCTTACCAAGCCGGTCAACAGCAGAGCCACACTGGCAACGGTGAGGAGCACAGCACGAAGCGCCCAAGCGGAGTGAAGCTGCAATGCGAAAAGCTGAAGAATCCATGAGAGTTCCACTGTTTTGGCGATGGTAGAGCCTGTAACCACAAACCCGATTCCCACTCACCTACGGCTATAGGAGATGGGCTCGATCTGCGGAGCTCAAGCACGTGTTAATTAGACGTTTCCGTACTAGCTCGCATAGCGGCCCGTCCCAAAGCCTCTGCGATGAGAGGATTTTGGGGAACTCGTAGTTAGGGCAGGCTAACAACCATGTGTTCTTGGCCTCGTCTAAAAAGCTTATACTCGTGTCAATATTGTCCAAAGAGGCCGCAAGATTTTTTGTGGTTAAATTTAGAGTACTGTGGACAGAGGACAAGAACGCGGGAAGAGCCACACCAGAAATTGATCTGATGCGCAGGCATCGCAATCGCACTGGTAGTAAAGCCTGTAACCACTCTCGCTCATCAAAATTTATGTATAAAATCGAAGCCAAAGTGTTTCTTACGATGTCGTCTAAATACACTCCTAAGAAGCTCTGTGTGTTTCCAAAGTTGACAGCATCGTATAGTATAGTAAATTTTGGATTATAAAGCTATTCACATAAAATAAATTCTACACACGGGAATTCTCCCGCCTTCCAACCAGTTCCCAGAGAGGCTAAATTAGAATTATTATTATGAACGCATAAATGTTTTTTACTAATTTTAGAAAGGTAATATTAAAGAAAAACTGATATAAAAAGAAAAACTCATTTATTTCGAAAAAATACGTTATTTTTTTCGAATCTTACTGCTGATCTCTATAAAATAATTATTTATATGATAATATTATTACACATCCTTATTGTTTCGTTCAATAGCTTTCTAGAACAGTAACCAAAACATTCCAATCGTAACCATTCAGCAATTAGAGCCTGCAACCTGCGGTTACGCCTTATGCCTATAGTCACTGCCGGTTCGCTGCTAAAACCCGTGGCATCTTACGTTTGGCACGCTCCCAAGGACGGCTCTTGATGTCCTGTCAAGAGTTAATGTTAGTTATACTAATTCGTTTTGTTCGCAGGACCGACTGGTTAGACAACAAGCACGTAGTGTTCGGTCATGTCATATCAGGACTAGATGTGCTCAAGAAGATGGAGAGGTACGGCAGCAAGAGTGGGACGGTCTCCGCGAAGGTCACCATAAGTAATTGTGGGGAATTACAGTGATTGAGAACACCTCACGTCGTTTTTCTAAATGATAAACCTATTATCTTATATAACTCTTTATTGCATACCACTTAAAAGTGAATTGGACATTGTACACAATATAACATAAAATAAAGACATTGCGGTAACACAATCGGCGGTCTTATACCATACTGCAATCCCTTATAGACATTCTTTGGATAAACTAAATAAGTGTCAAAATTAGTGACGTTTAGACGGTGGTGTGCAAAAAAATAAATAACTGAAAAGTAATAACAATACCAGAAATTATGAAGAAAAAGAAAACTTTACTTAGGATAAAATAGATCAATATTTATTAATATCTGGCCGAATAAAGCAAATCAGGCGTCACTAACTTCAGAGAGGTGTAACGAATATTTTGATAACACGAAGGTTAGAGCAGGAGAGATTTATGTCTGTCAATCAAATGTCATGGTTTTGTTTGACATATATTTCGAGGTGATGTTTAATCCGTCACTCTTTTTTGAACAAGGAATACCTGAAATATAAATATTTTATTGTAAAAAACTGTACACTGTGTGTCTTAAATGTTAAAAACATTCCAACAGCCTATCGATTTCGGACATACAATATTTTGAACATTATTCGATAACATTCTTTATATAATAAATTTATGGATAAATTTATATTAATATGCTTAAAATTATTAATAGGTAGTTATTAAATCTGATATCAAAATTACATTCCATTCTTATTTACACAGATTCAGTAAACAAAGTATTCATTTAAATTATAATAAGCTTTAGATATTAACCATTTTTTAAATTTCTTTTTGAATATGTTGACGTTTAATAATTTCAGTTCTATGGGCAAGTGATTGAATATTTTAATTGCGCTTATAAAAGAGCTCTTATAAAATAAGGTATTATTAATCTGCGGAATACATATTATATCTATATTTGCTTCTTAAGTTACCAGCACGACTAGACTTTTGACTAAAGTAGTGTTCTTCATTAATCTTTACAAAATGACACAATTCTAATATATAAATACAAGTCAAGGTGAGGAAATTATTATTTTTAAAAATGTTACGGAGGGTATCAGTACTGTCTAGATTATATATATTTCGCAGACATCTCTTTTGCAATATAAATGTTGACTGAACGTCCACTGAATTTCCCCAAAAGATTATCCCATAACTCAACTGAGGGTAGACATAACCATAGTATGCACTCACAGCTACAGATTTAGATGCAACATTACTTAACACTGACAAGGCGTAAGAATATTTTGTCAGGCGACTATTTATTTTGCTAACGTGAGCCTTCCAGTTCAAATGGTTATCTAGAGTTACACCTAGAAAATTTGTTTCAATAATTTCGTTAACCTTATTACCATCATTTAAAATATTTAGATTTAGTGGTACTGTTTTATAATTAGTAAACTGTAAAATTTAAGTTTTTTCTATATTAACTTTTAAATTAATTGATCCTAACCAATCAGTGACTATTTGTAGAGTTTTATTTACTTCTATTTCAAAATCAGTACTGTTAAGATTCTGTTGAGGTATGAATATAGTGGCATCATCAGCAAACATGATGCAAAGGTGTTGTCTTATTAGAGGTAGTTCGTTGATATACACAAGAAACAGCAAGGGCCCAAGAATACTGCCTTGTGGCACTCCAAGGGCACATTTCTCAAAGCCCGACATTACTTGTTCTACTTCTTTTGTATCTCTATTATAAACATCGATGAATGTTGATTGACTTCTGTTTTCTAGATATGATTCTAATAATGATAATGATGTTCCTCGTATACCAGCTGCTTCTAGTTTTCTAAGTAAAATTGTGTGTGAGACACAATCAAATGCCATAGATAAATCTAAAAAGAGAGCAATACCAGTTTTTTTATTATTAATTTCTTCCCATACCTGTCTTAGCATTTTAAAAATGGCTAATGTGGTGTTTTTTCCTTTACGAAAGCCGAATTGATTGCTATCTAGCATATTATTGGAATCTTGAAATTACGTAATTCTGTTAAAGAGCACTTTTTCAAAAAATTTAGAGAAACGTGGCAAAATGGCTATTGGTCTATAATTTGCCATTTCCGTTTTAGACCCTTTTTTGTGTAAAGGCTTTATTAGTGCCTTTTTTTAAATAATGATCAGCGTCGCAATATCTCGAAATGGTTTTCGAATTTCATTGTCGTATGAAATATGAAAACTTGTCAATTCCAGTTGATCAACTTTGGACTTAATGCCTTGTACGTTTAGATGAACAATTTTCAAATAATTTGAATTGTTGATGGACACGAAAAAACTGAGACTGGCTCAATTTTATCTTCTAATTGTTTTTCTAGATTTGTATTGCATATTGATTCAGTTTTGTTATTAAGTGCAACAACATTTTTTTGCCGTCGGAAATAGTATGGAATAGTTCCAGGTATAGGCTTGCTATCATTCTTTTTATCCTCTTTTGTTAAAAGAGTAAGAGCAATTACCAGAAAGTGACAAAGACTTAACCTTCTTTTTATTCATCTTATCAAAATAATATGTTTTTGTACCCGGTTTGATGCTCAGGGCTTGTTTTGGTTTAGACATTTTTGTTATATTTCTGTCTAGGTAGCATGATTTATAGTCACATGTATTGATGAGGTGGTTTAAGGCCTTGTAAATATGAGTTCCCTTTTGAGGTGATTCATGATTACTAGAGAGATTTGATTTTGAGATTTGATTTGACTGATAGGTAATGGCTATTTTTGAAACTGCTAAGTATAGTTTTAACTCATGGTTAAGTTTATCCTCATTCAAGTACCGATTACAGACAATACCTACAATTATAATTTGTTTTGATGAAAATCTTTGTAAGCATGCCGTTAATTCTATAAAAAGTCGAGTGGGGTTGGTGTCATTGGATCCTAATGAAAGTATCAGGCAATCATCTTCGTGTAAATCGTCAACTGTCATCTTAAAGTTCCGCAAAATAAAATCCGTTGGAGCGTCGGGGTATGAGAAGCTGCTTATGCAATATTCTTTTGCGTTCTTATTCTTGGCCCTTAGTGATATGAGCAGTGAGGCTAGTTCTCTGCAGCTTTGGTCACCAATTATAGTAATTTTTGTTTTTTTAATAAGTAAGTTCGTTTTTTCAGGTGCACGAGTAATTATTTGCAGCGGTTTCTTTACTTGTTGGACTAATTTCCCATCATTAGCATGCTTATTTGACTTGTACGTTGACCTTTCGCGAATTTTATCGCAGGTCTTCGAAGCTTTGTTGCACTTGGAATTGTCAGGCTCTTCATTTTCGTTATTATTGCATACTTTTGCATGTGAGTGTATTAGATGTTTATTATTTTGAAGCTGCTTGAGCTTTTTATTTTTAGCTAGCTTAGAAGGCTTGCTTGAATACACCTCTTTTATTGTGTCACAACTAGTCAATGGTGATGTCAAGATAGGTAAGTCGCACGTCAGTATGTTATCTTGACGTTGTTTCTTCATTAATGTGTTGTTATACTTGCCATTAACTTTTTCAATATTCTCACTTTTCTCTGATTGCTCGGAAGTTTTTCCATTGGTCTCTTTCTCATTTAGTTTTTCTATTATCAATTTTAGTTCTATGTTTTCTGGTAGTAATATGTTAACTTCCTCCTTTGTTCTCACGAGATGGTTCGTCAGTTCTTCGACTTAATTTTTTATCAGGATTAGTATATTTCGAAACATCCAGTAAAGTGTTTTTTGTAGGAGAGTATTTCGCATCCTGGAAGCTGTCATCAATAACTGTCTCACTAGAAACTGATAGATTTTCTAGCGACTTACAACGTATTACTCTGGGTTTTCTCAATGTTACGTTCTCGTTTAATTCTGTCTTATTTACAAGATTATGGCTGCCTACGTATTTGTATTGTTACCTTTGGGTTTTTTACTGATACATGCAATGCACTTCAAGGAAAGTTTTTTCTCTGGTTCCATTATTGTGAATCGTGTGAACGATACATTCGCACAAATAAGGTCGAATGTACTGTCACACAGCGAACACCTCATGTATTGTCTATTTGTAATTTTTTGTGGACAACCATTACAATCCAAGGATATGATATTCATTGAAGGCGCCACCTAATTTTTTTAATTTACGCACTGTTTTGTTTATTTTTACTCAATTCCATGTATAAAAATCGGAGAAGAAATAAATTTTCAGTGCAAAAACAAACTGCTCCTAGAGAGATTCGAACCTTGAGCCACAGATCTCAACTCACTAGAGCACACCGCGATACCAAAGTCGCTGCAATAGGAGCGGTGAAATAAGCTCCCAGGTTCTATTTCACTGAACGTTAGTAGAAGTTGGCTTCATACTTAAAAGTCCAACGGTCAAAATTTGTTTTTGAATCGAAAAGAAATTGTTAACGGTCAAAAATTTTGCCACTTTTCGTTATAGACACAGTATCACTGCACAGTTTTTGTCAGGTTATGCACTGTTTTGTTCGTCTAATTTCAATGAATGTTTGTGAACATTTAATAAGTTGTTTTGCTTGTTATTTGGTTCATAAATTACACGAGTCTTTTGATGTCGAGTTTTTTATAATTAACACTGTCACAATTTTCTGGAGAACGATACCACTTGTGTAACACAGTCTATACCTCTTAGGGGTTTTCCTGGATCTTTCATCTGCTTATGATAACGTCCTTCTTCCAGTACTCAGAGACAAGTTGTCCCAGCTGAGTATCCTTGAGAGGATAATACGTTTCATTTGCTGTTTTTTATTGCAGCGATCCATCCTAATTAAAACACAAGACTCAGATTATTATCACCCAGAACTATTTGGAAAGGCCTCCCACAAGGCTCAGTACTAAGCCCTCTCCTCTACAGCCTATACACACATAACTTGGAGCACACAGTAAACTGAAATGAAACTGCAGATTCATGTGCAAAACAAGCTACTCTTTATTACTCTTTATTTAATTTCTTTGTTACCACAAAGATCATTATAAAATGTATGTTCACGATCTCTATTCCACATGTCAACTTCAACTGCGCTCCACTGGGATTCTCTTTGGCAAAGGTCTAGAACTGTTAAAGGATTTTTTTTATGGTGAATTACAACCTGTCATTTCTCCCAAACCATGGTTTTTTAAATTTAAAATTGAGAGCATAGTGATCTAAGTGCATCTCATTGCTTAGATCAGTTTGGCATGCCTTGACTTTGCAGACCGCACCAATTCTATAGTGAGATGTTGTGATCTCTTAATGAAGTTAGCACTGAAGAGCACTTAGATTAGTGTGGCATGGAACAATTATGATTTTTGTGGGCCATTGTGTAATAATCTCATTATTGGTAAAAATGACACTTGGATCACTCAGGTTCTAACGTCGTCATATTATACATGTCAAAGCGCAAGGAACAGGAACGTTAGTAAAAGTAGAGGCTATGTCGCGTGACGAGCGAATCTGAATTTAAATTATTTGTTAACCGTTCCTTATATTTTAAACTGCTGAACGGATTTTCATAAAACTTAAACTATTCCCTAAGTTGAAAAATATTGAAACTATTACAAAAATAATTATTGCAATCGGACTTACAGTTTCCGAAAAATACGTGAAACATACAAACAGACATTCGCGAAATTTGGTATATATGTTCAGACACTCTTAGAGACTAACATTTATGAATATTACGCATTTTCAACAATATTATATCCGGTCAAGTGCGACTGGCTTCCCTGGTTAACCATCAAAAAAAGCTAGAATGCGGGTGGCTTCCGTATTTGCAAACTTTTCGAGTTATTGCAAGTTTGGGTGGTATTAAGGCTCTTTTTTCGGTTTATGGTACTAGTTTAATTGTGTGGCAATCCGATTAAATACAAAAATCGAAAAAACAGTGTAAATGTAATAAAAAAAAAACTTTCGCACGACTCGGGAGAAAAAAAAACTGTCGTTGAAATATTTTGCAAATTCTGCAAATATGCCGTTAGTTTATGTGATTTCAAGTGTTATATATTAAATTAGTCGTTGTTTCAACTTCTATCGATTAAAATATCTATATGAATGAAGCCCCGATTGTTGCCAAAGTTTCACAAGCCCGATTGCCGTCTGGCAACAATAGTTACCAGTTGTAGCAACACATTACTATCTTTATATTTCATCTCTATGCTCTAGATATTCCATAAATATTTTTTTTAAATCACACATTATTTTTGGCCAAATTTATTTTCGATTATAATCGATTATTTAAAAAAAAACTATTCAATGATGATTTTATTTTTTAACTGTTGGAAAGGCACATCTGTAGCGGTATTAAATATAGATAAAAAAAACATAGGTCGTCGCTGAAGATCTTGAATAAAAAAATATTGAAAATATCAACTCCTAGATTTTGACTTTTCTTCAACTTCCAGCGTGTTTTTATAAATATTTTAATTAGGGATGTACTAATATAACCCTGCAAATCTATTGTATATTATTTTAGCTACACAGAAGAGTACTTTGTTTAATAAACAACCCTATGAAGCGGCCATAAAAACGGTTTGTTTACGCAAGGTAGCTGCCAGCAAATGGGCATCCCGCGCAAATTTTGACAGCTCCGCACGGGACGCGATCGTCATTTTTAAGTGGCGCACTTGTTCCCGCCTGTGACTTCGTCCGTGCGGACTTCTGTTTATCGCAAAAAAAAGCGTCCTATGTTCTTCTAGGATATTTAAAACCAAAGCAAAAATAGGTATAACACTATTCTTGATGTTTTTTGACGTACTTGTTATTTAGTTTCCATGCCAACCGTTTCTTACAGCGAGTAATCAACATTTTTTCAGTTTTTCTCTCAATTTTCCGGGATAAAAAGTATTCTTTGATTTATTCCAGGGCATAAGCTATATCCATTTCAAGTTTTATCAAAATCCGTCCAGTCGTTGTCGCGTGAAAGCTCTCCAAACAAACAAACAAATAAACAAACAGACAACGTTTCACTTTTATATATTGGTATGGATATAAACATCAACATGAGAAGCTACTTTTTTTGAAGTCGGTCAATAATACTTCTATATAGTGGTCAAAAGCCACATAAAAACAATGTAGGTACCTATCTAGGAACAAATTAACGGACTCCGCAAGCAAAGTCGCGGGCAAAAATAGCACACTTTTAAATATGTCCATTTGTTATTTTTTAAATCCGTTCAGTAGTTATTAATTATTATACCTAGCGGCACGTAAGTCTAGCGGTGAACGAAACGTGGCGGGGATCTTGGCACAGTGAAAGTTTCATCCGGAGTTAGCGAACTATTTTGGGCGTCTACTTAAAACTGACCACTGTCAAGTGTCAGTTTCATACTATTCCTCCCCCCCCCCTTACTATTTTTCGGAAGACTCGTGCTATGCTCGACGACGACGTGAACGATTTCGTGTGATCGCGCCGGTGATCCGTGCGTCCTCGAGCGTAGTAAGTGAACGCACCCGAGACGAGATGCTCGAACCCAAGGGCTGTGTTCACTTACAACGCTCGAATCATCCGCACGATTATCGCTCGATCATCCGGAGTTAGTGAACGACTTTGGACGTCCACATACAACTGACAACTGTCAGTTTCATACTATTCCTCCCCTCCCCTACTATTTTTCGGATGACCCAGGCGAACGCCCGACGACGCACAGTGGTTCCATTTTGAAAATTTGCAGACTTAGGGTCGAAAGTCGGAAATTCGATCTGTTTTTTTTTATATGTGTTGGAGAATTACTTGCTTAACAATAGTTGTGGGGAGGACTTTTCTGACAAATGGATATTTTACAAGAAAAAAAATAATATTTTTTTTTGTATGGAAGAAATCACATTATATTTTTTTTCTTTTTTTGTTTAAATTTGTTTAGGTTGTGACTTTATAATATCAATAGTTCAAGTCATTGACAACCCAGAAAAAATATAACCTGTTGCAGTCACTTGCCGCCGCGCGAGTTTTAAGGCGCTAAACATAGCAACTTTTTTTCATATATTTTGCTAAGAATGCACCATCTTGCTTGCTTATTTATTATATTTGTATGATTCTACCTCAATAAAAAACCAAAAGATAACATGATTTCCCCAAAAAAAGTTCATTCAAATGTAATTCTTATTAATTGGTAGGCAAGCGACCTTGTATAACAGTAACGATATAACGATATCTGTTTGTTCAAGACAAATTATTTGTAAGAATGCATTATTAACGCCTCAAAAAGTACCTATTTAAAAGTAAAAGTACCCTATCTACCTTTTCCAAGTACCTACTTACCGACCTATTTTATTTCCATGTTTCTAGGAAACGCTAATGACATTAGTGCGCAAACAAATGAGTCATCTATGATACTAAGCTCCCGTTGTTCACTGTGCTCTGATTGGTCGTCACAGCTGTGCCAACGTCTATCATAGTTTAAAGATAAAGATACCGACACAAGCCATAACCTATTGCTGCTCGGATTAGACAAAATAAATGGGTGTGGTGCAATCAGACGGTCACTCATTCCTCAACCGATGATTGACTCCAATATAGAAGTTAATTCATCGCGGAGATAAATCAGCATTGAAAGTATTTTATACGAAAAATTTGACGGTTTTGGTTTTGATGTCGTCATATAGAAACATTGATAAAATTGTAGCCCTGAAAAGGACTGTTTTATTTAGTCCTGAAAAGGACTAGGATAAGTGTGGCTATGCACAAATCCAGATTATAGCAATGGGTCAGAAATATCTTCACTACAATCTCTTCTTCTTCAAAATCATTGCCAATCGAGTCAACTTGAAGTAATTGAATTGCTTCAGGAAATAACTCACTGCATTCAGATTTCGACAATTTGGGTCTTATTCTGGAAATATGGGGGTCCGAGCTTATTAAGAGTCCGTGAAGAATGTCTTCATTTGTTTGTACTCTACCAACTTTCCTGGCGTTTTTCTCTCTCACATTCCTGAAATCTTTATTCCTTGCTTCTGATGCTTCTTCTGATAAGAATCCTGCAACAAAATTAGACGTTAAAATTGAAAATAAAATTAATTCATATTAACGGAACAAACATAAATCATGTTTGTTCCGTTAATAGATGGCTTACCGATGGGGAGAACTGAAAAATGACTGCAGATTTCAGCTCCATGCATCAAAAGTTTGTGAACGCTGACTGGCATATGGTACCATGGGTACAAATGCACAAACATTTCTGCCGTTTCTTTGCAGTAACCTCGGAAGTTATTAATTATCAACTTCTTCCCTGAGGATATAGCTTGCAAGATAACGGCAAAGCGTAAAATCAGGTCTTCGTTAATTCCAGTGATCTTCGATGTTCTTTTGTAATCATGAAAGAAACGCCTCGCGGTATTTCCATCGTTGGTTGTCCCAAACCCCTGCAATCAAAATAAATGTTATTAAATGTAAAGGATAAGTAGGTACAAAAAAAGAGTTAGGGATGTCATATAATAGGTATACCTGCTTAACAATATCTATGAGTGCTCCAGTTTGTTCCCGAAATTCTTGTTGTGTAGCATGTTTCTTCGCCTTTTGTAAAATCTTATTTTCACCTCTGGCACTCCATCGTTCAAACTCCATATTGTAAGAAATATGGAGCAAACAAAACAAATACAGCGATGAAATTCCATACTTGTAGATATCTTCTCGCAGTGGTTTTGTAGCCAGCAGCTCTAAATTGTTCATTTCACTTGGTTTCGCAAGGCAAATGGGGCACGTTGCCGATGAACGTACATCAGCGACAATGTTGGCTACTTTACCATCGATCATGGTCATATGCAATTCATGACTTATTTCAGAATCTGCACACTGCGTAGACACCAATTCAGAAATTTCTCGCTGCATATCAGATTCTTCCGACTTTATGAAGTCTGAGGTTTCTGAAGTAAATGTGAACTTCACCGGCCGACAATAAAGAGTTGAACCAGGATTTGGGTTTTCCCAAATAATCAACTCTTTGCCGTCAACCAGACGAAGAGGGACGATACTGGTCATCACCACAGAGGAATCATCAAACTCCGGATCTGAGAATCTCTGTTTGTAATTGCTCTGTGATGAAGATCCATCAAGGCCCCATTTCCACATTAACTTCAGACCTTCATTGCTAGAACTTGTGATGGGTCCTAAGTCCAGGAGAATCCTCTGTACTGTGTGGTCCAAAAGATCTTGGAGTCTGAAACAATTTTAAAGATATTAGTTTTAAGTTTATTGCAGTGAGCATCACACTTTTTTTCGTTTTATTAGATTTTACCTGACGTGCTCCTTTTTCTGTTACATGTATGCTACCAGTTAATGGGTAACATCTTCTTTTGGCATCTAAAAGCTTCTGATAAGACGGGAGAGCAGCGCAAGTCTCTTCCAGTAAAAATGTCCTTAGTGTCGAGTATCGCCATTTAGAAATCGCAAGTGTTGTGCAGAGCGCTAAAGTTTTATCTTCTGAAATCTTGACTACTGCAGGTTTCTTCTTATCGAATAGAAGCTGCGTCACAGCTGACAGTCGGGTCAGAACGTCTTTTTTTCTGTTTCTCACCCAATTCTTTAAAATCCACTCTTGTTTGTGCTTCAGTAGATGTTCCTGCTTCCGCAGTGCAGACGGATGGGATTATATTTTCTGCCTGTGTTGGATTTGGAAGTTCCATTGGTTCCATTGAAGTTTCCATTATCATCTTCAAATCTACTGAATCGCAAGTTGGCCACGTGATGCTTGTCTCCAACCACGTACGGTTCACTTCTCGGTTTAGAAAAGTTTTCTGACATCTGTTTGCATTGTTCCATTTTTTTAGTAGACGTGTCGTGAAAAGGCGGGTAAATTCCATGATTTTAGCTTGGTCTTTTTGGGATATCTCGAATGGTATTTCAGAAACTATAACATTGTATAAATATTGGAAATCGTTCAGGTCACCACCACTACTGCGAAGTTTCTGGTATAGGTCGAGATATGTATAAAATCCAGCCATAGCACTTCCTTCACACACTTACTTTACACTGTTTAAATAATATAATAATATCTAGTCCTTTTGCAGTCAAACGACTCAAGCGTCAGGAGCAGAATGTAGTAATATCCGACATTATTTTAAAATGGTAAAACCTAATTAGTTGTCATCAACCAATCAAAGCTCAATATCGCATAAAATAAGTACTATATGCGATGCTGCGCTATGATTGGTCGTCGGTAGCATGTTTGCGATGGCAGATGTGACGACCAATCAGAGCACAGTGAACAACGGGAGCTTAGTATCATAGATGACTCATTTGTTTGCGCACTAATATCATTAGCGTTTCCTAGAAACATGGAAATAAAATAGGTCGGTAAGTAGGTACTTGGAAAAGGTAGATAGGGTACTTTTACTTTTAAATAGGTACTTTTTGAGGCGTTAACCTAATGAATTCTTACAAATAATTTGTCTTGAACAAAGAGATATCGTTATATCGTTACTGTTATACAAGGTCGCTTGCCTACCAATTAATAAGAATTACATTTGAATGAACTTTTTTTGGGGAAATCATGTTATCTTTCGGTTTTTTATTGAGGTAGAATCATACAAATATAATAAATAAGCAAGCAAGATGGTGCATTCTTAGCAAAATATATGAAAAAAAGTTGCTATGTTTAGGGCCTTAAAACTCGCGCGGCGGCAAGTGACTGCAACAGGTTATATTTTTTCTGGGTTGTCAATGACTTGAACTATTGATATTATAAAGTCACAACCTAAACAAATTTAAACAAAAAAAGAAAAAAAAATATAATGTGATTTCTTCCATACAAAAAAAAAATTTTTCTTTTAAGGTATCCGTTTGTCAGAAAAGTCCTCCCCACAACTATTGTTAAGCAAGTCATTCTCCAACACATATAAAAAAATCTGCAAATTTTCAAAATGGAACCACTGTGCGACGCCGTGAACGATTTCGAGTGTACGCGCGGGTGATCCGTGCGTCCTCGAACGTAGTAAGTGAACGCACTCAAGACCCAAGGTGAAGAGCAAAGGCTGCGTTCACTTACTACGCTCGAGGACGCACGGATGATCCACGCAGTCACTCGAAATCGTACACGGTGTCGTCGGGCTTTCGCCTGGGTCACCCGAAAAATAGTAGGGGAGGGGAGGAATAGTATGAAACTGACACTTCACAGTTGTCAGTTCTATGTGGACGTCCAAAGTCGTTCACCATCACTAACTCCGGATGATCGAGCGATAATCGCATGGTTGATTCGAGCCTATTAAGTGAACGCAGCCGAAGGCTGCGGAATATGTCAAATTCAAATGACCTGTCAGATTCATTTTAGTGTCAAATTCAAAATTATTACTTAACAACGACAACATCAAAACCTTTTTTGGATCAGTGAATCTTTGAGCAATAATATTAGATTTCTTTTTCCGTGGTATACAATTTAAAACAACAAAATGACCAACAACAATTACCTTTTAAATTAAATTATAAAGTATTAATCCTACTTACCAAACCATTTCATACTAATATTGTATATCCTACTGTGTTGATTTTCGTAAAAATAACTGTTTCAACTTACGAAGCGAAGTATCACAGGCTACAGGATACTATTTTTTATTTATTATGTGGAAACACTAGTTGTTCTACACTGATTTTCATAAATTTAAACCAAGTTTATGTAGGTGCCTATTGCACTGCATTTGCAGAAGCATTCATTCCGACTATTTCCGACATTTCCGACCGAGGTAAGAGCTCCACCGTTACGCCGGTTACGCCACTTCTTCGGTTTTTGTATTGATAGTTGTTTTGCGTTCTACATTGTGTAATAACGATTGATTTTGTATTAATAGCCAGCGAGTTTGTAACTATTCATTGAGGTGGCAGAAAAAATATATGATAGGTCTTTGAAAATTTACAGAATTCCTGGTAATAGCCAGAAGTTTTTTTTAACACAAAATGC
This sequence comes from Alsophila aescularia, assembly GCA_946251855.1. Classification (NCBI taxonomy): domain Eukaryota; kingdom Metazoa; phylum Arthropoda; class Insecta; order Lepidoptera; family Geometridae; genus Alsophila; species Alsophila aescularia. The sequence continues at coordinate 32,573,495 of OX276379.1, read as the reverse complement.
ATACAGACATGGTTGAAGAAACAGAAGTAGAAACAAAACTCTACTAGAAGGAGAGAAAAATGATTCTGTTCTTGCTCAGGCAAAATTGTTTTTATTTCATCACATCGAAACAGAACTTGAAGATAATAGAATGGGAACTGACCTACAAAAGGAAGCAAACACATTAAATACTGGGAAGTAAGTACAATTTTGTATCAACGCATTGAATGATGACTCTAAGTTGGTATCTACGGAGGATGCCAGCAGTGAGTTTAGTTCTAGTACTAGTAAGAAGACATAGAATGAAACTTAAATGTGCTGGCGTACCGTGAAAGGTTTTTTATTTAGGTTGGCACCTGTATTGAACAAAAACTAAACTAGTGGCTCTGTGAGCTGTAGATCATGCCGAAGATCCTCATCAGTTCTTCACCAATTTTTTATGAGACTAACTTACAGTTACTACCATTAAAATAAAAAGAGAACCATAAAAATCGGATTGAATAAGGAGGAGATATTCAGTAGCCCCGTTTTTACTCTTTTTTGAGGGAAGTTCCCCAATCAAAAATCCCTGAAGACAAAAAGTTCTAAAAATTTGCTTAACCTGTATACCAAGTTTCGTCTAGATCGGTTGAGAAATGCGACCTGTAGAGGAGAACAGAGATCTGGACTGACATATAGACGGACTGACATCCAGACGGACTGACATCCAGACGGACTGACATCCAGACGGACTGACATCCAGACGGACATACGGAAGTATTTTTGCCCAAGCTGAAATGCTGATGCTTCAATTCAAGACGGCAGTCAATAGGTTAACCTTCATGATGAAAATGCCAATTCAATGAAAATTAAAAATAAATGTTTTTTCCATTTAGTGATGAGTCGAGCAGATCTGCCTTATGGTAAGCGTCACGCCTGCCCATAACATTTGCAGTCTCACCCAGAACTTTGGTTGCGTAAATCTTGTGTGTAACTGCACTGTGCTCGTCACCCTGTGACATTGGTTTTTAAATCCGAAACCCTACCGATCCTTTCAAACCGAAATACAGAAATGTTTACACACTGTTGCTTGGCAGTTGTACATCAGGCAGTCCGCCTTGAGTGAGTGGCTATATATATGCATGTTCCATTTGGTGGTACTGAATATGAAAAACAGAAATATCACAATTTAAATTTCATAAAAAGATGAATAAAGACTATCCATTTACCAACCTCAAGAAGAAATTCAGTCACTGACTATTGAGGTGCTCTGGCAGCTGTTGTGGAGAGCCAGGCCCATTGTAGGCTTAACATGTATGAAATCTATCTAATATTATAAAGAGGAAATATTTGATTGTTTGTAATGGATAAACTCAAAAAATAATGAACCAATTTTAAAAATTCTTTCACCTGCTCACTCTCATAATAATATTTAATGCATAAAAGAGTACACATAACAGAAAAGGAATTACTGCTGGTCCCCACACTAGGACAAAGCCTGTCTCGTGAGGGCCTTTTACAAGTTAACATTTTGTATAACTACAACAAGAGCATCTTAACAGGTTATGCAATGAAATAAATAACAACCTTAAAGTACTTATATATATAAATGAGTGAAATATAACATTTTATAATGATTTAGTAAGCCATATAGTTTTGTAAAATATATAATCTAAGTGACTAACAATATGTTTATTACTTTACCTACTGATGATAAACCTCAAGCATAATGATGTAAAATTATTAGGGTTTAACTTGGTTATCAAACAACTCTGACAAACTTCTCCGTGTCATCATCAGATAAATTTAGAAGCCTCCCTTGGACAATGTGCTTAGCTTGTTTGACGTTACAGCATTTGACATCTAGCATTTTAACTATTTTATTGTAAATAAATGGAATCAAAAAGATAGAATGTCTCTGAGCGGACTTGGTTCGAACAAGAACACATCATAATATATAGAAAGCTACATTACCAGCAAGTAATATGGGCAGGATTTTATTTTTCAAAAAATTGATAGGTCCCTATGAAAATTGCAATAATATAACCCAAGGTATCAAAAATATAGAACGGAATGACATGTTGCCATGGAAACGAAACAAGAGTAGTACAGTTGTCTATTTTTGAAAACACCACAATTGTTGCGATGTGTATTTTAATGCTAATAGTAAGAAAAATGCCCCGATGTGAGCGATACCCAAGCAAAGCTGGTGAGAAACCGGGGGGGGGGGGGGGGGGGGAGTCACTAATCATAAATAATAATGTTTCAGAAGAACAACAGAGCCACCACGAAAGAAGATTAGATACGAAGAAGAACTCAATGGTGGCACCAGTAACCAGTCATCAGTTCACAATAAAGGTAAGAACGGATTAGTATAGTTGTACGTAGGTACAGTAGCTACCAGTTGGAGTTGCAAGCAAGACTGATGTTATTTTTACACAAATATGAGACCTCTGTTTAGCCTGCAACTAAAAATGAGAATTTGAAAAAATACATTTCTTAGTTGCCCCCTTGATTTATAGAGAATCATCCTAATTTCACATTTCTAGGGTAGGTTTACCATTTACGCTTTGTGTTGAATTACAATAAGTTGTAAGAGCAATGGTGGCCGAGTGGTTCAATAGTGCAGAATCCAACAATACCGGGTTCGATTCTAGGCTCAACAACAATGACTTTTCTAAGTTATATTTTTTCTGTTTTTTTTTTTAAATTTATTTTTTATTACGGACTAGGCAATCGTTTGACCACAATCTCACCTGATGGAAAGCGATGATGTGGTCGAAGGTGTAGCACGCTTGCCTTGTAGATACCTATTCACTCTTGACTTGAACACACCGGGGTTATAATTTACCGGAAACACTGACGAGGGCGGGGCATTCCACTCCTTTGCAGTTCTTATAATAAATGAAGAAGCGTAACGCTTCGTTCTTGTGCGAGGTATTTCAACCATGAATGGGTGGCGCTTTGCTGATCGTCTAGTCGTACGGTGATGGAAAGGTGATGGGGGATCAGGTTGTGCAGTTCTTGTGCACACTCTCCATAGTGCAATCTGTAGAATACCGCCAGGCTTGCTACCTCACGTCATGCGCCAGACTTTGAAGCTTACTATTTACCAGAGTGTCATCCCCAATGAGCCTGATAGCACGTCTCTCAATTGAATCCAAAGACTCGAGCTGATACTTGGCAGAACCGTCCCAGAGGTGGCAGCAGTACTCCATACAAGATCGGATCTGTACTTGATAAAGATTCAAAAGCTGTCCTGGTGTGAAGTACCGCCTAACCTTAGACAAAATACCAAGTTTTTTTGCAGCTACCTTGGCTTTGGATTCAATATAAGACCCAAAATTCAGGTTTGATATGAGTTCGACGCCCAAAAGCTCTAAATGGTCGCCTATTGGTATTGTTACACTTTGGAAAGACGGAGATTGGTTTAGAGGACTCTTTTTAGCAGAAAACAAACACGCCTGCGTTTTAGTAGCATTAAACTTAACTTATTAAAATTAAGGTTAGCATCGCCCCAATCTGACACGGCTTCTAAGGCTAAATTTAAATGGTCTACCATAACCTCTTCTGAAATCTTCGTTTGGCGGAAGCAAACTACATATATTTTAATCATAATTTTTTATCCGACTACGGCAAAGCAAAGGAAGGGCTAGTTCAAGTTAAAAACTTGTCTCGATTTTGACAAGCGAGTTATAAATCGATCGGTCTTCATCGCAGGAGTGTCATAGCTATTTTTTTAACCGACCGTAGTCGGATTTTAGTTTTTGAACTTATGTCTTGTTATAGTCATTCTCCTTGTAAAAATGATCACTCTTATATTAATAATTGTGGTGTTTTTGTTTTTAGCAAATACTAGCTGTGCCACGCAGTTTATCCTAAAGATGATGATGAAAGTATCCTATGTGTCATTCCAGGGCCTAAAGTATCAAATCAAATTTCATCAAAATCCATTCAGCCGTTTCAGCGCTGACAACAAACAAACATAGAAACTTTTGCATGTTTAATATAAATAGGATTGTTCTACAAATCTGCAACCAGTTGTCACTTTACTATATTGTGTTTAATCAAAAGCTACCACACGACGAAACCCATCAAAATCCGTTTTGATGAGTTTCGTCGGTTCGAGACATGATATGAAATTAAAATTTCTAAAAACTATGTTTTCATTTTCGGTGACCTTTAAATATTCGATCCCAGTTTATTAAGCAAAAGTATCTTGTAATCTAAACTAACATTATAAAGAGGAAAGATTAGATTGTTTGTATGTTTTTTTATGGCAGAACGAGGCGAGATGAGGCTGCAGTCTTCAGTGGATATGTCGAGATACAGCTTGCTTAATAAACAGATCTCCAAGTCAATGCGACACGATTTAACTACGTTGCGTTCTTAATACTACTTGTATTAAGAACGCAATAGAGTGGAACAAGGGCTCCAAAGTGTTCGCAAGAGATCTGTCTATTGGGCAAAGCCTGTTGACGAAGCTGAAAACCGACAGTGGCAGCATTGTTTCGTCGAAGCCAGAGATTTTGAGTGAGCTCGAGAAGTTCTATGGACAATTATACACCTCATCGCGTAGTCCTCCTAGCAGGACTAGCGATGCAAGAGCCCGTTTGACCCGACATTATACCGAAGATATCCCGGACGTCAGCCTATACAAACTCAGAATGGCTCTCAAACAGCTTAAGAGCAACAAGGCACCAGGGGAGGACGGAATAACGACAGAGCTACTGAAAGCGGGTGGAACACCGGTACTTAAAGTCTTTCAGAAGCTGTTTAACTCCGTCATCCTCGAGGGTACTACGCCAGAGGCGTGGCACAGGAGCGTAGTGGTTTTTGTTTAAGAAAGGTGATAAAACCCTTTTGAAGAATTATAGGCCCATTTCGCTGCTGAGCCACGTCTATAAGCTGTTTTCGAGAGCTTCTCGCTCGTAGGTTTGACGACTTTCAGCCTCCCGAACAAGCTGGATTCCGGAAAGGCTTTAGCACCGTAGACCATATCCATACGCTCCGGCAGATTATACAGAAGACCGAAGAGTATAATCGGCCACTATGTCTAGCGTTTGTGGACTACGAGAAAGCCTTTGATTCAGTCGAGACCTGGGCAGTGCTACAGTTATTACAGCGGTGCCAGATTGATTACCGGTACATCGAAGTGTTGAAGTGTTTGTACAGCAAGGCCACCATGACAGTTCGTCTTCAGGATCAGAGCACGAATTCTATTCAGCTGCCAAAAGGGGTGAGACAGGGAGACGTTATTTCTCTGAAACTGTTCACCTCTGCACTGGAAGATATATTCAAGCTTCTGAACTGGAACGAATTTGGTGTTAACATCAATGGCGAATACATCACTCACCTTCGATTTGCTGATGATATAGTCATCATGGCTGAAACCCTGGAAGACCTAAGCACAATGCCAGTGATCTCAATATTGTTTCCCAACAGGTGGGTCTTAAAATGAACATGGGCAAGACGAACATCATGTCAAATGCCCATGTCGTACCTATGCCGGTTTATGTAGGGAACGATATTATCGAAGCTGTTGATCACTATGTCTGCTTGGGTCAGACGATTCAACTGGGTAGATCCAACTTCGACAAAGAGGTCAACCGACGAATCCAACTCGGATGGGCAGCGTTCGGGAAATTACGCCATATCTTCTCGTCGCAGATACCGCAGAGCCTCAAGACGAAAGTCTATAAACAGTGCGTGTTGCCAGTGATGACATACGGCACTGAGACGTGGTCGCTAACTATTGGTCTCATACAAAAGCTCAGAGTTGCGCAGCGTGCAATGGAGAGAGCTATGCTCGGTGTTTCACTACGTGATAGAATCAGAAATGAGGAAATCCGTAGAAGAACGAAGGCTACCGACATAGTTTTCAGAGTTTGCAAGTTGAAGTGGCAATGGGCAGGCCATATAGTTCGCAGAACCGACAACCGCTCGGGAATAAAGGTTCTCGAATGGCGACCACGAACAAGCAAGCGAAGTGTGGGGAGACCCCCCACACGATGGACCGACGACATTGTAGCCATCGCAGGAAGTCGGTGGATGGAGGTGGTGCAAGATCGCTCGTCAGGTTCGTTTGGGGGAGGCCTATGTTCAGCAGTGGACTTCTAAGGGCTGATTCGCGATCTCCACTCTAGAACTCGTCTACCCCAACGGTTATCCGTTCTACGACAAATGTGACCAGCTCGTTGCCACTTCAGCTTGCTTATTGTCTGAGCTATGTCGGATGAGCTTTTTGGAGTATCAAAAGAAAATACCCAAGTCTCTCGCGGGTAAACACGTATTTTTAAGTTTATTTGTTTGAGGCTAATGTTGAACTCCTTTCTCCCCTAGTGTCAAGTGTCCATGCGCTCGAAGGTAGTTCAGATAGCTGCCAACATTATACTGTTTTCATTTTACCCACATGTTTGATACATGGTTATTTAAAAAAAATGCTATAGTGATTTTAATATCAATTTCAGAATCCAAAGTACAACTAGGTGACTCCCTGATGCCAACAGAAAAACGTAAAGTGTCTCGCCGTGGGTCAAGTACGTATTCTTTTAAGTTTATTATATATTCTAGACTAACTAACAAGCGCTGGTCCAGAGTGAGTTTCTTGGGGCACAAGACTAAAGTGTCTATTCGAGCACAAATTAATACCAAAATACCATTTAGACTAACCTCCACGTTTCGATCAAGTTGCATGGACTGAAGTTCAAGTTGACAGTGTTCCTGAGTAGAGAGGAGAATGTGGGAGTCAGCATCGTGAATGGCGTGGTATGGTTATGAAGTCTATTTAATATTACGGTAACCCATCAGTAAATACGGACGTTAAGAAGCCCGAGCGAATCTAGTGTAAAAATTATGAGTTATTAGCGGGCAGTGCATGAAGAGCTATATGTATCCCCCTATGCCGGCGCTGGACACGGTCGCACCGTTCGCCCTACCTTGTTCTACTGCAGGGCCGCCTCACCCCGCGGGTTCAAAAGGTGCGCCAAGGTATCCCCCCTATGGCGGCGCTGGGCACAGTTTCACCGCTCGCCCTGCCTTGTCCCTCTGCAGGGCCGCCTCACCCCGCGGGTGCAAGAGGTGCGCTGAGGTATCCCCCTATGCTGGCGCTGGGCACGGTAAAATTCGCTTTCGCTGTGCTCGCGCTTTTTAACATAATAGACTACATATGTTTTTTAAAGAATAATGTTGTCACTCTTATTTTCACGACCGACTAACCTTTACACTGCTCTGTCACACTGGTGTGATGGTTAGGAATAAAAATTACTAACCTTCATACTGTTCGTATAGCAGTGTGAAGGTTAGGAAATTAATTTCCTAACGTTCATACTACGATAGAAAGTCACTTTTTTATTTGATTTAGAATTATATTTCGTTTTCACTAAACGAAATATCTTAATTCGTTTTTGCTCGCTTCGTTCATTCTTGCCCAGTGCCAGCGGGACGACAGCCTAATGCATACAAGACTCGTGTTAATATCTCTTTATTTACAACAAGTTTTCATACATGAGCTATATACTTATATGTATGTATGTTTGTTTCAGCTTTACAAAACGACGCGGAGGAACTACAGGAATGGCTCGAGTCAGAATCTGACGAGGACGAAGATGAGAACAAACACATTGGTGTAACTGGTCCGGGGGACTCACGCTTGCCAACGGTGGAATGGACCGAAGAATTGGACACGGACACATGGACATGGGTGGCAGACGAAGACCGACACGCGGACCTGATCATGCAACGCATGCTGCCGACCGAGCACTTGGCCTTTGACTGGAGCAGCGACTACGAAACCTTCAAAGGGACCAGAGAGATGTTCACTGGACGAGCGGGACCGACGTTTCCTGTGACACAAAATACCAGACCCATCGAAATATTCCTTAAATATTGCGACGACGACTTTTTCGAACTATTGACCACGCAGACGAACAGACACGTGACGTTGCTGACCGACACAGTATTGACGCCCCATTCGCGACTGAATGACTGTAAAAACGTTGACCGGGATGAGCTAGCCGTTTTCCTGGCCATCTTGATACTGCAAGGTTTGGCTCCCTTGCCGGTAGAACAGGAGTATTGGCAGGAGAATGGGTACCTGACGATGCCGCTCTTTAAAGGCATAATGACTTACAATAGATTTGTTATATTAAAACGCGTCATATATTTCTCGGACGCAGAACGACAGACGACGGGGAGCGACGACAACAAACTGTGGATGATATCGCCCGTCCTGGACTTGTTGAAGAAGAAGTTCAGCGAGCTGTACCTCCCGGGACAAGACATCGTCATCGACGAGTCACTCCTCAAGTGGCAGGGACGGTTGTCGTTCTCACAAAAGATCGCCACCAAAGCCGCCAAGGTTTGTAAGAAATCCTATGAGTTGAGTGATTTGGCGACCGGCTATTTGTGGAGCTTCTACGTGTATACTGGCAAACCGACGCAGACCGACGAGAATGACCGACAGACTGAAAGATCTCAACCGGTCCCAAGCAAAGCTAAAATAGTACATGAGCTCGCCAAACCGCTATTTAATCGCGGCCATACATTAGTAATGGACAATTTTTACAACTCGCCTCTCCTAGCACGATATCTAAAATCTCAAGGCACGGACTGCTACGGCACTCTCCGTGTGAATCGAGCATTCGTGCCCGAATCGATAAAAAGAGTGTCCGCGGAGTTGCGGCCTGGCGAGCTCGTGCAGAGCTGCAGCCGCGATCTAAACGTAATGATGTGGCATGATAATACACACGTGGTCTCCATGCTGTCCACCTTCCACGAAGGATTCGTCGGTGGAAAAGATAAGTTCGGGAAATACAAATACAAGCCGCAGATTTTACTCGACTATAACCACGCTATGGGACGCGTCGACAAGAAGGATCAGCTTCTCGCCTCATTTCCTATCGAAAGAACGCGCAACCTGATTTGGTACAAAAAAGTATTTCGGCGGCTTTTGAACATAACTTTGCTAAACTCGTACATAGTTTACAAAAGCGTCCACAAAGACGCGTCGCAGCGTTATTTCCGAAGGCAAATCGCAGAAGATTTGATAAAAATGGGCAAGCCGCCGGTCGTCGAGTGCCCGTTGACGACGACGGTGAACATTAAAAAGTACGTCAATATACAGAAAAAAATGCGTCCGATTCTCCAAGGTAACCACTACGTCGGCACCGGTACTACAAAGTACTCGCAGTGTTGTTGGTGTAAAAAAAGGCGGACGAAGTATCTCTGCAAGCAGTGCAATGTGTCTGTCTGCTTAGAGGCATGCTTTGAAGAATACCACACTATTCCTCAACGCTTTTAGCTGTTTGATTCGAACGTGTTGATAATAGTAATAATTGGTATTAATCTATACCTATAATAAAGCAGTAGTAACAAAAAGTCTGTACAATGAAGACAGTAAAAAAAATGGTCTGACAACAGCTACTGAACAAGAATTTAACATTGTCTGTTCGCGTATCCGTAAAAAAACGGTTTCGATAAGGTTTTCACTGTTGGATAGCTTTGGTTTTGGCTTAAAAACTGGTGTACTTGGTATTTTAATCCGAAAAGTAGTAGCCGAGCAATCAATAAAAAACTATTTGACGACCGTACGAAAAGGTATGAAATTCGATTTTCCCGCGTGGTCATTATTCATTGTACAGACTATTGTTAAGTTTTTTTAAGAAGGGTAATTTTTGTTGGTCTCTACCGGCCTCTACAGCTTAATCGGACTGGAGGGTGGTTGCGAAAGCACTCCGCCGCAATGCGTGACGCAAAAGGCGCACGCCAAAGTATAAAGTCGAATCCTGCAAGGAGCTTTAGTATGATGAGCAGACATGTTTGTTTCCGAGTCATGGATGTAATATTTGTATTTATTTATCCGTTATTTAGTGCCCATATTACAGGGTATCCTATTAGTTTAGGGCCAGGTAAGTGGTGTGGAATTGTACAGAACAAACAACAACAAATGGCTGGCTTACGGGCATCCAGGGGGTACGTACGAACCTCGGCATGGGCGGTCGCCCAAATTACGGGGATCGGACTACAGTTATTTACTGCTTTATTATAACTATAGATGATGTCTCATGAATGCAATTCAAATTTTGTATTTACAGTACAGAGAAAATAATAGTATAATAGTTATTGGAAAGTATAAATAAATATTAATCATAATTTTGTATATACATTTGTATCACGGACGGGATTCGAACCCGCATTTTCGGCGCCTCTGCGCGGCACATGCTTCATAACATAATTTTATAGGTAAATTATAGATAGATAGATATATAGATAATACTTTATTGCACCTAAAAAGATATATTTCATAAAATATTTATTTAAAATAAGTACAATGGGCGGTCTTATCGCTAAGAGCGATCTCTTCCAGACAACCTTTGGATGGACAGCAATGGAAGAACAAGGAGTAGACGGCGGTGCATTAAAATAACATTATATTACATTGATAATTTTGTAAAATACAATAAATCAATACGATAAACTAATTATACGATAAACTAATACATGTTATTACAATAAAAGACATACATGTTGTTACATGTTATTATATTTTTATTCTAATTGATCGCGGTCGGTGAATTTTAATTGTTGTATATACTGTAAAATTAATTGATGTCGTTCTTCCACCTCATCTTTGGTTTTTCTGTCCCTCAATGTAATACCCACCAGTTTCCATTCCATCGTTCTTTGGGCCACTTGCAACTTGTGAACTATGGCTTTCAATACGTAAGGACTGGTAGGATAATTGATTTGTTCAAATTTATGCGCCTTTTGAGTGGTAGACACAGACCCAGCTTAAACGCATAATCAAGCTTTGAGAAGGCTGCCCATCCAAGTCTTAAACGTCTGTCAATCTCATTCCCGTGGTTGTCTTTACCCTTTTGTATGTCCTGACCCAGGTACAGGTATTGTATGTCCTGACCCAGGTACAGGTATTGTATGTCCTGACCCAGGTACAGGTATTGTATGTCCTGACCCAGGTACAGGTATTGTATGTCCTGACCCAGGTACAGGTATTTTCAACATGTTCTATAATTGTGCTACCCACTTTTAGTCTCCGTACAAGCAGTTTCTGATGTCATTGTCTTGGTTTTATCAAGATTAATTTCAAGCGTCTATTCCCGTTGTCCCCAACTTTTTGTCCACCACTGGGGGACAATGGAAAAAAAAACCGTTGTCCCCCAGTGGTGGTCATCGAAGAAATGAGTTGCACAGTTGCAGTGGTGGATATCGATACTAAAGACCTACTGCTAGTGATGCTTCGTGAAGTTATTGGATCATATATTGAAGCTCATGTGGTCAAAGAGTATATAAATACTACGTTGTGGTGTACTACCAAACAGAACTATATCATCTGCAAATCTTAGATTTGATAAAAGTATACCTGATATGGAAAGGCCTCGGTTTTCTCATTTAAGATTTTTAAAAATGTGTTCTAATACCAAGGTAATGGTGATAATGTATCTCCCTGTCTGACTCCCCTCCTGAGGGTAATAGGGTTTGTTTAGGCATTGACACTCATTGTTGCATTTCTGTAGATACTGGCTATAAGCTCATTGTATCTGTGATCTACTGTTGCATTCCTCAACGACTGTAATACTGCCCAAGTTTCTACACTGTCGTAAGCTTTCTTGTAGTCGACAAAAGCTAACCAAATCGGTATTTGATATTCGATAGTTTTCTCGATCAGTACTCTCAGGGTCAGTATGTGATCTATCGTGGTATACCAACGTCTAAATCCCGCTTGTTCTTGGGCTGGTAGAAGTCTAGTTTCCGAGAGATGCGGTTTGTGACAATCTTGGATAGAAGTTTGTATACCTATTTGCGATACCAAACTAATAGGTCAATAGTAGCTTAAAGGGAAACCCTCACCTGAAAATTTACCCTCCGCCGGACACTTGAGTCCGCTTTATTTATTTATTTAATACTTTATGCACAAAAACAGTGTACAGAGGAGGACTTAATGCTAAGACAGCATTTTCTGCCAGTCATCATATCAACCTTTTTGAATAAAATTATCACTATAGAGCTTTCCCAATCCTTTGGAGTTGTTCCGTCCTAAAGACACTTATTGAAAAATCTCTAATATGTCAATGAGAGTATCGCCTTCCTTTAACATTTCAAGAAGAATCCCATCTTCACCCCCCGCTTTTCCTGCCTTCATATTTAATAGGGCAAACTTGTTTGTGTTTCCGATTCATGGACGCAGGTACAATACTGGTGTTTAGGTATGTTTATCCCATGTCTAGTACTTAGTCCCTTGTCTTGTCTAGCACAGGGTTTCCTAGTTCAGGGCTACGTAACTGGCTAGGATTAGGTAGGTACCCAAAAAATGTATATATTATTATTATTGACAGATTGAAATTTCATCGAGCAAAATACTTTTGTTTTTATACAGGTTGTAGTTATGCATCCCCGCCATATTTGCAGAGGTAGGTATACTCCACTTACAGAACACGAATCATTAATAAAAGAAGTACAAAAAAAAATGAATTAAAAATAAGTAAAAAAAGTTTATAAAAAGCGATATGTGTACGCGATCCTAATTTGAAATCACCCAGTGTGGCGAGAGCTTGCGTCCACACACACTAATGAAGCCTTGTCCCGTGTATTGCCTGTTTCACGCACACTACGCGCCGGCCGCGGCGTGCGGCGCGGCAGCGCCCCAAGGCTGGCGCGGGTCATTGCCCCGGTCGTTGCCCGAGCCACAGAATAAAGAAGTAATGCCCGAGCACTCAGCTGTTCGATCACTCACGCTCGCCGCAATACGCTCAATGCTAAAATGGAGCAATTTTCTAATGTCGAACTTAGGGAGATGGTTCATTTGTTTTTTTTTTTGCCCACGCCCACGCGTCTTGTTTCTAGGTGCCACACAGAGCAATTCCAGGTGTTAATTCAATGTGAACGTGTTAAAAAAATTACACAAAACATTAAGACATCGTGCTCAATTGTGCATTGAAAATGAAGGAGGATACTGAAGAGTATCAAGGTAACGTAAATTGTAAACTTGTTCATAATTTTTTACATTCCAATCGAACTGTAAATAAGCTGATTCCAATTTTTTTACCACGCCGGAAATTCCTAACTAATGTCAACGTTGATGATACATTCTCACTTGCATTAAGTTTATTTATACCAACTAATAATTAAAGGTTCGCTATTTATACTGTGGCGCGGGCGGCGGCGGCGCGCGGCGCGTCTATAGGAGCGCGCACACATACCTACCATACATGTGTATTTGTCGTGGGGTTCTACTCCAAAACAAAGTTGGGCCTACGATTACGATTTATCAATAAAATATTTAATAAAAAATTCCACCTCCAGTTAAATGTAGGAATTAAATAGTACTGTTAGTTAATTAAGGTATACCTATTACAATCGACTCTGCGAATATGGCGGGGATGGAAAACTACAACCTGTATAATGACCTAAAAAACAATTGATATAATTTATGATTCATCATCAGCCCGTGTCAGTTAAATGCGAATGCTGGATAAAGGGCTATCCCAATGCATGCCACTGAGCCCGATATTTGGCTCTTCTCTTCCAACTGCTACCAGCCACTTTGCGTATATCGTCGTTCTACCTAGCTGAAGGGCGCTCTACGCTACATTTGTCGAGTCGCGGTCTCCACTCAAGATCATTCTACCCCAGCGGTCATCAGACAAATATGACCAGCCCACTGCCACTTCAGCTTACTAACAAAGAAAAAACAAAGTTTCGTGCTATGTCGACAACTTTGGTTCACTGCCGGATCACTTCACTCAAAGAAACTCCGAGCAAATACCATTCCATAGCCAGCTGAGTGACTTTAAATTGTTAGTAATACTGTAAGTGTCCACAACTCGGCTCCATTATGTCATAAAGTGCAAAATTAAACCCTCTTCCACGCGCTACCTTCAGGAACGTTTTGACTTCCTCCATACATCCAGCAGTAGTAGACTGAGGTCAATTTTGGTGTGGACATAGCTTTTACCATGGAATTACACATAGGATAATTTTCATCATGATCATTTTACTTCACTCTCAACTGCTGAACGGATTTTTACGAAATATGGATTAGAGATAGCTTATACCCTGATATAACACATAGGATACTTTTCATCATCATCATCATCATCCGTCACGCGGGTGAAACCGCGGGGTGCAGTTAGTTATTGATAGTTTTGAGTGCGACAAATCTTGAAACTCGAAAGTTGTACTTTTTTACTTGCAAAAACTACTATGTAAGTTCCGCCCAGTCCTTCAAGGCTTGAAAATAAATTACAAACTCCGTACATTACAAGTTAAGACTCATAGTGCACATTCCGAGATAATAAATTGTGAGTTATTACAAGCGATCTTAGTTCATTTATTGCAGCAAATGAGCGAACATCTGGCGCAATTCTACTGTGCTTCGTTTACATTCATCAGTTTACACACTGTTTTTGATTATAATTTTTCGTTTAGTTGCAATTTTAAGTCATTTTACATGAAGACAGATGCTCCCTCAGGTGTGCCCCCAAGATCTGACTTGGGCACTCATCATCAATAATGATTTGCCTGGTTCATTGAAATAGGAAGTCAAGTTGTTCGCTGATAATTTAAAAGTTTATAAGTCAATCTTTGATGAAAAAGATGTGGATGAGTTACAGGCTGACATCGATGTGGTAAGCCGATGGTGAAGGCAGAATAGTATGTTGCTAAATGCAAATACTTGCTACAAAATAGTCAATATTTCCTTGGCTGAAATATCTTCGATACGTGGTCTGGGATTTATTGTTGATAATATTGGTCTGCTTTTGGGATCACATCGATCATACTGTCAAGAAAGCATATAAAATAAGCAATTTCGTTACAACGCAATCATTTTTTAAATACTAGTAAGTGTATCCCTTCACCTCTTCTCCTTCTCTAAAGAATTAAATGGGGTAGATTGTTCGGATAATATTAGAAAAAAATACACTGAGAATTCCCCGTCCGGGTAGTAATTTATTGAATAGAAATAAATGTATCCTTCCCCATTGTAGAAAAAATATGTTAAAGCACTCACCGGTTTGTCGTATGTGTAACAGTTGTAAAGTAATCCTTACCAATATATAAAAGTGAAACGTTGTCTGTTTGTTTGTTTGTTTGGGGAGCTTTCACGCGATGACGGCTGGACGGATATTGATGAAATTTAGAATGGAGATAGCTTAAGCCCTGGAATAAAACATAGGATACTTTTTACCCGGAAAATTGTAAGTTGCCACGGAAAAACTCGAAAATATTGATTACTCACTGTAAGGAATGGTTGCCATAACAGAATGGTATGTGGTTGCCATGGAAACGAAATAACAAGTCTGTCAAAAACATCAAGCGCATTGGTGCTATACTTACTTTTGCATTGGTTTTTAATATCCTAGAAGAAAATAGGATGCTTTTTTCCGCGATAGAAAAAAGTTCCAGTAGTCCGCGCGTACGAAGTCGCGGGCAGGAAAACTACTTAGTAAAAAATAATTGATAAATTTCCATCAAAGTTGGGTGACCTTAAAAACCTTAAGTAAAATACCTTCTAAATTTAATAGAATTAGGTATTCCAGATTTGTGATCTTTTAACAATAAACAAAACTTTAAATTTCTTTCGAATTTTAATCAAAATTATTATTAATTATCATTTTTTCATGTTGGATGCCAAAACCATAGAATGTCAGATTGGCAGTCTTATTACTTCTTCTTTTAATAACGTACTAACTTATGAGTAGGTAGAGATCGTCTAGTACAGAATCCAATGTGTTTACGCTCACATGGAAATATAGACGTACTATACAAAAAGTGGTCATCGTCATAGAGTAACTAAAAAAATGCTAACGCACTCGATCGAACGTCCGAGTACGTTGGTCAACTAGTCTATCTAGTGCATAAATGACGCAAACGCATGACAGAGCGGACGTGTCGTTCCATGCAGAGCGCGAGCTCCCCGCCGCCGTACATTACCAGTACCTGGACTGATTGCACATTGACCTCTAAAATAAATAATTCATTAAAAATTAGCACAGTTATTAGTATCAGAAAAACATGTAGCACCAATGATAAACAATAAATAAATATAATAAGCTTTTGAAGTTGTTTGCTATCAACTAAATATTATCTAAAACTCAATAGTCGTTAATCGTCACAATTAATTTTATGTCAAGAACATTAGGTATTATTTAAAGTTAAACGTCTTTTAAATACATGCGTATTTATTCCTTACTTTTTCGTTCTTTAAGGTAATCGGTGAACGAAAAAACTGTTTGTGAAGTGAAAGTTATTTTATTTTAGTAACTTAGGTACCTACATTAAAACGACGACTACAAAAACGTAAGTTAACTCAATAGCAGTAATCTGTTATCGTTCTTATCATAGGTAATCCCTGAAACAGCTACGTAGTACTTTAGAGATAACAATCTGTACAAAGTAGATACAATAAATAGTAGTCGGCCTGTGGCCAGTACCTGTATTATGAGTTCAATCAAACGCTCAAATCTGTACTCGCTATCGAGTATCGTAACATTTTTGTATGAAATCCAGCGCAGCGCAACTAGCGGAACTATTTGACACTATTAATCTATAGCTCTATTATGAGTTCGGCTAACTCTACTTCAATAGAAGTAGACAATACGTGAAGAACTGTAGATTTTACGCCGTCATGCTGACGCCTTCTTAGCATTTGTCTTTTTCTAAATATATGAAAAAGACAGAGAAAAAACAGCGGCTAGCAAACGCATTGTCATTTTGGTTCACCCGAATCCCGCTAGAAGGCGTTGTAAGAGCCGTCATCGAGCAAGCGATTGTGTTTTTCATTTAAGAGTAAACAGTTTTTTTTTAGTTGTTTGAATATTTGTTTAAAACAAAAAATCAGATCTGTTTAGATAAAGTAAAATACGATTATAGTTACAAAAATATAATGGTTTAACTCAAAAAATACTGAACCAATTTTAAACATTATTTCACATAGCTACATTATCAACTAGTAACATGGGTGTATATATTTTATTTTACAAAATATTATCAATCCCTACGAAAATTGTAATCATGTAACCCAGCTCCACTCACTCACGATGATAAATGCCAGGGAGTGACATAACTACTGCAGCAGCGTTAACTGACGATAGCCATTGTAGAAATAGTGACCCATAATACCAAAAACATGTAAACTGACAATCCGTCTCACGAAAGAAGTAGCGGCGATAAGAGGAACTAACGTTGAACGCTTAAACATTTTTCGCTTTTACAAGGAAACTAGCGCTGCCTCTGTGAAACTTTTTTCGTAAGTCGGACTCTAACCACTGTATTGTCTTACCGGTCAGTCACGTAGATACTTTTGCTTGAGTTGTAACGTCAAGAGCGTTTACTACTGCAGCTCGTAATAGTGGTACAGGTAGTGGTATTTCATAAAACTATAGTTAAAACTATAGTAGACTGACAAATGTCAATCGACTTATGTCAGTCAAACTACCGAAATGTGTTTCATAAAAACCCGACAATTCATTCAATGAATTGTCAAAATATTACTAAATGTGTTTCATAAAACAATAGTAGTGACCAGCAGTCAATCGACAATTGTATAACAAAAGTCAAGAGAAAAACGTTTTATGAAACGGCAGTCACTTAAAATTACCACGACTTGTAGAATTGTCGTGACAATTGTGACAGCCGAAGCTTTACCCATCACACTACTATAACTGGCATTGTGAAATGCAATATGACGGACAATCATCAGTCCCGTCGTGATTGTTTGTTATATTGTCACGAGGCGGTCCAGGGTTTGGGTTAGTTCCACTAGCCCAGGGACCAAACCTCAGTGGACACAAATTACAGGAACAATAGGAGCATTATTATCACAGACTTTTCGTGCTTCAACAATATGGATGAAAACAACCACTTACGAAGGTATTATCATATATATTTAAAAGACTCTGCATGTAATAAACTTATTTAGGTATTTTATAACATATTATTTTGTAAAATTGCAGTTTTTGCTAATCCAAAAGACAATATAGGAAAGACAGGTTATTTTAACTTACTTTACACCGGGACAGCTTTTGAATCTTTATCAAGCACAGGTCCAATCTTGTATGGAGTACTGCTGCCACCTCTGGGACGGTTCTGCCAAGTATCAGCTCGAGTCTTTGGATTCAATTGAGAGACGTGCTATCAGGCTCATTGGGGATGACACTCTGGTAAAGAGTAAGCTTCAAAGTCTGGCGCATCGACGTGAGGTAGCAAGCCTGGCGGTATTCTACAGATTGCACTATGGAGAGTGTGCACAAGAACTGCACAACCTGATTCCCCCATCACCTTTCCATCACCGTACGGCTAGACGATCAGCAAAGCGCCACCCATTCATGGTTGAAATACCTCGCACAAGAACGAAGCGTTACGCTTATTGGCGTCACAATATGAAACGCCGGTTGGGCGTATTCGACTGACATTTGTAGTTTTATTATGATTTGTCGCTTTATGAAATAGGGCACTGGTGGAGTGACGACCTGAAAAGGCGCGGCCGGAAGAGAATGGATGAGGAAAGCTGAAGACTGTCGAGCGGTGGCGTGCATTCTGAGAGGCTTACGTCCAGCAGTGGACAGATATAGGCTGATGATGATGATGATGACAAAGTAGATTGTGATGAACCCCAATTGAGTTTAACAATAAATAATGTACGACTAGATAATGCAATTAACCATAGCTGACGCATGACATCGAGGCTAATCAATATATTGCTGTATCTAAATAAATGAATGAATTAGTAATGATAATGTATATCCAAACACACACGACTTTGAACTTATACAACTACTATCTTATTCTGCGCCTAAGAGTCAAACTACCACAAACTACAAAACTTGTTTAATTTGAAGTGGATAAAGCTCGCAGACCATTCAAGTAACTCGCTTCCGTTGAAGAAGACAGCACATATCAGTACGATCTGTTACGTAGAATCTTGAGATAAAATTAGTTTCTCTCCGACTGTCGACTGTGCTCTAAATAAAGTGATAATTTTGTAATGCATACACGTACTTTAGTTGTGTTGTTGTGTGCTGTGTTTTGTGATTGCAGCAGGTATGTTTTGCGGGATGTTCAATTGACTATGTAGGTATATTTCGGAAAAACCGTGTGCTACTTGTGTACTTACATGAAGAAATGCATCGAATTGTGAACCTTATTTTGTGATGTTTGTTATAAACGTTTTGATGTTCTGATTCCGTGTGATTTTGTAAGTTGCGGGAGAAAAATTACCTAGTATTATTGATCGCTATTACCTAGTTAGATAGATGAACTCTTCATTGAAACACCACATATACAAAGAACTTATAAAAATAATTTCTATTTAATATTAGAATTGCCAGTTATAATTTTGGCGAGATAGTAATATCGTGTTTTTGTGAATAATGTTTGAAGATAAAGTTCGCCGTTGGTAATTACAATACAATAATTAATAATAATAATAACGGTAATTACCTACATTACGTGTTATTCTTGCAAATAATTTTCTATTTATGGCTTCAGGTTGTGTGAAATTAAAAATAGTATTTAAAGTAAAAATCAAAAGAGTTAAAACCAAAAATTCCTGTATCATCCATATAGGATACCGGCACTAGTGTTTTTTTGCTGTAGCCCTAAACTGTTAACACAACCGAACAAGTAGAGAACTGACAAAAAACTTTTTTCAGTGAAGATGCAAAGAAATCTAAATTCGTCATTGACAATGATGCTGGAGGAGACGATGCAATGGCAATATTCCTCGCTTTACTATTTGAAAAGCATTATGATGGGTACGTATTAAATTATCATCACAATCACAACCAATCTATAAATGCAGAAGTAGATCTGTGTTGTCTGTGTGTCATCTTTGTGACCGAACCGTTTTAAAGACAAGAAAATAACGTCATAGTTACATACCTCATGACGTTACTTTCTTGTTATAGTTTTTTTTTATTTTTGCTCCGGCAAATTTATAACGCAAGAGAAGCCGCAGAGTGCAGCTAATGGCTAACATTGTTTATTATTTAGATAATCTATGACGTGAATAATAAAGATAATCATCTGGTTCTCAAATTAGCTCCAATGGTACCATGGGATAGCAACAAGGAGTCGTTAGATTCGTGTTAGACAAGGCGGACTAAACCGTCATATTCGATTAATAAAACTTACATTTCTGGCACCCTGCGGCCTGAAACTGCGTAAGGGCACGTTTGTACGGAACTGCGCGGGCGTCCGCGGTACGTAGTTTCTGACCTGAGTTTACCTCTTGCATAGAAATCGGAATAATAACATATTATTAAATCTTTAATTTTCCGATTTTTCTGACCTCTTGTTAGAGTAGGAACCAATCTTTATGGCGTCTGAGAAGCTAGGCGCAAGGCGCTGCGCAATAGCTAATTTTAGTTGTAAGCGGGCTTTGGAGAGGTGAGAGGCCGGGGCACACCCTCCCGCTAGCCCACCGCATCCCGCGCGCGCCCGCCGCGGTTGTGCTTGTGTGCACGCTGCATCCGTCCGTATGCGATTCGGGTCAAGTACAGTCTAGTTAGTTATTTTAAAGTTGTGTGTTACCAACCAATACAATCCACCAACACGATATCAGCATATATTCCGATATTAATATTATTGTGTTGACGTATGTTAACATAATTTCATGATTGGTTAAAAAATAATGAATAGGTTAAAGCATTAAATGTCGACGCTAATTTAGCTACTAGAAACATAGCTATAGTTTTTTTTTATCATTCTATTATTTGTATGTACTTAACACATATATTCTTTCAATCATTACATTATTTGCATGTGACATGTAAGTAAGTATGGTTTATGTAGTTTATTAAATATGTATGTAGGTATACTTATTCATTTTTATTTTGCATGATTTATTGTATTGTTTTGCACTACCGTCCTTTTTTAATTCGTAATTTCTGTCCATCCAGAGGTTGTCTGGAAAAGATCGCTTTTAGCGATAAGACCACCCGTTTAACCTTTATTCATTAAATAAAATTTATTCATCATCATCATCATCATAGTTATGTTTGTTAGTTATTTACAGTTTTTCGTCGCTCCGTGCTTCGGAAGGCACGTGAAGCTGTCGGTCACGGCTTTTAATGATGAATAGCATTCGCTAAGCCATATTAGAGGTCCTCGGGCGGCCTGAAAAACTCTGATACCAGATGTAGATGACTACCTCATACGACAAGCCAAGCATTATCTTCATAAGTCTATACATATCCACTGCTGGACGCAGGCCTCTCCTAATGCATGCCACTGAGCTCGGTCTTCAGCTCTCCGCTACCAATTTACGCCAGCCGCTTTTCACTTGTCGTCACTCCACCTGGACAAAGGGCGTCCTACACTATGTTTTTGTAAACGTGGCTCCCACTCAAGAACTCGTTTACACCAACGGTTATCAGTTCTTCGGCAAATTTTACCAGCCTGCTGCCACTTCAGCTTACTTCTTTGAATTTAATTTCTTACCTTACGTTTGCAGTCCAGAGCTAGTAGCTCTTACCACGGGCAATGGGAACACAAAAGAAGACAATGTTTGTGCAAATAATCAGAAAATACTGAAGGTGGCTGGGCGGCAAGACGTAAGTAATGAGGAGAATGTTTTGGTGCTAGTAAATCACAAATTGTGACTCCAATAGTCAACATCAGCATTCCAATATTAACTTGACACCTCCCAAAGGTCCTTTTCTTCCTTGCGCTTTCGTCACTGAACTGTGCCACATCATCCAACTCTTATAATATCTGACCACCATGATGTAATTTAGACTTTGACACATTTGCAGCTGATAAAAAGTCAGCTGACTGTTCTTTTGTTTGGTGAGGGCTCTACTCCATCCCTTTGGTCTTCCATCAGATGAAATACGAGTCATACGAAAACGATACTTTACGGATTTAATGTCTTAACTGGGTTATGATAACGATTTAATACCCTGATATCTGTTATCTTCAAAACTTTGATACTAACCAAGTATTTACTTTAGCACTGGGTTTAGAACAACAAACAATATTGTCATATTTTGTGATAATGTTATGATAACAAATATAGTATAAATATAATTATTATCAAAGACCAAGGATAAAATCTTTTGTCTGTTTACAGCACAATAATGAGACATTATGATACTATATCATAATGTATCATATTATAGGTACATCTCACTAATAGTAATATTTAATTTATAGTAGAGTGAGAAACATGAAAAATTTCGTATAAATGTACTACACCCGTATGTTTCATTTTTTTTTTGCGGAATCTACTGTGATGTTCCTAGAACTTTTCAGGTACCTATCTACAGAGGCTCGAAAGGGTCATTAGTCACCACTCCTTTAGTCACTGACTACTACGGCAAAGATGGGCTGGGAGACAGTGATGACGTGTTTAACGACCTCGTACCAGCGAAGGAAGAACTTGCCGTGGATGCTCTAATAAGGCTGTCAAAGACTTATAAAGGTTCGTGTTCCCGAAAATATCATTGGAGTTTTCAATGAGAGCTTTCACAATAATCACTTTAATTGAGTGATTTACCACAGGCCAGCACTACCTCATTCGACAAACAAATAAAACAGTGATTAACCCTAGGATGTTTGTTAAAAGGTTGTTTTAAAAAGTACTTTTTAATAAAATCTTGTTTTTACCTTTCCAGGAGAGCTAACTGTGATCACCATTGGCACCCTTACAAATGTCGCTCTAGCCATCAGATTAGATCCTGAATTTTTAAACCGGCTGAACCATTTATACGTTGGAGCTGGACATATTCAAAGTAAGAAGATCATAATAATTTTCTCAAAACAATTAAATAAATTCTCAGTGTATCCACAAATATTTAAGTTAAAACTCGCAGCCTGACAGACACAACAATATTGTTTCTAATGACAACACGCAACATAACAACCAAAATAGGAAAATACTCGTATAAACTAAATTTGATAATTAATGCTGCGTGTTGCTACAAATAGGGCCCGACTCAGCTAACGCTAGGCTGTGGTCCTAAGTAAGCACATATAATACGTAATTAAAAAAAAAAGAGTGGGCTCCTTTGACTATCAATAATTGAAAGTTGGCTCTGTGAATGTCTGTGGGCTGCGGTACTTTCACATAAAGAAACTTGGATATTTTCAACGACGCATAATATACCTTTTAGTCGTTTATAGTCAGTCTGATCAATTTCGCTCTCTTAATATATGGAAATCGATAACCATTGGTTTGAAATGTCTCATCTCATCAGATGTGGTTATCAAGTGGAGACCGCAAATTGGCAAACAGTGTAGGACGCCCGCTAGACAGATGGAACAACAGTCTAAGGTTATTGGCATTAAATAGACGCGAAGAGCCGATGACAGAATCGTGTACTTTTGAAGAGGCCAATGTCCAGCAGTAGATGAACGCAGGCGGATGATGAAATATTGTCACTTCTCTCACTGTTACTTATAAATTTAACAATTGCAGGTATAGCAGAACCTGATCCAGAGTTCAATGCAAATGTGGACGTGGAAGCGTACCACGTCGTGGCACAGCACGCCTCCCCGGACAAAGTGACCTTATTGCCATTCTCCCAGATCAAGCTGTTCTCAAATTTTAGTAGAGTAAGTTCACCTTGCGGCATAGATCTAGTTAACGGGGGAAGATACAACTCGCTTTAATATGATGTATACAAAAACTGGACTATATACAACTAAAGGCAAATACACTACACCCACACTGTTACATTTCAACCGACTCGTTCAAGATAGAGAGAAATACGCAGAATATAGCTCGAATCACTGTTTACACTTGTTACACAAAGCCACTCTGATTGTGACTAAGGCCAAAGAAGGCCAATTGTGTGCGGTGCACCTAATATATGCGGTCCACGCCCGTGGAGCTGGTACCCAATATTCCCACTTTTAATAAGATCTATGCCTTGCAGATAAATTTTTAAGCGACTTCACAAATGACACGGTTATATGTTCGATTGTATGTTTTTTTTTATCTCTAATCTATTGGCCAGAATCCAAGAAATAACGTGATCTGGTAAGAATCTTAAGCTTGAGTCCGTATAGAGTCAGAGTTCCACCTCACACTCCACTTGGCCTGATTGTCCCACATTTAAATGTTTAGTGGGCTTTTAGTCCCCGATATGTACGAGTGTATGTATAATTGTATAGCTTCGATCATTCCGTGATCGAAGATCTATAGTTATTCTATGCCAATGTCTCAAAAATCTCTAAACCAATTTAGCTCATATACAAACTTGAAAAATATTTATTTATTAGGTTGATGAAGATCGGATGAACAGAACAGTTCGAAAGTTACTGTCGGTAAATAAACGTACATAAGCCGATTAGTGGAAGTGAATTTTGAGACGTATTGCTCAGGTTAATTAGATTAAATGATGTTTCAAGGTGTGGCGATAATTATTATTTTATCGTAGTTTTTAGTTTACTTTGCGTTACGGAAATGAACAGGACTCATACCTAACTGGTATTTGCAGGAGTGGCGAGAAAATGTCCTAGGCATCATAGAGACTGACATCATCAAGGCACAAAACAAATTTGAGAAGGTGTCCATGCAGAAAAGTGACAGGTGGCAGGCGTTGGACCCAGCTGTGGTCAGCGTGTTCCTGAGGGAAGACCTGGTCGCAGAGTACAAGTATTCAAATAATGATATTGTTCTATGTGGTAAGTTTCAAGTCAGTCATCTATATCTGTATATCTAGTATGTATCTAGTATGTATCTAGTATGTGTCTATACCTGCCGAGTTTTAACACGAGAGAAGTCACAATGTTAGATATCTACGAGAAGCATATGGCGTCCATTTTAGTACTTTTTTTTTTTTATATTAGCCGACTTCTCGCAATTTTTTTATTTTTTTAAATTCTCCTGTTTATTCCATATAAATTGTATCAAAATTGGATGAGTAGCTTTTTAGTTACCTATTAGGAGGAGGGCTACCCCCTGGCTAAACCCCCCCCCCGCGGAGACGCTTTGTGTATGAGATAGGTTTGGGCAATTATTTATTCTGTGGTTTGGGTATACCTAGAATCAAGTTGCAAAAGTTGGGGGGAGATAGGGGTTGGGGCGGGGGCTGTCCCTCCGCGGAGGTGCTTAGTTTATGAGATATTTCAGTTGTAAGTTTATTAATAATCGGCTGTTTGGTCGCCGTAAATAAACATATTAATTAGCAGAATGTATTTTTTCCGCTGCTTTCGTTAGAAAGGAAATAATGAGATCTCGTCCGTGACCCAAATTTTTCCATTAGCTGACTGCTATAAAAACATAAAAATAATGTGAAGATGTTATGTATGGCACCAAATACTAGGGTAGGTTATGTTAGAACATGACTACACATCGCCAAAGTTAAATTACAAACAGCCTGCGGTAGGTACTCCAGGGGCATACCTTCCCCACCCTTAAGTATAAGGCGGGCTTCTAGCACATTTGAAGGTTTTAAAACCTCTGTAAATCGACTAAAATATAAGAAAAAAAAAAAAAATGTTTTATTAAATTTGAATATACACTCTTGAAATTGTAAATTATAGAAACGTGATTGAGAATTGTTGGCTCGATAAAAAATAAGTCCAAAGATGACTCTAAATCGGTATTTAAAAAGTGTCCTGTTAAGTGATACTATCATAAAGCCATGTGAAAGTTATTCCAATAGACGTGGCTTTTTATTCTTTAGGAGCTGCATGACAAAAATATTCTAATTTCGTTCTTATTTTTTTCCAAGAAGGAAAAACAACCAAAATTTTGCATTTCGAGCACTAGTCGTCGTCCGTCAGTGTCCGCCGAGGCTTCTCCGAGGAAGGACCTGTGTCGTTTGTCTCCGCAAAAATACCCCTCCCGTTTACATGTATGATCATTGTAGCGTAGAACTGTAAATAAATGTTTGGCGTAGTAAAGTTATCGTATAGGTAAAAATTGTGAGTAACGTATTTTTATTCATTGATGTTGATTTATATTTTCCAAAATGGGTTATTACCCTTTTTTTTTTACCTAACTCATTTATTTACAGTATATGATTTACGTTGACGACCTAATCATTTTTTACGCAAGCATGCCACAGTATAAAAAGTACAGTAGGTAAGATTTTCTGAACAGATTGAGTTACTTAGTTAAAATTCTTTGCTCAATTACCCCAAAATAATACTTGGGTCAGTAATTCAGTATAAAACGATGGGAAATGAAAAAGTAGTGTAGTAAGTTCGACAGTTCTTTGCCAATTGCTAGTAAAGGTGTTTTTTTTTTATTTTATGTATGACTGAATATGCATATTTCGCCAGTTTTCGACCCAAAATCCAGTTTCGTCCACCTGCTGACTAGTTTTCGACCAATCACTGAAATCAAGGATAAAGTAGAAACAATGTTTTGATAGACGTAGGTAATTAACAAGTAAAAATTGTTATAAAAATACAAAAAACCCGACTGGCGTGCAGGCGTGGGGCGCGGAACACATGACGCAAACGTATGCTCATGCTCGTGTTTTTGCTTTTCAGCCACGCTAGCGGACGGACCTGTAAAAATGATAATAATATAATTTTAACGTTTCATATTTACTTACTTATTTTAAAATAATAGTTGCAATTGCAATATTGGACTATAGTACTAACGTGAAAAGTCTAAAATTGAAAATTTTGTTAGAAGCTTAAAAGACATTTGCTACTATTTAGGAAAAAGAATTGTATTTTTTTGGAATGGTCCTTTAAAGACCTTAGTTTTTATACCTCACTCGATAGGTTTGGATCATTGTATGTTCAGTGGAAAATACAATATTTCAGCTGTATGCCGTCATATTAGTTTTCTTGACCTTTTATATATTCTTTAGCACTCTCATGATTAATACGAATCCAATGATACCTCATTTATCAAAATCTATCAAGGCCTTTAGGCAAAAATTTAATCTCCTAAGTCACGCCACTGAGTACGGTCTTCAGCTCTCCACCTGAACTCCACCTGGCCACAGAGCTTCCTACACTACGTTTGCCTAAAAGTGGTCTGCACTTGAGAACTCATCTACCCCAACGGTTATTGGTTCTTCGCGAAATGTGACCTCTGAGCAACCTTAAATTTGTGGACTAGTTTGACCATGAGAGTCCACATTTCGGCTCCGTAGGTCATGACTGACGTCAGCCAGTTTGTCAGTTTAGTGGCGGGTCATTGCGTGGGAATCCTCTTTGCTGGGTTCAGGTTTAGAAGCATGCAAGTCGTACAATCCACCATAGAAGTCTTCGTTCTCAGACAGAATCTCCGGCTTAGAGACGATGGTTGTACCATTATTGGTATTGAGCTTCGTCAGATGGGACCTACTCAATTAATTGCTGGGCGAAGGCTTTCGACTACCAATTTTGCTCAATCGCCTTTTCTATCAGGTGTGTATTTGAGCATCGGAGGTCACATCACACCAGCTTACTAATCTTCTGATGGAGTTTCCTTTTTTCTGACGGTGTGGCTTGTTGTTGCTCCCGCCGTTTGTCCATAAGTCGAAGAGCCTCATCTGGGATTTTAGATATCTTGTCCGTACGCTGCAGCTGACAAAATTTTGTGCCTTCTTCCCTAAGGATTCCCACAACTTTTTGGAGTTTCTCATCCAATTCATTTGGGGTTTACAAGGCAGTGTTTTTTAATACAGCTTTTGCCCGCAACTTCGTCTGCGCGGACTACAATTTATTTCGAAAAAAGGCATCCTTTGTTTTTTAGGGTATTAAAAATCAATGCAAAAGTATAGCACCATCGTATAGTATTCTCTTTTGCACCAACTCTCTTGATGCTTTTTGACAGCATTGTACAGCGAGTAATCGATAATTTCCAGTTTTTCCGAAGAGACTTATTATATTCCGGGATAAAAAGTATCCATTGTGTTATACCACATGTTCGTTTCATACCATGGTTTGTTTTGTTTTTTTTTTTCAATAATACGCCTGCGCAAGTGATTTTGTGTATATGTGTTTGTGCTGCTAAGATGGTGGCTACAAAAACGCATATTTTTAAAGTATATATGTCAATATTTATTCTTTTTGTCTTTGATTGATAATGAAGCATCAGAAGGTCGAAAAATTGCCGTATAAATGGTGAGGATAACACAAAAAATGCTGTGCTTTGATGGGAAGAAATAAATACTATCAGCAGACCGCTGATGTGATCTCTGATTGATAAAAAAACCATGGAAAAAAAGCTGATGTGATTTGTGATTTTAGTTTCCATGTCATTCTAATTTGATTACCTTTGTTTCTGTTTTTATATTTGAGTATGATTGTCAATTTCAATTCATTTATTTTAATATAGGTACAACACGGTACATTTATGAGCGTCAACAGAGAAAACAAAAAATACAAATCTATTATAAACAATAAAAATATCTATATATTAAATAATTAAAGTAAATTAATGCTGTGAAAATTATCTTTTTCACAGCACAAGCCGCTTCTCACTTACACCATGTTAAGCCGATCGGCCGCCACATTTCAACAAGATCTAGACCTTGTTCGTCGTTTCAATTCTGTCAAATTCTCATGAAACATCAAAAACAATGCAGTCTTTTGTGATAAAATTGTGTATCAATCACAAATTATCCGCTCACACAAATTATTCACTCCATGTGAATTATAAAAACGTTAGTTTTTAAAAAAGGATCGGTAAATTTTTGATAGCCTAGTTTTTGGCAGCACACGTTTATACTTGTGCCTTGTCTCATAGTTGTGACGTTGTCCGCATGTTGTAATCCTGTTTAAAAGTTTCCGAGCGTACAGAATATCCAAGAGGACATATAAACAAGGCAATGTTAAAAATTTCACTTGTGAAAAGACGTTTCTTAGCGATTAAGCCTATAGATAGACCTTACAGCACGTTTCTGTAATACAAAAATTCTATTGGTGTCAGCAGCATTGTCTCAGACCCGTACGACATTACAGAGTGAAAATATTGTGGAACATTTTAGTTTATACATACATTAAAAATAATATGCCAAATCACACTTTTTCTAATTTTAGCCGTTCTTCCAAATCCGTTCAGCTGATATAGATAACATAGTTTCAATCATAAATAGGCACACAAACTTTATTAGTATGATATTATTACAGCTATACGTTTATTAGCTGCGCCCAGTGGTTTTACCTGCGTGGAGAAATGATGATGGATATATGATGATGATAAGATATACACAATTTCATCAAAATCCATTCAGCCATATCAACGCTTAATGGTAACAGACACACATAGGTATACTAACAAATATGAATGTTTATATCTGAAATAAATCGAATTGAATATACATAAATGCACACAAACTGTTGAATATTTATTATAAGATTAAATTGCAATTACAATAATAATTCAGACCTAGGTACCTACATAACAATTAAACGTACTCAGTAGAAAAGCAAATTTATTTTCTCTTTCGTACCCACCCAATATAGCGAAAAGCTAAACCAGATTATACCCTAACCCGATCTACATATCTTCTGCATTTACTATACCGTGGCATGCCGAAAAGCGCGGCGGCATCCCGACTCGCGCCGTGTTTCTCGCTCGCTGCGTGTTTACGCTCGAAACATTTGCGGGGGCTGAGGAAATGTTTTCATACCTACATACTGCCCTAGAAGAGCGCCTTAACTCCTGCCCCTTGATTGAACATCATTTTCATATGAAGTATTTTTTTGTACCCTGGTATTTTTACAGCACTGATATGATTATATACTTACCTACTTATATGATTAAATACTTACCTACTTATATTATAATATATTTACCTACTTATATGATTATATACTTACCTACTTATATGTTATATACCTACCTACTTCTCTATCTTTTCTGAATCTTTAAGAAACTCACTTTCTGACCATAAAAGGGCAGGGTCGTTAGGAATAATGAATATATTTTGCTTATTGACTTCAGCTGCATGATTAAGACAAAGTCATTTATTTATTTATTTATATACACACGTTATATTATTATTACCTACAGACGAACTATTATAACTTATCTGCTCTGTATATTTACCATTATTACCCGCTTACGGCGAAACAAAGGAAGGGTTACGTGTTCAAACTAAAGACTTGGTTCGATTTTGATAAGCCGAGGTATTCGAAACAGCCCGCGCTCTATTCCTTTGTAAGTCTGATTTAAAAATAATTGTCTTATAATGTTGATTTTGTGAGCGTATGTGTAATTAGAATTAAATATGATTATGTTTTTAATCGGTACACATATTTTATTCAAAACTACTAGTTTCCCCGCCCGCGTACGCACCACGCACTTCGTATGCGCTACTACTGTACTGTACTACTGTTTATCGCGGGAAAAAGCATCCTATGTTCTTCTAGGATATTAAAAACCAATGAAAAAGTGGGTATAAGGTATTGAGGTGTAGTAAGTAAGTACAATGTCTATGTGGGTAAGAACTACTATGTATTCAATGTATAATATTCTTTGTATTGAAAGACAGTAATAAACGGCAACTGATCGAGAACACTTGTTTCTAATAATAATATCCCCTCATGGCGACCCTTGCCATTTTTGGTGCGCGTGACGCAACTTCTATCTCGGTATAGTGTTACGGCTCCAAAATGAAGACAATAAATATGTGTAACGATTTAAATTAAATCAACAAAATTGAAATATGTGTCGATCAAACGTCGAAAAAGAGACGGTCTTCGTAAACCAAAATTCAGCGGGTAGCAACAATGCCAACGTCGAAGAACTGAAGATGCACATGTCAACTATTAGCATTTTGATGATAGTTATTTGTGTCCTGTTGGGCCTCGGCGCAATTTATTTTGGATGGAAACAATACAAAAAATGACACCACTCCTGGATCAGAGAGCACATAGTGCAAAATAACTTTCAGCGATCATTCAGCCGATCCAGAACCACTCACCGAGAAGAGCGCGACGACAATCGTATCCAAATGAAATAGTGGATAAAGTGTAAATAAATAAAAGTGTGTTTTCGTGTCTGTGTGTTTATCTTATCGTACGTTATACAGATATACAAAAAAAAAAGTGCTTAAATTCGGTAGTTTTATGAACTTTAAAGAATATTCGGCGTGTCATTCATACAAACAATCTAAACTAGCGGTTAAATGATGGGCAGTGATGGACAATGATGGACTATAATAGGAACATTTAAGTTTCAAATAATGTTTTAGTAATCATCGCATCGTTGGTGCATTAGTTTTATATGGAGAGTGGCCGCATTCCAATGTATCAAGGTATCGACTTACGACCCCTACTACAGTAACTCACTGTGAGAATGTGGTATGTATTCTATTAATATTACATTATTTTCTGTAATGGAATGGATAATGAATTATTGAAATGTCTAGATGAGCTTAAATTAATAAAGAAATATTTAATTAAGAAAGGAAAATCAAGGTTTAAGGGTAATGTTATAAAAAAACAATTAGCAGGAACAGAAATTATATACGAGAAGTTTAAAGAATTAATTCAGTTATTAACTACAAAGCAAGGTTTAAAACCTGAATTTTTGACATCGTTAACTTTATTAAAAGATGAA
The DNA here is from genome assembly GCA_946251855.1 of Alsophila aescularia. Taxonomy (NCBI): domain Eukaryota; kingdom Metazoa; phylum Arthropoda; class Insecta; order Lepidoptera; family Geometridae; genus Alsophila; species Alsophila aescularia. The sequence continues at coordinate 32,542,054 of OX276379.1, read as the reverse complement.
ATAAAATCTTATTATATACAAATTGTAGAACTATGTTCAGAAACTAAGCAAGGTAGTGGTAGTGAAAGTGATTATTGTGAAACGAGCTCATATTCAAAAGAAACAATCATGGAGTTCGATTTAAAAACGGCATGTAGTTTGATTCCTGTGATGAACAGTAACGAAAATAATATCAAAAGTATCATTGACTCTGTGGACATGTATGCGGAAATACTATCAGAAGCGGGGAAAAAATTACTTATAAAGTTCGTCTTAAAGAGTAGATTGACTGAAAATGCAAAACTGCGTATGTCAAACGACTATGCAACTGCAAACGATCTTGTCAGAGATTTACGTAGTACTCTGTTACCTAAAAAATCATTCACTGCAATACAATCACGGTTGCAAAACGCAACACAAGGGTGGCGTACCATCGATCAGTACGGTACAGAACTTGAAAAACTATTTACCAATCTGACAATATCGCAGGCAGATGGAAATTCACAAAATTATGCAGTATTGAAACCTTTAAATGAAAAATTAGCAATTAAACGATTTGCAGATGGTTTGAGAGATTCCCGGCTCAGTACAATAATTGCTGCGCGCAACTACAATAATTTGAAAGACGCAATCCAGGCAGCAAAAGACGAAGAGTTGACTGCGGCATCGACTTCGGCAGGTGAAAATGTCATGCAGTTTTCACGTCGTGGAAGAGGTAAGTCACAACAGCGGCAATTCTACAATCATCAGCCACGCGGTCAACGAGGATATTATCATCACCAAAATTGGACGAATAACTTCCAACGAGGTAATTTTAATAATAACTCACGAAATTTCAGCAGAAGAAATTTTAATAATTCACGTGGAAGACCATTCTATCAGTCCCGTGGTAATGGTCAAGGTTCATATAATAACATGAACAGAGGACGAGGTTACCAAGTGTCGAACGAGAACCGATCGAGTTATGAGACTCATGGTAGTGGTAAACATCCAGTATTTTATACTGAACAAACTGATCGGAACGAATCCGTAAACTCGAATACAAATGAAATGCAGTTTTTTCGATCTTAAACATAATATTTTGGCATTAACAGGCAAAGCAAAATTTTTAACGTTTTACATTGGCAATAGAAAATACTTTTGGTTGATAGATACTGGCGCATCTTTGTCAGTAATTAAAAGAGATGCTTTACCTAGTAACAGTTGTATAATTAAAGATGAGACTATCATAAATGGTATTGGAGGTCAAATTCAGTCAACTGGTATTATTCATCTTAGTTTGACTCATCGTGATGAAGAACAATATGTAGAATTTGAAACTAAGCTTCATGTTTTCGATAACATACCATTAAAGGCAGATGGGATTCTAGGTTTAGACTTTCTGTGTCATTATGCATCAAATATCAACTTGCAAACTAACATCATCACCTTATCTAAATATGGAATGGAATATTTCTTGGAAATTCGTGATACTATAAAAAACTTTGTTGCTGAAATGACCTATCCTTTAAATAAATTAACTAGAAAATATGAACCATTTATATGGAGTGCAGAGTGTCAAAGTGCATTTGATACATTAAAACATGCTTTGACAACTCCGCCGGTCTTAGATTTTCCAGATTTTTCAGAAGACAATGAATTTTTCATACAAACAGACGCTTCAGGTACAGCTGTTGGAGCGGTTTTGTGCAACAAAAACATGAAAACAGTAGCGTATGCTAGCAGACCACTCAATAAAGCTGAACTTAACTACCCAACTATCCAGAAAGAGTTAGTTGCTATTGTGTGGGCTGTAAAGTACTTTAGACCTTACGTATATGGCAAAATTTTCACAATTATGACAGACCATAAGCCTTTGATATATTTATTTTCAATGAAAGATCCATCAAGCAGGCTTCTTAAATTTAGATTATCATTAGAAGAGTATAACTTTAAAATCTTATATGTGAAAGGAAAAGATAACAGCATCGCAGATGCATTGTCTAGAATAAGTATAACATCAGATACTTTAAAACAAATGAATGAAGAAATTATGTCGGTTATGACTAGAGCACAGAAGAGACGTTTAGATGAACAAATAAAAACACCTATTTTTAGTAAACCAGATGATTCGTGGCCTGATCAACCACACGTTGTTGAGGTGCTAAAAATACCAAGTGATTCTGTGGAAATGTCTTTTATAAGAACTGACGAATTAAATAATTTAAAAAGACAACAAAAAGTAGATAAAGAAAATGAATGTTTTGTTTACAATAAAAGTAGGAAAATGTTGTATATAAATCTTAGCTTTAGGGCACAATTTACGCGAGCCGAATTTGTGACTAAGTTAAGTAAATTTTGCAAAGATATTAATATAAATGAGCTATGCATAGTGAAAAATAAAGAATATGAGAGTTTTATTAAAGATTTATTGAAGGAAATAAAAAATAATAAAGATTGGACCGGTCCACGAATTTATGTGTTAAGAGGAGTTAAAAGAATTGATGACATGGAAGAACGAAACTATATTTTGCAAGATTTTCATCTACTACCCACCGCTGGTCATGCAGGTGTACGTAGGATGACGAATAATATTAAGAGAAAATTTTACTGGCCAGGTTTAGATAAAGACGTAAAAGAATTTGTGAGCAAGTGCATTAAATGTCAAAAAATGAAGCATTGTAAGTATGTCAAGGCGCCCATGGAGATAACTACAACGGCTTCACATGCATTTGAAAAAATCTATATTGACATCGTAGGTCCTATAGAAAGGGACATTGAAGGTAATCGTTACATTCTAACACTGCAGTGTGAACTAACTAAATTTGTAGAGGCATATCCACTACAAAACAAGGAAACGGTAAGTGTAGCGAAAGCATTAGTAAATAATTTTATTTTAAGATTTGGAATACCAAAAACCATAGCGACTGATCGTGGAACAGAATTCGTCTCTTCAGTAATGGAACAGGTATGTAAATTGTTGGGAATAGTTAAGTTGACATCTACAGCGTATCATCATCAATCTATAGGTGCGCTTGAGAATACGCATACAAGTTTAGGTGCATTTTTGCGAATACAGTGTGATGGTCAAAAAGAAACATGGAGTCAATGGCTACCATTTTGGTGTTACAGTTTCAACAATACTGTTCATACGGAGACAAAGTACACACCATTCGAACTGGTATTTGGTAGAGCTAGTGTAATACCATGTAGAGTAAGTCAATATATAGAACCTTTATATAATCCAGAAAGTTATCCGTTAGATCTTAAGTATAGGTTACAAGTAGCACACCAAGATGCTCGTAATAATTTAATTTTAGGTAAACAAAATCGTAAGAGTAGTTATGATAAGTATGTAAACAATATAACATATAATAATGGACAATTACTATTAGTAAAAAATGAAACGGCTAATAAATTAGATATTCAATGGGATGGCCCATTTATTGTTAAAGAGGACTTGGGTGTTAATGTTAAAATTATTAAAAATAATAATGATTATGTAATCCATAAAAATAGACCAAAACCTTATATAACATGAATCATGATAATCAAGTATGTTAAGTATTATAAAAGAAAAAGAAAAATAAACTTTTTTTTTTCTTTTTCTCTCACCCCTGAGGTGAGGTGTAGTAAGTAAGTACAATGTCTATGTGGGTAAGAACTACTATGTATTCAATGTATAATATTCTTTGTATTGAAAGACAGTAATAAACGGCAACTGATCGAGAACACTTGTTTCTAATAATAAGATCCCCTCAGTATAACACTAATGCTCTTGATGTTTTTTGACCGACTTGTTATGTCGTTTCCATGGAAACCACAGGCCATTCTGTGATGGCAACCGTTCTTTACAGTGAGTAATCAACATTTTCCAGTTTTCCCGTGGAAACTTACAATTTTCCGGGATAAAAATTATCCTATGTTTTATTCCAGGGTATAAGCTATCTCCATTTTAAATTTCATCAAAATCCGTCCAGCCGTTAACGCGTGAAAGCTCCCCAAACAAACAAACAAACAGCCAATGTTTCACTTTTATATATTGGTATGGATATCTAGATTTTTATTAATTCACTAGCTGTTCCCCGCGGTTTCACTCGAATGTGTGTTTTTCCAGGTCGTATCTCCAGAAACTATCAAATTTCATCCAAACCCGTTGTTTCTTCAAAAGTAAAAAGTCAAAGTGTTTTATTGCAAATAGCCAAAATAATAGCACTTTTACAAGTCAAAATTAACATCCCATGAACAAGGAGAAATACATAAAATATTATAAAAAGATCAAATCAATCAAAATTAAGATAAACTAAGTATTCTTTGAGTTTGAAAAGGAAATTTCCCTTTCATGTGCCAACAGAGTTAAATCTCACACTGGAAAAGGAAATACCCTTCTGACTCTACATACATGAACCACCCCTCATTCCCTATTCAACCTTGATCTGATATTAATTTTCGCCGTAACTTTAAAAAATATATATATTAATACACTTATTACCCTTCCCTCCTTAGTAAACCTTAAAATTACTCAATATTTCCTCTCAATTTCAAATCTATAGTTTAGGCTGTGCGTTATCTGTCAGTCAGTCAGTCAGTCAGTCAGTCAGTGTGTCACGGTCATGTCACGGTACTGTTTTATAGTTAGGTATAGATGATTTATTATATGTTTATTATTTATAGATTATGTCGTCGACTGGACTAAATCCATTCAGATTTTTAGGATAAAATCAATGGAATTTTAGGATAAAATCAACGAGTTACTGAACCGAAAATATGATTGACCGAGCGAGCGCGAAGTCCGAACGAAGCGTCTCCGTTTCAGCTTGGGCAAAATTCTTTCGTATATCCGAATGTTCTTTCTCTTCTACAGGTCGTATTTCTCGACCGATCTAGACGAAACTTCGTCACCTGAGTACTTAATTGTTCTACCACATACCAAATTTTACAGGAGGAGGTTTTTGTTAATTATATTTCGATAAAACACAAATAAAAGTTGACGAAGAACATGTTTATAATATAAACATGGAGGAAACATTGAAGTGTTTAGATAATTTTAAGATTAATTCATATTGTGTAAGTGTTTATTTTTGGTTTGAATATGGAGATTGATGAAAACTGCATACTCAGAATTATCTACATGGAGATTGGCCATTGTAAAGTGGAGATTGGGTAAATTTCAAATCAACTTATTCCGTGCTAGTTACCTAAAGAGCCATCTTTCGTTATATAGGATGTTTAAAAATAGACAAGAGCGTAATTTAATAACGAAGCTAACCTGACCTTTAGAAATCAGAACTAGTTATATTGAAATTGGTTTCTTTAATAAAACAATAATATTTAACTGAAATATCTTAAAACGTGTTATTTTAGATTAAATACTTAAAAAAATACTAAGTAAACCTTGTGTATTATTATTTACAAGATAACTTCGTAAAAAAATATTTTTATATATTAGAAAGTATTTTTTTGTTTTTGTTTCAACTAAATAACGAGCTGACCTGATTATCAGATGTTATAAACAAATGATATAAAGTGGCTGTTATTTCATTAAAACGCATGAAATTATTTCAGTGAAATATATTTAAACTTAAAATAACGTTTACTTATATAAAAAGATAATAAAAAATTAATAAAAAAATATTGAAACTAAATCTAGTCTAAAAAGGGCGTGTATTTTTATTGATTATTTATCAAGCATTTATTCATTTTTTTAATAAAAATAACTAGTTATATAACGGAGCTAACATGATTTAGTGGCAGACATGACGTAACTTAATATATCAATATACTTTATTTTACTACGGAACCCTAAAAAAGGATAAATCCTGAGTGTACTGATAAAGTCTTAACCTTTATTAGGTTTCCGTTGTCAAAAAAGGAATCCTTATAGTTTTGTCATGTCCGTCTGTCCGTATTTCTATCCATCTATCTCTCAATCCGTCTGGTCACAGCCATTTTATACATACCTAAAAGATAATACGAATAATATATTTTTTAGTTTCGTGTTTGTTCTCTTTGGATAGGTCTTAAATTACAATGAGGTTTCATTGGCAGTTTTCTATTGACTATTTGGTTTCGTTTACGGAATATTTGACTTTAAAATAATTGTTTCGCTTGAGTTGCAAGTCTAGCTTATAAACCAAAGTTACAAAAAAAAACCTAGGTTCCTGGCGCATAATACGAATTTTCTAACCAAACTATCACGAATATTTAAAATTTACCAGTTTACGAGATATAGCAATAATGCAATGTGGTTTATTAAAAGGGAGAAATAATGAAGCATGATCAAAATTTGTTATTATGATTAAGTTGATTAATATTTTGGGATAAAATATACCCTATTATAAGAGTTATTCGGTTATCCTAAACCCAAAAAAATATTTATTGTACTCAATTTCATAAAAAAGTCATTCAGTCGTAACGGAGCTAAGTGGTACCTGACAAACATATTGTTTTCTAAGAAAACAATAGACTTACACATACTTTATCATAACATTTATCATATCTAATAACTAAGAAGAAATAAATAAGTACCTAACGATTGCTCAAATAAATCTATCTTTATAAAGTAAGGTACAAAACTTCGAAACTACATTATACTTTTTGAGCCCTAATAATTTGATGTAGATGATTTTGATGTTTTTAAGTTTGATACGCCACCATGTGTTCATATTGTATGCTATTTTGATAGCTACCTAGCTATCAAAATAATACATCAAATTCAACGATCAAAAAGGAATCCAGGAATTAAGAAAAAACATTATTCATTTCCGACAGCGACTGCGCCGCACGTGTGCGCACCGCTTAGCTTGCATCACACAAAAGGCCAGCCCTTACATTGTTATTTGCAAGACAATAAAAATTAAGTTATTTTGGCTTTCACCCTTAAGCAATATAACTTTTGTTGAAGTGTGAAAGACTGTTTTTAGTCTGTTTTTTTTAAGATTCCTTTTTATAATTATTACCTACGCTAGAAAGTTGCATTCTTTACTTTTTTCGCACGTGCTACCGAGGTCAATGAGATGAGACATACCTGACTGACGTAATTTTTCGCACGTGCTACCGAGGTCAATGAGATGAGACATACCTGACTGACGTAATTTTTCGCACGTGCTACCGAGGTCAATGAGATGAGACATACCTGACTGACGTAATTTTATAAAAAAAGTAGCAATTTTAAAATTACGAATTTGAAATGATTTGAACACTTGCTTGTCTCGTAACTTACATACAAATCATAGCCTAAATGTGATTTCAATCAAATTTCAATCAGAGGTACCTACCAATTTCATATTCAAGGTCATGAAAAGTAAAGTCAGTAACCTGTGGACCAGTGCGTTATTGGAGTTCTTGAGCTATTTTTAAATAAAGAATGATTAAAAGATTTGCCATACACAAAATCTGTATTTGAAAAGGTAAATTAACCAAATTTTTTTTAACTTATTTTTAGTTTTTTATTTGCAAAATTTGCAAATAGACCTCAAATATCTCGTACGGGATACCGATAACCGACAGGTTAAACTACATTATCTAGTAGCGTCCATAAAAAGCCATACACTATTAACTTGTCGGCTATCGGTATCCCGTACGAGTTAGATGAGTCTATTTTCGCAAAATTTGCAATACAAATAAAAAAGGTTAAGTAAATAAGTTTATATTTTCAGTTTTTTTGGTTCCTTTACCTACTTCAAATATAGATTTTGTGTATAACAAGTAAGTAAGTACTGAGTACGGAGTAATATGCAGTTGCCTATGATGGCAAACATTTTAATCATTACAATACAACACAAATACACTTTACTGCACACAAAAAAATATACAAATAATGATATAAATCATTGTATATTTAAATAAGTCCAAAAATTAAAGCCCGACTACGGTCGGGTAAAGAATAGCCTATGACAAATTGCAATGTAGACCAATCGATTGATGATACCTCGCTTGTCAAAGTTGGACCAAGTTTTAAGTTTGAAGCATAACCCTTGTTTTGCATAGTCGGGTATAAAACAAAACCAGTGACACTCTATAAATGAAGACGAATCGATTAACACTTTGTTTGTCAAAATCAGACCAAGTTTTTAGATTGAACACATAACCCTTACTTTACCTAGCAGTAGTCGGGTAAAAAAAAATGGCCTATGACAATTTATACCTGAAGACAAATCCATTGACACCTTGCTTATCAAAATCAAACCAATAGGGGCGACGCTATGATGGAAATTCCACATACCCCCATACATAGATACATACGAGTACATACATACATACATACATACGTACATAGACTGTTAAACTCTTTACCCTTCCCTTGCTTTGCTGTAGGCGAGTAAAAATAACCCAAGGAATCCAAAACCGCACTCATCCACAGGTTAAAGTATGGAAGACAAAAAAAAAAATAGTACGTCAAAAATAATAAACATCATAAAAAGCGACTTAATTAAAAAAAATATGAACATAAAAGAGAAATTAAAAAAAAACTATACACGTGTATTCAACACTCAAAAATATTATTTTATTGCTTTTGAGATCTTGTTTTACTTATTCTCAAAAAAAATATGTGTCGTTGCAGTGCCAGTGTATGCAGTTCAGAAACCTATGAAATATCGCAATCACGTAAACATTTAACATAAACATTAAAATAAACAACACCCGAAACTCAAAAAGTTCCTTTCAGTAACATCTGTGTCCTGTACATGAAATTTGCCACACATCTAAAACAGAATTGGTGCTCTAGAAATACAAAAACAACTATAGATATGACTTACTGTTCTATTTCCACTGCGTTGTGTATGTACAGATTCTTACAATTAGTTTTAGGCATTAATTTATCTTTTTATACGCTTTATATTAGCTTCACTTGTATGTTTGTATATTTGTAACCGACTCCTTTGGACGCTATTTTGACCCACTTTAAACGGTCAGATTTCATTCAAATTTTGCACACCTGTCAAAGACCGATGACAATGCTATAACTCGAAAAAAAAGAATAAAAAAAAAAAAAAGTAGAAAATAAATTATAGTTTAAAAAACTAAAAAACACGCTATATATAGAACACCAAACTAAAAAATAGAAAATAAACTTTAATAGTGTAAATAAGAAAAATAAGTTTTATTTAAAAAAAGCGTGGGGTGCTTCTCATATCTGTCAATGAAATATTTATAACTATTGACCCAAACAACCCACGATTTTTTTGAAATAAAACATTTTTTTCTTATTTACACTATTAAAATTTATTTTCTATGTTTTAGTTTGGTTTTCTATATAAAGCGTGTTTTTTTAGTTTCTTTAAACTATAATTTTTATTAGTATTTTCGTCTCAATAAATCGACGAATCGCTCCCAAATGAATTAAAACAAACGATATGATAGCGTACGGATATCTGAAATGTGCGATGTGATTGGTTAATCAGTGGAGAATGAGCATGCAAGTACGGAATAACATTTCTCTGTGCTAGCATTAAGGAGTATGAACAAGCAAGCACGTAATTTTGTGAACTCATTTGGTTCATTGAAATTTTAAAATGCTTTAATTTTAATATTTACTAGGCATACCAGTATGTTATACATATCTAACGAAGCGGAATTAAATCCTAAACAATAATGCATTTAAAAGTCATATTCGTCAAAAGTGGTCGATTGGGGAATTAAGCACTCGAGCGACGACTTGGCATAAAGAGTTAAGAATGTTTAAAAAAAAAATGACATCTGGGGATTTTTTATACTTGCCCAAAAAAGGTTAAAAAGGGGGCTACTGAATATCTCCGCCTTATTTCGATGGTTCTGTTTTTATTTGAAAGGTAGTAACTTTAAGTTGGTCTCATAAAAAAATGGTGAAGATCTGATTAGGATCTTCAGCGTGATGAGCAGAATAGCTCCACAAAATGCAGTAAATTACTCACTTTTAGGTTTCTACCAGTGGAATCAAAACTTTACCTACTAGGTAGGGATTAATGAAGCACCTTGGTTATTAATGTTAGTGTTACAATAAGGTAACTAGATGGCGCTACTGTGCACCGCTAGATTGCAAAAAAGTTTGTGCTCGCGAGGTGTACAGCTCACAGAGTCACTAGTTTTATTATTATTGCACAGTGGATGTCAATACTATCGAGTTCTTTTCCTTCTTTGCAGGTGAGGAGAGAGGGATGAACACAAACACCTTTTGCGAGAAAGACAAAGCAAACACGAGAATTGTGTATTCCTTGAAAACTGAAGAATACCGACAGTTCTTGCTTGACATGTTTTCTCCAAAAGAAACAGTCGCAGCATCTAACTAAAAGTTGTAAATAAATAGTAATCTAAAAATAATAATAAACTACAGAAAATTAGTTTCGATTTATTTGCATTGAGCATTTGTGTATAGTGACAGCTATAGAATTTCTAAAAAAAAACTTGGAAACTTTTTCATTCCAATGATGGTTCTCATCTTATCACGACATCTAGTGGCTTGTCAAAGAACTTGAAGTTAAATGTTTCGTGGAAACTACTCGGGTGATTTTTAGAGCTAATGTATGCTTGTAGATGGCAGTATTTTGATACATACAAAATATTTCACTTCAAATGGGTTTCTCTAAAAGAAGACATAATTTCAAAAACTAAAACCCGCCAATGACACTCTTGAGATGAAGACGAATCGATTGATCGCTTGTCAAAATCGGACGAAGTTTTTAGTTTGAATACATAACCCTTCCTTTGCTTCGCCGTAGTCGGGTAAAAACGACAACCAATTTTGATCAAATATATGAGGCAGTACTGGAGGACTATCCTTTTAAATAAAAAAATGTCAATACTCCAAACCTTTTTAAAAATTCCAGAGATACATGGAACATTCACAAAAATATAGTTGAATTTATTGTAAGAACCGTCTACTTTGGGAAACCCTTCAATAGAAAAAACAGACGAGCCACGAGTCGGCATTACCCCCGTACCGCGCCAATAACTGCCTTATCTATAAAAAGTTAAGCAATGATTAGTAATACTGCGCACTACATTATTGTACTACGCTGTACTAATTGTCATTTATTAACTTTTTATAAGCAAGGCGGTAAATGTTTACACACAAATAATCTGTTGTAAAATATTAATAAGTAGATATCACATGAAACCGTTGGAGAAACCATAAAATACCATTACTTAAAGGCTTCTAAGTAACCCAAGTGTTCTAGCCCACTGCCAGTTGGCAGCAAGCTGCTGGCGGCATTGCTCCGCCGAATTGCAATACTAATCGGATGACTATGTATAATCGGATGCTAATGTTTTGCGTTTTTGTTGAAATATAAAGTCAAAGTCAAAGTATTTTATTGTAAATAGGCAAAATTAATAGCACTTTTACAAGTCAAAATTAACATCTCCTGAACAAAGAGAAATACATAAAATATTATAAAAAGATCAAATCAATCAAAATTTAGATAAACTAAGTATTCTTTGAGTTTGAAAAGGAAATTTCCCTTTTATGTGCCAACAGAGTTAAATCTCACACTGGAAAAGGAAATACCCTTCTGACTCTACCGGTGCTTCGGAAATACGCCCGTTAGAGAAGAGAGCACCAAGAAACTCTACGGGGTTGTATTTTTTCCATATTTGTTAAATCTATATATTTTTTCAAATGTCACAATTATAACAAAACATGTAAACTACAAATATAAAAGATAAAAGTGACAATTTGATGTCCCACAAACATCAAACAATCAAACTGGGAAAAATAAGGTAAAAAAATCTAACTAGATAATTATGTTGTCTCATGGTATGTTGTGACATGACATCTCACAAAGTACTTTGAACAATTTATTCATTTAACGTTAACATCGAAGTTATCATTTATTATTATCATGGAACTTGGAGACATCAGGCCATGCATTTCTGTCATTATTATAATCATTTACATTGTAATACGCTTTCTTTATTAGATTTACTTTAACAAAAGTAACATGGGAAAAGTTTATAACATGTTGAAAATGTGTCCCACACAATCTGTATTAATAAGTAATTATCCTGTATCATGTAACTCGTACACCCGTACCACAGAGTAAATAATAGTACTCTAACATACTATTATTTATTCTGTGTTGTACCACAGAATAAATAATAGTACAAGGTTGTACGTACATACATTGGTCATATAGTAACATCTAAGAGGTTCCTGTGCCGGTACAGTCAGCGACAAAAATAGCTGACCATGCCCACTTTTTCAAAACAAACAGCTATTTGTTCAAAAGTCGCTGTTTTACCACTACAACATAATTCAATGAGCATCGTTTTTATTACAAAAATTCGGTGAATATCTTCGAAACAAAATTACTTAAACACATTTTGAAACAAAATTCAGTGAACATTTATAAATTGAGAAGAGAGCATGCACGCTTGTTGGTTTCAAATAGCTACAGAAGTGGTGACGACATAAGATGCCAGCCTTACCTACTCTGTGTCTCAAAAAGTAATGGTGGGAGCCAGTGTCGATACATGTTGTACCTATATAACTAAAAACTTCACCACGAAGGCTTAAAAAATGTTTTTTACGAAGATATTTTTTTAAACCTTCTTGAATTATGTACACAAACATTAAAATAACTATAATATTCAAAGGATTTTGATGTCAGGCTCAAGAGTAAAACAGTGTTCATTCTCTAATACACTTTCCAAATACGCCTATAAATAAAATACAGTGGAACTCGCCCATCAATATTTTACTGCTTATACACTGAAAATATATAAAATTAATGTCTTATACACTATCGCTGGTGTACAAAAAATGTGTTGGTCATAAAAATATTTTATGAAGACCATAAAATGCCATTTTGTTTGCGGACACAATTTTACGGCTTAAATTTTATGTTATACAATTATTTTTATGAACGTTAGGTATTTAGGATCAACTTTAACTTATGTACCTACTTAAGAAGTTCTCAATCCTTCTATGGACCGGTAATTATAATTTCAACACAAAAAGTTAACACTATTTGGATTGTGACCATTTTAAGGTGTCCGAAGTCAAAGGAAAACCCATATCTCCTTCGCCGTGTCCGTCCGTCCGTCGGTCCAAAAAAAAAGCCAAAGCCATTAGATTCAGACAATATTAAGACTATTAAGCCATAAAGTTGAAATTTGGCACAAGTATAGATTTATAACTGCTACATAAGTGCTTTTTTTATTGTCTTGTTATGAAAATTAGTGACAAAAAATGTATGTACTCTTTTGTATCCCATCGAGTGGGGTCTCGTTAAATAGGTATATAGATCGGCTCTAAAGTGTCCATTTTGTTTGAGTTGCATGTCCCGCCTCCCCTTGTACTGTATGTAGGTCATAGAGCACAATTTCATATTTAATAATAAAATTTATGATAGTTGCGCTCAACTCGAATTTTCTAACAAAATATCACGGCTGTCTAAAATTAACTAGTTTATGAGATATATCTGCCCAAGTTAAGAACTTTATTTGCAAAATACGTAACAACTTACGAACCGATTGCAATGCGGTATTCATAGTTGGGTAGCTGGTAATAATAATAATATTAATAATCCTAATCCTAGCTACGGAACTCTAAGTCTATGCGTGTCCAACTCGCACTTGGCCGGATTTTGGCCTAATACTCTCAATCTTTCATCGTTGGCATCAAATAATAAAGTTCTATGTCATTAGGATTACTTGAAAAATTTCGTTCACCTCTCAAAATCCGATATGGTCTAGTGGCTAGGATACCTGGCTCTCACCCAGGAGGCTCGGGTTCGATTCCCGGTATCGGAATATATTCGTTTTGCTTTCCCAAAATTATTATGTTGTGTCGACGGACCCAGGTTGGATTACCAGATAGGTCAGATGATCTTTGAAAATATATATATATATATATATTCAAAGATCATCTGACACCATTAAGGGATTTACGCGATCCCTAATGGTTTTGATCAGGTCGTGTTCTGTAATATTGGAGTCTAATCAAAACTTACCTTTGTTTCTATGCAAATGATCCCTTTTGCTGCTGGGCGTGTTAGGGGCTATTTACATATCGAAGGAACCTATTTCGGTGGCAGAATATTATTATTTACAATGAACATTACAAATAGTAGGTACTTACCTTCTAAAATTTGAACTGTTATGATCTCATATTTTGGAAAACTTTTGAACGAGCAAATGCTTACATCATCACATAACATCATCAGCCCTGGAACTGGACTTGAACTGGAGCCTCCCCATAATAGGAAGGTTTTCCATAACCTCCTGCTCATTTTGTAGTAGTAGATGTCTTACAAGAGGCCACCTGGGGAATTACCACACCTTTGTCAGATATTCAACCGCCAAACAGAAGTGTGTAAACATTTCTGTGTTTCGATTTGAAGGGCAATATTTCCAGCGAAATTACTGGGCAATGAGACTTAACAACCAATGTCTCAGGGTGACGAGCGTATTGCAGTGTCACGTAAGATTTTACAGCCAATGTTCTGGGTGGCACTGCAACTGTGTTTTTTTTGTAAATTAATAAAAAAAAGAACACCTCGTTTGGCAGGCGGCAGGCGATCGCAGTAGTTGGTTATAATACACAGGTGCATACTGCTGCCCATTTCCTGAATTCCCGTTCCCCACAGGATCCGCGGGGTGAGAAAGGGCGGACACACGTGGCTAAAAATAACGCAGCATTTCAAAGCAAATGCTCGGAAGAACATCACACTATCACACTTCTAGTGATTCGCCCCGCATTCGCACTGGTAGCCTTCACTCCGCGGCATTTTTTTACTTTCAGCATTTTTATACTTACTCGTCGTAAATTCTAAAAAAAGCCAGTATGCGTAACTCAAAATCTTAGGCAGCAACGCTCGTGGTACTTTTTGACAGATTTGCTATTATTTCGTTTCCACGGCAACATGTCATTCAGCGAGAAATCGACATTTTTAATCGACTTCAGAAAAGGAGACGGTTATAATGTTGTGAGGGTGCGTCATTGACAACTGCATATTACTTCGTACGTAGTTAGGTATGTATTAATTTTGTAAAGATATTAGATTTAAATAATGCCTGGGTCTGGCAGTGCCTTCAAAAAACTCTTATCTTATGTTGTATTTATGCATTATTATTACGTTGGTAATTTCGAAAAAGTGATACTGTTCTGGCTCAATTTTAATTATTTTATTCTTTTTAGTGGTTGTTTACAAAATATCATTTTTATTAAGAAGACGATTTAAATTTTTTTGGGAAAATATTTTACTAAGGCAAATTTTTCATTTCTTCATCATTTCATCCTTTAGAAGTCCACTGCTGAAAGTCCCAAAAACGGGAGGCCCAAAAAGCGCCATGACGAGCGATTGTGCCACTTCCATGGTGGCACAAGACGACAACGACCAACGACTTCCTGCGATGGCTACAATGGTGGGGGGGGGGGGGGGGGGGGAGGGTCTCCCTGCCCTGCACTTCGCTTGTTTGTTCGTTGTCGCCATTCGAGTACTTTTATTCCCCAGCGGTTGTCGGTTCTGCGAACTATATGGCCTGCCCATTGCCACTTCAACTTGCATACTCTGAGAGCTAAGTTAGTAACCTTGGTTCTCCTACGGATTTCCTCGTTTCGAATTCTATCACGTAGTGAAACACCGAGCATAGCTCTCTCCATTGCACGCTGCGTGACTTTGAGCTTGTGTATGAGACCAATAGTTAGTGATCACGTCTCAGTACCGTATGTCTGATTTCTTGGGTTACATTATAGCAAAAAAAAACAAATGTCGACAGTGGCGACAGTATGGCCACAGTACATATATAATAGTCCTTACGGACAGTAAAGTATCGATGAGTAAACGGCCGAATTGACGCATGCGGTGCGGGGGGCGGAAAGCAGGGCTCTCAGAGTGGTTTTGAAACGAAAGCTACGAGCGAGTTTCAGGCATGAAGTTTAGTATTGTCACGTAACAATGCGAGAAAGAGAGAGAGCGTTCTCTGCAAGGAGAGTGCCAGGACCACAAATAGATTGTACCAAAGAGTATAACCTAGTACGTAATAAAGGTATACAGATAGGACGATTTAGTTCAATCTTTTTAACTCGCTATTGAGATCCGAAAAAAAAACTTTTCTGTCAAACCTTTGACAACGCTTCCAACCGTTTAAATCCATACCAATATATAAAAGTGAAACGTTGTCTGTTTGTTTGTTTATTTGTTTGGGGAGCTTTCACGCGATAACGGCTGGACGGATTCTAATGAAATTTGTAATGTAAATAGCTTATACCCTGGAATGACACATAGGATACTTTTTATCCCGAAATGTTTTATGTTTCCGCGGGAAAACTGGAAAAACTGGAAAAAAAACATTACTCGCTGTAAGAAACGGTTGACATGGATATTAAATAACAAGTGTGTCAAAAAACATCGAGAAGATTGACTTTTGCATTGGTTTTTAATATCCTAGAAGAACATACGATGTTTTTTTTCGCGATAAACAGTAGTCCGCGCGGACGAAGTCGCGGGCGGGAAACCTAGTTTCAAATATTTATGAATATCTTAACATTTTTGCGATTTGAACGGGTTTTTTTCGTTCGGTTTTTTTCTTCGGTCTTGCTTGCGTGCTTCTCTCTATCAGCGGGCCTCCTGGCATCACCTACCCCTGCCCTCCCAAAATGACATACCTACATATTGCAGTGTGTTTAACTGAAAAAAACTCGCTAAATATATGTTTTTTTTACTAGATCTGACACCGAAAGGTAGGATACCTAGATAGATTATTTTAGTGTATTTAAACTTTAATAATATAGGTATAGAGTAATTAAGTATATTTACCTCCGCGACTTTGCCCGCGTTGTCATTTTCTGGGGAAAAAGTAGGCTATGTATTCCAGGACCATTATAATGTACAATTTACCAAATTTCGTTCAGTCGTCAAATATTTTTTAGGCTAGGTGCATTAGTTTTTAAGTCAAAACCTAAGCTAGCATGCAATAAACAGGCTAGCGTGCTAACAGTGAAAACCGCATTTTAATCGGTGCAGTAGTTTTTACGACATGCCGAACATAAATGACGTACATATACTCATGCATACATTAGTATTCTGATAAAATCATTACCCTCCTAAAAGGTAAAGTCCCACCAGTGGCAGCCCTCTGTCTCCGACTGACAGTAGACATCAAACTCGAAAACAACGCTTCGATACTCTACTGTCTTATGTACTGTAGTATGGCTCCATTTTCAAA
Source organism: Alsophila aescularia (assembly GCA_946251855.1). Classification (NCBI taxonomy): domain Eukaryota; kingdom Metazoa; phylum Arthropoda; class Insecta; order Lepidoptera; family Geometridae; genus Alsophila; species Alsophila aescularia. Next base: position 32,524,948 of record OX276379.1, on the reverse strand, counting down.
TGAGAAAAAATGTCTTCGAATTTTTCAATATGGGTATCAAACTGAAGGCCTTGATGAGCACATTCCAAAAATATATAATTTATTGGCATACGTTTGGCAGGGCAGTCGTGTCTTTTTTAAAAAGTTTTAATAGCTTTATTTAACTTGCAATGTATGTATGTATGTATGTATGTATGTATGTATGTGTGTTCTTCAGACATACATACATACATACATTGAATACTTACATCAGAATCATGCGAGCTGACCACTTCCTCTTATCTGACGGAGTTGGGTTTTTACATGTTTGTTCCGTTCCGATGACAGTGAATTTTTATGGCGAGCTTGACCTGAATCAACATCCAGGATTAAGTACAGATAAAATAACTCTTCAACGGTCAACAGTACCACAGACACGAAATGTTGTGTATGCATTTTATTATAATAGCCGGTTTTAAGTTTTACCATTATCATGACATGATTGCTGCACTCAGGGTGGGGTCCTGACTAGGGAACTCCTCGACGGTTAACAGCCCAGACACGAAATGCGGGCTACTGCATAAGTTCCTGAATTTTTAAATGTTTTTTTTAAATTAGCTTATTTTGGGTTTAGTTCAGGTAACACTGACCGCTTGTCAAATTCCGAAGAATAACGATCTAGAGATGCGGAGTGTTGTACGCCGTACTTACTTACCTTTCTCGGCCGACAATTACAACATAATTAATTTCAGGTACCTCAGGCCATAACTGTAAACGAGCCCTTGTCTCAAGGAGGGCTCGATTTGTCCTCCTAGGTAAACAAAACTAATTTATAGAGCTCGTTAGGCCAGAGTCTCGGGGGTAATAGTCTAGTTTGGACATGACCTTAACAATTTGAAGTAACATAACTGTCCCTGGGATTCAGTTATGTTAATTATTGATTTATGTAGTAGGTAGCAACCTACAAAAATAAACCATAATACATAAAAATGAAACGTTGTCCGTTTCTTTGTTTTTCCTTCGTGTCCAAGTGGCAGAATTTTCCAAACAAATGATTTTTAGCGATAAATGCCAGGGAAAACACAGTAAAAGTAGATGATACAAGAATATGTGTTATAATGTCCTTATTTATTTGGCTACCTACTACTGTACAGTTCAGTGTGCCAGTAGAATCTACAACTGTATGGTTTAAATCTAACATGGTCTTGTGACCACTACACTAGAAGTATAAACATTAGAAACGGGATATTGGATACTAATTTTACTGAGTTCCCGATATTTCGGCAATAAATAAAAAATAAAAATAAATAAATATATTCGGGACATTTCCACACCAATTATCTAGCCCTAAACTAGGATACCCCGTGCTATGGGCACTAAATAACGGATAACACATCCATGACTCGGAAACAAACAGTTCTGCTCATCACACAAATGATTGCACCTTGCAGGATTCGAACCCGCAATGTTGCAAGCGCCGCATGATCTCGGATAATTGAAGTAACTGCGGGTGGATGGATAAGTTTTTATGAGTAAATATCCCATTTCTAATGTATACTTCAAGTGAAGCTACAACTGGTACGAACGTATTGAATGCCTACAAAAATATAAAGCTACGGGCGTTCTACAAAAATACGATTTCTGGGGCACATTCGACGGACCATGAATCGGAGGAATTCACCAACGACACCTTTCGCAATCAGTGCCACCTTGATATTGTTTCCAGGTTTCTATGTTTTTTTTTACTTTTTTCTATGGTGAAGGATATTTTATGATAAGTAGTGTGTATAAAAGTAGATAATTTTTATTTTGTCAACAAATCCTCCACGTTTTTAAAAAACGGCTTTATAAATTTCGAAGAAAATTACAGTCGACCTGCCTATTTTTTCTTTGTAATTGATTTTAGTATATTTCTGAAACAATGGTACTAGAATACCTTTTCATAAAGTTTTAAAGAAACCAAAAGCAACTTTAAAATGTATGCACAACGAGGTCACCGGAAAAGCATCTTGAAATGAGTCAAAGCTGCTCTCTCGAGGAAATTGCGGATGTAGGCTTATACGAGGCCTCATGAGTCGAAAGTGCCTATGTGGCTTTTAAGAGCTGATACTTAACTATCTATACCTATAAAAAGTACCGAGACATACCTACTGACTGACAACGCACAGCCTGAACCGGTGGACCTAGAGATTTGAAATTTGGAGGAAATATTCCTTCGGTAGGTTTCCTAGAGTTGCACTAAGGAAAGGTTTTTTAAATTGCGTCCCTAAGAGTGTGGAGGTGGAAAAGTTTTCACGAGGGAAATGCTGCGGGCGCAGCTAGTACCTACAAAATGCGAGCTTGCCGCGGCAGCGGCCGGCAAGCGCCAAAGTTAACTTACGGCTGTTCGGTCGACTAAAACTGTTTATTTTTATGTACTGCTATTTTAAAAAAAAACATAACTCAAAAACTATATATTTCCTGGACGAAGGGGATACCCCCTTCCCCCCTCAACGCCGGTACCAGATGGCTATAGTTTTACCTTCTATTATTCTTGGCGTCACAACGACTCCAATTTACTTCGGGTAAAGGTAGTGGCAAGACAGAGGATGACACCAATACGTTCATTATAGTAATTATCAGCTAGAAGACGTTCACTGTTGAACATAGGCCTCAAGGATCCGTGCTCGCTGTTCGCATGCAGTGGATCCCCGCGAATCTCGCAAGGTCATCGATCCACTTCACGGGGCGTCCTAACGCTCCGTCTTCAAGTCTGTGGTCGCCACTTGAGAACCTTTCTTCTCCAACATTGAACTTAAGTATTTCTGAAGAACAAGAACCAATTACTGTTGAACTAATATACTTTAATTAAATTTCCATAATCCTGAAACTAGAGTTACACAAGTAAATAGCTAATGCCAAAATGCGGTGGAGCAAGGAGCTATTGTTGGGTTTGAATAAACTTTAATAATGGTCCCAGCCTTGACATTAATTTACAAAATGAGCGTTTGTCTCGAAGGTAGGTGTCTTGATGGCAATATTAGGGGCGCTTTCCTTTAATCATTTTGAGGAGCTAATATTGTGACCTTTTGTCAATATTTTGTAACAGATTGATGATGACAAAATTTGAGATTCAAAGGCATGTTAGTGTCGAACAACAAGGCAATAGTTTACATTCGTAATAATAAATATCAAAATTAATGTATTCTTTTGTTCAATTAAGTGACGAGACGAGCAGGTCTCTCAGCCGATGGTAAGCTTCACGCCAGTATATAACTGCAGTGCCGCCCGGAACTTTGGTTGCATTTGCGCGTGATTTTGTGCTGTTTACAATTTCCTGTATTTCCTGAGCTGGTCCTCAGACCACCTATGGGATGTGAAGGGGTTGTCCTACTATTAAGTTAAAACTACAGCGATAATAATCGGTAAATGAATACATTGCACATAAATCGTTTATAAAATGAAAAGGAATTCATGACTATTGAAGTAGAGAAGTAGGTATATTAAAATTTAAGATTTGTGGGTATTTTCCTGCTTGTATTTTATTTTATTTTTGACAGTTTTATTGTAAAATATATCAAAAAAAACATGTTCAATTTTGTCTCTTGTTCCTCGATTATATATTTATCCTGCCTAGTTGTAGGTCAAGTTCTTGGCAGCTTCCTAATTTGTTAAAATCAGCTTATTGATCAGAGTTTTTTTTTGTACTTACTGATATACCTATCTTTTTTTAACAGGTTTGTTTTTCTGTGTCGCTATCAGTGTTTGTGCATTTTTGATTGGTAGTTGTATTGATTGAGGGTGGTAGTCTCCCTCACGGTGACACTAGTGAACGATAAATTATAAGAATAATAAACAATACCGGTCACCCAAACGAACAGAACTAACAAAGAGTATCAACAAAGTTTTATCATGTCTCTGGTGTCTGCTAGTTTATCTGTATGTCACAGGCTCGTTCTTTGTCACCTTTGCACTTAGAGCTGCAACTCAGGCTTTGAGTTGGACAATATTTATATAGGCAGCTTTTCGTGGAATGAAAAATAAAGTCCCGAGCAAATAAGAATTAAAAAAGGCGAGCGGTTTACATTTTCATCATTCTACATTATTCTTATTTAAATTCATTTCGATGCAAGTAACAAAATTAAGCAACACTCAAATCAACAGCCAGCAATATACTTGCAATGCTATTGAAATAAAGTTGCATTTTACTATCAGTTACTACTACAAACTATTGTTTGGGGAGGTGAAAGCTCCCCAAACAATAGTTTGTTATGGGGACGGATTTTGAAGAAACTTGGAATGGAGATTGCTTATACCCTGCAATAAAACATAGGATACTTTTAACCCCGGAAAATTGAAAGTTTCCACGGGAAAACTGGAAAAAAAATGATTACTCGCTGTAAGAAACGGTTGCCATGGAAACGAAATACCAAGTCAAAACTGGTGCTATACAAACTTTTGCATTGGTTTTTAATATCCTAGAAGAACATAAGATGCTTTTTTTCGCGATAGACATTAGTCCGTGCGGACGAAATTGCGGGCGGGAAATCTAGCATTAAGTATTCATGGAAATTGTCAAAATTTCTACAAGTGTTTTTATATGGCTGTTAAGATACAAAAAATATAACTACTTATAACTAATAAAAAAATAAAAAAAACTTTTATTCCTTTTTTTATTGCTTTGTCATCGGTTTGTGAGCTGCCCTGAAAGTTTCAGCCGTATATCTAATCGGCAAGTGCTCTAAATTCGAATTGCAAGATTCTAGGACAAAATACATAGATACATACATACATACATACAAGTGAAGTTATATAAAATCTTTTAAAACAATATATATAAAAAATAAAAATATAAACATACATACAGCCGAACATATAAGCGTCTCTCTTTCTAAAGTCGATTAAAAGAAAAAACGTTTACGCTGCAATCAAGTATTTGACAAGTGTCTTCGGAATCGCCTAAACCAGTATGAATATTTTCACCATGGTATGACCCAAGCGTGGCAGCGGGAAAAAGCTCAACAAATTTTACTCACTCAGTTTTCATTATAATTTATTAGAACAACACTGTGATAGCCATGTTTTCACTGGTTCACTTTATGAAATCATAACAATAATAGAATCAGTGTCGGAAGCCATTGCTTTAGAAACTTTTAAAAGCTTAATGCTTAGTGTAGATTTACAGAGTTGCTGGTGTTAGCTGTAAGGTATGTTATCCATGCCAATATATAAAAGTGAAACGTTGTCTGTTTGTTTGTTTGTTTGTTTGTTTGGGGAGTTTTCACGCGATAACGTAAAGGAGATAGCTTATACCCTGGAATAAAACAAAGGATACTTTTATCCCGGAAAATAGTAAGTTTCCGCGGGAAAACTGGGAAACGTTGATTACTCGCTTTAAGGAACGGTCGCCATGGAAACCAAATAATAACAAATCTGTCAAAAAACATTAAGAGCGTTAGTGCACTTCTTTTGCATTGGTTTTAGATATCCTAGATGAATGTAGGATGCTTTTTTTTCAAGATATACTGTAACCCGCGCGGACCAAGTCGCGGGCAGGCAAGCTAGTAAGTTATAAAGATGTGGTCATAGATTCATTAGCACGCGCTGTGAAGCTCCTTCCAGTTTCTTGTCTGCGCATATTACTCATCCATAACCCACTGTTTCACGATTCCTTTATTGATCCTTGTTAATAGGTAACTAATAAAGACACTTAGGTACCTAGTTTCTTGTACGTAATAATATTATGAAATATACCTATTTCAGGTTTCATATACCTATTCCTATATTGCAGGAGTGTAATATAAAACTTATACCTACGATATAAATTCAATTTCAGGATTAAAATTTACATTGAGCGTCTCTATTGCTGCCATTATATAAATTGACATATTATTTACATTGAGCGTCTCTATTGCTGCCATTATATAAATTGACATATTATTTTCTGAATGAAGTAAAATAAGCTTCGTATTTTTTTGTACAATTCTCAATTTAGGAATCATCCAAATCTAGTTGATTTTTGATTTGATTTACGAAACAGTGAAGAAAACGACCTTTTTGTAGCTAGTCACGAAAAAAGTTATGAATACATGGGGATTTTAGCTACAATTCTCATTTCAGAAATCTGCCATACTTAATGGTATTATAGACCTTGAAAAGGTGGAAGTAGTACTTAAAGCAAAGAAGACGAAGGAAAGCCTTTCAATTTAGCGAAAAGAACAAATACAATGTTAAAAATGTGTCTGGACTTCGAATTTAAAACCTTGGAAGAGAGACTGCAGTTGGGCAGAAAGGGCACAGGAGGTCTACATACAACTATAAGACGCACTTTGCTGTGCAGCCGTTTGATAGGACTGTTCCCTTTATCGGGTCTCTCACATCCATCCAGTGATCGTCTCAAGTAAGTACTCGTACCAAGCTTTATTCCTTTATTAAGTTTTAGTAATAAAAAAAAACATACATACAGCCGAACATATAACCGTCGCCTTTTGTCGAGTCGATTAAGAACCGGACAAGTGACTCGCGTGGAGAAGGTTCCGTTAGATGAATATATTATCTCAAAATATTGGGAATATTACCTATTTATTAGTTATTTTAAGACCCTAATAAATTTCCCATAAGTTTTCCTGTAATCTATATGTAAAAAACTATTTTCAGTATTTAAAAAAAAAAAGTTCATAAGTTTTGCAGAGCCAATGGTCAATTTTGATTTATTTTATGCAACTTTAAAAATATTTGTTTTAAATTTATTATAAATAAATTGAGACGCTCGCAACAAGCCTTTTCAATTAACATACCACACGGTTCATCATGCAAAACCTTTTTTATTTTTTTCTGTGCCTGTTTATTTGACTCGCATATTCAAAACTTATTTACTTTACACGTTCGTATTTGGGTCGTAGAAATTCATGATGTTAACCAAATTTCAACTTAATCGGTCCAATAGATTCAGAGCAAATTGGCTGTGACAGACGGACAGATGTGCGGAACCCTAAAAATAACCTTTCACTTAAAAAAACTTACAAAGCCTTTAGCCTTCCCGTTAAATAGAGACAATAAGAAGAGTGTCAATGGACACTTTTTATTTACTTTATTAAGGGCCGATTTTTCAATGCTCAGATACCTGAGCAATCGGATAGCGTTTATTCGACTCATAGCATAAGACTGAATTTTTCAATCGTCAGATAGTATTTATGCGACAAAAAACTTGCTTACCTGAAGAATAAATTGTCTACCCGTTAGACGGCCAGGTAACTGCTTTATTGACTGTTTATTTGACATTGAGACGTTGATGTCAATTACGCTTACTGGCCACAGTACAAACAACTAAACATATCCTCGAAATAAATGTCAAACAAAACAATGTCATTTGATTTGTTGAAACCCAATGGCGAAGGAAATGTCTTTGAAACCGCAAAGAGAGTATCAATAATAGAGATGCTCCACGCGTATACTGAAAAAAGATAGGTATAAAGTACCAACAATTTTAGGGTTACCCGCTTTGCAAAATAAATACCTTGGTAAGCAACAATATTTAGCAGCAAATTTATATTCGGCCCAAATTATAAAGTTAGTGTACAAGGGTAAGGGGATAGTTGATTTTTGATAGGACTAAATATATTGCCTGGTAAAAAATTACGTTAATAAAATAAAATATATATTCGATACAATTCCGCACCAGTTACCAAGCCCCAAACTAGAATACCCTGTATGGGCACTAGATAACGGATAAACATACATAGATATGAATATTAACATCCATAACTCGGAAATAAACATTTCTGCTCATCACACAAATGATTGCATCTTGCAGGATTCGAACCCGCGACCGTTTGATTTCGTATCTAGTAGGGTCTCTAGCCAAAAGACCAAAAATAGAATGGTGCAAAGTACACGAAAAATATATATCATACTAATATTATAAATGTGAAAGTTTGTCAGTGTGTGTGTGAAAGAGAGAGAGAGAGAGTGAGAGAGAGAGAGAGAGAGAGAGTTATAGTATGTTTGATACTCCTTCACGCTGAAAGGATTTGGATGAAATATGGTATGAAGGTAGCTCATACTCTGGATTAACACATAGGCTACTTTTTATCCCAACAAAAAAACAGTTCATGTAGGAAATCGGGAAACCGCGGGCATTGCTAATGTTAATCATGAAAGGCTGACTACACAGTATAGAACTAGTGGCTCTGTGAGCTCTAGACCTCGTACGTATAAACTTTTTTGCAAACAATTTAGCGGTACACAGTAGCACCATGTAGTTACCTTATTGTAACACTAATATTAATAACCAAAGTGCTCCATCAATCCCTACCTAAATAAAGGAAATAATAGGTAAAGGACTGAATCCACTGGTAGAAACCTAAAAGTGAGAAATTTACTGTATTTTGAGGAGCTATTCTGCTCATCACGTCGAAGATCCTCATCAGATCTTCACCAAATTTTAATGAGACTAACTTAAAGTGAAACCTTTAAAAACAAATACTTTTGTTTATTACACACCGCCATTCAACCCCAGACTAAGCAATGCCTTTACTATGGGAACTAGATAACCGCTATCAGTGATCTATACTTTTTCATTTGTAAATACATACTTTTATACATCAAAGTATCCACACACAGCAAACAACAAGTATTATTTTACATTAGATACTTAAAATTACCCAGTACTTGAGGTTTTTTTTTTAAAGTATGGTATCCTTAAAATCAGATTAACCTACGAAATGTAGTAGATCTGTCGTTTATGTCCTTACTCGTTCCAGCTCACTCAAGTCACATCAAGATAGAGTGAGATGGACACCAATGCCAAAATAAAACAAGCCACGCAATTTGTGAAGATAATACTTCGAAATAAATAACCTGTAACCATCGAAAAATACTAAAAATATCGTCTAAAGCCAATTAAATCTTACAATACCTAACACGAATGGCAATCTAATAGATATAATTTATGCAAAACTATTTATTAATGTACTCGAAAAGCAAATCTTACGTGTGAAAGGTATATTTTTTTTTCGTTCCGTACGATTTTTACAGCCTACAATGCAATAATTCACCATTAAGTAAGTCAGATTTAAATTATTCACTTCAAAACAGCAGTCTGAAACGTTCAAATGCAGTCAGTTTAGCACAAGTCACTAAAATATCGACGACAAAAAAACTCTTGAACGGTTTGTTTGCCTAGAATGAGCTTTCGGGCAAACAACCTACACAGAATACGCAGTAAGGGACAAAAAATATTATCATCTTCTCTTTTACTATCAGGTAACGGTGTATTAGTTTATCCCGCTTGCATAGTTATTAATATTAAAGGTGTAACAATGGCCAATGACCTTCACGATTCGACCTCTAATACTAGTACTGGTGCTATCTATCTGCAGATGGCAGTATAACAGTGATTACAGTGATGGCAGTTTTAAATCAAATAAAGAGTAACAAGTATACAGAACATTATGAGAAATGTTTGGTTTTTTGCCTATAAGTTTTACTGACCAAAAATAGATCTCAGTAACAGTAGGTACCTACTGGAAATATCCAGGAAGTTCTAATTTTAAGTAATTATTTTAATCTACACGGATTGTACTAAATGATGAACCATGAAGATTTGACGATGACCAGAAAAAACTTACTGAAAATCAGCAATGGAAATAGCTAGGATGTTCCAGTTTTCACCAATTGTTTTATTTTCCACGAGTGCTAGTAATGATGAATCATGAGAGTATGGTGACCGAAAAATGCTAACTAGGTACCTACCCGATCAACACACCCAGAATTTAGTTGGTAGTTTTCATCGATTTGTCCTAAATCATACCAACGGTTCCATGATGACACTCTTTTGATGATGACCAGAAGAGATTGGATCTTAATAATGGATTTAATTTTATCTGTAACTATGTGTGATGATGATGATGATGATGAAAAGTATATTATGTATTATTACAGAGTATAAGCTATCAACACTACAAATTTCATCAAAATCCGTCCCGCCTTTATCGCGTTAAAACTCTCCAAACAAACAAACAAACAAACTGACAACGTTTCACTGTCATATATTGGTGTGGATTTCTATCAACACTCAAAATTTCATCAAAATCCGTCTCGCCGTTAACGCGTTAAAACTCCCCAAACAAACAAACAAACAAACAGACAACGTTTCACTGTCATATATTGGTGTGGATTTCCCTATACATAACTTCTAAAAAAAGAAAAGAAAGCGTAATTCAACACTGCTGCCAATGATTGGCAGCAGTGTTGATGGCCATCAACAACTGCATTATTACTTATCTACTTGACAGACTTTTTATTATTTCGTTTCCATGCTAACGTCATTCCGTTCTTTATTTTTGATACCTTGGATTACATTATTGCAATTTAACGGAGCGCAAATTTATTAAAAAAAAAGAATAAAACTGCCCCTGTTACTCACTGATAATGTAGCTACGTACATGAGAAATAATTTTTAAAATCGGTTCTGTATTTTTTGGTTTTATCCATTACAAACAAACAAACATACAAACAATCAAATCTTTCTTCTTTATAATACTAGTGTAGACTATACTCCACCCTCCGCTTCACCCACGCAGCCGCAGGCGAAGGCTAGTGTTATTGTTTTTACACGACTGCCCAAAAACGGAGTGTTATGTTTTTAGCATTCATGTATGTTTGTAAGTTTGTATGTGAGTTTCTTTATTCCACCATAACTTTGAAATGCTTAAACAGATTTAGATTTTTTTTATCGTTAGAATCTTTACATCCCCTCGAGTAACATAGGCTATATAATTATTTTTTAAAATCTGTATGGCAGCAGATGGCTCCATTTTCAATGGCAAAAAATATATTTTTTAGTAGTAGTAAACTACTAGTAGTATATAATTTATTGGCATTTTTTTTTTAAATTTATTCTCTTTTTTGTCAAGGCAGGCGTATTTTTTTAGCTTTTAAGCTAGTTATTACGTTTGTGGAGAGGACATCTGAAGTTTGACGATTCGAAGTTAGACATTTAGTGAAAAAGAACAGCATTTAATATAAGGAAAATTATTAAAATCTTATTTTTCATATATAAAAAACAAAACCACGAAGACAAAGGCGGTTTGTGTAAATCTTATTATGAATCAGTTCATTTGCTGGCAATATTTATTTCTGATTGTATGGTTTCCATTTCCAGTTCTTTATGACATCTGTGGAAAATTCCAGATTATTATAAACCTGTAGTAACCAAGCAATACATAATAAGCCTTTTATAGTTCTTTAAATCGCCTATATCCAGCCTAATAAAGGCGAAGCAAAACGCTTCGCTTCGTGTAATGTATATACCTAACTAAGACAAGTTTTGAAAAGAAAACTTACATTGCACTTTCAGCCTCGGTGGATTGTAATTCAGTCGTTTCATTTCAAACATTTCGTTGGCTTTCCTTCCTGAAAATAAAATATAAGTAGCTTTCTTAATTATAAAATTTAGCAATGGTAAATACTTCCTTCCTTTTCTATGTATTGTTCTCAGTGTCCCGTTATAATAAACTGCTGTTGGACAATTTATTGGGCTGAAGTTATAGTCTAATAAAAAAAAAACAGGTTTAAAAATGCTTCGCGGACCGTACAATGAAAGTATCAGGCCCTGGTTTAGATAGCTATGTTATACGGTTGTATCAAAAAATTGCCTATATTTTTTTTTATTATATATTGGCATGGAAACGATATAATAACAAGTCTATCAAAAAGCACCGCGGCTGCCAAAGATTTTGAATAACCTTCGCTTACTCCGTTTTTTGTTCAAATTAGTTTAAATACGGGTAGAATCGTGTACAAATAATGAGAAACCCTTAGCTACCCGTGCGAAGCCGAGGCGAGTCACTAGTTCACAATAATTCTGATCGTACGTGTAAGAGGTACTTACCTACCTACCTACCTACTAAGTAAAATAGTATGTGAACTGAAAATAATGTCATTAATAAATTGTTTAAGGTAATAAACAATAAGTATTACTGTTACGAGCAGGCGCAGCGCTTACCATCATGAGGGCGACCTGCTCGTCTTGTCACCTATTGGTGTATAAATAAAGTATATTTATATAATGTAAAGTAGGTAGGTACTTACCACAAAACTAATCGATGTCCACGCTATTTGAAGATTTTATTTCCTATGTTTGATAGGTAAATCACTTGTGGACAAAATATAACATTAGATTTTATGACCTCAAAAACAATAAAACTAATACAAAAATCAACAATATCTCTACATACAGGCCCAGAAATACATTGAAATTATTAATTATCACTATTTGTTATCTTATTAATTCACGACAATCGTCTAAAAGCTAGAAAAGATCAACATATTTTCATACGTAACGTGAGCGTAGTCCTTCCGTCTCAAACTGCCGTGGCGTGGCAGACTGAATGTCATGGCGCCGGGCCGGTCGGTAGAACTTCCGCAGGCCTCGGGGGGGTGCTTCTAGCGGGGAGCAAGTGAAAACGCTTTGCGTTGGCGGTTTTAATTTTATTTTCCATTTATTTATTAGAAAATATACAAAATAAACAATTCAAGTTGTTGAAAATGTCATAACATACTTTGTGTAAAAAAATTACATGTCTCTGACGAGCGGATCTATGGGAAAGTTATAAAATATTGGTAAATATTTATACGAATTTTAAACAAAACAAATTGTTTATGGTGAACTTAAGTTCACTATATATTTTTCATATAGGAAATGAACAAAAGGATTCATCTAAAGGTTCCTCTGAACATCGCGCATTTTTCGTGTTTCACCATTGTTGCTGCTTTAAAGGAGCGTCTCTATTCTGATAGTCTCTCTACGGTTGAAACTGTCCTGCTCTTAACATTAGTGTTATCAATATATATGTTTCACCCCTCTGAAGTTAGTAACGCCTGATTTGCTTTATTCAGCCAGGTGTATGGAATGAATGACAATTGAAAAATAAGTAATTAACTATCAGACCGATAAACAGTCCAATAAATTTATTTCTCGAACAATTACTAGCCCGTTTATCGGAGCATTGAAAATCTTATTAGTCATATGGCTAAATTACAATTTTAATGAGGCACCACAATACCGTGGAATGTAATTATTTAAAAAAATCAAGCCTTCATTATTTGGCTGAGACCCGTCTCTTTGTTGTGTCTCGTTGTCGTGTTTGTTGTTTGTTGCTTTATTATTTGGCTGAGACCCGTCTCTTTGTTGTGTCTTGTTGTCGTGTTTGTTGTTTGTTGCTTTATTATTTGGCTGAGACCCGTCTCTTTGTTGTGTCTCGTTGTCGTGTTTGTTGTTTGCTGCTTTATTATTTGGCTGAGACCCGTCTCTTTGTTGTGTCTCGTTGTCGTGTTTGTTGTTTGTTGCTTTATTATTTGGCTGAGACCCGTCTCTTTGTTGTGTCTCGTTGTCGTGTTTGTTGTTTGTTGCTTTATTATTTGGCTGAGACCAGTCTCTTTGTTGTGTCTCGTTGTCGTGTTTGTTGTTTGTTGCTTTATTATTTGGCTGAGACCCGTCTCTTTGTTGTGTCTCGTTGTCGTGTTTGTTGTTTGTTGCTTTATTATTTGGCTGAGACCCGTCTCTTTGTTGTGTCTCGTTGTCGTGTTTGTTGTTTGTTGCTTTATTATTTGGCTGAGACCAGTCTCTTTGTTGTATCTCATTGTCGTGTTTGTTGTTTGTTGCTTTATTATTTGGCTGAGACCCGTCTCTTTGTTGTGTCTCGTTGTCGTGTTTGTTGTTTGTTGCTTTATTATTTGGCTGAGACCCGTCTCTTTGTTGTGTCTCGTTGTCGTGTTTGTTGTTTGTTGCTTTATTATTTGGCTAAGACCCGTCTCTTTGTTGTCTCGTTGTCGTGTTTGTTCTTTGTTGCTTTATTATTTGGCTGAGACCAGTCTCTTTGTTGTGTCTCATTGTCGTGTTTGTTGTTTGTTGCTTTATTATTTGGCTGAGACCCGTCTCTTTGTTGTGTCTCATTGTCGTGTTTGTTGTTTGTTGCTTTATTATTTGGCTGAGACCAGTCTCTTTGTTGTGTCTCATTGTCGTGTTTGTTGTTTGTTGCTTTATTATTTGGCTGAGACCCGTCTCTTTGTTGTGTCTCATTGTCGTGTTTGTTGTTTGTTGCTTTATTATTTGGCTGAGACCAGTCTCTTTGTTGTGTCTCATTGTCGTGTTTGTTGTTTGTTGCTTTATTATTTGGCTGAGACCAGTCTCTTTGTTGTGTCTCATTGTCGTGTTTGTTGTTTGTTGCTTTATTATTTGGCTGAGACCCGTCTCTTTGTTGTGTCTCATTGTCGTGTTTGTTGTTTGTTGCTTTATTATTTGGCTGAGACCAGTCTCTTTGTTGTGTCTCATTGTCGTGTTTGTTGTTTGTTGCTTTATTATTTGGCTGAGACCCGTCTCTTTGTTGTGTCTCGTTGTCGTGTTTGTTGTTTGTTGCTTTATTATTTGGCTGAGACCAGTCTCTTTGTTGTATCTCATTGTCGTGTTTGTTGTTTGTTGCTTTATTATTTGGCTGAGACCCGTCTCTTTGTTGTGTCTCGTTGTCGTGTTTGTTGTTTGTTGCTTTATTATTTGGCTGAGACCCGTCTCTTTGTTGTGTCTCGTTGTCGTGTTTGTTGTTTGTTGCTTTATTATTTGGCTAAGACCCGTCTCTTTGTTGTCTCGTTGTCGTGTTTGTTCTTTGTTGCTTTATTATTTGGCTGAGACCAGTCTCTTTGTTGTGTCTCATTGTCGTGTTTGTTGTTTGTTGCTTTATTATTTGGCTGAGACCCGTCTCTTTGTTGTGTCTCATTGTCGTGTTTGTTGTTTGTTGCTTTATTATTTGGCTGAGACCAGTCTCTTTGTTGTGTCTCATTGTCGTGTTTGTTGTTTGTTGCTTTATTATTTGGCTGAGACCCGTCTCTTTGTTGTGTCTCATTGTCGTGTTTGTTGTTTGTTGCTTTATTATTTGGCTGAGACCAGTCTCTTTGTTGTGTCTCATTGTCGTGTTTGTTGTTTGTTGCTTTATTATTTGGCTGAGACCAGTCTCTTTGTTGTGTCTCATTGTCGTGTTTGTTGTTTGTTGCTTTATTATTTGGCTGAGACCCGTCTCTTTGTTGTGTCTCATTGTCGTGTTTGTTGTTTGTTGCTTTATTATTTGGCTGAGACCAGTCTCTTTGTTGTGTCTCATTGTCGTGTTTGTTGTTTGTTGCTTTATTATTTGGCTGAGACCCGTCTCTTTGTTGTGTCTCGTTGTCGTGTTTGTTGTTTGTTGCTTTATTATTTGGCTGAGACCCGTCTCTTTGTTGTGTCTCGTTGTCGTGTTTGTTGTTTGTTGCTTTATTATTTGGCTGAGACCCGTCTCTTTGTTGTGTCTCGTTGTCGTGTTTGTTGTTTGCTGCTTTATTATTTGGCTGAGACCCGTCTCTTTGTTGTGTCTCGTTGTCGTGTTTGTTGTTTGTTGCTTTATTATTTGGCTGAGACCCGTCTCTTTGTTGTGTCTCGTTGTCGTGTTTGTTGTTTGTTGCTTTATTATTTGGCTGAGACCCGTCTCTTTGTTGTGTCTCGTTGTCGTGTTTGTTGTTTGTTGCTTTATTATTTGGCTGAGACCCGTCTCTTTGTTGTGTCTCGTTGTCGTGTTTGTTGTTTGTTGCTTTATTATTTGGCTGAGACCCGTCTCTTTGTTGTGTCTCGTTGTCGTGTTTGTTGTTTGTTGCTTTATTATTTGGCTGAGACCAGTCTCTTTGTTGTGTCTCATTGTCGTGTTTGTTGTTTGTTGCTTTATTATTTGGCTAAGACCCGTCTCTTTGTTGTGTCTCGTTGTCGTGTTTGTTCTTTGTTGCTTTATTATTTGGCTGAGACCAGTCTCTTTGTTGTGTCTCATTGTCGTGTTTGTTGTTTGTTGCTTTATTATTTGGCTGAGACCCGTCTCTTTGTTGTGTCTCGTTGTCGTGTTTGTTGTTTGTTGCTTTATTATTTGGCTGAGACCAGTCTCTTTGTTGTGTCTCATTGTCGTGTTTGTTGTTTGTTGCTTTATTATTTGGCTGAGACCAGTCTCTTTGTTGTGTCTCATTGTCGTGTTTGTTGTTTGTTGCTTTATTATTTGGCTGAGACCAGTCTCTTTGTTGTGTCTCATTGTCGTGTTTGTTGTTTGTTGCTTTATTATTTGGCTGAGACCAGTCTCTTTGTTGTGTCTCATTGTCGTGTTTGTTGTTTGTTGCTTTATTATTTGGCTGAGACCAGTCTCTTTGTTGTGTCTCATTGTCGTGTTTGTTGTTTGTTGCTTTATTATTTGGCTGAGACGCGTCTCTTTGTTGTGTCTCGTTGTCGTGTTTGTTGTTTGTTGCTTTATTCAGGCGTTATACTTTGCGAAAATCGAAATTAATAAAAAAACGGCAAAGTGCGAGTCGGACTCACGCACCGAGGGTTCCGTACAAGCTTGTATGTTTACGTACGACTATTTTTTGTTTTGTGGTTTACTACAAATGTACGGTTTTCCCTTGCGAGACTCAAAATATGTGGCATTTGCGATCGTACTGCGTTGAACTGTGATAAAAAACAAACTGCCTTCTATTGACCTAGAATCATGAAATTTAGGCAAGACAAGCAAAATTAAAGTTTTGTTTTTTTCACAGCTCGAAGGGATTGCAGACTTGATATTTGATATTTATTTCAACTTGATACCTCCACGCGATCCTAAGAAAAAGGGTCTGACAGACAGATAGACAGACAGATGGACAGACGGACAATGAAGTGATCCTATAAGGGTTCATTTTTTCCTTTTGAGGTTCCCCTTCACAGCCTTACAGCTCCTGAGGATGTGTCGTGCAGAGGTAAAACACGTGTCGTATTGCTAAACATTGTCGTGAATGGAAACTTGGATGCTTTTTATTTTCTCATTATTTTAATTTTCTGTGTAGGGTGTTTGTTTTCATTTAACTTGCAACGTTTGTATGTATGTAAGTTTGTTTTGGTCAAATCTTGCAAGCAGAATTAGAATAACTTCTTACAGAGTTGAATTTTTACATGTTGGTTCAATTCCGATGTCATTTTTACCCGACTACAGCAAAGCCAGAGAAGGGTAATGAGTTTAACAGTCTATGTATGAATGTATGTATTTATGTATAACTTTTATGTGGATGTTCCACCATAGCGTCGCCCCTATTTGTTCGATTTTGACAAGCGAAGTGTCAATCGATTCATCTTCAGGTATAGATTTTCAAAGGCTATATATTTTTACCCGACTACGGCAAGTAGAAGTAAGGGTTGTGTGTTCAAACTAAAAACATGGTCTGATTTTGACATGCGAGGTATCAATCGATTCGTCTTCATTGCAAGAGTGTCATATGCTAATTTTTACCGACCGTAGTCAGGTTTTAGTTGAACTTATGTCTTGTTAAGGTAAGCACGACCTGAATCGATATCCATAATAAGCTCCACATACATTTTGTTAATATAATCTTCCTCTTTGTTATAACATTTAGCAGTTTCGCCTTATAAAAGCATTTAAATTGTAATGTGTTGCAAAATTCCACAATATCATCTCAAGCAATCGTTTACTTAAGCTCCGCTTTCCCAGCAAGAGGTACAGTTTTAATAACGCATTTCAAGAATGTTAATTGCTACAATTTATTATCTACTTAGACTCAGTACAAGTGCTTGTTACGGCCCGGGCTATGATAATTCTCACTCCACTGCAGAATGGAGGACTATGAAATGTCCAATTAAATTCTGAGGAATTGGGAATCATGTTTTTTTTGGAATTTGTTGAGCCAGGAGTAGTGAGAAAATAAAAATATATATCCAGTATAAACATTGCACAAAATAAAATTCGTTTTAATGTTGATGTGTTGAATATGTGGATAGCGATAACATCGCAATAGTAGATTGTATAACAAGGGAGCAAAAAAATAAAAAATATTATTTCAATACTATTACATGTATAAGCTGAGACTTTAAAATCCATACAATATTGACTAACTCACCTAAGCGAACTGACTTGGGGCTAATCGAAGTAAGTGCTGTGTTTTAAAACTGATAGTGCCTATAATCAATGAGCTATTGAAAGCTTTGCGTCAAACTGGTACTGGTAAGATAGCACGTCGCGTTTGCTCCCATATAGAAAAACAGAGTAATTAGAGAGAAATAAATATGCATACGAATATCGTGACTGGAGGTCATCGTCAGTCTCGTTGGGGTTCATAATAGAATTCTCTTTTTGTTCTAGATTCACTTTACGCTCTTCATATACTTTGTTCTATGTAATCAGTATGTTTGGTCAATGTTTGATGTTCACTATGTCAATTTATTGGCTATCCCAGAGAGGCATATCGTTGACTAGCATGAGTAAGTATTGATCAATTCTGTGTGTTTGTTAGCATGATAGCATGTCCGTGACGACCCCGAAAATAAAAAGAACACAAGTATTTGTTTCGTGTATCGGTGTTCTGAAAACCGGTGGAGGCTGAACGGTGACATGTGCGCTTCTCCATCCAGTGGCACCCGGTTTCAAACCTCGGCCCTGCTCTAATAGTAACATGAGCAGATGGTATCGTTAAAAACTGTATTTTTGATTAATAAATATAGATACTTTTTGTCCCGAAATAATGTATTCGTGGACAAAGTTTTGAGGTACAGCTTGTTTTTACATAATATGTCTGGTGCAGTTGGTACTGCACCTGTCTTCTACACCAAGTATCACAGGTTCAAATCCTGGCTGGGGTAAACATTTGTGTGATTAGAATAATGTTTGTCTTCGGGTCTTGCACGTGTGCGGTGTGTA
The DNA here is from genome assembly GCA_946251855.1 of Alsophila aescularia. Taxonomy (NCBI): domain Eukaryota; kingdom Metazoa; phylum Arthropoda; class Insecta; order Lepidoptera; family Geometridae; genus Alsophila; species Alsophila aescularia. Next base: position 32,506,268 of record OX276379.1, on the reverse strand, counting down.
GATGTGTGTGCATGCCAATCGCAACACAGTAAATTACTAGGATTTAATTACGCCGCACTAGGATTAGGTAAAATTTATTATAGCATGACTGCCATTAAAAAATAAGTGTAATGTTTTGAAGGTTCACGTATGTATTTATGTGAGTTTCTTCCACTATATATTTTAAATTCCAGAACAGATTTGAATGTATGGGGTATCGTTATAATCCTTACATCATCCCGAGTCACATGGGATATCAACTTTTTAAAAAGTTCACTTTCTGGCAGGTTGAAATTATTATAGCTCGTGATTTAAAGCCTATTTACTTTCAGCAAACTCCTTATTCTACTCATTAAGTCTGATTTCCTCGATGCTACTGATCAATATCGGGTGGTTCTGGCCGATCGTGATGAAGAGAGTAGAGGAAATAGAGGCTCACCTTCCACCGTTCTCGAGAGACGTGGCCAAGATCTGCAATATTACTATGTATTGTACATTTGTTTCTGCTTTTGGTATGAATATGTTATTTTGTTTCATATATATAACTAGCTGTACCCACGGCTTCGCACGTGTGTTCTTTTCTTTAGGTTCAAAGTACCACAATATGCTATTTCAGGACCAATATACCAACATTTGAACATAATTTTTTCAGCCGTCAAAAATACTTTATCCACTGCTCGGCTTCTAACTCACCGGATTGAGAAACAAATTACACCTGATTTAAATCAAACCCTAAGCTATCTAACAATGAAAACCGCATTGCAATCGGTCCAGTAGTTTTTACGTGATGCGTGAACAAACAAACATACAGACAAACAGAAGGAATGACACGATTAACAAAAAAAATATTGTTCAATAACTTTTTTAAGCACCCAACAGCATTTTCTTGATTTGATTTCATTTAGTAGTTTGGGTGCGATGCGCGGTCAAGATACGGACAAACAGACAGACAAAATTAAAAAGTAAAACAATTTGGCTTCAGTATCGAATATAGAGAACCACCCAAAAAAAATGTTTTATTACTTCTATATTAACATAACTTTGGACCCATATCCCGCAGAAACCCTTTACTTTTTCGGGAGAAAACGTGTCCTCAATTTTAACCCATCATATAACTTAAGAAAGTGCCAAGTTGTATCAAAACCCGTCCATTACTTTCAGCATGGTACGTGTTCTTTTAAATAAGTTTCAACCCCTAAATAATAACCTATAAATTTTTCGATATGTAAATTATCCTATGTCCTACCTCGTAGTACGAACTCAAATCATACAGAGTTTATTTTGAACTAGCTGTACCCGCGGCTTCGCACGCGTGGTCCTCTCTAGGTTAAAAATAATCTAAGTGCTATTCCAGCCATAAATTCCAGCCATAATTCCATTACCAAAAATACCAATATACCAGCATTTGATCAAAATTCCTTCCGTCCCGTCAAAAATATTTTTATCGATTGCTCCGCTTTTACTCATCGGATTTAGATACGAAGTAACTCCATTTTAAGTAAGACCTTAAACTATCCTACAAAGAAAATCGCATCACAATCGGTCCAGTAGTTTTTACGTGATGCGTGAACAAACGAACAGACAGACACGTTTTTTTTAAATGTTATATTCTTAATCAGTAGCTTATTTTAAGTACCCTAAACATATTTTTTTATCTTCTTTGTACAGACTTTTTTGTACTTATTGCTTTATTATACGTATAGATATTTTTTACTTTCAAATTAACATAACTTTCGACCCTTATCCCTTAGGAACGCTTAATTTTTTCGGGATAAAAAGTATCCTCAATTTTAACTCATTATATAAACTATGACTGTGTTAAGTTGCTTCAAAATCCGATTAGTAGTTTCAGCGTGATACGTAATCTTTTAATTAACTTTCATCCCCTATCAATCATAGCAAGTTTCATTTAAATTCATTCAGTAGTTTCGGCGTGATGCCTAGCCAAGATACAGAGAGACAGACAGACAGACAAAAATGAAAAAAAAGTATTGAATCTAGAGTAAGGTAAAAAACTATATATTTTCAATGTACAGAATTGGACCCGTTACAGTTTTATTATAAGTAGTATATATAGATAGATTTTAATACTACAAAATTTTGGCTAAGCTTTATGGAGTAAGGTGTTGGAACCACCTAGAAATGTCACAGGGCATAATTATAATACACTATAATTTTATTGATTGATTGAGAGATGAGACAAGCAGGTCACGCCTGCCCATAATAGTTGCAGTGCCACCCAGAACTCTGGTTGCAATATCTTGCGCGTCACTGCTCTGCGCTCGTCACCCTGAGTCATTGGTAAGTCTCATTGCCCAGTAATTTCGCTGGAAACATTACCGTTCAAACCGAATCACAGAAATGTTTCAAACCGAATCACACACTACTGGTTCAAACCGAATCACACACTACTGGTTGGCAGTTGAATATTTGACAAAGGCGTGGTACTTCCAGAGGCAGACTCTTGCGTAATAGGTGTACTATACAAAAAAATAATACAAATTGCGGTTTTGGTCAGATATAAAGATTTCTGTTGGCAAATAAATTCAGTTGAGCAGCTTCACCATATAATCCTCAGTCTTCAGTGGCATCAGACTAATTACCTAAATTAATCATAAACCTGTTTCAATCTACACAAGGCCCTCTACATTCCCGCACAAAACCACAGTACACGGCTTCCTACCTATTTGTTTGGTTATCCAATTTACGTATTGATATAGCGATATAAGAACACCTGTGCCGCTTTTCAATTTCCTGTCGTATTGACAAAATTGAGGGAAAAGTCCGCGATGTCGCGTGGGATTACTATTTTTGGGTAAATTGTGAAAAACAATTGAGATGTTTTTTTTTATAAAAGCTTTAGATAAAAAAAAAACATCTACTCTAAACTATCTACTAGCTTTACTTTGGGTACTATAAACTCACTGATGCATACACTACGTCAATGTGTCAACTTTACTATAATATTGAAAACGACAAAACCCAAAATTTAAATGGTCATGGACACCTCAGTTAAGACCAGGGGCTTCAGTTGGGTTGTTGGCCTCAGGCTAGGTTTACATGCTGAGACAAAAGAGCATCATCGCGTCAGAGCCAAACTAATCAGTAATTCATAGTGTGAGGTCAGCCCATCAGCTCATCGACTCACAAGCAGAAGCACAATTTCAAAACGTAATTATGTTTTCAGTTGAACATGTCCTCTCAGTTGTCTACGGGTTGGCAGTTGCGTACTCTTGCTCTGCCGATAACATTGCTGAAACATATTTCCATTACAATATGCCTTGGATTTTCGACTACATCCCTTATACACTGTGGAAAGGTATACTAAGTGAGGTTTGTGATTTGGTGCAATATTACCATAACAAAACAATACTAACATTGTAACAGTAGTAAGCGATCATAAGCTTTAGGGCAAAGTGGCATATGACTACGGCTATCTTCTGAATAACACAATTCTGAATTAAAAGGCGTTTTAATGTCACGTAGTCTACAACCAGCGGACGATCAAGACGCTTCCAACGACACTTCATTTGTGAAATAATGAAGAGTAGTTAAGAAGTTATTAAGAAACAGATGAACATACATACATACCCACATACACACATGCATACATACATACATACATACATACCCACATACACACATGTTACACATCCACGCAACCCCAAAACTGCACACAACGCAGTTTGTCAATAACAGCCTACTGTTATTGACAAACTAATTAAATTGTAATTTTATTAAATAAACTTAGTATTTTAAAATACATTTTTGTATTTTTTAGTATCCTCTGGCTGTAGCCCTCGTAGTTCACATGCATACATACCGGTCAAAACAAACAAACAAAGAACAAACTTATAAAATGCTTGCGTATTCTTAACTAGTGGTGTGCGGTCAAATCAAATTTGATGAATGCTTTGGACGTCATACCAGTTGTTTTGTACAACTTATGACCAGAGAGAGAGAGAGAGAGAGAGAGAGAGAGAGAGAGAGAGAGAGAGAGAGAGAGAGAGAGAGAGAGTCGATCGTGGTAAGCGTAACGCCTGCTCAATTTTTAGCCAAATAATTTATTTTAAGCCATGTGGATCCCGGTTAGTCATAGTGCGAGGGGGTTCCCTCGCATCATCAGTACGAACAAGTCCAATGCTGAACATGCCCCCCCACAATTAGGATGTAGAGAGGGGTTGCCATAATCGCAACGCTTGGCTTGTAGTTTATACCTAGTTTGAACGAAACCGCTGTACCGCGCCACAGGCGGATGGAGGTCCTCCTTAGAGCGTAGCGTAGAACTTTGCCCCGCCCGCCTAGCCGCGTACTTGCCTAAGGCGAGGTACAGCGGTTTCGGCCAAACTTATACTCGTAGACCCATAAAAATTAAATAAAAAAAAATCATCGTGTTTTTACACAACCGCCCAAAAAAAGAGTGTAATGATTTTAGAATTCATGTATGTTTGTATGTATGTATGTATGTATGTATGTGTGTTTCTTTATTCCACCAAAACTTTTAAATGCTTGAACAAATTTTGATGTATTTGGTATCGTTAGAATTCATAGTTGAGATGCGAAAGTAAATATATTTTTATCTCTTATTTTTTACTTTTTAGTTTGTTTTTGGTTGGGCAGTTTTTTTTTTGTTATTTCCTTTTGAAGTCTCTTTATTTAATTTGTTTTATTTTAGATGTTTAACGTACAGTCAACTTTTATGTGGAGCTTCAACGATTTGCTCATCATGGTAATAAGCATTTACCTCACTGAACATTTCATATTGCACAATGAACTATTGCGAAGTGCTGTGCCACAAGTAAGTAATTCATTATTATTACCATCTCTATTATCTTGTCTTAAGGACTAAATGTAGATTATTCAAGCTTAAGTTTTTTAAAGTCAAGTTAGCTGATCAACAAACATATTTTGTCGTTTATAATGTTGGTAAATACCAGAAGGTAATGTTTATATATTATTTATTCTGTGATATGACTTAAGCATTAACGCCTGCTTAGTAAGAACATATCTTATAATTTTTCTAAACAAAAAATTTGAATCACGTTCGGCGTAAATTTGAAGCATGTAGTATCTGTCACGGTAGCCGAAATCGGTAAAGGTATGTGCCGCTCAGATGCACGGAATAATGAGGGTACGAAACCCCGTCCGTGATTAAAATTTTTCGTTTAGAAAAATTATTAGATAGGTTCTCGCTAAGCAGGTGTGAGATTTATAAACATATGTGTAATAATTACACGTACTGTAAGATTATCAAAACCTAAGTTTTGTAATGTTAGCCTTCAGTTGGTTAAGTTTGTCGAGTAGGAGATAAAACTTATCTGCACCTAGTATTAAAAGCAAGTTGCTATATCCTATAGTTGGTATCTATAGTAGCTAGTAGCTACAGCTACAGAATAAATAACTTAAGGAGTATTTAATAAAAACAAGGAAATAGGTTTGCAATTCTTTATATTGTTTACTCATTTGAACACCAGATTCGGAATACACCATTTTAGAAGAAAACCGGCAAGACACTACGTGGCGAATAGATTTTGTAATAATATTAAACCAATAACTATTAAGATACATAGTTATTAATAATTTAAATTTGATAATTGGTCACAGACAAACATTTATATTTGCCTTAGTTACACTAGGCATAATAACTTCAAAAACAGCATTTAAACACAATCAAATAGACGGGATATATAATCCCGTTAACTATAATCTTATAGATTATTTCATCACCCCACAATGAAGTGATACACAGTAACAAATACACAGTAATAATTACACGGTTACAAATAAGCAGCATAACAGTGTATTAAGAAAAGAACTTAACTTGCCAAGGTCCTCTCAGTGCGGTGGTCACAAGAACACTAAAAATTGCAATTTTTTTTTTTTTTTTTAGTAATGACTAATGCTGTTGGCCTTACCGGCCTCTACAGCTTGAACCGGACTTGGGGGCGGGCGCTTACAAGCACTCCGCCGCAATGCGTGACGCAGAAGGCGCACGCCAAAGTTAAAATTTTAGACGACCCGCACGAGGGTACCCAGGGGGTACGGCCCTCGGCTTGGACGGCCGTCTGATTACGGGGGTAACGAACTAGACACCCCTGGATCGCTACCGTTAAGTAGTGATCGAGGGGGGCCTGGACAATGGCTAGGTGCCCTTTGATTGATTTTTATAACTGACCGCCGATTCGTAATACACCTTCGAGAAGAATCGGCAAGAAACTCGAAGGCGAATAATATCTGACTATGTGTTGTGGGACCTTCGACCTCGCCGGCGAGGTCGGTGTCTGTGTCTAAGTGTGTTGATACCCCCTGGCGGGTTGCCAGAGGTGGTCGGATTGGGCGAGGCCATCGCTGCCAGTACTTTGACTGCGATGGCGTCGTCCGGATCGTCCAGGACATCGCGGGGACGTCTACGGAGGGCAATACTGTCTGTCGTATAGTCGGAGGCTTTTACTACGAGCGGGTTGGGGTGATGGGGCGCCGCATTAAAGTAGCGGCGAGAGGCATCTTTCATGAATTGACTGATCGAGGGAAGCTCGACTTCGCGGTGCAGGTCGGCGTTCCTCTGATACCAGGGAGCGCCGACTGCATTTCTAAGGAATTTATTTTGGACTATCTGGAGCGGTTCCAGGATTGACGGATCGGCGTGCGCGAATGCTATAGACGCGTAAGTCATGACGGGGCGGATGCAGGCTTTGTAAAGCGTCACCTTATTCCTAAGGGACATTTTACTCCGCTTGCCTAAGAGATGGTAAAGGCGGCCTTGGAAGAAGGACGCCCTGTCGCGGACTACTTTAACGTGTTTGTCGAATCTCAGTCGATAATCAAGGGTAACTCCTAGGTATTTGGTTTGTTTCGTCCACGGGATGGGTTGATCGAACATCGTTAGACGACCGGATGGAAGGTACCGCCTGGTGTCCTCAGTAAAGCGCATTGCTGCGCTTTTCTCAGGGGAAAAATTGCTAAGTCGAGAGAGCCTTTAAATAGCATTTTCGAACATCCGACGCTGTCAAAAGTCATCTGAATCGAAGACTACCGACATCGTCCGAGCTATTTGAGTCGTTTGAAAACAGATCAACGAATATCTACCATTTACTTTATTAATTACATTAGTCATGTCTGATAGTTATATTTAATTATTGGAATACATTTTAACATCATTCTAATAATTATGGCATAATAATACAGATGTTTCATAGTGATGGATGATATAGATCGTAAGTTTACAGGTGGTACTTTACTTTTCTTTAAAGTAGCCAATACTTCGTTTCAGAACGAATACTTCGTTCTGAAAGCTGAATACATAACATTTACATGTACCAAGTATTATTTTTATACAATTCTCTATTTACAATAAGTAGTAATCTAGCACAGGCGTTAATGCTAAAATCATATAAACATTTGATTTGGGAGGCGTTATCTTTACGATACGAAATTAATTACTATATTGCCCATGTTAGGTTGGTCAGTTCAGAGTACTGCCAATAGATGGCGTTACCGTCCCCGTAAGACGGAGTTTATTTTTTTCTGGTCGCCGCGGCGTGGCACCCGCCCTACTCCCTGTCTCAGAGAGATGTGACGGTGCCAGAAACATTGTCTGAGTGAACATTAAACATCCCATGTGCTGTCTTCTGTTTCAGGATAATTTTTCAGCGCTTACGTTTCGCATTCAGTACCTGAAAATTGTGCGATTGGTAAAATTGATTAACGGGCAAATCGGAATTTATATACTGACTTCATTTGGTTGTAATTTGTATTGGATTTGTACTCAGCTATTCTATAGCTTGAAGTAAGTATTGATCGACGTCGTTCGTAGTTCTTTGCCTTTTATACTTAAAAAAACTTAACATTACAGTTTTCATAATTTCAGTAAAACGCAGACTGGGCATTTTGTCGCCTGCTACGACAAACATTATAAAAATTACGAGTAAGTTAATGCTTTTTACCGAAGATATTCGACTGAGAACCAAGGCGACCGACACAGCTCTATGGATAAGTAAGCTAAAGTGGCAGTGGGCTGGTCACATTTCCCGAAGAACTGATAACCGTTGGGTTAGAAGAGTTCTAGAGTGGAGACCACGTTTAGGCAAACTTAGTGTAGGACGCCCGGTGCCAGCTGGAGTGACGACCTGCGAAAAGCGGCTGGAAGAAAATGCATGAGGAGAGCTGAAGACCGAGCTCAATGGCATGCATTAGGAAAGGGCTATGTCCACCAGTTGACAGGTATAGGCTGATGATGATGATGATGGAGCTTTTTACCAGACTGCGCAACGCAAAGGACGGTAATGTGTTTATCAGCCTGTATATGTATGTATGTATGTGTTGTTCCTCTCTGGCGCTCTAGAGACCAAACGCGTGGTGAATTTTGATGATTCTTACGTCAATCGATTTGTCTTAATCTTGTGAGTATCACAATTGACATGACAGTAATCAAATTCAATATGATGAAAACCAGACACCATATAGAAAAAAGAAAATAAAATATTTTCCAAAAAAAATAAATCGACTTCATAATAAAAATGTTATTTTGTAAACAACCACTAAAAATAATAAAATAATTACAATTGAGCTAGAACAGTATCACTTTTTCGAAATTACCAACGTAATAATAATGCATAAATACAACATAAGATAAGAAAGAGTTTTTTGAAGGCGGTGCCAAGCAGAGGCATAATTATTAATATGGTTGAGCTCATTCAAATAGATAATGTCTTAAACGGCTTGAGGTGCTATATAAAATAATAATCTTTTAAAGTAATTATCTACAAAAACTTTATCATTTACTAGATTGTCAATAGGTTTGTGAATGTATGAAAGTCAAAATCTGCTCGTGTGAGTCTCTTGTTTTGTCTCTTCTACGTTTCGTGTTTTGTATGAGGTTGCGTCATAGACAACTTCGAACGTAGATAGGTATGCATTAATTTTGTAAAGATATTAGATTTAAATGATGCCTGGGTTTGGCACCGCCTTCAAAAAACTCTTTCTTATCTTATGTTGTATTTATGCATTATTATTACGTTGGTAATTTCGATAAAGTGATACTGTTCTGGCTCAATTGTAATTATTTCATTGTTTTTAGTGGTTGTTTACAAAATAACATTTTTATTATGAAGTCGATTTAATTTTTTTGGAAAAATATTTGATTTTTTGATTTTTAGTGGCATATGCAAACATTGGAAAGAATATATGCCAAAGAAAATAGTAGACACTTACTCACTTCTGTGAATCAAACCTACATATATAACAACTGAATTAGTTTTGACTATTTTCCATTATTTTGTTGTTGCGTTCCTGTCCATCATCAGACCCTGAAAACCATATAACACCAGAGAACTCATCAAGACAAACCAAATGAGCCCAAACTCGAAGGGGTTCCATCATTTTGTTGTTGAGTTCCTGTTACTGCCTTCCGGATCCATTATCAGACCCTGGATACCATATAACACCATATAACTTATCAAGACAAACCGAATGAGCTCAAACTTGAAGGGGTTCCATCATTTTGTTGTTGAGTACATGTGACTACCTTCCGGCTACATTAAAAAAAAAAAAAAAAACATACAACTGAACATATTACCGTCTCCTTTTGTGAAGTCGATTAAAAATATAAACAACTGCAACATAAAACATTCTGACCACAAATAAGCCATACTCATTTAATGATCCCTAATGGAACTTGATAAATAAGCTGAAAGTGTAATATGAAAATATGCATTAATTTTAAAATATATTTATTGGTATAACATACATTAAAAAAGCGGCCAAAATTGTAAATAAAACATGGTATGGTTTATCGGTATTCTCTTCCCTAACGGGCTATTTCCGAAGCACCGGTAGAGTCGGATCAGATCAGAAAGGTGTATCCTTTTCCTGTGCGTGATTCAAATAGGCAACCTTATGAAAATTAAAGGTCATTGGGCAGTTCTGACCCAGTTACCGATAGTTTTCCTACAAAAACCAAATTAGTTTTAAATTGTTAAGTATTAACCTACACTTAATTTTAGATAAAAAATAGGTAATTTGTCGTTGCGATCTGTGTGTTACTTGAGCTTATATTGTTTCTATCGTTTTTTTCCCATTGTCTTCGTTAATGCGACATATATATTCGTAAACTAGAGACGTTTATCTAAACATCTTACCCTATTTTTTCCAGTAGATATATACTGGATATAGTTATACGTGGGTATAGTTTCCATACTTAGTTGCCCAATTACCTTTCTTATTTAAACTCAAAGTACAGTTTAGCTATATTTTTTGTTATTTTTTAGAGCTTTTTTATTCGGAAAGATACTTTTTTACGTTGCCCATTTAAATTAACATATTTGAGTTTTTTTTTTTTTTTTTTAGGTTTGGATATGAGTGATTTCAGACCAACATTTGTTTTTTCAGAACTGTTCATGGCGGCGTAGAGCTGTTGCATACGGTGTACTTCACATACTCATTCTCATTTCTGGTGGCGAGGACATTGCTGGTGCTGCTGCTTGCAGCCAGAATCTATTCCAACTCCAGAGTGCCGCTAGTGGCACTGTATGGTCTGCCAAGTGAAAAGTTTGATGTTGAGGTACAGCCTGATTTCAAGTGGCAATCAAGAAAAATAAATACTAACTTACTTTCAAGCTATATAGTAGTACGTTGCCTTCCGTTGTTCGATCACGTAGTTCGATTAAGTGAACCACGAGGATTTTTAGGTCCTTATGGTTCTGTTCAATAATCGAACTGTGCAGAGTTTGCTATTTGACATCCGAATGGTTCGATTGAATGATCGAGCTGTGCAGATTTTGTTGTTTTATATGCACAAGGTTCGATTAAGCGTCGTAGTACGCTTATTCGCACCTTGTGGATAACGAATATGGAAATAAATTGACATTTCATATTAGTAGTTACCTGTTTGTTCACGCTTTCAAAATAAACAAAAATATAAAACTGCAAAGGAGTGGAATGCCCTGCCCTCGTCAGTGTTTCCGGTAAATTATAACCCCGGTGTGTTCAAGTCAAGAGTGAATAGGTATCTACTAGGAAAGCGTGCTACACCTTCGACCACATCATCGCTTTCCATCAGGTGAGATCGTGGTCAAACGATTGCCTAGTCAGTAATAAAATAAAAAAAACTATTATGTTCAGATTGTTCACCTACTAGGGCCACCTATAACTTATGTACCTATATTTCTGGTACAAATAGAGAATCTTTGCCCAGAGGGATAAATCCAAAAAACGAATCAGACAAATATTTATTTAAATACAGAATAATTAAAAAATACACAGGTTTCGCAAAATCGGTAACTATACGAACTAACTACAGTATAAAAGATAATATAGTTACAACAATACAATACAATAACTCTTTATTGAACACATTACAATAAAAAAACAACATAACAGTAATTATATATAAAATCTAATGTATACTTATTATTGTATGTATATAGTTATTATTATATTAACGATATCAGTTAATACTACTATTATATATACTATAATATATACTATGTATTAAAATACTACGTGAACATCGATTTAATCATCGATCTACGAGGAAATCAAATTCAAATCCTCGTAGTCCGATTGATCGAACCACCAGGAATTATAAATACTTGTAGTTCGATCGATCGAACCGTACTTATGGACCTAAAAATCCTCGGGGTTCGCTTGATCGAACTACACGATCGAACCTCGCGGCCGGAGCGGTACGTTGTGATTAATAAATATAATTTATACAATTAAAATATTTTTAAACTATTTTATCGCGTTCATACGTTTTTTCTGATGTTTCATACTATTTGCAGTGGTCAAAGGAATTATTAATAGGGACATAAAAAAATACTTTGCTCTGTTACGCTTGACCATTGAAGTATCATTAATATTACATCAAAGTGCTTGAATTACTTGACCTAGGCATTAGAGTAAGAGATAACTTTAAGAGATTCCTATGACCAAGGCACCCTCATTGGAGTAGAGCAGGCGGCATCCTCTATTCGGTGGATAGAGGATGATGTCAAAGGAATATGCCAAAGATGCGACGGAGAGTCTGCAGATGGGCTAACTGCAGATTTATTTATCTATACTATAATAAAACTGTAACTGGGCTAAATCTGTACATTAAATATTTTATGAAAATTTTAATTGAGATTTACTTCAAAATCGATTTTTTTCTTCCATTGAGATATTATAATGTACTACCAGACTGATTTTGATGCAACTTGGCAGAATCATAGCTGATGTACTGGATTAACATTTAGGATACTTTTAATCTCGGAAAAATCAACGGTTCCCGCAGGATAGTGGTAGAAAGTTATTTAAAATAACACGTATCAAGCTAAAACTACTGGACGGATTTTGATGTAACTTGGCACAGTCAAAGTTTAAAATGTTGAATACTTTTTATCCCGAAAAATTAAAAGGTTCCTGCAGCCTATGGGTCCAAAGTTGTGTTAAATTTAAAGTGCTCATACATCCGTTTACGACTAGACTGGTACCGAATTTCGTCATTCTACTACGAGGCTCACTGGCCCAGTTGGACAGATGCATGGGTGCGTAATCCAGACGTATGTGGATCGAAATCACGCGCTGTATGAATATTTTTCTCCATTATTAAAAGATTTTTACATTATTTATGCGTAATTTTTTACATTTTCCTTGATATCTATCTATACTATAATAAAACTGTAACTGGGCTAAATCTGTACATTAAATATTTTATGAAAATTTTAATTGAGATTTACTTCAAAATCGATTGTTTCTTCCATTGAGATATTATAATGTACTACCTACGTACTTACATAATTATATAGTTATATCGGAGGTTTCTTCATAATGTCTTACTGGCAAAATGGTTAGTTGTCGGTATTGAAATGTGTACATACAGAGGTAGGCACATGTATTGCTCTTCACAGAGAAAGTATAGAAAACTTTTATTTTTTCAAATCAATCCTCATATCGTGTTGAAAAAGCTCAAAAAGTAGGTAGGTAGGGTAGATAATTATTAAGAGCCAGTTAAAGTGCCAGTAAGTACGTCGTTCTGTGAAACATCATAAAAAATAATTTGTAGTAAGAACACAATGTTTCGTTGCATTAAAATTTGTTCGTATGGACCTCATAATAATGACCGACCCTTGAATCCCTTGATGCCCCATCCAATTTACCTCACCACCTTAATTACTCTCTAATCTGTGCCACCTTATCTTCGGAGATAATTTTCTCTACTCAATAACAAGACGTTCATGATAACAAGTTACTTCATTTAAACTAGATGGCGTTGTCTACCCTTAAAACACGAAAGCGGTTTGTTACGACGTGGTTTGAACGTTGAATGAACTCGAACAACACGTTTTCTTCTTTTTTTTATTTTATGGTCCCTAAAGGCTCTTAAAACGTATTTAGATGTTTTTTTGTGTTTTTTGATAGAATAAGTCGACTTCAGTTGGAAAACGCGCAGCGAAATTAAGCGAATTATTTATAGTAAAATAGTAATTTATTAATTAAAAATAATAATTTACCCACCTTCCCTAATTCCACGCAGGTGGCGTGGAATTGGCGTGAGTGGTCATACAGAATCCAGGCCCTGCTCTCAAGCCCTTGCGACTGATTTAAAAACTGGGGTACTTGGTATCTTAGGCCTTGCACGCACTGCCTTGCAGTGGAACGCGGTGCGTTTATTCTATCGTTTATTTCACATTGTATTATATACGTTTATTTCATATTTTATTATATGCGTTCATTTCATTGCAATACGTGCACTTCTATGACAGTGTCATAGAAGTGCAAGTGTATATATATATATATATATATATATATATATATATATATATATACGCATATTCTGTGAAGTACGGAGTGCCGTACTTCACAGAATATGCGTAATAAAAAGGCAAGGCAGTGCCTTATTCCGATGATTAGATGCCGAGCAATCGATAAAAAATTATTTGACGGCTGAACGAATTTTGACGAAATGTAGTATAATATTGTACTTTGTAGGTTTGGTCCTGGTCCTCCTGGTCCTCTGGACCAAACCTACAACTGGTCTGGTGGTGGTTTCGCTTTTGGTCCTGGAATAAAACGTGTGGGCTACTTTTAAATGAAATGACCACAAGGGCAAAGCCGCGGGCACAGTTAGTCTTAAATATTAGTAAAAATATTTGGATGGTATTTTTATTAAATCAAAAAAGATATTTCTAGTTTTCCAGACTACAAAACTATCGATAATCCAGAACTCAAGGCATTTTCAAAATTTTGTTTATCATTTTCACCAAACTACCGTTTCATTTTATAAGCAGAGTTCATTAAAAACTTCTCAAAAATAAACAACTCCGAGCTCATGATTCCAGGTGGAGAGGTTCATTGCGCAAATAAACAACATCAAGGTGGCTCTGAGCGGCTTAGACTTCTTCTACGTGACTAGAACTATGATCCTGACGGTGAGATGCTTGTTTCACCACTGCTTGATAAGATATTCAGAGGAATCTTTCACGATGCATATAATATTTCAAGGTCTGTGGACTCCGCCAAGAACACGTTAACTCTTGTGTGGCAAACAAAATCAGAATCACAGTGTTAAACATGCTTGTGTGGATAGTTTAAACATATTATAAATTATAAAAATTTGGGGATTAAAAAAAAAGTATCCGCTTATAAATATGTTGCCAACCCCGTGGGGACTAGAAAGTAAGTATAGATGTAAAAACTAAAAACTTTTTCTAACTATTACTTACCGAACAGCCCTGACTGGTGATGCACTGGAACATTAGGAGTATACAGATGGGTCATTATGGGGACCTACGAAACTATGTATAAGAGATAGAAAAATATGTTAAAGGAAAAATTAAAAGATAAGAAAAACTGCATAGATAGATTTTCAAAAAAACTTATATGTCTTGGGAAACATACCCGGTAATTTCGAAAAAATATAAATATTTTATTACGATATTGGTTGTTTCGGTTGTAAGGAGTAAATTTAAATGCTATCAAACCTTGCCTTAGACGTAAACAAATATGCTGTATTTACTATTATTTTATTAACCCCTGGCGAAAGAGATATTATAAGCATCCATGTGTCAATCTGTGGCATTGTAGCTCCCAAAAGAATGGACCGATTATGTTGTTTTTTGTTTGAAAGCTGATATGGTCAAAATGGTTCTTACTTGTAATGGTGGTCAGGAGAGGTGTTATCTCTTAATTGTTGGAGGTCCCCATACTGAGCCATCTCAATGTCACAATCTGTATTTATAGTTATGCTTTAGCAAATAATTTATGTTCTGGCTCGATGTTTCTAATAATTCTAACTCATTTTTATATGTTAAAATGTCTGTATGATTTACCTACCTGCTAGTTACTTCAGGTTGTGAGACAACACTGAATATTTTTGATGATAACAACTATTTTAATTAAGAAACTGGGAGTAAAATAACTTTGAGTTAGTTCATTAAAATAATAATTTTATTAAAAGGATTTTCCGGGCGAGTACTCTTTAGTGATTTAATAGTTTCAAAGGCTAGCTCCCTTTATTAGACTCAATCTGGCCTTCACTTGTTTACACCAGTTCATTCGGTTCGACAGAAGATCTCCGGCTCAAATAACCTGTTAAAAACGACCATATGTTTATATATATTGTTTTGTTTGTCATATGAGGTAGTGCTGGCCTCTGGAGTCAGATTTTTTCATGCCACCCTAGGGCCTCTGACATGCCTACTATTTAATCAATAACAGCTAGACATGACAGCGTAACGTGCCCCCGAGGCACGGAGCGATGGATACCCGTATATATCTCAGAAAAGTCATTGATGCGGAGCCGAGGACCGAACCCGGTACCGTTAGCTTTTTACGCAATTTAGTTTACCTACATCTCGGCTACCATCACTATCATCAAATGGTTGGTAGAGTGGTTAAAAAGATACGAGGAAGATGATTGCAGTACATGTTTACCTACAGTTGTATAATGCTTATAACGAACTATTATTATCGAACGGTTACGGGTTCGAATCCTGCAAGGTGCAATCATTTGTGTGATGAGCAGTTTTTTTTTTCGAGTCATGGTTTTTATATTCGTATCTATGTATATTTATTCGTTATCTAGTGCCCATAGTACAGGGTACATCGAAATCCATCCAGTAGTTTCAGCGTGATACGTGTTTTTTTAAATAACTTGCCACCCCTAGCCTGCGGGAACCCTTTAATTTTTTTGGAATGAAAAGTATCTAATGTACCTACCTCGAAGTATGAGCTCAAATCATACAAAGTATCATTTGAATTCATTGAGGTGTTTCGGCGTGATGCTAGTTCTCCTAGTTTGAGGCTAGTAATTGGTGTGGAATTGCCCCGAATATTATTATATATTATTATCATCATTTCCCCTGAAATTCTAACATTATTCATGTTAACATGTTGTTTTTCAGTTACTTGGGACCATTGTGACCTACGAATTGGTGCTGCTGCAGTTTAATAGATAAGCACGCGACGAATACATCATGTTGTAAGAAGCTAATACCATCGTGACCTACGAACTGGTGCTGCTGCAGTTTAACAGATAAGAACGCGACGAATACATCATGTTGTAAGAAGCTAATATCATCGTGACCTACAAACTGGTGCTGCTGCAGTTTAACAGATAAGCACGCGACGAATACATCATGTTGTAAGAAGCTAATACCATCGTGACCTACGAACTGGTGCTGCTGCAGTTTAACAGATAAGCACGCGACGAATACATCATGTTGTAAGAAGCTAATACCATCGTGACCTACGAACTGGTGCTGCTGCAGTTTAATAGATAAGCACGCGACGAATACATCATGTTGTAAGAAGCTAATACCATCGTGACCTACGAGCTGGTGCTGCTGCAGTTTAATAGATAAGCACGCGACGAATACATCATGTTGTAAGAAGCTAATACCATTGTGACCTACGAACTGGTCCTGCTGCAGTTTAACAGATAAGCACGCGACGAATACATTATGTTGTAAGAAGCATCAAACAGATCATGGGCTAACCCAATGCACATAGTGAAGAAGAAGAACGGACAATTACGTATCTGTGGAGACTATCGACGCCTTAACGCTATGTACATCAAGAAGGCTTATTATTGGATACCGATGGCAAGCAAAGAAAACTCACAGAAAACAGCCGTAACTAAACTATTTGGCTTGTTCGAGTTCTCATCGATGACGTTTAGGCTACGTTATGCCACGCTTACATTCCAGCGCTTCATGCACCAAGTACGACGACGGTGACTTCACCTTCAGTTATGTCGATGACCTGCTTATCTTTTCACCACATAAAGAAAGTCATAAGTGCCACCTTCATAAAGTCTTCAAGTGCCTAACAGAATATGAACTCACACTCAATATTGACAAATGTGAGTTCGGCAAAGAAAATCTCAACTTAATTGGCTATCAAGTTTCCGCAGCCGACATTCAACAACCGCAAGAGAAGATAGAAGCCATATCGTCATTTCCTAAACCAAAGACGATCGAAGAACTGAGAAGATTCATAGGGATGGTAAATTTTTATGAAGACGCACTACCCCACCAAGCTGTTACATAACGTAAAGAAGAAGGACAAGACACCACTCAACTGGACTCCAGAGGCAGAAGAAGCATTCAAACAATGTCGTGACAACGTTAAACAAGCAGCGACATTGTCATACCCAATTCCTGGAGTGAAGGTTGCACATCTTGACTGACATGAACTACGGACAAAACAGAATTTAAAATTTGCTCTCATCATGCTGCTAGGCGTGAGCAAACCAATCCACTGCGATATGTCTACAGCTAATCCTAGACCGTACCTACCTACTTCAATGCAAGAAGCAGCCTTCAAATCACTTCACGAATTAAGTCAGCCAAGAACCCGGAACACAAGAAAGCAGGTGACCGTGCGATACTTCTGGCCTAGCATGAATGCAGACGTATTAAGATTGACGAAAACTGGTCATGGTTGTCAAAAGAGCAAGATACAACGACATACTATCTCACCTTTCGGGCAGTTTCAAGACTCTGGACGATTCGACCACATACACGTCGATATCATTGGCCCGTTACCACCGTCCAAAAACTGCACCTACATAGTAACAATTAAAGATCGTCTCACCAAATGGATTGAAGCAGTCCGACCAGAAACATCTCGGCTGAAACTGTAGCCAGAGCAGCCTATGAACACTGAATATGCAGATTTGGTGGTCAGCTTTATTCCATGCCCTAATAAAAAAGCTTGGAGTCACACGACTACGGACCAACGCGTACCATCCTTAGGCTAACAGAATGGAAAGTTGGCACAGAACAATGAAATAAGCACCGATGGCACGAGGAGCTAGCACCACCTGGACGAAAGAGCAACCTACAGTTCTACTGGGGCTACGCGCATCACTACAAAAGTGAACGGATCTAAGTCCAGTCTTATATACTTACGGAACAACGCTACGCCTGCCAGCTGATTTTTTCAAACCAGTGAAAACGAACGCAGATAAACCAGCAGAATTCATAACTAAGATGGCTATGACAAGGACGTTTTGTGAATAACGCACAAAAGCACCACTCCCAGCGCACTCCATTCATACACAAAGACTTGTCCATCTGAACACACGACTTTGTACGCATCGATCACGTGAAGAAGCCGCTAACGCCACCGTATGAAGGACCGTACCAAGTACTACAGACGCATGACAAATACTTCAAGATTCAGCTGCCTAATCGAACAGCAGTAATATCTATAGACCGTCTGAAACCTATATGATGATGTACCGAAGACTCAGACATAACGAGCGCTACGCCACAAACAAGTGCTACGCATCTCGTAGCAACGATTCTCACCGTAGCACCAGACAGCGAGGCAAGGACAGATCTAAACCTGCCCAAGGAGCTCTACATCACAAGAAGTGGCAGAACCAGTCCATGCACCGTACGCTTCACTTGACAGGGGGTATTGTGGTGATATTCACCATCACCACCTGATGATGAATTACCTGTAGTGATGAGACTTGTGGAAAAAATTGCATTCGTGTGCCTTGTCGTGCTGTGGGCGGCTAACTGAAAATCGAGCTGTATCTCAGCAATATTTATGTGATGGACGTCGGCCGGTGGTGTGCGAGCGGGACCAGGAGCGACGTGCGCCGGCTACATAAAGATTACTGACGCGCGTTGCACCTGCGTGCTAGCAAAGAGTATATAAATACTACGTAAGACGTGCTAGTTTTACAGTGTGCGAATGTGATAGGAGATACACATCATCAAAACTAATGCTGCACTCTTCGCACTGACATCGCCATAGATTAAGTACTACTGACAACTGTATATACTCCTTATGATGGTGTTTTGGATACCTATGTATCGAAATTTAGTACTTAAGTAGGATGAAAATAAATGAAATCCTTGCAGGATTCGAGCCAATTAGTGAGTTAAGTGAATTAAAGGAATCAAAAGTAATCTAGTCACACAACATCAAGAGTTTTACTTCACTACCAAAAGCAACCTTCTGATAGCGCTCCAACAAGTCTTAAAGCCGTCAAAATGATTTTTACCGATTGCTCGGCTTCTACTCACCGGATTGAGATACCAAGTAACCTAGTTCTTAATTCAAAACCTAAGCTATCCTACTGTAAAAACCGCATTACAATCGGTCCAGTAGTTTTTACGTGATGCGCAAACAAACATACAGACAAACTAACAAACAGACAATCAGACAGACATGATTTTTAAAAATGTTCTATTCTTGTTCAGTAGCTTATTTTAAATACCCTAGACCATTTTTATTAATTATCTTCTTTGTACAGACTATTTCGTTCCTATTGCTTAAATATAAGTATAGATAGATATAGATAGATTCAAGAACGAAATTAAAAAAGAATTCGGTGTCTACGACTTAACGTATTTTCACTTATAGCAATACGCACGAAAGGGTTTAGCCTAAATGATTGCTCTCACGTACAAAAATGTGACTACAGAATGGATACTTGGTGCTTTTTGATGTAGAAACTTGGTTGAACCTCAAAATATAGGAAATTATAGGATTTAGGGAAATTCTCCTGAGAAAGTCTGTTCCCAGTAGTGGGAACACACCTAATTGAATTTGGTATGAAGGTAATGAACACACACATTGAATATTATAAGTATCGGACATTAGTAAAGGTGCAATTTTAATTAGTCTAGCCATTGAAAAGTTGAAAACCATTGTCATGAAATTGACGTTAATTCGTACGCTCTTGAATAAGGCATTAGCTTGTGAAGATCACGTTATAACGTTTTATGCTATTGCTTCGAACAGTGTGAGAGTATTTCAGAAAAAACAAGTGTTCATTTATAAATCTGATTATAATTTTAAATATTTTATGTAGTACTTTATTAGTTAAATAAACTATTTTACTACCATAATATATGAAAATAACACCATCATAATTGTAATATACCTTTATCTACACTCACGTCGTAAAATCCTGATTATTCACTCAAAAATGGTGGCATTATGGCTCTCTAATTGAAAAAAAAACAACATTATAACACTGTTTTTTTAACTAAACTATGTAATAATATGTATTTTTTTCACAAAAGCACTGGTTTGGCTCCGATTGACGAGAGTTTTGGCCATTTAATATGTATAGCGGCGCGTGCTAGACCGTACGCGCACGAATTCGCTGCGGACTAGATTTTGGAGCCCTAATTTACTTTACATTAGTACCTTACTAATTTAATGTGTTTTGATGATCAAAGGTTTTACCCTGATAAAAAATGTCCGACTGCTGTATAAATTAGGCGAATTTGACTCCACCTGACATCACGGAAACAGCAACGAACATGACGAACGAGCTTTTACCAGAAAAATCAAGAAAATATTTCTTTTTTTTTTTGTTTAATGTGAGTTCCTTTTGTATGAGTGTAGATAACGTATTGTTTGAAACGGCACATAACTAGGTATTTAAACATTCGAGTGATACTATAAAAAAACTCGCCTACGGCTCGTTCTTTAAACTACTTACTATTTATTATACTACAAATCTATATACTTATAATAAAACTGTATCGGGTCCAATTCTGTACATTGAAGATATTTTGAATTTTTTTTTGAACCTTACTCTAGATTCGATACTGAAGCCAAAACTGTATTTTTTTTCATTTTTGTCTGTCTGTCTGTCTGTCTGTCTGTCTGTCTGTCTGTATCTTGGCTAGGCTTCACGCCGAAACTACTGAATGAATTTAAATGAAACTTGGTATGATTTGAGTTCATACTACGAAGTAAGACATAGGCTACTTTTCATCACAAAAAATGAAAGGGTTCCCGCAGGATTGGGGTTGAAAGTTATATCAAAAAACACTTACTACGGGACGGATTTTGATGCAACTTAGCGCAGTCATAGTTTATATGATAGGTTAAAATTGGGGATACTTTTTATCCCGAAAAAATAAGGAGTTCCTGCGGGATAATGTCCCAAATTCTGTAAATTAAAGATATTTTGTAATTTTTTTGGGGCCGTTCTATATTCAATACTAAAGCCAAAACTGTATTTTTTTAATTTTTGTCTTTCTGTCTTTCTGTCTGTCTGTCTGTCTGTCTGTCTGTCTGTACCTTGGAAGTGCATAACGCCGAAAATACTCAATGAATTCAAATGAAATTTGGTATGATTTGAGCTCATATCTCGAGGTAGGACATAGGATACTTTTTATCCCGAAAAATTAATGGGTTCCTGCAGGATAGGGGTTGAAAGTTATTTTAAAGATCACCCTGAAATTTTTTGACGGATTTTGTTGAAACTTTGCACAGTCATAGTTTATAATGGGTAAAAATTAAGGATACTTTTTAACTCGAAAAATAAAGTGTTCCTTCGGGATAATGTCCAAAATTCTGTAAATTGAAGATATTATGTTTTTTTTTTGATGCTGTTCTATATTCAATACTAAACCCATCACTGTATTTATTTAATTTTTGTCTGTCTGTCTATCTGTCTGTCTGTATCTTGGCAGCGCACCACGCCGAAAATACTTAATGAATTCAAATTAAATTTGGTATGATTTGAGTTCATACTTCGAGGTAGGACATTGGATACTTTTTATCCCGAAAAAATTAAGTGATCCTGCAGTATAGGGGTGGAAAATTATTTAAAAGAACACTAAGCACGCTGAAACAATTGGACGGATGTTGATACAACTTGGCACAGGCATAGTTCATACGTGAAAATTATGAATACATTTTGTCCCGAAAAAATAAAGGGTTCCTGTGGGATATGGGTCCAAATTCTGTACATTAAAGATATACTGCTTTTTATTGGAAATTTTTCTATATGCGATTATGAAGTCTAAACTGTATGTTTTTTTAAATTTTTGTCTGTATGTCTGTCAGTCTGTATCTTAGCCGCGCATCACGCCGCTGGAACTACTGGATGAATTCATAAGAAACTTGGTATGATTTGAGTTCGTACTACGAGGTAGGACATAGGGTACTTTACATATCGAAAAAAATATGGGTTATTATTTAGGGGTTGAAACTTATTTTAAAGAACACGTTTCACGCTGAAAGTAATGGACGGGTTTTGATGCAACTTGGCACTGCCTTAAGTTATATGATGGGTTAAAATTGAGGACACGTTTTATCCCGAAAATGTAAAGGGTTTCTGCGGGATATGGGTCCAAAGTTATGTTAATATTTAAGTAATAAAAAATATTTTTTGGATGGTTCTCTATATTCGATACTGAAGCCAAACTGTTTTACTTTTTAATTTTGTCTGTCTGTTTATCCGTATCTTGACCGCGCATCGCACCCAAACTACTAAATGAATACAAATGAAAAACATGCTCTTGGGTGCTTAAAAAAGATATTGAACAATTATTGTTTTGTTAATCGTGTCATTTTTTCTGTTTGTCTGTATGTTTGTTTGTTCACGCATCACGTAAAACTACTGGACCGATTGCGATGAGGTTTTTACTGTTAGATAGTTTAGGGTTCGACTTAAAAACTGGGGTACTTGGTTTCTCAATCTGAAGATTAGAAGCTGAGAAATCAATAAAAACTTTTTGATGGCTGAAGGAATTTTT
The DNA here is from genome assembly GCA_946251855.1 of Alsophila aescularia. Taxonomy (NCBI): domain Eukaryota; kingdom Metazoa; phylum Arthropoda; class Insecta; order Lepidoptera; family Geometridae; genus Alsophila; species Alsophila aescularia. Next base: position 32,483,286 of record OX276379.1, on the reverse strand, counting down.
ATCAAATGTTGGTATATTGGTATTTTAGGTCTTGGAATAGTACATAGAGTACATTTAACCTCGTAAAATGAACACGCGTGCGAAGCAGCGGGTACAGCTAGTAATTAATAAGTTTTCATGAACCCACGATGAGAAATAGAGCTGTAATTGCCAAAAAACGCAAGAAAATTTGAATTTGGCGCGCTGAGCGAAACGTTGCACCTTAAATAGATTTTACATTTCGTAAATGTACATACTAGTTTCTTTGAAAACTCCCACACGTGTTTGAAATAATTATATTCCAAATGGTGGTCTCAGGGGACCAATAAGGACTATTGAAGGTAACTGACGATATTGCCAAAGATGGAGATTGCTTACCTTGAAGATTCACACTCTCTTAAAAACGAACAAGTTGAATTCCGTCGGGAGATAAATACGCTGGTAAAGTATTATAAAACAAGAATGTATGCTCGATGCAAGCAAAACCAAGCGTGAGTATGAAAGACTCATCATCAGCTTGTGTTCGTCCACTGCTGGTCATAGGCCTCTCCCAATGAATGCCATAGAGCCCGATCTTCGGCTCTTCGCATCCAGTTTCTGCCAGCCGCCTTCCGCAGGTCGTCACTCCACCTGGAAGGTGGGCGTCTTAAGCTACGTTTGCCAAGACGTGTTTCCACTCATTGTCCGTACTTCGAGAAATGTGGCCAGCCCATTACCACTTAAGCTTGCAAATCCTTTGAGCTATGTTGGTGACTTTGGTGCTCTTTCGCGTAATTACATTTCGAATTTTATCATTCAGTAAAACACCGAGCATACCTCTCGCCTTAGCTCGCTGAGCGACTTGAAATTTGTGGACAAGTTCCACTGTTATTGTCCTTATTTCAGCTCCTTATGACATAACTGGTGACAGACTAAAGATACATAATTCAATTTGAATACTTACCAGATAGCGTCGATCCCCTTACTGTTTTAGCTGTACGCACGTGCTCCACAGTTTATTTATAATCCCTTACAAGAGAAATGAGAAAATATCTCAGAATATTACCTTTTTCACTGTTTGAGAAGGATTACTGTTCAGTTCTTTCTAGAGATATTTTAGGTAAGCAAAGCCACCGGCAAACTTTATTACATTTTCTTGCTTTGCGGTGTTAGCTTTATAAGCGTGTTAGTCTCGGGAGTGGTTACATCATTATTTGAGCCATTTGGTGATGTCTTTGTGATCGTTAGCGAGTCGTGTGAGGTGGTGCTGGCCTCAGCCTCTCTCAATCTTTGGGATCGTGGGGACCGGAAGCTCAACATAATTAGAAAAACCTTTTTAACCTTAACTTCAAGTAATGTGGTAACTTCTAGGTAAATGTGTACCTTCGTCGACCGCATCATCACTTAACATCAGGATGTGGTCAAACGCATTACTATTTATTCTAAATAATTGATATTCATGCAGGCGCGCGCCGCGCTCTGTGCCCCTTACCTAATCAATCATTGTAGTCACTGCTTAGATCTAACTAAAAATAGACAGATTAGGTACCAGATGCTCAGACGTGGACTGCATAAATTAGGTGCAAATACAATTGGCATCTTTTGGCTTTACCATCGGAGTGATATTTGTGTAGCACGTGTTAGCAGTGACTCTCATTTGTGTATAGCTACTGTACTACTATACTGCGTTTGTATCTCTATCTTTGTTGCACATGAAGCACGAAGGTCGCCGGGAATATAGTTGTGTGGGTGAGTTTGCAGGAGATTTAATCTAGTCAAGCTATATCTTCCCTACAGTAACAGTATCGTATTAACTCCGCATTGCTTCTTCAAGCGGTGTAAAAGTAGAAGGAATCTCTTTAAGTGAAGCCTATTTTCACCTTATCTGGACACTAAACAAAGTATGGCATAATATTTAGAGTTGCAGCTAGATCTAGTAATTTAATGAACCTATCTTAAAAACTCGCTTTCATGATACTAAGTCCCACCGTCACTGAATCCAACGTTGCATGCATAATGAGCTAGATATCATTTAAGCCCGAGTTAAGTGGTTGAGGAACGAGATTTAAACGGTACAGTAAAACAACTAGTTTGGTTAAGGATCTCACATTTATTTGTTAATTCACAAACTATTATTATAATATTACTATCATCATCAAACATTATCAGCCCGCACGCCACTGAGCCCGATCTTCGGCTTTTCTTTTCTTACCGCTCCAGCCATCTTGAGTATATCGTCGCTACACCTAGCCGGAGGGCGTCCTACATTAAATTTGTCGAGTCGCGGTCTCCACTCAAGAACACGTCAATGTTACTATACTTTGGACTCATCACTAATTTAGGAAATAAATGAATTTAATGATTAATAAGTTATTAAGTTTACAAAAATAATAAGCGTACATCCTCCTGATTAAAGCCGATAACGATAAAAATATATTGTAGTGTGTACATAATCGTCCACTTATTTTTTTTACATCGTTTTGAACTGTTTTTACCTTCTATCACAGAAAAAATCGAGATTCAGTAAGTTTGCCCGATTTGTGCACCTTTAAAACTCCGCGCAATTCAAAAACTCCTCACAACGCGCGCTTATTGTGCGATCGGCCGTTGACGCGAGAGCAGCGGTGAATTAAACAAGCAGTAAATGTACATTAAAAAACTACCTAAAATACGTTTTTTTTTCGTTTTGTTTAATTATTTGTCATCGAGTAGTACCACAGTTTCAGCCATATAGCTAATCGGGAAGTGCTAATCGGGATGCTTGAAATTTGAGTTGCATAATTCCACCCGGAACGACAAACAAGAAAGTTATTAATAAAAACGAGTTAAAATACCATCGTGCGTCATTATAATATGCTAACTTCTTTTTTTTCATCACGATCTAGGCAATAGTTTGACCACGATCTCACCTGATGGAAAGCGATGATGTGGTCAAAGGTGTAGCTTGCCTATTCACTCTTGACTTGAACACACCTGGGTTATATTTTACCAAAAACACTGACAAGGGCAGGGCATTTCACTCCTTAGAAGTTTTTATGATAAATAAAGAAGCGTAACGCTTCGTTCTCGTGCGAGGTATTTCAACCATAAAAGGTTGGCGCTTTGCCGATAGTCTAGTCAAACGGTAATGGAAAGGTGATGGTGGAAGTCAAAAAGCATCAAGAGCGTTGGTGCTATACTTTTGCATTGGTTTTTAATATCCTAGATGAACATAGGATGCTATTTTTGGCGATAAACTTTAGTCTGCGCAGACAAAGTTGCCGGCGAAAGCTAGTACAATATATGATAAGAAAAAGTAAAATTTAAAATGTCATACTTTATATATGGTTTAGTTATACTTTTATATTGGGGACATCTTCTTTTTTTTACGTTAATAATTTTAAAAGCAGGTTTATTAGAATACATATTTTAAAATAATATAGTAAAGTCGTGTAGTCCTTTCTTCACGTCTTTGTAATTTGTTTGTTAAATTCTACTACGGAGGTATTTTAATTTAAAAGTTTACTTCGTGTATTAGGCGGTAATTTGAGATGTAACAATAAAGTCTGTTTTTTCTGCCTAAGAAGTGCTATAAGTAAAACAATATTATATTTTGGGGCTATGCCATAGTACTATTATTTATTGTGGCTTTGATTTGGTATTTACTAAATAATAATAATAGTCATCCATGCCGATTTCAGCTACGGTGACTTTGCTCCTACTTTTGACTATTATGAGCTTGGATATTTAACTCTTATATGTATTATACACCCTATTTACCTCATACGAGTATATTATTATTTATAGCGGTGTAGTTTGTTTCAGCGTAGCAAATATGGAAATATATTTTTAAGAACCTGCTATAATTTTCTATCTTATATTATAATATATTACATTATCCTAATGTTCGATTTGGGATGTAGCCGTAAAATCACATCTAAAGAGATCTTTTACAACATTCAAAGTTGTTTCATTCTAATATCGTTAGTCTAGATATCACACAGTCTCGCACCTTCAATTAGAACTTGATCCGTTTAGTACAAAGTTTAATAAAATGCGAAATATAAGGTGGCAGTCGCCTGTAATTGGAAAATAAATTGGTGCTTTTAAAACGAGTACTACTAAACTACTACTAACTACTAGTACTATTTAAATAGTACTCGTAATTTGTGTGCAACTGAATTTAAGAATACATTTTTGAGATAGAACATCTGCCATCATAAATTTTGGAATAAATATATTGTTAAGCTTTTCATGAGACGCACGAAGCCACAACATTTATAGCTTAAAGAAAATCATCATGATTATGTTTTTTTTACTATATTAACCGTTTGGATCAATTCGAACCCACATCATCCATGCCTTTGCACGGCATAATAACCATGCTCTTAACCGCCTCATTTTCCAAATAATTATTTAAAAAAAAACATGTTTATAAAAGTATCTACTTACCAATATGAATAGCAACATCAAACTTCGATCACACGTAAAATCGTGTTATATCGATTTCTCGGCTTCTACTCGCCGGATTCAGAACCAAACACCAGCTTTTAAGTCAAACCCTAAACTACCCAACAAAGAAAACTGTATCGCATTCGTTCCAGTAGTTTTTACGTGATTCACGAACAGATAATAAGACAGACAGACATATTTTGTTTTTGATCTCACAATTTGCCTTCTTTGGCCTGAGTCACAATCAGAATGGAGTTTGTGTACCACGTACCATTCGCACTATAGTCTGCGCATGTCTGTTTATCTTTGTTGTTCATGCACATGAAGCACGACGGTGGGAATATAGCTGTGTGGGTGTGTTTGCTTGTAGTTGTATCTAGTCCAGTTTTTGTTTACGTGATATAAAAGCGCGCCTTATCTTTTCCCCTTTAACCAGATCTATGCCGACCAAATCTTTGAGACAGGCAGGAGTCAAGCGCTAGCCTACAAGAAATAAAAAATTCGGTAGGTAGCATAAAATAACTGTACAAGAATGAGCCCATTCTCTTCGTATTCAAAATTAGTACCTGAATTATTTAGAGAGTTAAAAGGGCTTCTGTTAACAATATTCGTTTCCATTGTGTTGGACAATACGTATAGAATTCACCAAGAAATGATTTCATTTCTGGGTTTGAACCGATGTTCTTTTTATTTAATTTTCAAACAAAAGCTTTTGATGTTTAAACAATCCTTTTGAAAATGTACCTAGACAAATTGGACGGAGCCGAGATTTTAATAAAATAAACAACAAATTAAATTTGAAGTTAATTTTATTGGTCTTACTTTTGACCGTACAATTCAAGCGAAGATAAAATATGACAATTTGTACTTAGTAACTTCTTTATATAACTTTTATAAATGCGTAGGCGATTTCTAGTACATTCTTCATTTGCATTAACAACTAAGTAGTTACATTTCTCATACTTTAGCGAGAAAAACATCTAAGTACATAAATGCTTAAAGGAACTTGAGGGGATACTGGGACCCCAGTAGATTCCCCATTCGGCGGATTATTCATCTTTGGCGTGGGCAGCGGGCAAGGAGCTGAAGACTTGAGTAAAACTGCGGTCGGTATCGTAATCACAATTTAATGCTGATTATCTGCGCACAGTGCACACTCTTAAACTAATTATAACACATTTAATCAACACGTTCCACCGAACACGTGGAGTGCGCGCGCCTATTCCCAACGGCGGTACGAATCAGACTGACTCAAAAATGGCCGCCTCTCCAGAGCTTGGTTACGTCAAATTGATATTTCGTTCGGAAACTTAACAATATTTCTTTAAATTATAGGAGGCGCCGTCACGGCCAACCCTGACTTTCGCACGCCCTCGGGCGTCTAATTGTAACGTGCTGGTTCACCTGGAATACAATAATCTTTTGTTACTCGTTCGACCACTTCTGACCATAGGATACTTTGAATGAGGTTCAACATTGCGGCGTGAACTGAGCGTACGAGCCCCTTCCGTTAAGCCACCTACTAATTGGTACTGCAGCAGCGTGGACCGGGCATACTAGGCCCCTTCGACCAGCCACCCGTTTGTTGCTGCGGCGTGGACCGGGCATACGAGGCCCCTTCGACCAGCCACCTGCTTATTGCTGCGGCGTGGACCGGGCATACGAGGCCCCTTCGACCAGCCACCTGCTATTCTGCCGTGGTCCGAGCATACGAAGCCTCTACGACTCTGATAGACTAAAAAATAATAATAATGTCAATATTAATAAAAAAAAACTAGCTACTCACGCGAGTTTTGATGTATTTCCGCTGTATGAACAATTAGATGTGCGTGGGACTCATCGTCAGATGGTGCAGTGAGTGTGTTAGAGGTAACGGTCAGGGTGCCTTCACTTGATGCCGAGAGCGTATCATTGTCGTCGTCGGATAGCTCAGTGAGGCCATCGTGTTCCGGATTAGCCACCGTCTCAGCCTCATCGTAATTCATTAAGTCTGTAGCTACCTCATGTAATCCCTCGAACCCCTTAGGTACTGGACGCAAGCACTCGTGTGAATACTTATAAACACGATTAGAGCCGCTTGCCGTTTTTAACTCATACCGGTCATTGTCAAGTGCCCGCAGAATTACAAAAGGTCCCTTAAACTTCCTTGATAACTTAGTTTAATAAGTTAGTTAATTAAATGCATGCTTACAGTGTGAGAGTGGGTATGTGTGATTTTAAAACGAATGAGTGAAAAATAAATAAATAAATAATTTTGGAATGAGGACTAAGCTCAATTGTTATGATATAACTGTTAATAAATTTTCTGTATCTTCATAATTTAAATAAGCTAACCATTTAATTAATGCACTCTTGGTCTCCGGATTATTTAATGTTACAAAATTGTTAATAGCTTTGTTTATTTTATTGTACAAATACGGACCAAGAAATATTTTATGTCTCTTAGCCAGCTTGGTATTGAACTTAGACCTGTAGAAAACTCTATCTTTCCTTCTTTTCAAATAGATGTCTTCCTGTAATTTGAGTGTTTTAGCTATTTTGTGCTGCGCCAGTACTAGGTTGTAGATGTACAGCTGTCGAACAGTGAGCACCTTACAGTCCATATAAAGTTCACGGGTAGGATACCTAAAAGGTTTCTTAGTGGCGACTTTGAGAACAGCACGCTGAGCACGTTCGAGTGTCAACAAGTAAGTTTTACATGCACCTCCCCAAGTAGTGTTACAGTAAGTTAGAATTGATTTACACAATGCATCGTAGACATTAAAAAGTAAGTCTCGATCTGCCACTTCACGTAGGTTTTTAAATACAAAGATTAATTTACGTACTCGTTTGCTTAAAATATCAATATGCGGCTTCCAGGTCATTCTGTAATCAATGTGAAGACCTAAATATTTAATTAATTCTACGCGTTGTAGCTTCGTGCAGTCACAGTTGTTTGAAGAACAGTTGGAGTGTGCTTTGATTTCAATGTTAGGTAACCTACCTCGAGCATTTGAAAAAGTTAGGAACTTAGTTTTATCTAGGTTCAAGGTCAGTAAATTATCCTGTAACCAACTTATAACCCTTTTTAGTCCTGATTCAGCATACTCATGAGCTTCTTCCCAGGTATTTCCCACAAAAATCAAAGCCGTATCGTCAGCATATGAGAATATTTTTCCATGATCCAAATTTAAATTGCACAGGTCATTTAAGCAAGGAATAGAGTTGGTCCCACTACACTTCCCTGTGGCACCCCATAGCTTACCACTTCATCATGGCTGGTTGAGTTACCTAACCTTGTTCTCTGGGTTCTGTCTTTAAGGTAGTCTTCCATTAGAGTCAGTGCATTTCCCCGTACACCCATTATTTCTAGTTTCTTCAAGAGAATGGGAACAGAGACAGTGTCAAAAGCTTTAGCTAAATCCAAAAATATTCCAATAACTTTCTTTTTGCTATCCAGGTATTCTATTATAACATCAGAAAGATAAGTTATTACTCCTTCTGTTGATTTTCCTTTTCTGAACCCAAACTGGTTAGGCGACAGAATACTAAATCTTTCGAGATAGGATACCAATCGTACGTTGATTAACTTCTCCAAAATTTTAGAAAGTGCAGGTAGAATTGATATCTGCCTGTAGTTACTAACACTGTCTCTGTTTCCACCCTTGTGAATAGGAATTATGATTGAGGTTTTAAAAACTCGTGGAAAACGTCCAGATGACAAACTTAGGTTACACAGGTGTGTGATCAGAGGCACCAGTGTTGGTGCAGATTGTTTAATTATGTTATTTTATATTCCATCGTGTCCTACCGTACATTCATTTTTTAACCCATGAATTATAGCGAGGATCTCTATGTCATCTGTTGCTAACATACCAATAGAGTTAACTTGAGATGGTATATTTTTGCTTAAATTAACCAATGCCCGATCAATACCTATACCAGCTATTAGAATTTTTTTGTGCAAAAATTTTGCCTACATTTGTAAAATAATTATTCACAAAATTGATTGAATTTTCCGGACTTGTTTTCAAATGTAATAGGGAATTATTGTAATTTTTTTGTTTTTCTGTGTATGTAATTTGTTTTACGATTTGCCAAGTTTTTTTAATATCGTTTTTATTTTTATTTAGTTCTGTTTTATGATACTCAATTTTTATTTTTTTTATTAAGCTGTTACAAAAGTTCCTGTATCTAGAATATGTTAATTTCAAAGTATTGTCCTCAGGTGTTTCTTTAAATCTAAGCTGCATTTTATCACGTGTACAAATACACCGAAGGATGCCAGGTGTTATCCATGGTTTAATTATACGTTGGTTTTGAGGAATTTTAAAAGTACGGGTATTAACTCTGATTATATCCATAAGTCTGTTAACAAGCATTTCCGCTGCTAAGTTAGCATCTAGTACAGTAAGAATATCTGAAAAATCTAAGTTTTTTATTTGCTGGTTAATTTTAATCCAGTCTAATTTTAAAACTAATTTAATTTTACTCTGTAATATCAAGTTTAATGTCTTTTATTACGTGGTTCATCTTTGCCATTAGTTCATCCAATTTATCCTGATTTTGTATTGGGGAGCTATTAGTTGACTTAGGTGACTTCAGCGGACGCGGACGTTTACTACGCGGCGTCTTTATCGCGCTCTCTGCAGATGGTTTCGATGGTGTTGTCTCCATATTCTCAAAGTTTTAAATTAAATAATGTACTAGGAGACTATAACGGAATAAGTGGTTTCAAACGGTTTGCAATCAAATATTTATATGTTTTGTTGAAAAAGTTGTCACCTGATGTACCAAGCGTTCATAACCGGTAAAAAGAAGACTAGGTGGTTTCAAACTGTATGCAATCAACTATTGATGTTGTTTTGATGCAAAAATTGTCACCTGATGTACCAGGCGATCATAACCGGTAAGAAGATTGTAAGGTACTGACCAGTGGGGCTATTGCTGGGGTGGAGGAGAAGGTCACCCCTGATTGGCGATTCCTTCAATATGGCGTCTTGCACTTCGGCGATGACGCGTGATGTGGGCGGAGCGTCGCTCTTCCTGAGATGGCTGCTAGTAGAAAGCGTCGCTTGCACCGCTGAGTGATGTCGCACGTGTTAGCTCCTTCTAGTTTATACACTCCTATTTTTCTATATCTAATTAAAACGACTTTTAATTTTAAATTGAGTGAAAATAAATTTTGACTTAATTCCGGTAAATACGTCTGCTCACTTTGGAGGTCCGGGGGGAAGGGATTAATATAAGCTTTTATCTCTATATTTTGCTCTATATTAACTAAATTTTCATAATTAACAGGGAAAATTAACTTATCTGTTCTCTCAATATTTTTTAACAATTCAAATAATTCATTAGTATCAATTATTGATCTATGTAATATCTTATTTTTACTTAATGCAATTGCTGTAAAAATCTCATCTAACTTAGAAAGAATTATTTGAAAATTATGAGTTATCAAACTATAAGCATGAGATACTTTTTTTTCAAAATCATTTATTTTACTTCTATTCAATGCTTTCTCGATATCAATTAAATTATTCTCAAATTGTATAAAATTATAATAAGAAGTATTAGTAAAATTTACAAAACCATCAACCATTTCTGCAACCAAAGTAACTTTCTTTGAAATAGTATCTTGCTTAGTTTTAATTTGATTAATTAATTCATCATATTTGATTGCGTCATCATTATCCATATTTCCAGTTATTTATTTAATTATTGATCCTAAAGGATTTATAAGTCCTCTTTTAACACGTAAAGTTGGGACTAATTGCTCATACCTTTCTAAAGTTAAGTTTTTAATAAATTCGGTTTATATTTTCAACTTATTTATGTTAAAATATAAATCATATTTAATTAAACTTAAGTCTAATACCTTAATTAACTTCTATTTATCATATTCCGAAATTGCATTTCCTTTTTTAACAAGCTTATTTCCAGGATTATTTTCAATCCTTTGTAGCTGAATAGCTAGTCCTTGGGTCATCAGTATCAGGATGACGAATCTGGGGAAGTTTAATATATTTTATTGGAACCTTAGTTTTACGACCATTTATTTTTACAGGGACAGTATTACGTATTATTTCATCTGTCACTTGTGCTTTTTGATATCTAGGACTATCTTTACTTCGCCTAGTATTAACTCCTTTTATAATCAGTCAGTAATCGATTGGTACTTTCACAATCGAAGGAAGTACTACCTTCCAAATAATTTTTGATTACATAATTATGTACGTATATAATGATTTAATATGTTTTTTTATTGCTATTAATTCGAAAATTTTATTGAAACTTTTTTCTTGCGATTTTTATTTTACATGGTTTAAAAAGGCATTTACGTATGTTTCTGTGGCGTCCACTCTCCAAGTCCAAAATGTCATCAAAATTGGTTCAGCAGACTGCTGAACCAATTTTGAAAGCCAAACATAAAGACAGACATTTTGATACAATAAAAATACTAAATTGCTGCACAGGGTGAACAAGGGTGAGGGTGGGTGGGTAATACAGTCTCATTCAATTGTAATTCATGCATTAGGTGCAGCAGCAGCAGCAGCAGTAGTAGCGATGTTCGGTAAAACAGCAGTCGAGTTGGAGGGCGTCGGTAAACTGAACTGGGCCATCACTAGTTCGTACGTGACGATGGTGCCAGCCACCTGTTAACAAGTAGCCTTGATTTGATTGGTACTTGACATTGTTAAAAGTCGTTCAGATAATATCTCACAGATATTCTTAACATTAAAGGCCGTCGCACACTATAGTGTGCGACGGCCACACGACGACGTGTACGACTCCACACCAATTTATGTGGGCATCATCGCCCACGTGTCGTACAATAATTTTATATTTTTTAGGGTTCCATAGTCAAACAAGGAACCCTTATAGTTTCATCATGTCTGTTTGTATATCACAGCCATTTTATTCAGATACTATTAACACAACAAGGTTGAAATTTTCCCCATGTATATATAGATATTTAGAACCGCTACATAAGTGTATACAGGATGACAGGGAAAGTCGACTAGATATTTAAGGAAGTTATTTTTTGGGTCGTTTTCGATAGATTTGACCCTGTTACCCTGTTATCCAATAGGTAAAGTTTTTTCAGATATTTAATATTAAATAAAAAAAAAAACATATTTTTGATCTATTTATTTTTGAATAGGTAACATAATAATTAAAAGTTAATCAAATAATTTGCAGGATAACTTCAGGGACGTTTTTTATTAAACATGCTTAAAAGTTGGGAACAGTATGTGAAAAAATCTACATTCAAATAGTTATCGAGTAGCCATTTTAAACTGATAGCAATTGTTTCAAGTTTTATTATTTACTAGCTGTACTTGCGGCTTTGCCCGCGTGGTTATTTTATTTAAAAGTAACTCATACTCAACTCCACCAGGACCAAAAGTACCTACAAAGTACAATATACTACATTTGTTCAAAATTTGTTCAGCCGTCAAATAGTTTTTTACCGATTGCTCGGCATCTAATCATCAGAATAAGATACCAAGTATCCCAATTTTTTATTTAAACCTTAAATTTCATTGCAATCTATCAAATAGTGTTTACTTGATGCGCGAACAAACTTACATACAGACCTTCAGTAGCAACCCGACATGGCCGTGATAGGTTAGAAGACGAAGGCGGAAGCGAAGCATAGCGAGCTTGTCGGGTCACCACTGAAGGTTGTTGACAGAAATCTATCTGTGTTGCAATAGCTTTATGTGCAGGTATAATTTTCTAAATATCAGTTTGGTTAACAGTACAAACAGCCGCAAGAGGGCGCCTTTTTATGAGGGATTGTAAATGAAACATGCACTTTAAGTAAAACTAACAAATTTATAAAGTCAAACAATATTACAAAGTAAATTGACAGAATTGTTTTCTGTTTTTTAGTGTTTTTCAAAATAATACCACAGTACATATATAGTGTTTATAGAGGCTATATAATTATGTACTGTGACTATACGAAGTGGAATTATTGTGACTGCGATGATTTAAAACATTGGCATCGTCAAGCATTTGATATTTCGCGGTTTTCGGGTATAATGGCATTATGAGAATTTGGCATTAATCGTACCATTTTACGTCTTGGGATTTACGTTCATGGTATATTGCATCTAAAGGGTTGTAAATTATCAATATCCCATGATATAACAAACGCGCAGTCGTCTGTATATGTTTATCTGCTTGTTTTCAAAGAAAACTTGACGGTAAACTTCAGGACAGAAGCCTTAAAAATATCAAAGAGAATGTAAAAAGCACAAATTAAAAATTTATGTAACCCCAACTGCCCACCCCCCATTATAGCTAAGAAGCATCTCGATCACATCAGTTTTCAAACATAAAAATCGTTCCATGCTTTTAAGAGCTATTCATTTGGGAGCTACGATCCTCACTCTGTCTCCCCCCCAACCCCCCCCCCCCCCATTATAGCTAATAGCCCTTTCACTTACTTCAGCTTTCAAATATATTAAAACCGCAGCTAAATCGGTCCATTCGTTTGATACGATTCTGACCCCCCTTTTCTCAACTCCCCCCTCCTCCCCTCTATAGAGCTAAGAACAATCACGATCAAAATCAGGTTTTAAACATAAAAAACCGCATCCATATCGGTCCATTCATTTGTAAGCTACGATCTTGTTTACCCTAGCTTTCAAACATAAAAAACCATAGCTAAATCGATCCATTTGTTTGGAAGCTACCATTTTCATCCGCGTTTTGGAGGGTGGTGAGCCTCCCCTTCCCCATCCCCATATATCTTAGAGCGATCTCGATCACATCAGCTTTCGAATAGAGAAAAACGCATCAAAATCGGTCCATTCATTTGGGAGCTACGATAATCACCCCCATAACGCATAAAATTTAACGCATAAGGTTTAAAAATAACGCATAAAATTTGTTAATGCTTATAAATATTGAGGCAAAACATTTTTAGGCACGTGGATTCGATCCATAGGCCTCTGGGTTACAGAGCCGATGCGCTTCCGCTGCACCACACTGGCTCGTGATAGGAACGCCGAATTTACGGTGCCGTTTTATAAACGGATGTACTATTTTTATTACTTTCATATTAACATAACTTTAACCTTGGGTTTCTGAAACGTTTGTCAACTTTGACAACAGATTAATTCTAATGCTGCCTTTATCTGGCACTAAACAAATGACAGAGACAGCAATAGACTTAATATGTGGTCAACGTTAACTAGCGTTTCAAAAACCCAAGGTAAGATTCCTATCCCGCAGGAACCATTTATTTTTCGTGATAAAAAGTATTCTTGATTTTAACAAATAATATAAACTTTGATTATGCCAAGTTACATCAAAACCCGTCTGATAGTTTCAGCGTGATGCGTGTTCAAAGAGACAGACAGATAGACAAAAAATAAAAAATAACATTTTTGCACATCATATCGATTTAAAGATAAACTCAATTAAAATTTTCAAAAAAAAAATATGCAGATTTAGCCCAGTTATTATTATTAGACATCTGCGTGCTCCATTGGTACCTTCAGACAAGATGGTGTTCAAACGTAGATTCATTATAACAAACATGTGAGTATGTTACTCGTACATTAAAATATAATGTAATGGATGCTTTTGACGGTAATACCGTCAAAAGTAAACTTCTAGTAACGCAAAAGAACTGAAGACACTTTGTCTCCATTTACTTGGTTCAGAAATCTTTGAACCTACAAAAAAAACTATATCAAGATAGTTTTCTCAGAAAGCTTCTTGCTTTAGACCAACTATCTACTGAAGCGGAGATGCAAGATTCAGAGTGCAATTACTTGTACTACGTTCCAACACGACCGTATAAACTTTCAGAAATTTCCAGTTAAGTTCCAGATATATTCGGAAAGTTCCAGTAAGCGCAAGAATTTGTTGTGTATAATACGATTTCACAGCTCTCCGAGTTGCTCAACTTAGTGGTAGGTAAGTGAAACGTAAAATGATATACGTCGAGAAAATACGTCTGTGATTGCAGTAGGCCTTCTAAATTTTACGTAAGTGTTCCTAACCGGGAAGTCCCAAACAGATTCAATTTTGTTTTCATTAAAAATATAGGTACTAAGGTTATATGAAAATAAAAGAACAATGGCGACTCTCGATCCAACCTTTTTAAAAAATAAACAAGTGCCGTTCATAAAAGCAATAAATACATTTTTGTATAAAAAAACCTATTTTTCTAAATAATCTCGTATATTTTTATAAGCCGTGAATCTAAAGCTATTAATAACATTTATTACAAATCAACGTATCTATTTTGCGTGAAACAAAACGTAATATTCCATTTATCTGTCAAAATCAACATCATTACTGTTTTGGACATTGTGGACTGTGTCAATGTCTCTGTGGTAGTATTATTAGGTATTATGTGTGCCATATATAGCCATTCTAGCTTTATCGAGGATATTAAACATTACTAACACTTTCGTATTCTTATTATTTTAGTAGAATTTATGTTTGCCAAAGATCCAGGTCACAAAATGTGACTCCCATCTAATTTATTGTGTCTTGTCAAGTTTACTCCCAAACTAGATTTGACTGCGTAGAACATTGTGCTACAAAAGCGTAAACTGCCCAAGTGCAAAACGCAAAACGCTACGCGCTAATGAAAATGCTACCGAGAGACAGGGGCGAAAAGAGGACTTAAATGGAAGTAGTTAAGGCAGTGTTACAACTGGGTATGATTGTATGGGTATGACCTATATATAGGATTATCTCCTACATTTCGCTACCTGTAATGTGTACTAAATATTCATAGGCAATTTTGTCATTCCATAGAGATTGAGATTAATTCCTGCCCAGGTTAGGATCACAAGGCAACCTTGTTCCCTCTTTGAAACGTAAGGTCTTCCTGTAGCATCTATACTTATAATAAAGCAATAAGTACCAAAAACTTCACAACGAAGAAAGTTTAAAAAAATATGCAACTAAACAGTTTTTTTTAAATCCTTTCATTCTGTTTGTCTGTAAATTTGTTCGCGCATTACGTAAAAACTACTGTATCGATTGCGATGGGGTTTAACTTAAAAACTCGGATACTTGGTACCTTGGTCCTTGGTACTAATCCGATGATTAGATGCTGAGCAATACGTGAGCAATCGATAAAAACTATTTGACAGCAGAACGAATTTTGAAGAAATGTCGTATTTTGTACTTTATGTGTTCTTTTGGTCCTGGAATAACACGTATGGGCTACTTTTAAATGAAATGAACACGCGGCAAAGCCGCGGGTACTTCTAGTAATATAATAAGTCATCTATAAATATATAATAGAATAAATCTATAACATATAAACGCGAATTACGTCCGTAAATTAAATTATAATTTTGAAAAATATATAAATCAACATAAGGCTGACCGTATGCTACTTTACAAAAAGTATGATACAAAAAAAACGGCCAAGAGCAGCTTAGGGTGAGGGTTTAGTAGCCAGGACCCTAAGCTATCAACAATGAAAGCCGCACTGCAATCAGCCCTATCGTTTCTACGTACTACGAGTATGACAACAAAGTTGGTATAATCTGGTCAGCTATATCTACTAAACTAATAAATTTTAGATGGCCGTATTTTTTAGAAGATTCTTATTATGCACTCCAACTTTATTTTAATGATTTATATGGACATGCAACTTAAGCAAAACCAATAAGTACACAAGTACAAATTCAAAATTTATATAACCCCAAAAAAAAAGTCTGGTACCAAGTTCACAAAGCCGGCTTTGTGAACTTGGCACCCGACTTTCTATTTTTTTTTTAATTTATTCTTATAGAGTTTCGTTTGTAGTTGATTGTAGTAACATTTGTTTTGTTTGTAGTAGCTCTAAAAAAAAATAGAGGACTTTGAAAAAACTCATCCCCTGGCTTTTTTGTTTGTAGTCACGTAATTTCATTTATAGTAACCTAATTTCGTTTGTAGTTAATTGATTTCGTTTGTAGTAACTTTGTTTTGTTTGTATTTCGTTTGTAGTAACTTTATTTAGTTTGGAGTAACATTTTTTCGTTTGTAGTTACTTGATTTCGTTTGTAGTAAATTTGTTTCTATTGTATTTTGTTTGTAGTTACTATAATTTCGATTGTAGTAACTTAATTACGTTTGTTTTTCAAATGTCGTAAGTTTATTTCGTTTGTACTAGGGATTTGTTCGTTTGTAGTAACTTTATTTCGTTTGTAGAAACGTTTTTTTCGTTTTAGTTTCTTTTTTTTTTGTAGTTACTTGATTACGTTTGTAGTGTACATACATACGAAATACAATCAAAACAAAGTTAATACAAATGAAATACAAACAAACAAAGTCACTACATGCGAAATCAAGTAACTACAAACGAAAAAACGTTACTACAAACGAAACAGCGTACCTACAAACGAATAAGTCCCTAGTACAAACGAAATAAACTTACGACAATTGAAAAACAAACGTAATTAAGTTACTACAATCGAAATTAAGTTACTAAAAAATAAATGCAAACAAAACAAAGTTACTTAAAACGAAATCAAGTAACTAGAAACGGATAAACGTTACTACGAACGATGAAATCCGTACTATAAACGAAATTAACTTACTACAATAGAAATACAAACAACGTAAAGTTACTACAAACAAAATACAAACAAAATACAAACAAAACAAAGTTACTACAAACGAAATCAAGTAACTACAAACGAAATACAAACAAAACAAAGTTATTACAAACAAAATCAAGTAACTACAAACGAAATACAATAGAAACAAAGTTACTACAAACGAAATCAAGTAACTTCAAACAAAAAAATGTTACTTCAAACGAAATACAAACAAAACAAAGTTAGAAAGTTTATTTCGTTAGTAGTAGGGTTTTTTTTGTAGTAACGTTATTTCATTTTTAGTAACCTAATTTCGTTTGTAGTTACTTGATTTCGTTTGTAGTAACTTTGTTTTGTTTGTATTTCGTTTGTAGTAACTTTATTTCGTTTGAAGTAGCATTTTTTCATTTGTGGTTACTTGATTTCGTTTGTAGTAACTTTGTTTCTATTGTATTTCGTTTATAGTTACTTGATTTTGTTTGTAATAACTTTGTTTTGTTATTATTTTGTTTGTAGTAACTTTATTTCGTTTGTAGTAACATTTTTTTCGTTTGTTGTTACTTGATTTCGTTTGTAGTAACTTTGTTTCTATTGTATTTCGTTTGTTATAACTTTGTTTTGTTTGTATTTCGATTGTAGTAACTTTATTTCATTTGTAGTAACATTTTTTCGTTTGTAGTTACTTGATTTCGTTTGTAGTTACTTAAAATTGTTTGTAAAAACTTTGTTTCGTTTGTATTTCCTTTGTTGTAACTTAATTTCGATTGTAGTAATTTTGATTCGTTTTTATTTCGTTTGTAGTAAGTTTATTTCGTTTGTAGTACGGATTTCTTCGTTTGTAGTAACGTTATTTCGTTTGTAGTTATTTGATTTCATTTGTAGTAACTTTGTTTTGTTTGTTTTTCGTTTGTAGTTACTTGATTTCGTTTGTAGTAACTTTGTTTGTTTGTATTTCATTTGTAGTAACTTTGTTTTGATTGTATTTTGATTGTAGAGATTCAAAATACTATCAAAACAAAGTAAGTACAAACGAAAAAATGTTACTACAAAAAAAAAGTTACTACAAACGAAATACAAACAAAACAAAGTTACTACTAACGAAATCAAGTAACTACAAACGACAAAAAGTTACTACAAACGAAATACAAACAAAACAAAGTCACTACAAACGTAATCAAGTAACTACAAAAAAAAAGTAACTAAAACGAAAAAACGTTTCTACAAACGAAATAAAGTTACTACAAACGAACAAATCCCTAGTACAAACAAAATAAACTTACGACAATTGAAAAAAAAACGTAATTAAGTTACTACAATCGAAATTTAGTTACTAAAAACGAAAAAAAAACAAAACAAAATTACTTCAAACGAAATCAAGTAACTACAAACGGTAAACGTTACTACGAACGATGAAATCCGTACTTTAAACGAAATTAACTTACTACAATCGAAATACAAACAACATAAAGTTACTACAAACAAAATACAAACAAAACAAAGTTACTACAAACGAAATCAAGTAACTACAAACGAAAAATGTTACTACAAACGAAATAATAACAAAACAAAGTTATTACACACAAAATCAAGTAACTACAGTCAATTTGTATAAATTGTATATCAAGGACAAGAAGGAAATCAGCAATTTGACGACTATCTATACTCACAGAATAAATTACAAGTAAGTACTAAAATGGTAGGTACTGACTAAACTATCTTTATATAAATATGTGAATGAATCACTGAGTAATAAAACTATTAGAATAATGTAATTTGAGGTCTTGGGTAAGTTAATAGCATTATAACATTTTAGCAAAAATCTACTTATTTAATTTGGATTTAAAAAGTCTGGGTTAAAATATTTCATATGAGATAGTCTAGTGTTATGAGGTATGAAGACTAGGAATACCTATTTTATGAACTGTTAGTATTCTAGGTCAAAACTGTGCCATTCAGAGTGAAAAATCTAAAGTAGAGCCTGAACTAAACTTATTGCTAACTCATCTTTCAAATGAATATGCGTTAATATACGAGTATTAAAAGACAGCTTAGTAAGCGTTATTTTTTTGTTGGCATAATTTAACGTGAAAGATTTAATTATAATCTATGAAGATATTTTAGTATAATAATTTAAATTAAATCTGGAATTACATATTTGAAATATACTTTTATACCTACAATTTTTTTATTAATAAAATGTTTCATTCTCTACTATAGTTTTAACACAAAAATCATGATGGAAATCTCGAATATCTTGTGATGGTACTCGTATATTATGATTATGTAGCAAGCGTTAACTGGATGAATAACTTTAATTTATGATTTTTGGATTGACCTATTATTTAGTAACGGTTATTAAAAATGCTTTCAATATCACCGTCACTCATAAAAACGATGACTTTGCTACTAGACTTAGTCACAGAATAATTAATAGTTACAGAAATATGACACAGATATGAAATTTAAAAAAATAGTACAATATTATATTGGATTGATAATTTGATGGTGGTTTTATAAAGCCATTAAAATACTATGGAATAGTTGAAAATACTGATGTTCTTTTGTGTAACTGGTCTGAATAATCTATTACAAATACTAATTTATTTGTAGAAAATATAAATACGTATTAAATGTAACATATTACAGCTATATCTATATCTATATAATCTAGGTGTCCGCGATTGCCTTGATTGGAAAATCTTGGATTCTTACATATTAACACAGAAGTTTAAATGTAAGAAGGGAAGAACTATAATCTAGGTACTCGTATCTAATCTATATCTAATGATCCGCAATTGCATCGATTGGTAAATCTAGGAATTAAATTAGGAATTAAATTACATTTGAATTACATCAATAATCATAATTAGTTGAATTACATTTTAACACTGAAGGTAAAAATGTAATGGACTTAAAATAGAGGAGAGAAACCGTAGTATTCATCTATAGTACTCACATTTACATTTTTGGTATCTTTGCTGCGTCGATTTTTGGATGCTCCTCCGGTGTGCGTCTCCCGTAGGTTCTGGATGCTCGAAGAGGCCCTGTTTAGCGACCCTATCTTTGAACATCTTACCGACTGCGCCAATTACGGAGGTCGCAGCCGGAGGATGCAAAGAAACCCAAATGTGCTATAAATAGGTTTATTAATATATTTTAACTACATTTTAAGTCTAACCTAAAATAATATGTACTTGCGGCCCAATGTTAGGTACCGAAGTGACAGAATTGGGAGATGCGCCGCGGAGCAGCACGTGCTGTATCAGCGCCTCGGGGCCTGCATTGAGGTCACTGGTTCAGTTGAAGTATAATGCAGGGTAGATTTTTACGTGGAGCTGTCATACATAACACGTATCAACGACTAGATTTTTTATATCAATACGCTCAGTATTTTTAATCAAACGAAAACAAAAACAGCTAAAAACCAAATGATTATAAAGTGTGTAATATACATATACATACTATGACTATTGTTTTTTGAATAACTTAGGTAAGTATAAAAATATAATATTATGCAACTTACGTTTGGTTGGGACCCAATAGGAAAGGTTCTTCTCAAAAACTTTCTGACCCATTTCCATACGCGTCCACACCAAAACAAATGATTTGTCCAACACTATCGTTCGCTTCAAGTTTGTGCTGCTAATGATTATTGCCTTTTTCGATTAGACTTAGGAGGTTGCTCCTCTATAAGCAATTAGAGATCCTTGGATGAATTCATTGTTCTTGCGACCTTTTTTAAATCGCCAATGTCAAGTTTATAGATCTGAAATTATCTAAAGTCGCATTGTCACGTCAAGATCAATGAGCGGTTTTCCAAGTGTAATTTTAGCATTATTTATCTCTCGCTAGATGGCGTTGGCGACAGTTTTGGTAACAGTACTGTAGTTTGGTATGACCAAGGAAGTTCTTTATGTACATAGAACTTCCTTGGGTATGACCAAAGATTTTGAATTACGGTTACTGGCGGGTATGACATTATGCGTTCCATTGTTTATGGCAAGTTGTGACATCTATAGACACTGACATAACAATAATTATCTATTTCAACAGCATTTTACGGTTAATACAAACTCTGCGCTAATTGCACTAAAAAGCGGAAATAAATCATGCCTTTTATATAAATATTTTTGTTGAATATTATCCTCATATCTCCAGGATTTCTGATTAGATTTGAATTATTGTAAAACTTCCAATGTCCTAAAGAAATTTCATCAAAATTTGTTCAGTAGTTTTTTCAATATATCCATTTGAAGTCGATTTTTGGTTCCAACAATTTTATTATACCACTAGCTGTACCCGCGGCTTCGTACGCGTGGTCATTTTTTTAAATTAAAAGTACCATACTGTGCTATTCCAGGACCTAAAATACCAATATACCAACATTTGATCAAAATTTCTTCAGCTATCAAAAATGTTTATGTCGATTGCTCGGCTTCTAATCGCCAAATTGAGATACCAATTATACCAGTTTTTAATTCAAACCCTAAACTATCCTACATTGAAAACCGCACTGCAATCGGTCCAGTTGTTTTTAAGTGATGCACAAAAATACAGACAAACAGACAGAAAGACACGAACAAAAACAAAAAGAAGTTCTTTAGCTTATTTTAGGGTACCCTAGACCATTTTAATATGCTTTATATTAGCTTCACTTGTATGTTTGTATGATTGTAACCGACTCCTTTGGACGCTATTTTGACCCACTTTAAACGGTCAGATTTCATTCAAATTTTGCACACCTGTCAAAAATCGACGACAATGCAATAATTCGAGAAAAAAAAACTAAAAAGTAGAAAATAAATAATAGTTTAAAAAAACTAAAAAACACGCTTTATATAGAAAACCAAACTAAAAAATAGAAAATAAATTTTAATAATGTAAATAAGAAAAAAAAAGTTTTAAAAAAAAGCGTGGGGTGCTTCTCATATCTGTCAATGAAATATTTATAACTGCACCCCACGATTTTTTTGAAATAAATAATTTTTTCCTTATTTACATTATTTTTTTAGATTTTTAAAACTATTATTTATTTTAATTTGACTTCTTTGTGCAGCCTTTTTCGTACCTATTGCTTTATAATAAGTATAGATAGACGATGTGCCAAATTTTTTGGCTTCAGTACCGAAAATAAAACAGAGTCCAAAAAAATAAAAAATAATTTTCTTTAATTAACAGAATTTGGACCCCTATCCCACAGGAACTCTTTATATTTTCGGGATAAAAAGTACCCTTAATTTTCAATTATCATATAAACTTTAAGTGTGCCAAGTTGCATTTAAATCAGTCCAGTAGCTTCAGCGTGATACGTGTTCTTATAAAAATCTTTCAACCCCTTTCCTGCGGGAACCCTTTAACTTTTCGGGATGAAAATGTATCCTATGTCCTACCTCGTAGTATGAACTCAAATTATGACAAGTTTCATTTGAATTCATTCAGTAGTTTCGGCGTGATGCCTAGCCAAGATACAGACAGACAGACAGACAGACACAAAAATGTTTTTTTTTTACAGTTTTGGCTTCAGTATCAAATAAAGGACAGACTCAAAAATTTTTTTACAAAATATCTTCAATGTACAGAATTAAACCTGTTACAGTTTTATTATAAGTATATATCTAAAATTACACGTCAACATTTATTTTTAAAGAATTTATAGCCATGGTTTATGGAGACATAAAATTTCGTACATTTTGCCGATTTTGTTTACAGTTCTATTGGAAATTGTATTTACGAGTGTTTCCTTGTTCAAGAAGCTGTAGATTCAACATGATTTTAATTTTATTATTTCTTCAAGTTATTTTAGTTTGCTGTCAAGATATGCGCGAATATGACAATGTGATAATCAGAAATCTAAGAAGGCGGGAGCAAATTCCACTGAATCGTATATACAGAAGATTTAATGCTAATGGAGATGACCTGAACTATAGAAGAACTAAGGACATAAGGGAACCTATACAGGACAAAAGATACGAGGTGAGAATTTTCGTTAAGGGTGCTGTGGTAAGACGTAGTTCAGAAAAACGTACCTAGCTAAGTGTTCATTAAAAAACCGCCCAACTGCGAGTATAGGGCGTACCGAGGGTCCTGTACTTGTGTGGGTTTAAAGGTTTCACCCTTTGGGTACGGAACCATAAGAACACAGATCGAAACCAAACTCAGTATACAGATTGAGCTATCCTAAATCATCGTTCAAATCCCATTTTTGTTACGAGTAAAAAGTTACGACTAACTTTTACAATATTTATTTCGAATTTAGTACTTAAGTAATTATAATGAAAACCTTAAAAAAAGGTTTTATAGGTCGATATGGCCCATTCCTGCAACATTGATTTCATTCTGAGTTGTGGAGATTAACCACAGAATATATAATAGTAGTGGCATAACTACGTTTGTTTGGCACGACAACAGGGCCCGACCACATAGCTTGGCTTCAATCAGATTTTCACTTTCTTCATAGCAATTTCGACTCTATCGCAACGCATTAATGAATTTGACGGATTAAAACCGATATGATCAACATTGCGTAATAGCACTGCAGTACTGAAACCTCATCAGAATAAGTAACAAAAGTTGTTCAGTTTCAAATGGAAACCACTGATTATGAATAACGTTGTTTTATTGAGCGTTGGTGCTCCCAAATGTCTTTAAAATCACCCTGCTATAAAATAGGTTCGTAAAATTATCGAATCGCTCTAAACGATTTTAACAAAACGTCAGATAATAGACTTTCTAAAATCCAAATTAGATTTGGTCCCCCTTTATAGCTCATTACTATAGAAATTGCAATTGAATTGAATTGCTTGTTTTTTTTTCTGAAGCTGAATTTAAGTTATTTTTCTGTAAAATCACTTTACTCTAGTAGGCCGCTCATTCACATTTTATGTTGGGTTATTTTAATGTAGTTTTAATGTTAAAATTATTTTCTCTTTTTTTCAGACATACTTGCAGGTAATAAAATTGAATATTATATTGTACAAACAAATGTTTGAATTAATGTGTAACCAAAATATTGGTCCCTGGTCTGAGCCAAATGATTACTATTGTATCTTAGCAATCAGAAAAGATTTATTTCCTTCAAATAATGATTATTTTTTTACCCGACTACTGCAAAGAAAATAAAAGATTATGTGTTTAAAATGAAACTTGGTCCAATTTTGACAAGCGAGGTATCAATTGAATTGTCTTCATTTAAAGAGCGTCATAGGCAAATTTTGTTACCCGACTACGACGAAGCAAAGGAAGGGTTATGTGTTCAAACTAAAAACTTGGTCCTATTTTGACAAGCGAGGTATGATTTATCTTCATTGCAAGAGTGTCGTAGGCAATTTTTGTACCCGACCGTTTTAGTTATTGAACTTATTTCTTGGAGAATATTTGTTTTTTAATGGCCTGAATGACAAAGGGCAACCACGTGCATGCTTATTTCTAAAAGTTATATGATAACTATATATTTAAATAATATTATGTAAGCAGATGTCAGATCTACAAAAGGCGGAGAAATTCAAAGAAGAGGCGCGAGAAGATTTGGAAAAATTACAACGTGAACTCAAATGGTATACAGTAGATGAAAACAATGGAATTGAGAGTTAGAAATTAAAAACCAGTGAGCCTTACAGTAGTCGCATATGATGTGTAATATCTGACCTCTCACCTTGGTATTAAGCAACATTAACATCTAGTCTAGCACCGCGCGCGCTCATATGTGAAATATGAATCTGCAACTACTTCATTTGGCCTATCTGATCTTACTTTTTGTCAGAAAATCGTATGTCTTGATAGTGGAGCCGGGAACCGTTCGGCTGATGCTCTGAATTACCTGAGTTCTATTCCCAAGTGAAGTGTTGATTTTGCACATTAAAAAGAAATATGATTGCTTGTAGCTTAATAGCACCGCACGCGCTCATTAGTCAAAACAAATAGCGCGCGCTTCCCCGGCTTCCTATTACACTTCCGGTTACACATTGTATAACACTTTTCACGAAATCACTCTTATAGATTTTAGGAAAGCAAGCGGAAAGATATTACACGTCAAAATATGCCTTCACTTCACTTCTTGTTTTATGGCATTTGTGGAGTTGCCATTCCACAATTCCGCCAATGTCACGTAAGTCGTATTCCGAAAAATAAGGGAGAATACATACCAGAAGGATATTAATCGGTAAAATATGGGAGGATCGAAGAGCTCCAAGTAGATTATATGCCTTATAGAAGCTCATTTGAAGTACCCTAGACCAAGTTTTTTTTTATTATCTTCATTGTAAAAACTTTTTGGTACGTACTGCTTTATTATTATTATAGAATAGATTAGCTTCAAACTAACATTCATTGCATCAGAACATTTCATATGACAAAAATAAATCTTAACCCTCCTTTTCACTTTAAATGGAATGTAAAAGACTAATAAAATATCTTACTTTCCAACGCTTTTCTTCTTCATAACTTTATTATCTCACGGCTAAAACATCCTGTTCCCTTGATTTACGCAATTCCTTTCCGCTTATTGTTTTTTGTAAAGTTTCGCTGAATATTCTTGCTTTTTAATAAGTATTTCGTTGGTGTTTATTTTATCACATTACTCATTTATTTTTATTACCCGTCTGAGGGTTATGTGTGTTTTTGGATTTTGATAAATGAGGTATCATTGTACCTATATGTCTTGATCAGGAAAGTGCTATCTACATCTACACTAATATTATAAAGAGGAAAGATTTGATTGTTTGTTTGTTTGTTTGTATGTTTGTTTGTAATGGATAAACTTAAAAAAACAGACCCGATTTAAAAAATTCTTTCACATTAAGAAAGCTAAATTATCAGCGAGTAACACTAGCAGGATTTTATTTTCCAAAAAAATAGAGTTCCCTTCGAAAATGGCAATAATGAAACCCGAGGTATTAAATTTTGCAAAAAAACTCGATTACTTTGTATCACAAACCAAAGAGTATATAAGATCAGGAAAGTGCTATCTACATCTACACTAATATTATAAAGAGGAAAGATTTGTTTGTTTGTATGTTTGTTTGTAATGTATAAACTCAAAAAGTACCGACCTGATTTAAAAAATTCTTTTACACATTGAAAGCTAAATTATCAGAGAGTAACACTAGCAAGACTTTATTTTCCAAAAAAATAGAGTTCCCTTCGAAAATTGCAATAATAAAACCCGAGGTATTAAATTTTTCAAAAAATCTCGATTACTTTGTATCACAAACCAAAGAGTAAATAAATACTACGTAAGATCACAAACTAAGAAGGAGATACGGGTCTTTGTATATGGAACGTTGCCATGGAAACGAAATCTCAGAACATACTAATAATCATTGACGTAGGAATTGCTCTATGCTAATAATACACGAAATAGTATCCTTATTTAAACCTCCTTGCGTTAAACAGAATAATACTATAGACGAAATGGTACGTGAGTATAAAACCTATAAACATGAACATATTGTGTAAGAAATAGTTGTTGTTCTATTTGTCCAAATAAAGTACCTACTAATTTTATCTTTCTATATATTATCTACCCGTGTGAAGCCGGGGCGGGTCGCTAGTAGGATATATGAAGTGTCAAGAAAACTAATACAGCGTCTGAGAGTTGCCATATTGTAATTCCGATAATACAAAAAAAAAAACAAAACCTATCGAGTGAGGCATCAAAATAAAGGTCTCTAAAAGACGATTTCAAATATTATAATTCTTACAACTAAACAGTAGCAATTGTCTTTTAAGCCAATTACATAATTTTTAAATATTAGGTTATTCACGTTAATGTAAATACTTAATTTAATCTATTGTTGCAATTGCAACTATTAGATTAAATAAAATATGTAAGTAAAAAAGAAACATTAAATTTATTTAAATAATAGCTGTGCCCGCAGTTTCACACGCGTCCGGAACCGTGCATTTTTCCAGAATAAATAGTAGCCTTAGTAAGTAGTTAATTCAGGGTATACCTACGTACCTCCGTACCAAATTTCATCCAAATCCGTACAGCCATTTAAGCGTAAAAAAAACGATCGTGGAGTCCCTCCGCGCGGAAGAAGTGAAACTTCGTAACGTGGAAATGAAAATAGGAAGGCCTCCATGGTAGCGTTAAACGTTTAACGCAAGTTTGTTGGAAGACGCATAAGAAGTTTCACTTCAAAAAGTATCAAACAAACAAATACTTACATACAAACGTTCGCCTTTACAATACTAGTGAGATTATTTTTGCGGGCGGTCAGCACGTAGTCAATAATTTTATACGCCGTCGGGGTTTTTGTATTTTTATAATACATAAAAACCTTTACTTGTTTTAGTTTGTACTATTGTTTGCAAAATGTCGACGTTAAAATGGCAAAGATTAAGCGACAAAGTAAAACCTACGCACAACTAAATACACGGTACCTCAAACCAGAAGTTTACACGTAGATGTTTTTGAAGTGAAACTTCCTATGCGACTTCCAACAAGGTTGCGTTAAACGTTTACCGCTACCATGGCCTTCCTATTTTCATTTCCACATTACGAAGTTTCACTTCTTCCGCGCGGAGGGACTCCACGATTGTTTTTTTTTATATCTTTCTTTTAAATAGCAGTTTTTGTATCTTGCTTGTGTGTATATGTGTCAGAATCGAGTCATCACCCGAGTTGTTGAGTCGATTAATCGGAACGCCAGTGTCATCTAGCGGCACTCGGCGGAGTCTATGGTGTGACGGTTGGCTGGAATAACCTCACTTTGCCTGCTGCGGTTGACCACAGAACGCACCTAGAAGCTGACTTGCGTTTCCAGTTTGTTTTGAAGAGTTAACTGCCTTGTATTATTTGAACCAACATCTGCCATGGAACGCCCACAAGAGACTTGTTTACTAAGACGGACGACAATGAGACTAACCTACCGCCTCCGTTATCAAATTGAAACATAGAATGTGATCGTTGGAGTGTTATATTCGAACAACAAAATGCAAACATGCGAGCACTTATCGAGGCCCTGTAAGCGCTGAAGACGGATAATCATGTGGATTTACCCGAGTTTGACCCCAACAAGGCAGATAAGGATACTATATCATAGTGCGCGACAGCAGATTTGTGTTTTTTTCGAAAATCCACTTCATGGCGGTTAACTTGTTAGGGAAATTAGTGAGGCGCTTAAAGAAGCGGCATCGACGTGGCTAACATAAATAGCATACCAAAGAACGTCGTGGAGTGAATTTAAGGTACTTTTCACCACTAGATTTGTTTCGACTTAGACATTAGCGGGTACCCTCATTTTCCTAAACTGATAAACCAACTGAAAAAGATACGTGTGTTGCCTACGCAAGTCGATTGATGACGACACTCAACAACCGATCGAAGGACGTAGATAAAGAGCAAGGACAACGTCCACAATACAGAAAATCCCGGAGCAAATGAAGATGTAAAATCATACGATGGCGATTGGATAGTTGAAGCTATAATGGACGATTTGAGTTGTGCCGCTAAGTTCGTGAATGTCCGGCAAGAAAAGAGGGTCTAGACTTTGACTAGATTTTTCAAAGCACAGGCTGATTGACCCTACTGCGTTATAATTTGAGTGTGTAGTTTTTTTCGTGAAACTGTCCCTTTGAATCAGGTGAGTCGTTCTAAGTTTATTTCGGTACCAAACATTCTTGCACGTGACGTGATTTACAAAGAAAGTTTAGAATCTACCTATTTTTCAAAATTCAGTAGGACATATTTTTCCAAACCGTTGTCTTCCGTACCTACCATGATTAATCCCTCGGCACAGCGCTACCTTCTCATCGAATCGTTTAATTGTTAGAGCGCCATGATGAGCGATCTTGTGCCACCTCCATCCACCGACTTCCTGCGATGGCTACAATGTCGTCGGTCCATCGTGTGGGGGGTCTCCCCACATTTCGCTTGCTTGTTTGTGGTCGCCATTCGAGAACCTTTATTCCCCAACGGTTGTCGTTTCTGCAACTTATATAGCCTGCCCGTTGCCACTTCAACTTGCAAACTCTAAGAGCTATGTCGGTAACCTTCGTTCTTCTACGGATTTCCTCATTTCGGATTCTATCCCGTAGTGAAACTCCGAGCAAAGGTCTCTCCATTGCGCGCTGCGCAGCTCTGAGCTTGTGTATGAGACCAATATTTAGCGATCACGTCTCAGTGCCGTATGTCAACACGTACTGATTATAAACTTTCAAACTTTCATCTTGAGGCTCTGCGGTACCTGCGACGAGAAGATATGGCGTAATTTCCCGACCGGCATGGGTACGACATGGGCATTTGACATGATGTTCGTCTTGCCCATGTTCATTTTAAGACCCACCTGTTGGTAAACAATATTGAGGTCACTGAGCATTGTGCTTAGGTCTTCCAGGGTTTCAGCCATGACGACTATATCATCAATAAATTGAAAGTGAGTGGTGTATTCGCCATTAATGTTAACACCAAATCCGTTCCAGTTCAGAAGCTTGAATATATCTTCCAGTGCAGAGGTGAACAGTTTCGGAGAAATAACGTCTCCCTGTCTTACCTTTTTTTGCAACTGGATAGAGTTCGTGCTCTGAATCCTGAAGACGAACAGTCATGGTGGCCTTGCTGTAAAAGCACTTCAACACTTCGATGTACCGGTAATCAATCTGGCACCGCTATAATGACTGTAGCACTGCCCAGGTCTCGACTGAATCAAAGACTTTCTCGTAGTACACAAATGCTAGACATAGTGGCCGATTATACTCTTCGGTCTTCTGTATAATCTGCCGAAGCGTATGGATGTGGGCTATGGTGCTAAAGCCTTTCCGGAATCCAGCTTGTTCGAGAGGCTGAAAGACGTCAAACCTACGAGCAAGACGGTATGTAACTACTCTCGAAAACAGCTTATAGACGTGGCTCAGCAGCAAAATTGGCCTATAATTCTTCAAGAGGGGTTTTCACCTTTGTTAAAGATCAAAACCACTACGCTCCTGTGCCACGCCTCTGGCGTAGTACCCTCGAGGATGACAGAGTTAAATAGCTTCTGAAGGACTTTAAGTACCAGTGTTTCACCCGCTTTCAGTAGCTCTGTCGTTATTCCGTCCTCCCCTGGTGTCTGAGCCGATAAACTTTTTTTAATAAGTGCGCGCCAAAGTCAACTTACAATTTTGAATAAACTGTGTTACGGCTGTTACGACCTCTCCGCGGGGGGTGGGGGGTGGGGGGATACCAGGGCGTAACCCTCCACTTGTTCCGCCCCCCCACATG
Source organism: Alsophila aescularia (assembly GCA_946251855.1). Classification (NCBI taxonomy): domain Eukaryota; kingdom Metazoa; phylum Arthropoda; class Insecta; order Lepidoptera; family Geometridae; genus Alsophila; species Alsophila aescularia. The sequence goes on along the minus strand of OX276379.1, from coordinate 32,453,145 downwards.
TTCCGCCCCCTCCACTTGTCCCGCCCCCTCCGCTTGTCCCGCCCCCTCGGCCGACCCCGCCCCTCCCAAATCCTTGTTTTTTTTCTAATCTTTAAACTGAAATATCTCATAAACTAGGCGTCTCCACGGGAGGAGAGGGGTACCAAGGGGTAGCCCCTCCTCTCCCTCCTCCTTCACTACCTTTTCCCTCCCCCTCCCCTCCCCCTCCCCCCAACTCCTGCCCCTCTATTCTAGATCAATCCCGTACATTCTTAGCTTATATTACTGGTCCCTTTAAATTAGCATTGTTGGTAGTTAATGTTGCAGGTACAAAATTGTCAACTATGTGAGAGGTCGCGTGGGGCACGACACATCGAGGTGCATACTGCGATCAGCAAGCCATGATCAGAGGTCGGCACCGGGAGCTTCAGGGCTTTGAAGCTCCTGGGCTGCAGCAGAGAAGCGGATGAACATGTGCACAATCAGTGCGCCTTTTGGTCGTTTTACAAATCTGGTCAGTTATTTAGATTTCATTATGTTTCTGGTGCCTAATATTCGTGGTTTAAGTTGTAACTCACGATACAAATTAAAGACAAGCGTGACTCATAAAATTAAATTTAAAATTGTTGCCTGACAGCTACTTATCGCAAGATCGTTGAAGACGAATGCCTGAAAATCAAATCCGTGTCGATATAGAACTGCAGATCAGGATTCTACAGAGGATAATTTAGATCAGGGGTCGACAACCTTTTGAGTCGGAAGAGCCAAAAGTTACAATATACAATATTTAACAGTTTTTAAAGAGCCACAAAAAACAAATTATTGTTTCATATGTTTGATTTTATATTTAAAATAAACGACTTTAAATACAAAATAATATTGATTCATACCTACATAAAAACATACAAATATTTTTAGCACGAAACATATTGTAGCTAGAATAATAAAATAGTTAATCGAAAGTTATTGAATAATAGATAGTTACATCAATGGGAAATATGTCTTTTTCTGCCTTTTGAAAGTTTGGTTAAATATGGCTCATAACTTGTAGTTTTTAGGCTTCTTACTGGCTCGCACAAATATGTCGACTCCAAATGCCAACTTCTTCACTTCACTGCAATTCTGAAGACAATAAAATACTAAGATTCTGTGTTTTTTTTCATTTTTTTCTTAATTTATGAATTTCTGATTTTAGTATTCTGGAAGACTATTCGATCCGCCGAATATGAGTGCCTCCAGGTCCGGCATTAGGCATTTGTGCGCCCTGGGCGAGAAATGTTTCAGTGCCCCTTTTTTATAATATTTTTTTGAGAGATGTTTATGCATTTTTACAAAAAAGGCCCGAGCGTAGCGAGCACCGAATATTTGTGATACTTATACTCTTATTAGTGTAGTTTTGTGAAAAAACGAAGGTTTATGATCAGTCTTGTGATAAAAAAAAGTATATATATTAATGAGTGTGTAATGTATTGTACATATTAATGAAATTCCTTAGGGTGCAAAAATAGGTAATATTAAAAGGCGTCAGCAAAGCGAGCGCATAAATGTAGAACTATTTGTAGCCGTGTGTACGACAAAAGAAGAAAAATTGCTATGGATCCATTGAAATTATAATTATGAAAGCAGCCAATAATAACAAGGCGCGATAAATTCAAGTTATTTCTTGAAGTAATTGTTAAAAACTGAAGGAAAATAAGATCCACCTTTCCATTCATTCGACAGGCAATAACAGAACAAGGAGGTAAGAGTAGGGAGCCCGAACATTTGGAGCCAAAACTTTATCAGTTCGTACTCAATACGAACGGTAGCTGTGTTTACCAAATCACGGTACAAGAACTGGTTTCTGCACGAGCGCCCAGTGTCTGCTTTGAGCCTGTAATAATCGGAAAAAATAATGTTAATAGTTGATCTTCTGTGTGTGCATAAAACCACAATATTATTATAAAGGCGCGAGCGAAGCGAGTGCGGAAGTTTTGACTTTCTGTGTGTGCGTAAAATCACAATATTATTACAAAGGTGCGAGCGAAGCGAGTGCGGAAGTTTTGACTTTCTGTGTGTGCGTAAAATCACAATATTATTACAAAGGTGCGAGCGAAGCGAGTGCGGAAGTTTTGACTTTCTGTGTGTGCGTAAAATCACAATATTATTACAAAGGTGCGAGTGCGGAAATTTTGAGATGATGATTAAAAACGCCCCTTTTACGGCGGCGCTGAGCACCTCAACACGTGGCATTTACGGCGGCGCTGAGCACCTCAACACGTGGCATTTATTTTAGAGCTGTCCACATTTCATATTATGCTATATTATGCAATTATGGATCGATTGCATGATTTTTAGGGTTTTAATAGTAAAATAATTATTTTTGCGTATGGAACTGGAGAGCCGCAACTTTATATCCAAAGAGCCGCTTGCGGCTCGCGACCCGCAGTTTGCCGACCCCTGGTCTAGGCAATGAAAGTCAAAAATGCTTCTTTTTTTTAAATCCTGTCTGTCTGTTTGTTTGTTTGTTTGTCTGTATGCTTGTTCGCGCATCACGTAAAAACTACTGGACCGATTGCGATGCAGTTCTCACTGTAAGATAGCTTAGGGTATGACTTAAAAACTGGGGTACTTTGTATCTTCATCCGATGATTAGATTCCAATTATTCGATAAAAAACCTTTTGATGGCTGAACGAGGTAGAGGTAGGTCCAGGAATAACACGTGTTGGCCAGTTTGAAATGAAATTACCATGTGGGAAAAGCCGCTGGCACAGTTAGTACTTATAACAAAGCAATATGAACGAAATAGTCTGTAAAAAGAAGATAATTTAAAAAAAATTGGTCAAGGGTACTTAAAATAAGCTACTGAACAAGAATATAACATTTTTTTAGATCGTGTCTGTCTGTTTGTTTGTTAGTTTGTTAGTTTGTATGTATGTTTGTTCACGCATGACGTAAAAACTACTGGACCGAATGCGATGCGGTTTTCACTGTTGGGTAGCTTAGGGCTTGACTTAAAAACTGGAGTTATAATAATATCTTAATATCTCAATCCGATGAGTAGAAGCCGAGCAATCGATAAAAATATTTTTGACAATTGAAGGAATTTTGATCAAATGTTGATATATTGGACTTTTAGGTCCTGGAATAACACATATAGTACTTTTAACCTAGAGAAATGACAACGCGTGTGATGCCGCGGGCATCAGCTCGTACTTATAATTAAGCAAAAAGTACGAAAAAGTACAGATAAACAAACAAACATACAAACAAACAGAGAGACCTGTGGGGACACAAGTTATTAATAGTAATGCGAACTAAGCAAATCGCGCCATCCGCGGCGCCAGTTGCCTTACCACCTTAGTGTCGAATACGTGTCCGCATGTCATGCCTTGTCTTATATTTTTGTATCGTGTGACTGTGTAACTAATCAGAATATAGAGTGCTAATTGGACTGTATTGCACGGAGGGTTATGTGTATGGATTGTAAATATGTTTGTTAACGGCATGATTGATTTTGATAAATGAGTTATATTGGATTCGTCTTGATCACGAGAATGCTCTAGGATATATGAAGTGACAAGAAAACTAATATTGCGCCCCCCCCCCCCCCCCCGAGCCTGCGGAAGTTCTACCGGCCGGCCCGGCGCCATGACATTCAGTCTGCCACGGCAGTTTGAGACGGAAGGACCGCGCTCACGTTAAGTACGGATGAAAATATTTTGATCTTTTCTAGGTTTAAGACGATTTTCTTGAATTAATAAGATAACAAATAGTGATAATTAATCATTTCAATGTATTTCTAGACCTGTATGTAGAGATATTGTTGATTTTTGTATTAGTTTTATTGTTTTTGAGGTCATACAATCTAATGTTATATTTTGTGCAGAAGTGATTTACCTACCAAATATAGGAAATAAAATCTTCAAATAGCGTGGACATCGATTGGCTTTGTGGTAAGTACCTACCTACTTTACATTATATATACTTTATTTTTACACCACTGAGTGACAAGACGAGCAGGTCGCCGCCTGATGGTAAGCGCTGCGCCTGCTCGTAACAGTAATACTTATTTTTTATTACGTTAAACAATTTATTAATGACATTATTTTCAGTTCACAGACTATTTTACTTAGTAGGTAGGTAGGTAGGTACTTACCTCTTACACGCGCGATCAGAATTATTGTGAACTAGTGACTCGCTTCGACTTTGCACGGGTAGCTAAGGGTTTCTCATTATTTGTACACGATTCTACCCGTATTTAAACTAATTTGAACAAATAACGGAGTAAGCGAAGGTAATTCAAAATCTTTGGCAGCCGCGGTGCTTTTTGATAGACTTGTTATTATTTCGTTTTCATGGCAACATGTAATCGATTTTTTTGTAGGCAATTTTTCGATACAACCGTATAACCTATCTTATACAGGGCCCGCTACTTTCATTGTACGGTCCGTGAAGCATTTTTGAACCTGTTTTTTTTATTAGACTATAACTTCAGCCCAATAAATTGTCCTACAGCAGTTTATTATAACGGGACACTGAGAACAACACTTAGAAAAGGAAGGAAGTATTTACCATTGCTAAATTTTATAATTAAAAAAGCTACTTATATTTCATTTTGAGAAAGAAAAGCCAACGAAATGTTTAAAATGAAACGACTGAACTACAATCCACGGAGGCTGAAAGTGCAAAGTAAGTTTTCTTTTTAAAACTTATCTTAGTTAGGTATATACATTACACGAAGCGTTTTGCTTCGCCTATATTAGGCTTGATATAGGCGATTTGAAAATCTATAAAAGGCATATTATGTATTGCTTGGTTACTACAGGTTTATAATAATCTGTAATTTTCCTCAGATGTCATGAAGAACTGGAAATGGAAACCATACAATCAGAAATAAATATTGCCAGCAAATGAACTGGTATTCATAATTAGATTTAAACAAACCGCCTTTGTCTTCGTGGTTTTGTTTTTTATATATGAAAAATAAGATTTTAATATATTTCCTTATATTAAATGCTGTCTTTTTTCACTAAATGTCTAACTACGAATCGTCAAACTTCAGATGTCCTCTCCACAAACGTAATAACTAGCTTAAAAGCTAAAAAAAGACGCCTGCCCTGCCAAAATTGTATACTACCCTTCGAATAAGTAATAAGTCAGGAAACGTAACAGCGTTAATAAAATGACCCAACAAAAGTCGTGTCCAAGTAGGTGGGGCTTAAAAGTCGTGTCCAGCGCGTCATCAGTCGTACATTTTTCATGCAAGCGAGCACACGTCATATTTTCGCGTACGTTTTAATTTTATCATTGTGAACTAATTTCAGCATGTGTTGTGAAGTGGTGCAGGAGCCATACAAGATTAAAATGTCCAGGGATCACTTTTCACTAGTAGTAGTTGCAAAATTATAATTATATTCAAAAACGTTCAAATACATTATCAAACCGCGATGGTCAATACTATGCAAAATGAAGTCAGTCAATTTTTGCACTAAAGTTTAATTTCTACTCGATGAAATTTTGAAATTAAGTTGTTATTTTTTTCACGCAGATGATTCATACCTAAGAAACGTCAACATATTTAGGAGAATACTAAACAAAATGAGCAAATAAACAATAATGAACGATTACAGTTGGTATGTAATATAGGTTCGGCTTTTTCGACTCATGGGAATAACAATAGCATTAAAAAAACAGTTCATAGTTTGATCGAATTAAAGCACATTTAATATTTCAGGCTAATAAAAATTCACCTTCTGGACATTTTGAAGTGTTTGATTTACCTGAGTTGCTCAAAAAAACAAATAATGCAAACCCTCAAGGAATAAGGCACAAAAACTTGTAAGATTTCACTATTTTTTTTGCACTTAATATTTAGGTTTGATAGTAATTTTTATTTTAGCTGTATATGTGTATCTATTTCAATTAGAGACAGTCTTTCATAGATTTGAAACTGATCTTCAATAAGGTTATTTTCAGGAGAATAATATTAACACTGAATGTAATGACGGTGCTGTCGACAACACCGTCATTACATTCAGTGTTGATATTATTCTCCTGAAAATAACCTTACCAATCAAGAAAAAGAACCAAGAAACCAAAATTAAAAAATAATCTTATTTCAACCGAAGTCTTTAGTTTTGAAGAAAGAGAATCATGCGTTACGCCGATAAATATACCATCGTCAGTATTGAATCTGCTCTGAATACTCCTAAAACACACATTTTAAAGCAAAAACTAAGAAAAAAACTATTTTGGCAGTATAACGACTATCACAGATCAGAAATCTACAACGCCCAAATAAAAGATTAACTATGAAGAATATTTCACTTAAAATATTTTATCCCAATTGAAGAAAAATGGATTTGGCGATACTACAGAAAATACTGCATTGAATGATTTTTCGGACGATATAGTTTTAGCCCTTAAAAGGAAAAAGTCAAAAGTGACTTTGATGGCTGTGCATCTAACATCGCTACGGCTAAGATGTTGGGCACATTTGCAGAAACTGAAAAATGTTCAAGATATCGTTGGATTGCATTTTGGGAATAAATTGTCAAATCGGCATCTATACTTCCGAAATATTATTATGAACGTGAAACTAGCGATTCAAACCTTAAGTCAAAGTGTAGCTGATGCGATTAAGTTTGGTTCGCAACAGTTAAACATGCCTGATTTTCAAGAAACAGATGCAACTGTTAGCTTTTTAGAAACGTTTAACAACCTTTTCGACACACTAAATTCAAGACCGACCGATACGGGTTTAAACACCCTTTTTCAGTAGTAGAAAAAGAAAACTACATTATGTTTTGGATCAAAGCGAAAAATATATTAAAGGTCTCTAAATCAATGTGCAGTCAAAAAAAACTCGAACAGTAAATGGACAAAGAGTAACAGTATATACTAACTCTTTGAAACCAGTGACCAAAACTCAGTCCAAAACTGGACTTCTAGGACTCCTCATATGTATTTCAAGTTTTAAATTACTTTTTGCACGGCTAGTAGAGTTAATATATATTATTTTTTTGAGTTGTTTTTGGAGTGATCCGCAACCACGGCCGTTGCAACAATAACCCAAACGCCTGACAGTTTATGGCAATATATAAAAATAATTTACTGAACTTGAACCTCAGCTCTAAATTCACAGGCTGACAGGAGGACATTCCGTTTTAAATTTCTCAGTATCCGTCTTCACTACATTGCGAGGATTCTCTTTTAATGTCTTCTGGACAAAAACTTAATAAATTAATTATATTTCGTGGGACAAAGAATTTAATGAATTGTAAAAAGTGAGCCAAAAAAAAAACATTGTACAGTAATATTGTTTTATTACTGACTTGGTCCGGTCCACTTATTGCATAACATCGTCCACGCCGCTATGACTCGGCTGTCATAGCAGACATTGCATTACGCGCGTGAACCAATCCCTGCTTTCGTTCTGAATTTAAACCAATCACCAAGCATGTCTATTTGTAACCTCGGAAGTGATTCGTACTTTGAATCTTACGTCGTTTTGGTTTGAAGTAGGGGCACTTTTATTGTGACATTTGTTCTGAATTAGAGTTCCTGACTCATTATTTATTCGTAGATACTACCCATACGAGTTTATGCTAATAAATTATATACTACTAGTTTTCCTGCTCGCGACTTCGTCCGCGGGGACTACTGTTTATTGCGATAAAAAGCATCCTATGTTCTTCTTGGATATTAAAAACAAATGCAAAAGTAGGTATAGAACTCACCGCTCTGGATGTTTTTTGACATACTTGTTATTTCGTTTCCATGGCAACCGTTTCTTACAGCGAGTAATCAAAATTCTTCCAGTTTTTTCAGTTTTCCCGTGGAAACTTACAATTTTCCGGGATATAAATAATTATTTGTTTTATTCCAGGGTATAAGCAATCTCCATTCCAAGTTTCATCAATATCCGTTCACCCGTTATCGCGTGAAAGCTCCCCAAACAAACAGACAACGTTTCACTTTTATAATTATATTGGTATGGATTGGAATGTGCTTATCAACGCCTTCAATTTGATACTCATATTGTAATATACGAAGAAAAAATATTTTTAGGCAATTGTAAGCCATACCACCATACTGATTTTTGTCAAAAAAATAGAAAGCCTATGTTACTCGAGGGGATCTAAGGATTCTAACGATACCCCATACGTCTAAATCTATTTAGGCATTTCAAAGTTATGGTGGAATAAAGAAACTCACAAACTTACAAACTTACATGAATGCTAAAAACATAACACTCCTTTTTTTGGGCAGTCATGTAAAAACAATAACACTACCCTCCGCCTGCGGCTGTGTGGGTGAAGCCGAGGGTGGAGGATAGAACACTAGTATTATAAAGAAGAAAGGTTTGATTGTTTGTTTGTTTGTAATGGATAAAACCAAAAAATACTGAACCGATTTTAAAAACTCTTTCACTTAGCTCTACACTCTTTCAGGTAGCTACATTATCAGCGAGTAAAAGGGATGTTTTTTTTAAATTGCAATAAGGTAATCCAAGGAATCAAAAATTAATAACGGAATGACGTTACCATGGAAACGAAATAATAACAAGCCTGTCCAGAAGATAAGTAATAATGCAGTTGTTTATGGTCATAAAACACTGCTGGCAATGATTTTGAATTACGCTTTCTAGCGTTTCTTTTCTTAGAAGTTATGTCGGTTATATGAAAATCCACACCAATATATGACAGTGAAACGTTGTCTGTTTATTTGTTTGGGGAGTTTTAACGCGATAGCGGCTGGACAGATTTTGATGAAATTTGGAGTTTTGATAGCTTATACCCTGGAATAACACATCAGATACTTTTCATCATCATAATCATCAACATCATCATCATGCGCCGGGCACAGATAAAGTTAAATCCGTTATTAAGATCCAATCACTTCTGGTCATCATAAAAAGAGTGTCATCATGGAACCGTTGGTATGATTTAGGACAACTCGATGAAAACTACCAACTAAATTCTGGCTGAGTTGATTGGGTAGGTACCTAGTTAGCATTTTTCTGTCATCATACTCTTATGATTCATCATTACTAGCACTCGTGGAAAATAAAATAATTGGTGAAAACTGGAACTTCCTAGCTATTTCCATTGCTGAGATTCAGTAAGTTTTTTATGGTCATCATCAAATCTTCATGGTTCATCATTTAGTACAATCCGTGTAGAATAAAATAACTAATGAAAATTATAACTTTTTAGATATATCCAGTACCTACTGTTACTGAGATCTATTTTTGGTCAGTCATACCCTCCAAAATTTATAGGCAAAAAAACAAACATTATGAGAAACACTTCTGTATACTCGGTACTCTTTATTTGATTTTAAACTGCCATCCATAGGCTTAGAATGTACAAGACCAACAGAGACAGTTGAAGGATATTACAATAAAACAAATGTAAATGTTTGCGTGAAATAGTGTTGTCATGACTCTGGTCTGGCATAATATTATCGATAGTTTTATTGGCGAAATCATAAAACACATAAGTAGTTAATGTAACCAAGTTAAAAAGAAAAAAATTATGACGATGGTAGGGGAATTTATATACCAGAACCTTTTATATGTAAGAGAAAATGTATCTAATATGACCCTTCTTAAGGATATACATCATCACAATACAAGACATAAAAATAATTTAGTATTGCCAAAAACTAGACTTGCAAAAATATCTAAAAGCTATTTATGTATATCAGTTAAATTATATAATAAAATTCCATTAGAAATAAGAAATAAAAATGAAATTGAATTTTTGACTTGTATTAAGAATAATTTAATAGCCAAGAGCTACACGACAAACTTGACGAAGCTTTTGCTGATAGAAATATCTTTGATATATAGTGACTTTATTGTGTTGTGTACTTATCTTAATTGCTTACAATATTTTGTGTTGACGTTGCTTTTGCAGAAAACTTTATTTGAATCTTAGAATAAATTTGAATATTTTTTACCCAATTTATATATTGTGATACAAGGTTCTGTGAGTGACTTGTCTAAGTACATGTAATATGTCAAAAGATGAATAAATGAATTGAATTGAATTGAATAAAGAAAACATAGTTTAAAAACATATTGAACCAATTTCAATTACTTATAGGTAACAAATAGTTTATTAATGAAATGACTTCGTTCAGATACCCAAACAGATTTATATAATCAGAATATTAGGCAATTGATACCTATATAAATATAACACATTGTCAATTATTTTACAGGTGTATAAGAATACGCATGATTTTGATAATCTACTTTTTGAATCTAACTTTTTTCTATTACAAAAGTGTATGGGATGATAAATAAAACGTATTTAAAGTTAAAGCCCAATGCATTTATTTTATGTAGGCACTTTTAATAGTCCAAACAACATCTCATAATCACATCATGAAAATTAAACTTAGCACAAATAAGTATTTTAATAACAAATTCATAAACTCCCTTATTCAGGGCCAGTGGGTCTGAAAAAAATTGTATATTTTTTGATATCTTTGTATGACGAGACGGGCAGGTTGCTCGCCTGATGGTAAACATCACGTCGGCCCATAACAGTTGCAGTATTACCCAGAATTTTGTTGCAATCCTGCGCGTCACTACACTGCACCCGTCACATAAAAAAATATCACATAAATCACATTAATACACAGTAATTTCACTGGAAACATTGCCCTTTAAACGGAAACAGAAATGTTTACACACTACTGCTTTGCGGTTGAACATTTAACAAAGGTGTGGTACTTCTCCAGGCGGACTCTTGCGTAAGAGGCCTACCACTACAATAATAAATTATCTATATTTATAAAATAAACTCGGGTTTGGTGTTTGTTCGAACACTTATAACTCAAGAACCGCTCGACCGATTAGAATGAAATTTGGTACAAGGAAAGCTTATATCTTGGATTAACATAATATATAGGCTACTGTTTTTTTATTTATCATTTTCTATAAGAATTGAAAAAATAATATAAAAAAATATATTTTTGAAGCATTTGAAGCCTGTAAATAAAATTTGACCAAAATTCCCTAAAGATTTTGGGTTTTGAAGCTTTTGAATCGGCTGAAAGGATTTGGATGAAATTTGGTAACAGGGATGAAAGCAGGAGTATCAAAGTGACAGGTGTCAAAGTGACAGCTGGTGTCAACGGGACAGGTGTCAAAGTTGTTAAAAGTGAGTTTATGAACATTAAATAGTTTCAATTTAATCTGGAAAGAAACATAACATTTACTTGGTATTATCAGTTTCTAATGCTATCTAATGCTATTAACTACCATTTCCGAAGTATCATACTTACAGGTACAGATAAGGTTGGTATCGAGTCTTTCATTAGGACACGTCGATGTTTCCTTTGTATGAAGCATTTTGATTCAAAATGTTTACTACAAACAGTAGAGTTTTTATTTGGAGCTGCCCCTATCTATAATCCGTAACCATTTATCACGTAATAATGAATTAGTTGGAAATCTGTGAGAGCACAAATATTATTAGATAATTAAGGTTATTATTAAATTCCACGCTGTAAAATAGCCAGCAGGCAGAGTATTAGTGTAATGATAACAATATTTTTTGAGAAAGGTAAGAGATATTTTCCAGATTTTTTTAGGTGTAATGGTAACTTTCATAGATACCACCAAGCTAGGATAACTTTGAAGAATATATTTTGTGAAATAATTTACATAAATGCTCAATAAGCTAATCTATGATATAAACTGCTGTCAACTTCTCGCTGATAGGAAGTGTTACGCGTGAAAACGTGAAAAAAACTCTTTTTAGTAGGGTTACTGAACATTTATGAATAAAACCGTATACTTCAAAACAGTTTGTCACTACATTCAATTTAAGTAATGCCAAGTTCAATAAAAAGATACGCGAAATATTTTTAAAGTAAATTACCTCGGTATGACGATTTACGCTAAGCTCCGCTGGAAAGCTCAAGTCAAGAAGAAAAAAGAAGAATTAGAACTACGGTTTAAAATAATATATTGGCTGCTTTGGAGACACTGTCAACACGCAATAAATTTTTATTATATAAACTAGTCCTAATGCCAGTACGAATCTATGGTATACAGCTGTGGGGCTGCACCAAAAAGAGCAACATATTATCAATACAACGCTTCCAGAATAAAGTACTGAGGGAAATAGTGAATGCACCTTGGTACATAAGAAAAGACGATCTCCATCGGGACCTTAAGGTAGAGTTCGTTGATAAAGTAGTCAAGAAATATGCAGAAGCTCATGAAAATAGACTTAATCATCATGTGAATGTCGAGGAAATCCAGCTTCTCGACCATATGGACATAGTGAGAAGACTCAAAAGAACAAAACCATTCAAGTTAGTATATAGTTAATCTATTAGTGAAATGTGGTTCAAGGCTACGTATAAAAAATACATAAACAAATCTTCAAAAAAATAAAGTTTCTTCTTTCAAGTCTTCGCCTTAATAGAGACTGTAAGAAAAGTGTTATTGGACACATTCTTAGTTCTATTCAATCTAACAGTTTAAGTTAAATTTAAAATTACTTATTAACCTAATTAATGGCTAGATTGTAATATGAATAGGGTATATACTTAAAATGTATTCTAGAAAAAGGAAAACAAATACCAAAAAAGGGAAAAAAGGAAACAAAGGAAAAAAGAAGCTTCTACTAAAAATACGTGTTTTGTTCTTTACGTCCCAGAAGTAACGATATCAAACACGTCGAACCTACACCGAACCTACACATCAGACACGAAGTATCGACTTTATCGATACTTAGTTAAATATTTAAACGGGACTTAATCGCGCTGAAAACTTAATTAATATTTATTTACCTCGACGTTTCTCAATTTATCGATACTTATGACGTCAGCACTTTGTCAAGCACTATCGTAACCAAAGGTTTTATAGTTTTCCACCAAATATCCACCAGTTCTTCATTTAGCAATGTAAGTTGATCATAAATCTGAAGAAAAACCTATTATCTAAGATTTCAATAGTTCTTTTACCTCAGTTTCAACCAAATAGTGACAAAATAATGATAATCAACAATGCAGTGAAAATAGTCATAAATTACCTGTGAAACGTGTATTTATTCGAGTTATTACGTCTTGTTACGTCACATTCACACACTGAACAAGACACCATGATGTTAGAATAAAGATTTTGTTTTAATCGTAAGATGATTATCCAAATGAAAAAAAATCTCCTCGACTTGTTACAGGCCCGGACGCTATGGCCTCTTACTCGCGTAAACAATGACCTATCTCTTTTTCTCTCACGGCAGTGTGTACTTGATAAGGACCTTTCGCTCCCACGCTTCGTAGGTCTTTTGAGCGTAGCGAAAAAATCCTAAGCCTATGCTGCCATCACTGTTATACTGCCATCCGCAGTTCGATGTCACTGGAGCCACAGAATAAATAATAGTACAAGTACTAGAAGTGGTCGAATCGTGAAGGTCATTGGCAAATGTTACCACCTTAAAAGACATTATCAAAAATATATAATTCTTATAACGAAGCAGTAGCAATTGTCTTCTAAGCTTCTAACAAAATTTTCAATTTTATATTATTAAATATAGTCTAATGTTGCAATTGAAATTATTAAAGTAAAGTAAAATATACAAAAATAGGCAATACGTACGAAAAAGTCTGTACAAAGAATAAAGATCATTTAAACAAGTAAAATCTATACTTATAATAAAACTATAACAGCACCAATTCTGTACATTGAAGATATTTAGTAATATGTTTTTGAGGGTATTCTATGTTTGATACTGAAGTCAAAAAGTATTTATTTCGTTTTTGTATGTCTGTCTGTCTTGATCTTGGGCTTGCATCACGCCGAAACTATAAAATGAAACTTGGCATCATTTGAGTTCATACTACGAGGTAGGACATAGGATACTTTTCATCCCGAAAAATTAAAGGGTTCCCGCAGGATAAGAGTTGTAAGTTATTTAAAAGAACACGTATCATGCTAAAACTACAAAATAGATTTTGATGCAACTTGGCACATTGTCTTGCTGTATGTTCCTGTTCGTAGCAGCTTCCTTCTTTAGCATCTACCTCGAGCTTTTTTTTTCACAAGCGACTCGCGCATCTTACCGAGTTGGCATTCTGCCTCGTACTCGGCGCGCTTGTGTCGCAGCTCTATACTGCGCGTAGATTGGTGGGAGGAGGCGCGGCTTGAATGGGCACCTTGTTGTCACGGTCTACAGGTTTTATCCGATTCCCCGGACGGCGCAGGCTTGATTCTGTGGTCTATCAAACGACCACCTGAACCGGCCAAGGCAATAATCTGCGGGGCCTTCGACGACGACAACAATGGTACTTCACTAGCTGAGCCGGGCGCTTGTTCCGACATCAATCCAGAATCCATGACACCTTCTGTTTCAGCAACTGTTCTCTTGCGGAGCTGACTTCTGGTCGTCACTGTGCTCTTTCCTTCACTCATTATCCCGTTTGATGTGATCCGGCTCGAATGATTATGTTGATGCAGACTCTCGCCAGGCATCCGTCACTGTACCTACTTACACGCGCTATTAACCTACAATCCGCCCAGCCCCAGCGCTACAAATCAGTCGCGGCCGTCGCGCGCTTGTGTTCAGCGGCTTACCGTCGCTCGTTCCAATTTTCGTTGGTAATTATGGCGAAACGTAACTATAATAATAGTAATTGTTGTGTGAAGGGATGCCTTAATAGGCAAAAAGACTCCAACTTATCATTTTTTAAGTTACCGAAAGATCGTGGCAAGTATTGTCTTTATTAGTAACGAAGGTACTCAATTCCGTTTTGCCCGCGACTTTGCTTGCGGATCTTTTAGTTTGTACCTAGATATGTATCTACATTGTTGTTTTGGCTACATCCCAATGGGGAACCTTATAAAATGCCTACTCAAAAGTAGCATTATGGCATTATGGTATTTGTATGTATATATTTGTATGGTTGTTATGTTTTGGTATATAATTGACATTTCTATTTAAGTAGATATAGTTATGTTTTGTTGTAAGAAAAACCACCATTCGTAATTTATTTATGTTAATCCTCTCCATGCACGGTTGTCTGGAAGAGATTGCTTTAAGCGATATGACCACCAATTGTAACATGTTTTTGTTAGATTAAGTTTATTTATTGTATATTTCTGTATTGTGGTGTTTCAATAAAGAGTTCATGTATTTTCGTATATCTTTTGTTTTTTTTTTCTTTTTAGTTACCATTTTGTTTTTTTTTTCTTTTAGAATTATTGGTATTCCACGATGGATCTACCTATATCATTAAATGTATGAAATGGGATACCTATTACCTACTACCGAAATGTGATGTAGACTTTTTTTATGTTGACACGCTTGGGGGGGGGGGGGGGGGGGATAAGGGGAGGTGGGAAAGGGTAGCCCCTGAATCGTCTGTTAGGGAGTGGGAAAATGGGTGGTGAGAGGCAAAAAGGGAGGGTGGAGAGAAGCGCTACCCCCTGGTACTCCTCCCCCCCCCACGGCAACACTTAGTGTATGAGATAGTTGAGTTTTAAATTTATTAAAAAACAGCCTTAATCGGCTGATTGGGAAGGGGGAAATGGGTGGTGAGTGGCGGAAAGGAGGGTGGGGAAAAGGGCTACCCTCTGTTACTCCCCCCCCCACGGCAACGCTTACTTTATGAGATATTTGAGTTTTAACTTTATGAAAAACCGGCTGTTTGGTCACAGCCAACAACCAACTTAAGCTCTTTATTTGAAACTGTCGTAACAGTTCATTAAAAAACTTCGTAGTAAGTAAACTTCGGCGTAAGTTAACTTCGGTGCTCGCCGGCCGCTGCCGCGGCACGCTAGCTTCGCTCGCTCAGCTCGCGCTATGTGTAGTTATGTTCAAACCTTAGTTTTTAGGAACATACACCGGAAAAAAACACATTCTACCACTTAATAATAGTATTTACGGTATGTAAACAAGCTTCAGTAAAATACGATTTAAAAAAAACTAAGCGTTGCCGTGGAAAGGCAGGGGTACCAAAGGCTAGCCCTCCACCTTCCTCACATAGTCAAATAGTCCTCCCCCCACACAGTCAAATGCTTTTGCAATATGCATTTCAGTTTACGTACACAAAATACGATTTAAAAAAAAACTAACCGTCGCCGTGGGGAGGGAGGGGTACCAAGGGGTAGCCTTACACCTCCTTCCCCCCACCCCATTACGTTAAAGTGAAACAGATGTAGCACGAAAAACCGCATCAAAATCGGTCCATTCGTTTGGGAGCTACGATCCTCACCCCCATTCCTCCCTTCCCCTTCATTATAGCTAAGAACCATCTCGTTTACCTCAGCTTTCAAACATAAAAATCTTATCTAAATCCGTCCATTTGTTTGGGAGCTACGATGCCACAGCCAGACATACACTTACATACTCTCTCACACACACACACACACACACACACACAGTGAGTCATACACACCCTAAACTTATAACACGCGTCTCTTTGTTCGGGGTTTAATAAAATATATGTTAAAATATATTGTATGGTATTTCATTTTTCTATGCAGCCAACCTTATCACTCGAGCGCGCGGCGTAGGTATATTTATGGAAGAGAGTCAGAACATAGTAATATCAACTCTAACACGCGACTATTAAGTGCAATTTAGCATGCGCGCTCGATTTATGAATACCTACGTGTTACGTACTTACGTTTGTAGGCTATTAAATCAGCGGCTTTCTTCAAGATAAAAGTAGTGCAACTTCTGTTAATTCTTTATTCTGTGCTCTCGCGTAGGTGCGGGGTCCCAGTTGAGAAATAATGACACTTCTTCGAGCGCGAGACGTACGTTCAGGAGTCAGATGAAGAGAAACGCAGTTCTGTGACACTTTGTAGATGTTTTATTGTCTTTAACAATAAAAGATATAACACGGATTATATTTAGATTTTATAGCATTGCCCTTGGCTATGCTATAAAATCTAAATATAGGCTTCAGCAAACGGGAACTGATGAATGCACGATAATTCTTAGAAGTATGGGTTTAGAATTACGTTATTTTAACAGTAATATTTATATCTTTCTACTCAATGTAGAAAGATATAAATATTAAGTCTTGCTGTGAGATTTATTTTAGTTTTATCATTAAAATAAATCTCACAGCAAGAAAATATAGTTTATTACCTACTGCTTAGACAAAATTCACCTAACTAAATTATTAGCCTGCCAATAAAATAAACAACTTTTGATATATACGTCATTTAGTTCCGAGCTAAATTATTTGTTCAAACAGCGCTCGCGATATTCAACCTTCTTACGCAGGCACTTCAGTGCTTATGCGGGTAGCAGGGGCAGAGTGGTGGAGGGGAGGTGGCAGGGGAGTGGGGAGTGGGAAAATGTAACCTTGGAGCCTGGCCTTAAAACCTTCAATCACGTAAACATTGACAATCGCAAATGATCGTTTCGGGGTCCCTTTAGGTACATTGAACATCGAGCTGCGGATGGGGGGCGCGGGGACGCAGATTGGCGGGCGGTGCGGCGTGGCCATTCTGTTCGTTAGTACTACACATCATACTCTGTGTTTGGTTTAGTTCATCAAAGTTATATAAGGTTATATAAACACTTACATTGATTACATATCTACTCGAACACTATTTGCTGATTGGATCTCTATCTGTTGATTGAATTACTCCGACACCTGTGTTTGAGTTTTCGAGACTTTTGTAAGTTCAAGTGTTGATAAGTACTAGGCTTGAGTTCAGTCGTAAATCAACTTGGTGTACTTAGTAGTTTAAAATTGGGACGTGTAAATTTCAGCTGTTCGCAAACATTTTTACAGCCCCTGTATAAGGACTCAACGCACTAAGCAAACAGTTTGCTTTAATTGTTGGCTTTGAAAGAGCACCTAATACTATTTTAAATACAGCTGTCTCACAGCGCATGTATAACGCGGTTTGCGTCGTTTCGCTTGCCATGCGAATGAGAGATGCGAGTGGCTATAGTTTGCTGTAGGTATTGTATTCGTGATCCATTCGTCCGCTCACTTGACGAGGTATTGCATAGAGTTAGACTGAGTATATTTTTTCGATTTGAAAATAGTTATTCTATGATCAAGCAGCCGATAGTCAGCCGCTAATAGTTTGCGTGAGTCCACGCGCACTTATGATTTTCATCTATACCACAGAATAAATAATAGTACAATCTGTACTTATAAGATAACTTACTCGCTAGACCGGACCTCTTGCACTCTCTACTGGGAGTGTTAGTGAAGTTTAGAATAGAACCGATAGGGTTCGCTGGAGACATCGCCGATATGTTCATGCGCATACGAGTGAGGGCGACAGATCAGCGGGCTCAACTCTTCTTATGGAGGGGCGAGTCTCGTGATAGAGAGCCCAATACGTATGCCATGAACTCTTTGGTGTTCGGCGCGGCCTCCTCCCCGACTACGGCGATTCATATACTTAATAAAAATGCAGAAGAGTTCGGAGGGTCGCACCCTGAAGCTGTGGAGGCGATAAAAACATACGAAAGCATTTTTGCCCAAGCTAAAACGGAGACTCGTCGCTCGCGCTTCGCGCTCGCTCGAAAAAATATAAAGTATAAAAAAATATTAAATTATTATGAAAAACAAAAAACCCGACTGCGAACAAAACTAAAAATAGACAAAAAAAGCATTAGAATTTTGTTTTCGAAATATAAGATGCAGCCGGAGGCATGAAGAGTAATTAGCTCGCCAGGTTAATTATCTAGATGAGCTCGTGTTAACTGTGTAGTCGAAACTTGAGCACATCGCGAGCCTGCCTTTGACTAAACGCTCGATGCGAGCATTTGATGAGCAGCCTTGCAATGTCAATACAAAGCTTTAGGTTTTCACTCATGATAGGTAGATAAGCGAAAATATTATTGAGAGAAAAATTACGACAAATTGGGAACATAGGTCTTTCTAAAAACGTTCTTTTCAGGCTCGTAAAATCTGTAGTGTAGGTTTACCCACGTAAACCAGAACCACATCTATTTTCACATGTAGGTACGCATTTCCCATCGCTCATTTACTTAGCAAGCTAACAGGAATTTCTCTTCATCGCCAGAGGATGTAATTTCTCCAAGATAATTGTCTCGCTGCTGTACCGAAACCCAGAGGCATTGCGCGTTAATTAATCCGAGATAACCCGTCTTATAATGTGTTTTAACTGCCGATTATGAATAGAGGGGGCAAAAAGAGATGAACTGCTAACTACCGTTTAAAGTTTTATTTAAACCACTGACCAGTTAGTGGTTGAATCTGCTGTTCCAGTTTTACTTGTTTTACCAATATTTTACATGACTTTTGTCTTCAGTATTATCAGGTGACTAGCACAGTGCTAAAATTAGTGCAGTCTTAGTTTTTTAAGTTGTATGAACTCCTCGCTAACTATTAGTTTCATTCATAAGCTTAAGAGAAAGCTTTAGCTATAGAGAAAGCTGAGCTTGGGGGTTCTGTGCAAGAAAGGAACCGAAATAAGGAAATCCGCTGAAAAACTTAAGTTACTATCATAAGTTTTAGAATTAGTGAGCTGAAGTGGCATTGAATCACATGTCACGATAAACGTTGGAGAAAAAATGTTCTCGAGTGCTGGCGTCCACGGACTGAAAGTCGGAGTAGGACGGTACCCCAAATGGTGTGACAGAATAGGACTGATGAACGGATGGATTATCCTTGTTGCTACTTAATGATGCTTCTAATAATGATGACTTCTTTATAAACCGGCAGACTCCAACTTTCCATTATGTTAGAAAGAACTTCATTTAATCTTACTACCCAATTAAGGTAAGCATTTTAATGACATAAACAGGTGTTCCCATCTTCTATCTATACTATAATAAAACTGTAACTGGGCTAAATCTGTACATTAAATGTTTTTTGAAAATTTTAATTGAGGTAAACTTCAAAATCGATATGGAGTGCAAAAAGGTTATTTTTTATTTTTTGTCTGTCTGTCTGTCTGTCTGTCTCTTTGAACACGAATCACGCTGAAACTACCAGACGGATTTTGATACAACTTGGCACAATCATAGCTGATGTTATGGATTAACATTTAGAATACTTTTTATCTCGAAAAAATAAAGGGTTTCCGCAGGATAACGGTTGAAAGTTATTTAAAAGAACACGTATCACGCTGAAACATCTAGACGGATTTTGATGTAACTGGGCATAGTTAAAGTTTACATTATCTGTTAAAATTTAGAATACTTTTATTCCGAAAAAATAAAAGATTTTTAAAGGATAAGGGACCAAAGTTTATGTTAAATTAAAGTAATAAAACCTCCATTTAAAGAACGGTACCAAATTTCGTAATCCGCTCAACGTAACGAGTGGCCATGCGGTAACATGCATGGAAACATAATCCAGACGTCCGTGGATCGAAACCACGCGCATTTAGAAATTTTAATAGCATTTACATATATTATGCGTTATTTTTATTTTTTTAGCCCCCGAACAAAGAGACGCGTGTTATAAGTTTAGCGTGTGTATCACTGTATGTGTGTGTGTTTGTGTGTGTGTGTGTGTGTGTGTGTGTGTGTGTGTGTGTTTGTGTGTGTGTGTGTGTATTTTTTTATTATTTTTTTGTTGTACAATAAGATCCTATTGCTTATTGTTCTACCAAAAAAATAATACGAAAAAGACTGTACAAATATAATTTACCAGCATCAACAACTCCAGCGCATAAACCAAACACATCAAAGTTCTGCCTCCGATTTAACTAGATGGCGCTGATTGACCTTAAAACACGCAAGCATTTCATTCGCTGAACCAAGCGTTGGGCTAAATTCAAATCTGTAAATTTTTCGAATTCGGCTCACACTAGCTTTAGCGCTTTGCCTCACAGCAAGACATCCAGGGTAGGGCCCTGGATGGATTTTATAAAGCGACAAATCATAATAAAACTACAAATGTCAGTCAAATACGCCAAACGTGCGTTTCATATAACAAACAATCACGACAGGACTGATGATTGTCAGTCATATTGCATTTCACAATGCCAGTCATAGTAGTGTGATGGGTAAAGCTTCGGCTGTCACAATTGTCACGACAATTCTACAAATTGTGGTAATTTTTAAGTGACTGCCGTTTCATAAAACGTTTTTCTCTTGACTTTTGTTAGACAATTGTCGGTTGACTGCCGGTCACTACTTTTGTTTTTATGAAACGCATTTCGGTAGTTTGACTGATATTTGTCGATTGACACTTGTCAGTCTACTATAGTTTTATGAAATAGGGCCCAGGTTTTATTTAAAAACTGGGGTACTTGGTATCATAGGCCTTGCACGCACTGCCTTGCGGTGGAACGCGGTGCGTTTATTCTAGCGTTTATTTCATATTGTATTATATGCGTTTATTCATCGCAATACGTGCACTTCTATGACACTCCGTACTTCACAGAATATGAGTTATAAAAACGCAAGGCTAGCGCGCACTGCTAGCCTTATTTCGATGATTAGATGTAATCGATAAAAAACTATTTGAGCTGAACGAATTTTAAAGAAATGTAGTATATTATTGTACTTTGTAGGTACTTTTGGTCCTGGAATAACAAGTGTGGACTACTTTTAAAAGAAAAGACCACGCGGGCAAAGCCGCGGGCACAGCTAGTTTATAATAAAACTAGTTTTCCCGCCTGCGACTTCGTACGCGCAGATTACTGTTTATCGCGAAAAAAAACATCCTTTTTTTCTTCTAGGATATTAAAAACCAATGCAAAAGTAGGTTTAGCACCAATGCCATAGAATTAAATAATATACAATGTATATGACCAATAATCTTGATAGTTTTTGACAGACTTGTTATTTCAATTCCATGGCAGCCACAGACCATTCCGTGATGTCAACCGTTCCTTACAGTAAGTAATCAATATTTTCCAGTGTTCCCTTGGAAACTTACAATTTTCCGGGAAAAAAAGTATCTTATGTTTTATTCCGGGGTATAAGCTATTTCATTCCCAATTTCATAAAAATCTGTCCAGCCGTTATCGCGTGAAAGCTCCCCAAATAAACAAGCAAACAAACAAACAGACAAAGTTTCACTTTTATTACTGGTATGGATGGATTATCAAAAAAGTTTAGTTAATTGACTAAGAATTAAATTGACTACAATGTATTGGGACTATAAATAGTCAATGACTAACAAACACAATGCCTAAAACATATGATGACTAAAATTTATGATTGCCTTAAACATATGGTGACTAAAATGTATGTTTGCCATAAACATATGGTGACTAAAATTTATGTTTGCCTTAACATATGGTGACTAAAATTTATGTTTGACTTAAACATATGGTGACTAAAATTTATGTTTGCCTTAAACATATGGTGACTAAAATTAATGCAGAGCTGCGACCGCGGCTTTGCCCGCGTAGTCAGAATACGATGTGTAATGTGTGTGTGATGTGTCTTATTTTTTTTTGCGTGGAACCCTAATTCTTTTCAAAAATAAAAATAGCTTAAGTTACTCCGTATAACATCAGCTATCTGCCAATGAAAGTCTGGTCAAATCTCGCCGTCCCCGTAGCGAAGTGAAGGTCGAGTGTGCAAAAAAAAATCTTTCACCTCGTTTTTTTTTTTTTAACACCCGTGTGAATCCGGGGTGATTCGCTAGTAAATTGATATATAAATGAGAGCTTGCTTGTTATTGTGTAGCTGACTGTACAAATTTAGCGTTAATGACGTGGTGTGCGACGAATCCAAAGCTTTTTATTTTATTTTGATGACAATTATTTGTAATGAAGAATTTTCGTTGTGATGAATGTGCAAATACATTCAGATTATTGATCAACGATGCACTGATCCACAAATTAATATTCCTTTGTCAGTTAACTGCTTCAGTTTAACAAACTTACAATTGATCAAGTTAGTGCCTCAATTCTGATAAACCATTGTAGCAGAATTGAGTTTCAGGTATTGATTTGTGGACATTACTCTGGGCCAGTGCCGGATTAAGCAAGCGCGGGGCCCGTAGCAATTTTTTCCGATTTTCGATATCGCTCATGGTTATTGAGTTTTTATCAAAAAGCTAGTTATGCATCCCGGCACCATTCTTATCAGCGCATAGCGCCCGGTCGCCCACACAATTCCGCTTAATTTAATGACTATGTTTTATTCTGTGCGATTGTTAGTTGTCGACTTGGCACTTTTGTTAGTATGTAAGGTGTTTATTATTAAGTTTAGAGGAGCTCAGTCTGTACTTAGCATTCAATCAATTAATACTCTTGGATATTTGAACCAAATTTATTTAAAAAAACACAAAACACAAAACTTTAACAAAAATATCACTTTACTAGCAAAACAATTTAAATAAACAATTAATTTTTTTTTTTTTTTTTTTAGGAATGACTAATGCTGTTGGCCTTATTGGCCTCTACAGCTTGAACCGGACGGTGGGGCGGGCGCTTACAAGCACTCCGCCGCAAGAGCGGCGCTGGTTGACGGCGCCTTTTATAGTCTCGAGCTCTTGACGGTCTTCAACTCTTCTACACGGCCTCTCCTGACAGGAGACCGTCCCCGGGCTCCTTTAACTATGGATGTCAGTCTCCAGCAATGGCATGGAGACACCCGTCTGTGGCTGGTCCTCGTGCGAGATGCAAGCTTGCGTGTCGGTAGACGCCTGCATCCAAGATGTACCCGGCTGTGGCTCGTTGTTCGCACATAGGCTCGGAGCCCTGGACCGCGGCTGGTCAACCTGCGCGGGAAGCTCAGCAGCAGCGGGAGTAGACTCCTCACCTTCTACATCTGTTTCTGCATCTAAACATGACACGAAAAACACTCACACATATCGGTATGCAACATACAAATACATGTGGATTAAACACAGTACACAAACAATAGTCGAGACAGACGTGAAGCAAGTATCTCGACAACAACAACTAGACAGAGGCACTACGTGAAGCATTGTCTAGTAACAGCCCGTTAAGACAGAGGCACGACGTGAAGCGTGTCTTAACCACAGGACAGAGGCAGCTCCACTCAGATAGAGGCATCGCTGAATCGCGTATCTGAGGAGCAGTCGCATGTCCTCCTCAGATAGAGGCATCGCTGAATCGCATATCTGAGGATCCCATGGGCTCCAGCAATTGATGGAACAGAGGCACGACGTGAAGCAATATTCCAACAATCGCTCACTCACCACTGAAGAAAACAGCACAAACTTTAGGAGTCCACTCTCCGTGCCACGGGATGATGTACTCCGCCGCTGCTTGTGTCGACTTCCACTATGAGCCAGCCAGAAGTTGAAGCTCGTACCGCCCGTGGGGTAGCGCCTTCATGACGCGATACGGCCCACGCATGCCAGAGTCGAGTTTGCCAGTAGATTGTGCTTGTTTCCTGACAAAGACAAAAGAGTTTACTTCAAACGTTCGCGGAGACTTTCTCCTCTGATTAACATAGGCATCTTGTTTTTGCTGATTTTGCCTATCTTACGTTGTGTAAGCTTCAATGTATTGCAGTCGGTAACTACGGTGAAGTGTACACCCACAAGATAATGCCTGAAATGTTCCAGTGCTTTAACTACAGCGAGGATTTCGAGCTCATACAAGTGGTTATTACTCTCCGCGCCTTGTATGAGCTTAGAGAAATAAGAAATAACTCGCTTATGACCACCCTCGTGCACTTGGAACAGGACAGCTCCATAGCCAATTGAGCTGGAGTCAATATGAACTTTAATTGATAAGGAAGGGTCATATATCGTAAGGACAGGCTCACTGGTAAGACACTCGAGAATGTCCTTACGAGCAACCTGCTGTTCTGCGGTCCAGTTAAATTCTACACCTTTCCTCGTTAGAGCCGCAATACACGCAGTTTTCTAAGCAAAGCTAGGTATATACCTGCGAAAATAGCTCGCTAAACACATAAACGTACGAACCTGCCTCACTTTTTTCAGTTCAGCAGATTTTGTAAATGAATAAGTCAACTTCTAGGGTTATACAGTCAAATTCAATAGGAAAAGTCACACAAGAAGTGCTCTCGATTTCCTGACTACCCAATTCCTCGAGTACACGAAATGTCGGCTTTAAAGGCGCACACTCAATTTTTTTCAATAGCGATGATAAAATGGTTAATCCAATATTTATTAAAATTCTTGGTATACCCTGCACAACCACTACAACAATATCACTATTACGGGTAAACTTATTTACACGAAAAAATTAACGCTATTTTAATTACGCGATTTTGTTTTTTTGTTTTGCAAAGCATGAGTTTACCTTATGACCTAGTTTTTTACAAAAAGAACAAGGTTCAGGCTTCGTCGGCACAAAAACAGGCTTCGAGTTTACATTGACACTATTGCTACTTGATGATCCTTCCCCTGACTCATTTTTAGGTTTTTTATTGTACGAAGATTGTTTATGTCCTGGGAGACCACAAATAAAACAATTGCCATCTTCATATTTACGTTATCTGCCTGTAGCATAGTCGGTTTTGCTCTCATTCGAAGAAACTTGTGGCCGAGTACGCAATAAGGTTTTTGACGCACTTGACTTTACATAGATAGAAAAGAATTCGACCAAGTCGGTAGGCGGAAGTTTCGCATTCGTTGCAGATGCACGAATATGCGGATCGGTGATACCGCGTATAACAATTGCCGATATGAGTTCGTCACTGAGCCCCCGCACTATACGTAACCGAAGAAGTGACCGGCGAGCATAATCTGCGTACGTGGGGTAGTTATCAGAATTTGTGTTCATAACCTCAAAAAGTATGTTCGCGATATCAGGTGTTTTTGGGCACAAGGGTTTGAACTCTTTCTTGAAATTACTCCACGTACGGTCATTAGTCACCCATTCTCCTAGCCACGTTCGGGCGTCGCCCTTCAAGCAATTGCCTATCCGCGAAAGACACTCGTGATCACTCAAATTATTGAGGGTTCGCGCGCGGTCTACCTCATCGCACCAATCATTAATATTATGCAAATTAGGATCAAAGTTTGAAATGTAATAATTTTGGTTGGATCTCACCGTAGTCCCGATTGATCGAATCGCATCCACGATACGATCCGTTACCGTCGAACTCGCAGCTGTCGACGATGCGTTTTCTTCACCGGTGACGTTGCCCGACTCGGACACCGTTGGCTCCGTGCTGCGAATCTTCGCTCGAAGGCAGCAGCGGTGACAGCGGCGGTGTCGCGACGGCAGATGGCGGGACCCACGCTGACAGCGCGCTGCGAATCTCGCTCGAAGGCAGCAGTGGCGGCGGCGGCAGCGGCGGTGTCGTGACGGCAGGTGGCGGGACCCACGCTGACGGCGCGCTGCAAATCTCGCTCGAAGGCAGCAGCGGCGGCGGCGGCGGCGGTGTCGTGACAGCAGGTGGCGGGACCCACGCTGACGTCGCAGATCGTACTGGTGACGGTGATATCACTCGCGTAGAAACAGGCAGTGAACGTGCCTGTAACAGTGAACTAGACTGGCGCCGCAACGGCGGCGATGTCTGACGAGGGCTGCGTGGCAGTGACGGTGTGTAACGCTCACGCGACCGTGATGGTCGAGCAGCAGACCGGTCCTCCAACGCAGTTAGCCTCTCTAACATCGCCTCCATTGCGCGCTTAAGTCCACCATCTGGAGAGCGATCCCGATACCGGCTACGTCGTCGCTCACGACTGTTAGATCGTCGTGTGCGGCGGCGTTCACGATCTGACATTCTTCTCTATTGTTCAAATAGGCAACAACAATGGGCAAGTAAGATAGAAGCACGTTAATTCTATCCCACTTCTGATCTTGGATATTTGAACCAAATTTATTTAAAAAAACACAAAACTTTAACAAAAATATGACTTTACTAGCAAAACAATTTAAATAAACAAAAATTAACACAACTACGCAAAATGGCGGTAAGCAAAAATAATTATGACGAGAAAAATGTCAGCGAGATGTTCTCTCGACGATGGCTGGCGGCAAAGTAAGAGAGCGGCGCTGGTTGACGGCGCCTTTTATAGTCTCGAGCTCTTGACGGTCTTCAACTCTTCTACAATACATTAATTTAAGTTCAAATTTGTATTTTTTAAAACGTCCCTTGGGTCCGTCGCAATTTGAGTGGCGCAGCCGGTAGGATATCCGTTATCCTGCTGCCGGGTTGACGCTTAAGGACCCTAAAATCGGTTGTTCGCGTCGAGTATCCTGCAGTGAATTCGGGTATCCTCGAACCAAAATAATAACTCTCCCGCGACGCGTGTGCAGCGAAAACAGTTCAATCAGTGATCGGTTTGTGCACCAGACCCGAGACGAGGCGGATTGGCCCTGGACAGACTCACGCAAGGAGGATATGGGATTGAGCAGTTTGTGAGTAAACCTCTTCACACCTGTTTTCATAATAACCTATCTTTTCCGTATTTTCCGACCCCAAATCGTTGGCCTAACTAATTACGTCTATCTGATTTTGTTTGATTCAAGTATCGTTATATTCGTAATTGTTAGTGTTTATTAATAAGTTGTGTTTATTGATTATCGAAATCAATTTAGTGATATTAATAGTTGTTTAGTGATTATTGAAATCAGTAGTAGCTAAAATGGTTAACGAACAAAATGAAACGATTAAGATGATTCCTAGGGACATATTGTGTATAATTCCTATGTATGATGGAGACGAAAAACTACTGAATTTATTCATTACGAAATGTGAATATGTTATTAGAGCTTTTCAACTGGAAGGAAATTCGTCACAAAATTTGTACGTATTTCATTCTGTAACGAGTAGACTTACGGGTAGAGCTGCAACTCTACTTAGTGAACATCAAAATTTAACATCATGGACTGAACTTAAACAAATTCTTACCCAACATTTTGGCGATCCCCGCTCAGAAGAGTGTATAGCTATTGAATTGGAAAGTTTGAAAATAAAACAAGGTGAATCACATATCCAGTTTTGCCATAGAATACAGAATGTTAGGAGTTCTTTAAATGCGAAAGTAAACATAATTACCGATGAAGGAATTAAAGCAGTGAAAATGATTATCTATAACAATACAGCTTTGAACGTATTTCTATATAACCTTCCCGAAGATATGATTCGTATAGTGCGATTGAAGGGTTGCTCTACCCTTGAAAATGCATTAAGCGTAGTTATCGGGGAAGTAAATTTTCTGCAACAATATAACGCAAAAAATAACAAAGCGAAACCTGCCACATTGCTACAACCAAACCCACAAAATTCATTGAGACCTCTGAACGATATTAGGCCTTCGTTAAGCCAAATGCCTAATCAATCTAACTTTAAATTTGGCATTCCACAAAACCAAAACTTGCCCGGATTCAGGCCAAATTTCATCCAGCCAAATAGGTTTGCATCCCCTCAAGGTTATCGGTTCGGTGTGCAACCAAATATGCCCCAACGAAATTTTAATCAAGGGCCTACTCAACAGACGCCCTCCATTCCAACAAGGTGGTTTTCGATTTGGAATTCCTCAACAACAACATTTTAAATATGGTGTCCCTAACCAACAGCAGCAAAACACAAATCAGTTTAAATTTGGTATTCAACACCAACAACAACAAGCACCCAAACCCCGATGTTTCAATGCGCACGGCACCTGTCAGACAAAATATGATCACCAATGACTTGTTTTATAGCGAGGAACCGTCAACTTACCAGGATTATTACTCCGACAACTATGACAATAACTATTATGAGTTAGGGCCTATTGATTATGTGGAGAACGCCCACGCCGATGTTGACTATCCGGATTATACTGGAAACATTGTAAATGAAGAAATTAGTGTCCCTGAAAATTTTCAAGCACCAGCCTCGAACGAAGCGGTGAAATGATAAGCCTCAACTATTGCGATAGCATTTTAAAATTACCCCACATTGAAATTCCAGAAATTAATGCGAAGTAGTAGATCATTTATAAGTCCTGCTAAAGCCAATTAATTTTTCACTGACTTCAAACAACACGAACCCTTTACAGTGGTAAGCACCCACGCCCAAAGCATTCACGATGAGGTAATATGTATACCATTATTGAAAACATTCAAAAGTACACTTCCACACAAATTCTTCATTTATGACGTCGACAGTAGATACGATGGACTTATAGGATCTGATCTGCTTAAGAAACTGGCAGCTAACGTAGATATGGGAAATCAGATTTTACATACACTCAACACTGATATACCCATAATATATAATCCACCCAATGAAGTTATGTTAGAACCGAGGTCCGAAACACGAATTAAAATACCCACCAATTATCAAAACGGTGATGCTATCGTGGATTTTACGGAGTTTAGTGAAGGAATACGTATGCCAACTGCTCTTGTCAAATGTAGCAATTTCTTTGCTACAACAGTAATTCAGAATATCTCGAACGAAAAGGCTACGATTACTTTTACAGAACCATTTGATGTGACAGTGTTTGAAGGTGAAGAGTGCAAGCTAAATGTAGTGATTGATGACTGTGAGATCAACGCTATCCTAAAAGAGAATTTGACTAAATTAAGACTGGAACACACGAATAAAGAAGAGCATGAGAGTATTTCCAAATTATGTTACGAGTACCGTGATATATTTTATTGTGACAAATCCCTCTATCTTTTTCTAATCAAGTGAAACATGAAATTCGCACGGTTAATGAAAATCCAATTTATATTCGACCATATCGACATCCACATTCACAGAATGAAGAAATACAGAACCAGGTAGAGAAACTCCTCAAAGATAATGTTATACAAGAATCCCACTCACCTTGGAGTGCGCCGGTTCACTTGGTACCCAAAAAAATAGACGCATCAGGTGAAAATAAATTCAGAATGGTCATTGACTACCGCAGGTTAAATCTTTGTTTTGTTGTTATAAAACCATGTCATTTAATACTTAACCAATTAGGAGTAGCATGGAGTATTCCCCATGAGGAAAATCTTAGGTTGAAAACCCGGTGCGTAGTCCGGCGTCACCACAAAAATGTAAGTCAAATTCACGTCACTAGTGGCGGGTTAAGGAACCCCAAAAATATGTGCGATTTGACCTGCAATATTGACCCTTTGAGAACTTTGCTTTAACGACTGCCATTTGATTATTCTACTAATAGACACGCACACATGGTTCATGAATCCGTAAATTCAGTATAGTAAACTTGAAATCCAGAATGGTGTACTCAATTGAATTAGTGAACGAGCACTTGAATTTCAATGAACTTTTCCAACGACATCATGCGATTTTCAACAATTTACGCACGTAGTTGTTCAAGTTACGAGCCGAGTGATATAAAAGTTCGTAGCTGTCACTAGCGTCATTTGAAACCGTAGAGTGCGAAAAATAGAGGTGGTAAGTTTTATTGACCTAGAATAAACACTATTTGGTTTTAATCTGCTTAGAAACAATGCTACAAAATCAATATGAATGTATTAACTTTTTCCAACTGTGAGAAAGATTCCTTTAATTGGATAAATTTTGTGTTAGGTACTATTTTATGTGTTTTACTATTTTATGTATCGCAGTAAGTTTTGTCCTGAAGTATCTATCTATACTAGTAACTAGTGGCTCTGTGAGCTGTAGTCCTCGCGCGTACAAACTTTTTTGCATACAATCTAGCGGTGCACAGTAGCGCCATCTAGTTACTTTATTTACAACTAACATTAATAACCAAGGTACTTCATCAATCCCTACATAGTAGGTAAAGGGCTGATTCCACTGGTAGAAACCTAAACGTGAGAAATTTACTGCATTTTGAGGAGCTATTCTGCTCATCACGCCGAAGATCCTCATCAGATCTTCACGAAATTTTTATGAGCCTAACATAAAGTTACTACTTACCTTTCAAATAAAAGAAACCCGCTTTTTACCTGTTTTTGGGGAAAGTATCCCCCAATCAAAAATGCCCGACGACAAAAAAATAATCTAAAACTTCGTTTGGTATTCAACCAAGTTTCGTCTCGATCGGTTGAGAAATGCGACCTGTAGAAGAGAACAGCCGGACAGACATCCGGACATACGATAGATTTTTTTCCCAAGCTGAAACAGAGACGCTTCGCTCGCTCGGGCAATAAAGCAATAAGTACGATAAAGTCTGTACAAAGAAGTTAAATATTTAAAAAAAACTAAGGTAAGTACTTAAAATATATTTTTTAATAAACGTTTCTATCTGCTTGTATGTTTGTCTGTATAAACATACAGATCGCGCATCGCGTAAAAACTACTGGGACAATTGCGATGCGATTTTTACTGTTGTTTAGCTTAGGATTTGACTTATAAACTGGGGTACTTGGTATCTAAATCCAATGAGTAGAAGTCGAGCAATCGATAAAAACCCCTTTTGACATCTGATCTTTTTGGAGGCTGAAGGAACTTTGATCAAATGTTTGTATAATTATTTGGTATTTTAGGTCTTGGAATAGCTCATGGAGTACTTTTAACCTAGAGAAATTACCACGCGTGCGAAGCCGCGGGTACGCTGCCGCTAGTTTAGTAAATAAATACACTTGCCTGTTTAATATGGGGACATTGATGGTTAATATGACAGATAATTAGATGGACAGAAACAATCATTTGTCGTGTGACATAGCGACCACGATGGTTCATTTTGAAAAACATGAGCGGCGCATATATGCTCGATGGTTTAATCCAGTCTTATTTTTCCTTTTGAGATTTGTGCCTGCCTTATAATCCACAAATTTTGCTGCTCATACGTCATAGGAATAATATAATAATTAGTAAAAATAATAAACGTGGTGCAGAGATTGACAGCCCAGTTTTTCTAAAAAAAAAACTAAAAGCGAATTAACACCAAAATATAAAAGTGAAAAGTTGTCTGTTTGTTTGTTTCTTTGTTTGGAGAGGTTTCACGCCAAAACGGCTGATTCAATTTTGGTGAAACTTTGTAAATAGGTACAATACAATATAGAGACCAACATGGGATACTTTTTATCCCGGAAAATGGAACGTTTCCACAGGAAAACTGAAAAATGACCATTGCTTGATGTAAGGAACGGAATGACGTGCCGTTGCTGTGGAAACGAAATAATAACAAGTCTGTCAAAAAGCATCAAGAGCGTTGGTGCTATACTTTTGCATTAGCTTTTAATATCCTATAATAAAATAGGATGCTTTTTTTCGCGACAAACAGTTCCGAGCAGAAAAAGTCACGGGCGAAAGCTAGTTCAACAATATCGTATGTGCTATAGAAACAACAGAACTGAGGTCATGAAGTCGATACAGAGAGATTCGACGCTGAGGTGATAAACAGGGTGAGGGACTGAGGGGAGGGTACTGGCATGTCAAAGAACCTCAATATTCAAGACAATCTGTTTTTTTCTGACTTCCTGCACTGGGCCAGCAGAGTTGTGGATTAAAAACCCATCCATTATCTTTTTGAAAGAAAGTCTGTGTCCTATCATTGGGAATAATGATTGGCTGAAAATGATGATCAAAACTAAAATGTTTTTTTTTGAGAAGCGCACTATAGTACAATTCATGGCAGAAATGCTCTCTTCCACCAAGCAAAATAAAACTTTATTTTTATTCATCTGTGGCACAGAGATTCATCGAGCGTGAGTGGGCATCGTAACGATAATGACGAGGGCTGCGTATTAGCCAAGCCGTTATTTGATCTGTGCCTCTTTTTTACCCGACTTCAGCGAAGTAAGGGAAGGGCAATGAGTTTAACAGTCTATGTATGTATGTATGTATGAATGTATATAAGTATTTGATTATGTGGATGTTCCACCATAGCGTCACCCTTATTGGTCCGATTTTGACAATCGAAGTGTCAATCGATTCGTCTTCAAGTATTTGTGCACAATTTTTTACCCGACTGCGGTGAAGCAAAGGATTGTAAAAGGTATTCAAACTAAAAACTTGATCCTATTTTGACAAGCAAGGTATAAGTCGATCTGTATACATCACCAGAGTGTCATAGGCTATTTTTACCGGACCGTAGTCGGGATTTAGTTTTTGAACTTATATCTTATGTTCAATCCAATAGGTACGTACGTGGCTGATTTTCAAACGTTAAAATTCTAACCATGCGCTCTAAGTACATGATCGCATTTGGCCCTAAAGCGCCAAAAATGTACAGCGAAACCGCATAAAAACAGTTAAAAGCAAGGTATGATTGCATTTGTGTGCTAGAGTGCCAAATATGTACTGAGAAACAGGTTAAAAGCGGTTAAAAGCAAGGTATATTTCCACTTGAGAATATTGCCGTTACAACTTCGCTGAAGAATATCAGAGAAGATTTATACAAATTACTAAATTTTTACATATTTTAAGCTAGCATAGGTATTTATATTTCTACTTCTGTAGTTGAAATGGTACTCCATACCAATATATAAAAGTGAAACGTTGTCTGTTTGTTTGTTTATTTGTGGAGATTTCACGCGATAACGGCTAGACGGATTTTGATGAAAATGGAAAGGAGATAGCTTATACCCTGGAACAAAATATATAATACTTTTTATCCCAAAAAATTGTAAGAGTCCACGAGAAAACTGGAAAACGAAATAACAAGTCTGTCAAAGAAATCAAGGACGATGGTTCTATACCTACTTTTGAATATCCTAGAATATATAGCATGCTTTTTTTGCGATAAACTGTAGTCCGCGCGGACGAAGTTGTGGGCGGGAGGGCTAGTATTTAATATGTCAAACAGTAATACCTAACTAACCCAGTTTTACATTTCATATTGATAATAACACTGAATACCTATCAAACCAAAATCCAATTTCCATAGAGAACTAAATCGAGTGATGGTTTAGATTTGACTGTATTTGACCTTGAAGGTTGTAAAAAAAACGTAAAGAACTTTGTGTTTTCGTTGTTTTAATTGGAATCTGCAGACAGTGGGGTATAATTTGCTTTATTTCTAAAGTTATGCTTGAAAGAGGAAACATTTTTTGTTTGTTAGTCGTATGAGGCTTTATGTGTATAGTACTGACCTCTGGTGTCAGTGTTTGTCAGTCCGCTCAAGGGCTTCTGACATGTTTTAACGACTGCCTATGAATCAATAACAGCCGGGACGGACAGCTTAACGTGCCACTTAGGTCCGGAGCCTAGGACCGAACCCGGTATCGTTGGATTGTAAGTTGCACTATTGAACCGTTAGGATACCATCAATAAATGAAGAAAAAATATGATGCTATTAATTCAGCCAAACTGTAAGGCAAACAAAAATAAATGAAAAAAAAAAAAATTAATACAGTAACATATGAACAACCTATATTAAAATTAACCAACCCTTTATTAAAATTGAACTTAGGTAAAAAAAAAGATATGGCCAAAAATATGGAATATGGCCTATTCTACCTATTTTACTTCCGACGCAATATGTGAAACCCATTAAAGAATGTTAATATTTTGAAAATAAAAAATAAAAAGCCTCTATCCAAATTTTCGGCGACGCGACGGCCTCGTGGTCATACCGTTCATATAACTCAGTCTAGCAGCAATACGACACGTATTTTGCTTATGCACCAGGCCTGCTCAGGAGATGTTGACTCTTCAAGTGCTGGACCGAGAGAATAACTATCTTAGTCAACAATGGCAGCAATTTGGTCATTTTGCTCTTTAAACTAAACTAGACTAAATTTCTTCAAATTTAATTTAAACCTTGTCGACTTTGTAACAAGGTCTTTTTGCCCCTGGCACCTATTCTAAACATACGTCAATTTAAGCTGCAGCGCTTAAAATAACGTAATTAAAACAGGTTTTTAGCACGCTGTCTAACAGCGTTTGGATAAATTCGGACACGTTCTGAGACAGCGTTTGGACAAATCGGGACTCTCGCCGCGTGGAAACAAAGTTGATATTACGCTGACAGGCTTTAGTGATAGTTTAGTAGTTAGTGAGAATTAGATGACAGGGGAAAAAATACCTTGTTACAAAGCTAACAAGGTTTAAATTACATTTGAAGAAATTAATTTTAGTTCAGAGGATGTCCGAATCGCTACCATTGTTAATTATTTTTCATAAATCGTGGGATACATCACATTCTGTTTACCGTTTAATGATTTTTGTCATGATCAGCAGTTGCTCGCTGTATATCTGTCGCAGGCGGATAGCTTAGGTAACCAATCAGCCGTTAAATTAACTGCCCAGCCTTTTGAATGAATGGTGCCATTTAACTAACGGCCTGAATGATACCTGTTTTTTAGGCGCAAATCTATTAAACATAGTAGTTTGAAAACAGCCGTGCCACAGCTAAATTCACATTATTTTTGTCAATTGATTAAAAACTATTCGACGGTTGAACCAATTTTGATAAAATTTTGTGTACATGCTTAGGTATAAAGCAGTGTCCAAGTTAGAACCCTAAGTTGTCTAAACGTCGTCTGGAAGAGATCACTTTTTAGCGATAAGACCGCCCATTGTCCCATATATTTTGTATAAATGTTTTAGTTATTATTGTATTTTTGTTCTATGTGGTGTACAATAAAGAGTTATCTATCTATCTATCTAAGTTAGCGTAAGAACAAAATGATTATTTTCAAATGGAACTAGATGGCGTTAGTGGAAAAATTAGCACGCGGAAACGTTTCATTCGTAGCTTAGAACGAACTTTGAACGGAACATTATTTTGTGGCTCTGGGTTTTCATTGTTGAATCAATACAAGTACTGCATTTATGTCGGTCTTTTATTTCAAATCACGTGAACCCAGTAAGAGACGAATTTAGACCAGTGCGAAGTTGTTCATGGTCCTATCCGAGCCGAATGTTCAATTATTCTCGGCGATTTTTACCAAATGCTACACTCCGGTACTGTAGTGCGAAGTGTGACAGCTGATAGTTCTTCTTAGTTTCTCCGCAAACGAAACGTTTTGTCGAAGCGTTTTCGTCGTGAGGTCGAATTTAAGACAATTCGCGTGCTTAGATTCACAGAGCGGTGCAGGCGTGGGGCACAGAACGCACTACGCAAACATAAGCTCTGGCTTTCGCTTTTCAGTGACGATAGCGGACTGACGCCATGCGAGCTGACCGCCCGTGGAATAATTAAGACTTTTTTTGAAGACATTATTTCAACGATCTTAATTTTGATACCTCAGTCGATAGGTTTAGGTCATTTTTTGTTGCGTCGGAAATACAAGAAAACTAATATGGCTGCTTACAGCTATATTAGATTTCTTGATTCTTCATAATTATTTCCAATGTCACTCTCGTGATTAAGGCAAATCCAATGATTCCTCATTTATTAAAATCCATCAAGCCGTTTATGCGTAGGACGCGCCAAAGGAACATACAAACATAGTTCCCCACGTACAAACAACCCAAAAACATAACCTTCCGCAGTTGGGTAAAAATTAAAAATCATGAACGTCACATTTTCACTTTCCATCCAGAACCCCAAATAATTTTACAGTTTGGGTGGAGTTTGGTTAGAAACAGTCATTTATGTTAATGAAATCAGAAAGTCATTATACAAAATTATCCAAAACTTCACGTACGTCTCTACACTCATATACCTGTGGCATTGACAAAATTTCTGGAAAAGACACCAGTTTTTTATTTTTATTTTTCATTATATGGATGGCCACATCATGAAAAATTTATACTTTATGAAATTATCGGTGACATCATAAAATGGATCGGCCAGATTAATTAATGATTAGCGTTTGATGATATGAACAGCTAAACTTACGGCTACTTCATCGTATTACGTTAGTAATCATATCATAAAATAGGTACATTATCCACCGTTATTTGCGGAAACCCGACTTGGCCGTTTTCGTGTTTATTTTAGTTTTGAATACCTGTGATATGGTCAATCATGGATTGAAATATTATAGAAAGTTGATGTTTCAACGATATGTCAGTTTTAACTGTCCATTTCAAGAAATATAACCATTTCATGAAATCATTATCATCATCATCATAAAACGTTTTCAGTTAAAATCTTTCGCCATACTGTCGCCAGTCGATTTGGTTTTTGATGGACATGAAAATACTTATTTGAATAATGAAAATACTTATTTAGTCGTCCAGTAATTCAAAATCTTTGGGTTATTCATACATCTAGAACTCGTAAATTATTTTAGTGCGTGCAGTGCTTTTTTTTAAATTATTTCAATGTCTATCCAAAATGTGAACTCAGGGTTTTTTCCTAGAACGTGCATTCAAAAGATCCTTATGTGTATACAAAACTGCGTATTTCATTCGGCTTGTTGTGACGCCTCGTTCAAAACAGTTCCAGTGTGAATGTAAAGGGCTACAATGATCTCTCTAGCTAGTTCCTTTGAGGGTCACTTCAAAGGCATAAGTTGTGAGCACTTACAAATAGTTTCGGATATTCATTTTATTATCCATATAGGCTCAGTTCTTCTACTATCCATAGAAATAATGTTTGACGAATAAACTTACACCATGACATGGAAACCACAATATTACTTGTACTTACCTCGAAATTATGTGATGCCGGGGAGTTATGCGATCCAAACCGCACATGTGGACCATGTGAGGCTTTGAAGATAGTATTTATAGCATAGGATTATTTACCTATATGTATCTTAGAGCTATAAGAAATAATGAATCAGACGCCAGAGTGTGCACAGTGGCATAGATGGGCGAGGGTTTGAATCCCGTTCGTATGCCTAATTTTGTTAAATCCATACCTCCATACCAATATATAAAAGTGAAACGTTGTCTGTTTGTTTGTTTGGAAAGCTTTCACGCAAAAACGGCTGGACGGATTTCGATTAAATTTGGAATATAGATAGGCTTATACCCTGGAATAAAACATAGGATACTTTTTATCCCTGAAAATTGTAAGTTTCCATGGGAAAACTGGGAAACAATGATTACTCGCTGTTAGGAGTGGTTTCCATAGAAACGAAATAACAAGTCTGTCAATAAACATTAAGAGCGTATGTGCTATACCTACTTTTGCATTTATTTCTAATATCTTAGAAGAACACAGGATTCTTTTTTTCGCGATAAACTGTAGTCCGCGTGGATGAAGTCGCGGGCGGGAAATCTAGTATTTATTAAAAAATAAACTAATAGTTTGCTCTTAGGAGAAATCTAGTGTTTTTATATAGCTTTATAAATAAAAATAAAACAAAACAAAAACTTAAACAAAACAAAAATTTAAACAACAACAAAATTGAAATGTTCAGACATAGCCTTTTCATAAGATGACAATTCGCTTGACATGATCGTCTTATCTTGAAATGATGACCCAATTACATTTAACAACCTATGAATTACGGAGGCCGCAGCCGGACGATGCAAAGAAACCCAAATGTGCTATAACTAGATTTATTAATATATTTAAACTACATTTTACATTCTAACCTAAAATAATATGTACTTGCGGCCCAATGTTAGGTACTGAAGTGGCAGAATTGGGAGATGCGCCGCCGAGCAGCGCGTGTTGTCTCGTGGTCTGCATTGAGGCCCCTGGTTCAGCGGAAGTATAATGCAGGGTAGCACTTTACGTGGAGCTGCCATACATAACACCTCCCCCCGTAGAACAGCGAGTGAAGGAGTTCTTCGTGAACGAAGCTGGTGGTTGACTCGTGCCAACCCTTCTTGCAGGAGGATCGGGAACAGCATACATCTGCAGCAAGTGTTCTCTGGAGATCAGGTTTTTCAAAGGCAGTGGACAGTGCTGTAATCCGATAGCTCTTGTGCTCATTTGCGCATCTACTGAATATAATGTTCAAAAAATAATAATGTAATGAAGGGTTTCTTTAATTGTATTGTAACTTTAATGGCGAGCTTGATGAAGTTTGATAGCGTTTTTGATGAAGTTTGACTGCAGGCTTGATAAAGGTTGACGGGCTTCATAAGGTTTGAACGCTGGCTTGATGAAGTTTGAGTGTAGACTCAGTGGCGATTTTTAGTAGGCTTGATGCAGTTTTATAAGTTGACCAAAAGTGTGACGAGTTTCATAACGGGTGCGTCTTGATGGTTTGTTCAGCGAGGCGATCTTAAACTTAATTTCTTACTACAAGATACCAGGTGGATTGAACTTCGGACATTCTGTCTCTATATAGTGTACGAAGAATCAGTACTATAGATTGCTCATGCTACAAAGGGTGGGATAGGTAGGTATAGGCTTAAAGATTGATTCTTACTAAAGAATACTGTCAATTTGTATAAATTGTATATCAAAGACAAGAAGGAAATCATCAATTTGACGACTATCTATACTCACAGAATAAATTATAAGTAAGTACTATAATGGTAGGTCCTGACTAAACTATCTTTATATAAATATGTGAATGAATCACTGAGTAATAAAACTATTAGAATAATGTAATTTGAGGTATTGGGTAAGTTAATAGCATTACAACATTTTAGCAAAATTCTACTTAATTTGGATTTAAAAACTCTGGTTTAAAATATTTCATATGAGATAGTCTAGTGCAATGAGGTATGAAGACTAGGAATAACTATTTTATGAACTGTTAGTATTCAAGGTCAAAACTGTACCATTCAGAGTGAAAATCTAAAGTAGAGCCTGAACTAAACTTATTGCAAAACTCATCTTACAAATAAATATGTGTTAACATATTAAAAGAGAGCATAAGAAACGTCAACTTTTTTTTTTGGACAAAATTAACTTTTATGGACATATGAATGAGGAGTCTATGAAGATATATCAGTATAAAATTTAAATTAAATAAAGATTTACATTTTCGAAATCCACGTTTATAGCTACATTTTTTTTATTTATAAAACGTTTCATTCTCTACTATAGTTTTAACACAAAAAACATGACGGAAATCTCGAATATCTTGTGATGTTATGTTATGATTATGTAGCAAGCCTTAACTGGATGAATAACTTTAATTTATGATTTTTTGATTGTCCTATTTAGTAACGGTTATTAAAAGTGCTTTCAATATCACAGTCACTCATAAAAACGATGACTTTGCTACTAGACTTAGTCACAGAATAATTAATAGTTACAAAAAGAGCGTCGTCAGTGGCGTCGTGTTTCCAAGTTTACCTAAGACAGTCTAGGAATTTGACACAGTTATGAAATTTAAAAAAATGCGTATAAGATTTTATTGGATTGATAAGTTGATGGTGACATAGCCATTAAAATATTTGGAATGGTTGAAACTACTAATGTTCTTTTGTCTAACATGTCTGAATATTCTAAAAATATTACTAATTTATTTTGTAGAAAATATGTATATGTTTTAAACGTGGATTTCCACGTTTATAGCAAATTTTTTTTTATTTATAAATCGTTTCATTCTCTACTATAGTTTTAACACAAAAAACATGACGGAAATCTCGAATATCTTGTGATGTTATGTTATGATTATGTAGCAAGCCTTAACTGGATGAATAACTTTAATTTATGATTTTTTGATTGACCTATTTAGTAACGGTTATTAAAAGTGCTTTCAATATCACAGTCACTCATAAACACGATGACTTTGCTACTAGACTTAGTCACAGAATAATTAATAGTTACAAAAAGAACGTCGTCAGTGGCGTCGTGTTTCCAAGTTTACCTAAGACAGTCTAGGAATTTGACACAGTTATGAAATTTTAAAAAATGCGTATAAGATTTTATTGGATTGATAAGTTGATGGTGACATAGCCACTAAAATAATTTGGAATGGTTGAAACTACTAATGTTCTTTTGTCTAACATGTCTGAATATTCTAAAAATATTACTAATTTATTTTGTAGAAAATATGTATATGTTTTAAATCTAACATATTACAGTCATAGCTATATCTATATCATTTAGGTGTCCGCGATTGCCTTGTTTGTAAAATCTTGGATTTCTACATATTAACACAGAAGTTAAATGTAAGAAGGGAAGAACTATAATCTAGGTAACTCGTATCTAATCTATATCTCAGGATCCGCGATTGCCTTGATTGGTAAATCTTAAAGTTTTACATATTAACATAGAATATTAAATGTAAGAAGACTTATGTAGTAGGTGAGAAATATATCTATCTAATCTATATCTAAGGATCCGCGATTGCCTCGATTGGTAAATCTTGGAATTAAATTAGAAATTACATTTTAACACTGCAGGTAAAAATGTAATGGACTTAAAATAGAGGAGAGCAACCATAGTATTCATCTATAGTACTCAAATTTACATTTTTGGTATCTTTGCTGTGTCGATTTTTGGATGCTCCTCCGGAGTGCGTCTCCCGTAGGTTCTGGATGCTCGAAGAGGCCCTGTTTAGTGACCCTACCGACTGCGCCAATTACGGAGGCCGCAGCTGGTGGATGCAAAGAAACCCAAATGCTATAAACTAATTTATTAATATATTTAAACTACATTTTACATTCTAACCTAAAATAATATGTACTTGCGGCCCAATGTTAGGGCAACCATAGTATTCATCTATAGTACTCAAATTTACATTTTTGGTATCTTTGCTGCGTCGATTTTTGGATGCTCCTCCGGAGTGCGTCTTCCGTAGGTTCTGGATGATCGAAGAGGCCCTGTTTAGTGACCCTATCTTTAAACATCCTACCGACTGCGCCAATTACGGAGGCCGCAGCCGGAGTATATATTATAATATATTTAAACTACATTTTACATTCTAACCTAAAATAATATGTACTTGCGGCCCAATGTTAGGTACCGAAGTGGCAGAATTGGGAGATGCGCCGAAGAGCAGCGCGTGTTGCATCAACACCTCGTGGTCTGCATTGAGGTCACTGGTTCAGCGGAAGTATAATGCAGGGTAGCACT
The DNA here is from genome assembly GCA_946251855.1 of Alsophila aescularia. Classification (NCBI taxonomy): domain Eukaryota; kingdom Metazoa; phylum Arthropoda; class Insecta; order Lepidoptera; family Geometridae; genus Alsophila; species Alsophila aescularia. Next base: position 32,411,606 of record OX276379.1, on the reverse strand, counting down.
TTTACGTTACAGGTTTGCACGTTACGTACCGCCATACATAACATATGTATAAATATTATGAAGATTGAATCAATATTTAGAAAGTTATTAACAAACCCTTTGGACCATATTGCGTCGGAAATCTCTCTTCGCTCGGTCTAAATTATAAGATTGTGTAACAGACCATTAATTTCTTCATTATGTACGCCGTTTTGCTTTTCTTTCTCTAATTGAATGTTTACGTGCGGGCAAGCGTAAAGGCTGAAATGAGCATTACCGCTCTATGTTAAAGATAAAACCGTTCTTTTAGTTTTTGTTATCCTGTCCGGAAAATCTGCCGGAATGGTAAAGGGCCGGTGGTTGAGCTTTTTATACGCTTTATATTAGCTTCACTTGTATGTTTGTATGTTTGTAACCGACTCCTTTGGACGCTATTTTGACCCACTTTATACGGTCAGATTTCATTCAAATTTTGCACACCTGTCAAAGAGCGATGACAATGCAATAATACGAAAAAATAGTAAAAAATAAACTAAAAAGTGAAACTAAAAAGTAGAAAATAAATAATAGTTTAAAAAAACTAAAAAACACGCTTTATATAGAAAACCAAACTAAAAAATATAAAATAAATTTTAATAGTGTAAATAAGAAAAAAAAAAGATTTATTTAAAAACAAGTTTGGGGTGCTTTTTAAGATATTATCGAAATGATAATCCTTGTTCTCATATCTATCAATGAAATATTTATAACTATTGACCCATGCACCCCACGATTGTTTAGAAATAATACATTTTGTTCTTATTTACACTATTAAAATTTATTTTCTATTTTTTAGTTTGGTTTTCTATATAAAGCGTGTTTTTTAGTTTTTTTAAACTATTATTTATTTCGTGGGTGAGTACTGTTGAAAGCGTTACCAATTATCCAACCTGCAAGCAGTAGTAGTACGCAAGCATTAATATGTTCCGATATGGGCAAATAAGGGAAAATAAATGTGAGCACTTATTTTATGTTGTGTTAATTCATTTACTCTTTCATTATTAAACAGTTTAATAATGTTTATTGTATTGCTAATTAATGGTTAGCGATTATCTTGATAGATCAGGTTTTATATCTACAATTGAAATAGCACCAGCTCGTACGTTAGTATTCTTGTCACCATCTGAAATATACATTTAGAATATATTAAAAAAGACTGAATATATTGGCTGTAATTACCTAAAAATATTAGCGACTATTGGTTAATCTGTCATGCGAGCATGTCATATGAGGACCTGAGATGAAGGGCTGTCCTCTGGAGTCAGAGTTCGTCAGGCCGCCCGAAGGCCTATGGCATGGCTTAATGACTGCTGAATCAACAACAGCAACAACAGCAGGTACCGACAGCATAACGTTTGATATCACGCAAAATTAACTTATAATGAACATTATACCATTCACATACATGCGGGGTCGGTATAGTAGGTGCGTACTCTTCTTTATATTTGTGTGTGTATAATGTATATGTCAGCTGTTATGCCAGAATTCACATCTCAATTTTATATTTAAAGAAATATACAAATAACCGAGAAAATAACGTACAGTGAGCATCATTCCTCGGGTTATTTGAAAGAAGTTGAGGCCGCTCACTCCCAGCTTCGAATAATAAACTTGAGTCATTAACCTTTGCATCTGAAAATAAAACAAAATACAAATGATTTAGCATGGATATCTACGGAACGAATGTTGTCAAAGAACGGACATCCGCTGGAGTTGACGAGTCATCGAGTGCATACCGCGACTTGGCAAACGTAGTGGGGCGTTTTTCAAATAGTTTGTTCGTTGCGTAACGGAATTCTACCCAGAATAAATAAAATACATATAAACATTTGGTGTTCCACTAATACAAAACGTTGCATAGTGGATGTGACGTATGATGCCGGTATTGAAACAAACTCCAAAATGCAGCTGTCTAAAATTTCAGCTTCTATATGTTGGTAATTTTTACCCATGAAAAGCTATAAATCAAATGATCAATACTTATATTAGAGAATCAAGTTCGTAGCGGAAAATAAAAACAGCACAACGTGACGCTCGACCCCTAATTCACATACAGAATGCGACTGGTGTCAATGTTCGTTTAAAAACGAACATGGCGACCGTTTTATTTTATATTAATTTGAACTCAAATACGCTGTAAACTAGGAATATTATTGAATCTGGATCATATTAATCCATCCAAAAAACATAAAACTCTTGAACAAGAAATAGCTTACAATGAATATTTTTCGAAACTGCGCAAAAGGAGCGTGGGACACAAATTAAAAAAAAACATATTTTAAAATCAATAGCCTGCATAATTAGCTCGAAAGTCATAGGACATGTAATTATCGAGTGAACAAATTATTTAAAAAACGCACAGTGATGGACGTCCACCGGCCTGGTGGAGTGATGACCTGCGGAAGGCGGGTGGCAGGAACTAGATAAGAAGAGCCAAACATCAGGCTCTGTGGCATTTATTAGGAGAGCCCGTTGTCCAGTATACAGGCTGATGATGATGAACTTGTTTTGATCTAAATGGGACCACATTGGAGGTTCGCTTTCAACTTAAAATATGTGGCAGAAACTGCGGTGCTAGGGCAGTTTATATCGTACTACTACAATTATACTACTACAGTATCATATACTTTAAAATGTTTATACAAACAAAAAATTCAGGTAAATTAAAAACCTCCTCCTTTTGGAAGATGGTTAAGTGTGAGCGCCAAAGAAGTATTTCAGTCAGAAGAAAAAATGAATTAACAAAGCTTGTTTTATCGCCAATATGCAGTATGTTTCGGTAAATAAACTACCTAGCATTAAGTCCCTCGAATCAGCCCATGAATCACCATAGAACAAAATAATATTGTATTTCAGCCGCTTACGCGGGTAATTTTACCTATTGTTTTAAGCTATTCAAAACAATAATTGTTTAGCAAATCACCAAAGTCAAGCACCTCCATAAAAGAACCCGTCGGAGTAAAAAACTAAAATGTGGCAAATAGGTAGGTAAGTGAGAATGGTTAACCAACTTTAAATTTTATAGATCCTAAATGGTCATACGAAATGAAAAATGATCAGAGAAACCCTCAAGATCATTTTCAAGTACCTATTCAATGCTACCCCACTTAACACAGTTCGTTGACTTTTTTTTCTTATTCTCAATATGGCGTATGGTTGTCGCCTTATAGAATTTGATTACTGTCATGTCTTTAGTAGCACTCACAAGATTAAGACAATTCTATTGTAAGAATAATCAAAATCGGTCCACGCGATTGTTCCATATAGTGCCACAAAGGAACAGACATACATAGACTGATAAACACAATACCTCACCTCAGTCAGGTAATAAAAACGGTTTGTTTACACAAAGTTGTCATCAAAAACGGACACACGGCAACTCCAATTACCGGCGCGCAAACAACGCTCTCGCGATTGGCAACCAACCCGACTTAGCGGCTGTTAAATAAACCTTTTGGTAAGTTATAATATTTGGAAGTAAAACTTGTCCATCGTCAACCGCATCATTGCTTTACACGTGAGGTTGTGGTCAAACGCAAAACTAATGAAACAAATAATACAACAAGATACATACATCACCATTACAGGCTGATGATGGAACGGTATGCAAAACGTTCAAAGGCATCCGACTAGCCTTATGGACCTCTGTAGCTGAGTAGGATAATATGACAGCTCTTATAAACAAAGAAGCCGCGTTATAGGTTTTCAAAAACATTGGTATTGTGTCGTATCTGAAATAAGAATGAAAAATATACTTAACGCAAAAAAAATGCCGTCAAATATAATCTGTGGCCTGGTGGACTACGCATAGTGTAGGTCTTTTTATGATTTTTACCCGACTGCGGATTATGTTTATGGCCTGTATGTATATTTGTATCTTCCTTTTGAGCGTCCTATAGCCAAAACGGCTTGATGGATTTTGATAAATGAGGTTTTTTAGGTCCCATAAATCTATTTTTTTCAATTAGACAATTGAAAATATAATGTTTTATGACTTTTTTTTACTTACTATATTATAAGTATAGATAATACTACAATACAAAGCATATTTACAGTAAATACATTTTACAATTCGACTTTAGATGCCTACTTCAATGGTTTTGTACATATTTTTCTTTATTTTTTTAAATACAGAATGTTTTACAAGCTACTTTAACAAGCGCCAACCGCAACTGTACAAAGTTTCAACTCAATCGGACGAGTGTAGCACAGGCATAGAAGTCGAACAAACAATCAATTTTTACATAGTAGATGTACAAAGGTGAGCTTAGAAAGAGTTTTATTTTTTGGGTTAAGCTCTTCCAGCAAACCCTTGAGGAAAGAGAGTATTCAAACGAGCAAGTAGTGTATCTCCATGAGAAATAAAATGCATGATACTCCGACTGCATCTTATATTTCAAAATCGAGAATCTAAAGCTTAGATGCCTCTTTTTAGTTATGATCTCAGGCTTTTTTTTATATTATTTCATTATTGCCTGCTTATCGAGAACATCAGAAAAACTACACTAAAAAATTGCTACTCTTTAAACTTATTAAAAATTATTACATACCTATAATAGAAGTCAGCACGATGTCATTCGACATAATATATCCAAATAATGTTATAAATGCAAGTTTGTGCTTAATGCATTTTGATGAAATTTGGTATGTAGACCCTTTAGGTCCTGGAATGATACATAGGGTAATTTTTATCATCATCATCATAATCCATGCGGGTGAAACCGTGGGGCGCAGCTAGTCATACATATACTATTAGATGTTTGCTCATGTTTTAGTTAAGGTTTACTCACGATCGCTGCGCGCCGCACTCTGAAGCTTCTATACGACTAATTCCTGTAAGCTTGCTAGATATAAAATAATTATTTTTAAAATAGCAATTAAAAAATCAACTTAGTAAATATTAATAAACATAAATTGTACAATTTATAATAGCAAAATACTCGTATACTAGTTTACATAACTTAAAATAATTAATTTCACTGAGTATAGCAATATAATATATTTAGTTATTTTATGATTGAATGAATAAGCTTAGCCGCCAGATTCTTCTGAAGCAAATGCACAAAACATGGTGAGTACCTATAGAGTGCATAAAGTTGTCGTTCTTTGGACAAAGGGTTAGTGACTAGTGACTCTCAAAGTCAACTGCACCTTGCTGGATCACAACATTAATTCATTCATCTTTTGAACATGACGAGCAGAAATGTTTGTTTTCGAGTCAGGGATGTATAATTCGTATTAAATATGTTTCTCCGTTATCTAGTAGAACCCATAGTAAAGGATATCCTAGTTTGGGGGTAGGTAATTGGTGTCAGTTGTCCTAAAGATATTATTATTATTATTTCTTGTAGCCCGCCGCGTAGACAAAATAAATAACACTTAAATAAAAAAAAAACTACTTCAAATGAATATACTCTTAACACTTCTGAACCATTTTTGATAATACTTTTAGTGACTAGCTGGAAGTCTATTCTTCGAGATAATAAAAAGATCCTCCAAATCAGTTCAGAGATCTCGGAGACTTGCCTACTTATTGTTACGAGCTGGGGTGCGGATAAAATTAATGTAAGCTAATTATACCAAATATTAACAGCTTTTTTTGAAAAATCACATAGAAATTTTACGAACAAATAACTCTCAAACACTTTTTAACTCGACTGTACACTGTTATCAATTATCACAGAATACTTGCTTCAAATATCTTTGATCGTTTCGTTCCAAATGCCAAGTCAATACTGTCCCAGGCAGCCAATGCGCGCCCTATTTATACCGCGACGGAAGTTTCCAGAAGCTACTCGTATGTACTAGCAGTAGTCGGTAGGTATTTGAACTTTCAAGGTCGGTGGCGCCTTTGAAGTTGCCGCGCCGCACCACACCCGTAGGTACCTAAGGCCGGCGGCGCCTTTGATGTTGCCGCGCCTGTAGGTATATATACTCATCGCGCGCTCTGGAAACTTCTGTAGGCACCTACTCTTCATTGGTGTGTTCCATAATGTTCCTTTAAATGTAGGTATGGCATCATTCAGCCACGCTTCCCGAACATTTTTTTACCTACTGTTTTTCTAGGGAACGACTACCAGGTCATATATCACGGCACGGACAAATAAATAAATGGAGTGGCAATTGTCTTGGATAATAACTTCAAGACCCGCATAATAAATATCACACGGAGGAGCGATCGTCTAATTGCTGTCAAATTGGCTTTGGATGACCAACAAATAACCAACATTATATCAGCATATGCTCCACAGACAGCACAGAGACTGAGAAAGCGCAATTCTGGGAAGACATGACGATCTCATCCACGACATACCCCCAAACAAACATAAAACTATTGGAGGGGTTCTGAATTGTCATGTGGGTGCCAAAAATATCATGTGGGACCGCACACGGGTCACCGCGTGGGTTTGGTTTGGGCGAAATTAATAAACAAGGTGAAGAAATCTTGGACTTTACAGCAAGACACTTGTTAACCTGGATAAATACTAAATTTCAAAAGAAACAAGAACATCTAATCTTATCTATACTTATAATAAAACTGTAACGGGTCCAATTCTGTACATTGAAGATATTTAGAATTATTTTTTTCGACCTTACTCTAGATTCGATGCTGAAGCCAAAACTGTATTTTTTTAATTTTTTGTCTGTCTGTCTGTCTGTCTGTATCTTGGCATCACGCCGAAAATACTTAATGAATTCAAATGAAATTTGGTATAATTTGAGTTCACACTTCGAGGTAGGACATTGGATACTTTTCATCCCGAAAAAATTAAGTGTTCCTGCAGGATAGGGGTGGAAAATATTTAAAAGAACACTTAGCACGCTGAAACTATTGGACAGATGTTGATGCAACTTGGCACAAGCATAGTTTATAAGATAGGTGAAAATTATGGATACATTTTGTCCCGAAAAACTAAAGGGTTCCTGTGGGATAAGGGTCCAAATTCTGTACATTAAATATAGTGATAGTGTAGTTTGATTTAGTGTTATTTTTTTGGAAATTACTCTATATTCGATTATAAAGCATAAACTGTATGTTTTTTCATTTTTGTCTGTATGTCTGTCAGTCTGTATCTTAGCCGCGCATCACGCCGCCGGAACTACTGGATGAATTCAAAAGAAACTTGGTATGATTTGAGTTCGTACTACGAGGTAGGACATAGGATACTTTACGTATCGAAAAATTTATGGGTTATTATTTAGGGATTGTAATTTATTTAAAAGAACACGTACCACGCTGAAAGTAATGGACGGGTTTTGATGCAACTTGGCACTGTCTTAAGTTATATGATGGGTTAAAATTGAGGACACGTTTTATCGCGAAAAAGTAAAGGGTTTCTGCGGGATATGGGTCCAAAGTTATGTTAATAATTAAGTAATAAAAATATGTTTTGGATGGTTCTCTATATTCGATACTGAAGCCAAACTGTTTTACTTTTTAATTTTCTCTGTCTGTTTGTCCGCATCTTGACTGCGCATCGCACCCAACTACTAAATTAATTCAAATGAAAAAAATGCTCTTGGGTGCTTAAAAAAGGTATTGAAATATATTTTGTTAATCTTTTCTTTCTTTCTGTTTGTCTGTATGTTTGTTTGTTTGTTCACGTATCACGTAAAAACTAGTGAACCGATTGCGATGCAGTTTTCATTGTTAGATAGTTTAGGGTTTTATTTAAATCTGGTGTAATTGGTATCTCAATTCAGTAAGTTAGAAGCCGAGCAATTGATAAAGTATTTTTGACGGCTGAAGAAATTTTGTTCAAATGTTGGTATATTGGTCCTGGAATAGCACATTATGGTACCTTCTTTGAACCTAAAGAAAAGAAAGAACACGCGTGCGAAGCTGCGGGTACAGCTAGTTATATATAAATCTGCAGGCCGAGCGTCACAAATAGACTTTATCATCTCGGTCTTGGCTGTCAAGCAAAAGTTCAAAGACTGCAAAGTAATCCCTGGCGAGGCATTGACTTCACAGCACCGCTTACTAGTTGTCGTATACGTTCTGCCCTAGCCGATAAAAACTATAGTTGATAGAAAACCGAGGAATAAGCGGAAAGATCTGGATGGCCCCGAAGGAGAATCGCTACGGTTCGTGATAAAGGAATATCTTGAAACTGATGTAGGAGTAAACTAAGAATTTGCCGAAGATGTTTGGTCTAATTTTGAAACATACTTCAAAACAAAAGCAGCAAAGGACCTCTTGGTAACGGAAAGGATCCTAACTGGTGGAACGATAAGGTGAAGGAGACTCTGCTAACTAAGAAAAATGTATTTAAGAAATGGCAAATCTCGCGACTTAATGAAGACAAAGATCAATAAAATCGGCGAAGAAAAATGCAAAGACATGTGCAGCGGTACAGAGAGCTAATAGTGATTGAGCCTTCTACAATAATTTGGAAAACGCTGAAACTGCAAACGAAGTACTTAAAATTGCAAAATGTAGACACAGAGCCACATTGGACATAAAAGCTAACAAATATATAAAAAATAATGAGCAAAAATTATTAACAGACAATACACAAATTAAGGATAGATGGTTCAAATATTATGAACAACTTTTTAATGAAGAATTCCCAAATGAAGATCCTGTACCCTGTGACTCTACACATGGACCAATACCCGAAGTAGATATAACGGAAGTGAGGCGTGCGGTGGCTAAAATGAAAAACCAAAAAGCTACGGGCCCGGACGAGATCCCACCTGACTTATGGAAAGGTATAGGCCCGACAGCAGTAACCTAGTTGACTAAGCTGTTTAATATGATCATGGCCACCAAACGAATTCCTGAGTCGTAGCGTCAAAGCTATCTACTACCTTTTTACAAAAACAATGGTGATGTGGTGCAATGCGAAAACTACAGAGGTATAAAACTGACCTGTCATACGCTTAAAACATGGGAAAGAAACATCAATAAACGTCTCATCGATATCTCTGAAATATCTCCAAATGAGTTTGGTTTCACAGCATTCAAGTCAACCACTGACGCTATACAGACTATCAGAATCATGATGGAAAAATAAAGGTTAAAAAACAAAGATCTACATCTTACATTTATAGACATTGAAAAAGCTTTTGACCGAATACCGCGTAAGCTAGTGTGGCAGGCTCTTCGCGCCCAAAATGTACCAGAATATTATATCAAACTTGCCGGGGGTACGACAATGCAAGTACGAGAGTTCGAAGCCTAGCAGGTGTAAGTAAAGCATTTGAGGTCAAAGTGGGCGTACATCAAGGATCTGCTCTCAGTCTGTTATTATTTAATCTGGTGATGGACTATCTCACCAGGGATATATTGTCTCCATTGACGACGATGCTTTACGCTGACGACATTGTTCTGCCTGCTGATACCGCAAAAGATATGCAGGAACTCCTAATACGCACGCTCTGGAAAAGTACGGCTTGAGGGTCAGTAGAAGCCAAACTGAATATCTGAAATGCCCCTTCAGCGGACATGTGACACCTAAAACTATCTACATTGGTTCGACACCTATTCCCACTGTAGAAAAGTTGGAATCTTGGCTCCATGCTCACAACAGATGCCAATGTTGATGCTGACGTGACTCAAAGGATAAGCGTCGCATGGCAAAAGTGGCGGTCACTTACAGGTATATTATGCGACCCACGTTTTCCCATAAAAACAAATGGTAAATTCTATAAAACGGCAGTTCGTCCGGTGTTGTTGTATGGATCCGAATGCTGGTCAACTAAGAAGATGTACGAACAAAAGGTCCATACCAACGAAATAAAGATGCTTAGATAGGCGGGAGGTGTGACCCGGCTTGATAGAATTCGTAATGAATATGTACGAGGCAGCTTTAAAGTCGCACCAATCACAGATAAAATTACCGAAAACCGCCTCAGATGGTTTGGACACGTTAAAACACGTAACGAAGATCATGTGGTACAAATTGCGTTATACCTTCCGGAACAGAAGAGAGGAAGAGGCCGCCCGCCATCGACCTGGTGGTCAAATATAAAGAGAGACCTCAAGCAAGCGCAATTGCCAGAACCGACAACCCAAGACAGATTGACTTGGCGCAGAAAAGTGAGGAGACCCGACCCCAAATAATGGGACCAAGGATGGAAGAAGAGACAGTTTTTCAAAGAATCGACCGGCGTAACATTATAAATAAAAAAGTTTTTTTTTAATATAAACTTTTTAACATGTACTAAAAACTAAAAAATAAAATAAACTAAAAAAGTTGAATTTCTATTACTCAGGTTACGCTACGCCCCACAAAATAAAAACTTATTTTGTAGCTTTTAGTTCATACATAAAACCTAAAACAAAAAAAAATGTAATTTCAAGTTTTTAGTTTATTATTTAGTTATTTCTAAAGCGGTACGGTATTCTACTTTTTAATCCGTTTCGTTTGATACCCATATGAAATATAATGTGATCCGCCATTTTGTGATGGCGGCCATGTTGTCTTTGGATTTTTTTGGTGTACTGTAGTTATGTCCTTTCATTTTAACACCCATATTGAGAAAGTTGAAAAAATGTATATAATCCGCCATTTCATGGCGGCGGCCATCTTGGATTTACAATAATACTGAATATACACAGTTGTATTGTCGTCAGAACTAAAGGTGTGTGCCAAATTTAGATCAATCGGTCAAAAGGAATGGGGTAACATATTAATTATTTAGAGTTGACCCTAACAAACAAAAATAAACAAACCGGTCTAGGTAAATAAAACCGTTTAAAAAGTCTACAACATCAGTCGCAGCGGAAGTTATGTGTCTCAGTATTTATCTGCTAGTCGATGTTCAAAGTGCTATTTTTCAGGCGCAGTCCCAGTGTTGAATGTGAAGACAGCATTGTCTATCTGCCTCGCTGACGTTTTTCGCATATTCTATCTCGCTCTTACTTTATGCTGTTTTATCCCCACAGCAGTACCTGCGCAATCGTTCTCAGACCCTAACTTCACAGACATAATTGGCTGCGACTACTGTACTAAACTAAGTTTGATGTAATTTATATGGGACCATACTAAAAATCTACACTTTATAAATATAACAAGATCATTCTAATTGACTCAGTAATGCTGGTCCTTAACGCACAATATGTAATTATCACATAAATTAATATTTGTATTTCGGCTTGTAGTTCCATAATTGTCAACTATGCGCATTTCACCCCCACGCGAAAAACGGAAAGCGAAGCGAGCGCTTCCAATGAAATTACATAATCGGCATAAGACTTTAAGACAAATGTCTCGGGTGACGAGCGCAGTGCTGTTCTGGGGGCACTGCAATTGTTATGGGCAGGCGTGACGTTTACCAGACGAGCGACCTGCTCGACTCATCCCTCAATAGAATTAAAAAACCTTCCTGTCCTTGGACTAGCTTCACGATTATGCACGTACAAAAGTTCAGTACTATAACATTCATTTCCTAAAAATACGAGTTTAACAAAGAACGAATCGAACATCCATGCTTCGCTTCGCTTTTATGCGTCAGCATGTTTTGCGTTTTAATATCTACAATAAAAAAAACGATAAAGAAATAAAATATGTACATCCCCACCGCCTATTAATGGCAGTTATATTTTGTTTAAGTGTAAAATGTAATTGATTGTCATTAATAATTAATATCTACAGAAGTAGAGGTATTATTTTCACATAAATGAGACCACCTTTATGTCTGCAAGGCCTCTACTTCCATAGATCATAACAATTAAAGTCAATGTAATACTTTTTATACTTGAACAAGTAAAATAGCTTGCGTTAAAAGGATTGGGGTTTCATTGCAAATTTTTTTTTATCGATACTATAATGTGTATAAATAACAAATTGTTAAAGTCTCCGGGTCTTGTGTCCAAGTCCAGACACATTGCATATGACAAGATTCTGACAACTCCAAAGATCACAAATCACACACAATTTCTCAAACTTCGCTTCGGATATTGCAAATAGAATATACACGTCTTCATCATACTCTTAATATGTACTTACTTCAACATAAAGTACGTTATCATACAAATACAGTACAGATTAGACGTATAAGAAACGAAAACTATTGTGTTTATGTTGTTGTCGACGAGAAACACCAGTTTTGAAATACGTGTGTATTGTACTTGCAGTTCGGTCCAAGTTGGTTTGAAGTTTTTGGTAAACTGAAACAAAAACAAGATAGATATAAAACTTATTTTAAAGGTAATAAATAGCTGAAGGAACAGTACAATGCTTAAATGAAAATCCCTATATCTCCGAAACTATTGAACCGAAAATTGACAAAAATACCGAACATAGTTCTTTGCTTATAGATTACTGTATACCCTGAAGGAAGTCTATGGTTTTTAAATAACATTGTAAAACTAGCAATATTGTGAAACAACACATTCATCATCTCTTTACACGAGTTTGTCCGGTTTTTCAAACCAACTTCAAGAGAAGGTTCTCAATTCGACCCGTATGTTTAAAAAAAATGTATATTACGCGATATCTCCGGCAATTGTGGATTGATTAAAAAAACTATTAATGGATAATGTCTGCATCAGGGGTAGTCCCATTTAAATTTCTTGAAAATATTCCACCTCTTAGGGTGGAAAATTAGGGGATGACTTAATTTCATTAACTTTCACCCACTTTATTACGCGATATCTCCGACAAAAGTGGATCGATTCAGAAGTTTTTTTTTATAGAATAGGATATGCTTTAGGTATGGCCCGTATATATAATTTGGTGAAGATCTGATGAAGACCTTCGGAGATACAAAGAAATTCTTCAATGGATAACAGCAAGTCACTTGAGATTGCTGTAATCGCATGTTCATGTATTGTTCACGCCACTCAAAACAGGGAAAAAAATATAAAAAAATTAAAACCCCCCTAAGAATTTGCATTTACATCTGAAAATAAATAAAAAATAAAATAAAAAACTTTCGGTTCCAACAAATTCAAATTGTACTTATCCAATTTGGGTTATTTATTAAATGTAATATCATTTAATAATGTTTACTGCCATTTTTCTCGTTCGTTCGGAACATAACAACAAAATACAAAGTAGCCGCTGAGCGGTGACTAACAGCACTCACCGTCACTGTTATGACGTCATAAAACGTTGATAAGTGCTGTAAAGATGTTACGTGTACCTACAATATTTTTGATTGAATGTTTTGTAACGTTTTAGTTTATAACAGTTGCATTTTTTATTGAATAATGATGTACAGATCCATTGTACAACAAAATAAAAGGACCTAAAAAATATTCCGTAATGTGACAAAGTTCTAGTCGTGCGTCAAATCATTTTTGTGTCCAATCCATAGGGATACCCCTAAATAGGAATCTCAAAATTCTATTCTGTTCTGTATATTTTTAATACAATTTTGAATTTAGTTAACCTATCCGATTCTCATAAGATGCAAAAATGTCAGAATATTTATTTTTCACATCCTAGAACCAATTTCATTACAACAGTAGATTCAGAATGAATGAATTATTTCAAAAGCTTCGGAAGAGTACTCACTACTCACTAAAGTAAGAATTGAACATGTTTTGTGAACTTTTAGGAGACGGTGTTCGTCTAAAGCCGCACCGGCAATGACTAGTACTCCCAGCAGTCGTTTGTTAATCCAACGGAATGGCAGCAGTTAAAAATCACGTCACTTGCCGTGCCTGGTTGCCATACCGTTGGTGATGCCGTGCTTTGTCGGAACCGGCCAATAATGGAAAAACACCCAAAGGATGGTCAACTGTAAGTAGAATTAGGGTCCTGTTCGTGGTCCCTTCAAATAACTTACACAGTTAAATTATTTCATTTTAACACGACAGTGAGGAATTTCAATGAATATTTACCATATTTTCCTTGTTTAAGATCAGCCGGTTAAACTCTTCGAAACGGTTCTTGAGATAGCTGCATAAAACCATGATGAGTAAATCCAAGTAAACCCACATAATAGATGCTTGGGTTTTAACGATCTGAAATATAGAAATTTCAACCCTCACCGTTAAAAATAACGGTTGAATAAAATGCATTGATTAGTGACTAAAATAGCTTTGAAGTTGGAGAGTTTGCTCTCAATCTTTGCCTTGCCTCATAGCAACTACAATGGGTTATGAGACTAGTTGTCTCTTTTTTATTTGTAGTATGAGATAGTGCTTGCCTCTGATGTCAGAGTTTGTCAAGCCACCCGAGGCCCTCTAACATGGCTTAACGACTGCTATTAATCAATTACATCCAGGAACGACAACTTAACGTGCTCTCCGAAGAACGAAGCGATGGAAAACCGCACATTAGCTCAGAAAAATAATTGGTGCGGAGCATATGACCGAAACCGGTTTGGATTCTAAGTGGCACTAATTAAATCGGTAGGCTACCATCGCTCTGTCAAACTGTTTAAAGCGCTGAGACGAGCACTCTCTATAATCTGCTTCCTTTACATTTTGCGATATGATACAATTAAGTGAGTTTTTTTCAACCCATCAACTGTGTGTTTTTTTTAACCTTTCTTAAGATTTTTATCAGAGTGTCACCTAGTGTTCTTTAAACACTGATAAAGTTGGAAGTAATTGTGTACTTTTGTCCAACACTATTCCTAAGAAAATAAATATAATTCTTGTTATAATCTCACCTGGAAAACGATGGCAGAAATATAAGAAAATGAAAAATATTTGAAATACCAATCATAAACAAGCATGAAATACGATTTCATATATAATCCAGAGTCTCCCGAAATCTTGTAGCATTGGAGTGTCAACAGATATGAATACAATAAGTAGGACACGTGTTCCCCTAAAAAAAACAGTCTATAAATACAAATACCTATCCCTATGAATGGCTTAAAATTATTAGGAGCTTCTAGAACTTTAAAATTATAGATATATTGTTTACTAGACTGACAAAATGGCGGCAAGAGTCCGCCATATTTAATTTTACTTGACGTCACCTATCATAAGACTCTCTTCAATTAACAAAAACCTAACCATATCTGATCGTTAAAATCAGCACATTCGTTTAGGTTGTAGATGTTAACAACACCAGATGGTGTTGTGATAAAACTACTTAATTGTAACTTTATGGTATTCAAATAAGCACTTGAAGAAGTATTATCATCAGCTTATTACGTTCCCACAGCATTTTCAAATCAAAAGCCTTCTCTCAAAGAGCAAGAGAGAGAGAGAGGATGAGTGATGATTATCCACAACGCCATCACAGGCAGGTTATTTAATATTATAATGTCCTTAAAATTCGAGGGATGTTAACTAGTTTCGTCTCAATAAAATACAATAATACCGTTGAAAAAGAATACTATCACACAAAATTACAACCTATTCATACCTAGGCCGAACAATAACAAGATTCCCATGAATTTGTTGATATGTCTCACAGAAGACCGAGGTTTCCTCAACGGCGGCAGCAATTTCTCCAAAGCTTGGACGCTTGTGATAAAATCCTTACATTTGTAGCAGAAGCGGAGCACAAGCAGAGATATGATAAAGTAAACGGTGAAAATTACTAATGAATCTGTAATTTCAAAATATTTGGGTAAAAACATGTCTCAATTAATAGACCGCAAGACGTATTAAAGTAATTAATATCTTCGAGCAATCAAAATCACTACTTTAATAATTCATGTAGGTGGTTGTCGGGTTCTAAGATAATACAAAGACTTTATTTATTTCAGACTGTCAAGTTAACATTATTTAAAAATAAAGAGGACACGTAGAAAAAAACAGTTAAAAAAAAGGAAATAGTATAACAAAATTAATGGAAATATCTTTAAATTTGGCTGATCAAGGCTAAACACACAGACGAGAAAATTGACTGTAATGACTGCCACGTCGAATCTGTGATGTTACGGATAGGAATTTAACCGTTTAACATTGCTGACGACGATAAACTGACATTTGCCGGCAATTATAATGAGTACAACTACGAACTGCTGCTTTTCGGTGTTTTCTATAGGTATGTAGACCAGAAACACAAACACAAACTGAAGAAGGAAACTCATTACAAAGAATAAAAACATAGTACTAGATAAAAGTAAACTCAAAACACAGGTCATATTGTGCCCTGTTTTTTGGGGTTCCGTAGTCAAACAAGAGACCCCTCATAGTTTCATCATGTCTGTATATCTGTCGGTCCATCTGTACGTCTGTCCGTCTGTCTGTATATCAGAGCCATTTTATTTAAATTTAATATTATTATATGCATATCATCTGCAAACTGTGTAGCCTGTTAGTAACGCAGGTAACTTACACTGGCCTTCAAAATTAGTACCACACTTTTAATGTCTGCCTGTGCACGTTAAAACAACTGGACCGATTGCGATGCAATATTCACTGTTGGATAACTTAGGCTTAGATTTAAAACCTGGTGTACTTGGTATCTCAATCCAACGAGTAGCTGCCAAATATTTTAATTAAAATACTATTAATTATAAAAGTGTGGTACTAAGCTTTGAAGGTCAGTGTATTTGCTAGGCAACCTTGCATAATAACAGTATTGCACAACCTCTTAAACTAAACTTGATAAAACATAATAATAAATTATTGATTCATCATTCACTATTATCGCCAATTCCAAGGCTAATACATATTTTTGGGACTGTCCAAAACGAAACATTTCACGTACGCTGTCCTCCAAAACGTTGCGACGGATATGAGTGGAATAGCGTAACGAAATCTGAGCAGCTAAATGAAGCTTGACTGTGCAGTCACTGGATTTAAAAGCAATATTTTACTTAATATTATTAATGTTTGTAAACCAATAGTTATATTTAAGCTTACTCGTCTTGTTAATTTCGAGTGTTGAGTCAAAAAAATTGTATATCTGGATAAAGAAGATGAAGGTTTGTATGATCAAATATAGCATATACATAAGCACCCATCCAGATTTCCATGTAAATCTGAAAATAAATCTTCTATATAATATCTATCTTTTACAATAAGATTATCTGTGTTAGCTGGACACACACTGGTGTGTCAATACACCATAAACATCCAAGAACCGAGAACAAACATTTATGTTATGCTTATAACTCAAGCATTTGTGCTGGCCGGTAGTATTTGAAACTGGGGAACTAAGCTCAGCAGGTCTGAGCACTAACTGAGCCCACCTCTTTTCTTGAATTCGTTTTTTTATTTTTTTATTATTTAGAATTGAGACGCTTTTGGTAGGTAGGTATCGTAAAGAAACATTTAGTTGGCAGGTCATTTTTGTACACAAAATATTATATTTAGAGCTTACCTATGAATATCTCCAGACAGTCCTAAACCGACCAGAGGCATCACGCCAGTGTATTTACCAAACAGGAGAGTCCATCGCATGGAGTCCATCAAATCGCCCTTCATAGCTGATTTTCTGAATATTATTGACCTACTTGTAAAATACGAGGAGCAGAGTAACGAAAAATTGGAGTAAAAGGATTTTATGAAGCTTCAAATTTATTGACTTAAATTTACTTGGACATACTACAGGTAAATGAAAGCAAGTATTCCAGCCAAATGAAAGCTTTAACAAACGTGCTGACTATATATAATAATGACAAAAAAAAAGTTTAGATCTCACTTTCGTTTTAAAACCGCCCATTAGCGAGCCTTCAGCCTGTACACTGAAATGTTTATTTTGTGACCTATTTCCAAACATGTTAAATGTCAATACCACACTTTGTTTATATTTTGTCTGGACGGCTGTACTCTTTATGTTTATTGAATAAATAAAATCATATTCCTCGCCTCAAATCTTGTAATTTTTAGGGTTCTGAACGTAAACGGTCTAAATGGATCCCACGCCGCCACCGTCGTCTGTCTGTTTGTCTCTATATTTTGAACCGTATTAGATAGGAATCCAACAAATAAATACCTTAAAAAAACAATAAGGCCTCATACAATAAACATGTTGTGTTTTTTTCTTCATAAATGTCAATTATTTGTCAATTACGAGTATTATTATGTCGATTATTTGCTGTCGATTACTGCTGGGTATATGTCTCCTCCATTTTCTTCCAAAAATGGAAATTCCCTTTTCGTTTTCTCCGGCCACCAGCTAAGAGCCGTCAAGGTAATAAATGTTACATATGTTGTCTATACTTTTATTAAAACTGTAACAGGTTCAATTCTGTACACTGAAGATATTTTGTAAAAATTTTTTGGAGGCTGTTCTGGTTTCCATACTGAAGCCAAAACTGTTTTTTTTTTCATTTTTGCCTGACTATCTGTCTGGTTGTCTGTCTGTCTATCTGTATCTTAGCTAGGCATCATGCCGAAACTACTGAATGAATTTAAATGAAACTTGGTATGATTTGAGTTTATACTACGAGGTAGGAGATAGGATACTTTACTTTTTAAAAATAAACGGTTCCCGCAGGATAGGGGTCCAAATTCTGTACATTGAAGATATTTTGTATTTTTTTAAGAGGCTGTACTATATTTGTACTGAAGCAAAAACAGTTTTTTTTTTCTATTGTCTGTCTGTATCTTGGACGCGCTTCACGGCGAAACTACTGAATGAATTCAAATAAAACTTGGCATGATTTGAGTTCATACTACGAAATGGGACAAAGGATACGTTTCATCCCGAAATATTAAAGGGTTCCCGCAGGATAGGGGTTGAAAACGAATAATTATCACGCTGAAACTACTGCGCGGAGTTTGATGCAACTTGGCACAGTCATAGTTTATATGGTGAGTGAAAATTGAGGATACTTTTTATACCGAAAAAATAAAGGGTTCCTGCGGGATATGGGTCCAAATTCTGTACATTGAAGTTACTTCCGTAGTTCACCCCTAGGATACTCAAAGAATATTCATCCAAATTTCAAATACCTAGGTCCACCGGTTTAGGTTGGGCGTTGTCTGTCAGTCAGTCAGTCAGTCAGTCAGTAGGTATGTCACGGTACTGTTTTATAGGCATGATTAAAAAATTGTAATAAAACACATATTTTTAACATTTTGCCCAAAGGTTATGGGCAATTTATACTTATGATAAAGCAGTAAGTACCAAAAAATCTGTAAAAGGAAGATATTAAAAAATAGGGTACTAAAAATAAACTACTGAAAAAGAATAAAACATTTTTAAAATTCATGTATGTCTGTTTGATTTTGAAAACTAACGCGAGTGATATTCATATTAAATATAAATAAAACGGCTAAAAACTCACGAAAAAGAAGATCGGAAATACTCCGACCAGTTTCAGACTATTTTGAAGTCCTTCATCTGGGAGTGTTATGCCGACAAGCCGCGACGAGCGTTACGAACGTCAGCACGCAACTGACGACGCGTGCGTGGCGCGGGCGGCCCAGTGGGCGGCGATTACGGCGCTCGACTATGTTCGGCCTGCACAGTCACTTCGTTGTCTGTCGAGGAGTTATCACTGTCACTCACTTCCGTTAACTTTGATTGTTGGCACACTGCGCTCGTTGTGTCCGGCTCATGACCCCACATTGTGGACCCAGTGTCAGTCGCATCAAGAACTGGTCTGGTTTTTCGTGTATGTCTGTTTGTCGGTTAGTCTGTTCACGCATCACGTAAAAACTACTAAACCGATTGCGATGTGGTTTTCACTGTTGGATAGCTTAAGGTTTGACTTAAAAACTGGTGTACTTATTCTCTCAATCCGATGAGTTGAAGCCTAGCAAATGATAAAAACATTTTGACGGCGGAAGGAATGTTGGTATATAGGTATTTTAGGTCTTGGAATAGTAATATACTTCTTTTATCCTAGAGAAATGGCCATGCGTGTGTTAGTATATAACATAATATTTAATAATGTAATTAATATTCTCACTGAATAACCTTACCACTTACGGTATCATAACATATTGCTTGTCAAGCCAAAAGTGACAACCGATTGAATCTATTTGTAAATTTGTCTTTTCTTAGATCTATGGTGAGTTTGTAATCTGTGGTAATAAAAAAATATGTTTCTGAACGAAATGTAGTTGAATCTAATTGTTTTTTATAGGTTTTACGCCTGATACAGAAAACGATAAATGATCGTGAAAAAAAATGGTGGACAATAAAAACAATTTTTTATTGGATTAAAACAACTTATTATGCAAAAGCTTCGAATTTATGATTATGGAGTTATATAATGATGTTTAAAATGCATAATAGAGTTATTCATTATTCTGAGTAAAATTACCAAGTCTTTTGTGAAAAGTTGTGTATTTACTAATTAATGATGGCAGATTAATTGTTATAACTCTGAAATATCTGTAAGTAGAATTCCATAAAAATTAAAATGATTTAAAAATGTTTTACAATATTTAAAATACGATTATTATGGATATCCAAATGTAAGTAGAAGTGAATTGAACATTTCCGTCACGCCAGACGCCATTGATGATTCCTGTTTGGTCGATCTGGTGGAAAAATATTGTGAAGTAGTATGATATTTTTCGGTTATTTTATAAAGGTGGCTTAGCAATGTTCTCTTTTACTGTGGCCGTCGCACCAACAGGACTCTGGCAAGTTAAGTACTATTGATATTACTATAGTGTTCTGCTACTGTTTCCTTGTCTCATATTTATTATTTTGCAAATAGGTACCAAAGAGTATACAAATATTACATAGGTACTGTTGGTTCAATGTGATGTTATTATAACCAATATGGTCAATATGATTGTGTTCGAAATGATTAGGTCAGGATCATTTTGTTTAAATGCTATTATTGTGCCAGATGTAACTATGGTGATTGTAAAATAATAATAAAATATCACTATGACCAAGTATCACATATAGGTTGTTAGTATGATAATAATAATGTGTTAATTATAATTGTAAATAATGATGATGAAAAATATATTTGCTACATAGTTTCTTGCCAGTTCTTCTATGTAGTGTATTCCGAATCTGGTGGTAGAATCAATAAAAATATAACAATTACATTTCTTAGTTTCTATGAATACTCCTTAGGTTATGCTATTCTATTCAGTATATTTTAGATAAGTACTTAACTTCTGAGTAAATTTCAAGCTTTTATGATATAGCAACTTGCTTGTATATTGTCAGGTTATGAATTAGTTTCACTTGCTATTTGGTTAAAAGATAAATAAATAACAACACCATAGCGCTGAAACTTTATTTAATATGCTAAACAAGGTTTAACCTAACCGTAGGCTTGTCAAACCTATCCTAACCTAAGGATAACATAACCAAACTTAGGTTTGATTTATATACAGTAATAATGATCCCAAGAATCTATCACGTGCGAAGCCACGAGTACAGCTAGTCAAGAATAAATGTTGTAACTCAAAATGCTACAAGTAAGAAGGAAATGCTAACTAATCGTTATACATCGGTATCCATTACATGATTGGCATTCCAGGTTCTAGTACCTGGGATGCACATGTGTTTGGTATTATTTGTCACCAACGTCTACTCATTTTCAACGTTTTTTAGTTCATCCAAAAATTGTCTGTAAGAGATAATACCGCGATTATGCTACCGCAATTTGTATATTTTAGCGATTTACTTTTAGGTGGTGTGCAATAAAGAGTTATCTATCGATCTATATAGTACATTGCGATTTACACCAGCCAGAGTATTTCCAGATACAGCTCATGCACATACCTACTGCAAGTTGAACGGTGACGACGCCGTAGCACAGAATAAATAATAGTACAAGTAGTAGTGGCCGTAGTTAACAATGTCTGCCTTCTTCGAGCTGTCTCGTACCTACTGCATCGCTGGCACAAGTTACCTAATTTTATGTACCTGAAGTTTCAACTTATTATAGTTGAAGTTTATAATGTTAGTTAAAGGCTCCAATAAGTGCGGTATCTATTTTTACCAAAACTCAGTACAAAAACCGGATTAAGCGCGCGCGCATCAACTGAGCCTAAAATAATAGCAAGGTAAAGGTGTCATTATTACAATATTTGTATTTTGTAGTATTATTTTCTACCAATCACAGTATTTTCATTTAATAATTATCTAAATTACTTATGTTTAATTTCGTCATTTCGTCGGTTGAATACTGGCAATCGATCGACAAGATCTACCTTATCTATGGTATATTTTGGGAGAAGAGTTTTTTGCTAAAGAGGGTGTCGTGCTGACAAGCCGCCCGAAGAAAAATAGATTGGGAAGAAAAGTAAATATTTGGTTCATTTGCCAAGTACTCAATATAAATGTTGAAAAGATTATTCGCCACATAGTGTCTTGCTGGTTCTTCTATGATGGTTTATTTCCGAATCCGTTGGTAAATATAACGCTACACAAGTGAGTACGTCCTGTCGTTTTTGGTAAAATTGTACCAGAGATTACTTATTCGTAGTACCAGAGCGTACTTTTTAATTAAGGTAACAAGTTTTTTTTCTAAAGTATAGTATCTTAAACCATCGTATTCATTTTAGTTTTATCAGGAAACGTGATATTAATTATGTAAGTTATTTGTTTTTAGTTCTCGATATTTCGGCAACATTGCATGCAACCTGACTTCACAGTACAAATATTCCCATACGGATTGAAGTTCACGTGGGCAGGAGAGTGGTTATTATCTGTATCTACCGGCTTTCTCATATATTTGTACGGGCGACTGTATTATCACCTAACAAAGTAAAAAACAAAAAGAAAACAAAAGCAACGATGATGAAATAACTCAAACGTTAACAATGTTATCGAAACAGTTCGTGGCGAGTTTGTAATTTTCGCACGTATTTTTATCTTAGAAACCATAAGGATGCATAAGGAAGATCTGTAAAATTAAGATTAAAAAGTGGCTTCAAACTCTGAACCACATGCAAACGGAGAGATTGATAAAGCTGTGCCGTTAAGAACCTATTCCATATTCCTGTATGCTATTTTTTACAAGCATATTTTCCTTCCAACCTTTTCTTTCTCCTTTTCAACTACCATATGCCCATTTATGCTGGGAAAAGCGCACAAGCAAGCAGACGCACTTTTTTAAAGTATCAAAAATTAATTAAAAAAAAATCTTTCATTTATTCGATTTACACTAACTACTATTCCAATAATTACATTAATATTCTACTTATGTTATACACCTACTTACCCAAATAACAGTTTCACCACGTGTATCACCGCCTTTTTGACTAGCGCACACTTGCATACTGCCACCTCTGTTGAATGCGATTGCGCTTATGTTGTAGGTACACGCGGTCACACACACTCCTTTAGTCAAGCTCTGCACGTTATCGCGCATGCGACTTGCCGCGCGCCTGTCAAACCTTTTTGTTGACGATTGTGTCGTTCATTATGATCCTACCTACATATTTATTTATTTTTAATTTTTATTTTATATATATTTTTTTGACTATATTGATTGCTACTATGGTGATTTGTAACTTTTGAATGCCATATTAGTGATGCGTGGATGTTGTAATACTGTTTAGCTTGATAACTTTAGTTAATGTAAACTTTATCCAGCAAACTGGAATTTTATATAGATGCAATTAAATGCCCTACCTTATTTTATAATAACTTTTTTTTTTCTTTTGCTTTGTTTTGTCATTCTCTTTTGTTTGCGGTATATTTGGTTGGCATTACACGAACTATTGTTCGCATAATGCCAACTCAACCTATTGTGTGCACAATTAACCAAAAAATATATACTTTTGTGTGGTGTGCACCTAGTAGGTGCAATTATATAGAAGGTTTTATATATATTGGAAACTTATTTTAATATAATAGTATGTATAATTTTTTGAATTTTGTAACCCCAGGAAGAGACTAGTTTCCCACAACACAGGGAATCCTAGTGTGGGAACTAGTATACCCACAATTAACATAATTACAAAATATCGTTTACTTTAAGGTGTCCGATTGTTTTGTAAGTTTTTTGGCAACGAAATAAAAATTATTATTATTATTATTATTATTATTAAACCATTTACGGTTTTCTATTGATCGTTCAATAAAACGGTTAAAGTAACATTGATTTTTATGGTGTCAATTAGGAATCAGATCTCATGCAACGAGTTTGTATGCGGCCATTTACAATGCGATGCAGATGTCCGCGACCAGGGAGCACCAGCGCGACGGGCAGTAAAATGTATTATTTATTATTAATCATTCATTTTCTTAAAAAATAGCTATAAAAATTGTTTGTAAAGTCCTTAATTAATATTATTCTGGGAAGTGTAAAAATTAAAAGATTTTGAATTAGGCTGCGGACGGACATTCTTTCTAGTTCCGGTCAGCGAGATAATCTGATCTGAGCTTGAATGAATTCCATTAAAATCCAAGTTTGTATGCGGCCATTTACAATGCGATGCAGATGTCCGCGACCAGGGAGCACCAGCGCGACGGGCAGTAAAATGTATTATTTATTATTAATCATTCATTTTCTTAAAAAATAGCCATAAAAATTGTTTGTAAAGTCCTTAATTAATATTATTCTGGGAAGTGTAAAAATTAAAAGATTTTGAATTAGGCTGCGGACGGACATTCTTTCTAGTTCCGGTCAGCGAGATAATCTGATCTGAGCTTGAATGAATTCCATTAAAATCCAAGTTTGTATGCGGCCATTTACAATGCGATGCAGATGTCCGCGACCAAGGAGCACCAGCGCGACGGGCAGTAAAATGTATTATTTATTATTAATCATTCATTTTCTTAAAAAATAGCCATAAAAATTGTTTGTAAAGTCCTTAATTAATATTATTCTGGGAAGTGTAAAAATTAAAAGATTTTGAATTAGGCTGCGGACGGACATTCTTTCTAGTTCCGGTCAGCGAGATAATCTGATCTGAGCTTGAATGAATTCCATTAAAATCCCAGAATCAAATCTTCCGCCAATTGTTTGTAGGATGCTGTTAGTGCTACCCTGCACTCTGTTTAGCAGGGAGGCGGTCCTTTTGCGCATAATGGCATGAAAACTATCAACTCTCGCCTCCGCAAAAGTATTCGATACACTACGTTGTAACTAACACCTTTTTTTTTGTTTCACAGCTTGAAATATCCACATTTCATAGTCTATAGTATATACTACTAGTACTATTATTTATTCTCTGGCACTACAGAAGAGAGCAGCCCAAATAGCATTCTAAATCCGTTATTATATTGAACACGTAAGGCATTGAGCGATCTTTGTGTATAGCCAGGGTGGTCGCACTCCGCAACATGTACATATATTATACCTAAACTTCGGGGCCGTAATATTGGGGTTCATTCAGTAGTGTCAAGCGTGCGCTCGATGAGTCGCGCGCCGTGTGCTTAACGATAAAGTACCTACTTACGTTAACTTACGTAAAGTTTTTGTCAAATTTTATTGTTTTCTGAATTATGAATACTAGAAGGTACTGCATAGCATTCGGTCTGACAAACCTCGTAAAATACCTACATACCGACATTTTATTACGTAGGTAGCTATTTATTTTTTATTCATTATTAAGCATCGAAGTCAGACAGGCACCTTTTATTCATCAAAGTGTAACCTATTATGATATAATCAAATAATGAGGTACTAGGTCTATTCTGATAAGAATGTAATTATATGTAGTTAATAGAACTATCAACATTTATAACAATAAGTAATAAAATAATACATTTTTACGTAATTGTTTATTCGGTTACAATATCTAAGTCATATTATATCACAGAATAATTACTAGTACAAGTACCTAGTCATATATTGATACAACCCTACCGAGCGTAAAAGTGACAGAGCGATTCTGAAACGATTAGAGCAATGGAAGCTCTCGCGCGTTGTGATACGGTACATTCTAGCCTGCACGAAATGGATGAGCGCCTTCTAGGTAAATATAATTGAAAGCTCGCAGCGCTGTGCGAGTTAAATTGCACTTTATTGCGTTGTAGCGACAGTTGCTATGTATTTAAATTACTTTACTCAGTTATCCTTCTGTACTTGTACTATTATTTATTCTGTGGTATAGCTTGTCCACAGGCTGCTCATGTAGAAAATTTGACAGTAAGGTATAAAACAGCGTTATTTTCACTTGCTTACTATAACGAGCAAACCTGTGTGCCAGCATATTACTTCTGATCGCCAACGCCCTGCGCCTCCTTTCTATATCTATTTGATCATCGAGGCCCTTGGTAACTGTCCCAGGTATCTGAACTGCTTAACCATTATGCATGTTATAGAACGCATTCAGTGCGAGGTGGACGCGGAGAGCAAGGACAACGACAATTCATCCGCAAGACGTCCCCGCTCATCCGCTCCGGACCGTCCGCGTCGCGCGGTAAGGCCCTGTAGTAAAGTTTATTTTAACCATCCCAAAGATGCGCTTAGTCGTGATAATGTAAAAAACTGATAAACATACCTACCGATAGACTAAGTCAGAGTTACTTTCGCAGTCATATTAGTGTGATTTACATAATAAATTTTAGAGCGACGTTGTAGTTTCAGCAGAGGAAGTGAAAATACAATTTGTGACCTCGTATTGAACAAGAAAAACCAAAAAATAACAAGACCTCCCCACGCACAATAATGGTCATGTCAACAAGCTGACAAGTAGACAGAGTAATCAAATATTCAAACTTGATAACGTTTGAAAGTGTGTCACCGAAAATTGGTAAAAGTTTAGTTCAGGGCCCGCTTTCCTTTGAGGGAAAGTGTTATTGGTTTTGTATCATGGACGATGATGTCATCAGGACACGCATTGGTAAAACAACTTTATTTCTGTATTTATTTTCATTGAGTTGCTTTCTTTTATTGCGACCGCTAGCTGTAGACCAAGAATTTAAAATTTGGAGGTACATATCCGACTTGCACTTGGCCGTTTATTTTTTCTTCAATTATCTTTATTGTACAGACTTTTTGGTACTTACTGCTTTATTATAAGTATGGAGTATAGATCCATACCAATATATAAAAGTGAAACGTTATCTGTTTGTTTGTTTGTTTGTTTGGGGAGCTTTCACGCGATAACGGCTAGACGGATTTTGATGAAACTTGGAATGGAGATAGCTTATACCCTGGAATAAAACATAAGATACTTTTAATCCCGGAAAATTATAAGTTTCTACGGGAAATCTGGAAAAACTGTTTTTTTATACGCTTTATATTAGCTTCACTTGTATGTTTGTATGTTTGTAACCGACTCTTTTGGACGCTATTTTGACCCACTTTAAACGGTCAGATTTCATTCAAATTTTGCACACCTGTTTAAAAGACCGATGACGATGTTTTTTTTTTTTTTTTCGTATTATGCAATAATACATATAAATATAGTTTAAAAAAACTAAAAAACACGCTTTATAAAGAAAACTAAACTAAAAAATAGAAAATATTTTTTTATAGTGTAAATAAGAAACAAAAGTTTTTTTTTAAAAAAGCGTGGGGTGCTTCTCATATATGTCAATGAAATATAACTATTGACCCATGCACCCCACGATTTTTTTGAAATAAAACTTTTTTTGTCTTATTTACACTATTAAAATTTATTTTCTATTTTTTAGTTCTTTATAAAGCGGGTTTTTGTAGTTTTTTTAAATTATTATTTTTATTACTCGCTGTAAGAAACGGTTGTCATGCCAAACGAAATAACAAGTATGTCAAAAAACAAGTGGTGCTATAACAACTTTTGCATTGGGTTTTAAGGGTGTAACAATGGCCAATGACCTTCACGAATCGACCTCTATACTAGTACTGGTGATATCTATCTGCAGATGGCAGTATAACAGTGATTTCAGTGATGGCAGTTTAAAACCAAATAAAGAGTAACAAGTATACAGAAGTGTTTCTCATAATGTTTGGTTTTTTGCCTATAAATTTTACTGAACTAAAGTAGGTCTCAGTAACAGTAGGTACTGAAAATATCTAGGAAGTTCTAATTTTAATGAATTATTTTAATCTACACGGATCTGTACTAAATGATGAACCATGAAGATTTGACGATCACCAAAAAAAACTTACTAAATCTCAGCAACGGGAATAGCTAGGATGTTCCAGTTTTCACCAATTGTTTTATTTTCCACGAGTGCTAGTAATGATGAATCATAAGAGTATGATGACCGAAAAATGCTAACTATCCGATCAACTCGCCCAGAATTTAGTTGGTAGTTTTCATCGATTTTTAATTAATCATACCAACGGTTCCATGATGACACTCTTTTGATGATGACCAGAAGTGATTGGATCTTAATAATGGATATAATTTTATCTGTAACAATGTGTGATGATGATGATGATTATGATGATGAAAAGTATCTTATGTATTATTCCAGGGTATAAGCTATCAACACTATAAATTTTATCAAAATACGTCCCGCCGTTATCGCGTTAAAACTCCCCAAACAAACAAACAGACAACGTTTCACTGTCATATATTGGTGTGGATTTCTATCAACACTCCAAATTTCATAAAAATCCGTCCCGCCGTTATCGCTTTAAAACTCCCCAAACAAATAAACAAACAGAAAACGTTTCACTGTCATATATTGGTGTAGATTTTCATATACGTAACTTCTAAAAAAAGAAACGCTAGTAAGCGTAATTCAAAATCATTGGCAGCAGTGCTTTTTGGCCATCAACAACTGCATTGCTACTTATCTACTTGACAGACATGTTATTATTTCGTTTCCATGGTAACGTCATTCCGTTTTTTATTTTTGATACCTTGGATTACATTATTGCGATTTCCGAAGGGAACGCAACTATTTGAAAAAAAAGAAGAAAACTGCCCCTGTTACTCGGTGATAATGTAGCTACCTACAAGAGAAATAATTTTTAAAATCGGTTCTGTATTTTTTGGTTTTATCCATTACAAACAAAAAAACATATAAACAATCACATTTTTCTTCTTTATAATACTAGTGTAGACTATACTCCACCCTCAGCTTCACCCACGCAGCCGCAGGCGGAGGCTTGTGTTATTGTTTTTATACGACTGCCCAAAAAAAGGAGTGTTATGTTTTTAGCATTCATGTATGTTTGTATGTTTGTAAGTTTGTATGTGAGTTTTTTTATTCCACATTAACTTTGAAATGCTTAAACAGATTAAGACGTATGGGGTATCGTTAGAATCCTTACATCCCCTCGAGAAATCATATATATAGTATATATTATTTTTTATTATCTTATACAAATAATATATATAGTTTAATATAAATAGGCCATAGTTTTTTTTAAATCTGTATGGCGGCAGTATGGCTCCATTTTCCATTCCATTATTTATTCATAGGTGTAACGATCACTTGCATGGACAACATTTTTGTGCATTGTATTGTAGCAATTGAAATCAAAATTAGCTCATCAAAACCCCAAAATGTGCGAGATATTTATGTAGTATTTGATTTAAAACGTTTCATCAAAGCATTGCAGCAATTTATAAAAAAGGGATATTTTCGTCACCTTCGTGGCATCACCTTCCTGGCGTTTTATCCATAAAGGTGATTTTATGCCACGAAAGTGATCTTTTTGCAAAATTCAGAAGTATAGCGACTGGTGGTGTATTTACAAAGTTTTTGAAGTCTTTTTAAAGACTCATATGCTTTTTAATTAGGAAAAACTTTATAGTACGACGAATATAAGATATTTAAAGGCTATAATATACGATATTTAAAAACCGTAGACTGATTATTTGTAAATGTTATAAATAACTTGTAACATTACAATTTAATAAGTGAAATGAAATGAAATCATTATATTTTAAGTTTAGATAGGTACATAGTTACGGTTTGTTGTTACTACATAGTAAAAAACACATACTTAACACGGACACACATACTTTATGTAATAATATTTTATTTTAGAGTAAAATATACTCTGAAATGAGAGTTACACTTAATAATCAGACTACGGTTTTTAAATATCGTATATTATATATACGATATTTAAAAACCGTAGACTGATTATTTGTAAATGTTATAAATAACTTGTAACATTACAATTTAATAAGTGAAATGAAATGAAATCATTATATTTTAAGTTTAGATAGGTACATAGTTACGGTTTGTTGTTACTACATAGTAAAAAACACATACTTAACACGGACACACATACTTTATGTAATAATATTTTATTTTAGAGTAAAATATACTCTGAAATGAGAGTTAAACAGAAAGCGACCATCGACGAAAAACGCATTTTGAGATACAGCCGTTTAAAGTGGTTTTCGCTGCTTGTACAGTTCACAGTTACAGTTAAAGTTTAAATGTTATACTTTTACCAAAGGACACTTCAAAAGCTACAAAATGGGCTATTTATAACTAGAAAATTGATTAGTTTTGTTAAAAAACTTTTGAGTTAAACACGTAGTCGTTTTCTGCTTTTTAAAACATTTCATAATTTAGTTTTTTGCAGAACGCCTCCATAGAAATGTTCTTCTTCAGCTTATTAAAGTTTGGACAATAACCAAAAGATGTGCAAAACCAAATCAATGATTTTATTCTGCAAGTTGTAATAACCGTATAAAATAAACCTAGAACGACACAAGGGACTATTATGCCCGCATGAGTTCTTTCCATAGCCCTGCCCCCTGTGTGATGCTACACGACATCAAAACACGGACGAAATCTTATCAATCAAAAATATTATAATATGCCAAAAATATTTTTGCAAAACTAGACCATTGCTGTGGTCGGCTTAAATATGGGAACTATTCCATCTATACTTATAATAAAACTGTAACGGGTCCAATTCTGTACATTGACGATATTTAGAAAAAAAAAATCGAGGTTTCTCTATATTCGATATTGAAGCCAAAACTGTTTTTTTTGTCTGTCTGTCTGTGTCTGTCTGTCTGTCTGTATCTTGGCAAAGCATCACGCCGAAACTACCGTGATGAATTTAAATAAAACTTGGTACGATTTGAGTTCATACTACGAGGTAGGACATAGAATACTTTTAATCCCGAAAAATTAAAGGGTTCCCGCAGGATAGGCGTTGAAGAACACGTATCACGCTGAAACTACTAGATGGATTTTGTTGCAACTTGGCATAGTTGCAACAAAATCCAACCTACCTACCATGTTAACACTATTTTGTAACAGCTACGATTAAAAATATATTATTATTTTAAAAAGAATTGAATGATGAGACTATCAGGAGTTTGCCCTCCACCCCCCATTATTAGTATTAACAAAGAATAATTAAGTATTATTACGCATTGATAGTATTTCGTATCGTATCGTATCGTATCGTATAGCCAGGAAGCATTTCGAGGACATCAGCTATCAAACATAAAAAACTGTATCAAAATTGGTCCATTCGTTTGGGAGCTACAATCTTTCCCCCTCCCTCCACCCCCTCTTTTTATTACTAAGAACCATCTCGATCACATCAGTTTTCAAAAACTGAAAAAAACTGCATTAAAATCGATCTACCTACTCGTTAAAAAAATGGCGTGATTCTTTTCGTCACTCTAGTGCTTCTGGGAAATAGATTGTCTGTAGAAAAAATGCATAAAACGTCATGACTTTCAATTATCTACAGTTGTTCGTACAATCGCATCTTTCTTTTTATACTTTTTTAAGGTTTATAACTCAAGTGAATGGAGTAATGGAGTATGATAGCTCTTAGTGGTTTACAATTCTTCTACGTAACGAGAGAACTTGTCATGTCTGTAAGTACTTATCGTCTACTTATATCCATAGCCGCTTGTATAGGTTTACACAACTCAGAAGTTACTTCGATGTTGTGTAAAAAGAAATTCACTATCCGTTGGTATCATCGTAATTCCGAATAAAGGATATGTAAAGCTTTTACTTTAGATCCTATTAGCATGCAACATTGCCGTATACATTAGTTTAAAAAACCGGACATGTGCTAGTTGAACTCGCGTGGAGAGAGATAGAGAGAGTTTATTACAACAACAATATTGAGAGATTTACCATGTTATTGACCATTACTTATAGGTTTTTCTTTTCTGTATATTTTTCCATTTATGTTTGGCTCCGTAGGTAGTTTCGGAGTTGATCAATTTTCATTTCCATATTTTCTTAAAACAACTTATCTTTAAATAAAATAAATAATGAGTCCCTCACAACAAACCCTTTCATTTGATATATCACACGGTACAGTTTGCAAAATATTATTTTAATTATTTAGTTTTTTATTACTGTTTAATTTTGGTACACATAATTAATCTCTTTGACCCAAAGAGATTAATTATGTGTACTAACCACAAAACTAAAAATTTTAATTTAGCGGGACCCTTGGTTGCAGGAATGAAATGATTGCGTATTTTAAGGTCAATCAGCGCCATCTAGTTAAATCGGAGGGAGAACTTTGATGCCTTTGGTTTATTCGCTTGAGTTGTTGATGCCATTGTGCTATCTATACTCGTACCAAACTCGTACTATACCATCTCGATTACCTCAGCTTGCAAACATAAAAAACCGCACCTAAGTCGGACCATTCGTTTGGATAGATCCCATTATAAATATTGTTTTGAAACAAAACTTGACGGTTTACTTCAGGAAATTACATAAGCCTTAAAAAAATCAAAGAAAATGTAAAAAAAGGCACAAAATATGTAAATGCTTATAAATATTGAAGCAAAACATTCATAGCAGCGCGTGGATTCGATCCATGTGACTCTGGGTTGCAAGCCAGGCACCGCTTCCACTGTGCCACTCTGACTTGTGGCATAGGAGCCGAATTCACGGTACCGTTTTATAAATGGATGTGCAATTATTATTCCTTTCAAATTAACATAACTTTAGACTCATATCCCGCAGGAATCCCGTATTTATTCGTGATTAAAAGTATCATTCATTTTAACACATACTATAAACTTTGACTGTGCCAAGTTACTTCAAAATCCGTACGGTAGTTTCAGCGTGATATGTGTTTTTTTAAATAACTTTCAACCCCTATCCTGCGGGAACCATTGTTTTTTTCGGGATAAAAAGTATTCTAAATGTTAATCCATAACATAAGCTATGATTGTGCCAAGTTGCATCAAAATCCGTCGGGAGGTTTCTGCGTGATGCGTGTTCAAAGAGACAGACAGACAAACAGACAAAATATAAAAAATAAACCTTTTTGTACTCCATATCGATTTTGAAGTTCATCTCAATAAAAAAATTCAAAAAATATTTAATGTACAGATTTAGCCCAGCTACAGTTTTACTATAGTATAGATATAGATATCGCACATTTTGTGGTTTCGATGAGCTAACTTTGATTTCAATGCATATTATGAATAAATATAAACTTACCAATCATTATTTTCTCACGGCACGATGAGCCGTACCTCTCACTTCTGCGATGCCGAAACACGACTGACGTTTGACCGAATCGAACTCTGTGTCTGATTGCTGATGTTGTGTTCAACAGACATCCGTTATACTACGCAAATCTAAATTACCTAAAATCGTGTGACCGACGCATATGTTGTTTGGAATTCAAAATAATGATGATAAGTTTATTCTTAGAGTAATGGGTGTAAAGTGTATTTAATTACGATAACTTAAGTATATTATGTAACATACAAATACACTGAAATTTAGTGAAGAAGTAACTAAATGTTTTACTCCAACGGGAAGTGTGATACGATGAGAATACGAAATATGCCCTCGTTTTTTGAACATTCGTGTTAATATTTGGTATTATTTTTACTTCTATTATGACAAGCTTTATTTCTTTTGTATCTTCCAATGTTTTATCTTCCAATTTACAAATTCTGTTGCTATTTTAGCGTTTATGAAATATAACTGTGTGACCATCAAGTTTGAGCTTCGATGAGAATTACCCACATTATTTTTATCATGCCTATAAAACAGTACCGTGACAGACAACGCCCAGCACTATTATTTATTCTGTGGCCAAGCCTAAGCCGGTGGACCTAGGTATTGGAAATTTGGAGGAATATTCCTTGAGCATCCTAGAGAGGAACTACGGAAGTAACTATAAATCGTAAAATATGAATACCAACTCCATATAAAATACCCCTATCCTGCGGGGACCCTTTAATTTACCGGTATGAAAAGTATCCAATATCCTACCTCATAGTATGAACTCAAATCGTGCTGTAGTTTTAGTGTGATACGTGTTCTTTTAAATAACTTTCAAACCTTATCCTTACCGTTACTCTTTAATTTATCGGGATGGAAAGTTTCCTATGTCCTACCCCGTAGTATGAACTCAAATCATGCCAAGTTTCATTTGAATTTATTCAGTAGTTTCGGCGTGATATGCGGCCAGGATACAGACAGATAGACAGAAAGACAAAAATTAATAAAAATACTGGTTTGGCTTCAGTATTGTTTAAATATCAGCCGCCAGAAAAATATTAAAATATATCTTCAATGTACATAGTTGGGACCTGTCCTGCAGGAGCCCTTTATTTTTTTTGGAATGAAAAGTATTCTCAATTTTTACCCATCACAAAATCTATGACTGGGCCAAGTTGCATTAAAATCCGTCCAGTAGTTTCTGCGTGATACGTATTAGTTGAAATAACTTTCAATCTCTATCCTGCGGGAACCCTTTAATTCTTCGGGATGAAAAGTATTCTATGTCCTACCTCGTAGTATGAACTCAAATTGTGCCAAGTTTCATTTGAATTCATTTTGTAGTTTAGGCGGGATGTTTGTCCAAGATACAGACAGACAGCAGAATTAAAAAAAAAAACAGTTTTGGCTTCAGAATGAATATAGAACAACCTCCAAAAAAAATTACAAAATATCTTCAATGTACAGAATATGGACCCCTATCCCGCCGGAACCCTTTATATAATCTGGATAAAAATTATCCTCAATTTTTACCCATCATAATGTATACTATGACTGTATCAAAATCCGTCCAGTATTTCACGGGAAAACTGCAAAATGTTGATTACTCACTGTACTGTAAGTAACAGTTGTCATCACAGAATGTTCTGGTTGCCATGGAAACGAAATAACAAGTCTGTCAAAAAACATCAAGAGTGCTATACCTACTTTTGCATTGGTTTTGAATATCCTAAAAGAAAATAGGATGCTTTTTTCGAGATAAACAGTAGTCTGCGCGTATGAAGTTGCGGGCGGGAAA
The DNA here is from genome assembly GCA_946251855.1 of Alsophila aescularia. Taxonomy (NCBI): domain Eukaryota; kingdom Metazoa; phylum Arthropoda; class Insecta; order Lepidoptera; family Geometridae; genus Alsophila; species Alsophila aescularia. The sequence goes on along the minus strand of OX276379.1, from coordinate 32,376,737 downwards.
ACTAGTAGAATATAAATAAAGCAATAATACGAAAAACTTGACTGACTGACTTGATATGTACGTATGTATGTAGTTTATATGTACGTTAGTTTATTTTTACTTATATTTTAACATAGTATTTAAGTATTTATTACTTTGTAGTTTATTGTATGTTTTATTTATTCCTTCTTATTGACATTAAATTTGTTCAGAAGCTTAATATAGCCACACCTACCGACTCTTTTAAAAAGAGGTCTGTAGCGTGGTAACAACCTTAGGATTGAAATAAGTTAGCAATTAACTTATTTCCATCCTAAGGTAGTCTGGACGAGATCGCTATGATCAAGATAGACTGCCCGCTTGCCTCCCCCAGATGGAGGCAGGTATGCGTAAATGCATTATCCCAAAGTCACAAAAATAAATAAAAAAGGATTATGTATTGTTTTATGTTAATATAATAATTATAGTTATAAGTAATTCAGTGTTCTTCTGTGAATGAATTACTTGATCATTCATCGAATTTAATGCGAAATAAAAATATCATCATCATCTGCCCGTGTTAGGCCACTGCTGGACAAAGGCCTCTGCCAAAGCACGCCACTGAGTCCGCCGATCTTCGGCTCTTCTCTTCCAACTGCTGCCAGCCACTTGGTGTATATACGTAGCTAGATTCGGTTTTGGTGGCCTTCCGTAGCCCGGGGATTCATAGCACCCCCCGCCCTGCCGTGACCATGACCGCTGCCATGGCCAGGAATAACTCCGGGAACTGGAGGTCGTATTTTTGTTGTGCTTATCATGGGAGATAATTCATATAATCGCCACGCTGGGCAAGCGTGTTGGCAATTGCAGGACACAATTTCTTGCACCGATGACGCTGCTGCCTGTAACCGGTCTGTAGAATTTAACTGCGCCAATTCTGATTGGTTATACCACCATTTGTCGGTCGTCAGAGCCTCGTCAGTTGTTCGGCAGGATGTACTACGGACAGGTGAGGTTGGTTTACATCCCTTACAGCAAAAAAATATGCATTTATTTTCAGTTTTATGTCGTCGGTTCCCTGACACGTCTATGAATTGTTTAATATTGTTGGCTTCTTGTTGGCTTACAATGGGAAAGTTAAAATTAAAATAAAAAGCTACGAGAAAATCTTTTGTATCTCTTTGTGAAAACAAAAACAAGGCTCCATTGTAAATGAAAAACATTTATTAACATTCTCGCTGTGTTTTGTGAAATAATTCACAATTTTGAAGGTGCGAATTCCTCGACGTTTAAAATTTAGGCTTACAGGTAGGGTAGGTAGGGGTAGGTACTAATTAATATAAGAAATAAGGTTTTTTAGTCATTTATAGCAGTTTCAATTACTGTTCTTTGTTTTGTTCCTAATTACCTCAGTGAGTTTTCTAATCCTTAGGTCTAACTGTTTTTATATCTCTGCCAAGAATAGGTTCAACCTTGCTTGGAGTACCGCTGCTAGCTTTGGGACCAGTCTGCTTATTAGGCGACGGACACCAGCTCGAGGTTTTGGATTCAATGGAAAGGCGTTCAAAACACTTATAAACGACGACAAGCTGGTGGAAACCAGACCATAGAGCTTTGCGTATCGTAGTGAAAATGGGAAGTGGCAAGCCTATCAGTATTTTATAGATTACGTCATGGAGAGTGTGCACAGGACACAGGAACTTACCAACCTCATTCCCGTTATCTATTTCACTGTCGATGTTCCAGATGTTCGTCGAAACGTCTTCTTTCTGTGGTACAAAGCGTTTTGAATTTTATTCAACACAAACCACGGACGTCATGTGCCGTGACAACTTGACAAACTAATATAGAGGTATACCAGTAATATGCAAAGTTTATAAAACTATTTATACATTTCAACTCATAGATACGCGTTAGCCTGTACGGGCCAAAAACTTAATTGAGAAAATATATAAAATGAAAAACTTTTTCCTTTTCCTAAAATACAGATTGTGTGTGTGTGTGGCAAACAATACCGTCCAAGTGCAAGTCAGACTCCCGCACCGAGGGTTCCGTACAAACTCAACTCTTTTCCTTTGGAAAACTGTTGTCCCCATACATCGACATAGGTCGCGGTCAGTTTACCAAAACTGCGAATAAGTTTACAACAGCAAAAATAAAAAATAAAAAGTGTAGGTATCTACTCTCCAGTTTTCGTATATTTTCCTTTACTTGTGCTTTAATACATTGTTTCTTGCCAAATTATATGATACAAGGTCAACGGGAAGTACCCTATAGGTTTTGATGCCCTTGCGAGTGTCAAATATGCGGCATAACCGGCCGTATCTTCTGATTGCATTGATTTAGGTGTTTGTTTTTTTTCACACTCCTGGGGATTGCAAACTTGAGTACCTATTTGATATTAATTTCAACTTGATACCTTGATAACGCGTGAGCGTTCCTGAGAAAATGGATCTAGACAGACATACATAAAGATAGACAGGCAGACGGACAACGAAGTGATCCTATATACGGGTTCATTTATTCCTTTTGAGGTACTTAACCCTAAAAATGGTCATGTTTTTTTTATTTAATGAAATGATTGGTGACAACATGAAATGGTTTGGCCAGATTAATCAATGATACGCGTTTTTACGATATGAACAACTAAACCCTCGGCTACTTCATGATCTATTCAAAAATTAGTGATCATATCGTAAAACAGTTACCATCTATCCACCGCTAGAGGTGCTAGGTGGAAACAATTTGGCCGTGACAGATTAGAAAAACAATTTTATATAAATTGCTTCTTGCCAAATTTTATGATTCTAGGTCAACGAAAAGTTAGGTTTTGATTTCTCTGCAAGTGTCGAAAATGTTGAAATATGCGGCATATATCTTTTGATAGCGTTGACTTAGAAGTTTGGTTTTATTCACAACTCTAAGGGGTTGCAGATTTAAGTATTTAATATAAATGTCGACTTGATACATCCACGCGTTCCTGAGAAAAATAGTCTTGACAGACAGAAAGACAGACAGACGGACAACGAAGTGATCCTATGAGGGTTCCTTTTTTTTTGAGGTTCGGATCCCTAAAAACACCAAAAACGCATTCGTCCACAGGTAATATTGGTAACTTTGAAAAACTTAAGCAAGATTTCCAAGTATGTACCAATCAAATATCCCTAACGTCGAAGGCTTTTTTATCGGTTACAGAAGTAATCATTTTGCAATGAGTTTTATAGCTGTAATTTTATTTTATTTTCAGTTTGGTCAAACTGCAAAACTCGCAAACCGAGTGAAACAATGAAAGTAAAATGACTTTTGTTAATAAAATAAATGCAGTTTTTAGTATTTTAGTAGGTAAGACATATTTTTACACGTTAATAACTAATGAAAACCTAAAATTAAAAGAGAATCATTCAAAATAGATAAATACCTGTACTAAAATACCACAATATTAAAATGCAATAATTATGTTGAGAGATAATGCACAACATAATTCGACATCTTTAGTCGAGTCCATAACTTTGTTATTCAAGCCCTATGCATAGCGTTGAGGTCTTGTCTTGGATACTCTGTGGTCGGTCAAGGCGTCTTTGCTACGCGTCCTTGCATTGTGAAAGAAATGTTTGTGTTTTAAGTAATAAAAGAAGATCAAGTGGAATACTGTTTGTTTATTAATAGTCCTCGTCGCATCACATTTCCCAACAAATTATAATCTCACGTGGAGCATACATGAAGGTATGCACTAAATTGAGTCACTTCTTCTATGCTTTAAACAAGCTCAGAAAAGTAGCTAACCAACAAGTGTTATTGACTGCATACCAGGCCTATGTGGGATCTGCAGTTAAATGATGGCAGCTCGAACGACAAAGAAATTGCGTTTAGGAGAATAGTCACCTGATGAGATCTTCGCAAATTAGGTACGAATATTTAGTGAATGTATCTCCTTCCCTCCGCCTGATCCCAAATATGAAAAAAAATTGAAGAATTCGAGTTTTGAAGTCTCCTTTTAGTTTAGAGACTCAATCTCTCTTGTTAGGTATGTAGTTCGCCGATATGTTTTTTATATTCACAGTTTATCTTGTCCTGGCACAGTCGAAATTATTCCAGTATGGGAAACCCAAACCCTACAGCAATGACTGTAGCGATGTTTGCATTGATCTCCCCATCAATGATCAGGAACCGGTCTGCATGATGTTCAGTCGATATAAGAGAGGGTACCAATATTTTGTGAACATGTGCCACGCAAGACGGGCGATTTGTAATGGAAATCTGTGTAAGTATAAACTTTAAATCAATAATTATTGTATACTAGCTGTACCCGCGGCTTTGGCCGCGTGTTCATTTCATTTAAAATTTTGCCGCCATTACAGTGTAAGCAATAACATTAGCTCCGTGTATTTATGCAAATAAAAATAGATAAAGTTTATAAAGTCGCGAAAAAGTGAATACACTATAAATTAGAGTGTTTAATTAAGCCATACATTATATGGATAAGAAAAAAACAATTGTTTTTAATAGAACGAATCAGTGATAAATTGTGAGATGATTACCAGTGATAAAAGTGCAACAAAAACAGTAAAAACTAGAAAGTAATTAAACATAACCCAACAATACAAACACAAAAACAGTACTTGTAAAAGTTAAGTGACCTGAAAAATAAATAGGAAAATAAATATAACCTCAACAAGTTCTATTTGTGCAAAGTTTAGCAAAAACCAAGAAATAATACTCGTAGCGCCACCTATGTTATTCCATTGCGCACTACAAACTCAGCGCTTTATTACGACACTATAGATTTGATTGAGGTCAAAATAGAACCTTGACCTACCAAAAAAGTTTTGAATCGATTCGACAAAGGGCAGTTTCTGGAAAAGGTCGATAAACCTCAACTATCTACCAACCAAGACAGAATGATCTATCTACTTACCTAGTTTTTTGTTTGCGATAATTAGATTACAAATCTTACAAGATGAGGAACTGTACGGCGTGCTCCAAGCACATTTCAATAGCCGAAATGTAGACTACATTTTCACTACTCCTGCGTAAATATTACCACAGAATACTACAAAGCTCATGTCCAAGATTTAGAAAGAAGTTGGACATGCCCGGAATGCCTCAACCTGACGCATCGTCGTCGCATTAGGAATGATGACACACCAATTCATTCTTCTACTCTTCATGAAACACAAATGTCAATCGACGAGCAGATCTTAGACGACTGTTTGGTACTCGGCAACACACTTTGCCCAGAAACGACTTTTCTCTCTTCCAAGAACTCTAATAATGTGACTCTCGAACAAATCAGAAAGTTAATAGATCAAAAATTGGAGCGACATTCCGAGAACATTTTATTCAAGATTTCGGAAATAAAGTCATCAATTCAGCAAGAAATTCATGCTGCAATTAACAAATTAGAACTGGAAATAAACTTACATAAACAAGATGCGAGTCAAAACCAAGATGTATTTCAAGGAGAAATTGAGAAAATGAATAAAAAGATCCTAAACTTAGAAAGCGAAAACTCTAAGATTAGCACAATTTCCCCGCTCCCGCCCTCACTAAACTACGATAACAGCAAAAAAAATGAATTATACGGACTGGAAGAATACGGGGAAACTGAAAATGACCTATACAAGCGCATATTGAGCTTATTTAGAGAAATACAAAATTTAAACTTAGCCGGATATGTAGAAGAGATTACTCGCACTGGTAAAAGAGGCTATAAAAGGCCCCTTGTGGTAGAACTGATCAGCAAGAGGATGACCAAATATCTGCTACAAAACATCCACCGTTTTAGTAATACTGGATTAGCAATATCCGAATACCTAGAAAAAAATGACATCCAAAAAAGAAAAGTGTTAAGAAAATTACTTAAAACAGAGCGGGCAAAAGGAAAACACGCTGTGATCCGTAATAACAAGCTGTATGTCGATGGCTAGGAGCATAAAGAAACACCAGATGAAGTACAGAAGTTACAGCAAAATACGTCGCACTCTCAACATCAACACGCGTCGCGTGAAAGCCTTCCTCCGCCCAGAAGCAGATCCAAGTAGGAGCAAGGGGCCCCAAGAGCCCTCTGTCCTATACCTACTACCAGCCACCAGACATCGGATGCGTCATTACAACGTCCAATAACTGACATTTCCAATTCAAATAAAAAAACACAATCTTCAAAAACACTCACTCAAGCCTGAAAAATACATTTCGTAACTGACTTCACAACGATATTTCAAAACCTACAGAGTATAAAGAAAAAATACCATATACTGGAAAGTGTACTAGAAGAAGAAGAAGAAAATAACAGCATCCAGGCAATTTGCATAACAGAAACCTGGATAAAAGACGAACAAAAGAATATAATACAAATACCTAACTATACTTTTGCTTCTGCATTCTACCAAGAAAAACATAGAGGCGATGGTGTAGCCATCCTACTCCGACATGGAATCCAGTACAAAAAACGGCTTGATCTTCGAGATCTTTCTGTTGAATATGTTATAGAATGTTGCAGTGGAAATACCAAAGAAAAACAAATAGTTTCCGACAGAAAATCAGTGCCAGATTTTCTAAGCTAAGGCCATAAATCAGTGCTTTATGGCCTTAGCGTTTGCTGAGTCGGGACCTGTTTGTGACAACACACATCATTAATTTCGTACCTTTAATATTTTTTTGTAATTATTGTTCTTTGTTTTTATAAATAATAAATAAATAAATATATTAGGGACATTTACACACCAATTATCTAGCCCAAACTAGGATACCCTGTGCTATGGGCACTAGGTAACGGATAAACATACATAGATAAGAATATTACATCCATGACTCGGAAACAAACATTTCTGCTCATCACACAAATGATTGCACCTTGCAGGATTCGAACCCGCGACCGTACGATTTCGTACCTAGGATCTCTAGCCACGAGACCAACCAGTCGTCAATGTATAACTAGCTATGATACCCAGTTTCGCTCGGGAGTTAATATGAGATAACGTGGTAGTTGAAATAAAAAATAAACTAGGACGTAAAAAGTAAAAAGTAATATTGAAAACATTTTCTCATTATTTACACTACTTGTTTATAAACAACATTTTTAATTTTATTGTGCGGGGTATATATATATATATATATAGGGATTCAGGATTCTTTGAGGTATATATATATATATACCTCAAAGAATCCTGCTCTCAATCTCTGAATTGCCAATTCAATTTAAAAGATTGCAGTTTCCAATTAAATTAGTCTTTAGTTTTACAATTAACAAAGCGCAAGGGCAAACTTTAAAATATTGTGGCATCAACCTCAAAGAATCCTGCTTCTCTCACGGTCAGCTATATGTAGCGGATTTCCAACTCTTGAGCAAGCTTTTTTTCGCAATTCTTGTAATGTTCTGTCCATGGCTTCTAGTGATTTTTTATGGGCCATGGTGCATTCATCCCAGAAGATAATTTTAGCTTGTTTTAGAAGTTGACCCGTCCAAATTTTCCTGAGATTTTACATACCGGGAATTGTTGTTCGGCTATATTCAACGGTAGTTGTAAGGCAGAATGGGCAGTTCGTCCTCCTTCCATAAGTGTGGCTGCAATGCCGGATGATGCTAGTGCCAGTGCGATGTGTTTTATAGCACGTATTACCTTTGTTTACGTACTTACATATATATTTAATAGATTTTACTGAATTGCAGTATTCAACGTTTATGTGTGCTTGGAACATTTTGGAAAGTAGTGGGTTATATGGTACTACCCGTTGATTATTTATTTCCAGTTCGTCTCTGCCTTGTATTCGTATTTTTGCTGTGAAGCCAACGTTTTTCTGTGATCGTCTTCTATATTTGGGTTTTTTTTTTTATTTATTTTTTGTCATATTTATTTCTTTTTCTATAGTTCTTCAGTTTTTGTATAGTCCAAGTATGGTTTTGGTTTTTTTTTTGTACATTTTCTATCACTCATGCATGGCGCATTGAAGTTTAATGGTCCACATGGTCCGTGAATCATGTTTTTCACTACTATGTTTTATAGTTCCGGATCTTTTTGTGGATTGGGAAATCCAGCTTGGATGATTTTGTCGATATCCGTGGGATAAATTTTATCGTGTAGCCATATGAGATTGTGTGAGTGAGGTAATCCTCATTTGTGCCACTCGATTGCTATCATCCAGCATCTAACGGTTCCAAAGATGTAGTATTTTGTGATGACTTCAATAAATCTTATTTGTTTTTGTCGAAAAACTCGGGCTATTATGTCGTGTCGATCCATGGAGGTTTGTCCGTATTTTAGTTGTTCTTTGATGTCTGGCCATGATGAGTTGCATGTAAATGTTACGAAGAGATCAAGTCGTCCATATTTTCTTACGTAGGTCATGGCATCTTGAGTATATTCGTGCATATGTCTTGGACTTCCTATGTGTGATGAGGGTAAGATTACCATTGTTCCAATATCGTCGATCGCTCGCGTCTTGAAGGTGGATGTATTCTTCTGTGCGTAGTTTCTTGTGATTCAGTCTTATGTAAAGCATCCATTCTGCTTCTATTTTTGCATACATATCTACCAGAAATTGTTGGAATAAACGAGTATGTGATTGTATAATTCATTGTCTCTGATCATTACGCTTTCGGCAGGTCGTTTATATATATAATAAAAAGAACACATCCTAGTACACTTCCTTGTAGGATTGAGCAGTATGTGGTTCTTAACTGAGACTGTATCGTTTCTATGGTTCCTAAATATTGGTTGAAATAGTCAATTTGTGCGAACTGTTTTCTATTGAGTAGGTATGATTTGAGCCAATTAAGTGGTTTTCCACGAATTCTTTATCATAAGCCTTCGTCATATAGACTGCTAATGCAGTTGATGTTTTTTTACGAAAACCATATTGGTTTTCGCGCAAAAGATTATATTTTCCTAAAACACTATAAATATGGTTCGATATTACGCGTTCGAATATTTTTGATATCACAGGAAGTAAGGCAATTGGTCTGTAGTTACTAACATTAGTGGACTTAGCGTCCTTTTTCAGTATAGGTCTTATTTTTGCTACTTTAAGTCGGTCAGGGAAATATTCTTCTTCAATTGATTGGTTAAGTAATTTGGTAATGGTTGGTATTAGTTCAGGAGCGCAGGTTTTAATCAGGACAAGAGGTACTTCGTCAACTCCGCAACTATGTTTGTTCGATAGTCTCTTAATGATCGCAGATATTTCTCGTTCTGTGACTGGTGATAGGTACATCGAATTGGCTACGGTAGTTACTGTTTGTGTTGTAGTAGGTGATTGAGGCACTGTTTTTACAGAAAGTATTGACGATTCACCTACCGAGGCAAATAAATCGTTAAACATGTTTGCTACCGAACATGGCGTATCTACAATATGTTCATAGTTTATTTTAAGCTCAATATTTTTTGTTTTTATTCTTGATATTTTGTTAGTCGTTTCTTTAATGATGGTCCACATTGTATTTACTTTATTTTAAGAATTTTTCATTTTTTTTAATATTGTTAAGCTTTTTTGATAATTTAACACATTTTTTAAGATTTTTTTGATATATTTTATAATGTGTTGTTAGAATTTTACTACTGGATTCACTAGTAAGTATTTTTAATTTTCTTTTGTGTTTGCTTGAAATTTTTAAGCCTTTTGTGAACCATTTATTACGGTTTTTAAATTTAGTATTGAAATTTATTTTTGGTATGTATTTATTTAATAACTCTCCAATTATATCGTCAAAATTGTTATAATTTTCGTTTATATTTTGTTCATTATTTCATTACAATCTATTTTCCCTAGTGAAATTTGAAAAAAGTTATGTTTCTGTTTGTAAAACATCTTCTTGTTACACTATAGACTGATTTTAAGCGGCTATTGCTTGTTGATTGGAATTTGTAGTTTACTTCTTTATGATCTGATATTCTTAATTCTTTGACATTAGCTGTATATTCTTTGGAGTAGTTTGTAAATAATAGATCTAATCGAGTTGCCGTTTTTTTAGTAACTCTAGTAGGCTCAGTTATTTTTTGGTATAGATAATTTTCTAGCATGATATTAAATAATCTTTGGTAGTGTATTGGCTTTTTATCTCTGTCTATGTCAAAATCTCCGCCTACATAAAAAAGTTTTTTAATCTTTGTTGATTTTATTTTAACTAATAGATTATTTAATAAAAGTTTATTTTTTAAAAGAAATGAACGTTTCAATTTCATGATCAGCATGATATAAATATTATTATTAACATGTTTTCCTTTGGTATTTCCACTGCAACATTCTATAACATATTCAACAGAAAGATCTCGAAGATCAAGCCGTTCTTTGTACTCGATTCCATGTCGGAGTAGGATGGCTACACCACCGCCTCTATGTTTTTCTTGGTAGAATGCAGAAGCAAAAGTATAGTTAGGTATTTGTATTATATTCTTTTGTTTGTCTTTTATCCAGGTTTCTGTTATGCAAATTGCCTGGATGCTATTATTTTCTTCTTTAATTTCATGTTAATCTTTTTAGTATATATTTATAAGAATTAGTGAGAATAGTTGCTAACCAACTTGAAATCGTAAAATATCCTAAATGTTCACTCAAAATTAAAAATAATGAAAAAATCTAAAGATGATTTACAAATACCTATTCAATTATATACCACTTGACATAGTTCGCCGACTTAATTTTTTTTCTTTTTCACAATACGGCGTCTTGTTGTCGCCTTATTGAATTTATATTAATGTCATGTCTTTAGTAGCATTTGCACGATTAAGATAAAACTATTGAAGTATGAATCATCAAAATCGGTCCACGGGTTTGGTCTTTATAGTGCCATAAAGGAACAGACATACACACATAGGCTGATAAACACATAACCGGGCCTTTGCGTTGCGCAGTTTGGTAAAAATATAACAATACTAATTTCTTTAGTGTATTGTTATTTTTTTTCTGTAAACTTGTTTTTACCCGACTAAAGCCAAGCAAGGGAAGGTTAATGAGTTTATAAGTTTATGTTTGTATGTAGGTATGTTGATTTTCCACCATAGCGTCGCCCCTATTTGTTCGATTTTGACAAGCAAGTTAACAATCGATTCGCCTTCAGGTATAGAGTGTCATAGGCTATTTTATGATATATTTTTTAGTCTGGTTTCTGTTTTTGAACTTACGTCTTGTTTGTGTTTTAAATTATAATATTATGATAATTTCTTTGCCTTAATTTGTGGCAAACGCAGATTTCATCTACCTTGTTCGATTGCAGCTTTACAGTAACGAATTTCAACTATTTTCGAAACGGGCATTGAATTACAAGTAACGAGCATATGATTTTATGGTCTAACTACTAATTATCTAAAAATAACATTTATCTACTAGGTCTGTACATAAAACAGTCGGACAATATAATAACCGTTATACTCGTACCTACACTTCGTAGTAGTGCATTATTTATTTTATCTATGAACTCAAAAAAACAAAAAAAATAATGAAAATATGATGGCATAACGACATACTTTACGCACAGCACTGCGCTGTGCTGTGTAAGCTATTTTTTTCTTTTTACGACATAGGTACTTTACGCACAGCACTAGAGTAGTGCTGTGCGTAAAGTATGTAGTAATAAGAAGAAAAAAAAAATTACACTGGTTTTTGAACTAAACTATGTTGTAATATATATTTTTTTCCATAAAAGCACCGGATTGGCACACCAACGAGTTTTTTCGTCATTTATTATCTATGGCGTCGCTTGCTAGACCGTATGCGCGTAAATGCTGTGGACTGGATGTTGGCGTCATAATTTACTTTACATTAGTACCTAACCAGTCTAATGTGTTTTTGTTGATCAAAAGTTCTATCCTGATTTAAAATGTCAGACAGCAGTGTTAGTAAGGAGAATTTGACTTCACCTGACATCACGGAAACAGCAATGAACATGACGAACGAGTTATTACTAGCAAAATCAAGAAATGTTAGGACACTTTTCATTATAAATAAGTAAGTTTGCATGAGTGTAGATGAAATAGTGTATGAAACGGCATATAACTAGGTATTAAAACACTCGACTGATACTATTGGGTTCGTTTTTTAAACTCACTTTCGTGTTTTAATAACCCTTATTATACAACTGTTTCATAAACTACTAATGTGCCACTACCCAACATGGTAGTGGCGGCGTATAAAAAGCTTGCTAGGCTGGAGCTCAACAACATGTGATCCTTGATTTAATCAAAGGTTTCCTTGAAATTGTCGTACATTTTTCGTCATAATCATCGTCTTCTATCTCTGTTCTGTGATCATAATCATTTCCCTATACTTATCCTGGTAATAGGTACGTGGAATCGGTGCAAAATGTAGGTATTTTGGCCTATATCTTTATCAGCCGACATCTCAGTGTTCACACACTCCATTCACAATTTTTCGGTTTTCCTCTACTCTTGTAAAGTATCATTTACTTTACATTAATTGTTAACTCTCCTCGATATACCACATTCCTCTATCCGCATGATTCCCATACCACAACAAACTTTTACGTCTCAACTTTTCAGTCACTACCTACTTTCAAACTTCCTCTGAAAACTCCTTCCTTATTTTATCCGTTCTCGTCAATACATACCATCGATCCATCTCAAGCTAATTAAATGTTGTTTATTTTAATATTTTATTTTCTAATTTCAGTGTTACACTTAGTGCACCCAAATCGTTGCATAAAAGCGAACCAGTTCTTCATGCCAGTCAAATAAATAACGCCAGTATATCGCCCAAAAGAGAAACAAAAGATGCAGCAGGGTTAAATTAGTTTGTAATATTTGATTATGTGCTTTATTTTAATTTTTATAATTTGTAATTTTTTGTCCATTTGTACGCCTCTTTAGGCAAAACATGTAGCTCATCTTTTTTTTAATACCTTGCATGCTTAATTTGTATGTAAACACATGTTTTCACAAATAAATCATCTTTATCTTTATCTTTTATCTTTTTAAGGCTTTGTTTCAGAATGTGCTATTAAAGTACCTCTTTGTTATCCATGACACAAATTATGTGGAAGATAAAACTCTCGGTTATCTTACATCGCGTTTCACAATCATATTTAACCTCCATAAATTTAGTCGTAAGATACTCGTACAGCGGAATGGCAACGCCGCATTCTTACGGAACATCAGCAGTCAAACTTTAGGCAGTTGGCAGGAACCAACTAATACAATTTTAGTTGCCACTTGATCTGTCCTTTATATTAGTAGAAACTCTATGTTACGGTTAAGCCTATTCAGTGGTTGAGAAACGCAAGTACAGAGTTTATTTAACAGTTTAGTTCATATTAGCTTAACCGGAACTTTGATCGGACAATCTGAAACAAGCCCTAAGCCTTGTGACTACACTAAGCTATGTTTGTCATATATTAGCCTTCTGACAACTGAGCTAGTTAATTTCATGCCATACTTAGGAAAACATGAGAAAAAAACCACGCAAGCGAAACCTTGGGCAAAAGCTAGTATATAATAAAGCTTTTGTTTAAAAAAATACAACCTTATAAAATAACAAGTAATTTAACTAATTAACTAAAACCCAAACTGAACCTTATCTAATCTACCAATAAGGTCACAGTCCTAATGCTGGCTGCATCGCGAAGTTGTATTATGAATTTTTAATCTTTGTCAAAAATAATGAACAGACGCCCGATAGGTCTTTATTTTGTATTATATTATTGCCTCATATAATTGTCTTGTTCAGAATTTTCCATTAAAAAAAGATTTGAGTTTGTAAGTATGTCTGTAACCACGCATTTCCGTAATGTTTCAACGGATTTTGATAAAACTTAGTATATAAATATGATCAGGATAATTTACACTCCTAGGATAGCCCCAAACTAGGATAACCTGTACTTTTGGTACTAGGCAAAGGATAAACATCTATACTTATAATAAAACTGTAACGGGTCCAATTCTGTACATTGAAGATATTTAAAAAAAAACTTTTGGAGGATACTCTATATTCGATACTGAAGCCAAAACTGTATTTTTTTTCATTTTCGTCTGTCTGTCTGTCTGTATCTTGGCTAGGCATCACTCTGAAACTACTGAATGAATTTAAATGAAACTTGGTACGATTTGAGTTCATACTACGAGGTAGGTTATAGGATACTTTTAATCCCGAAAAATTAAAGGGTTCCCGCAGGATAAGCGTTGAAAGTTATTCAAAAGAACACGCCGAAACTACTGAACGGATTTTGATGCAACTTGGCACAGTCATAGTTTATATAATGGGTAAAAATTGAGGATACTTTTTATCCGCTTTTTATATTTTATATTTTTTTCTTATTATCTTTCTTTTTTTTAATCGCGCTTTTAAATTCCTGCGGGATAATGTCCTAAATTTTGTAAACTGAAGATATTTTGTATTTTTTTTTTGAAGGCTGTTCTTAATTCAATACTAAAGCCAAAACTGTATGTTTGTATTTGTTGTCTGTCTATCTGTCTGTCCGTCTGTCTGTCTGTACCTTGGCAGCACATCTTGCCGAAAATACTCACTGAATTCAAATGAAATTTGGTATGATTTGAGTTTATACTTCGAGGTAGGACAATGGATACTTTTCATCCCGAAAAAAATAAATAGTTCCTGCGGGATAATATCCCAAATTCTGTAAATTGAAGATATTGTGTAATTTTGTTTGGAGGCCATTCTATGTTCAATATTAGAAACAAAACTGTATTTTGTATTTTTGTCTATCTGTCCGTTTGTCCGTCTGTCTGTCTGTACCTTGGCAGCGCATCACGCCGAAAATAATAACTGAATTCAAATTAAATTTGGTATTATGTTAGTTCATACTTTGAGGTAGGACATTGGGTACTTTTCATCCTGAAAAATTAAAGACTTCCTGCAGGATAGGCCTGAAAATTATTTAAATTAACACGTAGCACGCTGAAACTATTGGACGGATGTTGATGCAACCAGGCACAGACACAGTTTATAAGATGGGTGAAAATTATGGATACTTTTTGTCCCGAAAAAATAAAGGGTTCCTGTGGGATATGGGTCCAAATTCTGTACATTAAAGATATTGTGGTTTTTTTTTGGAGGATACTCTTTTTCGATAATGAAGCCTAAACTGTATGTTTTTCATTTCTGTCTGTATGTCTGTCTTTGGCCGCGCATCACGCCGCCGGAACTACTGGTTGAATTAAAATGAAACTTGGTATGATTTGAGTTCATAATACGAGGTAGGATAGACATAGGACATAGGATACTTAATATCCCTAGAAATTAATGGGTTCTCGCAGGACAGGAGTTAAAAATTATTTAAAAGAACACGTATTACGTTGAAACTATTGGACGGATGTAGATGCAACTTGGCACAGACATAGTTTATAAGATGAGTGAAAATTATGGATATTTTTTATCCAAATAAAGGGTTCTTATGGTTATGGGTCCAACTTCTGTATATTAAAAATATAGTGTTTTTTTTTAGTACTCTCTATGTTTTATAATGAAGCCTAAAAATCTGTATGTTTTTTCATTTTTGTATGTATGTCAGTCTGTCTATATCTTGAGCGTACTTCACGCCAACTACTGGATGAATTGAAATGAAACTTGGTATGATTTGAGTTCATACCACGAGGTTGGACAAAGAATACCTACTTTACATCCCGAAAAAATTAATGGGTTCTTGCAGGATAGGGGTTGAAACTTATTTTAAAGAACACGTACCACGATAAAACTAATAAACGGGTTTTGATGCAACTTGGCACCGTCTTAATTTATATGATAGGTTAAAATTGAGGACATGTTTTATCCCGAAAAATTAAAGGGCCCTTGCGGGATATGGGTTCAAAGTTATAGTAATATTTAAGTAATAAATAATATTTATTGGATGGTTCTCTATATTCGATACTGATGCCAAAACTGTTTTACTTTTTATTTTTGTTTGTCTGTATGTCTTTTTGTCCGTATCTTGACCGCGCATCACACAGGAACTACTGAATGAACTCAAATGAAACTTGGTATGATTTTAGTTCATACTACAAGGAAGGACATTGGAAACTTTTCATCCCGAAAAATTAAAGGATTTCAATATATGGGTTGAAAGTTATTAAAAAGAACACGTATCACGCTGAAACTACTAGACGGTTTTTTTGATGCAAATTGACACAGTTGTATATCTTTACATATAATAAAGCAATAGGTACGAAAAGGCAAAAAATAAGATAAATAAAAAATGCTCTTGGGTGCTTAAAAAGGGTTATATTAACACGTTTTTTTTAATCGTGTCGCTTTGTCTGTTTGTCTGTATGTTTGTTTGTTCACGCATCACGTAAAAACTATTGGACCGGTTGCAATGCTGGTTTCATTGTTAGATAGCTTAGGGTTTGATTTAAAAACTGGTGTAATTGGTATCTCAATCTGGTGAGTTAGAAGCCGAGCAGTGGATAAAAGTATTTTTCACGGCTAAATAAATTTTGATCAAATGTTGGTATATTGGTCCTGGAATACTACATTATGGTACTTTGAACCTAAAGAAGTCTTTTCTCACGCTTGCGAAGCCGCGGGTACAGCTAGTATTGAATAAATATGAAAATATACATTAATGACTCAAAAACAATATAGATAAATAACACATTAGTAGCACATTACACCTTGGTACTTTTTGTCACGGAATACCTAATGTCCACGCGGGCAAAGCGTGTGGCGCAGCTGGTCATAGATACATTTTGATAAAATACTTACCAACATAAATAGCACATTCGATGTAACATAAATAATTATTAGCAAGCTGAAGTGGCATTGGGCTGGTCAAAAGAACCCAAAACTGTTTTATTTAGATCTACGGTGGACTGCATTTTGGCAAACGTAGTGTAGGGTGCACAAGTGGAGTGACGACTTGTGAAAAAACGGTTGGCAGGAACTGGATGAGGAGAGCCGAAGATCAGGCTCAGTGACTTTCACTAGGAAAGGCCTACGTCCAATAATTAATTAAAATATGATTCGATGTAATTAACACTTATAATTAAGATACAATTCAACTCTTAATAACAGCAAGGAAAGAAAGCCATGTTAATTAAAACAGAGGTACACTTAATGGAGTACACTCGCGTGGTTGCCGCCACGATTCGACGTGACTCGTTATACCACAAGGGTTCCAAATGACGTATTCGTTTTTTGTGCTTTATATAATAATGATATGATTAATTTCTGTTAAATCAAACGAAACGACATTAGCATCATATCATGAAGGAAATAAGTCAGCATCACCATCATCATCATCATGTCAGCCTTTATAAGTCCACGGCTGAACATAGGCCTTTCCCAAAGAGCGCCATGACGAGCGATCTTGTGCCACTTCCATCCACTGACTTCCTGCGATGGCTACAATGTCGTCGGTCCATCGTGTGGGGAGTCTCCACACACTTCGCTTGCTTGTTTGTGGTCGCAATTCAAAAACTTTTACTCCTTAGCGATTGTCGGTTCTGTGAACTATATGGCCTGCCCTATTTGCCACTTCAACTTGCAAACTCGGAGACCTATGTTGGTAACCTTGGTTCTTCTACGGATTTCCTCATTTCGGATTCTATCACGTCTACGAATAAATAATAAGTCAGAAACTCTAATTCAGAACAAATGTCACAATAAAAGTGCCCCTACTTCAAACCAAAACGACGTAAGATTCAAAGTACGAATCACTTCCGAGGTTACAAATAGACATGCTTGGTGATTGGTTTAAATTCAGAACGAAAGCAGGGATTGGTTCACGCGCGTAATGCAATGTCTGCTATGACAGCTGAGTCATAGTGGCGTGGACGATGTTATGCAATAAGTGGACCAGACCAAGTCAGTAATAAAACAATATTACGGTACAATGTTTTTTTTTATTTGCTCTCTTTTTACAGTTCATTAAATTATTTGTCCCACGAATTATAATTAATTTATTAAGTTTTTGTCCAGAAGACATTAAAAGAGAATCTTTCTTCGCAATGTAGTGAAGACGGATTCTGAGAAATTTAAAACGGAATGTCCTCCTGTCAGCCTGTGAATTTAGAGCTGAGGTTCAAGTTCAGTAAATAATTTTTATATATTTCCATAAACTGTCAGGCGTTTGGGTTATTGTTGCAACGGCCGTGGTTGCGGATCACTCCAAAAACAACTCAATATGATCTTGGCTTAATATGGTTAAATAAATTTATATATTTGTTACTCTACTAGCCGTGCAAAAAGTAATTTAAAACTTGAAATACATATGAAGAGTCCTAGAAGTCCAGTTTTGGACTGAGTTTTGGTCACTGGTTTCAAAGAGTTAGTATATACTGTTACTCTTTGTCCATTTACTGTTCGAGTTTTTTTTGACTGCACATTGATTTAGAGACCTTTAATATATTTTTCGCTTTGATCCAAAACGTTATGTAGTTTTTCTTTTTCTACCACTGAAAAAGGGTGTTTAAACCCGTATCGGTCGGTCTTGAATTTAGTATGTCGAAAAGGTTGTTAAACGTTTCTAAAAAGCTAACAGTTGCATCTGTTTCTTGAAAATCAGGCATGTTTAACTGTTGCGAACCAAACTTAATCGCATCAGCTACACTTTGACTTAAGGTTTGAATCGCTAGTTTCACGTTCATGATATTATTTCGGAAGTATAGATGCCGATT
Organism: Alsophila aescularia; assembly: GCA_946251855.1. NCBI lineage: Eukaryota > Metazoa > Arthropoda > Insecta > Lepidoptera > Geometridae > Alsophila > Alsophila aescularia. The sequence continues at coordinate 32,358,201 of OX276379.1, read as the reverse complement.
TGACAATTTATTCCCAAAATGCAATCCAACGATATCTTGAACATTTTTCAGTTTCTGCAAATGTGCCCACTCAATTTTTTTTCTTGTTTTTATCTACGAGTGTATTTTTCCTCTAATGTGTTACGCACAAGTTTCACCATATGAAATTGATCTAATATTACAACTACTGGGTCTCCGGTAGATGGGTGGTCAAAAAACGATTTTGAATTGTTTGTGTCTTCAAAATTGCAACCCAACATCTTAGCCGTAGCGATGTTAGATGCACAGCCATCAAAGATCAAAGTAACTTTTGACTTTTTCCTTTTAATTAAGGGCTAAAACTATATCGTCCGAAAAATCATTCAATGCATTATTTTCTGTAGTATCGCCAAATCCATTTTTCTTCAATTGGGATAAAATATTTTAAGTGAAATATTCTTCATAGTTAATCTTTTATTTGGGCGTTGTAGATTTCTGATCTGTGATAGTCGTTATACTGCCAAAATAGTTTTTTTCTTAGTTTTTGCTTTAAAATGTGTGTTTTAGGAGTATTCAGAGCAGATTCAATATCTGACGATGGTATATTTATCGGCGTAACGCATGATCCTCTTTCTTCAAAACTAAAGACTTCGGTTGAAATAAGATTATTTTTTAATTTTGTTTTTCTTGGTTCTTTTTCTTGGTTGGTAAGGTTATTTTCAGGAGAATAATATCAACACTGAATGTAATAATGGTGTTGTCTTCAACACCCAACACACAAGAACCAAGAAAAACAAAATTAAAAAATAATCTTATTTCAACCGAAGTCTTTAGTTTTGAAGAAAGAGGACTTATTTTGCAGATCAACACCGTCATTACATTCAGTGTTGATATTATTCTCCTGAAAATAACCTTATTGAAGATCAGTTACAAATCTATGAAAGACTGTCTCTAATTGAAATAGATACACATATACAGCTAAAATAAAAATTCCTATCAAACCTAAATATTAAGTGCAAAAAATAATAGTGAAATCTTACAAGTTTTTGTGCCTTATTCCATTTATTCTTATTGTGGGTTTGCATTATTTGTTTTTTTGAGCAACTCAGGTAAATCAAACACTTCAAAATTTCCAGACGGTGAATTTTCAGTAGCCTGAAAAATTAAACGTGCTTTAATTCGATCAAACTATGAACTGTTTTTTTAATGCTATTGTTATTCCCATGAGTCGAAAAAGCCGAACATATATTACATACCAACTGTAATCGTTCATTATTGTTTGTTTGCTCATTTTGTTTAGTATTCTCCTAAATATGTTGACGTTTCTTAGGTATGAATCATCTGCGTGAAAAAAAATAACAGCTTAATTTCAAAATTTCATCGAGTAGAAATTAAACTTTAGTGCAAAAATTGACTGACTTCATTTTGCATAGTATTGACCATGGGGGTTTGATAATGTATTTGAACGTCTTTGAATATAATTATAATTTTGCAACTACTACTAGTGAAAAGTGATCCCTGGACATTTTAATCTTGTATGGCTCCTGCACCACTTCACAACACATGCTGGCATGATGATTCACAGCTGTAGTTCACAATGATAAAATTAAAACGTACGCGAAGATATGACGTGTGCTCGCTTGCATGAAAAATGTACGACTGATGACGCGCTGGACACGACTTTTAAGCCCCACCTACTTGGGCACGACTTTTGTTGGGTCATTTTATTAACGCTGTTACGTTTCCTGACTTATTACTTATTCGTAGTATCACGTAGTGAAACGCCGAGCAAAGCTCTCTCCATCGCACGCTGCGCAACTCTGAGCTCATACACAAGTATGAGAACAATCTAAGGTACATTATTTTTTTATACGTGTCAATAGTTATCTTCTATTCAAGCGTGCTAAACCTTCGACCACATCATCACTTTCACTCAGATGTGACCGAAGTCAAACGATTGCCGTAATAAAAAAAACATTTATCGGTGGTCACTTGATGATTAATTTGATCTTCCAACTGTACCCGAAGTCGGCCAGACTCGTGGCGTCACCACGGCTGCGGGCGTGCCCACATGGTGCAATGTCGGTGATATTCAATAGTGCAATGGTAATGGTAATTCCTGGGTGCCTTTGAGCAAGTCGCCAAATTTTTTAACTGTGTGCTCCTTCTGCGTCACGCATTGCGGCGGAGCGCTTTCGCGAAGTTGAAGCTGTACAGGTCAGTTATAGACCAACAGCAGTTACTTAAAGTTTCTTATTCCTTAGATACAGGGAATCCTAATGTTAGAGGTCAGGATCTATTTAAGTAAACATGATGTGGTTTTGTAAAAAAAACATTAATGCATTGACACAATACAAACTGCTGTAGTAGGGCTAGCATGGTAGTTTATTTATTGATAGAAAACAGTGTCTATCCAGATTGTCAATCGCGAACCTCGTGAAAAGCCTCAGTAGGCTTGTTTCTATTCCCAACTTGGACGCCGATGTTTGTTGAACCTATTGCCCGCCAGAGCACAGGGGTGGGATGCGGGGGGGGGGAGCAAATGGAAGTGGATGGGATAGGGAGGAGAGAAGACGGGGGGAGAGGAGGGAAGGAGGGAGCGAAGGGAAGTGAATGGGATGGGTAGGGAAGGTAGGTATGTCGTTTCTCGATGCGACTTTATCAAGAAAAAACAACAAGTGTCTATCTAGATATGATATCTATCGTAAAGCTCGAATTAAATTTGTTCCTTCGTAACTATTTTCATATATGCCATACCTAGTAGGTACATAGGTATAGTCCTTCCATATATGTACTGTGTCAATGCATAAATGAACATAGTAAATATAAAATGAATTTGATTTCTCTTAAAATACAAAAAAAGGGCAAATTTATATAGGCCCAGTAACGAGACAGTACAGTAAGTCATTCCAGCGCTGACTTGCAACTGGGCTCGTTTAGACACTAGTTTCAACCCAGTCCACTGCTGACTTCACGCCCTCAAGTCAGTCCAGACTGGCTTTGTCTGGACGCGTTCGGGCAGTCTGCCAGTTTATGTTGAGTGCCACGCTACGTTTTGACGCAAACATGTCACGTAAATTAACCCCTCATTCCTATTAAAATGAAACGAGTCGTTTTTCCAACGCCTCGTTACTTTTTGACGTTTTTTGTATGGCACTTATGCCAAAAGCTGACGGACAGTAATGAAAACGGTTCGTTTTAAGATATAGAAACCGGCCATAAGTAAAAAATGAATCTCTGAAAGTGTCAATAAAACTGACTTACTGCCGATCTCGTCTACATGAACCCAGTGATTGGGTCCGTAATTTCAAGTCATTTGGTCCAGTCAACTGCCATTGTATAAACCAGACTTTTTCACAGAAGGTCCACTTAGTACTTGCTTACTTAAGAACTCGGTGGAGTCTACAGCCTCTAGAGTTCTTAAGTTCCTGTAGGAAACTACGATTCGAGGCCAGTGCAAATAGCCACCTAAATATTGCTATTTCTATTTGACAAAAGCAGGCGGGCGCGGGGCTGTGCGCGCGGATAATGCGTTCATTGGACACGTACGAGTAGGTACATTAGTATTTATATGACATGTTCATTACTTGCGTATTTTGTTATTACTTTTTTTGTTGATGATGTACTGCAACCAGAAATCTTGCACCAAGCTTGCTAACGGGATACGTAGTCACCTCAGAGTGCCGTTTTTGCGAATGTCTATTCCTCGAAGTCTATTAATAGAATGCTTACATCCTCGAAGGGTTGTTTCTGTGAATTGTCAAAATTGCGAAGGTACGTTTGCTCGAATGGTCAATACTGCAAAGGCTTATTGCTGCAAAGGGTCGTGCAATCGAATATTTTAATATTCTGTAACCTACTTAAAAAGAGGATGTTCACGCGTACCTTTGTATGAATTATTGTTGAAAATGCGTAATACTCATATACAGAATGGAAAGTTCAATCGGGACTTGGAAGGAAAGTACCCTCAATGTTGAACCTAGTATATTTTACTCGAGTTAAACATTTGCTTACTTTTATCCGACTATGGCAAAGCAAAAAGGAGTGTTATGATTTTGACCGGTTTGTATGTATGTTTATCTATTCCATCATTACGAGTACTTCTGAACTACTTACCATATTTTGACAAATGAGGTATCGTTGGAAGCTTCTTGATCGTTCGCGGGTTATAAGGCCATGTGACGTTACATCAAATTGAATATGGCATCCTCTAGGAAACAACGTCACGAACTTAAAATTAATTTTGTTGATTTATTATTCTATGTAGGTGGGTGCATGATTAAAGCAAAGACAAAGCATAAAAATAAAATGTATTTATTGCCAACAAAGCTGGTAAAGCGAGACCCCCGAAGCTCCAATACAATCGCTGTAGAAGAAGCGATAGAATGGAGAACTAAAACTGGAGATCAAAAGTCTTCATAAACCGCTTGTTCGAAGCCATTTGACGAAGTTAACCTCATGAAGTGGGAAAGTTGTCGTTTCTAAGCCGGAGATTATCACGGAAGTTGAAGATTTCTATGGCAGGCTGTAAGTGTCACACGCATCGCAATCCGAATACAATATCCGAGGATTCTAGGGACACTCTGACCCGCCACTATACCAAAGAGCTGCCCGAAGTCAGCCTTGACGAAATCGAGATGGCTCTGAAACAGCTCAAAAATGGAAAAGCTCCGGATGAGGACAATTACTACGGAGCTCATGGAAGCAGGAGGTACTCCCACGCTTAAAGAGCTTCAGCGTTTGTTTAATTCTGTTCTCTTCTCTGGGAGAACTCCAAAGACATGGAACAAGAGTGTGGTCGTCTTGTTTTTCAAAAAAGGTGACTCGACCGCCTTGTAAACTGGTCCACGTCCCTCCTGAGCCATGTCTACAAGCTGTTTTAGAGAGTCATCACCAATCGTCTTGCGCGGAGATTCAGCGAATTCCCGCCAAGTTTCGGGGAGGATACGGCCCATAGACTACATCCATACAGTGCCACAGATTATACAGAAGACAGAAGAGTATAATCAGACCCTGTGCCTAGCGTTTGTGGACTATGAGAAAGCTTCTGACTCTTAGTCCACACTCACACTCGGTCTGTTTTGGAGTCCCTACAACAATGCCATGTCTACTGGCGGTTTATCCAAGTGTTGAGATGTCTCAACACTTGACGCCGCAACAATGACTATCCAAGTACAGAGCCAGCAGACTGAGCCTCGATCTCCCTGCATCGAGGTGTGAGACAAGGGGACATTATTTCTCTGAAATTGTTCTCAAATGCATTGGGGGATATGTTTAAGACCCTGGACTAAAAATGATGTGGCATTAACATTAACGGTGAGTACATCTCACACTGAGATTTGCCGATTACATCGTCATTGTAGCAGAAACGTTGCATGACTTGCAACAGATGTTGGACAGCCTAGCTGATTCGTCTCTACGCATTGGCCTCCAGATGAACTTGGACAAAACCAAGGATATTTTCCTGATATTTTACTCGTAATTTCTCCTAATTTAATGTTATTTGTCTTTTATTTTTCTCGTATTTTTCATATTTCTGATATTTTTATCGTTTTTTTCTGAAATTTTACTCGTATTTTCCTAAAAAAAGAAAATTCTAGTATGTTGCTTGTAATTTTTCTCGTAATTTTCAGATATTTTCTTATATTTTAAAGTTTTTTAATGTCAATTTTTGATATATTTATTGTTATTTGTTTTCCTGATATTTTACCTTCTGATATTTGTCTTGTATTTTTCTGATATTTTGCTCGTTTTTTCCAGACATTTTAATTACTGCTTTTTTAATATTATTTTCATAATTTACTGATGTTTTTCCATATTTTTCTGATATTTTCCTGTTTCCTGATATTTAATTCGTATTTTTCTGTATATTAATCATAATTTTCTGATATTTTCTTAATATTTTTCTGGTATTTTTATTCGCATTTTCTCGTAAATTTCAAAAGTGCTTAAATTTGCTTAATTTGCTTAAATATTTGCAATGTACGATAGAAGAAAAATGTTGTTTTTAGTGTCCCACGTTTTTTTTGCACAGTTTCGAACGAAAAATATTCATTGTCAGCTATTTCTTGGTTAAGAGTTTGTAACGTCTCACTTCATCTCACGTTGTTTTTATTCCGTTTAGTTGAGTCTTCACTTAGTATCAACAAAATAAGACCACTTTCACACTAAAATAAACAGTCGATAATAAACAAAGAAATACGTAACCTTAAAATGTGTGGTGTTATCAAGATTTTAAGTATTTCTTGTCTTTGAATTAGTATGGCCATTCTACACGTTATGTAATCTACAATCGTATACAAAAGTTTAACTAAGCCAATACGACTTGTTGCAAACAAATTTTCACCGCTATATCTACTCCAACGCACCGTATTGAATGACCGTAATACAGGTTCTGATTGAAACAGAATGGGTGATTGCTACGCTAAGATTACGAACGCGACCATAACAGAATGCACCGATAGAAGCGATAATTACTATCCTGTGGTTATTTTTTGGCCTCGTCATTTTTATGCTGGCTAGAAAGTATTTCTTTAATTACATGTTTAACTAGTGAAAAAACCCCAATATTGGGTAAGTGTTTCATATATCGTGTGACCTCTAAATTGCTTCTTGCTCTAAACTACTGGCTATCCGGCCAGAACATTTTGGTTAATAAAATTGTATGTAACGCTTGTGAATCCACGAACTGATTGTTTTACATTTATCTGTAATCTTATGTATAACTTTACTGTGCATCTTACGTGCCAGACTTTTGATATTGCAGACCTGGATTGCAATATCGTCCGGTACAAATTTTAAATTTAGTAACGGAAAATTTTACTGATTTTGTTCATATTTTTTTTACTTTCCTTTTAGTTTATTCTTTTAGCAAGTCCTTGCGAAAGTTAATACGGTCGAACTATGCTTCTTGGCCGCATTTAGTCATACCAGCAAACGCTTTCGTAATGACTTGACTTTTTATTATGTACCGGTTTTATACCGCTTTTTTATTCCCTGTATTTCATGATAATTTACTCCCAACTGGTGAAATTCTTTTAAAACTATGCTTCTTACGTGCTGTATTTCTATAATTATAAACTTATGCCCGATCCTTCTGGTCTTTCACACTTGTACTTTACTTTAAACTTTTTATTTATTACTTTAATGTCAACCTTATGTACCATACTGGCTGCCACATCTACTTCCTTGGGGCTTAACTGGAAGAGGCCTCATCCGGCATGGTGGACCCCAAGGAACGGACACCTGGTGGTGTACGGCAGCCAGACCTAATGAAACTGGACTAAGGCGTCTAATTCTGCCATTCCAGGGTTTTTTTTTCTTCCTGGTACCTAGAGGTACAATCGCCGACCAGCACGCTGCCACGGGTCTTTGGACACCTGTCTCCCGGGAGCTGCTCTGTGCATTACGGCGTTACTACTGGTAGCTGCACAACTTCCGCACCATCTCTCCGCGGAACGTCTTCGCACGCGTGCCTCTAAGCTAAGTCCCAAGCCGAAGGACAATATCAAACCTACGCCACCTCCTGTAACTCACTCCCTGAGTATTTTTTCTATCTCCTGATTACACTGGTAGTTTACTATTTTATCTATATCTTTTTTTCTGCACCTACCGTCACTGCTAGGTAGGTAGGCTTCTTATAATTATTTCTATAACTAAACTGCCAGGTGACAAGTTTTATGTTATTTGGATGGTTAATCCATCCAAATAACATAAAACTATGATCCAGATTCAATAATATTCCTAGTTTACAGCGTATTAGTTTAAAATAATATAAAATACTGTTTTATTTTGTCACTCAAAATGACGTTGGTGGAAAATTCCTCATACGCTACGTCGATATACTGATTTTAAAAGTAAAATTGTCTCGAAACTATTATATTGATTTTGATTGATGGCAACATTTTAGCCCGTCAACGGTCGCCATGCTCGTTTTTAAACGAATATTGACACCAGTGGCATTCTGTATGTCAATTATTGTTCGGGCGTCACGTCGTGCTGTATTTATTTTCGTCTACGAACCTATTGATTGTTTGACTAACAGCTTTTCATGGGTAAAAACTACCACCACCTAGAATCTGAATTCAATGTAATATTTAGTAAAATCATATTTAAACAGCTACATTTTGGAAAAAAAAAACAGTACTGGCATCATACGTCACATCTACTACGCAACGCTTTGAACGCCAAATGTTTGTATGTATTTCTTTTATTCCGGGTGGTGTCCCGTTTCGCGACGAGCAAACTATTTGAAAAACGCCCCTATGTGGAACCGATTATAATCAGTAAGAAGGGCACGTAGAGGTAACACAATTTATAAAAAGAAAAAGAAAATCGTGTGCTTAAACTTTTTTCAATTGTTAAAACCAACTTTTCAATTAAACCAATTTTTGTTCCTTATATCATATTTGCTATAAAAAAAAGAATTGTCGTTTCCAGTAAAAAACTTAAACTTGAGGATATGATACTTCACTGTTTTAAAGTTAAAGAACAATCTAAAGTTTCAATTTAAATATGTAAGAAGAGTTTGCTTACTCGGATAAAATATTTATTCCAAAGTCGTCTTGTACTTTGATGCAGTTTATGTGTCCGTCAGTGTACTATTACATAAATACTCAGTAAATGTAGAGGTATTAGAGTTGATGGCTGTTGTTGTACAGGGCCATTATTCTCTGTGAACAGTCACACGCGTAACGTGTCGTGCTGTGGAATCGTTCAGAAAACTACGGCAATTCTCGAACATGCACGAACAATTGCACGCAGATATCTTAACGCGGCGCGTTACGTGGCCGAGTGGCAGAGAATAAGGGCCCAGGTGTCAAAATGAAAGACGACTCGTGTTTTTTAACACATCAAATTCCATGTTTTTTGTTTTTCAATAGGTACTTACCGTTTTGTTTACTTAAAAGTAAACTCATTAGAACTGGTTGAAATCAAATTACAATTGCCCATCAATACCTACGTACCTTTAAACAAAATAAAATCCATGAGAGTTTGTTCGCCAAGCAAAAGTGTAGTCAACCTAGAAGAAAGCAGTGCCGGCGCGCCCGCCCGTTTGCGCCGTCGAGCCAAGCGGTTATTGTTTATGATTGCACTATATTTCGGTTAGTATTTACTCGCAGCGCCCAGCAGCTTTGCACGTGTGCAAACTTTCCCGCCCCCATTCACTACCTTCAGCATAGTCTCTTTTAATCTCTCCTTTTTATACTCCTAGGGGAGAAAAAAAAAGAAAAGAAAATTGGGTACTCAAGAAATATTTATTCCAAATTTCAAATCTTTAGGTTCTCAGGTCTACGAGTCAGTGGAAATTCACAGCTGCATAAATCTCAAACTGGCTATACCTAATTATAATGTTTAATAATATAATTTTGTAGATTATTGCATTTTAGTACGTAAATAAAACATATGTAAATAACACAAGTCACGAGCCAAAGCTAGTACAAAATAACAATTACACAGTTCATCGCGAAAAAAGCGTAGGATATTAAAATCCAATGATTTTTCATTGGATTTTAATATCCTATGCTTTTTTCGCGCTTTTGTTACACTTTTGTGTAGCACCAACGCTCTTCATGCATTTTGACATACTTGTTATTATTTCGTTTCCATGGCAGCCGTATACAACCATAGAGCGAGAATTGACATTATCCAGTTTTCCCGTGGCAACTTACCATTTTCTGCGATATAAAGTAGCCTTTTTTGGTCTCTAGTTTGTACGGTACCTATGTATGAAGTTTCATCAAAATCAGATCAGCCGTTTTTGCGTGAAAGTTCCCCAAACAAACAAACAGACAACGTTTTTCTTTTATCAATTAGTATGGATAATTACTCTGTTCGTTTGATTTATCAAAATAATTGGTGGTGCTCGCGAGCCAGTGTTGGCCCACGAGCCAGTGTTGGCCCGCGGGCCGTACTTTGGAGATCCCTGATCTATGCGAAAGCCCGGTACATGTAAAGAATAAGTAGACATAATTACGTTCAAAAACCAAAACCCAACTACAGTCGGGTAAAAAATGGCCTCTGATACTCTATACATGTACACGAATCGATTGATACCTCGCTGTCAAAATTTAATGTCACAAGAACTGCAGTATGAAATGATTGGTGGAAAAAGAAAATACTATTCACACATAAATATATTTTTTAAATACAATACAGTTTTAAAAATCTATAAACATATATAAAATACTACCTAACACAAAAAATGATTGTACCTATGTCCATTATAGACTTTGAAACCATCCCACCGATGTGCCCCAAGCCGGTTTCATTAGAAAGGCAAAATAATGCGAATATGATTTTTAGATCTAACATCAAAATTAATAAAAGCTTTTTATTGTTATTTTTTTATATATTTTGTATGGAACGGCTTTTTTTATAGTATCTTGAGTACAAGTTGAAGTTTCTGAAGCTTTTGCAGCTTTTGAATCTAATTTGACCAAAAATCCTTAAGTTTAAAGGGTTTTGAAGCTCTGAAGGAATTGTCAATATGACAGGTATCAAAGTGACAGGTGTCAAAGTGATACCCTGGTTCAAATGATGATGTCAACAATATAACCCATCAAAATTTATATAACCATCGAAGCTACCCGGTGAAGTTGTCAAGTAGTCGTACAAATCGATTGACACAGTTATAGATGAGGAACAAGCTGTCAACTATCCAATAGAGTTTCTTTACTCTTTGGAACCATATGGAATGCCACCACACATCTGATGCTCATTCGCAACGTGGATCCACTGAAATTGTGCAACGGAAGAAGACTTGCTGTTAAAAAACTATAGCCGAATTTCATCGAAGCCACAATCATCAACGGCAAATGTATAGGTTAAGATTTGCTGATACCACGAATTCAAATGATTTCAACCGATTTGACCTTCGATTTCAAGCGATTACATTTTCCAGTGCGTCTGGCTTTCGCCATAACCATCAACAAGGCTCAAAGCCAATCGCTAAGTGTTACTAGTTTGAACTTTCTGTTTTTTGCACGGCCAATTATATTTTGTTATCCATTTCTCTTTTATTTTAAGATCGTTTGAATGCCTACAAATTTAAAAAGTATATACTAACTAGTTATTCTGCGAACAGTAGACCTCATGATCACAAACAATTTTGCAACAATTTAGCGGTGTACAGTAGCGCCATCTAGTGACCTCATTGTAAAAATTAACATCAGTAGCCTAGGTGCTCCATCAATCCCTACCTAGTAGTTAAAGGGTCGATTCCACTGGTAGAAATACTGCTTTACTGCATTTTAAGGAGCTATTACGTTCATCACGCCAAAGATCTCATCACATCTTCATCAAATTTGTATGAGACCAACTTATATTTACTAACTTGTATAAAATACTACCTAACACAAAAAATGATTGTACCTATGTCCATTATAGACTTTGAAACCATCCCACCGATGTGCCCCAAGCCGGTTTCATTAGAAAGGCAAAATAATGCGAATATGATTTTTAGATCTAACATCAAAATTAATAAAAGCTTTTTATTGTTATTTTTTTATATATTTTGTATGGAACGGCTTTTTTTATAGTATCTTGAGTACAAGTTGAAGTTTCTGAAGCTTTTGCAGCTTTTGAATCTAATTTGACCAAAAATCCTTAAGTTTAAAGGGTTTTGAAGCTCTGAAGGAATTGTCAATATGACAGGTATCAAAGTGACAGGTGTCAAAGTGATACCCTGGTTCAAATGATGATGTCAACAATATAACCCATCAAAATTTATATAACCATCGAAGCTACCCGGTGAAGTTGTCAAGTAGTCGTACAAATCGATTGACACAGTTATAGATGAGGAACAAGCTGTCAACTATCCAATAGAGTTTCTTTACTCTTTGGAACCATATGGAATGCCACCACACATCTGATGCTCATTCGCAACGTGGATCCACTGAAATTGTGCAACGGAAGAAGACTTGCTGTTAAAAAACTATAGCCGAATTTCATCGAAGCCACAATCATCAACGGCAAATGTATAGGTTAAGATTTGCTGATACCACGAATTCAAATGATTTCAACCGATTTGACCTTCGATTTCAAGCGATTACATTTTCCAGTGCGTCTGGCTTTCGCCATAACCATCAACAAGGCTCAAAGCCAATCGCTAAGTGTTACTAGTTTGAACTTTCTGTTTTTTGCACGGCCAATTATATTTTGTTATCCATTTCTCTTTTATTTTAAGATCGTTTGAATGCCTACAAATTTAAAAAGTATATACTAACTAGTTATTCTGCGAACAGTAGACCTCATGATCACAAACAATTTTGCAACAATTTAGCGGTGTACAGTAGCGCCATCTAGTGACCTCATTGTAAAAATTAACATCAGTAGCCTAGGTGCTCCATCAATCCCTACCTAGTAGTTAAAGGGTCGATTCCACTGGTAGAAATACTGCTTTACTGCATTTTAAGGAGCTATTACGTTCATCACGCCAAAGATCTCATCACATCTTCATCAAATTTGTATGAGACCAACTTATATTTACTAACTTGTAAATAAAAAAGAACCAGATCTCAAAAGGTGGAGATATTCAGTAGCCCCTTTTTGGAGGAAGAATCTAATCACAGATCTCCGAAGACAAAAAAATATATAAAGTCGTAAAACCTGTATACCATGCTTCGTCCGAATTGATTGTAAAACACGACCTGTAGAGGAGTACCAGCAAACTGACAGATGAAAGCAAATTGATTGAACTTGAAGCAGAGACCCTTCACTCACTTTGGTCGCTTCGCTCACTTGGTCAGTAGTAGCAAGACTTTAAAACAAGTGATAGTGTAAAATGACCCTAGAAAACCAACTTTAGAAAAACGCGCCCAAACATTACTTAGCGTTAATACGAAATGCGCAGTTGAACCGTTACAGTTTATATAATTAAAACTGCTAAGCCAATTTTGATGAAACTTGCACTGTTCCCTAAGTTTAAGTAAATGTAAGCCAATAAAAGAAAAATGGTCAAAATGGTCAAATATACGTACATACATACAAATATACAACTATAAAATGTTGCATATTAATTGTTTGGAAGCCCTAATAAATTATCATATGTGAATATGATAATATATTCAGATAATATATTTTGCAGTTCGAATAATATTACATACATACAAAATCTCAAAACGTCTGGACTTTATAAATGCAGAATACCAAACTGTAACTTATGCAAGAAAGTACTTAAGTGTCATCCCCCAGTCGTTCAACGTGACGAATGACCAAGGGCTGGGGGTGCGACGTGATCTAAATATTTCAACTAGGTATTTCCACTTTTCGTTTGCTAACTGTGCATCTAAGAGGGGTTGGACCGAATTTTGATAATTCTCACCGTGTTTTCTCTTGGAATAGTACTTATTAGGTTCCTTGAGAAGGCCTTCGTATGATTTACTTCTGGGTTTTTAGAGTTCCGTATATAGTCAAAAAAGGAACTCTAGTTTCATCATGTCTGTCTGTCCGTCCATCTGTTCGTCTATATGTCACAGCCATTTTATTCAGACATATTGAACACTAAAAGGTTAAAATTAGTCACATGTATAGATAGATATTTATAAGTGATTTTTATGGGTTTAAATTTATTTATTTGGAAAGGAAAACTAAATGATGTGATTTTCAGACTAAACAAGCAGTTCGCATAATTTTATCATAGGAGCTTATTACCTCCGACGTCGACATGACGTCCATTTGTGATATTTTGGATGGTTCTCTGTTAGGTGTTGTTACAATGTATTTTACTCTAATAATCTTTAATTTGTAATCCTGTAGTGTTGCTAGTTAAATCCGTGCAGTTAAATTACTGTTTAAACAAGGTAAGAAGCGAAAAACTAAAACGAATAAAGTAAATTGAAAGCATTTTCCGCTATTAACTTCAGTGAACTTGGTACTAGTTTAGTAGATGTACATAATTAATAATAATAAAACGGTAGACGTAAGACACTGTGAGTAAACTTTAATTATCACATTCTTATTATATTATTCTTTAGTTGTACATTCTCTTAACATTTCAGAGATATTATTGAACCAAAAAATAAATTATTATAAAAGAAAGTACAGTCTGTGGCCTTATCGCCTAAGCAGCGACTGTTGTTGTATTGAGACACATGACCTTATGATGGTATAAGTAGTAGGGAACTAAGAATAACTCTAGGACTTCAAAACAGTTCTAAACCTGGTTAGGGTATATCCGATCTTCTGACTCGTAAGTTTTTTTGCCGTTTAACATATCCTGCATTTTTTGTCTGTACTGACTTTTTGTTAGTTACTGCTTCATTATATGTATAGATAGAAGTATGAATTATAATTTAAAAAATATTTTTGCTTCACATAAGTGAAGCAAAAATATTTTTTATTTTTTATATTTTTTAATATAAATTAGTAGGAGTCTCGTCCAGAAGTACTCCACTAGTATTATGGCCAATCTCAGCGAAGTGTATTGGATCTGAACTGCAGGAGCACCAATTCATAGGTTACTATGATGCCAATAACCTGAAAAAAAGCATTTTAATTTTCTTCTTTTTTTCAGTTGGTTATATATAAACAAATATATAAAACAATATTCTGCCAAACTGCAAAGTATTTTGTAGGCAGGTGAAAACTCTCATGTTACGTTATAACTACGTAATTATTTTTAGTTTAATAGAGGTTGGTATTTTAAGGACTTATTAGTACATTATTAACTTAATATCATACAATGAAAGCCTTTTTTCAAGACTACTAAGAAAATAAAAAGGCTACTGAGAATATTTAATAAGATATATATGTATTTTTTCATATATATTTAATCAAAATTAGTCATGTGTTAGTAAATAGCTATTAGCATCAATTTTATATTCAAATAATTATAATTGATTAGCTGCATCCAACAGTTTACCCACGCGGTATTGATGATGGGTGATTTATTATGAAAAATATCCAATGTGTTATCCATTTAGCAAATTTCATAAAAATCATAACATAACTCACTTACAAACTTTCACATTGGTAATATTAGTACGTAGCAGGTACTATTATTTATTTTGTGATATGAGTAAGATCACAACACACTTGCTTGTAGTATGAAGTAGTGCTGGCCTCTGCTGGCAGAGATTGTCAGGTCACCCGAAGGCCTCTGACATGGCTTAATTTGATGGGGTCATTTGATTTTGGGTAGCCTATGGTATAGCCCGGGGATTCTTGGCACCCCCTGCCCTGCCATTTCCCTGACTGCCACTTTGGTCAAGTCTAGCATGACGACTGGGGACTGGGGACCATTTTTTGTTTGTGCTGGTCATTAAGGAGGGTTTGCCTATAACCGCCATGCTGGACGTGCAGGTTGGCGATTGTAAGGCGTAGCTTTTCGCACCAGTGATTTTTCTGCCCATCAGGGGTTTTTGTCATTTAGTGATATATTGGGACGGTTATACCGCGATCTGTCAGTCGCCAGATTCTCGTTCATTATCCAGCAGGATGAACGCGTGCAGGTGAGGTTGGCTTGGAGCAGTGAGATCGTTTTCACTACCACATACACTGACACGATGCATCTGCCAAATTAGATCGTATGGAAGCTTCCGTTCGACCAAACCACGGTAGTTTGCATTCGCAAGACCTGCGGGAAGAGTCAAAGTGTTTTTGTACTGCAGCTTAATATCAATCGGGGAGCAAAATTTAAAGAAGGGAATATAACGCTATTATGCTGCGAAAAATTGACATCGAATTACTCAAACTACATAACGACTATCCTTGCTTTTGAGATTTAAGCGAATATTTTGATTATTACAACAATGTTAGCTATAACGCATACAATAAAATTATACTTGATGTACTCAAAAACAATATAGCTGTATTGCAACTATAGCTTAGTAAACATTGGCATAACCGGCGGTATAACGTCCGTCTGCTTCACTAGCAAAAGGCAACAGGCAGTTTGGTACTTTGATAGTCGGAGCGTCTGTAGTGATGTTGCAGGGGTCAGTATCCGACATGTTTGGTTCTGTCAATGGAAACTTCTTTTACTAGTCTCAAACCTACATATCCTTCCACCTGGAAACAGCATGAAACAAATTACGTGTAAATGTCTAAGAGACAAATTTACCTGCACCCAATAAATTAGCGGAATAAGTAATTATACCAGTCTTCACATGTATGTAGTTAGATAACTTAGCATCAGCAAGACTGTGCTCAATGTCAGTGGCTGACTTAATCAATTGAGGCCAGTGTTTCGCCAGTTTGTACAGAAGTGCCAACACGACGACGATTGTTGTGAGGAATATGAGACGCGCTGAAAATGTATACTTACTAATTTTACTACGTTTGGTCTCTGAAACAGCTAAATTGAGTCACTAGTCAGATTAAGCAAAATTACATAAGCATGCATTTTGTTCTAAATATTGTTAGTCCGTAATTTTGGACATATTTTAGCACAATTATTTGATTTAAGAGGCCCGCGTAGTAAAATCATCATTTTAAAATGCGAAAGTGTGTTTGCTTGTTTCTCTGTCACGCAGCAACAAAGCGACGGATTGAGGGGATTTTTCGCATATCTTGAGTGTCATAGGCTTGATCATTATCATCCACTCGGGTGGGTGCAGCTATAAAATTGTGTGCGCAGAGGTACATAGGTAGGTACGGGATCAAGTCTTGATCGATAAGTAAGTTTTTTATTGAGATACTTTATATGATATATTTTTAACATCAATAATTATTTTCCTTTAGAAAATTATTGGATATGTTTCCGCTAAGTGGGTGTTACTGCAAAAATCATAAATATATTAGATTTGGGAGGCGTTATTTTTACGACACGAAGTTAATCTATATACTTATAATAAAACTGTAACGGGTCAAATTCTGTACATTGAAGATAATTAGAATATTGTTTTTTGGACCTTACTTATTCGATACTGAAGCCAAAACTGTTTTTTTTTTTTCATTTTTGTCTGTGTGTCTGTCTGTCTGTATGTCTGTCTGTATCTTGGCTAGGCATCACGCCAAAACTACTGAATGAATTTAAATGAAACTTGGTATGATTTCAGTTCATACTACGAGGTAGGATATAGGCTAATTTTCATCCCGAAATATGAAAGGGTTCCCGCAGGATTGGGGTTGAAAGTTATTTCAAAAAACACTTACCACTCTGAAACTACTGGACGGATTTTGATGCAACTTGGCACAGTCATAGTTTATACGATGGGTTAAAATTTAGGATACTTTTTATCCCGAAAAAATAAAGAGTTCCTGCGGGATAACGTCCCAAATTCTGTAAATTAAAGTTATTTTATATATTTTTTAGGGGCCGTTCTATCTATACTTATAATAAAACTGTAACGGGTCAAATTCTGTACATTGAAGATATATTGAAATATTTTTTTGGACCTTACTCTAGATTCGATACTGAAGCCAAAACTGTTTTTTTTTTCATTTTTGTCTGTCTGTCAATCTGTCTATCTGTACCTTGGCTAGGCATCACGCCAAAACTACTGAATTAATTTAAATGAAACTTGGTATGATTTGAGTTCATACTACGAGGTAGGATATAGGCTACTTTTCATCCTGAAATATGAAAGGGTTCCCGCAGGATTGGGGTTGAAAGTTATTTCATAAAACACTTACCACTCTGAAACTACTAGACGGATTTTGATGCAACTTGGCACAGTCATAGTTTATACGATGGGTTAAAATTGAGGATACTTTTTATCCCGAAAAAATAAAGGGTTTCTGCAGGATAATGTCCCAAATTCTGTAAATTAAAGATATTTTGTAATTTTTTTAGGGTCCGTTCTATATTCAATATAACTCTATTTGCTAGTAAGAATGATCATCAAAATTCTAATTCTAATGTGTCATTAGAAAATACAAATCTTGTGAAATGTGATCTGTGTTCCCAATCAAAATTTTTAAAGGTGTTCGCGGGCTAAAAATTCACGTAAGTAAAGCTCACCGCACAACTTCAGGCTCTCTACTTTCTCAAAGGTCAAATTCAACAGTACCCATCCAAACGCCTTTGGCTCAACCTTTTTGGGAAAAACTTAGTTTATTCAAAAATAACCTACCCATAGTTAGGCGAATCCCGCGCGGAGCTTGCCTATCTGTAGCACGTTGCCTTACTGAAGATATTAAAAATGTCACAGCCATAAACTCTACTCTAGCCTGGGAGCACTTGTTAACCTTCCCTAGAATTTTACATGTTTCGAATAACCCTTTAGATACGACATCCCTTACAAAGAGAATAAAACAAAACTGCATCCAAAATTCAAAATCCCTCCCTAATTTCTCTTTTACATCACGTTCACATGCAGCTCAGTCTTCTGCTATATCTTACCATATGGTAGAAAACAGGTTGAGTGATGGTGACATAAAAGGTTCAGCAAGAATTTTGTTTTCTAATGACACTATTGCACCAAATACTCCTGAAACCTTGTTGGCACTAAAGAATAAGCATCCACCTTCTGCAGCTAATGCCAATATACCTTTGCCCCCAGACCGAGATGAGGATTCTTTAATGGCAACACCTGAAGACGTAGCAAATGCCATTGCGTCATTCCCCAGTGGGTCTGCAAGTGGTCTCGATGCTCTCTCACCTCAGCACCTTAAAGACTTAATAAGTGGTGTTTGCGGTGAGATCGGTGACGCTCTTATAAAAGAAATACCAAATTTGTCTAATTTCATGCTTTCTGGAAAAGTGAACACCTACATTCTAGATATTTTATATGGGGAAAATGTATGTGCGCTCTTAAAAAAGGATGGGGGCTAATGCCACATCCTAATGGCCTATTGCTGTTGGCACAGTTTATCGTCGTCTTACAGCCAAGATTTGCTGTAAGTCAATAAGTGAATCCCTCTGTACATGCTTCCAACCTGTACAGTTGGGATTCGGTTCGCGTGGTGGCTGTGAGGCGGCGGTTCATGCTTTAAGTGCCACACTGGAGGTGATGTGCTTTTGAAGGTGGATGTTAAAAACGCCTTTAATTCAGTCGATAGAGGCGCCCTTATGACTGAGATAAAAGACAAAATTCCTCATTTATACAAATATCTTTGGCATTGTTATGGTCAACCCTCAAAATTAATATACAAAAATCATCTCATCTCTTCAGAAGTAGGTTGTCAACAAGAAGATCCACTTGGGCCGGATATTTTCAGCCTCGTTATACATACAATAATTACAAAATTAGAATCAAAATTTAACGTATGGTATCTGGACGATGGAACTTTAGGAGGCGATGTGAACACAGTCGCGAAAGATTTCAAAAATTTAACAAGGCAGTTCAAAACAATAGGTCTTACTCTAAATTTTTCTAAATGTGAATTATACATTTCAAATCCAATCATTTCAAAAAACTACACTATAGATATTTTTAGAAAAATTGCTCCAAATACTAAAATTTTGCAAAACAGTTCACTTCGTCTTTTAGGGGCCCCGATTCTCGATGAATCATTACCAGATTTCGTTGAAGAAAAAATTCAAAATTTTCGATTTATTGCTGACCGCTTGCATAAAATTAATACACATATGACATATTTTATAATTCGCTACTGCCTTTTTGTCCCAAAATTTATGTATTTCTTAAGATGTTGTCAACTTTGGAATCATACCTTACTTATACAACAGTTTGACAGCATTTTAAGAGATACGCTTACCGCCATCCTCAATGTACCTTTCGATGATCGCTCTTGGTGCCAGGCCTCACTACCAATAAGGTGCGGTGGTCTTGGTATACGTAAAATTTCTAGTGTATCTCTACCAGCTTTCCTATCCTCAGTTTATAGTACACAAAAATTAATCGGAGCTATTTTATCTCCCTGTATTGCAAATTACGAAATAAGCTTTTTGACTGAGGCTAGGGATGCTTGTAAAATAGCCTGTCCAAATCATTGCCCAAAGCTCCTCCTTCCCAGAAGCATTGGGACGGGCCGCTCTGCGAAATTGAACGGAAAAATCTTCTTGATACATCTGTTTGTTCTGCAGAGCGTGCTCGCCTCCTCGCTGTTTCACGTTGGGAATCAGGCCTTTGGTTGCAAGCACTTCCATCAAAAAACATTGGCAATTTACTAGACAACCAGACATTCCGATTAGCCGTTTCTCTGCGTCTGGGCGTTTTTTGTCAAGTCCCACACCGTTGCCTATGCGGCGATATGGTGGATCAGCTTGGCCATCACGGACTATCTTTCTACAGAAGCGCAGGGAGGATTCCTCGACACGCCAGTTTGAATGAAGTCATCCGTCGGGCCTTTGTCAGTGCCGGCGTTCCGTCAATCTTAGAACCAAACGGCCTGATGCGGGACGACGGTAAGAGGCCTGATGGTATGACTTTAATTCCTTGGAAGATGGGACGGCCTTTAGTTTGGAATGCAACTTGTGTCGATACCTTGGCGCCGTCTCATCTTCCAGAGACAACAATTCGCGCTGGCAGCGCTGCAACCAAAGCAGAAAACCTCAAGCGGCGCAAATATGGGAACCTTGACCGGGGTTACATGTTTGTGCCGTTTGGGGTTGAAACTTTGGGTCCGTGGGGGCCAGGTGGCCACGAAATTTACAGGGACTTGGCAAAACGTTTAGTGGAAGTGACATGTGATCAGAATGCTGGCTCCTATTTAGGCCAAAAAATTAGTATTGCAATACAGCGTGGCAACGCAGCCAGCATTCTGGGCACTTTCCCTTCCTCCGAAGGACTTTTAGATAGTTTTGTGTATATAGTTAAGTTTTTTTTTTTTTTATTATTTATATTTTAAAATGAACATTTGTTTTTTGTATGTTTTATCTTGTAAATAAATTCCCCATACTCTATATTAAAAACTGTATATTTTTAATTTTTGTCTTTCTGTCTGTCTGTCCGTCTGTCTGTCTGCAGCTTGGAAGTGCATCACGCCAAAAATACTAAATTAATTCAAATGATTTTTGGTATGATTTGAGTTCATGCTTCGAGGTAGGACATAGGATACTTTTCATCCCGAAAAATTAAAGGGTTCCTGCAGGATAGGCGTAGAAAGTTATTTAAAAGAACACGTATCACGCTGAAACTACTTGACGGATTTTGTTGAAACTTGGCACAGTCATAGTTTATATAATGGGTAAAAATTGAGGATACTTTTTATCCCGAAAAATAATTATTTTTAAGAGTGTTCCTTCGGGATGATGTCCAAAATTCTGTAAATTAAAGATATTATGTAATTTTTTTTGGAGGCCGTTCTATATTCAATACTAAAGCCAAAACTGTATTTTTTTAATTTTTGTCTGTTTGTCTGTCTGTCTGTCTGTCTGTACCTTGGCAGCGCACCACGCCAAATACTTAATGAATTCAAATGAAATTTGGTATGATTTGAGTTAACACTTCGAGGATATATTGGATAACACATTGGATACTTTTCATCCCGAAAAAATTAGGTGTTCTTGGAGGATAGGGGTGGAAAATTATTTAGCACGCTGAAACTATTGGACGGATGTTGATGCAACTTGGCACAGAAATAGTTTATAAGATTAAAATTATGGATACATTTTGTCCCGAAAAAATAAAGGGTTCCTGTGGGATATGGGTCCAAATTCTGTACATTAAAGATATAGTGTTTCTTTTGGAAGTTACTCTATATTCGATTATGAAGCCTAAACTGTATATTTTTTCATTTTTGTCTGTATGACCTGTATCTTAGCCGTGCATCACGCCGCCGGAACTACTGGATGAATTCATAAGAAACTTGGTATGATTTGAGTTCGTTTTACGAGGTAGGACATAGGATACTTTACATATCTAAAAAAATTATGGGTTATTATTTAGGGGTTGAAACTTATTTAAAAGAACACGTACCACGCTGAAAGTAATGGACGGGTTTTGATGCAACTTGGCACTGTTTTAAGTTATATGATGGATTAAAATTGAGGACACGTATTATCCCGAAAAAGTAAAGGGTTTCTGTGGGATATGGGTTCAAAGTTATGAAAATATGGTTTTCTATATTCGATACTGAAGCCAAACTGTTTTACTTTTTAATTTTATCTGTCTGTCCGTATATTGACCGCACATTGCACCCAAACTACAAAATGAATTCAATTAAAAAATGGTCTTGGGTGCTTAAAAAATGTATTGAACAATATATTTTTTGTTAATCGTGTCTTTCTTTCTGTTTGTCTGTATGTTTGTTTGTTCACACATCACGTAAAAACTACTGGACCGATTGCAATGCGGTTTTCATTGTTAGATAGCTTAAGGTTTGATTTAAAACTGATGTAATTGGTATCACAATCCGGTCAGTTAGAAGCCGAGCAATTGATAAAGTATTTTTGACGGCTGAAGAAAGATTGTTCAAATGTTGGTATATTGGTCCGGGAATAGCACATTTTGTTACTTTGAACCTAAAGAAAAGAACACGCGTGCGAAGCCGCGGGTACAGCTATTTGTTAATATTAGCAGTGTTTGGTTGGTTAGTTCCGTAAACTAGCTATGAATAGATACGAAGACGGAAACCAAAGGAGAAATTTGGATGGCGGTGTAGTGGTCACGGTAGCCGAATTGGTTAAAATAATGTTCCGCGCAGAGGCACAGATGGTGCGGGTTTGAATGTCGTCCGTGAATAATATTATTTCTTTTGAAAAATGTTGACAAATGGTAAAACTAAAACTGAAAATGCTAAAGCTTTACGTTATTTTTCATAAATAAATTATTACCTTAGTTTAAACTTCTGTTTACATTGTGGTGAAATAAGGTCCAAATGCACCATATACTCAAAGAACTTACGAATAAATAATTTCCTACTGTCAACTGGGCTTTACTTGATGGAGAAAACATAGTTGGCCTAATTTTTCCACAAATAATGTCAAAAATTTAGGAAAAGCAATATCCAGAAAGATAAATTAAACTCGTACAGTGTCTGCACGTCCTGCCAAATAAAGTACTTTTTTATGAATGACTAGACAAATGTAGAAAATAAAATAGATGCGAACGTAAAATTAAACTTAAGTTGAACTCACTAATTTCTGCTAAAGTAATTCCATTATCCTTAAAACAAAGTCTGTGGAAACACGCACTTGAATACATACTTTAAAAAATAGCGATTCTAGATAGTATAGGGTGTAAAAAGACTAGGTTGAATCTGAAAAGAATACAGAAAATATTATTGCATGGAAAATTATCAAAGTCTATTGTTTTTTTTGTGTCACGTGAGATGAATGCATCCGGAAAGGTGACCGTATTTTCACCCGTAGACGGTTGTAGACGACGGGGCAGACCAAGAAAACGATGGCGTGATGACTTGCATTCCTTTCTGCGGGATTTGTTTGCGGCCATGGATAGGGATGCTTGGAAGGAGGCCTATGCCCAGAAGTACCTCCCCCATCTCAGGAAGGGCAGTGTTCACTAGAAAAATCTTAAAAATGAGATTTATTGTAGACTAGCTGCACGACGCGGCTTTGCTCGCTTAGGCATTTTTCTCTATAAATATATTCTTTGTTTTTCCAAGGTCCAAAGTATGAAGTAGTAGTAACTCAAAGTATTCCCGGCAGAACGTAGTAGGGGTGCTTATATGCAACAAATTTAAGCCCCACAACCCAATGTATGGCCGAAAGTTAATAGTTTTGAGATGTTTGAAATATTGCAATTTAAATAATATTATCCAGTTTCGGACATTTGTGACGAAATAAAAAAGCCAAATGCCCTCAGACGATGGCCTGACAAACTCTTAAACGAGAGTCCAGCACTATCTTACCCGACAAAACAAAAAACATAACGGAAAATTTATTAAACAGAGAAGTAAACATAAGAAAAATTAAATAATATTGGCTTTTTACGGAATAATGTTTTGTTGTATTTAAAGTCATCAGTGATTTGAAGAGATTATCAATAATAAATCTTACCTCGTTAAGATTTATTATTGATAATCTATGGTTAATCTCTTACCTTAAATTATGGGAATTGAGATTTCGGCCCAATAAAAAAAGAAACAAGAGAAATAAGAAAACCTGAAAAGCTTTCAGGAAAATAATAATCGGAATTACAAATTTTGCCAGTATAACCATAGGTAAACATAAAAATTGTATAGTGACTACTGTCTCTAAGCCTAGAATATTTGTTAATTTGAAGGTTCCAACTTTTAAATCATAGTTATTGACAATTCATAATACTTCTAATACTTGGTACTTAGTTAAATTTGTTAATTCAGAAGCAGACCGTTTATTTTTTCATATTAATAGTAAAATAATTGTATCTACGTACTGTATGCGCCAAGGATGAAGGTTATTTAGACCTTCCACTGGAAAGACTCCAAACCACCTACAAAGTCTCATGATGTGTCTAAGACTAGCATGGAGCTCACAGGGTGTTCTGAAATGCCTGACTCTCTTCATAGTGATTCTGGAAATAATTGCACCATGATAAGGTATCACGATATCCATTAAATGGTATAAATCTAACATATTGACCAATACTAGAACTATAAACATTAGAAATTGGATATTTACCATAAATACTGTTTTCTAAATATATTTTTTATCACTGTCTAGGCAATCGTTTGACCACGATCTCACCTGATGGAAAGCGATGATGTGGTCGAAGGTGTAGCACGTTTGCCTAGTAGATACCTATTATATAAATAATAAGAATAATAATATACATTATTTAAAAGGCAAAAAGAAAAAAAAATAAAAGAACAATACATGGATACGGATATTCCACGAAAACATGACTCGCGACAATCAGTTGGATTCTACACATCAAAGTCCCAGACCAAAGGCCCGCCTGCCGACACAGCTTGTTGTCGGTTGGTTAGTCGGCGGCTTCACATCTTGCAGAAGTTGGATAACTTTGATTCGCCAACATGATTCTCTGAAGAAATGCCGCCGACACTAACCCGGCTTTGTCGGCAGGGGCGGGGCCTTTGTTGTGTAGACTCTTTTAAAATTACACGAACAAATCATTAGTACCTTCCGCGTGTCATGTTATCATGTTGTTTTTATTGAGTTTAAACAGTATCCCTGGTAAATATCACGTTAATCACTAATATAGGTAGTACCTCTTACGCAAGAGTCCGACTGGAGAAGTACCACACCTTTGTCAGATATTCAACCGCCAAGCAGTAGTGTGTAAACATTTCTGTGTTTCGGTTTGAAGGGCAATGTTTCCAACGAAATTACTTGGCAAAGAGACTTAACAAACAATGCCTCAGGGTGACGAGCGCAGTGCAGTGACGCGCAAGACTTTGCAACCAAAGTTCTGGGTGGCACTGCAACTGTTATGGACAGGCGTGACGCTTACCATCAGGAGAGCGATCGGCCCGACTCGTCATTCAAAGTAAAAAAAAAAAAAACCTTATAAGGTTGGGCCATTTTATATTACCTGCTCCTTTTTTTAAACACGGCGTTATAATTAAATCACTTAATTCCAAAAATAAGAATTTCTCAATTCTATTAAATAATTTTACCCTTATACGGGCAAGCAAGGGAAGGATAATAAGTTTAACAGTCTATGTAAATGTATGTATGTATTTTTGTATGTGGATGTTCCTATTAGTCCGATTTTGACTAACGAGGTATCAATCGATTTATTTTCAGGTACCTATCGAGTGTCATAGGCTATTATTTTAATCCGACTACGGTGAAGCATAGGAAGGGTTATGTGTTCGAACTATAAACTTAGTCCGATTTTGACAAGCGAGGTATCAATCGATTTGTCTTCATCGCTAGCACTCTTGCTATTAATTGTTTACCCGACCGTAGTCGTTCGTATTTCTTATTATGTTCACACTCATCTCACGGAGATTTCTGAAACAATTTTAATTATTAATATTTAATTGTTATATATATATATATATATAACACTTACAATATATAATATATGCTTATGCTGGCAGCTGTATATATATATAGTCATAATTAATTTAGCAGTTTGTTTAGTATTTAAAACCTTGAGTAAATTTTTTAATAAAGAATTATTCTTTTTCCATGATTAATTTTTAAAAAACTAAATTTATGAACCCTAAACATTAAAACACGATCTCTTTGTAGTTCTAGTATAAATTTTATCAGAATTCGTGAAGTAGTTTTTTGTATATACATCGATTTTGAGTAGTTTTTTTTACAGTATTATTCTCATTTACTTTCACTGTAAAAACTTTTCAAAATGGTTTATTAAAGTAAAAATAGATACTATGTAGGCTTGGAGACTACCGATGTGCTGTGTTTGTAGGCTATGTATTATGTAGGCTTGACAGCTAACAATGTTTTTTGAAAGTTTCAATATGTGCCTGCACTAAATCATTAACTCGCCTGATATATGTAAAATCACGATTATTAATAAAATTTTAGTCAAGCACTTTTGTGGAAGCTGTACCTAACTATCACAGCGATTAATCTATTTGAACGTTCAGTGGTTATTTAACTGATGCCAAACAATAGCTATGGGCACATCGACACTAATGGATAGGCAGGGTCTTATGGAATCATAATATTTGTCTTACGATGGTTATAAGGGTTCCGTGGACAAACAAGCAACCCTTATAGTTTCATCATGTCCGTCTGTCTGACCGATTTTATTCATCGATTTTATTCAAACAAACTACTAAGTTGACATTTGACATTTGGCACATGTATAAATATTTATAAATACTACACTACTACTACTTAAATGCATGGAAAAATCTCCCGTAGGAACTTCAAAAGTTGGTAAGAAATTGTTTTTTTGTACCCTATCAGTGTCTCGTTGGATAGGTATTTTCAAATTACAAGTATAAAGATGTTCGATTGGCAGTTTTTCCTTTTGGTTTCGTTTAGAATATATTCGGCTCTTAAATCACAGATTTGCTTGAGTTGCATGGCCCCTTCTGACTCGTAAAGATACAAAAAATATTAAAAAATCATGGGCTCTAGCGCGTTATACGAATAGTCCGGGGGCTTGCTACCATATTTTATAACAAAAGTAAGAAAAGTAAGTTTTTTTAGTATAGTTCATTAAGTACTGCTATTAAACCAAGTGACCGACAGCTTGCGCATTCTCGGTAGGTGTAATTTGTTATGACGTAAATAAACGGAAAAAAGCAGCTGTTCTGTGGGTGGGGGAATGTCAGCCAAACACGCGAAAAACAGCACTAAGAAAAGTAAAAGCTGAAACTTCGAACCTACATCAATTACATGAAAAAATTTGCCCACTGAGCTTCTCACGGTGGAAAAGTCCTCAGGTGACGATGGAAAGGTACGGCGTATCGTTTTGCGCGCGGGCACGTGGCATATTTCCCCGCATCGGCTGAGCACCTTTTCACCGCGAATAGCTATAGGACTATTTTTTATGTTACTTATACAGAAAACTTTTAGTTCATTAAGTTTCAGCTTTCTTTATTCCTGATGTATATTTATTTCTATCAATTGAAACAGTGCGTTTATCTGTATGAGCGCGTTGCGTCTATAGAATAAGTTGCTTTTTTCTCATCCAAAATTAGTAATTAGCAACTAGTTTATAATGAAATATGTGATGATATTGAAAACTATCCTATGACCACCATTTTACAACACTTATAACTAACTTATAAGAGCTTACTAGCACAAAAAATTAACCACTTTATAAAGTGGCCCTCTATAACAAAAAGAAACAAATGTACTTATAGGTTCCAGCGAAATTACTGGGCAATGAGACTTCACAACCAATGTTTCAGGGTGACGAGCGCAGTGCAGTGACGCGAAAGACTTTGCAACCAAAGTTCTGGGTGGCACTGCAACTGTTATGGACAGGCGTGACACTTACCATCAGGCGAGCGACTTGCCCGTCTCGTCATTCAATGTAATAAAAAAAATAAGGTAAGTTTGCATTTGCACATATCTAGGTGCACTAACTGACTGCAATGTAAACTTATAGTGCTCTTACAAAACTTACTAAAAGTACTCGTAGATTATAGAATAAGATTATTATGCGCTCCGCGATTCTTCCACGAACGTAATCTGTCGTGTGTTGTGGGACAACAATGAATTGAAAACAAAAGTTTAAAAGATAATTTTGTATTCAATTTTCTCATATAATATTATGGTTTACCAGTGGTGTTGTATTATGTTGTTTTTTTTTTACTTTATGACATGCATTCTCATGGGGGATGTATATTTTCTGTAAAGTGTACCATGTTCCATATAAAAATAAGATCGCCCCTGTCGAAATCAGCATATTTGCATATTTGTATTAGATCAGCCTTTGTTTAAGGCAGTCGCCATTATTCAAAGCGAGCACTTTGAAATGCGTTACCATGCCATTACAAGAACATTTAGTTTTGAAACGGTACGAATCAAATTCAAAGACAGCATCATCACTCGCCATGTTTTTGCTTTTATAAAATGGCTTTATGAAACTCGTATACTTATATATATACTAGCTGTACCCGCGGCTTCGCACGCGTGGTCTTTTTTCAAATATAAAAGTACTCTATGTGCTATCCAAAGACCTAAAAAACCAATATGCCAACATTTGATCAAAATTTCTTCAGCAAAGAATTCTTCATTTCTTCAATAAGATTTTAATAGATTGCTTAGCTTCTACTTATCTGATTGAGATACCAATTACACCAGTTTTTAAGTTGCAATCGGATAATTAGTTTTTACATGATGCGCTAACAAACAAACATACAGACAGACAGACCCTTACTCTTGAACACAATTCCGATTTAATCACGACCCCAATAGTGCGATTCAGCTAGAACACCTAACCTGCACTGCAACCTTTCGGTGCGGCAAGATGTCCGCCAACTTGGTTTAAAAAAATTACGCCCTACCCCAAGTTCCCAACCTTTCTCCCACTTCCCCCCACCATTTCCCATTTCTTCCTATAAAACCCTTATTTCTTACCTACCTCCACTTCCCCTCACTCTTTCCCCACTTCCACTACCCCTTTTCAATTTCACCCCTTTCTCCTACTCTGCCCCCACCCTTCCTTCAGCCTTCCCTCACTTACCTGCCCCACTTCCCGCATCTTTCCCCGACATCACCTACCATTCATCCACTTCCCTCCCCCCTCACTTTCCCTATCCTTCACCCACATCCCCCCACGTAGCAGTGCAGTTAGGTGCACTTAGGTTTTCTAGCTGAATCCACACTGCTGGGATCGTGATTGAATCGGAATGATGTTCGAGAGTAATACAGATGGTTTAAAAAAAAAACTTGTTCGATAGCTTATTTTAAGTACATTACACCATTTTTTAAATTAATTATCATCTTTGTACAGACTTTTTCGTACTTATTGCTTTATTATAGGTATAGATATTAAATAACTTTAAAATTAAAATAACTTTGGATCTCGCAGGAACGGTTTATTTTTTCGATAAAAAAGTATCCTCAATTTTAACCCATCATATAAACTACGAGTATGACTGTGTCAAGTTGCATCAAAATCAGTCCAGTGGTTTCAGCGTGATTCTTATAAATAATTTTTAACAAAGATGATGATTTTTTGGTTGACTGGTAGATAATGCTTTTAGTATTAAGTCCACCATTTGTACTCTGTTAATTGTGCAATAAAGTATAAATAAAAAAAAAAAAAAAAAAAAAAAAGAATAAATAAATGAAAAGTATCCAATGTCCTACCTCGTAGTACGAGTATGAACTCAGATCATATCAAGTTTCAGTTGAATTCATTCAGTAGTTTTGGCGTGATGCGCGGCCCGCGGCGTGAAGATACAGACAGAAAGAGGGACAAAAACTAACAGTTATTGATTCAGTAACGAATATAGAGTCCCTCCAAAAAATATTATTTAGTACTTCAAAATTAACTTAACTTTGGAACCGTATCCCGCAAGAATCCTTTATTTTTTCGGGATAAAAAGTATCCACAATATTATTATTAACCTATCATATAAACTTTGACTGTGCCAAGTTGCATCTAAATCCGTCAAGTAGTTTCAGCGTGATGCGTGTTGTTTTAAATAAGTTTCAACCTTTATCCTGCGGGAACCCTTTTTTTTTTCGGGATGAAAAGTATCCAATGTCATATCTCGTAGTACAAACTCAATTCATACCAAGTTTCAGTTGAATTCATTCAGCAGTCGTGGCGTTATGAGCAGTCAAGATACAGACAGGCAGACGGGCAGACGACAGACAGACAAAAATGAAAAAAATACAATTTTGGCTTCAGAAACGAATGAAGAGAAGAATCCGTAAAACAAATTACTTCATATATAACATTACTTTAGATCCGTATCCCGCAGGAACTCTTTATTTTTTCGGGAAAAAAGTATCCTCAATTTTAACCCATCATATAAACTCGGACTGTGTCAAGTTGTTCAAAACCGTCTAGTAGTTTCAGCGTGGTAAGTGTTCTTTTAAATAACTTTCAACCCCTATACTGCTAGTTATACTGGTCATAAAATATTATCTTTTTAGCGCTTGTATGGTAACTGATAATATATATATATGATTGTTTTTGGACTTGTTTTTGTTAAAATTAGATGTATTGTTGTCTGTATTTCACGCATCTACAAAAATAAACGCTTATGGTCAGTCAAGAAGATCATCATTAGTAACTTTCGTTTTTTTCTAGTGCTGGGCTCTCCGGGAGAAGTAGTACTGGCAAGAACCGAACATGGATTGTGTGCGGGTTGGTGAATGTCAAAACGTCCTTGTACATTTGGTTCTTGGACATAAATAGAAGAAAATTCTTTAGTGACTACTGGCTGCGCCCCACGGTTAAGACTCTCTTGGATAATTATGATGTAAATTGTAAAGTACGAATATCTATAGTTCGAAACTTTTTTTTTACCCTTGACGTGCCATGAAACCCGCTAAAGAAGAGAAGCATGACTGTCGGGCGTCTTTTGTTAATTCCTGAATTTCTAACAAAGCATCCAAGTCAAATTTGTGTTTATACAAATATCTCATGGAAAAAAACGAGCCGTCGCAGGATGCCTGGCAGATGTGTAAACTTTGAATAATGCCGAGCTGCGCCATTATTCTCTATGAACAGTCACACGCGTAACGCGCCTTGCTGTGGAATCGTTCGGAAAAATACGGCAATCATCGAACATGCACAAACAATTCCACGCCAATTACGTGGCCGAGTGGCAATAGAGAATAAGGTCCTTGAGGTGAAAAGTGCCGACGAGCCACGAGCGACGCGTCGCTAAGCACTCGTTTCACCGCGCCAACCCCCGTACCGCACACCATTAGATTTTTACACATCAAAAACGTTCAGTATTCCCGAATTTGAAAATTGTACGGTAAACATTTTTAAAAAAAGCTTTCCATGTATTCTTACTTCGGACTATTTCAAAAATTTTAGAACAAAATCGGTCCAACCGTTCTCAAGTGATGCACTTACCAACAGCATTTCATTTTTATTTATATAGATATTGGTCTTCTTCTGTTATATTGGTCAAGGTCCAGGGGTACAGTTAAATTCAAATTGATCTTTGCATTGTGTATTTCAAACGAAGTGATTACATTCTCTTTGTATTTCTAAAACACTGTCAGATTTATTTTTATATACCTAAGTATTTATTTATTTATCATGCAGGTTCCTTCACTGTTTCAAGCAATGGCGAATCCGCATAGGTAACCTTTCGGTCCAGTGATAACTGAGCGTAAAAAAAGGTAAAAGTCAAATTGGGTCCTTTTGATTTTTACCTAGTCATTGCTTCAACCTCGGCTGAAAGCTTCATCATAATAATGCTTTAGATAATTTACCATTAGCAAATAGATCCTAGCTTGGAGACATTTGATCGCAAAATATTCAAATTAAAATGTCGTCCAGTCTTCTAAATGTCACATTCTAACAAGTCCAATATCATCAAATTAAAACCATCTGGTGCCTTCCTTTTATTATTCTTGAAATAACGACGGGACCGAAAATTAATTTCATTTTTCAGATAGGTTTTGTCTTTCAGGGAATAAGCTTAGTTTGTATGTAAGTAAAGCAAAAAAGGAATAAGTACCTGTTTTTGCAGCAGGTCGTCAAAAAGTCTTTGAGGAAGCGCCACGTCTGCTCAAATAACAATTGTGGTTGGACCTTTTTTGCAGCGCAGATCCGGATAAATAATAAGACAAACCTGCGGGCGTTTTTTTAAGATCAGCTTAGTGAATTCTGGAAATTCACATAAGCATAAAAATAATTCTATCAACACATCAAAATCATATGGAACATAGATTGAAAAACTATTACTCTAGAATTGTTATCTTGCAATTTTACACTCTAAAGGTGTAGAGCGGGAGCAGGGCGCGCAGCGGAAGTGGATTAGAGGGCGGGCGTCTTCCTGAATTTCGCGTGCCCGCTCCAATCTTTCTGTGTTCATACAGTAAGTAATCTATTTGAATTATTTTCACTATCCGCTCCGATCCCACAGTGATTAAAGCCGTGGTTGTCTTGAAGAGATGGCTGTGAGCAATCAGACCGCCTATTGTACCTTATTGTAAGTGTTTTACTTCATCCGTTGGTTGTTTTCTTGGTGTCAATAAAAAGTTGTTTTTTTTGTATATATATCTACCTGCAATTTTGCGTAGGTAAGTGGAATTTATTACGCAGAAAAGGGAAGTGCTCTTTCGTTTAATTAGCTTCAATAGTCTGTGGTAGGGGAATAACGAACCGACAAACGAACGGACACTATTCAAAACAATAGATAGGAAGAACTTAGTCTCAGTTCAAATTAGTAAAAAACTACTTCATGAAGACATATTTGATTGATAGTCCCAAGACGATATACATGCTGATAATAAAATGTAACTTTTTTTTATTGTCTCGCATTAATTTTCCATTACTCAATACTGGCAGCTTGATTGATGGGTTCTTGATTATCTGTGAAAAACACATGAATACATAGGTAAAGCTTTGCTGCACTTGCTATAAACAGTTTTAAGTCTTACTTTTTCACAGGAGCAATACACCTAATTCCTATTTTACAGATGTGAGTGCTCACAGACCTATTATTTATTGTGGTATTACTTAAAAAACTCGAAAAGGTACGAACATACTCTTAACACAGTAGTAAATATATAGTCTAGCTGTGGCCGTGGTTTTGACCGCGTGGTTATTTGTCTGTGACTTTTTCACAGGGCATATCCAAATCATCTTTTGTGATTTCCAGTACCTTTAAAGTAAAAATATACCAAACTTCGTTCAGCCGTATTTTTATCGATTGCTCCATTTCTGCTCTTTGGATTAAGATACAAAGTACGTAAGCTACCCTTAGGTCTGGACTTAAAATCTAATGACAAACAAGCTGTGGAATCCGCATCGTCGTATTTTTAACATAATACGTGAGCAGGCGAACAGACAGATCCTATTTAAATGTATATTCTTTATTTTTGTTTAAAGAGTTACTCATATTTGGAGTCCCCTAATGACAACATACAGCTACCTGGTAATAGGTACATCTCTTCTCATCTCGTGGCTGCAGCTGTGAGCACGAGCATTGGGATTCAGGAAATGGGCTGCGAACTTAGAAAATATTTCACGATATTTATCAAACAAACACTGGTCAAAGAAAGGACCTTAAATATTTCTCCATAAAATGAACAATATCCGCGATACAATTCTCTCGTATTTCGATATATTGGCAGGCAGCCACATAGTTGATACAAGTATCAAACTCACCTGTATCGTTTTTATGAATGCATGGCGAAGCCAAGCATTTATACCCGCACCGAGGGTTATGTGTTGGCTTGTATGTATGTTTGTTTGTACGTTTCTTAAGCGCGTCCTACAGCCTAAACGGATTGATGGATTTTGATAAATGAGGTATCATTATTATGAATGCATGGCGAAGCCAAGCATTTATACCCGCACCGAGGGTTATGTGTTGGCTTGTATGTATGTTTGTTTGTACGTTTCTTAAGCGCGTCCTACAGCCTAAACGGATTGATGGATTTTGATAAATGAGGTATCATTACGTTTGTCTTGATCACGAGAGTGCTTTAAGATATATGAAGTGTCAATAAAACTAATATGGCGGCTCAGAGCTGCCATATTGTATTTCCGACGGACCAATAAATGACTAAAACCTATCGAGTGAGGTATCATAATGTAGGTCTATAAAAGAACATTTCAAAAATATATAATTCTTATAACTAAACAGCAATTGTCTTCTAAGCTTCTTACAAAAAAATAAGATTATTCAAGTTAACGTAAATACTATAGTGTAATGTTGCAATTAAATAAATATATTCGGGACATTTCCACACCAATTACCTAACCCCAAACTAGGATACCCTGTACTATGGGAACTAGATAACGGATAAACATACATAGATACCAATATTACATCCATGACTCGGAAACAAACATTTCTGCTCATCACACAAATGATTGCACCTTGCAGGATTCGAACCCGCGACCGTTCGATTTCGTACCTAGAATCTCTAGCCACTAGGCCAACCGGTCGTTTGTTTATTTGTCGTATGAGGTAGTACTGGCCTCTGATGGTATCAGAGTTTGTCAGGCCGCCCGAGGGCCTCTGACACGGCTTAACGACTGCTATTAATCAATATAAACAGCCGGGACCAACAGCTTAAAGTGCCCTCAAAAACATTAGACAAAAAGGAACATTAAATATTTATAAATACAAGCTGCGCCCGCGGTTTCACCCACGTCCCTCCGGAACCATGCATTTTTCCGGGATAAAAATTAGCCTATTTGTAAATCCAGGGAATAAGCTACGTCCATACCAAATTTCATTCAAATCCGTTCATTCAAACAATTTATTGTTAATATTTTCAAATTACCCTTTATTTAATCACCAAGAAACTCGTATCATAAGATCAACTCCATATTTTCGTCTTACAAACGAGATATCATAAATTAAATTAAATAATCTTTATAACTTTCAAATGAATCTTATTCCAATTTGGGTTTCATGAATATTTTTTTCATATTACCACTAGAGGCAAATTGTGCTACACAAAAGTGTCAAAAGGCTTTAATTGGAATCAAAAATGTGATACTTCTAATCTAATCACAACCCCCTTCTGACTATCACAGTGTTTTTCTGTACTCAATTGCACTACTGAAATTTGGTACAGAAAAACATTTGTGAGTTTGACTTAGTAATTATGCTTGTACTTTTCTTTAAAGGGTTTCTTTAAAGTTCTTGAAGAAAATCCTATTCTTATTAGAGAAATTGCACCATCGTTTAACTTTAAAAATCAACACAGCAAGCAAACAAGAACAGGCTTAAACTGCCAATATAAATTTCAAAGTCGATATCAACTTTTCGTCTGAGAGAATCTTTCAGTAGGCCAGTTCCTCGGTAAATTCATTAAAAGTTGTCTAGTTGGCTCAATAATCACGGATTAGGGAGGCATTACCTTTAATAAGTTTGTCGCGCTTCTTGGGAAACATGCGGGATCAGTTTTAGGGAGTTACCGCTGCAGTTAGGATCCGTCTGTTAGAAAACATGATTATTTCGTTTCAATTTGTGTTTTAGACACGGGCGACCGAATTATGTTCGGTATTTGTTTATAAGCCTTAGTATGAAGGTATTTAAATGGAGTGTGAATCGATATAACACATGTGTAGTAAACATGGATTAACTTAAAAAATAACAGTGGCATCAATAAGCTGTACGTTGTCGCGTCGTCAGCAACTCTTCATATGTCAGTATACTGTAAATGAAAGCCTATATCTATATCGGAATTCAATGTAAAGATGAATAATAAATTCTCTCCAATGCAATACCTATCTAAGCACCACAGTCTGTGGCCCAAGACCAAAAGTATATTCCATTGGCGCAGAATAAGTAAGCAACCTCTACCCATCTCCGAAATAACATAAACTTACACATTTTCAATGATTTTTCGAAATTTTCGAAATGAAAAGGTCAGAGACAGTTAAAAAAGTTAGTTATTCATAAAAAATAAGAAAATTGTTATTTCTGATGATAAACTGAGTCTGACCTTTTATTTTAGAAAAAAATCGATGACTCCTAAAATACATTTAAGCTTATTTTATTTCGGAAGTTTACATTAAAAATTTTGACTGTATACTGTAACCAGTGTCTTCAAAATAGAGTTGTTTTGTTAAAACACCCCTATTTTTAAACCTCTTGAAATTCGTTTTTTTATTCATCTTTTGGCTTACGTTTATATAAATATACTCTCCAAATATCAAGTATCTACATTCAGCAATTACTAAAAGTAATAGTAGTTAGTAAGTAGTAGTAGTTGTTTTTTTCTTTACTAAAAGTGGTCCAATTTAATTCATCTTTTGGCGTCATTGGACCATTTTTAGTAAAGATGTTGTTTTTCGCTTCTTGTAACATTTTACCTATAAGACAAGTGTGAATGCAACAATATGTTTCAAATATTGTCTTCTCTATACTTTCATATACACTTTTGTCATAAAAAACTATTTAGAAAAAAAACTAATTCTGGCCCCTTTAATTCAAGATGACCCACCCACCAATCGAGTTCATTCTTTTTTTCATAAAGGTCAACTAAGAAATACAAACTAAAAATATCTTCTACTCCATAATTTGTAGGGCAAAGCTTCATATTTTCCTCATTTGGACAAATGTCTATAACATGCAAGAACTCGGCCACTCAGCAACTATTGGAATTAGTACAAACTCACATACTAAATAAAGTTCTTTGGACGTGTTACAAGGCGAAAGACTCAATAGAGCGTCTTCTCGTTCAGGGCAACGTAGAAGCAGACCGCGTGGAAAGGCTTGATGATTACAAATCGGGAATGGTGGCGAGACATCGTGAGGCGAGCAACATCAGCCCCAGACAAAAATCCTACATGGCGACCGCGACCGCTCTGCCAAGAGTGAAACGACCAAGAAGAAGAATAAGTAATTTACAACTGCTTCTGAAACAATGTTCATTCCCGTATGATGTCATCTCATCTTATAATCTCGAGATTATTTGACATCGGTTTTGGTGTGGTCGGTGATATTTTATGCATTTGCCTGAAAATACAAAGTCGTCCTAAAATAAAAAAAACTTTTAGTTTAAAAATACTTTGTGATTTGAGTGCGAAAATGCCTGGCTTCAATTGACTTAAAAAAGTTTTTATTTTTTTAAATGTCTTAATATAGTAGGCTCAAATTCGAAATGAAAATTAAAAAAAAACCTAAAAGAAAATATTTATTTCAGTGAAAAGATGAAATAGGCTAGAATAATGCACAAAAACTTCCATTTAGGTATGTAATAAAAACTCGCTCATCTGTGCAAGATGAACGCAAAATGGCAGTTTAGTCCTCTATCCTTTGTAGATACAATGTACGTACATATCACTCGAATTTCTAGTGAAAAAGTCAGATGCAATCCTTCAATCAGGCCATTGAAATCATTAAAACATTGTACACGTACGTTAATCGATGGCATTATAATATAAAAAAAAACAAACGAAAAAGGCCCAAAATCTTTCCGTGGGATTTAATTTCCGAAGAATAGAGATTAAATATTCAACCATGACGAAACGGCGACGGACTCGTGGTCACACTGCTTGGTGTGACAACGAGTAAGCTACAAAATATAAGACTCGTAGTCACACCAGTGTGGGAAACCAAAATACCAATTACTTATTGACATAATTGTGTCAATTTGTGTCAAAGTGACAGGTGTCAAAGTGGAAGGTGTCAAAGTGACAAGTATCAAAGTGATAAGTGTCAAAGTGACGGATGTCAAGGTGACAGGTGTCAAATTACAGTTTACGGAAAAGTGAGTGGGGGAAGGGGAGTGGAACTTAGGAAGGGGAAGTGGGTAAGTGAGGGGAGGGATGGGGTATGGGGGAAAGGGAAGTAGGAGTGGATGGCATGCGGGGAAGTATTTGTGACAGCTGCAAACTTAAAAGGCCTATAACTCTGAAACTAATGATGCTATACTAGTAGTTTCTTAACAGAATTTATAGATCTCATAGATATCTTCATTTTGGATAACAGTTGTCAAACTTAAAATGGCTATAAAACTGAAACCAATGATCCTAGACTAATAGTTTCTTTACAGAAGTTATAGGTCTCATAGATATCTTCGTTTTGGATGACAGCTGTCAAACTCAAAAGAGCTATAACTCTGAAATTAATGATCCCAGACCATTAATTTCTTCATAGAAGTTATAGATCTCATCGACATCTTTGTTTTGGATGACAGATGTCAAACTTAAAAGGGCTATAACTTTGAAACTGATCATTAATTTCAGAGTTATAGCCCTTTGAAGTTTGACAACTGTCTACCAGAACAAAAACATAATGAGATCTATAACTTCTGTAAAGAAACTACTAGTCTAGGATTATTTGTTTCAGATTTAGAGGCCTTTTAAGTTTGACAGGTATCATCCAAAACGAAGATATCGATGAGATCTATAACATCTGTTAAGAAACTGCTAGTCTAGGATCATTAGTTTTGGCTCTTTTAAGTTTGACAGCTGTCATCCAAACTGAATATATCGATGAGATCTATAACATCTGTTAAGAAACTGCTAGTCTAGGATCATTAGTTTTGGAGTAATAGCTCTTTTAAGTTTGACAGCTTTCATCCAAACTGAATATATCGATGAGATCTATCACTACTGTAAATAAACTACTAGTCTAGGATAATAAGTTTCCGAGTTATAGGCCTTAAAAGTTTGACAGCTGTCATCCAAAATGAAGATATCGATGAGATCTATCCATTCTGTAAAGAAATCTCTACTCTGGGATCATTAATTTCATAGTTATAGCCCTTTTGAGTTTGACAGCTGTCATCCAAAACGAAGATATCGATGAGATCTATAACTTCTGCAAAGAAACTACTAGTCTAGGGTAATGAGTTTTAGAGTTATAGGCCTTTTAAGTTTGACAGCTGTCATCCAAAATGAAAATATCGATGAAATCTATCACTTTTGTAAGGAAACTACTAGTCTAGAATCATTAATTTCAGAGTTATAGCCCTTTTAAGTTTGACAACTGTCATCCAAAACGAAGATATCGATGAGATCTATAACTTCTGTAAAGAAACCACTAATCTAGGATCATTAAGTTTCAGAGTAATAGATCTTTTAAGTTTGACAGCTGTCATCCAAAACGAAGATATCGATGAGATCTATAACTTCTGTAAAGAAACCACTAATCTAGGATCATTAGTTTCAGAGTAATAGATCTTTTAAGTTTGACAGCTGTCATCCAAAACGAAGATATCGATGAGATCTATAACTTCTGTAAAGAAACCACTAATCTAGGATCATTAGTTTCAGAGTAATAGATCTTTTAAGTTTGACAGCTGTCATCCAAAACGAAGATATCGATGAGATCTATCACTTCTGTTAAAAAACTACGATTCAGCGATGAATAGTTTCCGAGTAATATCTGTTTTAAGTTTAACAGCTGTCATCCGACTTCACACTATACTAAAGGGAGTTGAAAAGGAATCTGTCGTGCTGGGCAAAACGCTAAAAATATTTTTTTGCTTTTTCCCTAAACCCCCACCGTTGCGGACGGTCTCACTCCACCTAACCCCCTCCCCTTCCCCTCCCTTCCATTCTCCGACCTCCTAAGGGTTTCTGCTCTCCTGGTAATTTGTGACTATTTTGAATATTATAATAGCTAGATATTAGCCTCATGTCGTGGTGTGACCACGAGGAATAGTTATTACTCGTAGTCACACCAGTGTAACCACGAGTAAATAACATTCCTCGTGGTCACACTAGTATGACAAAACGGTGTGACCACGAGTCCGTTGCCGACGAAACATAGAAGTTTGCCTGCCTGCTTTGCCAAAAAAGTACTTTTGCCAATAAATTATAAGCCTTCAATTCAATACCCATATTGTAAAATACGAAGTTTTTTTTGCATTTAAAAATAGAGCCATGCTGTGGCCATGATGTTTTCTTTTAAATAGCTTATTTTCTTCGGAGGGATGGAAGGATCCTAACGATACCCCAAAGGTCTAAATCTATTTAAGCATTTAAAAGTTATGGTCGAATAAAAAAACTCACGTCATACATACATAAATGAATCCTAAAAATATTACACTCCTCCAATTTAGGGAAGTCGTGTAAAAAATGGAAAAAAAATATTGAAAATTAAAAGGATGCTGAAATAAACACTAGGACAGGTATAACAGTAAAACTTGTGTTAAAAACCACTGATGGCTGGGAAATTCTTGCGAAGCCGTCAATGAAAACCTATCACCTGCACCTTTGAACAATTCATGCTTCATTTTCTTTATGTATAATTTTATTTTATCAACATTTTACTTGACGTTCTCAAGGGGGCAATGTTTTGAATTCTACTATCCTTTGTTACACATTATAAAACTAGTTTAGTAGTTTAGTTTTTATTTTTATTTTAGCATTAATCCTGTAATATACATGTTATTAGAAAAGCATGCTTGTTTGCAAGCATGATAGTATGCTCATTTACAGCATGCTCTCCGAGTATGTACATTTGATCATGAAACATTTCCTTATCGCGTCCTACGCACTTCAACAAATCAAGTAGAGCTTGAAGCTACTACTCTACCACCCACGCCTCACACCGGGAGCTAGTTAGCACAAAAATAGACTTGCGATTTAGTATCGTGCTTGTTCTCAAGCATACTCTTTTCGTATAATCAGGCTAACTTGTATGCTACTAAGTAATATCTGGTTGGAATTAGCATGTTTTTGTGCTACTACATAGAATGAATATTCCAGCCTTTAAGCCCAAAATCTGAACAAAAAGTTCGGAACGAAAGACTAGTTTTAATACGCTGCAAACCTCGATACAGCTTAGTCCAATTTCTGGCTTATTCCACGATTACAAAGCTTTGTGAACACGAAACTGAGTTTGAACGGAAAACCCCGTGTAAAATACTGTTACTATCGTAACACTGTAGCAAAACGACGAGATTTAGACGCCACGGCATCAACATAAACACGTTCGACAAAAATGTAAACTGCTTATCGCTGCACTGGATCCTTATATTCTTATACGATGCTGCGCAAAACGATACTTTCCTCAATACATCTATTTTCTGTAAGAGCGATGGGAGCGTAACAGTTCAATAGTGCAACTCAAAATCCAACGATACCGGGTTCGGTCCTAGGCTTCGCACCAATGACATTTCTAATATATGTGCGGTTTTCTATCGCTCGGAGGGCACGTTAAGCTGATGGTCCCGGTTGTTTAATAACAGTCGTTAAGCCAGCCCAATTCGGGAGTTAAAGGCCCTCGGGCGGCCTGAAAAACTCTAACACCAGAGGCCAGCACTACCTCATACGACAAACAAACAAACATCTATTTTCTGGTGCATTGCTATTATAGTTTTATAGCTTTTAAAAATACCATACAAAACTGAGTCTTATTTTAGTATAGATTAATGGATAACATGTGCTTGTGATAATATAATTAAAATTCAAAGGTCACACAAATATGTCTTTGGAAAGGAGTGTACTCATACTTTCTAGCTCTTATCGGATTGTATACTAACAATCGGATAAAATACACCGCCTCTTGACTACTCTCACTCTCTGCTATTTATTTGTCTTGATTGTTTTACTTGGAAAAATAAAACGAACGTTTTCAAACCGAAACGGTTAGCTATTGATAGACGACCAGCTACAGAGATTAAATCGAAAATCATTACATTTACTCGTATACTGTAAAATTACATTGTACTCTGGTTACCAAACGATATTGTGGTTACCAAAACTTGGTAAAAAAACGGTTTCTGAGCGCACGCTCGCTTTGAACTTCTAAAAGACGAGAACATTCAAAAGTAAAATCGAAATCGTAAAATTAGCTGGGAAATTTTTATAATAATTTTTATATGAGTAGGTCAACGAGTGCCTATTTTCCCGCGACACTTTTACTTTTTAAAATCTCAAAGTGAGTGGCCGAGCGCTCGTACAGCAGCAGTTCTAAACGAGCGGACATTCAATTCTATGAGATGTTCTCACGGATTGTCCAGTGTTTATGGTTGCGGTATAAAAATGTTAATCCGTTTTCAAATTAGATTAAACATTAGATTTTGACAGTAATGTCTAAAGTGCTGTATCTAGGTACTTATTACTTTTTAACACTGTAGCATCGAGTCTCTAAGAACGAGTATTTATGACTTTTTGAAGATGCAACTCATTTCTTAATTTTATGTCCTGCTCTGTCAGCAGCTTCAAAAAGATCTTAACTACGCTTACTGGCGTAAAAATCACTTGAGCCTGCTAATTCTTTGAGCCATGTCGATTTCCTTGCTCCTTGTGACTTTCGTTTGCTCCCGGATCACCTCATTTCGGATGCGATCCCTTAGAAAAACCCCGAGCATAGCTCGTTCTATAGCTCGCTTAATGACCTTGAAATTGTAGACCAGCCTCACAGTCAGTATTAAAGTTTCGGCTCCGTATGTCATCATGGGTAGGACGCACTGGTTGAAGACTTTTATCTTCAGGCATTGTGGGATGGGCGACGAGAAGACCTGACAAAGATTCCCAAATGCTGCCCAACCCAGCCGAATTCACCTATTGACTTCTTTCTCAAAGTTGTATCTACCTAACTGAAGAGTTTTTCCAAAGTAGACGTACTCCTGAATAACTTCAAGAGGCATGCCACTGACTTCCGGTTCAATGTATTGACTGATCATCAATTTTGTTTTGTTTAAGTTTATGCGGAGACAAGCTTAGCTGATGTCAGGAGGCATCAGCTAAGCTGGTCAGCATCTATAGCAACTCTTGCAGTGGTTCCGCCAGTAAGACGATATCATCAGTAAATCACAAGTGAGATATGTACTCGCTGTTTATGTTGATTCCCATTTTTTCCAGTCCAGCGTCTTGAACATATCCTCCACTGCATTTGTCTCAAGGACATTCCCCTGTGTTACACCCCTGACCAATTGGATTTGTTCTGTTTGCTGGTCTTTGACTTAAACGGACATCGTAGCAGCGTCATACAGACATCTCAGCACTTAAATCTATCGCATCGCAAGTCTACTTGACAGCGCTGAAAAGAGTTTAGAACAGACCAAGTCATGATGGAGGCAAAGGCCTTGTAGTCCACAAAAGCTAGATACAATGGCCGATTATACTCCTCCGACTTCTGTATAATCTGGCGTACTGTGTGTATGTGATTTACGGCACCATATCCTCCTCGAAATCTGGCCTGCTCGTGTGGCTGGAATTCATCAAGACTACGCGCAAGATGGTTGGTGATGACTCTTGAGAACAACTTGTAGACGTGTCGTAGGAGTGAGATGGGCAAGGTTTTATTCCCTTTCTTGAAGAACAGTACCACCACACACCTGTTCCACCCCTCTGGAGTTCTCCCACTATGAACGATGACATTGGAAAGTATCTGCAGCTGTCCAAGGACAGAAGTACCTCCTGCCTTTAACAGCTCAGAGGTGATGGCATCTTTAGCCATACCATTTTTTAGTTGTTTCAGGACAATTTCTAACTCATCCAGGATGATACCTGGCAGCTCATCTGAGAAGTGACGGGTCAGTGAGACCCTAGAATCCTCACTAGGGATTTTTGTTCGAGAAGCACGAAAGCGTTTCTACCATAGAAATCCTCAATCTCGGCGAGAATCTCAGGTTTTGACACAACAGTAGTACCATACGCTGTTTTTAACTTTGTCAGATGACTCCTCCCAAGTTGTTGCACGAAAACTTTGGACCCTCGGTTTTGCTCAATTGCCGTCTGTGTGCGGCGTGTATTGGAGCACCGAAGGTGGTGTCGGGTCAGTTTCGTGATCTTTTTGCTGAGTGTCATCTTCTCTGACAAAGAGGCTTGTGTGTCTTGCCGCCTTTGTGCCATAAACCTGAGTCTCGTCTGAGAGCTTGGATTTTGGCCCCTTATACTGCGTTTTTCAAAATATTGGGCCCTCTTCCGTGAGAATTCTCACCACGTTTTCAAGTCCCTTGTTAAACTCATTTGTGGTTTCCACCACCAAAAATCGATTATCCAGCTTTTCCTGGTATTTCTCAGACCCAGCCATGATTTGCAGCAGATTTGTTTGTAGCCTGGACTTTATCATGCGGAGCCATTCAAGCTTAAAATCGATATTCAGAGTGCCTCGGACCAGTCGGTACTCACTGCTGGTATTAAAACTATTGATTACATCTCTGAATAT
The DNA here is from genome assembly GCA_946251855.1 of Alsophila aescularia. Lineage (NCBI taxonomy): Eukaryota > Metazoa > Arthropoda > Insecta > Lepidoptera > Geometridae > Alsophila > Alsophila aescularia. Next base: position 32,314,320 of record OX276379.1, on the reverse strand, counting down.
TTGCTTCCTATCCGTCAAAATGCTTACCTTAAACCAAATATAAGCAAATATTCCATTTTGCATATACGCCATATTTGCTTATATTTGGTTTAAGGTAAGCATTTTGAAAACAAAATACTGTGGGGAACCTAGATAAACACTATCCAAATCCGTATAATATCATGACACTGTGGAAATATGCTCCAATTATCAATTATTTTGGTATTACGTTTGTATGGAAAATTCATCCTCCGCCGGACTCTTGTGGCCGGAGGTACCCTGAGGGTGTCTACCAGCTCAAAGGGGCTCCTAGCTTACAATAGTAAGTAATATAGGTGTAGAGGAAACTTCGTAGTGCGAGCCATCCTTTTAGATTTCCTTCTCATAGAAGATAATAGGCTCGTAGCTGAAGTGGCTTGACGATCTTGCTACGTTCCTCGTAGAAGTGTAGAAAAAGTCACAGATTAGATATATTTTAGTCTTAGTAGAAAACACGATTGTATGCCTATTGAGATGAATAATAAACTTAAATATTGCTAGAGATAGAAAACGATGTTATATTTACTACTCCTCCAAAGTTTTCTAGTCACCATCGAGATGAGCCAATGTCTGACAATGTAAGAATGACAGGTTATTTGAATTTAAAATTAATATAGACAAACTATCAAATGAGTATGGTTATGATGAAAGAGGTTTGACATCGTCATAATCTTAAATAAATAATTCATATAGAAGAGCCCCTCCTTTTCTAGAAAGTTAACTAGCATTTGCCCTCTGGCATTTCTGCTGCGAAAGCCATGTGGTCCAATTTTCGACTCTCCGTAGGCCTGTAGACCCACTTTAGCGTTAAAGTCCCCATAACATCGTCGAAGTAAAGGCTATATACCACAGAATAAATAATAGGCTATTCTATTTAAATTGTTAATAGTTACAAAATAAAGATGTTTTGAATTTATATTTGATTATTTCTTCCTATTTTAAGAAGTTCTACCTCGCTTGGTGACTGTCAGTATTTTTTGTCTCGTTTCTATGCCAGATAATATTTTATAGTATTTTTTACAAAAAAAGGTTTTCTATATATATTCTAACGACTGATGACTATCCTGAGCGACCAATTTTTGTGTTAATTAAAAAATATATACTCTATCCTTAATCAAATCACACATACTTACCCATCATCGACCATGTGACATACGAGGTGTGCTTGCATTATAAACCTTAATATGATAAACATTCTCAGACTGCGATAATACATCTGTCGATCCGACATCTTTAATTATCAACTTTCAAATTCCACGCCAACTGGTAATAATATTCAGACCTTTACTCGTAAATCCTAGTTAGATCGTAAGCATACGGCCACGCGTCATGAGTGAAACTAAATGAGTAGAACACTAAATTAATCTCACGCAAATTTCATGAAAATTGGGTAATATTGTAAATCCATTTGAAAACATCCATTGTGTGGCTCCATTTGAAGTCGGTTTTTATTGTTTTGTTTCATTTATATTGAATGTGTGAATAAAAATACTTCGCACAGTTTCCCACTTCAGTTATTGTCAAGTAAATAATTACATTTCAAGTAATTTTTACGCTTCAAGTGAAAACATGAGGACCATCGGCCGTAAAAATCCAGATCCGACATTACTCTCGTGTAAAGTGGAGATTTTAATTACTGGAGCATTACATTACTTCCTTTGTATTCATATAATAGTAATTTAGAATATGTCATTATTGTATGCTATCCATCTTAGTGATGTTGGTATCCTATATTTTACCATGCACATTAAAAAGTTTACAAAACTCTTGTAGGGGACGTTACCGTATTGCACGTAAGAAATGTAGTAGTAATAATTAAATTAAATATTTGATTCAACAATAGCTTATGTCCAAGGCTTTTACAGGAGTGTTCAGGAAACATTCAAACGAATTTGTTCATTGTTCATTTATATTATCATAACCCGTCGACATGATGGTGTAGGTAGGGTATGGTCGCAGACTTCCTTTCCTGTGAGATTTGGACGCATAGCGATACGCAAAATTGCAAGTGTTGCCTCACCGGCTTTCTTGTCCTCCGTGGGTGGACGGGGAAATGCGAATTCCCCGTGCACCCACCAGTGGGAGAAGCCAGTGGGTGCACGGGGCATGCCCCCTCCGTTCATGGTACTTAATATTGGTATAATTTAATTGCAAAAAAACCTTGGACCATAGTTAGGTAGTTTAGATGTAGCTTATTTGACTGAGACCAGGAATACCTGGAAGATGGTATGCTCAAATACCGATTTTCCTATGGTTTTCCGAACTAGCATGAAATAGTCACTTAGACACGTGTCATAAGGTCAAAAATCATGCTCGTCTTCTTGTATTTCTTTGTGAGAATTCAGGCTTTGGTTGCAAACTATCCCTTCTTTTAAAACTGGTAATCTTTTAGACGCATCTGCATTCCATCTTGCCATTAGCTTACGTTTGGGTGCAAGTTGTTATGGTGCCCAGTTCTGTAAGTGTGGTATTGCAGTCGATCAGTTCGGTCATAATGGCCTCTCTTTTTCCAGAAGTGCTAGTTGAATTTCCCGTCACGCCAGCCTTATCGATATCATTTTCCGTGCTTATACTAGCGACAATGTAGCAGTGGTTTTCAAACCTAATGATCTAATACGCGACGATGATAAAAAACCTGACGGTATGACTCTTGACCCTTGAAAATGAGGCAGTCTCTAGTATGGGATGCTATTTGAGTCGCACTGGCACCGTCACATATTTCTGAGACACACTGTGGGGCTGGTACCTCGGCTATTACGGCAGAGCAGCTCAATTGGCGAAAATATGCTAACCTTTGTAGTGGTTACACATATGAGACGTTTGGTGTTGAGACATTGGGACCGTGAGGACCGGGAGTTTATCATATTTTCAAAAACCTATCTGAGCGACGCGTGACCAAAATGCTGATACCTATTTAGCTCATCAAATTAGCATTGCAATTCAGCGGGACAATGCCGCCAGCATGTTGGGTACGCTGCCACTAGTAGTGCGCTGGAACATTTGGACTAAATGTGGGCCAGTAATGGCTTGTAGATTGTCAGAATATTATATGTAGTAGTTGGCTAGTTTTATTTTGTAGTTGTTAGTTGTACGATAATAAAACTTGCCCTGATAAAATAAATAAGTAAATTATTAAACTATCAATAAAAAACTATGCTAAACATAAATTATGAATCAAATCAACCAATTAATATCAAATTTATTCACAGAACCCCAATCCTTATCAGTCAATCGTTGAATCAACACTCGGGTCAACAACAATAATTACACATGACATCATTTACAACGCCGCCGTTCCAAATAGAACTCGATTGATCAACATGGACACATCTAAAACGTATAAAACGTATGAACGTAGTTCATGCTAACTATCTACGAGTATGTTGATATTGAATGACCCTGATTTTCCTAGAGTGTAACACTTGACTTCTTTCTGCACATCGTGATGAATGGTAGTATTAATTAAAGCTAACGCTCGCTAACATAGAAAAAAAAATTGTGTCCCTTATGCTACGGAATTGTTGTGACTGAGCTAAGAATTTTTAATTTGCCATAGATTCAGGTGCAACTGAAAAAACATTCAAAAAACAATATTTCTCACCGGGCAAGTGTTTTTTTAACTAACTATTATACAACTAGCTAATTACTAATGAAACAGTCGATCAACCATTATGTCATTACAGGCTTATGGGTAGCAAGCTAGTTCTAAAAAGTATAGCAGATATAATTAAGTTAATAACATTATGTCATTACAGGCTTATGGGTAGCAAGCTAGTTCTTAAAAGTATAGCAGATATAATTAAGTTAATAACATTATGTCATTACAGGCTTATGGGTAGCAAGCTAGTTCTAAAAAGTATAGCAGATATAATTAAGTTAATAACATTATGTCATTACAGGCTTATGGGTAGCAAGCTAGTTCTAAAAAGTATAGCAGATATAATTAAGTTAATAACATTATGTCATTACAGGCTTATGGGTAGCAAGCTAGTTCTAAAAAGTATAGCAGATATAATTAAGTTAATAACTTAGCTACTCCATCCTTCGACATTGCAACGGCGCAAAGTCGACAAAGAAGTTGAATATAATTGGTCGTTAGAGTAGTACATAAGAGGACCTGCTTTGATGTCTTGGACCTTTGTACTGCAGAGAATAATTTATTCGCAACTGCAGGAAGTGTCGTTAGTCGTTTAGTTTTGCCCGGAACTTTTAGGATTTTTTTAGTTCGCATAAATATGATAAGTATTTATGATGGTGGCTTAAAGCAATGTTGTTGTTGTTTTGATGTCAGTGATAAGTATTACTTAAAAGTTATTTATAATATGGGATAACTTAATAAGTATTTTCTTACTCGAAGTGATACAAATATTAATTTGTGAAGTTTTTGTTTGGAAATGCTTTCTTGCTTTTCATGTGAAGTAGTACTGGCCTCTGTTGTCAGAGTTTGTCAGGCCGCCCGAGGGCCTCTAACATGCCTTAATGACTGCTACTAATTAATAACAGTCGTGCTCTCCGTAGCACGGAGGGATGGAAAACCGCCAATATTATAAAGCAAAAAAGTTAGCACGGAGTCCAGCACCAACCCGGTATCGTTAGATTGTCACCCGCAAAAAGTGAACCGCTAGGCTACCATCTCTCTCAAATCGAAACGGTTGTCCCAAAATTTGTTTACACTCAGTTTTTGCAAGATCGCATACGAGTAAAATGCTAAAGTTGTATTTTTGATCTTTTACTTATGAATATTAATGGTTTACAAAACAAAGGAACCTACCTTTAATTTTGCTAATAGTCCGTGTAACTAAATTTAATAGCAAGTAATAATGGTGTTATTTGTTTACTAGCTGTTCATTTTATTTAAAAGTAGACCATACGACCAAAAGTACCTATAAAATACAATATCTACATATCTTCAAAATTTGTTCAGCCTTCAAATAGTTTTTATCAATTTCTCTGCATCTAATCATCGGTTTAAGATTCCAAGTGCCCCAGTTTTTAAGACAATGCGCGAACAAACATACAGTCAAACAGACAAGCAGACAAACAAACAGACAGAAACAATTTAAAAAAAAAAACTTGTTCAGTAGCTTATTTTAGGAAACCTATTTTTTTTAAATTATCTTCTTTCTTAATACACACTTTTTTGTTCTTAATGCTTTCTTATAAGTATAGATAGAGGATATATAGATAAGATTTCAGTCAGTTATTGTTTTTCGGCTCCCTGCTTTTAGAAAATATACCAATATAACAAATGCACAAGTATCCACTTTATGAATACTTATGGGAGGGCAAGTTGAAAACTAGTGGTGTCAATTCAGAATATCTGAATATTTACCATATTTTATTTTATTTGATACTAATGATAGTGAACATGATAGTAATTTAAAATCTGATACTAGATTATTTTTTCTGTTGACTTATAAATGTAATAATGTAATAAGTAATGTATGTATGTGTATAAGTATTTTTTTATTATTTTAATGTGGTTTTCGGGATTTTAAAGATTAGTTTTGAAACTGATAGACTGATAGACTGCTACGTTGGTGTGATGAAAATTTTACAATTTATAAACAGACGAAGTCGTAGTACGGGCTGTACGGGTTACATAGCCTTATTTATAATACAGCTTATACAGGTAGGCTAGTAATATTAATAAGGCTATGTTGCCTATACATTATACATCGTAAATAGAAATAAACTGTATGTACTATGAACTAAGTAACTTAAAACTGCTAGTCAAATACAGTAAGTGCTCTTAAGTTATGCAACACTAAGTGTGGCCTATGTTATTCAAATACACCTGTAAAAGAAACTGTACCTGACAGTAACTAAAACATTCGCTCTTTGACTTTACAAAATAATCCTTGACATGATTGAAATAGGGCTCCAATTCGTTAGAAATCAGCTCTGGAGCTATTTATTTTGTTAACGTAGGTACTTATAAAGTCTAGGTACTGTATACACGTTTGTTTGCGGCCTTTTAGACAAAGACTACGAACCGGCAGATATGTTTTAAAAATTAACTTTGATAGTACATGATGTTGGCCTTGCAAAGAGCACCTTTCAATGCAATGACAGTCAGATCGATCCTTGGCCTGCACCAATTACTTTTAAAAAGTAAATTCTGACTCACGTTACCACGACGCTAAGTTATTACTGCACATGTACACTGCCAACTAACTGTTAGTGGGCTTAAACACTTGGATTACCTACCTCGGTATAAACCTGTAACGGCATGAGGGTTGTCCAACTGTTTCATGTGGTAGTTACCTGGTTATATTTTATAGTAGTTGTAGTTTTAACCCCCAATGCGAAAAGAAAGTTTTAAGTTTTGGGTGTAATTGTGTATTTGTCTGTGGCATCGTAGCTCCTAAGCGCATAGACCCATTTTGATACAGAGGTTTGAAAACTAATGTGATCGAGATGGTTCTTAGCCATAGGGGGGGGGGGGGGGTGGGGAGAGGGGGACCGGCTTCGTAGCTTCCAAATGAATGGACCAATTTTGATGCGTTTTTTTCTGTTTGATAGCTGATGTAATCGAGATTGTTCTTAGATATAATTAGGCATCATGTTATAAGCATTTGTGTGTTATTAGTTTTTGCTGGGAACTTTTCAAAAACTAGTTATGAGGAAATAAAGTTAACTTTTAAGGATATGTGACTTTCGTTATATTATGACACGGTTTATGGTCAAGAGAATAAAATAGCTTTGAGATCTACACGTTACGATTAGGTAATATCTATACTTATAATAAAGCAATAAGAACGAAAAAGTCTGTACAATAATAATAAAAAAAAACTAGAGTACTTAAAATAAGATACTGATCAAGAATATAACATTTTTAAAATTTGTTTTTCTGTTTGTCTGTTTGTTTGTTTGTCTGTATTTGTGTATTTTTATTTTCACTGCCTTATCCAGATATTACATGCTCCAAGATATTTACCTAACTTCTAGATATATTATTCCCTTGAGTTAAAACACAATGAGGTAAGGGATTAAGGCCGAAGAAAAAGTGTTTTTCTGTACAAATTAAAAGTTGAAAACACTTTGATAGTCTGATTAACTTTACCTTGAGTTCTTGAGAGTTTTATCTGGTTGTAGGGCCTTGCGTCTTGGGACTTTAATTTATACATAAACATTGTTTCAGTTTTTTTTGTGAGATTAAAATTAAGGTTAGAATTAAATCAGATTAAACGATTCTTGTCGTACTGGATAGCGCATAGAAAAGAAAAAAAAACTACAAAGGTTATGTTAGCCACGACTATGTCTTAATGTACATATTCATGCAAAGACCATTCGTAAAGACGCGAAGGGAAATCATATGTACGAGTATGTCCCATAATAATGAATATTCATTAAAGTAACGAATTGTGTGTCTAGCTTTTAAAAAGTAATGAACGCATAGAATAGGACTGTTTATTTGTGCGTCAACTAATATGTTATATGTTATATGTCGGATTTTGATAAAATTTGGAATGGAGATAGCATAAACTCTGGAATAAAACAATAACTATAAAACATAAACTATAAAACATAAGTTTCCACGGAAAAACTGGAAAAATATTGTGTATATGCTACAGGCGACACTAGGCTTCATACCAAATTTAGTTCGCAGTTTTTCGATCTTTTCCCACTTCGGTGGGATAGCGATATATTGACAATTATCCATAGAAATATATATCAAAGTAAAACGTGTGTTTGTTTGTTTGTTTGTTTGGGGAGCTTTCACGCGATAACGGCTTAACGGATTTTGATAAAATTTGGAATGGAGATAGCATAAACTCTGGAATAAAACAATAACTATAAAACATAAACTATAAAACATAAGTTTCCACGGAAAAACTGGAAAAATATTGATTACTCGCTGTAAGAAACGGTTGCCATGGAAACGAAATAACAAGTATGTCAAAAAACTTTAAGAGTATTGGTGCTATACCAACTTTTGCATTGGTTTTTAATATCTTAGAAGAACATAGGATGTTTTTTTCGCGATAAACAGTAGTCCGCCCGGACGAAGATGGGGGCGGGAAATCTAGTATTTTATATGCGCCCCGCGCAGCCCCACCAAGCATCTGCTTGAAGCACTACGTAGCGCTACGCGAGGCTACGAGAGGCTACGTGGCGCTAGGCGGCTCTACTCGGTGCTACGTGGCGCATCGTAGTCTCGATATGACAATAAAATATACGTTCAAAAACTAAAACCCGACTACGGTTGGATAAAAATAGCCTATGACACTATTGCGATGAAGATGAATCGACTGACACCTTGCTTGTTAGAATCTGACGAAGTTTTTAGTTTGAACACATAACCTTCCTTTGGTTCGCAGTAGTCGAGTAAAAAAGAAATAGATTATAACACTCTAAAAATGAAAACGAAACGATTGATACCTCGCTTGTCAAAATCAGACCTAGTTCTTAGTTTTTTACAAATAACCCTTCCTATGCTTCGCCGTAATCGGATAAAAAAATAGCATATGACACTCTGCACCTTAAGACGAATCGATTGAAAGGAGCGACGCTATGGTGGAACATCCATATAACCACATGCATACATACACACATACACATATACATACATACATAGACTGTTAAACTCGTTACCCTTCCCTTGCTTTGCTGTAGTCGGCTAAAAAGCGGTTCACGCACATACTTTTGACACGAATATTGCAAGGATACATCCCTATGTATCCTTGCAATACGTAACACGTACTCGTAGCACCGTACTGGGCGCTTATTCACTATGCCGCATAAAATTCCTTGCCGAAAACGTGTGACGTCAGTACGGCAACTGCCGTACGATTCCACGAAGATATCTTAACGCGGCGCGTTACTTGCGTGAATGGTCATAGCGAATAAGGGCCCTGTAGCGTGCGGTGCCACGCTGCGCCTCGTATCGCTTCTTGGTGCAGCACGTCAGCTACATCCGACTGCTCGTTTCGTTTTGTCGCATCGGTCGCCCTGCTCAACCGATAACCTGATGTTCACTCTCGAGTTAACATCAATTTAATTAATGCATTTGCATGTTTGCATATGTGGTTAGGCAGCTAGTCTTATTACATAAACAACCGAGGAGAGCGGAGCTACTGACATCAGTACAGCACAATGCGAGCAGTAACTAAACAGATTCTCGCAGTAATCCAGCCATTTGAAACTAAAAAATATACTGGTACTGGTAATATTTTGTCCGTACCATTTTTCTTATCTATTTGTGTTTTAGGTCCCATCATCATACGAAATCCACACAAGCCATCGGGGACTGAGTTTGATGGAAAATATGTAACATTCCTAGAAGCTCTAAAAGTCACGCTTGTTAAATGTAAAGTGATAAATGATAAATGTAAAGGTAACCCAGTGATAAATGTAAAGGTGATGCGTCTAAATTCAGGTACGTTATTATGGGTGCTTCCGCACTCATAATGGTCTATTACCGCTAATCAAGTATTAAATTGGCCAAAATCCATACTAAAAAGTGATGTAATGCTTGATTTGCCTTTGTTGATGATAATGGATGGTAATGTTTATTAAATATTTTAAAAACCTCTTCTTAAATATTTTAAAAAATCTTAACTTATTTTTTACATGTTTAAGTTCCGTTCATGGCCATTCCTTAACACCATTGCCTCTATAATAATGCAATGTATTTCAGCATTTCTGTGCTTTATGGGAATGCTAAAAGATGACGATTCGTCATTAGGTTCTATCAGTAAGTAACTTTAAAAGTACATTTATACCAAACACTGGGGGGAAGGGCAGTTTAATATCATACTGGTGAAATGTAATAGGTAATGATACTATTGATACTCTGCGGTGTATCTGTGCACCTCCTTGTGGTCCCCCTGGTGACTGATGAGTAGTATAATAGTGAGTTTTTAAAACTATTATACGACTAACCACAGGCCGGCCGCAACGTAGCAGGAAGAAAACTCACTGACCAGCAGCGTGGCTAAACATCCTTTTTTATGAACACGCCAATAATGCCAAGTACGAGTACAGTACAAGTCCAATCTTCATCTAGTCTACAATTTTATTGTACAACCTGCATTTTTTCGTCCTCTCGCACGCGCTTACCTGTGTAGGTACACTGATTTGTACAGGTATGCGTGCAGGCAAGGCAGAAATGTAGACGGGGCATTATCAGTGCAAAGCATTCTCAATTTTTACTTATCAAATAGGCAAATACACAGCGCCATATGTGAGTGTTTATTGAATGCACACATTAGCTTTGTATCGGTAAAAAAAACTTAACGTAGTAGCGGCGGGCAGCCGAACCATTAAATATGTGATTGCGTGTGACTATACTCTCACCTGGTTTTAAGTGACGATGAAGACAAGGTGTTAGATTTATAGATAACTCTGCATTACATATCACTTTAAAATAAATCGTAAAACAATCAGCAGTACTATCGCTTACAGCATTCTACAGGCCTAAGCCCTTAATGGGATGTACTATTGCTGGAATACCCCAGAGCGATTGTGGCTTCAAATTATCTTAATTATTACGGTTTTTTTATAGCAGTTACCGCCTGCTTAGCGTTAATATATATCTATAATAATTTTTCGTTTAAATTTCAACACTCTCAGTTCATCGCCATTCCTCACGCCCAGCGGTGCGTTGAAGTCCCCCATCACCACTTCGAAGTATGTTTTCGGGGCATGTATTGCATTAGAAATGTCATCATACATAGCCTCCACTTCATCGTCCGGGCGTTTCGAGAGTGGGGTGTACACCTGTATGACCTTCAACGAATACCGTTCGGTAATTATTGTGATTATAAGATATGCCACCCTGCTCAAAACGCTTTCGATCTTCGCAACGTTGTTGACGAGGGACTTGTAGACGAGAAACCCGATGCCGTGTTGGGACTGCTGGTCGCCCTCCCGGTAATAAATTAAGTTGCCGGAATTCAGGGTCATCGTATCATCTCCCTCTCTTAGGAATTCTGATAACCCTGTTATATCCCAGTGCTGCAAGGTGCCAGGTCCAGAGATCGTGGGGGTTGGTAGCTGGGTCTCTGCCAGGGATTCTTAACACCCCCTGCTCCACCATTACCGTGGCTGCTATCGGTGCCAGGAATAACGGAGCCGCCGGGGACTGGGGGCCGTCTTTTCGGTGTGTCTATCATATGGGGAGGGGGGAGAGGGGGCGAATATTATATGATAACCCTGTTCAGAGTAAAAGGAATTTGATGGAAGAAATGAACGGGTTATTGAATGGGTACTATAAAATCTTCTGCACACTACAATAGTCCTTTTACCTCGGCGAGCATGTTAGGCAACCCTAGTTGACGAGGAATTACTTTCGTAGCCATTTACGTTCGTAGTGAAAGAATATGGACGTGACGTTAATTCTTGAGTTGACTTCGTACAAACAACCAACTCTGTTTAAACACAGTACCCATATTTTCCTAATTGGTTGCTTGCTCGAATTGAATTGACATCGATTTGAATTTAAATTTGAACTTTGAATTGATTGAAACAATGTGATTTTAATCAAACAAATTTCGAACTTGATTTTTCTGGTCCAGACCATTCCATTCCATCTGCTTTCTTGTACAACGTACATTATTATAGTGCATTAAAAAATAAACAAAATTTAATAAAACTTTACCTTCCAGAGAAAGATAAGAGCCTCGGGTCACTGTCACGCAGGACCAGATTATCGGTATGACTTCCATCATCATCAACATCGTCATCAACGTAATCACGGAAGACGTATCACTGTTGAACACAAGCCTCCCACATGAAAAGCAACAATGAGTGTTTGCTCCCGCGACTCTCACAAGATCGGCGGTGCACCTCATGAATGTTGCCCGACACGCAAAGTTCTTTTGACGTCTTTGCCTTGAGGGATCCTACGTAGAAGAAACATTCGTAAGAATGAACATTCTTCCAGGGTCAGCATTTGAGAACTTTTCTTTCCCATCGGTTAGGTACCGACTTTTTGAGTAATCAGGCCTGCCCTTTGATAATTCTAGAGTCAATACAGTCGTTTTTTAAACCCATCTCCAACTCTTTTCCACTTCCAGACCATTCTGCGGTTACGAACACGCAGTATATTTTGTATACTCCTTCAGGTTCCTCGTTATTGCGTCTCTGGTTGTATCGCTGACAGCTTCAAATGAGCACACGGCGAGTAAAAAACCGGCAACGGCATTGTATGACTTGTCATATGCTACTTACTGTGCTGAGGTATATACTTTTTATTCCTAGCAAATTTTAATATCAAGAATGTAGGCATATTTATCCACGAGCTAGATACGTTAATCCATTTTAGTTGATAGATTCAGGCGTTACTTTGCGGAAATCCATATTTAAAATGAATGAAGTAAAAATATTAAGCTTACTTCCGCTAAAATATTAGTCAGACAAATGATAAATAGAAAAATAAAAATATAATATATATAAAAACCCCTACTAACGACGGCCGGTTTGTCTAGTGGCTAGCTACTACGAAATCAAACAGTCATGGGTTCGAATTCTTAGGTGTAATCATTTGTGTGATGTACTGAAATGTTTGTTTCCGAGTCATGGATATAATATTCGTAACTATGTATGTTTATCTGTTGTCTAGAACCCATAGTACAGGGTATCCTAGTTTGGGGCTAGGTAACTGGTGTGAATTGTCGCGAATATATTTATTATTTATTTTATTTATTAACCTACACTTACCAAAAATGATATTATTGTAAATTAAAAGACGTGTCGTGACGTGTCGTGGCGAAACACGTGTCGTATTATTGCTGTCAGACGTTCGTATATGGATTGAGGTTTATGTTTTTATTGTGTTTTATACTTAATATTATTGTTAATTTAGTTATTTAGTTAGTTTTAATGGTTTTTATTTTAGTAGGTTTTATACTTAGTGTATTGTGTACATTTTATTTTAATTTATTTTATTTTTATTTCGTCTTTTCTTTTAATTTAACGATAATATCATTTTTGGTAAGGGTTGGTTAGTAGGGGTTTTTATATATAATATTTTTATTTTTCCATTAATCATTTGACTGACTAACATTTTGGCGGAAGTAAGCGTAATATTTTCACTTCATATTTCTTTTAATCATTGAATTTGTCAATTTAAAAGTTCAGTCAGCCGATCAGACTGTACAACTAATACTATTAAACTATCATAATAAAGAGAACATGTGTATGAAAGACACAATGTTATTGTATCCCTTACATCTATACTTATAATAAAACTGTAACGGGTCCAATTCTGTACATTGAAGATATTTTGAATTTATTTTTTGGAGGTTACTATACATTCGATACTGAAGCCAAAACTGTTTTTTTTCTTCATATTTGTCTGTCTGTCTGTATCTTGGCTAGGCATCACGCCGAAACTACTAAATGAATTTAAATGAAACTTGGTATGATTTGAGTTCATACTACGAGATAGGACATAGGATACTTTTCATCCCAAAAAATTAAGGGCAGGATAAAAGAGGAAAATTATTTAAAATAACACGTAGCACGCTGAAACTATTGGACGGATGTTGATGCAACTTGGCACAGTCATAGCTTATATGATGGGTGAAAATTTAAGTTACTTTTTATCCCGAAAAAAGTAAAGGGTTCCTGCGGGATATGGGCCCAAATTCTGTACATTAAAGATGTAGTGAATTATTTTTTTGAGTTGACTTTATATTTTAAAAAAAACTTAAAAAGCCAAAACTGTTTTATTTTTTATTTTTGGCTGTATGACTGTCTGTCTGTATCTTGGCCGCGCATCACGCCGAGGGATGAATTCAATTGAAACTTGGTATCATTTGAGTTCATACTACGAGGTAGAACGTAGGATAATTTACATCCGGAAAAATTAATGGGTTCTCGCAGGATAGGGGTTGAAACTTATTTAAGAGAACGCGAAACTAATGGACGGGTTTTGATGCCACTTGGCACTGTCATAGTTTATATGATGGGTATAAATTGAAGACATGTTTTATCCAGAAAAAGTAAAGGGTTTCTGGATAAAACGAAACGGTAAACGGGAACGGGTTTCTGGGTTTGGGATAGGGGTTCAAAGTTATGTAAATTTTGAAGTAATAAATAATGTTTTCTTGCAGGGTTCTCTATATTCGATACTGAAGTCAAAACAGTTTTGTTTTATTTTTTTTCTGTCTGTTTGTCTGTATCGTGACCGCGTGGTCATTATTACTGATTGCGCCAAAATTACTGAATGAATTTAAATTTAAACTTGGTATGATTTGAGTTCACACTCCGAGGTCAGACACTGGATACTTTTCATCCCGAAAAGTTAAAGGGTTTCCGCAAGATAGGGATTGAAAGTTATTAATAAGAACACGTATCACGCTGAAACTACTGGATGGATTTTTTGATGCAAATTGACACAGTCATCTATCTATACATCTAATAAAGCAATAGGTACGAAAAAGGCTGTACAAAGAACATATATTATATTAATTGTCTTGGGTACTTAAAAAAGCTACTGAAGAAGTTTTGTTTTTAGTCGTGTCTTGCTGTCTGTTTGTCTATATATTGGTTTGTTCAAGCACCACGTTAAAACTACTGAACCGATTGCGATGCGATTTTCATTTTTAGATAGCTTAAGGTTTGATTTAAAAACTGGTGTAATTGTTATCTGAATCCGGCGAGTTAGAAGCCGAGCAATTATTATTGATAAAAATATTTTTGACGGCTGAAGTAATTTTGATCAAATGTTGGATGGTATATTGGTCCTGGAATAGCACATTATGGTACTTTGAAACTAAAGAAAAGACCACGCGTGCGAAGCCGCGGGTGCAGCTAGTATAACATAAATCTGAAACGTTGTCTGTTTGTTTGGGGAGTTTTAACTCGATAACGGCTGGATGGATTATGATGAAAATTGGAATGGAGATAGCTTATACCCTGGAATAAAACCAAAAATAGTTTTCATTATCATCATACTTCACTCTCAAAGGGCTGAACGAATTTTGATGAAAAATGGAATGGAGATAGCTTATACCCTGGAATAACATTATAATACTTTTTAATCATCATCATCATACTTCACTCTCAAACGGATTAAGGGTTTTTGATTAAATTTGCAATGAAGATAGCTTTTACCCTGGAATAACACATAAGATACATTTTATCGTCATTATCATCATCATTATCTTTTACTCTCAAACGGCTGAACGGATTTTGTTAAAATTTTGATTAGAGATAGCTTATACTCTGAAATAACACAAAGGATACTTTTAATCATCTCATCATCATCATACTCCACTATCAAACGGCTGAACGGATTTTGATGAAATTAGGAATGGAAATAGCTTATACGCTGAAATATGATTAAGGATACTTTTTATAATCATTATTATACTTCACTTTCAAACGGCTGAATGGATTTTGATGAAATTAGAATGAAGATAGCTTATACCCTGGAATAACATATACGGTACTTTTTATCATCATCATCATCATCACCATTATCATCATCATCATACTTCACTTTCAAACGGCTGAACGGATTTTGGTGAAATTTGGAATGAAGATACCTTATATCTATACCTTGGAATAACACATAGGATACTTTTCATTATCATCATACTGAATGGCTGAAAGGATTTTGATGAAATTTAGAATTGATATAGCTTATACCCTGGCATAACACATAGAATACTTTTCATCATCATCATCACCGTCATTATCATCCCACACGCGATTGAAACCACGGGGCGTAGCTAGTTTAAGTATAAGACAACATCCAACTGGTTAGATCCAACTTTGACAAAGAGGTCAACCGACGAATACAACTCGGATGGGCAGCGTTCGGGAAAGTGCCTCAAGACAAAAGTTTATAATCAGCTCGCTAAACGCAAACGTGGTCGCTAACTATTGGTCTCATACAGAAGCTCAAAGTCGCGCAGCGTGCAATGGAGAGAGCTATGCTCGGTGTTTCACTACGTGATAGAATCCGTAACGAGGAAATCCGTAGAAGAACCAAGGTAACTGACTTAGCTCTCAAGTTGAAGTGGCAATGGGCAGGCCATATAGTTTGCAGGACCGACAACCACTGTGGAATAAAGGTTCTCGGATGGAAACCACGAACAAGCAAGCGAAGTGTAGGGAGACCCCCCACACGATGGACCGACGACTTTGTTGTCATCGCAGGAAGTTGTATATATTCAGCACTGGGCTTCTAAAGGCTGGAATGATGATGATGATGATAAGACAACATTATTATCTTTAGAATGATTATACATTATTATGGTTAGGTGTCAATATGATTATAGCATACGAGTTGACACCCTTGACAACTAATAATTTGTGAGTCATTTTAACACAAATATTGCTTACAAATGAAACTATTTGCAATTATATAACTTGACGCAAACTTCTTCGGAGGTAGTGTAGTTGAGCTCGGCACAGATTCGGACTAAAAGCCTTTGAACTTCTGTAGTTGCTTTTACAAGGTCCCTACGATTTGAGAGATTTTACATTAAATTCCTCATGGTTATTTCAAAAAGGTGAAGGAGGAAAAGTACTAGTTCCCAGTTTTAATAAAATTAATTTGAAAGGCATGTTGCTTTTAAATATAATTCTTTTTTAAATATATTCTGACGTGTTGGCGTGATGATGGCCGTTCTAAAATTTTATCTATCATAATAAAATAAAAGGCATAGTCTGTCCTTTGCTTTTCTACATATTTTATAGATCATCATCATAACCGCAATGGTGTTTTTGAACTATTCATTAAATACTTTAATTTGATTAAGTACGACGCTTTTTTGTGACTTGCCAAAAGCCACTCCACTTGTAGAAGAAAAACAAAACATCCAAGAAACTATATTTTTCGCCAAAACATGGACGGCTAATGATCCTTATACTGCATGGAGTTTACAACCTCATGAAAATGTATTATTCTTGACCGCGCATTCTACCGCGATCATGTTGTGACGTGTAAATGGTAGCAAACAGATGTTAGAAACGAATAACAGCAATTTAAAAAAATAACAGCTAAGTCGGATTACTTTGCCGCTAATTAGTGGGTATTATGAAACAAGTTTTGGAATAAAGTTTAGGTACCGTGTAATGCTAACAAAGGTCAAGAACGTACATGATTTAAAGATAGCAAGAAATTGCGCTCTACAATCGCCAACACGCTTGCCCAGCGTGGCGATTATGGGCATAAACATTCCAAAATATGATAAACACGAAAAACATACGGCTCCCAGTTCCCGCCCACTCTGCTATTCATGGTCACAGCAGGGCTGGGGGTGCTAAGAATCCCCGGGCTACGGAAGGCCGCCAAAACCGTCTGTCTCTGGCAACGTTTAACGGATGCACCTTACGACTTGACGAACATCTGGCACAACTCGAAGGAAGCTGGAATACATAAGATGGCACATTCTAGGGCTATGTGAATTCCGAAGAGAGGGAGAGGACACCGTGACCTAAGAGTCGGGCCATCTTATGTATTTCAGAGAAGGAGATCATCAATCCCAAGGCATTGTCGGGTTCCTAGTCAGCAAGGTTATCTCTGACAAAATTGTAGAAATCCCCAGTGTGTCGACAAAGGTTGCGTATCTTGTTATTGATTTAAAAGAGAGGTATAGCCTCAAGGTTACTCAGATGATGAATTAGAGGATATGTACAAGGACATATCCAAAGCCTTACACAACACCTCCAAGGCTCACTTCAATGTTGTCATCGGGGACTTCAACGCTAAAGTGGCAGTACATGCAGCAAGTCGGCAGTAGGACAATATGGATTTGGCATAAGAAATGCTAGGGGGAAAATGCTAGTCAACTTCCTGGAGAATGAAGGGCTGTTTTTAATGAACTATTTTTTCAAGAATCAGCCCCAACTAAAGTGGACCTAGCAAAGCCCCGATGGTCTGACGAAAAATGAGATCTACTTCATCATAGCGGACAAAAAGCGCATATTCAGAGATGTCTCAGTTGTCACTACGTTTAAAACCAGGATATATAACCAATTTGTCCGAGGCACTCTGGATATTGATTACAAGCTTGAATTCTACGTTTGATGAAGTCTAAGCTCCGACTTAACTTGTTGGATCTGAAACATTCAAGTTGAATTGGATTTGTATTAATAAAAGGTAAAAGATAACTTCTTATCAAATATCATGATGAAATATCAAACATACACATACGTACAAACTTTTGCCTTAAAATATTACTGTAATTATTTTTGTGGGGGGACAGCTCGTAGTCAACAATTTTGTACGCAGTCTGGTTTTATGTATTTGTATAATAATTTTACTTATTAGATAAATATTTTTATTTCTTGATTTGATTTTGAGTAGTCTGAGTAAACATCGCGATCGGTAGGTTTATTTTGGCTCCTGAAACACAGTTCTTACTAGTTTGAAGCCTATGGATTCGTAACTATTTTGTACTATTTTTTACTATTTTATGTTTACTCTAGCAAAAATACATAGCCACATTAATATAACGTTATGAGTTTGCTGTACAAGGCATCATCGGTACCACTTGAGACCAAAGAACTCATTGACAGCTATTAAATGAGCACAAACTCGAAGAGGTTTTATCATTGAACTTTGGCTTTGGTAGTCACAAGAAGACTACCTTCCGGCTCCATCATCAGACTCTGTATACCACATATAACCAGATAACTTTTCAAGACAAATCAAGTAAGAAAAAAACTGAAGGGGTTTCATCATTTGATTGTTGAGTTCCTATGACTTCTGGCTCCACTTCATTAAACCAGCTCAATGGCACGATAATATTGTATTATCATCAGAACAACCCGTTACCTAAATACCTTGGCGTAACTTTGTATAGATCTCTCACCTACAAAGAACATTTGAATAAGCTGTCTCAGAAACTCTCGACTCGCAATAACATACTGCATAGGTTATGTAGCACAACTTGGGGAGCTTCCGCTGACTGCCTGTGAACGACGGGTATCGCCCTAGTCTACTCAGCTGCAGAATACTGTTCTCCAGTGTGGCTAAATAGTGCGCACATGCATAAAGCCGATTCCAAATTGCACGCAACCATGCGCTGCATTTCCGGCACTGTAAAATCAACACCTATTCACTGGTTCCCTGTACTGAGCCACATAGAACCTCCACATCTTCGTACATCACGCGCTAAAAAGAGAAGCCGAAAAGATAGAGACTCAGCCAGCACTACCTATCCATGGTGATTTCTTCTACCCACCACCATATAGATTGAAATCAAGGCTCCCGCTAAACGCCACTGTTAAAAATCTGAAGTAGTTCCAGATAACAGACTGCTGGAAAAGAGATACCAACGGCTCTCGAGCTCAAGATATTGACCCCACTTCCAAGCCCAAAGGCTTTAAACCTGCCACGCAAACTATGGTGTCACCTTAATAGGCTAAAAACAGGACACGGGCGCTGAACTACTTTCGGCACAAGTGGGGTTGGATAGATTCTGCCATGTGCATGTGTGGCCAGAAAGACCAGACCATTGAGCACGTCATCCAGCGCTGCCTTATTCACTCGCACCCAGGTCCTTGGAGCGACATTACGGATCTCCCTTCTGACACAATCGATTGGCTCCGTAACTTGAAAATTGATTTATAATGATTAGTTTAATTTAGTTTTTTGGTTGTGTTGTGATTAAGTTTTAGCAATTTGACATTTTGTAATATTTATTTAGATGATTACTATTATTTTTCTCACACTTAGTCATACAATTAAATAAATATCATCAGAACTACACGTGTTCAAAATTTCAGTTCATTGGACGTCGTTAGGAGGTTCAAAACTCAGTTGAAAGATTTGTCCCAAACATACTAACACAATGAGTTAAAATACTCGTAAAAGCTTGAACTACTAGTCGAAACAAATATTAGAACAGTTTGGACTAACCCTACTAAACCAATTTTGATGAATTGTATACAGTACTAGCTGTGCCTGCGGCTTCACACGCGTGGTCATTTCTCTAAGTTTAAGTTCTCTATATACTATTGCAAGACCTAAAATACCAATATACCAACATTTGATCAAAATTCCTTCAGTCGTAAAAAGATTTTTATCGATTGCTCGGCTTCTATTAATCGGATGAGACAGCAAGTACCCTAGTTTTAAGATGAATCCTAAGCTATCCAACTATGAAAACCGCATCGCAATCGGTCCAGTAGTTTTTACGTGATGCGCGAACAAACATACAGACAAACAAACAAACAGACACGATTTTTAAAATGTTATATTCTTGTTCAGTAGCTTGTATTAGGTACCCAACACTTAATTTTGAGTTTTTTTTTATTATCTTTTTGATACAGGCTTTTCGTACCTATTGCTTTATTATAAGTATACATTAGCTTTATTCTTGAGAGTAAAAATAAACATTACCGTACAACATTTGAAAACAAACCGAAAAAAAAAAATTAAAAAAAAAAGGTTTCATGAAATTGATATGGGACTACATTAAAGTCTATCCTTTTCAATAAACCAAGAATAATTCAAATCGGCGCAGTAATCCTACATCCTTATCCTTCCCATAAAAAACAACTTAACCAAATTTTAATATAAAAATGGGACCTTATAGGACTTTTAAATAAAAATGAATTATCCAAATCGGTTCAGAAGTTTTAGAGATGTGGGGTAAAAAAGGTACATAAAAACAGATGACTTGAGAACCTCCTCCTGTTGTGAAGTCGATTAAAAAGTCAAGCAAGATACCTTCACTATTTTGCACAAGAAAAAGTGTAGATTTTTACATTACCATCCATCGTTCGTTATTTTCCAAATGGATATGTACTATGTAATATATTACCCAGACCTATATAAAGTGCTTCAGGTGGTTTTCCACTTGGACGACGACAGCACCGCATCAGGCGGCGCGGCGATGGCAACGTCGACGGCTGTGATATGTATGAAAATCCGCCGAGGTGGCCGCCGGCCAGTGGAAAACCGCTTCACTTGGATTCGTGCCACCGGTTGTTGTGCTGACGCCGAAGCCACGCAATCGCGTAGACCAATAGTTGAAAATGCTTTTGTGACATGCACAACTGCGAGATGCGCAATGCCGAAAAGCTTGTGGCTATCCCGAGTTCCCTGACAAAGTCTCGCTAACTGCTACACGATAAGGGACCGAATGTATATCCTAGCTTCGTACCGGGAAACATACCGGAAAGTATCACGGATGCAACCCGCATAAATAAAACTTTGGCTTACTGAACAAACAATCGCTGTAAGGTTTTTTAATTTTCGAGATTAATAAAAGAGTAAAAATAATAATAAATAATTATGATTTATTAGTGTCCATTTCATTTGATTCTATTTTATTTTAAATTGTAGATACATTAAATTTTCATTTTGTCCATTTTATAATTAACTAGTTTTCCCACTCACGACTTCGTCCGCGCGGACTACTGTTTATCGCGAAAAAAAGCATCCCATGTTCTTCTAGGATATTAAAAACCAATGCAAAAGTAGGTATAGCATCACTACGTAGTATTAGTAGGTATTCTGTGGCACCACTTTTGTTGTTTTTTGACATACTTGTTATTTCGTTTCCATGGCAACGTTTTCTTACAGCGAGTAATCAACATTTGACCAGTTTTTCCTGTTTTCCCGTAAAAACTTACAATTTTCCGGGATAAAAATTATCCTATTTTTTACACTAGGGTATAGGTTATCTCCATTCCAAGTTTCATCGAAATCCGCCCAGCCGTTATCGCGTGAAAGCTCCCCAAACAAACAAACAAACAAACAGACAATGTTTCACTTTTATATATTGGTATGGATAGGTACATTGTCATGTTCCATTTTTGACTTTTAAACAGACTCCTTATTATTACATTTAGTAAACGCGGGCAAAGGGCAAAATCGTGTGTACAGTTAGTCAAGGCATATAATTATAAAATCCCAACTGGGCTTCAAAATAAATTTGGATATCTGCAAAGTTGTTTATCGTCCAACTGAATTCTCACATAGGGAACAGAACATTTCCAAGTCCAAAGTAAGTTATCAAGTTGCTTTCAAATTCTTCAAGTTTGAATTAATAAATTGTTCATTAGGCGCTCTTAGCTTGGACGGTGAGTTTCTACTTGAGCTCTGATGGATATAATTAATTTCTAACATTGAGATTAGCTACGACTGCCTAGGTGCACATATTTATTTAATAACATTGAATTTAGCTACGGCTGGCTAGGTGCACATATTTAATTTCCATGCACTTGACAATAAGTAGGTTTAATAGATTCATAGCACACTACATTAAGTTTTATATCCATGATGGCTGACAACCATAAACGTGTGGTAATATGCACTTACCTACATTGTGAAATCATCAGTGTTATTTTATACTTTTAACCCTTATTTAGCTGTGTCATAACTGTGCTTGTGTGTACAACAAAGAGTAATTTCTAAGTACTTACATAACCTTTTAATTTACAAAGCCCATGTCAAAAGATGCGGTTTCACTATAGCGGAATTCCTTTGTCTGGCAACTAGTGTCTACGGAAATTAGTAAAGTTAATATGTAATGCTCCAAAGTTATATAGAAATTACGTTATATAATTATATAGAAGTTCTACGCGTGCTTCCACTTTAAGTAATAGAACGGATATTAATATTGTGCTCAGTTCTTATGGCATGGAAGACTATAACGAATTTTTGCTATATTAGTTACATAAATGCATAACGGGACAGTGTGGTTTTAGAATTTTCTCAGTTTGGTTTTTATTGTGATTTCAGTTGGAGTCCACCAAACTTACATATAAACCACATATCATTTAAAAAAGATTTGATAATTGAATTATGAGGATGTCGTGTGTATTTCGAGACATCTAATTTTGCGTCAAGCAGATTTGAACTTTATGATGTTTTAGGTTAACAAATATACTACAACATGAATTGTTTATTTATTTTAAATATATATTATAAATGTTAACTTGAAGCTGCTCAAATTGTAAACACATTCACTGTCATAATGAATATATTATTTTTAGAATCCAGAAGTGGGTTGATTAAAAAAGTTTAAAACAATAACACACCGTATTAGCTTACTAATAGCAAACAAAATCCATACCAATATCTAAAAGTAAAACGTTGTCTGTTTGTTTGTTTGTTTGTTTAGGGAGCTATCATGCGATAACAGATGGACGGATTTTGATGATATTTGGAATGGAGATAGCGTATGCCCTGGAATAAAACTTAGGATACTTTTTAACCCGGAAAATTGTAAGTTTTCACGAGAAAACTAGAAAAGTTGAATACTCGCTGTAAAGAACGGTTGCCATGGAAACGAAATAACAAGTCTGTCAAAAAACTTCAAGAGCATTGGTGCTATACCTAATTTTGCATTGGTTTTTAATATTCTAGAAGAACATAGGATGCTTTTTTTCGCGATAAATAGTAGTCTGCGTGGACGAAGTCGCGGGCGGGAAAGCTAGTATTTTTATAATATTAAAAAAGGGGAAATAGGATCGCAATCAAACCGCAACGTCCGTCGCCTCCAACTGCAAATGAAAAAGTGGCTCGCGATATTTCTTACAGTGTATATATTACAGTATATTTATTATAGAAATATTATCGATTATAACTATTGATTTTGGCATCTACATACGACAGGCAACATTGGTGGACCTAGTTTTTAAATTTTGAGAAAATATTCCTGGATTGCCAGAGCATTAGGGGGTATTTTTTTATTTCACCCCTTATTGGGCGAACGTCTGGCAAAGTTTGAACGCGGGCAACACCGCAGGGCGCAGCTAGTGAATATATATTTTGTAGTGAAAATCAAACCCGCAGCTTGTGTTTACTTTAAGGTATAAAATATGCTACAGATATTTTTATTTTTTAGATTGCAGTTACCATTGTCACAAACAAGCTAGTTCTGATGCAGTTCACGGGACTAATACCTACATAAATGAAGACAAAAACATTCCTTTGTTACTGTTCAGTAAAATTAAGATATATTACTTCAATAGCATTCTAAATATCTATAATTTAGTTCTGGAAAAGTAGTTAACATTGTTTAACCTAATACAGCAGAGCACGCTTGCAAAAACTACAAATTACGTTTCGGAAGTTAATATTACATAATGAATTCATTTGAAATCGGCACTTTACTAGTCAGAGAAGTTCTTATGAAAAGTTAACTCACGTTTGAGATTTAACTCTTTCAATTTTACTTATTGTAATCTATAGATAATTTTCATAATAGCCAGACCTATGAGATAGTAACTAAAGAGTAAATATCGATATTCATTTTCGATAGAAATGCTTTTCAAAAGAACATGATCATATCTGAAGATCAGCACAAAACAAAGATGAATGCTTACATCCCTTGTCATAATAATATTGTTACTGCTAACAAAGCACAGAGAACAATCAGTACGTCTGTAATTTTCCTAATCTTTGGAATCAATCACAATAATTCACTTGTAGGAGCCCTTACGAAAGCGGATCGAGCACATTCAACTAATATTATGCTTTTTATCATATCAGAAGAAAATCTTCTTTTGATATGCGGCTTCGGATTTAATATGGATATGTTTTATTATGATTGTAAGGATTTCTACTTCCATAGTTACTGGCCATCCACTGAAGACATCTTTGGCATCATCAATGCCTGAAATCGAGTTAACACACAGGTGTTTACTTGATTTCAGGCTAAACTGGTCTTGCTTAGGCCAAAATAATTTAGGCAACAGGTGATAAGGCAAATAAAATTAAAATCAAAGTAATTTATTGTAAATAAGCAACACAATTGCACATTTACTAGTGAATGTGCCTCATGAACTTATATATATTTTTAATCATATGTTGACCGTTTCAATAAAAAGGTAAACTACATAACTATTACTTTGGGTTTGATGTTTTGTTCCTTTTCATGTGTCATTCAGAGTTGAAACACGCTCAGAAAAAGGAAATACCGTTATAAAAACTAGTTTAGCCTAAGCAATACCAATTCTGTAAGGCGCACCTGCACAGCTGTCTTAACCCCGGGCTAGTTATTGTCTAGTCTGGGCTAAAAAAACAGACAAGTAGAATATAGAGACATACGCAGACAGTAAAAAGATAACAATATTTTTTGGACTAACTAACTAGATAGATTGTTTTGTTTTCATAACATTAAAATTACCATATTAATCACAAAAAAACATGCAGTGGGGTTTTGATACCGAGCAGATTACTGAACTGAATAGTATGAGAGATGCTGAATTTTCTTGTCAAGGTAAATTGATTTCCGATTTGTTTTTTTTACACAATCTTACATGGGATTGGGCGAGTCACGTTAGCCGTATGCATCCCGACCGGTGGGCAAAGGTAATAAAAGAGTGGGCGCCTGAGATGGACGACACCGCCCAGAAATAGGTAGCGAGATGACATAGACGCGTAAAAAGAGGGCTGATTCGAAATGGCTCAGGACAGAGATTCTTGAAAGGACATGAGGGAAACTTTTGCGCAGAAGCATAGGTAAAAAAAACTCAATTTTACTTCAACTAGTTTAAAAAGCTTGCTTTAAAGTAAAAAATATTTATTTCAGCAAACTTTTAAGAAGTTGTCTATTTGCACACTATTTATGTAATAATGTATATTTGCAGTAATTTTTTGTAAAAAAAACGTATATTTTATTTATAATTTAAACAAACCCACTGATTCAATTATAGTCATACTGGATCAACACGAGCTCGTACTTCAAAATCACGGCTGCAACCTGTAAATAAAATATTATGTTATAATGTTGTTGAATTATAGACTTATGTTATTTAGCTTCACTTTCAACCTCTTAATGTCATGGGACCATTTGTTAGAATAATAAGTTATTCAACCAGATTCCTAATAGATGCTCCGTAAATCCTTCCAAATTTGTGGAGCCAGTATTGTTAACCTCGTTTGATCCTTCCGCTTGACGCTAATGAACGTATAGCGCGAAAGTCGGTAGATTTATTTTAGAAAAAAAATATTGTGCTGTGAAATTGTATTTAAAAAAACTACAAAAAAAATGTGCACGTACAACATTCTATATTAGTTTTCAATTTTATTGTATTGTTTTACTCAAAATCTAACGATAGATTCAACTAGGTACACCGCCAGTGTGCTTAGAGCCACTGTGGTATCGGTTATTTCAATATTAAATCCTCAAATCCTAAGAAAATAAACTAAATGATGCTTGCTTGTCGTGTGAGGTAGGGTATCAAAGTTCCCTCTGGTACCAAAGTTTGTCAGCCACCCGAGGATCTCTAACATGGCGTAACGAATGATATTAATCAATAAGAGCCGGGACCGACAGCTTAACGTACCCTCCGAAGCACTAAGCGATGGAATTGCTGCGGAGCCCAGTAGGTACCTCTATTACGAGTTGCTGTAGTAAACGCTCTTGACGTTCCTACTCAAGTTAAATTATCTACGCGAGTCGACCGGTAGACAAAACAGTGGGTAGAGTCCGACTTACAAATGAAGTCTCACAGACGCGGCGCTAGTTTCTTTGTAAAATCGAATAATTTATAAAAAAATAATTTCTTTTATCACCGCAACTTCTCTGTTCTCATTTTTGGATTCTCAGTTTGCATGTTTTTCGTATTAGGAATCACAATTTTGACAATCGCTATCGTCAGTTAACGCTACTACAGTAGTTATGTCACTCAATGCCATTTATCATCGTGTGGGGCAGTGTTACATTATTGCAATTTACGTAGGAATTGTTTTTTTTTTAAATAAAATACAGACAGCCCATGTTACTCACTGATAATGTAGCTTTATATAGGTGAAACAATGTTTAAAATCGGTTTCGTATATTTTGAGGTTACCCGTTATATTTTTTGTCACTATCATCGTATTTTACTTTATTTAAACAGTTTTGATTTTATGTTTTTGAGAAACATTCACACAGACAAAAAACACAAATCTGTTTACTCTAAAACGGAAAACACAAAAAAAAGTTGCACATACATTTATAAATAGATGTAACATAGATAATATGATGATAATATAAATACATATGACAATAATATAAAATAAATATATCACAAATAAAGTACATAATCATAGTCATATAAATAAATAAATATATATATATATATATATATATATATATATATATATATATATATATATATATATATATATATATAAATCATAAATATATAAATAAAAAGAAACTATACACAGAAAAAATACACATAACTCCAACAATACAACAATAACAATTATTCTAACTGTGTAGGTAAGTATCCTGAAAAAGAGTGAACCAGAAAAGAAGAGAAAATAATAATAAAAGACAAAAATAAGTACTTGCATAATTTTAAACTTAATAGTGGTATTAGATATTCTGTGGCTTAGGTTTTGACTTAAAATACTTCTCATCTCAAACTGATGAGTGGAAACCGAGCAATTTTAAACAAAGTTAAAATATTTTGCCTGATGAAGGAATAACGATCTAAGTTAGTATATTGGTATATAAGGTCCTAGACAGCTAGCTAATAATATAATTGCATGATAATTACATATAGGTATAGATATTTTGTCGTGAGTCTCCAATTTTGTCGATGTTGCCAATAAAACTTACTAGCATCACATTAAACAGTTGGACTATATAAAAGGTATATTGAAATGTTTAGTAGATAATATAATTTGATACAAATTTATATAAAATATTTATGAAACTTAGCCTCTCAGACAATCTATACTAATTGAAACGAGCTTTAAGTTTCCTTCTTCATTGCAAAAAAACTGAAAAAAGTAAGCAAACAATAAGTTTAGAATTCGCTACTTATATCCTAACTACGGTGGGGCAAACAGACCTTTTTTATTTTCAGCTACATATTTGTGCAAATTTCTTCTTTGTAACTCCAGCAAAGTTAAGTAACTGAAAACCAGCAAATTTTGTACTCGAAAACTGGTTACCAAATACTTAGGTACCCAAAAGTTGTCAAGAGCCAAAGTTCTCTGCAAGTAGTCGTGTAAACATGGAGTGGAATTCTCGTTTATGCCTTTACAGTTGTTTCGAGAAAGAAGCGATAAAAAATATAGATCACAACTTGGTCTTATAAATGTACCGAATTAACAAGTAAATATACTTACAGGATGAATTTTTCAAGTGAGCGTGGATGGCTAAAACAGAAACTATGAGGAATAGCGAAAAGTACTCAAAGGAGTCTCGGGCCCGATTTTGATGAAAAATAAAACTGCATCTTTGGATTTTTGAATAAAAAAAACAAAATTCCTAGGCAGGAATCGAACACGTTGATTTTGGAAAAAAAGCATACACTGTATTACACCATTCGATAGTGTCGCTAATAAGGATTGAATTCTGGGAGGAAATGACATATAACATAAGGAAACAGCTAATTTTTAACGAAAATAGTTAAACTATAACTGATTAATTGTTCAAAATGATGACCGTTGTTTTCAATACATAGCTGGATTCGACGTCTCAAGGATTAAAATATTATTGATTCCGCTTATAATATTTTCCAAAGTTTCACATAACTAGCTTATTGTCACCGAAGTACAATAAGATCGACTTAGAAGCGATGCTGGTGTGTTTTTCTCTTTACTGTTTCATCAGAAATAAATATTTAATTTCAGTCCATACATAAATCAAGAGGAAATGTTTTATTTTGGTTTGTATATTATTGTTGTCACAATGCAACTGCATACCTGACAGGTTTACCAGAAAAATTAAATGAACAGGTAAATGGTGGGTATAGGTATGTGAGAAAACTGTAGGTACAGTTATCTCTTCGAGGGAGTTTCAATATATCTCAAAAGTACACCTGCTCAGGTGAACCTGTCAGATGCACCGTTGCGTATAAAACCACCATTCTAGTGGCCTCAGTTACGGTCTCACCTGAAGCAACAAGTTTCGATTTAAGCTAAGCAGTCCTTTGCCAGTCAGAGAGATATTTTCGTTAGATAACTGGTTGATCAGTCTTTTGATCTGAAAATAAAAGTAATATTATTTACTAGCTGTGCCCGCGGCGTTGCCTGAGTATGAGTATATTTCTGGGATATAATAAACCTATGAGTTATTCCAGAACCAAAAGTACGAAACCAAATTTCATGAAACTTTGTCCACAGACATCAAATCGATTTCTCGGATTCTACTCATCGAGAGAATTGAGATACCAAGTACACCAGTTTTTTATTCAAAGCCTAAGCTATTCGCATTTGGTCCAGTAGTTTTTACGTGATGCGCGAACAAACAGACATACACCATATGTATATATTCACTCAATTCCGAGGATAGGAGTGAACATACGTACACACAAACAAAAACATCAGTCAAAATGTCCTCCGCGTGAAAAAGTGATATCATACTGTCGTTGATGGATATTATTTTGATTGTAACTTGAAATTAATGTATGAGTGATATTGTGTGTCATGAAGAAACTCTTCATATATCACCATACACAACCATCACTATGCATCCACTCCCATCCACCGTGAAATTCGTGACCGATTATGCGTTTGGCTGTAGTTCTAAATGTTTGTTTTTTGCTAAAGCGTTTTATGTTAAACGAAACAACTTTAAACAAGCCTTAATTCACCTTAACTTCTCCCGTCACGATTGTTACTCAATTTTTGTTTAATTCATTAAACTGTCTCTTGACGCGCGAGAGTCTATGAATCGTGAGAGTTAAATTTCCTCATTATGAAGTCAAGGAAGAGTAATTTAAATGTCGTTTACCTCAATGTTGTATCCAGAGCCCGGACAGTTATACAAGTAAGGCAAAGCGCGTTTCGAATATATGTGGACATCAGATGCAGCTAGAACGACGCTGCAAGCTCTGAAGAGAAGCCAGCCTAGAGAGAGGAAGTAGTATGCGCGGTTAACGAGTGATCCTCTTTCCTTGCTGAAACAATTAATAAATAAATATAAATATAACACTTGTTTTGCCTGCAAGTGTTACAAATGCTAGTAAGTCATCATAAAATCCTAATCAATATCTAGGTAATAAATATCTGAGAAGGAACTATAAGGTGGAACTTGATAACATAATGCAGCCCGTCAAAATATGAAAGTTCTACGAGAAGCTATATATAAAAGGTTTGTTAAATCTGTATTTTAATTGGTGATGAAATTGGTAAAGTAGATCTCAGTCTTTCCTCTCCGAATACTGCAAAGGAGACTCGTACATAACGGTGACATTTTAGTAGACACTAGCTTTCCCGCCCACGACATCTTCCGCGCGGACTACTGTTTCTCGAGAGAAAAACATCCTATATTCTTCTAGGATATTAAAAACCAATGTAAAAACATGTAGGTAGGTATAGCACCAATGCTCTTGATGTTTTTTGGCGTACTTGTTATTTCGTTTCCATGGCAGCCGTTACTTACAGCGAGTAATCATCATTTTTTCTGTTTTCCCGTGGAAACTTACAATTTTCCAGGATAAAAGTATCCTATGTTTTATTCCAGGGTGTAAGCTATCTCCATTTCAAGTTTCATCAAAATCGATCAGCCGTTATCGCGTGAAAGCGGGGAGCTTTCACAAAACAAACAAACGGACAAATAGACAACGTTTCACTTTTATATATTGGTATGAATGTATTCAATAGCTGTCAATATTATAACGAAATTGCCTCAGGCAGCGTACGCTAAAACATTTCAATATTATTTTCCCTGTATCAATTTTTCCTATATTCCAAAGGAAATCTCCGTGGACAAGCTAATCAAGATTCCGCATGAAACCTTGTATAAGGCTAAAAACGAGAACTGATAATATGTCCCAAAATAATTGAAATGGACCAGGACAGCTTCGCCCTAAGTTTGTGATACAAAAATATATTATGATAACATTATATATTATTATTATGTTATCATTTCGGCCACAGTACGAAAAATCATACATTTTCAGTTCATAATTCTAGAATTAAAGGTGCGTGACAGACGGATGAATTGGACAATCTTAAATAAGGCTCCTTACTAGAATGAGTAACCCTAACAAACAAAAAAAATAACGTCAGCTTATGCAATTTTGACATCACCGATCCGTTACAAGTAATCCGTTCGGAAACGTTCCGGATCCGTTGTAAGTTTGTCATATTTGGACCTTATTGTTCATTATTATCTATTTCAAGCTGCAGAAAGTCATATTTACCCAATTCCAAAGAACAACTGCAAGCAGATGAAGTAGAGGTTGTTGATGTTTGACAACAAGATCAGCGCTCCCAATTTCTGATTGACCTGGCGAACTAGCGCGGCTTGACGGACGTACGCCTCTCTTAGCCTTCGCCAGATTTGGACCTGGATGTACAAATCCGTTCCTAGCTGCAGAGAATTATTGAATGTATAGATAGAGTCATCATCAGTCGGAGGACGTCCTTGTTGAATATATACCACTTTCAAGCACCACAACAAGCAGCATCCAGCTACTGTCACCAGGTGATCGGCCTACTTCGTGAGACCGTGCTACAGTACGAGTAGGTACAGACAGACCACAGGAGACGGCCCTCCGTCTCCGAAAGAAGGAAAGAAAAAAGTTTTTATTGGCACAACAAATAAAATATACAAAAATTTGTACAAATTAACATGTACATTATAAGCTACGCGAGAATGATTTCGTGTATCGTTTTTTTGGTATCGTTTGTTTGTGTATCGCATATGATGCGATTTTACTTAAAAAATATATATTAGTTAAAAAATACTAAAAAACACGCTTTATATAGAATACCAAACTAAAAAATTGAAAATATATTTTAATTTTATATTTCAAAAAAATCGTGGGGTGGGTCATATTGGGAATATCTTAAAAAGCACCCCACGCTTTTTTTTAAATAAAACATTTTTTTTCTTATTTACACTATTAAAATTTATTTTCTATTTTTTAGTTTGGTTTTCTATATAAAGCGTGTTTTTTAGTTTTTTATACTAATATTTATTTTCTACTTATTATTTTTTTTTTTTTTTCGAATTATTGCATTGTCATTGTCTTTGACAGATGTGCAAAATTTGAATGAAATCTGACCGTTTAAAGTGGGTAGCGTTGGTAGTTGGCAGTTTATAGCGTCCAAAGAAGTCGGTTACAAACATACAAACATATAAGTGAAGCTAATATAAAGCGTATAATAAGTTTTTTGATGATATTGGATTGTGCTGTGCTGTGAACAAAGTGTTTTTTTAGTTTTTGTTACAACTTTATGAAAATCAACTGTTTAATTTTGATAATTATGTGAAGGAGAAAATAAATTTATTGCCATTTAATCCATTAAGGGGAAATAAATATTTTTCAATAAGTTTGAAAGCATTTCTAAGAACTATTTTCTATCATTAACTGTAATTATAGCAGCCTTAAATAGATCCCAATTTAAAACCAAACATTTGTTTTTTTTTAATTACAAAAAAAACTATGAATTTAAAGTCATCGAAAGATGACCCCTGGATAAATCCAAGGGTCCATATTATTGTGTAGAAATAATACATAATAATGTACATTTGATGAAGACCTGATTAAAGTAGTGAAAGGAATCATACTCATCAGACTCCAAAACGAATCAGCTAAAATTGGTGATAATTTTTTACATACCTTTTGTACATCTTTATATCTCTTCTTGAATCTTATCAGATAGTTGACATACAGGTTCAGTCTATGGTACCGGGACGCCAGACCCATGCTGATCAAAATGATGAGCAAATCTTGGAAATTCCAGAGCAGGGTGGCTATCTTGCTTAAAATGAATATTGGTATCGCTAACCATAGTGTATACTCATCTGAAAAATATAGATTACAACATAAGATTATCAATAAGGTTTTTCAAACATGAACAGCCCAGTAAGGGTTGTTTTAGCAAACATTTTTTTGAGGTCCCTACATTTTATTATGGAGCCTGCTATACCAAACCTGATCATACCTTAATAAATCAATATGTTAGAACCTAGATCCTAACACGCAGCAACAGTACATTCAAAAACGAATCTAAAAACAAGTTTCTTTTTTATGTATTGTCATTGGGTTATGAGCTTTTTTTTCGTTGTAGCTAAGCCATAAAGGCATTTTAGCGTTTTATAATCAGCCTAATTATTATTTTAGGACAGCCTTTTCACTAGGTACTATGCAAAACATTGAGCAGCTGAAAAGATAATATTTTCATAAAATCATCTCAATAAAATCATTAAATGAGGCAACGAAAGGGAAGGGAGGAGGGGTGGGGAGATAGTGAGCAAAAAGTCAGTTCACGAACCGAGGTGCACGATGCAATCAAATTCTGATCGGTATTATATATATCACTATCAGTGATCGGATCTTGGGGTGGAATTTAGAGACAAAAACCTCAAACAATATCTTTAGTATGGATAAGCCCACGGAAATCCCCGAAGCCCGGGATTTAATAATTTTCAAGTAATTTGTTTTTCTTAATTTACTAATAAAGTGTTTTTAGAAGCTTTTATTTCATATGCCTTGCATGTTTGTGTGTTTGCCAAATTATTTTTACCCAGTTCCTATTACCCGATCGAACTGAAAATTTGCATACCAGTATTGTTACGATGACGATACAATTTTATCATGATAGTGAGCTGATCTGATGATGAAATCGAAAGGTGGACGGAGGAACTCCTCGATTGATACCATTAGACTGGCCGTGCTTGGGTTCATATTGATCAGCTCACATTTTCGATTACTAATTTCATCATCATCCGTAAGAATCCATACCAATATTTAAAAGTGAAACGTTGTCTGTTTATTTGGGGAGCTTTCACGCGATAACGGCTGGACGGATTTTAATGAAATTTAGAATGGAGATAGCTTATACTCTGGAATAAAACATAGAATACTTTTTATTCCGGAAAATTTTAAGACTTTACGGAAAAACTGAAAAAGTTGATTACTTACTGTAAGGAACGATTGCCATCATAGAATGGTCTGTGGTTGCCATGGAAATGAAATAACAAGTCTGTCAAAAAACATCAAGAGCATTGGTGCTATACCTACTTTTTGCATTGGTTTTTAATACCCTAGAAGAAAATAGGATGGTTTTTTCCACGATAAATAGTAGTCCGCACGTACGTAATCGCGGGCGGCAAAACTTGTGTTGTAAAAACGCTTGTTTTGTAAAATTATTTTTGACATAAAACTTATTCTTCATGTACCTACCTAATTTTCGTATTTCTTAAACTTTTGAAATTGATTCATACCCGTTTTTACTTTTCTGCTTCTACATATAGTATAAGTTGATAATATATTATCCTGCTAGGTTTTCTACTAAGTGAACTAAGTGACAAATTGATATTTTTCAAAATAAAAGTGGAATGTTTGTGAGGCTGATAACAAGGCTGAGTAAGGCTGAAAACTGACCTGTAAGGAGGCAAGTTATTACTTTGCCCTCAAGTTAATAGGAAAAACATGTATAAGCGTGTTCAGCATTATTTTTTAAAACATAACAGAAATAATCAACAAATATTACTAAAAAAAAGTTAGACAAACAAAATACCATGTTCCCCATTTATTTTCCAAAACATAGCGAAAATAATCTAAAAATGTTACAAAAAGAAACACATTTACGTAATGCAAACAATTTACAAAAAAACATAATCTTATGTAACTACTTACTTACTTACTTTAGGTCTTTAATAAACTTTCATTTTTTTATAATGCATTTTCGTCGAGTTGTGTGTGTGTACTTAGTGCTCAAAATTTGATTTTAAAGTTTTCACCAGGAACGACAGACAGACAGATAGATATAGTTGAAAGTGACTAAATAAAAACTTTTCAATAAACTTCACCTATTTAATCGATTTTTCAACTTAGTATAACTATTTACATGGCAAATTTGTTAATTCCGAAATACCCCTATTGTATGGCTTATCCATATTCTGATAACGTATGAAATCTTAGTAATTGCACCCCAAAATCTGAACACTGATCATTATCATAGTACATAATTATATAGTCCTTACGGATTATATATGTACTGTAATCCTGTAGTCCTAACGGACTATATATGTACTGTGTCATTATACTCACTAGGTTGTATAATAAATCCATGGGAACTTATGATATACCGATAAAAATATTCCTCTAGAGGAATATCAAAGCCTGTTGCAGACATCATGCTCATCATATGTTCCACTGAAAATCAATCAATTATATTATTAGGAACCTCTTGTGTTGTAGCTATAACAAAACTTAGTATTTTTTAATGCTTATGTCATCCTTCATGGATTCAGGAATACTACTTATCTAATAAATACATCTAATATCTCTTATTATTAATAACAAATGATTCACTATCCCAAACTAGTTAACTTCAATCACTTTTTTTAATTTTCAATTCGATGATTTTGGTGTTCTCCTGCTTGCTAAGCTTACTGTCCACAGGTTCGAATCCTTGCTGGAGCAGTATTAACTCTCGGGTCTTGATTTTTTGTGGTGTGTTGATGTGTACATGTCACAAGCGACACAAAGAATCCTAGTGCTTGAAATTTAACGTTTACTGTTCAACACCTTAAATTGGTTTCACGAAAAATTAGGGCGCGTACGCGTTTTGCAGCGTTTTCATTGATAAATTAGATAAGAAGAAAAGTACTACTATCCTCCTTTTAAAGCCTCGACGAATAAAAGGGATGTCATTAGTTCATAGACCTTGTCTGTGTGGCATCGTAGCTCCCAAACGGATGGCCCGATTTCAATGCGGTTTCTATTAATTTGAAATTCATAGATAACATTGTAGTTCTTATCTATATTTTTAAGAAATCGGTGAAAGCATTCTCAAGATATTCAGTTTTTTAAAGAGATCTCGGGCATTATATTAACCTAAAGTGTTTAGTTTTGATAGAACTTTTCCTACCAGCATATTATACTCGTACATGAGGCTGATGATGAACAACATACGAAGATCTGTGACATCAACAAACTTTAAAGTGTATTTTTGAACACAACAAAAATATTTATTCAAACCATGATTGTTTGGTTAGGGATTTTCGTAATTAAATTAATTGGTAACAATGATAACATGATTGTGTATGGTGACATTGACACATCTGCCAATCAGACAGGACTTACCTTTAATTTAAATTGATTTTGTATCTGATCTAATAATAATTTACTTAGCTTAGCGAACATATTATTTGGGCTATATTTTGGCATAAATTCGCTTAGCTTAGAATACAACTTACCGCAGGCACAACATGTAATAAAACTAGTAACGTAGATGACTCTTCTTCGAATCTTAGTATCTGGAGGAAGGTTCAATCCCGTTGTTGTGTTCGCTTTCAACCAGGATAATGATAGCTTCGTCCATGAAGACTTGAATCGTAATGAAAACAGTAGTGAAAATAACGCGTTGCCGTAGAAGATTGATCCTGAGAGTCGTCCTACCAGGCCACCTGGTTGAGTTGAGACAAAATGAGAATTACTATAGGAGAGAACTGTTGTCAACAATTTTCCGACCGATGACAAAAAAAAACTTTCACACAGTTTATTTTTGCTTTGAATATTGACTTCAAAACGAGAAGATTTCTTTGAAGGTAGATTCTCAATTCGACAGTGTTTTTTTTTTCTACGTCCAGAATTTATGAACCGATTGTTATTATTTGATAATAATTTTTCCAATAGAAGTTACGTATTTTCCAATGATTTCGCTTTTGTTTTTCTAATTTCTAGTTATTAAAATGATAAATATTCTTTAAGGGACATTAAGCATAATAATTTAGAAACACTCCTAGATTCGATAAGTCAGGAAACTTATACAAGGGGTTTCCACTCCTTTGTCGTTCAAATGATACCTAAATAAAGAGATCTAGTAATTCTAGGATATTGTTTTTAAAACTGACATGGTCACGTACACTATAAGTATAATCATAAGAAACGTGATATTTACCATGGATACTATTTATATTGAGTTCCCGATATTTCGCCCATTTTGTCTGCCCTTAAAAACTATTCCACCCGCAGTTACTTCAGTTATCCGTGATCATGGCGCTTGCAACAGTCCCGAATATCAGGAACACAATATAAATAGTATCCATGGTAAATATCCCGTTTTTTATGATTATAGTTTTATCTAAATCATAAATTTGTAGCAAAAGAACAGCTACTTCAGCCACATTAATCTAACCATAAAACCAGATCTAGGTTCCAGAAATGCATCAAATGAGAATATGAAAATTCCTTCGCAAGTCTGTATTATTACATCATTTTATTGCTTTGAGTAAAACGTCTGGAAGCGAAAGGATTCAAATAATGTAAAATAGAGTAGGTACTTAGGTACTTTAAAAACCTTATCTGAGGAAAAAGATAGCGTTTACTGGAAAGCCTTTTCTACAAGAGGCTTTCTGGGCAAGTACGGCGCCATTACAAGATCCTAGGTATAAGGTATCCAAAAATTATTGCGCACACATTGCTGTGATCCTAAAAACGTGGCTTAAGTATTAGGGGTGGGATTGTATGCCAACAGTATCTTTTCACTTCAACCCATTGGTCTCAATCTATTTAGGAAGGCTTGCTTGCTTGTGAAATAATTTCTTGAGCTAAATAAACGATTTCAAATGAATTTAGATACCTGCTAAAAAATGAACTGATCCAATTTTCATCAAAGGTCTTCTTCAAAAAAACCTTTGTGAAATAATCCAAGGCCACCATTTTGAACAAAATCACTGATTCAAGTATAGTAACATTTTTGTTTGTATTGAAGTCAACGAACGACTATAATATAAAGTTTGTTCAGCGGCCGAGATATTGCGTTTTTTTTTTCAAAATTGCGGCCTTGTTGGAAAGCTAGGCTTCGTAGTAAAATGTTAGAAACCCTTTATTTACAGGGTCGCCCAAAGAGTATACAAATGGGACGTCATGAAAGTCTACATTTTCAAATAAAAAAGAAGCCTTCAGATTCTCTTTATAAATTCCGGAAATATGAGGTACTTAGATAACAGCATAATAAAACAAAAATATTCATAAGGAGAACTTGAATACCTAATTGACCGAGCGAGCGCAAAGCGCGAGCGAAGCGTCCCCGTTTCAGCTTGGGCAAAAATGCTTTCGTATGTCTGGCTATCCGCCGTCCGCCTGTTCATCTGGAACTCTGTTCTCCTCTACAAGTCGCATTTCTCAATCAATCTAGACGAAACTTGGTATACAAGTTAAACAAATACCTATTTAGAATTTTTAAGTCTTCGGGGATTTTTGATTGGGTAGGTACTTCCCCCAATAAGGGGCAAAAAGGGGGCTACTGAATATCTCCGCCTTATTAGTTTCGATTTCGATGGTTCTTGATTTATTTGAAAGGTAGTAGTAACTTAAAATTGGTCTCTTAAAAAATTGGTGAAGATCTGATGAGGATCTTCGGCGTGATGATCAGAATAGCTCCTCAAAATGCAGTAAATTGCTCACTTTTCTCATTTCTACTAGCGGAACCAGCCTTTTTACCTACTAGGTAGAGATTAATGGAGCGCCTTGGTTATTTATGTTAGTTTTACAATATGGTAATTAGATGGTGCTACTGTGCAGCAGAGCACATTGATTGTCTGCAAAATAGTTTGTACTCGCGAGGTCTACAGCTCATAGAGCCACTAGTTATGTGGGTACTACTTACGCCCTCCTGTACTGTTCACCGTCCCACTGAGCAGCCTTATGACTTTCCAAATGGAGGCTCCCTCAATAGCCAGGAGCACGAGCAGCAAACAGAGAGTCCAAAGAAAGGCAATACTAACTCCATAGTTTGATATCCCGATGTACCGAGCTATGGAGAATACTTTGTTAATTGTTGGGAGAAAATCCTGAAAATTTTATATGACATACAATTTTATTCTGGTAATAGATATGTAACGACATATAAATAATTTAATATATATTTTTTTATAAAAAAGCTCTTATGCGGTGCCAAGTTCGCGCATGTCCCTGTCCACCTCGTCTTTCCAGT
Source organism: Alsophila aescularia (assembly GCA_946251855.1). Classification (NCBI taxonomy): domain Eukaryota; kingdom Metazoa; phylum Arthropoda; class Insecta; order Lepidoptera; family Geometridae; genus Alsophila; species Alsophila aescularia. The sequence goes on along the minus strand of OX276379.1, from coordinate 32,275,532 downwards.
GATGCCTGGCTGGGGCGACCGACCGACCGCTAGCCATTCGGCCGTCCCAAGTACGCACACTTTACCGTACGACCCTCTCCCATACTCTTTATGTGGCCAAGAAAGCGAAGTCTGTGTGATTTCGTCTCACCGATGATTTTAGGCTCAGCCAACTAGCTCTTCTATCTCTCTATTATTTCAGAATCTCCAAGTTCCGTCCTTTCTTATAATTGTGTTAAAAAAATTACTTTTGCTATATTACAAAAAACTTGTTTCTTCCTCTAGAGTTGGCGGCTACGCTACACACTACATCCATATATTAGGATAGGCTTAATGCCAGTTATAATACGGTACATAAGCAAGGACACTAAAATATGTATAATCTTACGTCGTCTTTCTCTTGGGATCCAGTCTTCCGTGAATTGGAGTTCATATTAGAACACGTCAGGTTTCACAAATCTTCGATAGTTAGTAGCACTTTTAAATAATCAAGTCTATGGCATCATTTAGAACTGCATCTAATGTTGTGGACTAAAACAAACTCAACAGTGATGTCAATTCTCTTGTTCAACTCGTTTAACTTAAACTAAATTTAGTTTAGCTATTCTTAAAAGCTATTTAATCATATCAACTAAATGGTGTGTAATCTATGCAACGGAAGTAAGTGACTTGGAGGCCGATAGGGTGTTGTGTTTTGCACGTCCGAGGGCGGAGAAGAAGTGCAGGGGAGGGGGGGGGGAAGTGAAGGGTGTGCGGGGAAGTGAAGGGTGTGCGGGGGAGGGAGGGTATCATCAACAACAGCCTTCATTAGTCCACTGCTGGACAAAGGCCTCTTATAATGCTCGCCACTGAGCCCGATCTTCGGCTCTTCTCATGTAACAGAAGAGTGTATTCTCAGCAGTTGCTGCCAGCTACTTTTCGTAAATCGTCACTCCATCTGGCTGGAGGTCTTCCTACTCTAAGTTTGCCTATACGTGGTCTCCACTCAAGAACTAGTCTATCCCACTGGTTATTGGTTATTCGACTAATGTGACCGGCCCGTTGCCACCTCTGTTTGCTAATTCTTTGAGCCATGTCGGTGACTGTCGTTCTCTGCCAGATCACCTCGTTTCGGATGCAATCCCTTAGAGAAACCCCGAGCATAGCCCGTTCCATAGCTCTTCCATAGACTTTAAATTTACTGATCAGTCTCACAGTCAGTTTCCACATTTCGGCTCCGTATGTCATTACGGGTAGGACGCACTGATCAAAGACTTTCGTGTTTAGGCACTGTGGGATGGGTGCTGAGAAAACATGATTAAGTTTCCCAAATGCTGCCCAGCCCAGCCAAATCCGCCTATCGGCTCCCCTCTCAAAGTTGTTTTTGCCCAATATAAGAGTTTGTCCTAGGTAGACATAATCCTGCACATATTCGAGAGGCATGCCACTAACGACTATTGGTTTCGGTATATCATTTATCATCAACTTTGTTTTATCGATGTTCATGCGGAGGCATCTGCTATCAGCATTTGCTGCGAATCTCAAGTGTGAGATGTACTTCCACATTTATGTTGATGCCCATTCGATTGCAGTCCAACATCTTAAACATATCTTCCATTGCGTTGGTAAACAGTTTCGGGGATATGACATTCCTCTGTCGTACTCCCCTTAGCAATTGAATTTGTTCAGTTTGCCAGTCTTGGACTTGGTCAGACATCGTAGCAACGTCATACAGGCACTTCAACACTTGAATATATCGCCAATCTACTTGGCATCGCTGCAAAGAGTCCAGAACAGACCAGGTTTCGATGGAGTCAAATGCCTTCTCGTAGTCTACAAAATCCAGACACTGCCAGACGCGGCCGATTATATTCTTCTGACTGCTGCATAATCTGGCACACTGTGTGAATGTGGTCTATGGAGCCATATCCTCCGCAAAACCCAGCCTGCTTGAGAGGCTGGAATTCGTCAAATCTGTGCGCGAGACGATTGGTGATGATTCTTGAGAAAAACTTATAGACGTGACTCAGGAGTGAGATGGGTCTTTAATTCTTGAGCCAGGTTATATCCCCTTTCTTGAAGAATAGTACCACCACACTCCTATTCCACGCCTCTGGAGTTCGCCCACATTTGATGACGGAATGAAATAATAAATCCTGTAGCTCTCTGAGGACAGGATTATCTCCTGTATTTAAGAGCTCAGAGGTAATACCGTCCTCAGGAGGGAATTTTCCGTTCTTTAATTGTGTCAAGGCCATCTCCACCTCGTCCATGCTGACATCTGGCAGCTCATCAGTGTAGTGGCGGGTCAGTGTGGCTCTTGAATCCTCACTAGAGATTTCCGGTCAAGGAGTATGTGGAGCATATAATAGGCTATAGAAGTCCTCGACTTCAGCAAGAATATTCGGTTTTGACACAGTGGTTTTGCCATCTGTTTTTAGCTTTGTCAGATGTCTCCTCCAAAGTTTCTGCATGAAAATCTTGGACTCTCGGTTTTGCTCCATTACCTTTTGTAGAAGGAGAGGGAGGGTATAAAAAACTGGGTCCAATCCTTTACATTGAAGATATTTTGTAAAAATTTTTTGGAGGCTGTTCTGTTTTCAAACTGAAGCCAAAACTGTTTTTTTTTTCATATTTGTCTGTCTGTCTGTCTGTCTGTCTGTCTGTATCTTGGACGTGCAGCACGCCGAAACTACTGAATGAATTCAAATGAAACTTGGCATGATTTGAGTTCATACTACGAAGTAGAACATAGGATACTTTTCATCCCGAAAAATTAAAGGGATCCCTTAGGATAGAGGACAGGATACAGGTTGAAAGTTATTTCAACGAATACTTATCACGCTGAAACTATTGGACGGATTTTGATACATATGATGGGTGAAAATTGAGGATATTTTGTAAAATTTTTTTGGAGGTTGTTATATGTATATTCAATACTGAAGCCAGACTCTTTTTCTCTTTTTTTCCTGTTGTCTATCTGTATCTTGGACGCGCATCACGCCGAAACTACTGAATGAATTCAAATGAAACTTGGCAAGATTTGATTTTATACTACGAGGTAGGACATTAGATACTTTTCATTCCGATAAATTAAAGGGTCTCCGCAGGGTAGAGGTGTTTTTTTGGAGTTGGTATTCATGTTTTACGGTTTATAGTTACTCCAGTAGTTCATCTCTAGGATACTCAAGAAATATTCCTTCAAATTTTAAATACCTGGAACCACCGGTTTAGGCTGGGCGTTGTCTGTCAGGCAGTCAGTCAGTCAGTAGGTATATCACGGTACTGTTATAAAGGCATGATTAAAATAATGTAATAAAACACATAGTTTTATTATTCTGCCCAAAAGTGAAGGGCATTTATACTAATAATAAAGCAGTAGGTACCAAAACATCTGTAAAAATAAGATATATAAAAAACTAGGTTACTAAAAATAACCTACTGAAAAAGAATAACACATTAAAATTCGTGTCTGTCTGTTTGTCTGTTAGTCTGTTCACGCATTACGTAAAACCGATTGTGATGTGGTTTTCACTGTTGGATAGTTAAGGGTTTGACTTAAAAACGTGTACTTATTATCTCAATCCAATGAGTAGAACCCGAGCAATCGATAAAAACTTATTGACGGCTGAAGGAATTTTGTTTCAATGTTGGTTTATTGGTATACATAGATCTTGGAATAGCAATAGAGATATTTTAACCTAGAGAAATGGGCACGCGTGCACAGCCGCGGGTACAGCTAGTACTCAAATAAAAATGTTTTTTCTAAATTATCTTCCATGTACAGATTTTGCCTTGGTTATAGTTTTATTAAATGTACAAAATAGTGAAATCTTAGATTGAAGGCCCCTGGTGCGTAGGACCGGCGTCACCAAAGATGGAAGTCGAATTCAAGTCACAAGTGGCGGGCTAACTCAAAGTCTTTGAATATATTTTAAAATAGGGCTAATTCCTATGTCCCTATATATTTTTATGTGGCAACTCGTGTGTCTAAACGCATTCCTTTTCAAAACATATTTTTCACACACATTTTCATTTGATTCATTGGCTTTTGAGGTATAGAGCACGTACCATAATTTTATTTAAAAAAATAATTATGGCACTTACCATGACTCCGCTCATGAAATATATCCTCAAACTAAATACAGCAACATTGAATAGCCAAGTTCCATTACAAGCACTTACAAAAATCACAGTATTTAGCTAAATTACACTTCGTGCTTTTTTAGAGAATTGGAAAAATATCGCATGTTTATGAACAATTATTAGAATATTTCAATAAAAACATACGATATATATAAAGAAGTAGTAAGTAGTTCTCATATTTTTCGTTTTATGGCATCGCTTCTATTATTATAGTACGATGCTGCACTTTGTTACAACGTACGGCAATAAAGTGTACATAATCGAGTAATGAATAAAACATACATTAAATGAGCCTATTCTTAATCTAGGCATTCTCATCACAATATAAGTATATTTACCTACTGCATACACGCAGTGGTTTTTAAGGTTGTTGTCCCATAATCAATCTATTTATTCGTGCTAGCTACTGCCCGTGACTTCTGATAGTCGAATTTTCATTTTCTTTTTAAGGAAATCGTAAAGCCGAGTGAAAACTTAAGTGTATTCGAGTCACGAGCACATCAAATAGAACATTAAGTATGTCTGTTTTGCTCGTTCAACGCTCTAGAAACGAAATACAGGTAACAACAAACATTTTCCTAGTAAATCCAAGTTTATTTTTAGAGTTTGTAAAAAAGCTCATTCCAATGTTTAAGTTTTAGTGATGACATGTAATGTGTAACTTTGTAGCCAGGAATATACAAATCCAATGATACCAGCTGCCTTATTCAGCCCATCGGAAACGCCTGTCTGGAATCTATATCGGAAATTTCCGCACGGAATCTTCCACACGCTATTCACAAATCCGTTTCCGCAGACTTTTGACAGTTGTAATCGGACGAACAGCTGTTACAGGTCCAGTCATGATTTAACAGCGCTAGGCATAAGCGGAGGGGTGCTGTGCGCAAGTGTACATACGCTCATAATGTTATTTAGTGTTGTTCTAACTCAGGGGTCAGCAACCGGCGGCCCGCGGGCCGCATGCGGCCCGTAGACTATTTTGGTGCGGCCCGCAAGCCTGAGATCCGTAAGAAAAAAATACCAAAGCAAAAGGCCATATAAATTCACTAGAATTTATACGGCCATGCTGCTGGGCCATGAACTCTCACTTGAAAGCTCGCTCCCATGCGGGGTGATAAAAAATGTACCTATTTAATTTCTTAAGAACTGTTTATCAAGACTACAGTTGCTCGCGGGAAAACTTTGGAAATATTCCTTGGGAATACTCGTACTTCGTAATAATTGGAAAGTTTCGAGCAATATTGCGAAGTAGATGGCTGGCTGACATGGACATAGGTAGGTATATAGGATTCTTTTACTTGGATAGAGCTAGTTACGTAGGTAGTTAGGTACCTACCGGCGACCTAAGCGACCGGCTTTAGTTGAAATCACAGCCGCGCGCAGCTCTCGCCTCATTCCGTTGTGGAAATTCGCCGGAAAATCACTTCTCATCTGGTTGCCAGCTACGCGTTTCGTTTCACCTTTCTTCCTTTCGCTGATAGCTCCTCACGACGTATAAGGTAAGTACGTTGTATGCACTCGCGAGCAATTTGTTATATTTTGTTTACTGCTTGTTTATGTGAACCTTCAGATTGATGGGTAAATATTATAAGGACGGGGACAGCACTAGACATGACATGAAGATAGTTATGTCATGTTTTCATTATTTTTTGAATGGGGAGTTGAATTTGTAGGTGCCAAATCGGACATATTTATTTTTAATTTTACACCAAATTTAAATTTCTTCATTATTGTTACAGAATAATTATAGAAACATGGCTTCAAGAAAAAGGAAGATAGAAGAAGAAAAAAGAGTTTTTAACGAATTATGGGCAGAATTATACTTTTTTATCGAGTTTAAAGGAAAACCGTTATGCTTGATTTGTCAAATGAGTATATCTGTAGTAAAGGAATATAACCTAAAGCGACATTACGACACTGAGCACAAAGCTAAATTTGTCTGTCTTGAAGGAGAAATACGAAAAAGGAAAATTTCCACTTTGAAATCGTCATTTAAAAATCAACAAAACATATTTAAGGTTGTGGCAGACAACAGCGAATCAAATTTTCGTGCCAGTTACAGAGTAGCAGAGATTCTAGCAAAAGTGGACGTCCGTTTACCGATAGTGAATTAATAAAAAAAGAGTGTGTCTTTGCTATCGCAGAGGAAATATGCCCAGAGCAGAAAAAAATGTTTGAAAGTCTTAGTCTCTCTGCCAGAACTTGCACCCGACGTACCGAAGACTTGGGTGCTAATTTGTGTGAACAAGTCAGGGATAAGGCGCAGTCTTTTGACAGCTTCTCTTAAGCGATGGATGAAAATACTACAGATACAGCACAGCTACTCATATTTGTACGCGGCATTGATGAAAACTTTACTGTTTACGAAGAGCTTGTGAAAATGTGCAGTTTGAAAGGTACAACTACTGGGGAAGATTTATTTCACCATTTGGAACAAGCTCTGGATTCATTGCAATTAAGCTGGGAAAAGTTAACAAGTGTCACTACCAATGGAGGCAAGTATATGAGCGGTCAAAACATAGGTGTTGTTGGGAGAATCATCAGCAAAGTGAAAGATTCTGGATCTACTGTGCCATAGATTTTTCCCTGTATTGTTTATCAAGAGGCATTGTGCTCCAAGTTTATATCCTGGAAAGAAATAATGGATACTGTAACATCCACTGTTAATTTTATAAGAAGAAATGGGCTCATACACCGTCAGTTCCAAAAGTTTTTGGAAGATCACGGTGACGTGGTTTACTACTGTGAAGTGAGGTGGCTCAGTCGAGGTGCCGTTTTGGAACGGTTTTTTGATTTGAGGAAAGAAATTGGCAACTTCATGGAGATGAAAGGAAAGCCAATGGAACAGCTTACTAACAAACAGTTAATTATCGATCTTGGTTTTTTGACTGATTTGACTATGGAACTGAATCAGCTCAACAAACGCTTACAGGGAAAAAATAAATTCATTTGCGATATATATTCAGAGGTAAAGTCATTTGAGATGAAACTGAAACTATTTATCAAGCATATTGATGAAAAAAAGCTTGAACATTTTCCTTATTGCAAGAAAGCCGTGGAAGAAGCTGGAGATACACAACTACAAACTGAGTTTGTAAATCGATTAACCGACTTTAAAAAGACTAACAACTTAACATGGAAATATTCCAAAACCCTTTTGCAATTGATATTACTGATGTACCAAGCAATTTGCAGATGAACATAGTAGATTTGCAAAGTAATAGCACACTTAAAACATTTAAGGAAAGCACTGACTTGCTACAGTTCTACGGAGGTTTGAGTTCTGAAAACTTCAAAAAATTAAAAAAGTTTGCTCAGCGGATAATCACTTTGTTTGGTAGTACATCTATGTGTGAGCAGACTTTTTCAATTCTCAACTACCGCAAAAATAAGAATTGGTCGCGGTTAACTGATGAACATTTAGACGCGATACTGCGCGTGTAAAATGAAACCAGACGTTAAAAAACTTGCAAGTCAAATGCAGCCCCAAAAATCTCACTAGTTCTTACTTTTATGTTAGTATAGTAATTCAATTTAAATAGACATGATTGTATGAATATATATGCGTTTTATTTCAAATATTAAAAATACATGCCCGACCATATAAAAATAAGTGCAGCCCGCACTGATACTCTAGCAAAATATGTGGCCCTGCAAAAGGTTGCTGACCCCTGCTAACTGAAAAATGATAAAGTAGCAGATTGGTGACATTATGACAACTGAATATCTCACATTAAAAAATGAGTATTACGTAACTACCTAATTTGTTTGTGGTTTAAAAGTATGAAAAAAGGTTCAACAAGCGGTTCAGGTTAGCGGAAATGAAATAAATTGAACTTTTGTTTTAGAATGATTTGTGTAATGATTTAGACAAATTAAAGAAATAGATCTTTGTTTTAATATTAAATAATGTTAAAATAATAATAAACATCTTCATGAAATTCTCATCATATTCATGGCAGTGGTGTTATTCTTTCCATCAAACCCTCGTTCAATGGCGTCATGTAAGAAGATGCTTGAGGATGGCTTTTATAAATTCAATGGCATTATTTATATTCCATTTTACATTTTTACTTCCGACTTACTGTTTGATAGTAAACTATGCCATCTTAATGGGGTTGAGGTCTGGGTAGTATGGAGGCAGTCTTAAAATATTGAGATTTTGTTCGGGCAAAATTTTTACTACTGAAAATGTTTGAATTGTTCCTTATTTATTTTGATTAGTTTGTATACTTCCAACAGTTTAAAGACAACATATCGTTAGTTTTCAACATATTGGTTTTGTATGCTATTCCTTTTTCAGTGAGCCAAGCTTGCATATGTGCTTTTTTTGAGTTTGACTTGAGCGCGAGGTTGAATTGTTAAATTGTTGTTTTGTATATGAACTGTTGTCAACTACCATGAAAGAACATTTATGAAATATAACGCATTGAGTTCGGATCCATTTTTCGTAATTTTCATAGTTCATGTTGTCGTGGTAGCCGCCAGATTTACAGCTTGCTTAGAAGTAAGCAAAGCGTTTGAGACAAATCCTGCTTCAGAGCCAGCATGAACGATTACCACGCGTTGGCCTTTTGACATTAGTTGTTTCAGTCCCTGTTTACAACCATCTGCACAGGCTTTGGGATCCAGATAAGACAAATCAATGTACGATTCAACTGTAAAAATTATAGGTCCTTATCCTTACCTCTTGACGATATTTGTTTTTTTTAGATACTCGATCCAATGTACACGTATATTGGACGTCTCAATGAGTTTTTTTTCGGTTGTTTTAAGTCTTTTTCCACCGAAATTCTAAATCCTTAACTATCCTCCTGAGGCTTTCTTCTGATCCTGGAAAATTAATATCTTCCTGTAATTTACTTCTTATTTTCTCAACAGTAGGAAGCTCTGTATTCGTCTGGTGATAGTTGTGGATGCACCTTTTTACCACACCTTGGTCAAAATTATCTATTTCAGTTACTGAATTTACACTCGGCCTTTTCTTAACAGGTGTTCTGCAATTAACTGCACTTAACTAGCAATTAACTCTCCGAAAGTATTGAAGTATTCCCAACAGTGCCTACAGCATGTTTTGTCCGTTTCTGACATTGTTTTAGTTTAAAAATGGTCCGTGGTAATAAGTTTACATATATAGTTTTTTTAGTTTCTCTCGTTTCTTCTCGGACACGCTCTAATTTATTGTAAATTTCAGTCAATATTGATCTATCAGCAGCACTGGTTGTCCGGTTTTCAATCTTGTATAGGCTTTTAAAGTTTATTTTTCAAATTTTTGTAGAATGTTATTGTCGCTTCATCTGTTGCATTTTTTAACAGTTTTAAATTAGCGAATATTTCATTGGTCTCTTATTTAATGAAATCATTCACGTTGTAGACCATTTGTCTAGCTTGCCTATATAACATTTTTTTTCGGCATCTTTCTGAACTTTCTGAGGAGAAGTCTTGTTCATACTCGTATGTATCGAAAACAAAATCGATAAAAGCCTTCTTTTGATTTGTTTTTTGTCTCCTTCTCTTTTGACTTTTTAAATTAGAAGTAGTGGGTGTCAATCCATTCGATACGTGCTCAGTTGCTGGTTGGGACTCCGGTAGGTTGCACGGAGCAGACGACGAGGTTTCCACAGCAGCAGGAGTGAGTGCCAATGGGGTGCACTGGTCGGATGGCGAGCCGTGCTCAGTAGCTGGTTGGGTAGGTTGCACAGAGCAGAAGACGAGGTTTCCACAGCAGCAGGTGCGAGCGCCTGTGGTGGGGCGTGCTGGTCTGATGGCGAGACGTGCTCTGTAGCTGGTTGGAACTCAGGTAGGTTGCACGGAGCAGACGGGCTTCCACAGCAGCAGAAGCGAGTGCCGGCAGGGCGCGCTGATCAGGGACAGACGTGGTATTTCTTGGTGAGATGTGATAACGTGGTTTCTTTATTCTTTTTTTTTTCGTGGTGGTTGGTCTCGTGGCTAGAGATCCTAGGTACAAAATCGAACGGTCACGGGTTCGAATCCTGCAAAAATCATTTGTATCATGAGCAGAAATGTTTCTTTCCGAGTCATGGATGTTATATGCTTATCTATGTATGTTTATCCGTTATCTAGTGCCCATAGCACAGGGTATCCTAGTTTGGGGCTAGATAATTGGTGTGGAAATGTCCCGAATATATTTATTTATTTTATTATTCTGTCAGATAAAATGTGAACCTTCTTTAAAGGTTCAATCATTTTGCCGTTATCATTACCTTCGCTAGAACTTGCGTTCATGGTAACACGTGGCTACCTATAAACATATATCTCAGATTCGGAATCAGTGTTCTCTAATTATTCATCTTTATCAATATCCAAGACTTTTTTACTGGCGAATCCGACCTGAAAAAGAAATAGCAATACTCGTAAATTTTAGCAGTCCTGCTTGATTAATTATATTACAAACCCTTTTGAGATAAAATAGCGAATGTAAACAGATTGTGTACACAACCGAATGGTCGGTAATCTAAACACTCAAACAAGTAAGTACTTTTTCCCAAGGAACTATGCCTGGGAAACTCGTACCTACTATATCGACATTCAACGTTTCATATTTTTTTAGGTTAGTGTTAGGTATTTTTGCAAATTGCGTCTGAACTATCTTGTTTTTACATAAGAAATAGATATTTTTGACCTGAGAGTTTGCGCCTTATACATAAAAAAAACATTTAAAGTTTATAACAAAAAATAGTTTCTCAGCGATATTCTTAGGGTGTCTAGAATACGAGATTTTTGGCTATGAGCACAGTCTATTTACACCCTGTTTAATTTTAAGCTGGTAAAGAAGAACAATTTGTAAGTAGGTAAGTAAGTATTCTTAAGCTATAGATTGGTACTCAAAATAGAAAATCGATAAGAAATGTAATGAATTGACAATAATAATAACGGATTACCTCGGTATATTATATTTTCAATATTATAACCTTTGTATTAAGGCACTTATCTAAAAGAAATACTAGCTTAAAGAACATTTTGGAAAATTCTTACCTAAAAATCTCTTTACGTCTTTTAGTTAGTGAAATGATTTGTGTTCGATGCTTGTCCAAAGGACAATATCTTTATGAGCCATTTAGGGTTCGATATCATACACTGCACTATTAAAATAACACAAATCACTTATTAAATATTGTTTTTAGCAAGAGTTCTCCTAACCGTGTAAAGTGGTTTGTTGTTTGAAAAGCGTTCGAATTAGGTACTTATAAACAACTTCTTCAAAATCGTATTGGTGCAATTCATAAAGAATTCTAAAACTATGGACGTAAAGCACATTTTAGCTTAGAAGAGCGTTTGGGGGGTCAGAGCTGCCTTGCTGCCTTGCTTGCATGCAGCGCCGCAACAATCGAAACTTTGTGATTGTGATTTTTACAATTTCTTTGATATTTTTAAGGCTTCTGTGATTTCCTTCAGTGAACCGTCAAGTTTTGTTTGAAAACAATATATCATGGGATATTCATAACTTTATAACCCTTTCGGCGCAATATACCAAAAACGTAAAATGCCAAAGACGTAAAATGGTACGATTAATGCCAAATTCTCATTATGCCATTATGCGCGATAATCGCGAAATACCAAATGCTCGACGATGCCAATGTTTGAAATCATCACAGTCATAATAATTCCACCTCGGATTATTTAGAAAAAGCTCAAAAAAGGAAAAAAACTGTCAATTTACTTTGTAATATTTTTTGAGTTTGTAAATTTGTTAGTTTTACTTAAAGTGCATGTTTTATTTACAATTCCACATAAAAAGCGCCCTCTTGCGGGTGTTTGTATTGGTAACCAAACTGCTTACTGTTTTACATGTTGTGCTAACAAAACTGTCACAGCTGTGCGGTCGTCCGCGCAACCACGGGTTCTTTTGTGATGCACTAACTAAAGTAAGGGCCGACGTCGTTGCGAATTTAAAACTATACATTACCTACACAACGCTCTTGACGTCAGAGACCGTGACTGGCATCGAGTATGTTTTAAAATCCAGAAAGCGAAAATGTATTCTTTGAAATTGTACCGTAAAGGTATACATTCGAACATTTATGACGTCACTGGCCGAGCTGAGAAAGGGTATAGGTTGTTTCGAATTTAAGATTTTGGGCGGCGTATTTTGAAAATATACCTCAAAAAGCGCTATTGCAACACAGATAGATTTCTGTCAATAGGTATGTATGTAAGTTTGTTTGCGTATCAAGTAAAAACTAATAAATCGATTGCGATGTAATTTCACAATTGGATAGCTTAGGGTTTGAGTTCAAAACTGGGATATTTGGTATTTTAATCTGGTAATTAGATGCCGAGCAATCGATAAAAAAACTATTTGACGGCTGAACAAATTTTGAACAAATGTAGTATATTGTACTTTGTAGGTACTTTTGGTCCTGGAATAACACGTATGAGTTACTTTTAAATTAAATGACCACGCGGACAAAGCCGCGGGTACAGATAGTACTATAATAAAACTGTGACTGGGTTAAATCTGTACATTAAATATATTTTTTAAATTATAATTGTGATAAACTTCAAAAATTCAATATGGAGTACAAAAAAGGTTTCTTTTAATTTTTTGTCTATCTGTCTCTTTGAACACGCATCAAGCTGAAACTACCAGACCTTTTGATGCAACTTGGCACAATGATTGCTTATGTTATGGATTAACATTTAGAATACCTTTTTATCCCGAAAAAATAAAGGGTTCGCACTGGATAAGGGTTGAATGTTATTTAAAAGAACACGTATCACGCTGAAACTACTGGGCGGATTTTGATGTAACTGGTCATAGTCAAAGTTTATTATTATCTGTTAAAAAAATTAATATGTTTAATCCCAAAAAATTAAAGGATTTTTAAGGGGTACGGATCCAAAATTTATGTTAAATTAAAGTAATAATACATCCGTTTATAGAACGGTACCGAAATTTGTTGATTGCTCAACGAAGCAGAGTGGCGAAGCGGTAACATGCGTGGAAATGTAATCCAGACGTCCGTGGAATAAAACCACGCGTTATTAGAGACGCGCCATAATTAAAAAAAAATAAAAAAATATTGCGTATGTATGCGCCATAATTAAAAAAAAATAAATTATTGCGTTATTTTTAATTTTTTAACCCCTGAACAAAGAGACGGGTGTTATAAGTTTAGGGTGTGTATCACTGGGGGTGTGTGTGTGTGTGTGTGTGTGTGTGTGTGTGTGTGTGTGTGTGTGTGTGTGTGTGTGTGTGTATGTGTACGTGTGCCTGTGTGTCTGTCTGTGGCATCATAGCTCCCAAACGAATGGACCGATTTTGATGCGTTTTTTTCTGTTTAAAAGCTTAGGTGATTGAGATGGTTCTTTGAAATAGAGGGGTAGGAGTAGGGGGAGTTGCAAAAACAAGGTCAGATCGAAATGCTTCCTAGCTATAACGGGGTGGGGGGCCGGGGGTTTTATAAATTTTTAATTTGGGCTTGTCCTTGATATTTTAAAGGCTGCTGTAATATTTTGAAGTGAACCTTCAAGTTTTATTTTAAAACAAGCAGATAAACATATACAAACGACTGCGCATTTATTATATTTTGGGATATTGATAATATATTATAACACAGAGACCGTGTTGGCGTCGGGCATGTTTTAAAAAAGCAAAAACCCAACGTTTATGGTTGAGCTACATCGGGTATACTTTCGAATTTTGGATTTCACGTACGCTACGCGAAATTTCGAAAATATACCTACACCGAACGCTACCGTATTACAGATTTCTGCCAACAACTTTCAGTGACGATCCGACATGGTCGTGATAGGTTAGAAGGCGAAGGTGGGAGCGAAGCGTAGCGAGCACCCGCCTTCATCTTCTAAGTTAAAGATGAAGGTAGGTTCTTAACACAGGTAGGTAGGAACCTATTTTGGTACTTTTGGTACTGAAATAACTCATAGGATCCTTATATCTCAGAAAACTACCACGCGACCAACGCCACGTGCACAGCTAGTACAAAATAAAGTGTAAGTAATAATTAAATGATGTTATATAAGTCTACTATTCAAAACTTACAGGATTATTTGTTTTAATGAACATCAAAGACATTTCCACCAAAATGTCAATTTTATACCATTACGTAACATTCTCCGTAAATGCGCCATTGCGGGAAACTCATTGAAGCTGGACGGAAACACTTTCGATAGGAATGCTGAATAACAAAATTCGAATCTATCGGATCGGGAATCAATTCGGCGGAAAGCTGCTCCGTCGGAATCGAAATCTTTCCGTGACATGTTGAATAGGGCAGCAGGTTCGGTCTTCGGGTCCGCAGCTCCTCATCAAGGACTTTTCAAAGTTATGTGTGATTATTCATCGCTCCATGCCTCTAAGGGCACGTTAAGCTGACGTTTCTGGATGTTATTGATTAATAGCAGTCGTTAAGCCATGACAAAGGCCCTCGGGCTGCCTGACAAACTCTGACACCACTTTTCATTCGACAAACAATTAAAAAACTTTTTTTTAGTTTTTGGCACTTCCATCAATATTATCTGTTGTGTATACTCCTATTAAATTCCTTCTATATATATCTGTTCATAACATGTGAATACTGTTAACATTTAACTGAAGGTAATTGCACCATAATTTTGTTTTCTGTTACTATATCACTGAGATATATATCGGACATTTCGAAACGATGAATATCTTCATGTGTCATTTAGCTTGTTATTATTCTATATGACATTTAAATTTTAATGCACGTCTATTCGTAAGTTAAGGTCTAAGTTATAAGCGGTGAGGTGCAGAATGTCGGCTCTTCATACAATATTACAAGTAGTTAGTTGTCCAACAATATGTTTACCTTGGCCAAATATTACAATTGGGTAAGAACAACTTTGACAAGGAAGCCAACAGAAGAATTCAGCTGGGTTGGGCAGCATTCGGCAAGCTTTGTCAAGTCTTCCCGTCGTCTATACCACAGTGCCTGAAGACAAAAGTCTTCAATCAGTGCGTCCTACCAGTCATGACCTACGGTGCCGAAACGTGGACACTCATGGTCAAACTAGTCCACAAATTTAAGGTCGCTCAGCGAGCTATGGAGAGAGCTATGTTTGGAGTTTCTCTGAAGGACAAGATTCGTAATGAAGATATCCGACGGAGAACCAAAGTAACCGACACAGCTCAAAGGATAAGCAAGCTGAAGTGGCAGTGGGCTGGTCACATTTCCCGAAGAACCGATAACCGTTGGGGTAGACGAGTTCTCAAGTGGAGACCACGTTTAGGCAAACGTAGTGTAGGACGCCCAGTGGCCAGGTGGAGTGACGACCTGCTAAAAGCGGCTGGCAGAAAATGGATGAGGAGAGCTGAAGACCGAGCTCAGTGGCGTGCATTAGGAGAGGCATACGTCCAGCAGTGGACAGATATAGACTGATGATGATGATGATACAATATTAATATTATAAATCTTTTTTTTAGATAGTTTGATGCTATGTTTTATCCAGATTTGCCCTGTTGTATTTTCTTAAACTACTGATCCTGTCGAAACGAAAGCTTATTTATATTTTGTACTTATGTATACATCTTCTATCTATCTATACATATATTAAAGCAATAAGAACGAAAAAGTCGGTACAATAATGATAATTATAAAAATACCTAGCCTTCTCGTCCGCGACTTCGTCCGCGTGGACTACTGTTTATCGCGAAACAAAGCATTCTATGTTCTTCTAAGATATCAAAAACCAATGAACAAGTAGGTATTGCACAAATTCTCTTGAAGCTTTTAAACAGACTTATTATTTCGTTTCCATGGCAACCGGTCCTTACAGCGCGTAATCAACATTTTCCATTTTTCCCCTGGAAACTTGCAATTTTCCAGGATAAAAATTATTTATGTTTTATTCTAGGGTATAAGATATCTCCGTTCCAAATTTCATCTAAATCCGTCCAGCGGTTATCGTGTGAATGCTCCCCAAACAAACAAACAAAGTTTCACTTTTAAATATTGGTATAGACGGTCTAGCTAAAATAAGCTACTGAACAAGAATAGATACATTTTTTAAATCGTGTCTGTCTGTTTGTTAGTTTGTATGTATGTTTGATCGCGCATCACGTAAAAATCTATTGCGATGCGGTTTTCACTGTTGAATAGCTTAGAGCTTGACTTAAAAACTGGGGTACTTGGTATCTTAATCCGATGATTAGATACCGAGCAATCGATAAAATCTGTTTAGCGGCTGAACGAATTTTGAAGAAATGTAGTCTATTGTACTTTATAGGGGTCTTTGGTCTTAACATTCATTTAAAAGTAGCCCATACGGGCTTTGATTTTTGACGTATAATTGACCATGTGGGCAAAGCTGCGGGGACAGCTATCTATACTTATACTAATACAATAAGAACGCAAAAGTATGTCCAAGCAAGATACTTAAAAAAATGGTCCATGGTACATAAAATAAACTACAACATTTATAATAATCGTGTCTGTTTGTCTGTATGTTTGGTTGTTCCCGAATCACGAAAAAACTACTGAACAGATTGCAATGCGGATTCACTATTGAATAACTTAGGGGTTGATTTAAAAACTGGTGTAATTGGTATCTCAATCCGATGAGTAGTAGCCGAGCAATCGTTAAAAATCTTCTTTAGGGCTGAAAAAATTTTGAACGTGTTGGTATATTGGAATACTATAGAACTTTTATAACTTTTAAACTTTCGCGATTCGAACACATAGTTAAATATTTAAACGGGACTTAATCGCGCTGAAAACTTAATATTTATTTACCTCGACGTTTCGATCAAGTTGCATTGATCGTGGTCACGAGAAGACTGAAGTAGCGGGTGTCAGCGTCGAGAAGGGCGAGCGTTGTCTCCAACTACCCGCATTTGGTTTTGTAAAAATTCAGAATTGTCACGACACACTACACTAACGACATCTGCAGATATCTTCTGACACAAACCACGACGCGAACACTTGCTTATCACGGGATTCCAGGACGCAGCCAACTTGAAACCATCCTCTCGGTTGAAATTGAGATACTTTTTAGTTTCAACCGCTTCATGTACAATCCTGGAGTAGTAGTGACGTTCCGTGGAGAGGATCTTCGGGTCATGGAGTTCAATCCAGTGATTAGGGCCCGATTCGAGCAAATGCTCAGCGATTGCAGATTTATTTATCTGGCGGTTCTTTACAGCTACAATGTGTTCTTTGACCCTTTCCGCTATAGTACGCTTGATTTGTTCAATGTAGGAACTACCGCAGCTGCAATCTATCTTATATACGCCAGGAGCTTGAAAAGGAATGACATCTTTTGGTGTTCTAACATGCCTTGCTAACTTGGATAAAGGAGTATAAACGGTCTTGATAGACAAGCCCTTTAATAAAGCACCGACTTTATCCGTCACTCCTTTTACATAAGGCATGAAAGCCAGCTGTCTATCGACATCAGACCTACTCTTTTTATATCTGCGTCTAGGACGCCAACGTCTGGTCACCAGATATCCGTTTCGCTTGAGTACCTCCTGAAGCTCTGTCTAAAAGTGATCTGGCTACTGATTGTAAATGCCGTGGGTGGTGATGTGAAAAGGCGTTGAGGTATCTGTCAGTGTGTACTCCTGGCGTATATAAGATATAGATTGCAGCTGCGGTAGTTCCTACATTGGACAAACCAAGCGTACTATAGCGGAAAGGGTGCGTTGCGGCGCGTCACCTAACAAAGCTCAGCCGCCCGCGGGTCACTGCCTACGTCGCGCGTCTCCCGAGCCACAGAATAAATAAGTACAAACCCGAGCTATCTGCTAATCACACAGCTGTTTCCTAACTTTATAGGTCGATATTTTCTAAGTATTATTTAAGATTAGACTTAGACTAATTAGGTAGGTATTTTTGACGGTTCCAAGCCCGCTCAAGTAAGACGGTAAATAGTTAGGTACATGAACCAGCTACAAAAGCAAAAAACCTGTAAAAATATTGATTTCCCCGCTGCAGGCGTACCCAAATAAACAGAAATGAACTTTCTATAGGTATTATTATATAGTTCAACTTCTAGAAGGTAGGACCTACCTACATAACTAGTGGCTCTGTAAGCTGTAGACCTCACGCGTACAAACCTTTTTGCAATCAATCTAGCGGTGTACAGTAGGGTTATTAATGTTAGTGTTACAATAAAGTACTAGTTACCTTATTTTAATACTAACATTAATAACCAAGGTGCTCCATCAATCCCTACCTAGGATGTAAAGGGTACTAGGGTTTCTCACTTTTAGGTTTCCACTGGTAGAAACCTTAAAGTGAGAAATTTACTGCATTTTAAGGAGCTATTCTGCTCATCACGCCGAAGATCCTCATCAGATTTTCACCAAAAATTTTATGAAGCTAATTTATAGTTAACTATCTCTCAAATGAAAAAGAACCATCGAAGTCGGATTTAATATGGTGGAGATATTCAGTAGCCCCCTTTTACCCTTTTTGGGGAAGTACCTCCCTCCAGTCAGGGATTTTTGATGGGGGAGGGCCCCCATCAAAAATCCCTGACGGCTAAAAAATTCTAAAAATTCGCTTATCCTGTATATCAAGTTTCGTCTACATCAGTTGAGAAATGCGACCTGTAGAAGAGAACACCCGGAAATCCGAACAGATATCCGGACATACGAAAGAATTTTTGCCGAAGCTGAAACAGAGACGCTTCACACTCGCTCGGTCAATTATTGCAAACAACATAGGTAGGTACTTCGATTATAATAGCAACCTAATGTTGTGGATATTGATTAGAAATCATATTACATATTTTATCAACTGCACAGAAGTACTTCTATGATCTACTCATATTTCCTTATTCCTATTCCTTATCTTTTTTTATTTGCAATTCTCCTCTATTATTAAATGATGTTGACGCTCAACCATTTACCACAAAGATGGTACACATATTTAAAACAAATAAATAAATCGCCTCGTTGTGTGAACACCAAACATACAATATAATTATTATGTACTTTGGCAAACACGTGCGAGCTATTTCGTGTACCTGACACACCTAATACGTTGTACCGATTTGCAATAGACGCCCACCGGTACGCCCCAAATTTAAAAGGTTGGCTGTAAAGTGTGGTCATGTACAAACAGACAAACATACATACATACATACATACATACATACATTCATTCATGCATACATAGGTATTCTGATAAAATCATAACCCTCCTTTTTTGTAGCCGGTTCAGGGGGCAACCATCGGTCTCCGACTGACAGTAGACATCAAACTCGAAAACAATGCTTCGATACACTACTGTCTGTAAAGACTTATATATGTACTGTACTTAGGTACTCATATATATATATTCCATTGCTACTGGCTTTTAGCCCAATTTAGAGTCGAACAACATGTTGACAAAATATTTAATACTTTTAAATTAACAAATAAATCAATCGAAGGAAATGAATATCAAAGTTTTTTGAGAACCCAGGAAGTACGGGAATATATGCCCTTAGCATGGAAGACTGAAATTAAACAAGTGTTTACAAAAGAAATTCGATGGTTTATCCGAAAAAAATACAAAATTTATCACGTGAGTATAATTTGAAAGTTTTGTCAGCGAGTCAAGTATTTTGTTCAAATTTCACAATTATGTTCTAGTGACCATCATCATCAACAGCCTGCATTAGTTTAGTGCTGGACATAGGCCACTTCTAATGCACGCCACTGAGCCGAATTTTCCCCTATGTATAAGTGGTTTGAAAGCTTAGTCCGCTCGATCGGACGACGTGAACATTTTTTTCTTGTTGGTCTGTTTCATCGGATGACGAAGATTCTTGAATTCTCATAGTCCGACTCAAGTCCACTCGATTGGGCACTTTTGAAATGATTTTGGATCAATGTACTTTTAAAAAATTTGCATCACACGATTTTGACCCCTATTAACCTTATTCGGATTTAGTCAGATTTGGGATTTACTGTTTCAATTTAGTCAAAATACGTTAAAAAAACATCAATCATCATCAAGTTCATGTCAATAAGGTCGAAAATCGTCTGACCTTTATTAAATGATTTTGGGCCGGTGTACTTTTCAAAAATTAGCATTACACAATTTTAACCCATATTGATATTGTTCCAATTTAATCAGACTCGGCATTTACTTAGTACGTTATAGGTTTAAAATAAATAATAATGATAATAAAATGCTTTCATTAAAATCTTATTTCAAATTGGCGGACAACAGGAAATAAAAATTCACATCGTCTGATCAATCGGAAGACTTGTTCCAAAAAAAATTGTCCTCGTGGTGCGATTGACTAATCAGACCAGCAGGAATAAAAAGTTCACTTCATCCGATCGAGCGGACTAAGCTTTTGGACCAAGTTTAAACATAGGGCAATTCTCAACTCTTCTCAACTGCCAGCTACATTACGTAGGTCGTCGCTCCATCTGGCCGGAGGGCGTCAGTTGCCTATACGAGGTCTCTACTCAAGAATTTGCCTACCTCACCCGTTATCGGTTCTTCGACTTATGTCATTGACATTACGACTTCGGTTTCCTAATTCTTTGAGCTATGTCGGTGAGTTTCTCCAAAGTTGTCGACATAGCCCTTAGGATTAGTAAGCTGAAGTGGTAGTGGACTGGTGATATCTGTCGAAGGACTGATAACCGTTGGGGTAGACGTGTTCTTAAGTGGAGACCGTAACTCGGTAAAAAAAAACAAAGTGGCTGGCTGCAGTTGGCTCAGTGGCATGCTTTGGGAGAGGCCTATGTCCAGCAGTGAACTGACACGGCCTGATGATGATGATGATGATGATAATGATGTTGAGTTTCTTACCCTGTCGTATCATAGCCCGTTCTATAGCTCGCTGAGCCACTTTCATGACATTCAAACCTCCATAATATAATTATAATTATAAAAAAAACGGCCAAGTGTGATTCGGACTAGCGCACCGAATATTCCGCACAAACTAAACTTTGCTGTTCAAAAACTGTTGTCCCCATAATTCAACATAGGTCTCTAGGCGGTTAGTTTACCTACTACAACTTATTTTTGTGATGCATCTACAAATTTATGGTTTTCGGATTTCTCCATTTATTTGTGTTATAAGACATTGCTTATGCCAAAGTTCATGATTTTAGTTCAACGAGAAGTATCCTGTAGGTATTGCTTCCCTTGCGAGTGTCAAAATATGCGGCATAAACGGCCGTATCTTTTGATTGCATTGACATAGAAGTTTGTTATTCTCACAGATCCAAGGGATTGCAGACTTGAGTTTTTGGTTATTAATTTCAACAAGGTAGGTAGGTATAAGTATCCAGATACCTCCACGTGATCCTGACAAAAAGGGTCTTGAAAGACAGACAGACTTTTTTTCCTTTTTTCCTTTTGAGGTACAGAACCATAAAAATGAATATTATTTATGTTTGTATGTTTGTCCTCTATGCATTTGTAAACCATTGATCAGATTTTGATGAAATTTTGTAAGGGTCTTGTGAGTAAGCCCACGAAGTTTTATGGCCAAAAAAACGTACTGATTTAGTTATGTTTTACAAAAATAAAGATATGTTTTTTTTTGCAAATTCGATGTAAAGTGTTCGCGTGCAAAGCCACGCACCTTGTTATATTAACAAAGCGAAAGTAATTATGTATGACTGTTTGTTACCTTTTCGCAACTAAACAGCTAAACCAATGCTGATGCAATTTAGAATGGAGACAGTTTAGGATCTTTTTATCGTGATAAACTGTCATCCGCACGGGCAAAGCTGCGGGCTAAAACAAAAAATACGAGTACTCATATCAAATGTATGAAAACACTTCAAGTACGAATTGTTTCCTACAGAGACAGAGAAATGGGTTCACACAACAATTGAAGACGCGATTTCACTGAGTGGTAGGTGGGTATGGAGCAACTGGTGCAATCCCGAAGTGGATCGTCAGGAAGACAATCGGTGACAACAATAACTTGACAGTCGGCAAGCTGAATGTTAACGAAAGATCTTACAGTGATTCTTCTTGGCCAGAAGATCCGTGTGGACAAACAATTCAAATGAATCCCCCAGGGGATTAATGTTAGGGAAGCCAAGTGGACGGGGGCAAAAATATGCATACTTTGCTTTCCAATCTACACACCAGGTGTTTCCAGCACACCACTTTGACAAAAAATCGGAAGAAATAATGGTCAGTATTGGTAATTTCTGTCGCTAGAACCTGTTAGCGAGTAAATAGCGAATATATTTCTCATATTATACCAGAATCCTAAAATGCAAACATACCATGTTCAAGGAGAATTAAACTTTTCCAGGTTCTATGCGCTCCTCCCGAGAAAGTGCGCTGGCTGGAGTGTCGCGATTTCTACGTCCCGCTTAACACCATCGTCGTCGATAGGAGTGCTACTGGACATGACAAATTGTATATCGGCAGAGCAAAACAAAAGGGAGTATTGACACCAGGACAGGTAACATTTAAAAAAATAATACCCTAATGCAGAACTGGTGAGAGTGGCGTGCTTATTATGATAAGATATAATAACCCAGCAGTGGGTTATAGATAGCACAAGCACGCTCAAGCACCTTCACAAAAAAAACCGACTGAGAAAAAAGAAATGATTTTCAAATACATATTCAATGATACCACACTTGACACAGTACATCGACTTAATTTTTTATATTTTACAATATGGCGTCTGGTTGTTGCCATATTGAATTTTGATTACTGCCATGTAGCACTTGCAAGATTGAGACGAATCGATTGATAAGAATCATCAAAATCGGTTTACGCAACGCGTTTGGTCTATATAGTCCCACAAAGGAACAGACATAATATAAACATACATAGGCTGATAAACACATTACCCAGACTTTGCGGTGCTCAATCCGATAAACATTGATAGATAATCTGCACGCCATATTGAAATATATATTCGAGCTTCTTCAAGCAACACTTTATATTATTTTATTTTGAGTGATGAGTCGAGCAGGTCGCCCACAGTTCTGGGTGGCACTGCAGCTGTTATGGGCAGGCGTAACACTTACCATTAGCGAAAGCGAACTGCGCCCTTATTCGCTATGACTATGACAATTCAGACACGTAACGCTTCGCGTTACGATATTTTCGTGGAATTATTCTTGAATTGTCGTAATGACGTTTCTGCAAGGAATTTCGTGTGGCATCTATCTATTATCTATTCTTATAATAACGCACGAAAAACATATTCTGTACATAGAACCTAATTTAAAAAATATGTTTAGGTTACATAAAATAAGCTAACAAGGATATATCACTTTTTTAAATCGTGTCTCTCTGTTTGTTTATTTGTTTCTCTGTACGTTTGTTCGCGCATCGCGTATATAACGATTGCGATTTTTGTATAGCTTAGGCTTTGAATTAAAACCTGGGGTACTTGGAATCTCAATACGATAAGTAGAAGCCGAGCAACAGATAAAAAACTTTTTGACAGCTGAAGGAATTTTGATCAAAGTTTGCATAATATATTTTTAAGTCTCGGTTATAGCACAGAGAGTATTTTTAACCTAGAAAAATGACAAAGCGTGCGAAGCCGCGGCAGAGCTAGTAGCAAATAAGCGCCGTGCTGAATTATCACTCAACTTAGTAAAAAAAGTACGAAAAGGGTAAGTAGGTAGTTCGGAAGGCTCATATCACTGACTTCAATGTTTTTTGTACTTAGATATTATTTCTTTCATTAGAATTTTGTTATTATTCATACTTTTGAAGATGGTTTATTTTTTTTAATTATTATGGCGTTTAGATGACGACATCAACTATGTACAATATTATCAAATTCGTTGTGTAGTTACGCTCTACAAATCGACTAACAACACTGAACTCTTTTATGTATCAATTTTATTATTGATTAATCTTTATATTTTTTCAGGTTCATCCCAGGGATAAAGTTTTGTATTTAGTATTATATGGAGAGGTGTTTTCGCACAAAACCTATGAGGTTCTACGCCTGGTGTGGTAAACATAGGTATAATAATAATAATAATTTATTCATTAAAAATTTGTACCTACAAGATAAACAAACCCATCAAAATACAGTATAAAAGGTAACATGGTGATCATTAGATTAGGTAGGTTAAGTAAGGTTAACTGCGGGCCCCAAACTAGGCAATGCCTGTATCTTGGGGACCCAGGTGAAAAGTATTACCAAAAAATTATGATTACGCTTAACGGTCTGTGTATGTTCATGTTCAACCAAACAATTGCAATCTACATTGAAAATTAAATTATAATTAAATCTAATTATAATTTAATGAAACCAATGCAAATAGCTAAAATAGTTAGTAATGGTAGGTTATTACATTATTATTATATATTTATACGATTAAAAGTTCCTATGTAGTTTTCTTTGGCTTGAACTTATTTCCTTTTTATTTGTAATATTGTGTCAGTACCTTCTTATATTGACAAAGTATACATTGTTATTAATACTCCCCTTTATTCAAACACTGTGCAGGAAATTTATTTTAAAAAATGACAACGTAGTATAATGTACAATATTATACATGCAATACATGCACGGTAGAAATGTTAAGGATTAGCATGGAACTTATTTAATAATTTATAAAATTTCATACTATGTTTGTACTTCCCAGTTTGATCAATAAATGTTCAATAAACATTACAAAAATCTAAACCCAGGTAAGATCACTAGCAGCAAAGCAGAGCTCAAGCTATCGATAGATATTGGAGAGGGCTGCAGAGTGAGGAATCTCCTGACAATACGTGCCGTGCCGTGTCTTGTCTTGCCGTCCTTGGAGTACTGCCTTCTGCATCTCACCCTCAATCCAATCGTTTGCGAGAGCTTCCTACGATATCATTATTTTTATATATTACTAGCTGTGACTCGCGGCTTTGACCACGTGGTGATTTATCTGGGTAAGAAGTAACATATGTGTTATTCCACAACCAAAAGTACCTATAAAGTACAATATACATCTAATCAAAAGTCGTTCAGCAATCAAATAGTTTGTATCGTTATTTAATAGTATAGATTGGACGGCTTCTTGAACTTGATTGAGATACAAAGTACACCAGATTTTATGTAGCTGTCCAACAGTGAAAAGCGGTTTTAATCGGTCCAGTTGAACAGACAGACAGACACACCATTTTCAAAAATATTTTCTTATTCAGTAGCTTAAATTAAGGCCAATATACTAATTTATTATTAATTTATCTTCGTGTTAGAATTTTTGTAACCTAATGCTTTATTTTTAAGTGCCTTTGATAATCAAAAAACATTACAAAGCATACATTTACCTTGTGGCAGCTAAGTTTCGTTATAGACTCTAACAGTTGGCTAAGAAGATTTATTTGTATCTTAATCAAAGTAGCGGAACTAAGGCAAATTTTAAGAGTGATAATTATGGTCGTCAATTGTTGGCGTTTTTTTTTTATTATATAACTCATTATATAAAAACAAGCAAAAAGAGAAATTCAGCAACAAAACCACGGAAAAAACTAGAGTTCTTTGTTTTCTCAGATTTCCTCAAAATGCTGACTCAATTGTATTTTTATAAAACGGTAGCCAGCAAAACGATTCTTTGTCTAGCAGGCAATATACACGACGAATTGCCTTTTCCTTTTTACCTGTACAGGGTACACCTCTCCCAGAGTTTATTGGGGTAATATCGTACAGACACAGGAAATGTTAAATGTTTCTTGTCATATCATATTTATAAGGGTTTCGCTCTCCACTTGCCTTTCATAAAGTTTCATAAAGAATGCTTGAACTTGCTATGCCGGAAAATGTAGAGATAAAATCAATCAGATCTTTTTTGAACCGTGAAATAACTACGAAGCCACTTGGAAGCCACATCGATTGTGTTTGCGCTTACGCTTGTAGATACTTTCTCCTAAAATCTTAGTATAGTACTTAATTATTCCTTTTGCTTCTATATTTCGGGAGGCTAGAGTACATTATTAGGTATATTGTTTATACCCCATTCTAGCCATCAATAAATTATTCTAATAATTAATTTAAAATTGCTCACATTATTGTAGCGGTAACGCTCAAGCTATGTTCTTCCAGGCTGACTTACACGCCATTAACAATTTACAAGTGAGTTTAATAATTTCCTTATTTCCGAATTACACCTCATGCACAGAGAGGTAAGTGTGTCGGTCTGTACCTACATGCATGTTTAATGGAAGTATTCACATCAAAAAACATCTAAAAGTATTTATTTATCGTCTATCCCTTATACCTTGCAGTGTTGAGCCAAACACAGCCAGTCAGCGGAGATGGATGTTTTCCAGCCATCACACACAAAATGATTACCAACCTTTGTTTAACTCCTTTCTGTTTATGACTGCGTGTTTTGCTCCTGAAAGTTTACGAACGAGAATCCGTCCTGAGCCCCGAAAGTTAGGATTTGTGTCATTTCTGGTCAAATACGTATGTTGTGATTGTAGAACTTTATACAGTGGGATAATTAAATCGAAATTTTAAGGGAAAGCCTTGTTTTCTCATTTTGGGAACAACACCTCGTTGGTTATGTTATTGGAACTGTTTATGTTATGTCTGTGTTTGTTTGACCCCTTTTTAAAAGCTTTTATTTAACTTGCAATGTTTGTATTATACGCTAACTATTGTCCGCGGATTGCCTCGCGTGGTTCTTTTTATTTTCTCGTGGTTTCCTAAGTATACCATGTACCGAACTACATGGTTCTTAGAATCTACTGAAAAGAAGTTTCATGTCATGGCTGCTGTACTCCGGGTTGGCTCCTGACTAGGGTAGTCCTCAACGGTTAACAGCACAGACACGAAATGTATAGACATTTAATTGTGATCATCATCATCATCAGCCTATATCTGTCCACTGCTGGACGTAGGCATCTCCTAATGCAAGTCACTGAGTTTGGTCTTCAGCTCTCCTCATACATTTTCTTCCAGCCGCTTTTTGCAAACTTTCGCTTTTTTATTGTGATAGCCTGTTCTAAGTTTCATTATGACATAGATACTGCATTGAAATACGTTAGTGTTTTTATATTAACATATTTCAAATGAACTGATATACGAATTTTCGGCCTTCGACACAAAAAAATAATGAAATTACAGTAGGAATAAGCTCA
This sequence comes from Alsophila aescularia, assembly GCA_946251855.1. Lineage (NCBI taxonomy): Eukaryota > Metazoa > Arthropoda > Insecta > Lepidoptera > Geometridae > Alsophila > Alsophila aescularia. Next base: position 32,248,407 of record OX276379.1, on the reverse strand, counting down.
TTATTAGATCAAATCAAATCAATTAATTAATTTGCAAGATTAAACCACATTATTTTAGGTACAGTGCATTCAGCCTGCATGCTACGTGCAAATATTAAAAACTAGCTTTCCCATCCGCGACTACGTCCGCGCGTACTACTGTTTATAGCGAAAAAAACATCTTAAGTTCTTCTAGGATATTAAAAACCAAAGCAAAAGTAGATATAGCACCAATGCTCTTGATGTTTTTTACAGACTTGTTATCTTGTTTCCATTGCAGCCATCCTTACAGCGAGTAATCAACATTTTCCAGTTTTCCCGTGGAAAATTATAATTTTTCCGGGACATAAAGTATTCCATGTTTGATTTTTTATTATGCTATCTCCATTCCAAATTTCATCAAAATCCGCTTAGCCGTTATCGCGTGAAAGCTCCCCAAACAAACAAACAATAAAATAAAACAATGTTTCACTTTTATATATTGGTATGGACTATGAACTCAGACTCACTACTCGTATACGCATAGGTAGTAAGCAGACAAAAGTACTGATGTCACCTGGCAGTTTAAGTAGTAGAAGAGAAATAGAAATAATTAAGAAGCCTACCTACCTGTGAAGTGGCGGTAGATATTAAAAGAAAAAAAGTATATCTTTTATTTTTTCTATAGATAGTAACTACCAGTGTATTCAGGAAAGTATCTGAGGTAGTGAGTTACAGGAGATGGTGATGTTCGTGTTATTGTCTCTCACGGATTGGAACTTAGCAGAGAGGACTTGAAAGACGTTCCACGGTGAAATGGTGCAGAAGTAGAGGTACAGCAAGAAGTAATGCAGCAGTGCGCAGAACAGCTCCCGGGGGACAGGTGTCCACAGACCCGTGGCAGCGTGCTGGTCGGCGTTCGAACCCCTAGGCCTAGGGTATCGGAAAAAAACCCTGGTATGGTCGAAATTAGATGCCTTAGTCCAGCTTCAGTAGGTCTGGCTGCCGTACATCATCAGGTCTTCGTTCCTTGGGGTCCACCATGCCCGACGAGGCCTCTTTCAGTTGAGCCCCAAGAAAGTAGATGTGGCAGCCAGTATGGTACATAAGATTGACATTAAGGCAATTAATCAGTTTATATATAACATCATTGCATTAAGGTAATAAATAAAAAGAAAAATACAAGTGTGAAAGACCAGAAGGGTCAGACATTAGTTCATAATTATAAAAATATAGCACGTAAGAAGCATAGTTCTAACGGTATTTCACCAGTTGGGTGTAAATTATTACGAAATCAAGAGAATACATAAGCGGTATAAAACCGGTACATACTAAAAAGTCAAGTCATTGCGAAAGTGTTTGCTGGTTTGACTAAACTTAACTTTAAAATGGTTTTTGAATAAATCTGCAATATCTTTTTTATTACATACTCCCTCTACACCCACAGGGAGGCCAGGTCTTGTGTTTAATTTGTGCATTTCCAAATGTGTTTAAAATTACTATCATTATAATGAGAATCGAGTATATCCAATTTAATTTGCTCATGCTGATTTTGGCACCACTTTAGCTTATACTTATTTTTCTATTGTGACACATGTCTTCATAAGTTTTTCCTGATTTAGGCTTGTCTGCCAGCATCCATGTTCGAATCATAAGTTTTGCTTTGCTATGGAATTCTGATACGTGCTTATTCCAACCTATTATATGTTTATTTCTAATATTTTTAATATTAATCGACTTCAGAAAAGGAGACGGTTATATGTTCGGCTGTATGTATGTTTTTTTTAAATGTATTTTGGTCGATATTTCCTTTAATTGCGGACCGATTTTAAAAATTCTTATTTTGTTTGAAAGAGTATACTCTTCAAGTGTTTCCATATAAATTGCATCAAAATTGGTTCAGCATTTTTTCGAGAATAAATAGTTTTGTTGAGTAAATTCATTCGATTTTGTATTTATATTGCCTTTATTTTGTGTTTATCTCTAAGATTTCTAAACCGATTTAGATGGTTGTTTTTTATTCAAAAGAGTTAACTTCCCGTGTAGTCCCATATAAACTTCGTCAAAATTGGTTCAGTATTTTATTAGAAAATCAATTTGTTTTATAGTTTATTTTCTCTAATATCTTGGTATTTCTGAACCGAGTTAGGTGATTGTTTTAACTTGAGTAAGAAGACCTCTAGCGTGGTAGTGTTGCTGAAGTTTTGCACATGGGTATAGTTCTGAAGACAATTAAAAACTACAGTATTAGTAGTAGTAGTAGTAGTCAAAGGAACTACACAATCGGATGATGGAATCTATTCGAGTTTGGACTCATTTGGTTTGCCTTGATGAGCTCATGTCTGGTTTTATGTGGTATCAAGGGTCTGACGACGGAGCCAGAAGGTAGTCACAGGAACTCAACAACAAATGATAGATCATAGAACCCTTTCGAGTTTGGACTCATTTGGTTTGTCTTGATGAGATCATGTCTGGTTTTATGTGGTATCAAGGGTCTGACGACGGAGCCAGAAGGTAGGCACACGAACTCAACAACAAATGATAGAACCCTTTCGAGTTTGGACTCATTTGGTTTGTCTTGATGAGATCATGTCTGGTTTTATGTGGTATCAAGGGTCTGACGACGGAGCCAGAAGGTAGTCACAGGAACTCAACAACAAATGATAGAACCCTTTCGAGTTTGGACTCATTTGGTTTGTCTTGATGAGATCATGTCTGGTTTAATGTGGTATCAAAGGTCTGATGACGGAGACAGAAGGTAGTTACAGGAACTCAACAACAAATGATAGAACCCTTTCAAGTTTGGACTCATTTGGTTTGTCTTGATGAGATCATGTCTGGTTTAATGTAGTATCAAAGTTCTGATGACGGAGCCAGAAGGTAGTCACAGGAACTCAACAACTAATGATAGAACCCTTTCGAATTTGCGCTCATTTGGTTTGTCTTGGTGAGTTCTCTGATTTTATGTGGTTTTTAGAGTCTGATGATGGTGCCGGAAGGTAGTCAATAGGAACGCAACAACAAAATGATGGAAAATAGTCAAAACTAATTCAGGTGTTACATCATATGTAGGTTTATTCATCCTTGGTTTTAATTTACCAACGCTTTGAGTCTAAAGTGGTAAGTGTCTACTATTTTCTTTGGCATATATTCGCTTAGGCCACTAAAAATCAAAAAATAAAATATTTTTCCAAAAAAAGCGACTTCACAATAAAAATGTTATTTTGTAAACAACCACTAAAAATAATAAAATAATTACAATACAAAATAACTCGTTGGTCGTCTTGCTCGCACAGCCACGGGTGCAACCGAGAGCGAGCGAGCAAGACTATAATGTTCAGTTGGTCGGCGCCGTTCGCTCGGTGGCATCTGTTATTTTGTGTTCACGTTTCTCAGAATCGGATATTGAGAGCATCCGTTTTACATTATATAGGCATCGGTTGCGATTGATGTTAGATCGGAACTTGAATTTGAATACATTTTGCTAGAGAATTAGGCTTCAGTTGTAACAATAACAGTGCATGGTGATTACTGACAAATAAATACAAATTACCGTTTAACTATGTATAGTAAGAACATCTTTACTTTTACATACTCCTCTCTCACTTTGACATAGTATTTAGGCAATGAAAATCCAAGAAATCTGTCATACATTTATCACATTATTAGCGCATTCAAATAAATTTCAAGCTCGCTAAGTGACTGAATAATTTCCATCAAATTATAAACTAAACTAGAACATATTCTGTGTCTTAGCCCAAATACATTACCAACACTTGTGCAGATTTCATTCTTTGCTGCAGGCGCGGACTCGCGGAGTCAGGCAGGTGCGTGGGCGATACACGCGAGCTTCGTCAACGGGGGCGGGGGCGTCATTTGATCTAAAATTAAGACTTCAAAGTCTATGGCAACTTTTGAAATTTTATAGAATGGCGAGTAAAAAGAGTATCTGACACAGGTAGGTAATTACACATCTATTCTCCCCTAACTAAGTTACGGGGGAAGGTTTACTTTAGATTAAGGGAATAACACAATTAATGTAAAAACTCATTGTATTATAGCCAGCGGCGCAGTTTTCTACATAGTGTTAAAGGGACGTGAGTGATCTTTGCAGTTTATTGCTCATTTATAGACTAGCGTTTTGCCACTTTATCTCGTTTTCAATTAGTAAGTACCTACTTCTATACCTAAAAAGAAAACTTTTAGTAACAAGGTTAACTGAACTCGTGAATGAAGTTTAATTATGTGATGTTTAGTTATATACCTACTCTTATGGCTTTATAACTTTTTATAAGATTTATCAGTTGCGCTTTAGGTAAATACTTTACTAACATGTTTTCAAAATCGTTACCCCTGCATCTTGCCTTTATAACTTCCCTGTCCCCATAATCCTTCTCAGAAATCCCTTCCGCAGGATAACGTTATTTGCTCGTACGCCACATTTGTAACTTATTAGTAGCGTGCGATAAAAGTTATTAGATGAAGTTATTCGTTGCCTTCGTATTATGCGTAACCTTTATGTTTTGGTGCAAGTTAAGAATGATTGTCCGGCAACACGGACGCGATATCTGTACTTAAACTAAAACAAAAGGAACCAAATGTTACAATAAGTAACAAAAAGTGTGTACAATGAAGATAATTAAAAAATAAAGGCCATCTGGCGAGTCGGGCTAGCGCACCGAGGGTTCTGTTGGTTCTGTGCCGCTGGAAAACTGTTGTCCCCATACATCAACATAGGTCGTGGTCAGTTTACAATCTGCAAATAAGTTTATAATAACATTAAAACATATGTAACTATAATTTTACTAAACAATCTTAAGTTCTTCTACGAGTACGTTTGTTTAGCGGTGTAGAGTTCGTGTGCCCCAATTCCCCTCTGAACTTGTAGTCCGACAGCTTATCCGGTCGATCGGACGACGTGAACTTTTTTTCCTCCTGGTTCGATTAATAGGACGACGAGGATTCTCGGTTTCTCACAGTCCGACTCAGGTCCAATTCATCGAACGATGAAGAATCCTGAATTCTTAAAGTCCGATGAGTCGGACAATGATTAATATGGAAAAAATATATAATGAAAAGACAATAAACATAAATAATAACAAAAACAAATAACAACAAAGATATTAAAAAGGATAGTATTTGACTTTTCAAAAACTTCATATATTTTTATTTATTTTTTGACTTGATCTTTGTTGCGCTTGCATTACGTCCATGCGCGCTCGCATAAACCGATTTTGGTATTGGGTTTTGACTGCCGCGGCAGCTGCTTGCAGTGAGCCTTTAGGAAGGAAATGTTAACTTGGAGAACTTTTTCTAAATCTTCCTGTCTCCTCATAATAATATTTTCTTTTAAATTTCGACATCCGAATCAAACGTAACAAGCTCACATCTGCATGCATTTTAAGTGTTCGTGTAAATCATACTACTACTGGTGCATTTTAAAGGAAATTTTTTGGAACTTGAATATTTATACAAGAACTCAAAACCAATACATTTTTGAGTTGATCGGACGACTTATTCCAAAAAAAAAACGTCCTCGTTTTGCGTTTGTCTTATCGAACCAACAGGAAAAATTAATAACATCGTCCGATCGATCGAGTGGAGTAAGCTGTCGGACCACGTATTTAGAGAGCCCTATTCACTTCACCTTTGCGCCGCTTCGATGCAATGATTTCTCGCATATTTTGCAAGACATCTTTCAATTGTATCCATAATAAGCTTGTTCCTAAATCTCTTATGAAAAGGTTATTTAGGTAGGACATTAAACTAAGTTATCAGAAGAGACACTACAATATCTATCTATACCATAATAAAACTGTAGCTGGGCTAAATCTATACATTAAATATTTTTCGAAATCGATATAGAGAGATAAAAGGTTTTTTTTTATTTTTTGTCTGTCTGTCTGTCTTGTTTAACACGCATCACGCTGAAACTACCAGACGGATTTTGATGCAACTTGGCACAATCATAGCTTATGTTATGAATTAACATTTAGAATACTTTTTATCCCGAAAAAAGCATGATTTCCCGCAGGGTAGGTGTTGAAAGTTATTTAAAAGAACACATTTCACGCTAAATTTACTGGACGTAGTTTGATGTAACTTGGCACTGTCAAAGTTCATATTATGTATTAAAATTACGGATTCTTTTTATGCCCAAAAAATAAAGGGTTCTTGCGGATAGGTAATCATAGTTACGTTTGAATGTAATAAAAATTAAACATTAAAACGATATCATAATTTGGACCTCCACGCCACGATGCTGTGTGGCTCAGTGGGAGCATGTCAGCTTTCCAACCCATAGGTGCGTGGATCGAAATCACGTTCTTCTTATAATGTTTTGCTCCATATTTTTAAGCATTTACATATTTTATGCGTTATTTTTACAATTTCCTTGATATTTTTAAAGCTCCTGTCATTTCCTGAAATAAACTATCAAATCGTTACAACAAAATAGATCAGAATAATTCCGATTCAGATAATTTAGAAAAATCTCAAAAACAGATAAGAATTCTGTCAATTTATTTTGTTTTATTTTACTTTGTTAAGTTGTTTTTACCTGAAGTGCATGTTTAAAACAGAAATAAATTATCATGTATAATTTATAATTCCTCATAAAAAAGCGCCCTCTTGCGGCTATTTTTATTGTTACTGTTTTACATTTTTAACCCCCAAACAAATAGACGAGTGTTATAAGGGTGCTCACCACTGTGTGTGTGTGTCTGTCTGTGACATCGTAGCTCCCAAACGAATAGACCGATTTTGATGCGTTTTTTTTTGTTTGAAAGCTGATGTAATCGAGATGGTTCTTAGATATATGGGGGATGGGAGGGAGTTGAGAAAAGGGGGGTGAGAAGCGTAGCTTCCAAACAAATGGACCGATTTTGCTGCGTATTTTTATGTTTGAAAGCTGGGGTAAACGGGATGGTTCTTAGCTATATAGGGGATCGGGGGGAGGGACGTGAAAAAGGAGGGGTGAGAATCGTAGCTGCCAAAGAATGGCCCGAATTAGCTGGGGTTTATTATGTTTGAAAGCTGGGGTAAACAAGATGGATGTTGGCTATAACGGGGGAATAGGGGAAAGGGGGGGGGGGGAAGGGGGTGAGGACCATAGCTCCGTAGTTTGAAAACTGATGTGATCAAGATGCTTCTTAGCTATAGTCGGGGGTTATATAAATTTTTAATTTGTGCTTGTGTACTAACAGAACAGTCACAGCCGTGCGTGAGAGCAAGCAATGCGAGTCACTGGACGAGTTGAGATCGAGTATACTTTAGAATATAAGATGTCGCGAGAAGTTTTTTGAAAATATACCTCCATACAACGCTACTGCAATGCAACACAGATAGATTCTCAAGGCAACACGCATAAAGAGCCTAAAACGGGTATATATTAGAGTACGAGTATATCACAATGGAGTATCCTACTTCCTTAACACGGGCGTAAGTATTTTTATTGTTGGACCTATACACTAGAGAGCGTAGTATCTGTACTTATAATAAAGCATTATGAACAAAAAAGTCTGTACAAAGAAGATCATAATTAAATGATAAGGTTTGATTTAAAAACTGGGGTACTTGGTATTTTAGGGCCTTACGCGCACTGCCTTGCGGTGGAACGCGGTGCGTTTATTATACCGTTTATTTCATATTGTATTATATGCGTTTATTGCACCGCAATACGTGCACTTCTATGATGCTCCGTACTTCACAGAATATGCGTTACAAAAACGCAAGGCAGAGCGCGCTAGCCTTATTCCGATGATTAGATGCCAAGCCATCGATAAAAACTATTTGACGGCTGAACGAGTTTTGAAGAAATGTAGTATATTGTACTTTGTAGGTACTTTTGGTCCTGGAATAACACGTGTGGGCTACTTTTAAATGAAATGACTACGCGGGCAAAGCCGCGGGCATAGCTAGTATATTATAAAAGCGTGCTTAACGTGTACAAGCCATTGTCATTTCTCATGAATGATTCAAGGAGTGATATGCTGTTATCACAATTCGAAATAATGTTAATAACTGTTTTCGAATCTATTTTTGTGCATAATAGCATAGTTGTGTATATAATTTTAAATAATACTTTGGTCATCATAGGTGAACATTGTTGATGATATTTTTTCTAGATTGCAGCATCACTTACCATTAGGGAAAAAATAGTGATTGAATAAAGATTAGAGTAAAAGTTATTAATATAATTAATAATTAAAATGACAAGTCCAAAATATGGTTTATTCAACTAAAAAAACATGTAATCATTAGTTTACAAAATCATAATCAAGATCTTTATTTTCATATTTTCTTGAATTTTAATGGTATACTAATATAATAATTATTTACAATAAATTCTTTCAAATTTCTATACGTTTTAAAAATTGAGTTCACTGATCTACAAAACAAATTATGTACCTACAACATTTATTTTTACAATAAACTATATCTACAATTTGATTTACATCATTGTAATGATTGTTAAGAACTTAACTTACCAAATAACCGATTACAAACAATAGTTTATCTAGGTACTTGCTTAATAAATAATTTGGCAGCGTCAAAGTCTATAAAATTTAATCAAATTTGGCAGAAGACATAATTTATGTGCGTGATCGTCACTATTAATATACTGCAATGCGTTTGTCACTTCTAAAGAAAAGGCTCACCCACACAGGCACATTTTAACGGTCGATATTTTCACATAGTACAAATTTTTGTTGACTACATTTGTGTGATTTCACCATCCTTAGTACTCCGTAAAAGTAGTGCCTGAACCGTTAAAAGCATTAGCAATTGCATTATCGCACAGATAAAAGTGCAATTAGTCTCAAATGTACTTTATGTGGGAGAGCCTACCTCTCACACAGATATTTTCAGACACAATTCAACACTTAATAAATTATATATCATACAAAAATAATATATATTCGTTAACACTCGTTTTACAAAGTCATAACCACAAGTGATCTATTACAAAAATATGAAGGTACATTCAATATTCACTATTCCATATATCACTAGTTTATTGCTACGACATTTAAATTACAATACCTCAATAACATCTCAATTCCCATCTTTAGAAACTCAAGACACTGAGTAGAAGTAAGCCGTGCGGAAGTAGTCATTGAAATCAATAATTTCAGATGTAAAAGGACTAGAATCCTGAAAATAGCGAAATAAGTCATTCTTATTATTGCTACCACATTTATTAGAGTAACTTAACTACAAAAATATTTCAAGTTAAAGACCATGGGAGAAACACCAATTCTTAGACAACTGCAAAACACTAGTGAGACAGATTATAAAACTCATCTTGTCTTAACGAAGAAATTCAAAAGAGGGTTCTCGTCTATTGAAGATGCCGCAAGTTTAAGTCGAACATTATTACCTCATTATGAAATTCACTAACAAATTCCGTCTCGGCCCCACTTGCGGTTTTGTAGTAAATGTATTTTATGCTGGGTGTCAATTCTTAAACTCGAGTAGTTTAGTTACCTGATCCAGCCAATACGCAAGCTCTCTAATACCTCATGTTATAATCTTCTAACGGCGTCTCCATCAGAACAGTCTCAGTAGTCTCATGGGCTGCTGGAGGAGTGGACTGCATTCCAGAAGGTCGCAACGATATGGCGAGCGGCAGGGCTGATCTAGCGCAAAGTTGGGAGGCACCTCGAGTGGACCCCACGGAGCGGTACCTGGTGCAACGTCCACGTCTGTTAAGGAAAATAACTATAATGGGTAACAAAATCAAACCAAAAATGTAATAGAAATATGCACATAAATACGAAATGAATTAACATAAAGTGCAGAATAAGAAAGCAGTTTCTAATAAAGACTAAACAGCAAGATACGTTTTATTCTCATACGCACTCTCAATATCATAATCTTAGACGTCAACCTCAAATCTCGTAATTCATCAGGAAAAGGTTAATATTGTAATGTCTCCCCCATATGGATATTAAAATCAAAGTAAATAGGTGAAAAACTGCTATCTGGTAGTGGACTAGAACATTTAGACTAATGGTATATTGTTGTTGTTTGTTTTTATCCAACTGTTTTATCTAGTAGTAAGCTAGTTTTATTTTGTAGTAGTTACTTGTTAGTTAATAAAGGCACTTGGTTATTTATGTAAACTGGAAACTAACCAGGTTAATAATATGACCACAGAACATTTATACTCGTACTATGAAATATTAATGATCTACATAACTTGGAAACAAAATTTTAAGAAATCTTATGAACTATAATTGTAGGTACCTAAGGTTTGTATCTAACATCATCACTTGGTGCTTGAAATAGTGCCATTATATCAGGAACTTACAACAAATGGTAAAAATGCGTTCATAATTGCAATTCTTTTTAATATCTTCACTGATAAAATGAAGTATATTCCCTTCTCTCTGCATGCCGCAAACATACCTTGACATTGCAAAAGTTAACGTACAATACCTCTAGAAGTTATAATATAAATAGGTAAATGAAGAACATTATGGTCTGGTGTCAATATCTTACCGGCTGCGGTAAGATTTTACACAAGACTAAATCTTACCCTTACCCAAATGAAAATTAATAGCGGACACTGAGCAAGAACATGACTATAATGCTAATATAACATAGTATAATAATGGGCCAAAACGACACGTGTATCAGCGATTTTTATCCCTATTTTATTAGTTTCCGATATTAAATCCGCTTTCATGTGTGTTCTTCATATAACTATGATCAATATAAATATACGCGGACTGTGAGTATGTATGTGTAACTTTCATCGGGCATTCTTGCAATACAAGTTATAATAAAATATAAAAATTGATTGTTCAAAAACAAGCCACAATGGAAAGCAATTTTCGCGGGAAACTATTGCAAGTTTAGACGATGTTTACTTGCATACTCAAGGAGAAATCAATTTGTCTCTACACATGTATTAATTTTGTTGAATGCTGGTGTTCTGTGTTTACGGAGTGTTTATTCAACGTTACAACGTCAACACAACTTAATTATAGCTTTAATTAATTGTCTATTAAAAAACATGCTATTACATTTCTCAGTATATGGGTCTTTAATGATTAGAGAAAGCAGAATAAATTACGATCACAAAAGTTCAAAAACTAAAATCTGACTACGGTCGGGTAAAAAAATAACCTATGACACTTTGTACATGAAGGTGAATCAATTGTTACCTCACTTATCAAAATTGGAGCAAGTTTTTAGTTTGAACACATAACTCTTCCTTTTCTTCGCCGTAGTCAGGTAAAACCAATTGCCTATGCGGTTGCTCCCCCCGCGTTAAAACACCCAAATTTATTATAGGAAACCAACGACGTACTTAAATAATATTTAAATTAAAAAAATGATCTTTATTACCTCTTTGCCTGACCGCGATTACCCATGGTCAGGGCAATGGCTACCAAACCTTTTTTTATTTTTTGTAATATTTCTTACGAGTTATAGAAGAGCTGTGGCAACGTTTTATTGAATTGTTGTGTAACAATACTGTTAGTGTTTTACATAATAGTTGAACTAATGTTATTTATTTATAAATTTGTACTAAATATTGTCATGTCATTTTCCCCTAAGTGAACGTTATTCCCCCGGCTTCCATTCTTTCGTGTAAAAAAGCGTAAACCTAAGCTAAAGGCATTCTAGAGATCTCAGGTTTCCTCCGGCAGTATTCTCATTGTTCGAGTCTTGCTCCGTGGCTGAATTTATTCATTCCCAAAAGTTAAGTTTTAAGTGAGTACTTTTGCTTAATCATTTATTAAAAGGTTCATTTAACAGACTCTTTCTGGGACTGGGAAAAACAACTCCCTTCAAAGCTTTCGTTATCCGTACGCACTACTTCATATATTCTCACGGGACTGGCGTCATAAGTCGGTATCAACCTATCAACATTCAATTTACTCCAAGAAGCATCCAAATCGGACATTTTTATCGTTATTCGTATCAGCAAATAGGTCGTATTGCAGTGAATCAGACCGGTCCGTGACCTGAAATCGAAATGAGCATTTCACTGCTGATAGCACCAAAAGCATAGAGCCCACACGTCGACAAATTCAAAAAGAGACGCCTTCCTATGTGAAAATATATCTTACATTCATATCATACATCCTATACACACAAAAGAACGTGAGGTTGAAATAAAATAAAGCTCATTAGGTCAATAAGAAGAACTGACGATATAATTATTCGAAATAATCATTATTTATATAGAATAAGAAACTCCTAATCATAATAAATTTACTAAAAAACTACCTACTTAACCAATTATCAAGAAATTTATTACGGAAATTGACCGCGTGATTTATCTCACTTTGAGATCTTGAAAATTATATCATTTATACCTATCTACCAAAATATATATATATGCTACCAAACAGGAAGATGGAATGAACAGTTCTAAAGTACTCTTAAACAATAAATGTAAACGCCCGCTCGATCGATTACCTGGTTACAATTGAGTACTCAAGTTTTTTTACATATATTTTTCCTTTTCCTTGAGAACAACATAATGATGGTCCCTATTGATATTACAAACTAGCCTTGAATTACGATAATTAAATAAATAAATATATTCGGGACATTTCCACACCAATTACTTAGCCCCAAACTAGGATATCCTGTACTATGGGCACCAGATAACGGATAAACATACATAGATAAGAATATTAACATCCTTGACTCGGAAACAAACATTTCTGCTCATCACACAAATGATTGCACCTTGCAGGATTCGAACTCGCGACCGTCCGATTTCGTACCTAGGTTCTTTTGCCACTAGACCAACCAGTCGTCAAAAAATCCTTTTTGTTATAAAGTATATTTTGTCATTATTTACAATCAAAATATCTACAACTTAAGCAGTCTGGGAAATATTAAGTGGTGACAACATTTGGCTGATTTCATTGACTTGACATTTTATAGTAATTTAACCTTAACTCTGAGAATTTCCTAACATAGAATGTGTCCAATATCACTTTTTTACTGTCTTTACTAAGGCGAAGACACTTTGATTATCTGTTCTCAAGATATAAATTCAATTTAATGTATGCCACCAACATCACAATAGCTAGGTCCAGCTATCGATTTAATTAATTTCAATTGGCTCGCTTGGCCACCCTCCAAGTATTATCCGCTTGGTAATGAGCCACTCACGCTTGACACTTCTTTGTCTTATCAGTGTGAGTAATGTCTTATGTGTTCTAAGGTTAGCTGAGTTGGGAAGCCTTATTTGAAAAACGACAAAGGATTGGGAGCTTTCGAATTTCTCAAATCCTACTAATATAATAAATTAGAAAATAAGTTTGCTTGTTACGTTTTCACGCCTTAACTACTCAATCGATCATTATGTAATTGTGCAGACACGTTGTTAGGGGTACTGAAAAAAACAGGGTACCTTTTATCCCGATTTAGGTTTTCATTTTATTACAAAAAAATAAATTATTAATTTTGTATGGGAATTGCCATCGATGACTCAAAGTGACAGGTGTCAAAGTTACAGGTGTTAAAGTGACAGTTGTCAAATTTACAGGTGTCAAAAAGACAAGCGTAAAAGTGATAGGTGTCAAAGTGACAGGCTAGGGTGTCAACGCGATAAAATGTATTCCGAGCGGACGAAGTCGCGAGCAAAAGCTAGTAATATAATATTTTATCATTGCTAAATGGGCAAGATATTAAAAAAATTAAAGTGAAATCCCTAATTACTTCTGAATCTATTAAATATCTACATATTGAGCAATAAATCTTCATATCTGTAGCCATCGTTCTCTTTGTCTACTTTGTGTGAACTTTTTTAATTACCTACCTATTTATATACATGCGTCTGCATATGCATGGCAAATAACCAACATTATATTTGACTTATAAGTAACTAACTTGTATGTTCATTGCACGTACTCATACTGTACGTAAGTACATATAACTTCCTTGGTTAATTGTAAATAAGTATAAAGTAGAAAAATAAAGAAGCTTTTATGTGTCGGATAAAAAGCCTACTTTTTTTTAAATGCTTTGTCGTCGAGTTGTGAGCTGCCCTGAAAGTTTCGGTCGGGTAGCTAATTGGGAAGTGCTCGAAAACACAATGTAAATTTTTCTAGGTCTTTTTTCACGTGGCAATTTATGAAACATGGAGTTATCAATTTTAAATAGTGTAACAAACAAAACATACTATGACAAGTACACCTTTTAACTCAGTCTGAACCGAGATAATGATGTTTACACATATGTAGGCCAGGTGGCGCATTTATCAATGAAATGTTAATTTAACAATTTAAGACCGTGCAGAGAAAATATACTAAAACACGTATATCTCTAAACTCAATCCGAACCGAGATAAACAGAATCTAAGTTAAGATATTTTGTTCGAAAATTGGTGCTTATTTTTTCACGCGGCCTTCTAATATGCTTGGAATTGTCAATTTTAGACAGTGTAACAAACAAAACATCCTATGACAAGTACACCTTTAAACTCAGTCCGAACCGAGACAATGCGATTTACATATCTGTAGGGCAGGTGACGCATTTATATTTGCACGGCCATCGATGAAACATAGAGTTGTCAATATAAGACAGTGTAATGAAGAAAATATAACATAACAAGTATACCTCTAAACTCACTCCGAACCAAGATAATGAGGTTTTACATATTTGTAGGGCAGCTGGCGCATATCTATTTTCACGTGGCCATCAATGAAACATAGAATTATCAATTTAGGATAGTGTAACAAACAAAACATTTTCTCACAAGTATACCTCTTAACTCAGTCTAAACCGAGATAATGCGGTTTTACATATTTGTAGGGCAGGTGGCGCATTTCTATTTACGCGCGGCCATCAACAAAACATGGGATTATCAATTTAAATAAGTGTACCTCTAAACTCAGTCTGAATCAAAATAATGAGGTTAACATATATGATATATGTAGGGCCGGTGGTGTTTTCATTTTTCCTGCGGACTTCAACGAAACATGAAATTATCAATTTTAAATAGTGTAACAAACAAAACATATTCTGACAAGTATACCTCTAAACTCAGTCCAAATCGAGATAAAGTGGTTTACTTATCTGTAGTGCAACAGGTGCATTTCTATTTTCACGCGACCATCAATGGTACATGGAATTATCAATTTAAGACAGTGTAATGTGAGAAACGAATCATACTAGGACATGTAATAGTCTGTCAAGAAAGTACCGGGAAACGATCAATAATACACAAAATGTTAGTTATTAATCCACATTTATTTTATCGCCTTCAAAGTAAGCTCCTTTAGAAACGTTATACTTAGATCAACAAATAATCCAAACATCAAAAAAATTTATTAACGCTTTTTCCGGAATTGAGTTTAGGAAAAAGAAAAAGCCATATCTGGTGAATAAGGTGGTTGCCCGATGGTATTTGTTGAGTTTTTGGTAAAAAATCGTTCACAATGATGGCCTTGTGCAAAAGCGCATTATCGTGGTGCAAAATCCAAGAATTTTCTTTCCACAAATTTGGCAAATTTTCGTTGAATTTGCTCTCTTAAACGCCGTATAACATGGAAATAATATTCTTTATTTACCGCTTGACCTTCCGACAAGAATTCCGAGTGCATAACACCGCGATAGTCAAAGAAAACAGTCAACATGACTTTGACTTTTGATCGACTTTGGCGAGTTTTTTTCGGTTTCGGTTCAGTTGGAAGGCGCCACTCCAAAGCTTACTGACTAGTTTGCATGTCAAACTTGTAAACCCATGTCTCGTCACAATGCGTTTCATGAATATTGGTTCAGAATTGACACGTTCTAGCATGTCCTCAGTGACTATTACGCGATTGAGTTTTTAGAGAAAATACAGGTCTTTTGGGACTAGCCGAGCGGCAACATGTTTCATACCTAATTGATTATTTAAAATAATATAATAATAATATATTCGGGACAATTCCACACCAATTACCTAGCCCCAAACTAGGATACCCTGTACTATGGGTACTAGATAACGGATAAACATACATAGATACGAATATTATAAACATCCATGACTCGGAGTAAACATTTAATTGTTTACTCCATTTAGTACTATAAACATCCATAACATGAGCTTTTCTGCTCATCACATAAATGACCTTGCAGGATTCGAACCCGCGACCGTTTGATTACGTACCTAGGATCACTAGCCACGAAAATAGTACGAATTGACTCGTGAGACACAAAAAGTTCAGCGGCTATCTCTCTCAAACTTGAGTGAGGATTTTCAGTCACTATTTCCTTCACTTTTATTTTGTTTGTTACACTGTCTCAAATTCATAATTCCTTGTTTAATTGATGGCCACGCAAATAAAATTGCGTCATCTGCCTTACATATGTGTTTATCTCGGTTCGGACTAAGTTTAGTATACGTGTCGAAATATGTTTTGTTTGTTACACTGTTTAAAATTGATAATTTCATGTTTCATTGATGGCCGCGCAAAATGGACATGTGGCACCTGCCCTAAAAATATGTAAACCTCATTATCTCGGTCCAGACTGAGTGTAGAGGTATATTTGTCCTCGTATGTTTTGTTTGTTACACTAATATGTAAATGTAACGTATTAGTGTGAAAGCTATTAACATGTCCATTAAAACGTAACACGTTCACGGCGTAATTTTTCGTAAACTGTTGATGTTGGCTACGTACAAAAAAGAAAAAAAAAAAAAAACAAAAATATTTTCTGAAATCTATTAAAGAATTTCCCCAGGCCCATTTCTATGGTAATCACCTTCATTATAGTTATGTATAATACTGCAATTCTATTAACATTATCTAATTGAATAGGTACCTACCTTTCAAATGAGAAAATAAAATCATAGAGTTGTTTAGTACTGTTAAATCTGCAACGGCAATTAGGAGATATTAATTAAAGTTAAGAAAAAGTTAATACGAGTACTAACATTAAATTATTGGGTAACTTAAAATTTCTTACTCTCAAATTATGAGATTAGGAGAGTTTTGCTTTAATTCACAGTTATTAAATTATTGGCCCATGAACGTCTGCAGCAAAAATGTTTCAATGTCATTGAACTAAAGACTAATAATACACTGGGCTTTAAAACTTAGTACCACATTTTTAATGTCTGTCCGGTTAAAACTTCTGGACTGATTGTAATGAGATTTTCGCTGCTGGATAGCATAGTTTTCGACTTAAAAACTGGTGTACTTGGTATCTCAATCCGATGAGTAGGAGCCAAGCAATTTAATAAAAAATAAAATAAAGTGAAGTAGTAGTAGTAGTTATTAAGTTTTGATTAAAACTAGTGCACCGATTGCGATTTGATTTTTGCTGTTGGATAGCTTAGGTTAAACTGGTGTACTTGGTATCTCAATTTGATGAGAAGGTGCCAAGCAATTTAATAAAAAACTATAAATTTTAAAAGTATCGTACTAAGTTTTGAATAAAACTACTGGACCCATTGCGATTCGATTTTCGCTGTTGGATAGCTAAGGTGTTGACTTACAAACTTGTGTACTTGGTATCTCAATCCAATGAGTAGGTGCCAAGAAATTTAACAAAAACTCTATTAATTTTAAAAGTTTGGTACTCAGTTTTGAAGGCCAATGTATTTAATATTCAACGGGTGTATAGTAATAATATTTCTTCTTCTGTCACAAGATTCCAACTAGGACTTGATGGATTTATTTCGTTTTGTTCATCGCAGCTGCAAGCCCTTTGTTCATTTGAGACGCAATAAACCAGTCCCTTTCCAAGGACAAATTGCTGAGAAACAATTTTCTTTGACAATTTACCGAAACTATTGCGCTATTCTATTATTATCAAAGTCCTAAAACTTGGCAGAGAGAGAGGAGGAATTTGTGTGAATCAATTTTTTGTAATTATTTCCATTTCTTAGATTTTTCCCAATAAAGTCATGATTATAATTATGTTTTTAAATTAAAATAGCTACCACATAACTATATTTACCGTATATATTTATAAAACCCCCGCGATTCGGGGGTGTTAAAAATATTTCATAAATATATGTGCCAAGATCGCCACCACGTTTCGTTCACTGCTAGACTTACGTGCCGCTAGCTATACAAAGCCAACACTGAACGTACTGGCAGTATAGTATTTATATAATTAATATTAGTATATAAAATTTAAAAATATGAACGTCTGCGCTATTCGCAAGATTTACGAATAGCACAGATTTCAGAATCTGAATTCCGAATCAGGAAAACCTAACCAGGAAACCGTATGTATGCGCCCAGCCGCGTGAAGAAGTAACAAACATACACTTTATTTAAATACATACAAACTTTGGCCTATAGAATATTAGTGTGATTATTTTTGCGAACGCTAAGCTCGTATCCAATAATTTTGTTTCCAGTCGGGGCTTTTGAATTATATAATATATTTTTTTAATAGACATAGGGAGTGGGGGCAGGAGCCACAGAGCAAAATTAGCAAAATTGATGTTTTAGTTATCTTTAATTCGGTATAAATTGCGATATATATAGGGTAGCGTATTGATATGGGTGTTGTTTTAGAGATATTGTTAAGAACATTCGATGCAATATCTTAAAGTTTACAAAAGGTCTACTTAAGACTAAGTTATTTTAAAAATAAGTGGTGAAATATAAGAATAGTGGAAGCAGCGCCCGGAAAGTCCGTGCTCAAATAAATATTGGGCAAACTGTTGGAAAGAAGAAGTTCTGGAGCTCACAGCGGTACCCTCAACTCTAGCACAGAGTGAACGAGATGTTTTTTTTGGTGGTATAGACGTGATACTTACTGGTGATTTCAGTCAGTTGCCTCCTGTCACCGAAAGAAGCAAAGCTTTTTTTTTAAATATAATTTAAATATATATAGAAGTATCAACGTGACCGTACAACCAGGAACGGGAGATATCACTCTGGCAGAAGTTATTTCTCGATCTTTCCGTTTCATAGCAACTTGCATACACATATTACATCTCCTTTCAAACAGAAAAAACCGCATCTACATCGGTCCATTCGTTTAGGAACTACGATGCCACAGGCAGACACTTGGATACATACATACATAAACACACACCCAAAACTTATAACACCCCTCTCTTTTCGAGTTCGGTGGTTAAAAAAAAACTTTAAACAAGACTGTACAGAACAGATAATAAAAATAATTCCGTCTAGGGGACTTAAAATAAGCTGATGAACACGAATGATGTTTTAAAATCGTACCAGTCTATCTGTTCAAGCATCACGTAAAAAGTAAATTTTGACTTATAAACTGGTATTTGGTATCTCAATCCGGTGAATAGAAGCCGATTAATCGATAAAAATCAATTTGACGGATGTGCGTAATTTTGTATTTTGTACAGGTACTTTTGGTCCTGAAATAACACATAGGCCAGATAAATGACCACGCGGGTAAAGCCGTGGATGTCCCAATCAGATACAGCAAAATGAATGATGTTGTGATCTTTAATCCGGTATAACTCGCAATTTGTACGTTGCGAGGATGTGTCACGACCACAGATTACCCCCTATAGATACCGCTTGCAAGGCATCAGACGCACACAACACAAACTTGCTTGAGCTAGTATAAACAGGCTCGTTTTGAGACAGACTTCAGTCTCGACCAACCTTTCGACCCGTGCGAGAGTGCTAGTTTATTGCGAATTTAATCGAAAAAACAACATTTTTAATGGCTTCCTATGCAGTAAAATGTTGTGGAAAGTCAGCCAAAACATCATATTACCAAAAAGATAGCATAACGTTTCACCGGTAAGTAATACTGTATTTTTTTCGGATATATTACGAGCCAAGCGGATTTCAGTTTATACTGGTTCCATAGGTCATGAGCGTCATGGAAAAATAAGCACGCGTTGATGTCTTTTTGAAAAGTCTCTTTCACTCATTACGCTAAGTACAATAGTTATCCCTGTCTAACAAGAGCACTTGTAAGCTAGTGTTGGGATATCATAAAATATTCTCATGTTGGTACATATCGATATTTCAACCTAATTATTTAGAAAACCGTATTACAAAAGTTATTTTGTTTATATACGAATAATAAACTATTACGGAATACGGTTAAAGCTTGAAGTGTGGTTAATAGGTACTTGATTGCTTTTAGATGTAAACGAAGATAGAATTAAAATACAATTTTACTTTGTATTAATATTGATATTGTTTGTAGGTTTGTTTTTATAACTATAGAAGATATGAGTCTGAGAAGTATTAGACTTATAGATAGACTGTCAGAATGATCTCACAGTATAAGGGTTTTGACTACGGAACCTTAAAATCGAAACATTTCATTCTATGTTAAAGATTTCCTAGATGCCCTGAGAGGAAAATAAAATGGATAGACGCAACTTGTCGTGGGGAGAAATGGTTTCCCACTAAAAACAGTGTCATTTGCTCAAGGCACTTCATTGAAGATAATTTTCACGCTATGAAATACGTAGAAGGTTGATGGATTCAGCTGTACCAACGTTATATTTGCCAATATTGGCATGAACTCTTACAATAATATCATTAATTCATTATTTTATACAAAAATTTAATGATTTGTTCATTAATATATTGATTTAAAATACTTCTTTCAGATACCCCGCTCCATCTATCAGAGACTCAGAACAGAATACCAAACCTCCTTTAGCTGGCACATCATCTAAAAAATTGATACGTATTGATGAGAAAGTTGTTTCTAATAAACAGAGAGTTAAAAAAAAAAAATGTACTTACATCGTTATTGGCAGAATTAGAAAATATATATCTAACAACAGCTGAAAATAATGACGTACGAGTATATTAAACTCTTTAAATGCAGTGAAATTATTCGCCGACAAATGTTAAAAGGAAAATCTGGCCCGATTGTCAGGAAAGAACAGATCAACAGTTACCAACAGATCTGTAGATGGGCATCCAGGTTTTACGAAAGAAGCTTTTAAAGCTTTGAAATTCAAGACAGCATAGGCAAACAAACCTATTTATTGCTGTATTGTTTTCGACGAAATGAAAATTGAGAGAAAAGTAGAGAAGACATACAAGTATGTAGTAGGTATGTAGTTTATGGCGAGGTGCCTTTTTTCTCATAAATAAATACATTAAATAATATCCTAATTTATACATTTTGTTTTCTTAGTACCAACTCACTGCCATTCTGCCACTTTGATGACGTCGTCTGAACATCGTGCAGGTGGTCTGACTCTTACACTAAGTCCTTCTCTTGGCCACCATTCCGCCACTTCCACATCCGCTTGGCGCAGGAGTGGAAATAGAGGCGTGCACATGAGGAGGCCTATACCTAACAATAGCTTGACGTAGGGTGATACAGATAGAAAGATAGTGGTGTCGATTCTGGGTGCACCAACTAAACCTAAAACTAAATTTGACAGCTCTAAAATTATTGCTGTCACTTTCAAACCTCTTGAAAACGAAAGGGACAGCTTGTTTTTTTTTAGCAGCAGATTGTTTTTTTATGATAATTAAAGGCTACTTTTTTTTTTTTTAGTCTCTTTATTTTATACAGGGTTTATTCTGCAAGAATATGTCACCCTTATAGCTTAATCAAAAACTAAAAAGAAACAATTGGTCCTTATCATCTAAGATTAATTGCTGCTATATATAAATCAAATAGCTTTCCGGCCTCAGTTGATAGTGGTTGCGACAGTATTGCATTACATCCTCCAACTTGCCAGAAAGCGTGGTCATCAGCAAACAGCTGCTGACGTAGGCCTTCGATCCTGGCACATTCCATGATGATATGAAATATATCCTCCAATTTATCACATATCTCGCAATTTGGGTTACTCGTTTTGCCCATCATAAATCCAAACTTATTCATAGGAATGTGCCCAGATCGAAGTCTCAGAGCCGTCACTATCTCATTCCTTCCCATGGTGGCCCTCAAAAACCATGGAAAACGAAGAAGTGAAGGCTGAACGGTTTTATACCAGATACCTTTAGTTAACGATCTTTCATCAAAATATTCTGACCAAATTTTATAAGCACATTTTTTAACATGAGAAATTAAATCTGAAAAAGTGGGAAAACAATTAAACATATCTCCATACACAGTTGCTTCTTTAGCCAAACGATCTACTTCTTCGTTCCTCACCAAACCAACATGAGAAGGAATCCATTGTATTTTAATACATTTGTTCATGTCTCTAATTTTCATTAAACTCTTTAATATACTATATGCAATTGGAATGCCTCTAAAGCTAGATCCACTGACACAACTAGCGAGATGAAATAGAGCGCTTTTGGAATCAGTAATTAAGACAATATTATTATAATTGATTGATTCTATATAAGATAAAGCTTCAGCCAACGCTATAAGTTCTACATTCATGATACTTATTTTTGACCGTATCTTAAGCCTAACAAAGTTACCAGTCTCAGAATCTAAGAATGCGGCGCCTCTTCCGTCATTAGTTAGAGATCCATCTGAAAATATTTTATAGAACCCGCTATATATCTCGCGTAAATAATTACCACATTTAAGTTTTAGTTCAAAAGGATTATAATATCTTTTAGGTTTATCTATTACTTTAATATTAGTTTCCAGCACATCACTTAAATTTATATTACTAACCCAAGTTTTCAAACTAAACATTTCCAATTGTTTACTACTATATAAGCTATTATATTTAAGGATTATTATGAACAGTTATTAGTAAAGGTTTCTTTTTTTGACTCCAGTATGGTAATCTTAGCAGATAGGAAAGTTCTTCAAGTAATTCAATAACAACATTATCGCTTGTTGATTTACACTTCAGCCAATACCTACCGGCTAAATAATGCCTACGCACAAATAAAGGTGGAATACAGAGCTCTGATTCCATTACATGGATAGGTGTACTTTTAATAAAACCTCCTATGATTCTTAAAAATTGGTTCTGTAACTTATCTAGTTTAGAAATTCTAGTACGACAACAGTTATCATAAAAGAAGCTTGCGTAATCGAGACGACTACGAACAACCGCTGTATATAGTCTTCTTAAATGTATAGGATGTACACCCCAAGTTGAGCCGACCAAAACTTTAAAAATATTGACGAATTTGAGACACTTTTCATGAATTTGATTTATGTGTTTTGTCCATCTAATCCCTCTATCCATCCATAATCCTAAATATTTTATGTGGTCCACAATTTCTAATGAGGTATTATTTATTTTAATGTTCAAAGTATCGTTTATAAATCCCCGTTTAAAAATACATAATTTACTTTTATGAGGTGAAATATCTAAACCTAAATTAGCCAATAATGAGCATAATAATTTTAAAGATGATTCTAATTTATTTCCCCCCTGTGTTAAATTTTTACAATGGTTATATACTACAAAATCATCTGCATATTGAGATATATATACATTATTTTCCAATAACTTACAAATATCCATTGTCGCAATATTAAATAAAATCGGAGAGAGAGGATCTCCCTGTGCAATGCCTATACCAGTAGCTCTTGTCATGTTATATCCCCCAATATTCATTTTTAAAGTTCTTTCCTTAAGAAAATTCCATAAATAAATACATATTTTAGGACCAACTTTAATTTTATTTAAATTTGATAAAAGTGCCGTTACGTCAACATTGTTATATGCATTCGATACGTCTAAAAAACATCCAATAGTCGAATAACCTTCAGAAAATCCAGTTTGAATTCTGGTTATCAAGGAACTCAAGTTATCCATACACGACTTAGTTTTTCTAAATCCAATCGTATTCGAAGAAAGCATATTGTTATGTTCTAGAAACCATTCTATCCTTTTATTTAAAATTGAATGAAAAATTTTGCAAAAGCAAGATAGTAAAGAAATAGGCCGTAATGAAGTAACTTCATTTGGGTCTCGCCCTGGTTTCAGAATAGGCACTATCCCTACCGCCCGCCACTGCGTAGGTACAAAACCGGTTGATAAGAATCGATTGTATAACGAGAGAAGTAAGTATTTACCGTTTTCAGGTAGGTGTTTTATCATGGAGTATGAAACACCATCACACCCAGGAGATGTATCCTTGGATTTAATACACGCATCTAGCTCCTGCATGGAGATTTCAACATCTATCTGAGAGTTACAGTTCATAAAAGTAGGTTGGTTCGGAATTACATAATCGGGAGCAAGAGATTTAAGTAAATTGGACGCTTGTTTCTCATTGATATGTTGTTGATTATATCTATAGCCTTTCACCCACCTCATACGTTGCCACATCTCAGAAGAAGACGTTTTTTCATTGACCGACGAACACACACTATACCAACTATTACTTCTCGCTTGACGAATTAGTTTTTGAGCTTCACTTACTTTTTGATTCAGTATATTTAAATTACCAGGGGTAGGGTTTTTTCTAAATTTGGACAATGCTAATCTTCGTGCGGCTACTGTTTTGGATAGCTGAGTATTCCAGTAAGGCTTAGGTGTAAAATTAGATTCAGGATTTTGGTTATTTTTTTTAAAAGGAATGTGAATATCTGCTGCCATATTTATACTTTCTAAAAATATATCATAATATGTTTGATTATCTATAGGTATTGCAATAATATGAAAAAATATCATTTAGGCATTTTGTGTAACTATCCCAGTTGGCCATATTATAGTTTCTTTTATTAATAGTTTTTTGAGATGAATAATAACTGGTACAAATCTTAATAATTAAGTGATCACTACCTAGGTTTTCTTGAAGAACGTTCCATGTAAATTCTAGTGCAACATCCGAAGTTACTAATGATATATCTGGAGCTGATATCTGTAGAATTCCATTAACTAATTTAACTCGCGTTTCACGACCGTCATTTAAAACTACAAAGTTATTGTCTAATAATGCATCAAATATTAAATTTCCTCTGGAATCCGTTTTATGAAACCAAGTAGAATGATGCGCATTAAAATCTCCTAGTATCAGAGTACGTCTATTAAATAAAGAAAATAAATCATTCCAGTCGTGTTGACTCGTGCGTACTGATGAGGGACAGTAAATAGAAATTATGTTGTCTATCAGCTTACAATTAAATATTTTAACACAAACAACTTCGATATTTGAATTATTCAAGTGTAAATTAATAAGTTGAGATTTAATTGATCTGTGAACAATTATGGCTACGCCTCCCCATGAGTCACTCCGGTCAGAGCGGTAAACATTATAATTACCTACTTTAAAAGCGCTTTCTCGTTCTAACCACGTTTCGTTAATAGCAGCAATATGAATTTTTTCCTGTAATAATAACTGTTCAAAACATATCAATTTAGGTCTAATACTTTGAGCATTCCACTGTACAATCTTCAGATTAATTAACTTTGTACTATCCATTAAGATTGATTAATCCGTAGACTAATTTTAATATTGGCCAATCAGAAATATTATCTACCGCGACAAGTATGATCCACTCGACACACAATCTAATAACGCTCATTATTTTTGTATGAACATCGAGCTTTTTCAAAAATATTACCTCTTTAATTCTAGTTAAAAGCTCACTAAAAGTGATCTTATCGGGTTGCCGTTCATCTGAGCTCATGTTACATTCTTGTTGGTTCTCCTGATTCCTTTCTTTTTCTACTACGAAGATATATTATTCAGATATATAATTGAGCCCGCTGTTTGAGGTCTTCTTTTTCGATATTTTCTTCTTCTGCTGTCTTGTAGGTAAAATCACGCTCTTTTCGGACTGTACATCTGATCCATATTTCGTATCATCACTCACAAGAGGGCCCTGTTGTGTCAAAGTTACTGATCCCGTTGACGACGTAATTGTCTGCGTTTTGGCTCTTGGGTCTCTCTTTACAACGGCCGGTATTATGGTAGGAGACGCTGCATACATTTGCGATGCCCTACTGAAGGTATAGTTATATTCTGCCATGATTTCTCTTATTCGTTTTTCTTTCAAGTAGGCAGGGCATATTTTCGCCATAGCCATGTGACTTCCCGAGCAGTTTATACATTTAAGGACCTTAGTATCACAATTCGCATGATCTCCGCTGCATTTTGGGCAAACTTCTTTTTTAACGGTACACATTCTCACAGTATGACCTAGTTTCCAGCAGAGGAAACACTGAGTAACTGGATATACATAGGGATCGATCACAACTTTCACATCATGGACGTAAACAAAAGTAGGTAAATAGTCACCTTTGCAGCAAAGGCGAACCGACTCCGACGGCTTCCATTTTGTATCTTTGCTATTTATGTCTCTGTTTCTACGGTCAAGTCTTTTTCACGATATAAGTTCAACGGATCCAGGACAAGTAATATCTTTCATAATTTCTTCCACTGATAGATCCAAATCCACATCCTTGATGACTCCATAAGAGTAACTAACTTCCGATAATTTATTGAAACGCCATCCTTTCTTTTGTAGTGTCTCATTAGAAAGGAGTAACTCCATGCTCATTTCGTCGTAAAATTGAACTCGCACTTTGTAAGGGTTCAAGTACTTTATGTGTTGTATATCCGTAATTTTTAGGTCTTTAAATAATCGCGCTAACGCAAATTGCTTAGGCATCAATTCTTGGCTTGAAATATAAATTTCAAACTTTTTACTCTCTTCTCTTCTTTCCATTGTCTTACTGCACTGCCCTTGGCGTAATTTCTTACTCTTTCCTTCTACTAAGTTCCACTCTTCCTTAGAACTCTCACGTTCTTCATGACCTCTCTTCGCTGCTTTATTAGCTACCACTTCACGCACTTCTAACTCCATCTCTTCGTTTTCTGTTACACTTTCATTCGCCATTATTACTGACGCGCGAACAATGCGCCTACGCAGGAAGCTTCCGCGCCGGCCTTATCGCGCGCCTAACAAATAAACAACTGTGTAGGACTCGAAAACACGACCACCTCGCACGCGTGCCGAGACGAGAATGAAAGGCTACTTAGTATAGTTTTATATAATTATATCCAGAAAAATATTTGAGATAATAATATAATTTGATTTTTGCAAATTATGTATTAAAATTGTCGATAAATTTTCCTATCAAATTTTTTCTTTATTATATGGTATTTCCTTCTTTTTTTTAAACAAAATTATTCTAATTATATGGTACTTTTTCTTCAATTCGCGATAAACGTTATAATAAAATATGTAAAAAAAAAACTAAGAGATAAAATTGTAATTAGGTATTCTCCATTAATTGCGGGGTAGCCCCACGTGGTTTAAGTGAAGAGATTTTTCACCTGGTTTGCGGAGGGTTCATGTAATGCCGGGTTTATATTGCGCCTGTATTTGGTCGATATCGTGTAAGATAAATGTTTTAGACCTTAGATGTAAAGTATAAGTGAACTACTCCGAAGATCCATAACATTGTAATCCTATTTTATTAGACCTACAAGAATTTATAGCTATATCAGAGGCCCTCGGGCGGCTTGATAAACTCTGACACCAGAGGCCAGCACTACCTCATACGACAAACAAATAATAAATATTATCCTTGCTATATTGTCCCCGCGCTAGAAGAATTGGTAATAAAGTTCATTGACTCTACTTCTTGCTAAAAATATAACAACATAAAGATTACAAATTTATAAGAAAAAAATATAATATACAATATTTATTAAAATACAATATTTAAATTTTAATAATTTATATAAATACAATATTTATTAAAATTCCACAAACCCTCAATTTGTTTTTGTCTCATTTTCTTGGATCTCTATACAGAATTGACTTTTACCACATCCATGCTTCGGCACCACAGATCGTGGTCACATTGATTGGACATGTGAGATTTCAGACATTGCAAAATTTGGTATGATTTGAGGATGTAGTCCAACTAGCCCAAGCTGTATTCGCTGTGTGTAAAACGTACCATCCCTTATATACAAAAAACATCAAATAGTTTCAGTAGGAAAAAACATAAATAAATAACAATAAAATGTTCAGAGTTGAACGAAAAAAGGAGATCTAACCGGGTTAAAAATGAGGAAAACAAAGAAGTAGACCATGAGAAAACCAAACTCAATTTACCTGGAACAATGGCACTTTAGCAGCCTCAAGAAAGCCGCTCGGAATGTCCTGTTGAATACTGTGTAGATGATGGGGTTGATGGTGGAAGACACGTAGCCCAACCACAGGCAGATGTTCACTACGTGGTCTGGAAACCAACAACTTGTTTCAGAATAATTCTGAAACGTAAACATAACTTGTCAAATACGTATCGGACTAAACATAGTGTAAGTTCCCAAGACACAGTTTTTCTTCCGTCACTCGAAAGAATAATTATCGAAAGATTCCCGAAATAAATTGCCATTGACAGATTTCATCATCATCATCATCATTTGCCTATCCTATCCTATCTGTCCACTGCTAGATGTAGGCCACTCCTAATGCACGCCACTGAGCTTGGTCTTCAGCTCTCCTCATCCATTTTCTTCCAGCCGCTTTTCGCAGGTCGTCACTCTGCTTAGCCACAGGGAACTACACTAAGTTTGCCTTGTCGCTTACAGCAACGGTTATCGGTTCTTCGGGAAATGTGACCAGCCCACAGCCACTTTAGCTTGCTTATCCTTTGAGCTATGTCGGTTATCTTGGTTCTCCGTCAGATATATTCAGTTTTCAACTTTTTTTAAAGACCTAAACGAAACACCAAACTCGAAATGTAGGGGTTTACAAAAGACATTCATTCAATAACATGCGTGCTTTTGAGTCCACAGACGCACGGACTGGATATGAGTTCGTTGTTGTACTATGAAACCTGCTTTTATTAAACCGATACTGTTTGATGTGACTCCATTGGGAGGGAATATAGAATGTATTGTTTTGCAGCAAAACAAACTGGCGAAGATAAGAAAAGCTAGGTAGGGTTTATATCCTGCAAAATCTAGATTAACCGGCTGAAAAACTGACATAAAAAATGACACAAAAATTAACGTTCACTTCATTAACGGTTGAAGATAAATCAAAATATTTTTAGCAGCTATAATCTTTTAAGACTGTTTCTACTGCGAGTAATATACCGTACCAGCAGTGCGAGCATGGATCTTATCGATCGATAAATTTACGTTTTTTTTTAATTAAGTTTGACGTTAATATTCCATAATACGAGTTCGGTAGCACGGAACGTACTTTATCGACAACGACATAAATTCTATAAATCATATTTATGTATAGATTTATATCGACAAAAGGAAGCACGATAGTCGATATAATGTCGGTAATTTTACCGAATTTATCGAATTTTATCGGCTTTCCAAAGTTACACGACAAACTTTTTTTTTGTAAATTCTTTTTCGGATTATAAGCCAAAACGTGGAGGTGTCAGAACATCGTGAAGCCAGTTTCAGGGATACGAATAATCCTTTTGATCTGGAAGAACAGCATTTTAAGATAAGTTTTAGAATTTATAAGGAAATTGCCCTCGCCCTCATTCAAGATGTTGAGGGCGTTTGAGAAGGAGTCGATCTAATGGACTGCCTGCGCATGTTGTAGTATCTACTTTACATAATAATACCAAAATACTTAGTTACGTTTTTCCTATTTCCAGAAATTATATTTTGTTGTGATTGCGTCTAATGCTCTAATTATTATGGTACCTAGTAGGTACTCAGTCTAAAAAACGACCTGTATAATCATTGTTGTAGGTTCATCAGCTGTACGCTTTTTCACCGAGGGCAGTTGCACCAACGATGCATCGGCCAAGAATATAATATAGCACTAAGACAGCGCACTGTCAGACATATCAGGGAGGTGTCTCAATCAATTGTACAACGAGTTATGGCTAGTTATACTTTAGGTTAGGTTCAAGGAATATACTACTTTATGGTAGTTAGGTAGAATTCCAAATGACAGAAGTTTCTCCGTAACAACTCAAAATAATAAAAATCTGCCAAATTGTGTCAAAAAATATTTTTTAGACTATTAGTCGTCTATCTGATATATGGTATAGTCCACGAGTTGCCATTTTTTAAATCGATAAACTCACGACGTGTTATCGAATCAATAAAATTTACCGAGAGGCTAGATCCATGCTACCGCATTTTGATAAAATTGATAAAAAAAGAACTGTTTACCGTTCGATAAATTTATCTAATTTTATCGATCGATAAGATCCATTCTCGCAGGACAGAACCGTTAGATTATAACTCCCATGACACAGTCTGATTTTAAATAGACCTATCCAAGGGAGCATAAATAATTGACTTAGCAAAGTTTCCTGAAAAAGGGAATAAAAGCAATTAAAAAGAATAGTAATTAAGGTATTTTATCGGAAGACTTTTTGCCCGCTAAGCTTAGATTATAATTTTAACTAGCTGCACCTTGCTTTGCCCGCGTACAAAATTTGTCAAACCCGTTCACTCTTATATGAACATAACTGACCCGGCGAACTTTGTACCGCCTTAGAATCAATAAAAGATTTTAACTTATTCACTGATTTTTCCCTCATACATTTTGTATGGAATACCTTTTTTAATTATATCTCAAGATTGCATTGACTGATTTCGATGAACCCCATTCCCCGCAAACGCCTCTCCATTAATATTTGTATATGTCAATTTGCAAAAAAATATTATAATTATTCAAAAGCTCAAATATAAAAAAAAAACACTTAGCGGTACCTACCAAATATAACATACTAAATTTCATAAAAATCGGTCAAGCCGTTTCGGAGGAGTGCGACCACAAACAACGTGACACGAAATTTATATACAATACACAAAATTTCATAAAAATCGGTCGAGCCGTTTCGGAGGAGTGCCACCACAAACACATGGCACTCCGGCCGGGGTCATAGGTAAATGTCTAAAAAAAGGTGACGCGTCTTTCCACTAGCCAACTGCCGTGGATGGCAGATTTCCATACAACTTATTAGGCGACCAGATGACATGCCATTGCAACCAGTGGAAAACACCCATTAGAGTGGACTTTTCGCAGGTCGTCATTTCATCTGGCCCCAGGGCGCCATTCCATCTGGCCTCAGGGCGCCCTACAATACGTTTGCCTAAGCGCGGTCTTCACTCGGGAACTTGTTTACCCCAATGGTTCTTGGTTCTTCGGGAAATGCGACCAGCCCACTGCCACTTCAGCTTGCTTATCCGTTAATATTTCGATCCCTCTGTTTCTATAGAAACAGCATAGTAACAAAAATAGCTAAACCTAGCTATCTAGCCTATGATGACGCAGTCTATATCTGCTTGCCAAAATATGGAAAATCGGTAAACCACAAAAACGCTCGCCCACATTCGGTGATACATAGAATTTCTTCTATGTATCTATACGTTTTGATACACAGAAGAAATTGTTAAGAAAAAGTCGCAAATGACGTCAGCAACCGACGTCAGAACACTGTTTTCATCCTTTATTATCAGTAGCTGAGCACAAATAGGTAGGTAATTAATTTAGAAGACAACGTGACACCGAGGGTCTTAGCAAATATTTGTCTTTCCCACAAATGTTTGGTTAAGAAACAAATCCGTAACTCGAGAAGCAGCAATGCTGGTTGGATAAACACTTTTGGATTTAAATAGTTCCTCTCTTGGTTTAGGATTATTTTGATTACCTCCAGTCGAGGCCGTCCTTTTTTCTTGATTAGAAAACAGAAAAGTGTTGTCTGTGCTAGTTAATTAATGCTTCTAAAGAAGTCTTGTTTTGTCCTAACAAATTCTCAGGTAATAATAGCTGCCAAGACAGGTCTTCCCTTTTATTTTTAAAGGTCCATGTCTTATCTTTAGTAGATACGCTTTGTTTAATGTTCCTTTTGAATGGGAGAACAGAATAGATCCATCAACTACTTTCATACTACTCAGGTATGAAGTCGAGCCAGTTCCACGAGGAGAAGTCAGACAGTTCCACGAGGAGAAGTCAGACAGTTCCACGAGGAGAAGTCAGACAGATTAATTACTTATATATTTATCCTTTTCTAAAAGTATTATTAAGTTCCACGAGGTACATCATCCTCAGATAAAACTACTCTCACCTGGCACCATACAAGCAGGACATGCTGCGAACAGTATATTAAGCAGGAAAAACGGAGCCCAGCACAGCACGAAGGTGAAGAACACCAGCCCCAACACCTTGGTGGCCTTCTGCTCGTTGGCTACGGCATTAGCTGAGAGGGAGCGGCCTTTTCGACGGTTGGCAAGAAATCTACAACAAATCAGTTGGTGAATTGGTGAACAGATAGCCAGCTAAGTAAGCCAGTAAGCTAATATTAAGTTTTCATAAGTTAAACGGATCCAAAGAACTTCAACAAATGTGTTCGTTCTGTGAAACAAAACAAAAAATAAAACGAAAAATCAACAGACTTATTTCACCGCTGTAGCAGTTGATATAACTGAATTTCATAAATATGTTATTAAATTACTAGAGCACAGATACATTGTTTTATGAAACTATAACATCATAAAGGTAACAGAATCTTATAAAAATTCTAAAACCCGACTGTGTGACTGTACTGTGTGTCTATTGAATAACATTTTAAACAACTCACGTGCTATGTCGGGTTTTTGATTTTAAGCAGCGATAGCGGACGGACGCAATGCGATGCAAACTGACCACCCACAAAAGTTATAGTAAATATATTTAATGTTTCCCATCTACTGACATATTTGTACTATAGTACTTACATAACTTGAATAATCAAAAATTGAAAATGTTATATGAAGCTTGAAAGGCTACCGTTATATGCTACTGTTTAGTAAAAGAATTATATATTTTTGGAATGGTATTTTAAAGCCCTTCATTTTAATACCATCATATATACAATATGGCAGCTGTAACCACCATATTAGTTTTATTGACACTTCATATATCCTATAGCACTCTCGTGATTAAGATGAATCCAATTTATCAAAATCCATCAATCCTTTTAGGTTGTAGGACGCGCCTAAGAAACAAACAAACGAACATACATACAACCCAAACACATAACCCTCCTCAGTCGGATAAAAACACGACAGCCCTGCCAAAAACAGTTTTTTTTTAGTAAATTATTTTACTCGGAATAATGTAATGATTAAAAACGATACCCCGTACATCCAAATCTAAAATCATTTAAAAGTTATGTTGAAACAAAGAAACTCACATACATACATACATTGAATCTGACCTAAAACGAACAAACCATACATGCAGTCTGAAAACATTACACTCCTTTTTTGGGCAGTCGTGCAATAACCATAAAACCGCATGGCATTTCGCTATTAATTTCCGCTATGCGATCACCGATAGAATTTCATAATTTCCGAAAGAAAAGCGAAGTTCCACATTTATCAAGGAGCTTATGAAAATCTCATTTGTCTGAGTTCCCACTTTGATCTAAGTTTGATTAATTTTTGGGCTTACTTCCAGATGTGACAGTTTTATTAGAATTTGCGTGTTAATTGTATTCATAATAATGTATGTACATATATGTAACTCTAACTACTCCCTCATTTACCTTCTTTGAATCTAAACTAAACTATATATTTAGTTATATTAGTGATCATCTGGCCTTATCTGTAATGTTCAGACAAATTGTGATGTACAAATTGTCTGAACATTACATGATACGTTAGGGCTTTGGAAAAGTGGTCACAATAAAAATCCAAAGGTTCCTAGTAATTTCCAATTTTACCTAGGTTCAAAACCCAGTGCGTGGTATATATTTGCGATTTTATTTCATTCGAATATTAAAATCGTAATAATTCCATTTCTCAAAATGATTGTTACTTATTTTTTGCAAAAGTCAATTAAATTATTTCTGCAGAAGACATTAACAAGCATTTTTGTCCGAGCATTCTGTATCTATTTAATTTTTTCCTTTTCTCACAAACAAAATGAAGTTCCCTGTTCATTAAATACCACAATTCTTCAAAGATACGTTTGAAAATACTTAGAGCTACGCCTTAACTAGGTTCCAGCATTATATTTTTATAATAATTCTGCCAAAATTGGAGCCAGATTTTCGTTCAAAAAGACTGACATGAAATGAAATGATAATAAAAATAAAAATGATAATGAAGTGGTTTTATGTCCAGAATTGCATCCAATTACTTTATTATACAGCTACATATTTACAATATAAACTGAAGAAAACTAAAAAGTAGGGGGCTTTGGCCCCAGTCTCTCGCCGCGGCCACCAGGGTGTTAATGGAGAGGTACAGCGCATGCACGTAGTAACAGGTAGCGCCTGCCAGCAGGGCGCGACGCCTTCACATGTTTTTTCATGGGCGAACATGGTGCACGCACTGCACGACCCGAACATGGTACACAACGCATCGTTGTACTGCACTCGCATGTCGCTCATTGCATTAACCCCTATGAATAAGTAGATTAGCCCTAATGTTGACAGGATTTGTTGTCGCTGTATTCTGAGGTTGCAATCTTAGATAACTATAATATGACGTACATTTTTTGTTAATAAATAGGTACTACTTACAAATGCTGAAAATCCGCAGCACTTCACCACTCCATGGTTACTGAATGAAGGTACTTATTCTTTGAATGTTCATATTAAACGTTTAAGAAGGAAATAAGCAACCACGCAACAGGAATTGAACCTATATGAAAATGGAAATAATATCGTCTACTAATTCAAATTAGTCCCTAAAGGGTAAATACCTTCCCAAGGCAATCAAT
The DNA here is from genome assembly GCA_946251855.1 of Alsophila aescularia. NCBI lineage: Eukaryota > Metazoa > Arthropoda > Insecta > Lepidoptera > Geometridae > Alsophila > Alsophila aescularia. The sequence continues at coordinate 32,213,964 of OX276379.1, read as the reverse complement.
ATTCCTAGATCTCCACTGAAGGGTTTGTACCGCCCATTTATATAGCCCCAAAAGGCCAAAACGGCAGACATGTTTGGACTATTTTTGTTTTCGCTACTGTTGCAAATGGAACTTAACTAGAGAAAAAGCTTTTATAGCTCTACCTTCAAGTGGTAGTAAAATAGGTATCATAGTGCAAAGTTTGAAAGGAAAGTATGAATTGGCTCATATTAGAAACTTTTGAACACTAGATACCTTTTTTATACAGTGGTAACTTGAGCAGTTTATTTAGTCTATTTAAATTGGGTACGGCTTTTATTTTGCTTATTGTACATAAACTGGATGTAGAAAAAGAGAAAGCTTATGCCTCGAGGACAGTACAGTGCCGCAAAGTACTTTGAAATTCTACAATTTTTCATAAGCAAGCTTATGTGCTCTGTACCTAATAGTAAAAAAAAAACAGTTAACAATCAATTATTGTATTCATAGTTACGATATTTACGATATTGAGTTTATAATAACTATGATGGAAAAACTTGTTTTTTTTGTTGCCTAGACTTTGTTAAAAGCCAACTTGAAATATCCAAGTCAAACATAACCAAAATAAGTAGGTACTCCGAAATTTATTTGTCAAAACACATGACTTGCAATGGTTTTTATTACGATGTGCAGATAAAATAAGATCGATCAAACCGCATCTATCCACTGTCACCGCTCTGGTGCAATAAGACTGTTATAATCTGGCTCGTCGCAAACCAGAACCGACACATTATAAAATAACGTTAATCTGATATTCCTACAACTAGCTTTTGCCCGAGATTTATCGTGGATGATTGAATTTGGATTTGTTAGGACACTAACAACATTTTGCCGGCGACAGGGACACAATATATAACTGACTAGTGACTCACCCCGGCTTCGCACGGATAGCGCTCACACCGCGGCATTTTTCTTATTATTAGCATTTATATAAACGTCAAAAATTATAAAAAAACGCCTTTAAGCGTTATTCAAAATCTTTGGTGGCAACGACCGTGATGCTTATTGACCATAGACAACTGCATTATTATTCACGTATATGACAGACTTGATATCATTTCGTTTCCACGGCAATATGGCATTCCGTTCGTTACAGCAAGTAATCACATTGTTGAAATTGCTAGTAGGCCAGTGACTAAGCAGAAGCACTAATAAAAAAGAAGATATTTTTGCTACTTTGGGTTACATTATTGCAATTTATCGTAGAAAAAAACTTCTTTTTTTAATTTAAAAATTCAGCCCGAATGTTACTGGCTGTGTAGCTCTCCATAGGTGAATGAGTTTTTAAAATCAGTTCTGATATTTTTTGAGTTTATCCATTACAAACAAACATACATAAACACAAAAAAAAAAAAAACTTTCCTCTTATAATATTAGTGTAGAGAGAAACACGCCGGCAGCTTTCGCACCGTTTGTCGACGACAGACGTTGCCTGATGTTGACGGCAGCCTTCAACGCATCGGCGACGGCCACTACCCTGTCATCGGCAACGTGCCGTTTGTTTAAATCTGAGGTCTGAAAATAATCGTCAAAACGGCCGGTATTTTTTTATGTTTTCATATACAATTAGAAGCACTTTCAGTAGATCTGTTGAGGATGTTTTGATGTGTACGAGTGTCCCCCCCAGTGGAGACATCTCCTCATTTTATTTGGCACTGTTCCCTATTCAGGGGAAAGAACTCTTTTTCTCTTGAGTCTAAGCGCATAACAAGGGTTGGTCAGTTGGACAGCCAAGGTATTTGGGTGCTTCCTTAGTCAGTCTTGATAAGTAGTGGTGACATTTCTGATCTCTTTCTTGATTGTACTCATTCCAAGGTTTTCATGTATTTCTGAGTTAGTTATGTACCAAGACACATTGCTTATTGATCGCAGAATTATGTTTTGCATTCTTTGTAGTATCGATATGTAGAATTTACTAGCGGTGCCCCACAGTTAGATACCGTACATCCATACTGCTTTAAGGATGCTTGTATAGATAAGAAGTTTTTGTCCAACGACAGTTTGCTATTCCGGCCCAGTAACCAGTATAAACCTTTGTAGCGAAGTTTTGACTTGCTCTCTTTTGGTTTTGATGTAGTCCTTCCAGGTTAAACGGCGGTCCAGATGGAGTCCCAGGTATCTCACATTGTCTTGGTGCGGTAAAGTCACATTTTATAGCTGGACAGTTTCTTTTACCGAGGGTGAAAGTGACTTGAACCAATTTTGTTGAACTGGCTAAAGCCAGAAAAATAATAAAAAAAAACAAGAATTTTCATCCTCAATTTTTGTTTATTTTTTTATCATTTTTCTATAGCCATTTGGTAATCTCATCCAGTCCACGTTGGAGAGTTGACGATGCTTTTTTTTCCAGGGGGTACGAACCTCGGCTTGGACAGTTGGCATTTATTACTTGGGGAGTATCGAACTAAACACCCCTCGATCTCTACTGTTAGGTAGTGATCGAGGGGGCCCTGATGAAATGGCTGGAGCCCTTTAAATGAATTGCATAACTGACCACCGATTTGGAATACACCTTCGAGAAGAATCGGCAAGAAACTCGAAACTCGAAGTTGCGGATGCATTTGCTGAGTTTGTGTTACTGGCGAGGAACTGCCATGTCATCAGCAAAAGTGGCTGTGGTGTTTTTTTTTACTTGCGGAAGATCTGTTGTTTAGATGGTGTAGAGTACTGGGCCCAAGACTGATCCCTGCGGAACCCCAGATTTGATTTCATAGAATGCTGATGTTGCGTGAATACTCTTTGACCTGGAATATTCTGTTCGAGAGCTAAGATTATTGCTGAAGGTAGTAGCAATGCGGCAGGTTTGTCTTCAATTTACACAGTAGACCCTTATGCCACACTCTATCAAAGGCTTGCTGTATATCCAAGAACACCGAAGAGCAGTACTCTTTCTTTCCAGGGCTTTCCTTATATGCTCATAGAATCGGTGGACTTGTTCTATTGTGGAATGTTTTTGCCTAAAGCCAAATTGATGGTTACGAATAACCTTACTTTCATCCAAGATAGGCATAAGTCGTCGCAACAGAAGTATTTCGAATACTTTTGACATAGTTGTTAGAGGGCTTATTTATCTACATGAGGTAACGTTATTGGCCGGTTGGCCGGGCTTATGTATCATAAGTTTAGATGGAACCTTCCAAAATAGAGGAAAACATTGCACTCTGAATATCCCGTTCTAAAGCATTGTAAAGAACACTACGGCTTTCTTTGGAATTTTTTCAAGGACTTCTTTTGTTATTAGGTCAAAGCCTGGAGCCTTTTTGTCTTTTAGTTCTCTTATGGTTTTCCAAACTTCTCTAGTGGTTACAGGTTTTGGCGGAGGAGATAGCTGGAAGTCTTGTTCTAGGATATTATCAATGTCCTTATCAGTGTTTTGGTGTAATGGCGCATTTGGGCAGAATACTTTGGCTAGGTGAGTAGCAAAGACATGTGCTTTTTCTTGCGCAGTTGTTTCCCATCTATTACTCAGTTTTCTAAGGAGGTTTCATGGTTCGAGGTTTGTTGAGTTTTTTTGTGAATTTCCACAATGAATAATTTGTTGCCGATGTGGCTGTTAATGACTCAAGCTTTACACTGAGGCTGCTTTCTTGGCACTCCTCAAGAGTAATTTTAAGGTTTGCCGGCATAACTTGGGTCTATAACATTATACTGACAGTAAAGACTTCTATTGGCAGGCCAAATGAGAAACGGAAAGGAGAGGTTGGCTTCTACATAATGTACACCATGCTTTCTACTATACGCTGCTTCTATTTTGCAAAGACACGAGAAAAATAACGAGACAATAAAGTTTTTTATTCCAGAATAGTTCTCCTGGGGCGGACGCGCATGTCCAATTCGGCAGCTGTGATGAGTGAAATCAATTCTGTATTACCTTAGAGAGCACCTAACCGCTACTTTTATAGGTAGATCAGTGGTCTAGTTGGCTTTTGAATGATATCGTGAACGATAAACTGAATCGTCAGTTTGCTTTTGTGGCTCTCGAGGTACGACCTCGCATCCACGAATGGATTAACGCTGTGAGACACATTAAAATTGATTTCCCAATATATTCTTATGTGCAATTCATTTTGGAGCCGTGTGTCATGTTCTCATGGAATTCTCTGAACACGTTTTTTTTCCCGTACGTCCTGGCAATGAATTTTCATAAAATAAGGGTCTTCATTAATGTGTTTACTTATATTTAGCGTTAAAATTATGACTGTTGACGAACCAGACCGATTTTTTTGTACCCATAGAAATCAATAATTATCATTTTAAGACACAGTACGTCCTGGCAATGAATTTTTGTAAAGTAAGGGTCTTCACTAATGTGTTTACTTATGTTTAGCGTTAAAATGATGACTGTTGACGAATCAGACCGATTTTTGTAACCATAGAAATCAGTAATTATCATTTTGAAGACGCAGTAAAATTACTATCATCATCATCATCATTATCATCAGCCCGAATAAGTCTATTGCAGAACAGGGGCCTACCCATAATAGTGTTTTTCCATAATCAGAAGTCAGCCCTTGTTATACAAAATAAACTCAGGTTTTTTCTCCACCACGAATTTTATTTACCAAATAGTTCTTACTAAAATAAATCACTCTCATAAAGTATGAACAAAAACCAAACAATATTACCAATTTTAACAAAGTCTGAGTAGGAATTTTAATATTTGGTTCTTTCAAGTCCATTAGCTTGTTATTCTAGTCATATTTTACGACGATTTGGACCTAGTATCTAGTCTAATCATGACTATAAAAACAAAACTATTTATTTAATTTAAATATTTTTGATATTAACAACCTTCCTATCTAATGACCTTTTCATGAATATCTTGCGTAGTTTTATATAGGTTTGGTAAAAAGCGATTTATGCTTAAAAATAAAATTACGTACAACGGTTAATAGAATATCAATCTACGCATCATGTTATATTAAATTCTAAGTTAAACTATGTTCTCCTCTGAGATTTTATGTAAACAATTCAATATTATTATTTATAGTTTCTTAGTTTGCTCACAGAGGTTCTGTGAGCTGTAGATCTTGCGAATCTGTCTTTGATGACATTGAGGAGCGATTCTGCTCATCATGTCAAAGATCTTCATCAGATCTTCACCAATTTAGAGACCAACCTAAAGTTACTACCAATCATATAAAAGTTAACCATTGAAATCGGATCAAACTCCCCGAAGACTAAAAAGAAGGAACAGCCGGACATTCGGAAACATATACGAAATATTTTTTGCCCAAGCTGAAACGGAGACGTTCGCGCTCGCTTGATCAATAAAGAGGAAAGACTTATTATTTTGTATGTTTTTATGTCTTGTATGGAGTACTGCCTGAGTACCTTAGGGACGGTTCTGCCAAGTAACAGCTCGAGGCGTTGGATTCAATTGAGAGACGTGCTTTGAGGCTCATTGGGGATAACACTCTAGTAAAGAGTAAGCTTAAATGTCTGGCGCAACGACATGAGGTCACCAGCCTGTCGGTATTTTACAGATTGCAAGAACTGCACAATCTGATTCCCCCATCAAGTTTCCATTACTGTATTGTAACGAGGTCCAAACCTCTTTCGTAATAATACTCATTTGATCTCTTAATTCTTTCAAAATCCATTTCATTCCATTTGATAGTTTGTCATCATTAATTCAAAATTAACAAATAACCTGTCATTCGGACTCTGATTGCATTAGCAAAACCGTAATTTTACGAAATAATATTATCAATACATAAATAAGTTTATTGCAAATATATATGAGCCTTTTAAATATATATCAGAATACCTACAATACCTACGCAAGTGGTTTTAATCCGTATCGTCGAAGTACAAAAAGTCTGTGATCATCTCTTCCTGTTCCTGTAATTTTGTGTCACTGAGGTTTGGGTCCTGGGCTAGTGGGACAAACCCAAACCCTGGGACCGCCTCGTGACAGTATGACTAGACGATCGGCAAAGCGCCACCCTTTTTATGGTTGAAATACCTCACACAAGAACGAAGCGTTACGCTTCTTCATAAAACCTCATTCAAGAACTGTAAAACGTGTGGAATGTTTTGCAGTTCTTATATATATGTTTTCGGTAAAATATAACCTAGATATGTTCAAGTCAAGAGTGAATAGTTATCTTCTACTTTCGACCACATCATCGCTTTCCATCAGGTGAGATCTTGGCCAAACGATTGCCTAGACCCTTTTTTTTATAAATATTTTTTTGTTTGTAATGAATAAACTCAAAAAATACTTATCTGATTATAGCAACTTTTAGTAGATTTTAATAACGTGGGCTGTATTGTAGTGTTTATAAACTTGGAAATCCCTACAAAAATTGCATATAATGTTAAGTAATGTATCAAAAATTTGTCTATAAAAATGTCGATTAGTCACTGTAAATAACGGAAAGAAATGTTGGCGTGGAAACGAAATAATAAGAAGTCTGAAGCACCATACAAGCGTTGCTACCAATGACTTTGAACTACGCTTACTGGCGTTTATTTTTAAAAATAACGGGCTTTTTTGTTTTTTTTTTTCTAATATTAAGAAAAATGCCTCGGTGTGAGCGCTACCTGTGCGAAGCCGGGGCGAGTCACTAGTTTTTTAATATTTTACAGTCATACCATGAAGAAACCGGACACAAGGGTCAAAATCCACCATCGATCGCGATGTCACTTTTTCTTGTGTCACAAGACTAAGTCTTAGTATTGTGGTACTTTTACACTCGCACCTCGAGGCTCTTACAATAATTATTGTCTAAGAAGATTATCTAACCTTAGAGTAAGTGCATTATGAGCAGTCATTAGCTTCAAAGGTCTCAGCCTGGCCCTCCTGGTCTCTGCCATGATGCTGGGAGGTGTCTGGGTGGCCACATCTCTTCCACGTTGCTTGGAGTTAGACCCGGATCCGCAGCCGTTCATATAGCTCAGTTGAGGGTGGGAGACACTCATGCCAATTTTGTTGCGTTGAGCCCTGAGAAGTTTAAGTGGTTTTAGTCTTTGGTTTTCACTTACGTGAATTATGATGAAGGTTAAAATATACTTTGTATTATGCACTCCCCCCTTTATTGTAGCTAAGAAGCATATCGATTACATTAGTTTAGAACAGAAAAAAACGCATCAAAATCGGTTGTTTGGGAGCTACGATTCCACAGACACACAATGATTATTATACATACAATATTATATAATGTATGTATACAATATTATATATACATTATACACCCAAAACTTATAACATCCTCTATTTTTGAGATCGGGGTTTAAAAAGAAAACACTACAAGTTACGCACTTCTAAAAATAGCCGTGAGATATGTCTGTGTAAATTGTAAAGAAAATATTCATAACGAAACAGCCAAACGCCTCCTAAAAAGTAATGACCGTTACCGTTTTAAATATTTACTCAAGTGCCTGCAGTCTACAGTTTACGCGAATAGAAAGTTGTATTGTAAAAAATATATGTTTGCTGTTTTCTGCGCACCTAACGGATTAATTTGAAGTTTGTGCTCGTGAAGTCTACAGCTCACAGAGCCACTAGTTAATCTATATTTATGTCAGATATGAGGGTTCTTTATAATTCTCAGGATTTGCGTTGATTCAACTTTTCTTGATTCATTGGTTATAAAGAGATAACAAATATTATCACAAAAAATGGGAATACTCAATGTTTTGTCCGAAATAGCAAAAAATATTAGAAAACATGCAAAATGCGATTATTACCCCGGAAAAAGTGATGTACTTTTAGTTTTTAGTCAAAATATTATTTTAAAGGTTATTTGAAAAGTTGCAGGGTTGATAGAAGAATAAATACCAAGTTGATAGACACTAAGGCAATATTGGCCATAGTGCCATTTCGCCATATCTTCTCGTCGCAGATACCGCAGAGCCTCAAGACGAAAGTTTATAATCAGTGCGTGTTACCAGTGATGATATACGGCACTGAGACGTGGTCGCTAACTATTGGTCTCATACAAAAGCTCAGCGTTGCGCAGCGTGCAATGGAAAGAGCTATGCTCGGTGTTTCATTACGTGATAGAATCAGAAATGAGGAAATCCGTAGAAGAACGAAGGTTACCGACATAGCTCTCAGAGTTTGCAAGTTGAAGTGGCAATGGGCAGGCCATATAGTTCAAAGGCCGCTGGGGAATAAAGGTTCTCGAATGGCGACCACGAACAAGCAAGAGAAGTGTGGGGAGACCCCCCACACGATGGACCGACGACATTGTAGCCATCGCAGGAAGTCGGTGGATGAAGGTGGCACAAGATCGCTCGTCATGGCGCTCTTTGGGGGAGGCCTAAATTCAGCAGTGGACTTCTAAAGGCTGACATGATGATAGCTTAAAACTGAATAAATGTTAAGTTTATTTTGATATGGCTATATCTTCATCATTTGAAAAATTTCGAATAAATTAATTGACAAAGAAACATAATAATTATGGAACCTGCTTACACAATTTCACGAGAATCGGATGAGAAATGCAATCTGTAGAAGAAAACAGCTGGACATCCGCCGACTGGACATACGAAAGCATTTTGCCCAAGCTGAAACGGAGACGCTTTGCGCTTGATCGGTCAATAATTACACGTTCTCACCTAGCAGCACTGGTAACTCTCCATGTAAGCTGCCTGGTCACTGTTCTTCCTGGAGACAGGTCTGGTGAACTACTGATTCCAATTCTCCGAGTTCCCTGCATAGGACCGTTGTCAAAACCTCCGCATTGCCTGTGAAATAAATATATTTTTAACATCAGACTGTCAACACCTGGTGCATTAATTTTGTCAACCTCCTTGGAGTAGTCGAACAGCTTCGTGGCGTAGGTACTTCGTAATTTTCCGACTGTGAATCGCGAGGTTAATATTTTTATGTGAACCGCAGGTTCGCTATGAGTCTGAGTGTTTTTGGGACCATGATTGTTGTAGTTCCTGATATACAATATAGAGGTCAAGTTGTGCTCATATGATCCTCCGAATGTTTGGACGTTGACTTTTGGGATACCCTGCCTTATATGTCCATACAATTCCAACACAAATCACAGCGACAAAATGAGGATTGAACTTCAATTGTATGTTTATCGAACTTGAAAAAAGTTTCGCAAACAAGGTAAATGGACTTTCCATCTTTTCTAGTTTATGAAACTTTTATATAACTTTCGTAGTTTTGCATCTAGACGGCAGTCCAGATGTTGTCTACAAAAAATAAAACGTAATACAGTTTTTTTAAACCTTACCATATCAACAACTTTAAGGTACCTATTCTTCAATTATGATAAAAATCGACCTAAAATAACTACAGCAGTCACCAAAATGGTTAACAATCCAATATCAGAAGATGATCAGAATAAATATTAAGCTCAGTACAACGATAAGTCACGAAAAAAACGAAATCTCTACATCATAGCAAAATTATATTTTCAACAAAAGGGAATTACAATCCGATTTGCGACAAAGCCTTTATTCTCAAGAGATTATTGAGACACGATAAAAATCACGAACTCCGCAGACATTTGGTAAAACTCTTAATACCTTCGTCAAAAGCTGAGTATAGTTCACATGATGTGTATATATCGTTGAATTTATACGATATTAATTAATTTGGAGTTGCATTTGGCTTTTTTCTGGTTAAGTCATGGTATTTGACCCAGATAGTTTAAAAAACGAATAATTAAAATATGAGGAATAAATTACAAACGCCACACCCAGCGGCCAGCTGCAGAGACGACTTGCGACAGGCGGCTGGCAAAAACTTGATGAGAAAAACCGAACACCGTGCTCTGAGGCGCTCTTCAGGAGAAGCCTTTGTCCGGCAGTGTACGAATACAGGCTGATGATGATGATGATAATGATGATGATGATGATCTTGACTACTAGTTCATCATAGATCATGTAAATTGATCTATCAGGTTTCAGCAAACAATGGGCCCTCATACTTTTACTGGTTGTAGGAAAGAACCAGTTGGGATAGAAAATCATTCGGTTCTAAACCCGGTTTCGATTAAGGTCCGGTCAGGTTTTTTAGAGCCAGCTGCATCTCTATTGACGCAAATGCTTGTGGAATCGGAAAAAAACTGAATGCAACCGCATGCGTATCATATCATCTTGCCTGATCTTCTCGAGTTGTGTTCCAAGTCCAGCAGTAAAGTCATATAGTGCCTTCTGAGGGGCCAATCTCTAAATAAACATATATGTTTTTTTTAAATAAAACTCTTATTGAGCCTCTAACCTGAAAGATTTTTTAAAACGGTTGACCAGACCTAGGCAACAGGATTATTAAGATTTATAAAACCAAAAAGGTCCATTGTCAATGAACCTATAATGCGGATGATACCTAAAATATCCTAACATAATAAAAACTCTAAAGCTCCTACGATATCGCATCGCTTAGTGTAAATTCCACGGATAACCTCCAGGTATAGCAGAGTTATTCAATAGATCCAATACGGCGATCTCATCCCATAGGATTTGGGCTACAAAGGACGTCTTTATCTAAGCGAGTTTTAAAAATGTATGTTATCTATGGAATCCTCAGGGATATAAAGTTCCAATCCAGTGAGTTTGATCCCTAAACGCAGATATGAATATATTTCTGGAAGATTTTCATTTGAGAGGAATTGAAAATTGAGGGCTTTTATTATCGTCGAGACTTCTTATAATTGATGTTGACTAAGGTCGTGGATACTAATTTAGATAGATTAGATTACTTTTTTTTTCTCACGCGTCATTTTAGTAGTTTCTAAACTTCAACGAACATGCCTCTGTACATCTTGTTTTTTATTCAACTTAGTGACGAGACTAGTTAGTTTTCCCTGACGTTAAGAGCTCTGTCCATAAAAATTGCAGTGCCATCCAAAACTGTGCATCGCAAAATCTTTTCCACGGCACTGCACTGCGTTCGACACCTGAGTGAGACATTCTGCTCAGTAATTTTTCTGGATACAATGCTCTTCAAACCAGATAGGTTTTGTTAGCACAGGCACCTTTTGCACTAAGTGGTTGAATATCTGTTAGATGTGTGATAAGTTACATGACCATAAATACTTATTGGTGAATTTGAAATTAATTACCTAAATAAACCCAACATAGTGAACATTTAATTTAGCAAATGGTTTTTCGTACATCCCAACAGAAACGATCAAATGAGTCATGTGCCCGTATTACCTAACTTCTAACCTATAATTGCAATACTATTTAGTTTATTGGGATTACTTTCGTATGTATTGCCCCACTTGCGTGACTTTTTACCAGACTTCGCAACGTAAAGGCCGGTTAGTGTGCTTATCAGCCTACGTATGTATGTATGTCTGTTTCTTTGTGGCAGACAAAATGTGTGGACCAATTTTAATGCTTCTTACTTCAATCGATTGGCTTAATTTTGCAAGTGCTAATAATTTCATGACGGTTATCAAAATTCAATATTTCGATAAGCAGACGCCATATCATGAAAAATAAAACATGAAATTCAAATGGGGAATCACTGAATAGGTATTTGATAATCGTCGTAAAGTTTCTCTTATCTTTTTTAATTTGGAATGACCATTACGACCATTTACGATTTTAAGGTATGTAGGTATGTCTGTTCCTTTGTGGTACTATATAGACCAAACGCGTGGACTGATTTTATAATTTATACGTTCATCGATTTGTCTTAATCTTGAAAGTACTACTAAATACATGACAGTAATCAAAATTCAATATGTCGACAACCAGACGCAATATAGTGAAAAAGAAAAAAAGGAAGTCAACGAACTATGTTCCAGCCTCTTCAACAGGCAGGGTTTCGGGGAAGATTTAGCACCATAGACCACATACACACAGTGAGGCCGGTAATACAAAAGTCTGAAGAGTATAACCAGCCCCTGAATATCGTTTTTGTGGACTATGAGAAGGCCTTTGACTCCGTTGAAACCTGGGCAGTTCTGGAGCCTTTGCAGCATTGTCAAGTGGACTGGCGAAATGCAGAAGTTTGTGTATGACACCGTGATTATGAGTGTCCAAGTACAAAACCAGCAGTCTAAACATATCCAAATGCGCAGGGGAGTGAAACAAGGGGCTGTTATATCCCCGGAACTGTTCACTAATGCCCTAGAAGATATGTATAAGAAGCTGGATTGGATCGGAATGGGCATTAATATCGATGGCGAGAACATCTCACATTTACGATTTGTCTGCGAGACTTGCAAAGTATGCTGACAAACTTAGATGATGCTTCTCGACGGATCGGTCTCGGAATGAACATAGATAAGACCAAGATCATGTTCAACGATCTTATTGACCCGTAACCGATCGCAGTTAATGGTGTCCGTCTTAAAGTTATCCAACAATATGTTTACCTTGGGCAAATATTGCAATTGGATAGGAACAACTTTGAGAAGGAAGCCAACAGAAGAATTCAGCTGAGTTGGACAGCATCCGGCAAGCTTCGTCAAGTCTTCTCGTCGTTCATAACACAGTGCGAGAAGACAAATATCTTCAATCAGTGCGTCCAACCAGTCATGACCTACGGTGCCAAAACGTGGACACTCACGGTCAAACTAGTCCACAATTTAAGGTCGCTCAACGTGCTATGGAGAGAGCTATGCTTCGATTTTCTGTGAAAGACAAGATTCGTAATAAAGATATCCGACGGAGAACCAAGATTACCGACATAGCTCAAAGGTTATGCAAGCTAAAATGTTAGTGGGCTGGTCACATTTCCCGAAGAACCGATAACCGTTGGGGTAGACGAGTTATCGTGTGGAGACCACGTTTAGGCAAACGTTGTGTAGGATGCCTTGTGGCCAGGTGGAGAGAGAACTTGGAAAAAGCAGCTGGCAGAAAATGGATGACGAGAGCTGAAGACCGAGCTCAGTGGCATGCATTAGGAGAGGCCTACGTCCAGCAGTAGACAGATATAGGCTGATGATGATGATGAACTATGTTATGTGGGGTATCATTGAATAGGTATTTGAAAATCATCTTTAGGTTTTTCTTATCGTTTTTCATTTCGAATGACATTTGGGATCTTTAACTATTTAAATTTGGTTGTAAGGTTGGCTGGCAACCATTATCACATATATTTTTGTCTCCATTTAGTTTTGTTCGCAGTCAGGTTTTTTGTGTCTATCCCTATCACTATCGAATTCAAATTTAAAGAAAATTATATAATGAAAATCTCATAGCTATTGTTTGACTTCAATTAGCAACTGGACATCCGTAATCGCAATGCTGATTCCCTATACAAAAGAAGTGCTACGAGCAACAAGTTGAATATAAGAATAAAGTGAGCAACAAAATGTATGATATGTATTTATTTGTGAATTATTCGGAGTCTGCTCGCAGAGGAATGTGAGGCTTTGTAGTGGTATAAAAAAAAAAGCCACCACAGTGCCACACAAGTTTAAATATTTTCTGAATTAGATGGTGATAAATACAGTTTTTACATGATTGCAGTAAAGCAAGGGAAGGATAATAACGAATTTAACAGTCAATGTTTGTCCGTATGCATGTATCTACAGATAGATAGATAACACTTTATTATACCAAATGAAACACTTACAAACAAAAATAAACTTAAAAATATAGTACAATCGGCGGCCTTATCGCTAAGCAGCGATCTCTTCCAGGCAACCGTAGGCTATATTGAGACACATGACTATATAATAGAGGCAGTTGTTGGTGTGCAAAGTTTGAGTATAATACCCAAAAAAAAGAAGAAAAAAAATAAGATTACAAACAAATGAAACAAAAATGAATTTGAACAAAATATAAATAGCAAAATAATACTAATAAATATGTAAATAGCAAATACTTGTAAATATATAAACATTATAATAAACTAATAAATATTTTTTGGTTGGTATATAAATAATATACATGAGGTATAGATAGACTCAGCCAAAAGTGAAAAATTACAATGATGACAAGTAAAAATTCTTAACCTGATGTTTGAAACTTTGCAACGATTGTGCTATGTATGTGGTTATGTGGATGTTCCATCATAGCGTCAACCCTATTGGTTCAATTTTGACAAGCGAGAAGTTAATCGATTTGTCTTCAGTTATAGAGTGTCATAGGATATATTTTTTAACCGACTATGGCAAGACAAAGAAAGGGTTATGTGTTCTAACTAAAAATTTGGTCAGATTTTGAAAAGCGAGGTTTTTTTTTAACCGACTACGCAAAGCAAAGGAAGGGTTAAGCGTTCAAAATAAATCTCGGTCCGATTTTGACAAGCAAGGTATCAATCGATTGGTCTTTATCGCAAGAGTGTCATAGGCTATTTTTTACCCGAACATAGCCAGGTTTTAGTTTTTGAACCTATGTCTTGTTTTAAACCTCATATTATATTATCTCGGTTCATCTAAACAATTCCAAGACCAGGAAGAAAATACTCGCGTATTTATTTCCAGCCGTGATCGCTACATCAATAGAAATGTAAATAAGATCAGACGATACTGCTCCTATAAAGTACCCCTAAAAGGCGACTATAAAGAACGATAATATAATGGAGATATACTAGTATGTATGTGTATATAACGATCTATAAATCGATATACTTGTATGTATGTACGTATGTTTGATACGTAACGATCTATAAAAATCGATGTAGGTAATTGTTTGCACTGCGCTTTGTTCAGTTGGCAGATTTATGGCTGTGCTTATAATAAAATGGGAAACTGATGGCTGCAGCAAGATGTATACAGACAAGGTCAACCGCAGTCACATTCAAGTTCATTAGCGATAACCCAATTAAAAGGAGGCGAGACTTATAGTTTTTTTTTCTTCAACACATACTTACTTCAATGAATATTCCACAGTTTTCCATACAGAAGCAGGTTTCTGACCGCCACAGTAGCAACAGAAGCGCACCACTTTGCGCGTCAACTAGTACAGTGAAATAAGCGAAAAAATACAGAATGTGAGATAATAATCTGGAAACTTGTATAAACCTTTATTTTGGCATTCTAAAAGTTTTCTCAAAAGTCTCATAAAATCTCGTGTCAAGGTCGCAAAAATTGTAAATATCTCAAAAAGTATAAATTGCAGCGGGATGGTGGTGGAACTAAAATTGTTCAGCGACCTTTGGTTATTTCAGGATCTCATAAAAAAATGACGTCCGCCGAGCAAAAAATAACGCCATATAAATAGATATGTTCCGTACTAAAGTTTACATTTGCATAGAAAAACAAATATATATCAGCATATCAGAAAAACAATTGAATTTAGGGAGAACTAACAGGTGTCAAGGTGACAGTTGGGAAAGGGTGGGGAAGAGTGAGGGGGAAGTAGGGAAAGGTCTGGGAACATTGGATAAGGGTAGGGGAGTGTGGGAAGGGTGGGGAAGACTTTTGAGACAACTTTTAGAATCTATCTATACTTAACATAAAGCAATATGAACGAAATAGTCTGTACAAAGAAGATAATTAAAAAGAAAAAGATCTATGGTACTTAAAATAAGCTACTAAACAAAATATTACATTTTTTAAATTCGTTTCTGTCTTTTTGTCTGTTTGTCGGTCTGTATGTTTGTTCACGCATCACGTAAAAACTACTGGATCGATACTTGCGATGCGGTTTCACTTTTTCACTGTTGGATAGCTTAGGTTTGACTTAAAAACTGGGGTACTTGGTATCTGAATCCGAAGAGTAGGAGCCGAGCAATCGATAAAAATAACTTTGACTGCAGAAGGAATTTTGATCAAATGTCGGTATATTGGTATTTTAGGTCCTAGAATAGCACATAATATAGTACTTTTAACCTAGAAAAATGCGTGCAAAGCCGTGGGCATCAGCTAGTGCCACAATAAAGGTGTATACAAGTTTCCAGCTCATTATATCACATTCCGAGGTGAAAACCTAATTTTACTGCGCTAAACTGAAAACGCCGCATGTTGAGCGTCACATGTGTGTCAATTCTTGTGAGTTTCGAGGGCCAAGCCCGATAAAACCTTGAATTGTTGGATTCCATCTTGCATAAGCGTACTGCTACAATCGCTCTACACTTTATCGTAAAACGTATAAGTATCTTATCAGCCGGTATATCGTGATTCATGATGCTCCACTCAAATCGACATACAATAGGTATCAATCATGTTATTCTTTGATATCCTGATACAAAAAGTCTGCCAGCGATATGACGCACTAAACCAATTGTGAGAGTGAAAATAAACTCCATTGAAACCAATGAGATTTTATTGAAACTTCACATCAAGCCTAGCCTAGCCTTCTTATCAGTCTTTTGCGATTGATTTCTGATTGAATGACTTTTAATCCATTATCCATCACTGGGGATTTCTTTTTTTCCTATGGACATTGTTTTTTTCGAATATTCGATGGAAACGGCACGGCACTGGCAAAGGCACCGGCACCAAAAGAAATATGATAATGATATTCAATGTAATATTATTATACTATTTATGTTTATAATATATTTTGTTTTGAAATCGTTTAAGTTAATTGTTATAAAACATAATTTCTCATGATTGTTAAAGTGAATGTAATCTGCTGAGTAAAATCAAAATAATATCAAATTCAATTGAATGGGAATCAACAAACTTATCATAATTAAATTAGGCACCTATGTGTATTAATTACTCATTTATCTCAGATCATAATCTAATTGTTCTAATAATCGAGAATCAAATAGCAAATTTAATCAAATAACATCGACAATCCCGAGAGAATTAATTAGAATTAGATGAAATATCGATTGAACGAACACTGGAGTAGGTACCACAGCACGATAGAGCTGGGCGGTATGGTAATCACTATCATCACTTCACTAAATCACTACATAGTATCACCTCACCAATGAATAATAACATATTATAACAATCAAAGAAAGTTACAGAACGCGTATATCTCTCGGTATGTTCAAATATAATTAAGAAATTTCTCAAACGAGTTTGTTCTGGTTTTCACCTAGGCGTAGGTATATTCCCGAGGAATGTATTTTAAATTTAGTCTACCTAAGTCAACTTTTCGAAGAAGTTGGAAAATATCAGTCGTCTCGAAAATGGTTTTTGTGTGCGCTGCGTATATCATTAGAGCGCGTTGTATAAAAATAATGTGTTATAGGTTTTTTTCTCATAAAGTTCTTGAAAAAATATGTGTACATAGAAAGCAAAAAAAAACGTTATTATGTATGACAGAATTTTGCGATTCAATATTTCAGTGCAGAGACTCATTATTGTATCAAGGTTCATTATGTATTAGTCTGTAGTTCACGCAGGTAAATAAATCAACGTAGCCTTTTTTTTGACGAGACATTAAAAGTTTTTTTAATGTGCGGATTTTGTTAACTCTGAGCCTTACCCGTGCGAAGCCAGGGCGGGCTGTGAGATAAAGAATACGAACAAAAAAACTTATAATAGGTTTTACCTTACTAATCCCTGACAAGAAAATTTAAAATAACATCGTTGTGTCCAACAGAACAGAATCCACAGAAACTCACGGTACTTGACATTTATTTTTCTTCCATTTGTATTTTAAATCGTCGTTTAAGGAACTGGATGCTGAAAAGGGTGTGACTAAGTGTACGCACCGTACCTACTGGTTTGTTCCTGCTTTATTTAAATCGACTTAACAAGCAGCGATTCACACTCAAAAACATTACAGTAAAAATAAACAGATTACCAAAATAAGCCTACTTTTCACGACCTGTCCAAATAGGCAGATTATACATTTTATCTGGTACATCCAAAAGGTGAACAAGGGTAAGAAGGCATTTACATAAGTACAAGTAAGCAGATTTTCTGGAAAAGTTTTGTGGCAAGTCTTTGTTCCCCGCTAATCTCGCAGAGTTTGTAACTCGTTGTGCTCTGAATCTGCATTACTCTGTAAACTCTGTACTCTGAATCTACATCGCTGTGTTCTGAATCTATATTGTCTGAATAAATTGAGAGACTTTTACGAGTTGCTGCGAGAATGATATGAATAGCAATTTCTTACAACTACGCGACGGAAGTTTATTCTTATTTGACTACTGGTGTATTTTGGTAACTAAAGAAGTTACCTAATTAAAAAACGTTTAAAAAATAAGCTTTTATGCAGTAGACATGTCATGGTGAAACTAAGAACGGTTTATCACACTTAAATGCGTATACAACATTTCATGTCTGTGTTGTTGACAGTGTAAGAGATAAATAAAAAAAACATCATGAATAAAAATGTCATGATAAATTTAAAACCAGATATCATAATAAAATGCGAAAACAAAATTTTGTGTCTGTCCTGTTATACCGTTTAAGAGTTCCTGTATCTGTAGCTAATCCTGGATGTTGATTCAGGTCAAGCTTATCTTAAAAACATTGTCATCGGGACTGAACCACCATATAATAATTCAATTCCATAGGATAAGAGAAAGTAGTTCTAGTTCAGCTTGCAAGATTTGACCTAAGCAAACATACATACATATGCAGACACATATAAACATTGCAAGTTAAATAAAAGCTTCTAACTTTTAAAATAATTATGCACCTACTAATTAAAACAGTATTATTTATCGTACACATAATTACTACGGTTTCTGTGTTTAAAATCGTCTTTACACCTAGGTTCCTGTAAAGAATCATCAAAATGACAATAAAACGTAAATTTAAAAAAAATGCTCCAATGGTCTTAAAATAATTAATAATGAACAAAAACATAAACAAGAACATAACACACACAAATTATTTGTCTGGTTGTTTGTTTTTCTATCACGTCTGATTGAAATACAGATAACCAGTAGACGATGGTGATTTAACAATTTGTTAGTACGACTATGAATCCAACGATACCGAGTCCAGTCCTAGGCTCCGCATCAATGACTTTTCTCAGTTATGTACGGTTCTCCATCACTCCGTGCTTCGGAGGGCGTGTTAAGCTGTTGGTCCCGGCTGTTATCGTTAAGCCATGTCAGATGCCCACGGGCGGCCTGAAAAACTTTGACACCAGAGGCCAGCACTACCTCATACGACAAGCAATCAAGTAGGCCATCTGCCAAGTCGTCACTTAATTGTCCATAAAAGGGTTTTTACGAGAACCAACCCCTCTTATTAGTGTGAAGAGCTAAATAAAGCATAACAGCCTCTCATTTCGGTAGTTTAGATATCATTTCGGTTTATTAGCGCTATGTGAGAGTCTAATATTCTGGCAGCTATCCAAAAGGCACCACAGATACACACAATGTCATATAAATGGGAACAGTTAGTAATCTCCCGATCCGATGACCGTTGAAGAGTTCCTTTACCTGGAGCTTATCCTGGATGTCAATTCACAGGTCATGTTTACCATAAAAATGCATTATCATCGGAACTGAACCAACATGTAAAAATTAAACTCCTAAGGATAAGAGGAAGCGGGGATGTAGTTCTACTTCAGCACGCAAGGTTTAAACAAACATCCATACATTGCAAGTTACTCATAAGACCTCTTAGAATACCACATTTCATTCAGCCGTCAAATAGTTCTCATAAATCATACTCATCTGATTGAGATACC
This sequence comes from Alsophila aescularia, assembly GCA_946251855.1. Taxonomy (NCBI): domain Eukaryota; kingdom Metazoa; phylum Arthropoda; class Insecta; order Lepidoptera; family Geometridae; genus Alsophila; species Alsophila aescularia. Next base: position 32,194,512 of record OX276379.1, on the reverse strand, counting down.
AAGTAAACCAGTTTTTAAGTCAACCTCTAAGCTATCCAACAGTGAAAACTACATTGCAATCGGTCCAGAAGTTTTTACGTGATGCGCGAACAAAAAAACAGACTAACACGATTTTTTAAATTTATATTCTAGTTCAGTAGCTTATTTTAAATCACCAGAGCTTTTTAAAAATTGTGATCGTTATACTGACTTTTTTGTACTCATCGCTTTATTATTAGTTTAGATAAACCTAATTACACAACAGGGCCCTTATTTGGTATGACCTTTCACATACGTTACGCGTTGTAACGTAACGTAACGTTGTGTGGAATCGTTTGGCAAATTACGACAATTCACGAACAAGCACGAACAATTTCACGCAGATAAGTTGACGCGGCACGTTACGTAGTGGTCTGAATAAGGGCAGGTCTAAAGATATTTGATTACGTAAGTCAAATGACTGTAAGTCACAGCTAATATCGTCGGGAAATAGCTCCTACTAAGGTTCGGACAGTTTTAAGGTCCTTCCTCGGAAGATTGTGATTAGACGCTGCCGAGTCGCTTTGCAGACGAATCCCCAGAGGAAGGACATCAAAATCAATAACTGGTCAGAGCAATTTTCCGACGAAATAAGCCGTAGTGCATTAGCATGTTTTTGTTGTTATAACTTGGCGTGTACTTAGCATATAATTTGAAGGAAGATCTCTTACTGACTCAGTTATGTACTGTTGAATACTTAGGGCTGTAAACCACATCAATCATAATGAACTTCTGTAGGGGGATAACAGTTTGTTTTCCAATAATGTTGAATGAAGTACTGTGCCACTGTGGAGTCAAGGCCAAATTATTTGGGAACTGAGCGGAGAAAACTTTTGTCGTATTACATTTTGATTATTAATTTTGTTTCTTCGTAGAATATGTAACTCAATAATAAATCAAGGTATACTCGTATGATGTGAAAAACTTTGAGTTTTACTTTATATATTTGTGTGGGTATATAAATTTACTTGAGGTGAAGTCAACATTACGAACGATATATTTATACAATGATGTCAAGGGTGGTATACTGTGGACACTAATTAAGTGTACTAAGAAAATGTTTGTTTTAAGTTTCCAATAATTAATATTATTAGACAACATTGCAGACGCCTCGATTAACAAAGATAATAAAACACTTCAACATTAACAAAGATAATAAAACATTTAAACATTAATTGCAAACGTCACTATTATTGAACAAATGATGCCCATAAACTTTTCGACAATAATTTTTGATTTCCTTCCAGACGCCATATGAAGCGTACAAACGTTTTATCTAGATAACACAGTAACTCTTCTGCTTTAATTTTCTTCACCCGCACGCACGAGTCCTTATTATATCGGCATGTAAAACCTTATTTTTTTGCTACAGTTGTGGCCAGCTCCTAGCACTTACGTGAAAATACTGAGTGCCAATTTAGTGCAGGACATACACTTACTGTAAAAATGCTACTTTACTCTACGAATTGATTTTTTGATGCATTAATACGCCCATCCCAACCTAGCCTTGAATTGCCATTTATGTAACTACTTTTTCCTCCGATCAAATAAAGCTTTTAAATCTCACTAGTTCGAAAACGTCGAGATAATGCATCCATTCCGACGCTATCGCTATCGGTGCAGAATGCATAAAAGCTCTTTCACTGTAACGAGTCTCGACATTGATAGTGTTTGTTTACTACCGAAATCGGTACATATACCGATGACAATCGTTAGCTTTGACAGTTATTGTCAAAAGCTATCGCCTGTCGTCGGTATCTGTATTGACAGTGATCATAATTTACATAGATATATGGTAGAGACTACCAAACATCGCGACTTCGTCCGCGCGGACTACAGTTTATCGCGAAACAAACCATCATAAGTTCTTCTAGGATATTAAAAACCAATGCAAAAGTATGTATAGTACCAATGCTTTGATGTTTTTTGACATACTTGTTATTTCGTTTCCATGGCAACCGTTTCTTACAGCGAGTAATCAACATGATTCTAGAACATCTATTCCAGTTTTTCCAGTATTCCCGTGGGAACTTTCAATTTCCCGGGAGAAAAAGTGATTATATGTAATGATTATGATGAACAGTATCCTAGTGTTATTCCAGGGTATAAGCTATCTCTATTCAAATTTCATCTAAATCCATTCTGCCGTTTGAAAATGAAGTACGATGATGATGAATGATGTTGATAAAAATAATCCTTGTAATATTCCAGGGTATAAAGCTATCTCCATTCCAAATTTCATCAAGATCCGTTTAGCCGTTTGAGAGTGAAGTATGATGATGATGATGAAAAGTATTCTATGTGTTATTCCAGGGTATAAGCTAACTACATTACAAATTTCATCAAAATCCGTTAATCCATTTGAGAGTGTAGGATGACGGTGATGATGATGATGATGAGGAATAATAAAAGTATTATTTTTGTTAATATTTACTCCAGGATATAAGCTGTCTCCATTCCATTTTTCATCAAAATACGTTCGAGAGTGAAGTATGATGATGATGATAATGATGATATTGAAAAGTATTCTTTGATTTATTTCAGGGTATAAACTATCTATCTAACTAGCCGTAATTGCGTGCACGCTCCCCAAAGAAACAAACAAACAGACAACGTTTCATTTTTATATATTCGTATGGATTGCAAATTTGAAGCACAATCTGGCGAGAGCATTTGTAGCTCGCCACAAACTTTATGTTCTCTCACTTTATTCGCTTCGCTAGAAACGCTCGAAAATCGACAGTGTGAAAGAATTTTCAAGGCCTTACTTGCTACCGGGCTCTCAGTAGGTATCGGTTGATATGCACCGCCAACCACCCTGTATTGGACAGCCGCCCAACCAGGCGGGTGGGAATATCTGATATATGCATATTCCATAAAAGATGGGTTTTCTGATTTAAAAGAAATATCTAAAGTCCTATCTAAGTGCCTGCGTGTTGATTGTTTTTTTCCGAAAGCCAGTAGTTGCAATATAACTATATTGCAGGAATCAACAAAACATAACGACTTGAAGTGTCCGAGCTTGACTTGTATAATTTAAAGAAGTAGATTTGCAAATCTTATAAGTACCTAAATAGTGACGCAGGTTTATGTATCGGTTTAATTATTTTTGAAATACCAAAACCTTTGAACTATTTTCCCTTAGTCATAAGAATCAGCCAATGGATCACTTATAGCGTGGGTGGATTTACCTTGAGCCAAACCAGTAAAACTCATAAGTTTTTTTCAAGCATGGAAATCACTTCACAAGCCTAAAATTGATATATATCACGTAATATCTCGTCCTATTTTTGAATTCGGTTTTATTTTTAATGTCTCTTTAGTAAACGTCGCGTGTAATAAAACGTCCCGTTCTCAAAACAGCCTATTCTCAATACAGACTCTTCTGTTTAGTTCTGTAGTTGTATAATTTCTCAAAATGTATTTTTCAAAATTCCAAATTTTCCAAAATGACTTGATTATCCCAAAATAGCTGCTTGCCAAAACGATCATATCTCAAAATAACTACTTTACAAAACTACCACCAAAATAACAAGGTACATCTCAAAAATACCACAGTCACAAATTGCGATGACGGAATATGATAAATTCTTTATAAATACAAGTAAAAGTAATGCAGTCTTAAATACAGTTATATAAGACTGCTTTTCTTTTGACGGTGATTAAAATGGAAACTCAAATGAACATCAGAATTTTCAACCATCCATTTCTAAAAGATTTCAAAGTGCTCACTCAATTTTTTCTTACCTACATGTATGAGAAAAAGTCTCTTCAAATCCGATGGAAGCGAAGACTGAATTCAATTTAGTTATAATGGCTTTTTTCGATTTAAATTTAAAGCTGGGCTTTTAAATAGGTGTGAAAAAAGAGCCAACGTTTCGATATTTCAAGTGAATAAACGCCCATAGGTGACAGTGACTGTTGTTTTAACAAGTGAGGCAGTTTGCTTGCTGTAGAAGAAAATGCATTCCCCAGTTTTGAAGCATAATACAATTTACATTCGTAATTAAAACAGCGATGCTGTTAATGAGAAGCTCACTGAATAACACTTAAAACACAAACCCTTCAATTGTATAATAGTGTAGCGAGCAGCGTTGCAAGTTAAATCATGAAAAGGCTCTCAGAGTTGCAGCTTGCGTCGGCTCGTAATAGGCCCGCAGCAACGATCAATGGCCGTGAGGAAATGGGGGAGATAATTCGAGCAAGATATATTTTACGGGTAGTTTTGTTTAACAAGAAGAGGTATCCACCAACATGTATATCAAACTATAGGCATTTCGAAACCCCTTTTCCATTTCGAAGTCAGCTTAGCATAAGCAATGGCACGCTCGCCTCACTCGTTTATGGCTCATGAAAGCTGTAAATTTTTAGACTATTAGACTCGATTGACGATAACAATTTGGTTGCTCGATATTACACGGGTTCTGTCATACCTGAGCTATTTTGACCCCCGAAAAAGAACCTCCCTACTTCAGGTCTGTCAAAAACTAAATGCCAATGCTAAATGCGTGCATGCCGTGCCCGTTAAAACATTCCTTCTAGCTTAAAATTTGTAGTTTTAGACTAGCCGAAGCTTAATTTATATGTGAAACAGATGGTTCTCGTTTATCCAGTAATGGGTCAAACTCTTTGTTGTAAAATGAATGCTTACAAAATTATGTTTCAATTTGATGCCTGAATGAATGTACATTGGAATTCTGCCAGTAAAGTAAAACATTTGGGCTAAACATTGGCCCAATACATATTTGATTAGTATTCATAATTACAGCCACGACATCATGCAATGTAAATCGTAACTGTAATACATTAAATCCAGAATTAACAGGAGTTATGTAAACATACCTTCTCTGCGTGCCACCCGGTACAGGCGTGGCCGCCAGCCTCGCTTGTCGCTTCAACAGCTGCACTGTCAGCGCAAAGGAAACCACCATCGTCAGCATTGGAATGTAAAATGCAACCAAGGAGCCGAAGATCCAGAACAGGCGATTGTTGATGACGCAGAGGTTCGGCGTCGGCATGATGTTGGAGCGGTTGATGAGACCTGGTAACATAAATAATAGATTGGGAGGTTTATCCATTAATGTTGAGGCGGACAGCCATTAATTTAATAAAAAATGGTAAGTTACAGTTTTTTTTTGTTTGTTGTCTGTCTGTTTGTCTGTATGTTTGTTTGCAAATCATGTAAAAACTTAAAATAAGCTACAGTTTTTTTTTGTTTGTTGTCTGTCTGTTTGTATGTATGTTTGTTTGCAAATCATGTAAAAACTACTGAACTGATTGTGATGAGGTTTTAACTGTTGGATAGCTAAACAAATAAACGGCTAAACGAATTTTGAAGAAATGTAGTATATTGTACTTTATAGATACTATCGGTCCTGGAATAACACATATGGGCCACTTTTAAATGAAATGACCACGCGGGCAAAGCCGCGGACACAGCTTGTCTTCCATGAAATGTAACCAATAAAGTTGGAAACAAAAAGGTTTGAGTAAGAAGTTTAAGCAAGTTTCGTATGGATGCACAAAATATGGTTATGTTAGGTTCATTTCTATAGACCTGATTCGAAACGAACCTTAGTTACCTTTAACTTTAACCTTTGCCTTTGAATAATCAAAACTTACAACTGTTTTTTTAATCTATTTAGGCACGTTTTATATTAGGCTTACAAACTATTTTGATTGATTTACCGCTCAAGACTTGAAGCAACTCAAATGACGACTAATAAAATATTTTGATTCCATTTACAAGGCGGCGAAAGTTACGAACTTGCTCGAGATACAAAATTTCCTGATAACTCGTAAATTGCCGTCAATTTTCTACTTGCAAGTCTTGTGAGACTTTTGAACAAGGAATACTTTGATTGGACTTGGAAAAATTCCACTCCAGGAACACGCTTAGAATTCATCAAAAGTTTGATAATATTTGTTCATGATTGCAATCATTGAGAAACAGATGCTACTCTCCACCTAAGTACCAACCTTTTTCATCCTAAAAACTTTTTCGTGTTTAACCTTCAAAATAACTTATTCAAGTCAGATTTTCATCAAACATTGGATATGTTTTTTTTTAATTGTGTTCAAAATACAAGAGATAGCTCTATTAGTACACGACTGCCCAAAATAAGGAGTATTATGTTTTTAGCATTCATGTATGTATGTATGAGTATGTATGTATATTTGTATGTGAGTTTCTTTATAACATAACTTTTTAATGCCTGAACTGATGTAGACGTATCACGTATTATCGTTAGAATCCTTACATCCCCTCAAGTAACATAGGTTTTTTTTTAAAAACAATCTATATGTTGGCAGTATGGCAACATTTTCAAACTAGAAAAAAAAACTTCGAAATTTACAATATGGATATCAAATTGAAGGCCATAAGCACATTCCAACAGTATATAATTTAATGGCAACAGCTCTCTTTTGGCAGGGTGGGCGTGTTTTTTTAGCTTTTAAGCTAGTTATTTAGGTTTCAGAAAAATTTAAATGACTCGTGTTACACATAAGCGACAGCAAAGAGGTGACAAAATGTATTGTATCAAATGAAATTGGCTAAACAAATTAAGCAAAGAATCATCATAATAGACTTCTCCTAGGGAACGCCTCTGAGCCCTATCTTCAAGCTCTCTTCATCCAGTTCCTGCCAGCCGCTTTTGCAACTGACCACTCCACCTGGACGGCGGGCGTCACTACGTTTGCCTAAACGCGGTCTTCATTCTAAAACCCATTTACCTCAACGGTTGTCAGTTCATCGAGAGATGTGAACATTCCATTGCCACTTCACTTCTTTGAGCTATGTGGGTATTTTATGCAAATACTGTAATTTAATTGTTGAAGGAGGTAAATAGATAAAACTGGAATGGGTATAGTATCGTGCTCCTTATATTTCCTGATTCTCTAGATCTACGAAAAATTGAGTATTTTACATTATGTATATTAATTTTGATATAACTATCCTATTATTTTACTACAGTACTGTTACGCCAGTCGATTCTTAGAAAAACAGTAGCTACTAAATTGTTCGAGGAGTTCCGGTCAGATAAAGCAAATACCTACATTTAAAGGAATATTTTGGAACACACTAGTTGCGCGTAGGTACCTACAGAGTTTCCAGAGCGCGTGGTAGGTAACATACGGGCGCGGAGCGGCAACATCAAAGGTGCCGCTGACCTTAGGTACCTACAGGCACGGCGCGACATCAAAGACGCCGCCGACCTTAGTTCAAGTGCCTGCCGACTACTGCTAGTACATACGAGTACATAAGAGTACCTTCTGGAAACTTCCGTCGCGGTATAAATAGAGCGCGCATCAACTGCCTGACACAGTATTGAATTGGCATTCGGAACGAAACGATAAAAAAGCTTCGAAGCGAGTATTCAGTGATATCTAATTGATAAGTGTGTACAGTCGATTTAAAGAGTGTTTGAGATTAATTTCTTTTTGTGGATTCTCGAATGAAGGTGCTAATTTTTGGTGTAATTGGCGTACATTAATTTTATCCGAATCCCAGCTCGTAACAGTACTAATTAATACTTGCGACTATCGCAAAAGAGTAGTGTGTCAACATAGACAAGTTGACAGAATAGCTATGTCTAAAAAGAGATAAACTCAATGAAACCCAACGTGTTTTCATTGGAACGCAACATGGCTGACAGTTGGATAGCTTCCAGAGCAGTGATTGGTGACCTGCTTGCAAAAATGTTTGCAGATTTTAAGATAACTTTAACGTCGAATAGACTGCAGCTGCAGTGACCTTGCACCATAAATATTGCAATAATTTACCTCGAGTAAGTAAATTTGTAAGAATGTTTTTCATTATCATAGGAATGTCTTAAGCGTAGTGATATGATACGAGTATGCTAGGTACAAAGACACTAAACTTGGATACCATTTGGACGCTACTCGTATCGTGGCAATAGTACAGTGAAATAAGTGAAAAAAAAAACCCATCAAACCTCGAAATATGAGATAATAAGTTGAAAACTTGTATACACCTTTATTTTGGCATTCTAAAAGTTGTCTCAAAAGACTCATAAAATTTCATGTCTGCTGCGTCTTAAGTTATTCAAGGTTAAGTTACGTCGCAAAAATCGTTTTTGCAAATATTTCAAAAAAGTACAAATCGCAGCGGTATGGTGCTGGAACTAAATTTTTTCAGGGTCCGTGCCTATTTAAGGATCTGATAAAAAAAAAGCCCACCGAGCCAAAAAAAAAATATATAGAAAAATATATTTAAACTAGCTGATGCCCGTGGCTTCGCACGCGTGGTCATTTCTGTAGGTTAAAAGTACTCGTTGTGCTATTCCAAGACGTTAAATACCAATATACCAACATTTGATCAAAATTCCCTCAGCGGTTTTTTTTTTATTGATTGCTCGGTTTCTACTCATTGGATTGAAATATAAAGTACCCCAGTTTTTAAGTCAAAACATTAGCTATCCAACAATGAAAACCGCATCGCAATCGGTTCAGTAGTTTTTGACAGACAAGATTTTTTTAAATGTTATATTCTTGTTCATTAGCTCATTTTATGTACCCTACACCATTTCTTTTCTAATTATCTTCTTTGTACAGACTTTTTCGTTCCTATTGCTTTATTATAAGTATATATAGATTTGCATAGAAATTCAAATGAACAACAGAAAAACAAACGAATGTTAGAAATGAAATGCATGATAAACAATTGAAAGTCGGGAGAAATTACAAGTGTCAAAGAGACAGTTTATAGGGTTTGGGGGGTTTAGGGGTGGGGAAGGGTGGCAGGAAGTTGGGAAAGGTCTGGAAACATTAAACAAAGGTAGGGAGTGTGTGGGATGGTGGAGCACTGTACGGGAAGGTGGGGGAAGGGGAATATCTCTAAATATAAATGTTTTGTATGACAGATCACTACGCGTTTTCCACGCTCTATTTCAAAAAAAAATTTCCTTCTCCACCTTTCCCCCACCTTCCCACGCACTCCTGATGTTCATTTGTTTTTCTATGCAAATGTGTACTTAGTACGTGAACCATTTATTTTCTATGGGGTTTTTTTGCTTGGCTTTTCTTTTCCTTACAGTTTTTTTTATCTGATCCTAAAAGAACCAAAGTCCATGAATAATTTTAGTTCCAGCACCATCCCGCTGCAATATTGAGATATTTGCAAAAAACGATTTTAGCGACGTAACTTAACCTTGAATACTTGTATACTTAAACGCAGCAGACACGAAATTTTATGAGTATTTTGAGACAACTTTTAGATTGCCAAAATAAAGGTTAATACAAATTGCCAGCTTATTAGCTCACATTCCGAGGTGAAAACCTAATTTTACTGGGCTACAATACAACCCATAATCAAAGCTCACTTGGACGTCGGCGTCTAATCCGTGTTGATTCGGACCACGTTCAATTTTTACGAGCTAGCATGGATACGAGTAGGAAAAAATTTGGCAGTTACTATGAATTTACAAGTGTCACGCTCACTTTTTAAAAGTTTTATTTAACTTGCAATGTTTGTATCTTTTAAGTATGACTGTGGGACAAGAGGACGTTATTTCTCCGAAATTGTTCTCAACTGCATTGATGTGGCTTTAACTTTAACCGTGAGAAGGTACATCTCAAACTTGAGATTCGCGGATGGCATGGTCATTGTGGCAGAAACGTTGCAGGACTTGCAACAGATGTTGGACAGCCTAACTGATCCGTCTCAACGCATTGGTCTCCGGATGAACTTGGATAAAACCAAGGTTATGGTCTCTCTGCTGCTGAACTGCTCTCGAAGTAGTTCAAGAGTTTATTTATCTGGGGCAAACTTTGCAACTAGGTAACAAGCACAAATTAAAAAAAAAATTACCCCCGACCCCCCACCCCCCACCATAGCTAAGAAGCCATCTCGATCACATCAGTTTTCAAACATAAAAACCTCATCAAATACCATCAACCAACCTCTCTCAATTCGTTTGGGAGCTACGATCTTCACCTCCATTCCCCATCCATTATAGCTGCTAAGAACCTCGTTTACCTAAGCTTTGAAACATTAAAAACCGCAGCTAAATCGGTCCATACGTTTTATCAGCTACCTCCCTTCCATATAGCTAACAACCATCTCGATCACATCAGTTTTCAAACATAAAAAAATCACTTCTAAATCGGTCCATTTGTTTGGAAGCTATGATTCTCAACCCCCTCTTTCCCTCCTTCCCCCCATTATAGCTAAGAACCATCTCGTTTATCCCAACTTTCAATCATAAAAAACCGCAGCTAAATCGGTCCATTCATTTGGAAACTACGATTCTCACCCCTATTTTCTCATTCGTTTGGGAGCTACGATGCCACAGATAGACACACACTCACACATATACCCTCACACACTCGCACACCCTCACACACACACACACACACACACACACACACACACACACACAAACAGTGATATACACCTTAAACTTATAACACCCGTCTCTTTGTTCAGGGGCTAAAAACACTTCGAGAGAGAGAGACCCGCAGAAGAATACAGCTGGGCTGGGCAGCATTTGCGAAACTTCATCGAGTCTTTTCATCACCAATACCGCAAAGTTTGAAGACAAAAATCATCAAGCAGTGTGTCCTAACCTATTATGACATACGGAGCCGAGTCGTAGAAACTCACGGTACGACTAGTCCACCAATTTAAGATCGCTTAGTGGTTTATAGAAAGGGCTATGCTCGGTGTTTTTCTGAAAGATCGTATCCGGAATGAAGTGATCCGCCATAGAACCAAAGTTGTCGACATAGCTCTTAAGATAAGGATTAGTAAGTGGAAGTGGCAGTGGGTTGGTCATATCTGTCAAAAACTGATAACCGTTGAGGTAGACGGGTTCTTGAGTGGAGACCGCGACTCGGTAAAGTAGTGTAGGGCGCCCTCAAGCTAGGTGGAGCGACGATATACGCAAAATGGCTGGCAGCAGTTGGAAGAGAAAAGCCGAAGATCGGGTTCAGTGGCGCGCTTTGTGAGAGGCTCACATCACAGACACGAAATGTTGTGTATGCATTATATTATGCTAGCCGGTTTGAAGTTTTACCATAATATGGTTGCTGCTCTCTGGGTTGGCTCCTGATAAAGGAACTCCTCAACGGTTAACAGCAAAGAAATGAAATGTTGTATACGCATTTAATTGTAATAGCCCGTTCTAATTTCCATCAGAACATGGCTACTGCATAAGTATTTTCAAATGTTTTTAAATTTAACTTACTAGAATTAGTTTCGAAAGATGTCGGCTTTCGAAACTCATACTAGATAAGTGAGCGTGCCACGAGTATGCTTAGCTACGTGTAAACAAATACACTCGTATGAAACCGACTCGTACGAGTTTTCTCGAACCGAGCATGTCAACGCGGTTTTAGTAAACTGTTAGTCCGTCCACGGGACGCTCACTACTTAACTGCCATACTACTGCTACCAGCGCCAAAATGGCGATAATCAAATACACTCATTGCGACTTTCGTCAACAGCTTGTCTAGAGTACGGAGTAATTTGCGGTTTTCTATGACTGCACTTGTAAAATATTGGATTGAATCTAACACATGCCCGGATCTCACTCACTCACTCACCGGATTGAGATACCAATTACACCAGATTTAAATCAACCCTAAGCTACCTAACAATGAAAACCGCATTGCAATCGGTCCAGTAGTTTTACGTGATGCGTGAACAAACAAACATACAGACAAACAGAAAGAAAGACACGATTAACAAAAAAAATAAATGTTCAATACCTTTTTTAAGCACCCAAGAACATTTTTTTGATTTGAATTCTTTAAGTAATTTGGGTGCGATGCGCGGTCAAGATAAGAACAAACAGACAGACAACATTAAAAAGAAAAACAGTTTGGCTTCAGTATCGAATATAGAGAACCAACCAAAAAATATTTTTTATTAGTTAAATATTAACAAAACTTTGGACCCATATCCCACAGAAACCCTTTACTTATTCGGGATAAAACGTGTCCTCAATTTTAACCCATCATATAACTTAAGACAGTGCCAAGTTTCAAACCCGTCCATTACTTTCAGCGTGGTACGTGTTCTTTTAAATAAGTTTCAACACCTAAATAATAACCCATAAATATTTCGATATGTAAAGTATCTTATGTCCTACCTCGTAGTACGAACTCAAATCATACCAAGTTTATTTTGGATTCATCCAGTAGTTCCGGCGGCGTGATGCGCGGCTAAGATACAGACTGACAGACATACAGACAAAAATGAAAAAACATATAGTTTAGGCTTCATTATCGAATATAGAGTAACTTAAAAAAAAAACACTATCTTTAATGTACATCATTTGGACCCATATCCCACAGGAACTCTTTATTTTTTCGGTACAAAATGTAACCATAATTTTCACCTATCTTATAAACTATGTCTGTGCCAAGTTGCATCAACATCCGTCCAATAGTTTCAGCGTGCCTTGTATTCTTTTAAATATTTTTCCACCCCTATCCTGCAGGAACGCCTTAATTTTTCGGGATGAAAAGTACGAGTATCTATTGTCCTACCTTGAAGCATGAACTCAAATCATACCAAATTTAATTTGAATTCATTAAGTATTTTCGGCGTGGTGCGCTGCCAAGGTACGGACAGACAGACTGACAAAAAAAAATACAGTGTTGGCTTTAGCATTGAACATAGAACGTCCTCTAAAAAAATACATAATATCTTCAATTAACAGAATTTTGGACATTATCCTGAAGGAACACTTTATTTTTCGGAATAAAAAGTATCCTCAATTTTACCCATTATATAAACTATGATTGTGTCAAGTTTCAACAAAATCCGTCAAGTAGTTTCAGCGTGATACGTGTACTTTTAAATAACTTTCAACGCCTAACCTGCAGGAACCCTTTAACTTTTCGGGATGAAAAGTATCCTATGTCCTAACACAAAGTATGAACTCAAATCGTACCAAATTTCATTTGAATTCATGGAGTATTTTCGGCGTGATGCACTTCCAAGGTGCAGACAGATAGACGGACAGACAGACAGAAGGACAAAAATTAAAAAAATACAGTTTTGGCTTTAGTATAGAATATGGAACGGCCCCCAAATTTTTTTACAAAATATGTTTAATTTACAGAATTTGGGACATTATCCCGCAGGAACTCTTTATTTTTCGGGATAAAAAGTATCCTCAATTTTAACCCATCATATAAACTATGACTATGCCAATTTGCATCAAAATCCGTCCAGTAGTTTCAGAGTGGTAAGTGTTTTTTGAAATAACTTTCAACCCCAATCCTGCGGGAACCCTTTCATTTTTCGGGATGAAAAGTAGCCTTTGTCCTACCTCGTAGTATGAACTTAAATCATACGAAGTTTCATTTAAATTCATTCAGTAGTTTCGGCGTGATGCCTAGCCAAGATACAGACAGACAGACAAAAATGAAAAAAAATACAGTTTTGGCTTCAGTATCGAATCTAGAGTAAGGTCCAAAAAAAAAAAAAAACTATATTCAATGTACAGAATTGGACCCGTTACAGTTTTATTATAAGTATAGATAATATAAATACACAAAAAAAAAGGAACGATCCAAATACCAAACATCTGACATCAAATGTATTGTACACTAGCTGTGCCCGCGGCTTCGCACGTGTGTTTATTTCTCGAGGTTAAAAGTACTCTATGTGCTATTCCAGGACCTAAAATACCAATATACCAATATTTAATCAAAATCCCTTCAGCCGTCAGAGAGTTTTTTATCGATTGCTCGGCTTCTACACATTATTTTGAGATGTTAAGTTCAACAGTTTTGAAGTCAAACCCTAAGCTATCTATTAGTAAAAACTGCATCACAATCGGTGTAGTAGTTTTTACGTGATGCGCGAAAGATTGCGTGAGTGATTTTTGTGTCGAAATAATCATGATCATCATCATCATCAGCCTATACCAGTCCACTGTTGGACATAGGCCTCTCCCAATGAACGCCACTGAGCCCGATTTTCCGTTCTTCTCATCCAGTCGCTGCCAGCTGTCTTTTGCAAGTCGTCTCTCCACCAGGGCTGGAGGGCATCACACGTTGAGTTTGTGTCTACGGTGACCTTTAGTTCTTTATGATAAAGTGCAAAGGTCAGCTTAAGATGAGCCGTACATTCAAACGTTCCTGTACATTTCGGGTTTCAAGTTATTTGGACATAATACTGAGGGTTGAGCTGTCTGTAATTTCTGAACTGCAAACCCGATAACTTTGGAATATTTACATGACAATATTAAGGTACCTACTTTCTAACAAAAAAAATAATGAATGAAACCGGACTACGCGTTCATGAATTACAACTGAGTACACATTTTGACTTTCATAACCTCTCCCAAGGGAACCATGCTAAGTATCGGGATGAAAAGTATCTAATGTACCTCGTAGTATGAACTCAAAACAAACCAAGTTCATTTGAATTCATTCAGTAGTTTTGGCGAATTGCACGGTGAAAATACAGACTGACAAAGAAACAAAAATGAAAAATTAATAAATTATGTCTTTAGAATACAACATAGAATAGTTACCTTCCGAAAAAAATATACTTCATGCTTAACATAACTTTGATCCCGTATCCACCAGGAACCTTTTATTTTTTCGGGATAAAAGTATCCTCAATTTCAATCAAGTGCCAAGTTGCATCAAAATCCGTCCAGCAGTTTCAGAGTGGTAAGTGTTTTTTTAAATAACTTTCAACCCCTATCCTGCGGGAACCCTTTCATTTTTCGGGATGAAAAGTATCCTATGTCCTACCTCGTAGTATGAACTCAAATCATACCAAGTTGCATTTAAATTCATTCAGTAGTTTCGGCGTGATGCCTAGCTAAGATACAGACAGACAGACAGACAGACAGACGAACAAAAATTTAAAAATAATACAGTTTTCGCTTCAGTATCGAATACAGAGAATCCTCCAATAAAAAAAACTAAATATCTTCAATGTACAGAATTGGACCTGTTACAGTTTTATTAGAAGTATAGATGTCATGTATTGATACATTTGATGTCAGACGTTTGGTAGAGTATATTTAAAAACTTCATTATAGCTGCTGTTTTGGTGTGAACTCGCTGTAACCGTCATTTTTCCAGTTTTTTTCGGGTTAAACAATATTCTTTGTTGGTCTCTGTTGTATACAGTATACATACAAATTTTCATCAAAATCGGTCCATCTGTTTTGGCGTGAACGCGCCAAACAAACAAAAAGACAACGTTTTACTTTTATATATTAGTGGGGATAGGAAATCAAATATAGTATCAACTTACCTAAAACTGTAATGGAGCTGGACACGAACATGCTGAGCAGCCAGACTAGAGCTATCTTGATGACAACTACCCTCTTCGTGGAATGATGTCGACTCTTCAGAGGATTCCGTATGCCTAAGTACCTGGAAGTAATATACTGATATAATATTAAGAAACTAGCTGTACCTGTGGCTTCGCATGCGTAGTCATTTTTCTAGGTTAAAAGAACTCTATGTACTCAAGTCCTAAAATACTAATATACCAACATGTGATCATAATTCCTTCAGATGTCAAATAGTTATTTGTTATGCAAGGCTGCAAAGTGATTTTTTGGCGAGAGAACTTGTATTGAAACCTGAGCAAGCGAAGGATTCTAGGATTGAACCACGAGCGTAGCGAGTGATTCAAGTATAGAATCCTGAGCGTAGCGAGGGTTTCAAAAGTACGAGACGCCAAATAACTTTGCTGCCGTGCGCAACACAAAACTTTTCACCTCACTACAGCGAGGAAAATGCTAGGTGCAAGAAAAACAGCTAAAATAATATATTAAATTAGTGTTTATAATAGAACACAACAGTAGAACACAGTAGAACACAGTAGAACAGAGTAGGACAGAGTAGAATAGAGTAGAACAGAGTAGAATAGAGTAGAATAGAGTAGAACAGAGTAGAACAGAGTAGAACAGAGTAGAACAGAGTAGAACAGAGTAGAACAGAGTAGAACAGAGTAGAACAGAGTAGAACAGAGTAGAACACAGTAGAATAGATTAGAACAGAGTAGAACAGAGTAGAACCGGGTAGAACAGAGTAGAACAGAGTAGAACAGAGTAGAACAGAGTAGAACAGAGTAGAACAGAGTAGATCAGAGTAGAACAGAGTAGAACAGAGTAGAACAGAGTAGAACAGAGTAGAACAGAGTAGAACAGAGTAGAACAGAGTTGTACAGAGTTGTACAGAGTAGAACTGAGTAGTACAGAGTAGAACGGAGTAGAACGGAGTAGAACGGAGTAGAACGGAGTAGAACGGAGTAGAACGGAGTAGAACGGAGTAGAACGGAGTAGAACGGAGTAGAACGGAGTAGAACGGAGTATAACAGAGTAGAACAGAGTAGAACACAGTAGAACAGAGTAGAACAGAGTAGAACAGAGTAGAACAGAGTAGAACAGAGTAGAACAGAGTAGAACAGAGTAGAACAGAGTAGAACAGAGTAGAACAGAGTAGAACAGAGTAGAACAGAGTAGAACAGAGTAGAACAGAGTAGAACAGAGTAGAACAGAGTAGAACAGAGTAGAACAGAGTAGAACAGAGTAGAACAGAGTAGAACAGAGTAGAACAGAGTAGAACAGAGTAGAACAGAGTAGAACAGAGTAGAACAGAGTAGACCAGATTAGAACAGAGTAGAATAGAGTAGAACAGAGTAGAATAGCGTAGAATAGAGTAGAACAGAGTAGAATAGAATTGAAAATGAAAAGAGACGAATAGAGTCGAGTAGAGTGGAGTAGAGTCGCGTAGAGTTGCGTAGAGACAAGTAGAGACGAATAGAGTCGAGTAGAGTCGAGTAGAGCAGAGTAGAGCCGATTAGAGTCGATTAGAGTCGAGTAGAGTTGATTAGAGTCGAGTAGAGTCGAGTAGAGTTGATTAGAGTCGAGTAGAGTCGAGTAGAGTCGAGTAGAGTCGAGTAGAGTCGAGTAGTGTCGAGTAGAGTCAAAAAGAGGCGAATAGAGACGAATAGAGACAAGTAGAGTAGAATCAAATCGGATAATAATATAATAAAAATTAGTAATAAAGTATTTTCAGTGAATTGTCGGTATTGAAAATGATTGAATAGAAAGGTTCGAATTTTAAAAACTCTTTCCACGCTAGCGGGTAAAATGCAATTTTGCACTCAGATTTCGAATGACAAACAGAATCTTTCCGAGCTTGTGAGGTGAAAAAGTTTTTATCGGCTTCTACTCATCGGATTGAGATATCAAGTACCCCAATTTTTAAGTCGAACCTAAGAGGATAGGGCACACACGCGGCTTCTACGGGTTTTGCCATACATTTGCGTTTTGGGAGAAAACGTTTCTACCATACTAAACCATAACCAAATCCAAATATTTTCTCTCAAGTTTGTGAACTGTTTAAATGAATAATAATAATAAATTAAGATAAAAATAAATCTACAAACGTAGTTTATTCTGTGATTATTAAAAAAATACCTATTGGAAGAATTATTGGATTTGGTTATGATTTAATATGGTAAAAACGTTTTCTCAAAAGTTCTTCCAAAACGCAAATTTCACGAAAATGTAAGGCAAAACCTGCAGAAGCTGCGTCGCTATCCAACAGTTAACGCACCGCAATCGATCTAGTAGTTTTTACGTGATGCGTGAACAAAAAACAAACAAACATACAGACAGACATGGTTTTTAAAATGTTATATTTTGTTCAGTAGTTTTTTTTTTACCTATACCATTTTTTGTATATATTCCTTGTACAGACTTTTTGGCTTTTATTGCTTTATTACATATATATATATATATATATATATATATATATATAATAAAATTATGTAATATATATAATTATATTTACTATTTTCTAAATAATAGTAATACCTCATCACGATCAAACAAGACCCTGACCTCTAGTTAGGATTAGCTGTGCCTAAGGAATCAGAGGACCATGATTCCACATCCCAGAATCAGAGCTAATACCTTCACACAAATATGTAGGAATGGGCTGAGTAGTGATACGAGTATAATAAAGTAATTCAGCTTATTTTATTTATTAAGCCGAAACACAGTTATAAGTGTAGTCTTTTCATAACTCCTGTCATCAGTTCTTTTACACTTCAATCAAAGACAATTACTTCTCTAGAACAGAATCAAAATACGGTCTATGAAAAAAATTGCCGACTTTCGCTCTTTGTTAACTTTTTATTATTTGTCAGCTTTGCCGACTTTCCCTCTTTGTCAACTTTTTATTATTTGTCAGCTTTGCCGACTTTCGCTCTTTGTCAACTTTTTATTATTTGTCAGCTTTGCCGACTTTCGCTCTTTGTCAACTTTTTATTATTTGTCAGCTTTGCCGACTTTCGCTCTTTGTCAACTTTTTATTATTTGTCAGCTTTGCCGACTTTTGCTCTTTGTCAACTTTTTATTATTTGTCAGCTTTGCCGACTTTCGCTCTTTGACAACTTTTTATTATTTGTCAGTTTTGCCGACTTTCGCTCTTTGTCAACTTTTTATTATTTGCCAGCTTTGCCAACTTTTTGATTTTTAATATTTTTACCTTGCATTTAGCCGACAAATTAATAAAGTTCCGACTTTGCCTACTTTTTTCAATACCATAAAAAACTCTTATTTACCTTATTGTAAAACTAACATTAATAACCAAGGTGATCCATCAATCCTTACCTAGCAGGTAAAGGGCTTATTTCACTAGAAGAAACCTAAAAGTGAGAAAGTTACTGCATTTTGACAATCTATTCTGCTCATCATGCCGAAGATCCTCATCAGATCTTCACCATTTTTTATGAATTCAATTTGAAGTTACTACCTTTCAAATAATAAAAAGAACCATCGAAATTGGATCTAATAAGGCGGAGATATTCAGTAGCCCCCTTTTTGCCCCTTTTTGGGGGAAATACCTCCCAAAAAGAAGAAGAACTATCAGCCTTTCAGATTCAGACATAACATCGGCCTGAAAATAATAATGGTTCAATAGTGCAACTTAGAATCCAATGATACCGGGTTCAGTCCTAGGCTCCGCACCAATTACTATTCCAAGTTATTTGCGGTTTTCCATTGCTCCGTGCGTTGTCGGTCCCGGCTGTTATTGATTAATAGCAGTCGTTAAGCCATAGCAGAGGCCCATGGGCGGCCTAACAAACTCTGACACCAGAGGCTAGTACTACCTCATACAACAAACAAACAATAACATATTAATTAACTTTCTATTTAAATTGTTTTCACAAAAAGGTAAAAATAAATGGTAAGTGTGAAAATGAATATAAAAAAAGGATTTTAGGATTCCGTACATCCAAATGAAAAAAAAAACAGAAATCTTATAGGATCACTCGTGTGCCTGTCTATATGTATGTCTATCTGTCATTCTGTCCGTCTATCACAGCCAATTTGTTTCGAATCTACTGGACCAATTTTATTTATATTTGGTACATATATGAATTTCTGTGACCCAAACACGGGCGGATAACATAAATAAATTATTTTTGAAAATCTTTTGGGGGCAAAATAGAAAATGATAAATGAAGTTTTGCAGACTGTACCGTGACTACACACTGTGACATATCAACTCAGTCTCAAATGTTATTTTTTAATAATTTTAACATAAATAGTTTTAAATTTATTAAACCACACAATCTAAAGACACCACACGCTTGAAATCTACCGTTATAAACCAGTTTTGCAGTACTTTATTGGCACTTAAGTTACCAGCGGCGATCAAAGCGGTTGAAAATTGATGAAAATTTACCATCCCAAACTACAGTACCTAAAATTTTGAAAAAAGGAACAGGAATTAGTGTTTTAGTAGTTTTAGTATACGATTATAGGAAAACCTAGAAGAAGTCTATGGTCTTAATTAAAATAACATGATAAATCTCTCAACATTGTGAGATAGTATATTTATCGCGCGGAACCCTCTCCACGAACTTGTCTGTTTTTTTAATATGTTGCACTATGCTCCATAAACTAAATTGTTAATACATAATTATTTTGTGCTAGACTTGAATACATCAAGTGAGATCGTGATTTAATTGCATGCATATCAAGCAAAAGACCCCCTTTTACCCGAATGCATAGAGAATTATGTGTTTGTGTTGTATGTACGTTTCTTAGTTTGTTATTCTTAGGCGCATCCTACAGCATAAACGGCTTGATGAATTTTGACATATGAGGTAAAATTGAATTTCTCTTGATCAGGAGAGTGTTATAGGGTATACGAAGAGTCAAGAAAATTAATATGGTGGCTTACAGTACAGTTGCCATATTGTATAATATCCGACGGAAAAAAATATGACCAAAACCTATCGAGGTACCAAAATGTAGGTCTTTAAAAGACCATTCAAAAATATATAATTCTTATAACTAAACAGTACTGTAGTAATTGTCTTTTAAGCTTCTTACAAAATTTTCCATTTTAGGTTATTCAAGTTATTGTATTAAACCATAGTCTAATGTTGCAGTTGCAACTATTAAAGTAAAATATGTATGTAAAAACGAAACATTACATTTATATCAATACTAGCTGTGCCCCACGGTTTAACCCGCGTCCCTCAGGAAAAATGCATGTTTACGGGATAAAATGTAGCCTTTGTGTTAATCTAAGGTAAAAGCTTCCTCCATACAATACTTTATCCAAATTCATTCAGTCGTTTAAGCGTGAAGGAGAAACAAAGATACACACACACACTAATAGACACACCCTTAAATACATACAAACTTTTGCCTCTATAATATTAGTGTGATTACATATATATTTAACCGGTTAGTTATATATTTAACCGGGACATAATCACGCTCACATATTATTTTTGTGATTATTTTTGCGGGCGGTCAGCTCGTATTTGTGCAATAAAACTATTGAATAGTTTTATTTGCAGTCCAGTTTTTTGTATTTTTATATAAATTTTACAAGCTAAAAGCTTTTAGTTAACTTCACTTGTGTTTATTTATCTATTTTACTATGTATCTATTTATTTCTGTCTGTCCTGGAATCTTGAAACTCAAATTTCGAGCAATTCTTGATAATCTATCCGCTGAAACTTTCAGGCTAGCTCATAACTCGATGACAATGCATTTAAAAATAAAATAGAAAAGCTTAAGAAGTGACAAAGCATTTTTTTATATGTACTTATTTGAATTTATACTTTAATTCATAAACACAAAAGTTACTTTTAGCTTTCTGAGCAGTTTTCGTAATAGCTTTCATATTAATTGGTCTGTGATTGGCAATTAATCGCAACAAACTAAAAGTGTTTTCAACGGAAACGAGTCTCAGAGTGGAATAGCTTTTAATTGACGTAATTACAACTACGTCAATAACTACGCAATTAAAAGCTTTTCTATCCATAACAAAATATAGTAGTAGCACAGGAGGACGGGGAAACCTAGAATTTCATGTAAACTACACCCGGGCTAGATAAAACTACAGGAAAACACACCCACACAAATTTGCACTGTCGTACACTTCATGCACCAACAAGAAAGATAGAGAGACATACGCAGATAGTAGCGCAAAAGAGATAACAATATAAATTCTCGAACCAAAAACGATTCGGTTATCGGGGATTAGGAACCGTCAGCAAATAAATTTCAATAAAATAAAATAATAATATTTTCTACCGCGGTTTTCATCACCAATATAAAAAAAAACTATTTGTTAAGTTTCGTTTTTTTTTGTAGTATGTACCTAATGCATATCCGCTGTTAGTGTGTGGTTGAGTAACAACATCATTTTATTGTCGAATAAAACCGTTTACGAAAGTTTGTTTATATATTACTCAATCACGCTCGGACCGCTGATAAGACTATGATGAACATTTGAAAAAAAAACTCGATTGCTTGGCCATAAATGAAATTAGTGTGTCAATCGGTGTGTAGTAGTATCAATCGATAGAGAAAATTATAAGAAACAAAATGTTAGATTAGTTGTGTGTGACATTAATTTCATCAGACCCCCTCATCCCTCCCTGACCTAGACTGAAAAACAATATTGCAACTTTATGTTCCTAACGCATGTAAAAGATGAAAAAATATTGTTATACCCAAATATCTCAGAAAATATATCACTTAGGCAGTTTTTTAATACAGTTTATGTTTATTATATTGACACGACTAATTTGATTAATGGCCAAGAAATCGTCTATTTTTTCAAATTCTCGGCAGTTTATGT
This sequence comes from Alsophila aescularia, assembly GCA_946251855.1. NCBI lineage: Eukaryota > Metazoa > Arthropoda > Insecta > Lepidoptera > Geometridae > Alsophila > Alsophila aescularia. The sequence continues at coordinate 32,172,363 of OX276379.1, read as the reverse complement.
ATGCCAATAAGATAATATGCTCTTTAATATAGGTAAGTACATATCACCTATCCAAAAATATGGACCTGCGCTTTTTAATACCTTCCTATATCCTTTTTGAGTTGTATACATATCTTCTGTTTTGAAGTGTATTGAACATAATCAACTGTTATTGTTGGGTAGCCAATCTGGCTCTTCTCCATAGACGACGCAATTATTCATCGCAATTAGCGCATTTGGTTATCGCCATTTTGGCGCTGTTGGCGCTGATAGTAGTACTTTGGCAGTAGTGAGCGTCCACGGAACTAATGTATTTATTACGGACGTAAATAGTTAACGTTTTTTTTTTTTTTTTTGTACTATTGTACGCTCAGTGGGGCGCTTTGAATCTGCACAAACGAAAGTACGGCAGAGCCTATCCATAGAGATCAGTGCTCCTCCCGCTTTCTTCTGACAACTTGTAGCTTGTAGCTTGTACTTATGTTTCCACAGTTCGTCTTTAGGAAACCTATTAATAACAATTAATATATCAGTGGGTGTAGAGTAGACAAAATAAACATGTGAAGCTATATCAGGAACATGTTAAAAAGTATCTATTATGTTGACGCTACTAATATAAACAAGGGGAAACTACCTATAGGTAGGTAGATTAATATAAAATATAAAAAAAATAAGTGAATAAAATAAATTCTAAAATCTATGTATTTTTTTTACACATACATACATAGCGTACTTTTATACGGCCGCTTGTCTTGTCGTACTCTTACGAATCATATATTTCTGTCCCTTTCTGCTAATGGCGATTTACAAACAATATCAATCAGTAGAATTTTAAAGAAAATTATGATGTAAAAATCTTACGAGTGAAAAGTAATGCCGTGGAACTTATTTTTGGTTCTTGAGCTATTTGTGAACCTATAGAAGAACAGGAATGCATTTTTCCTGCGAATTCCAAATAATATTTGGTAAAGAACACGCACGTGTTACACCAACGCAACTCCGATTACGACTGAGGCCAATTATGTGCGTTGCACCTAATATACGCGGGCCACGCTGACTAGTTGGTCCCTAATCCTCCCTATGAGATATTGCACATATTATACATATATTTATTTATAGATATACATGATATTATATATTACGCATATGTAGATTTATAATTTGTATTTACTGTTTTGGTTATATTATATATTACATTATACATTGAGTCTTGTTATTATTGAGTAAATTTTTTTTTTTTCTGTTTTTAATTATTATTTTCCCTCCAAATCGCCCCTTTAGGGTTGTGCCAGAATACCAGCACTGAGTGTCATAGACACTTAGTATTATGCTGAGGCGCGGCCTTTTTGGCACCGCACTTGATTTTTTACTATTATTGTATTTTTTTTGTAATTGTATGTCAAATAATTGTTTTTTCTTTTTTTCTTCTTCTTGCTATGAGTAGCATAGTACACATATTATAACATTATAAACTTATGTGTACTGTAAATCATCACCATCATTACAGCCTATATCTCTTCACTGCTGGACGTAGGCCTCTACTTATGCACGCCACTGAGCTCGGTCTTCAGCTTTTCTCATCCATTTTCTCCCAGCCGCTTTCCGCAGGTCGTAACTCCACCTGTTCATAGGGCATCCTACACTACGTTTGCCTAAACGTAGTTTCAACTCGAGTACTCTTCTACCCCAAAGGTTATCAGTTCTTCGGGAAATGTGACCAGCCCACTACCTCTTCAGCTTGCTTATCCTTAGGACTACCTTGGTTCTCGGTCGGATATCTTCATTACGAATCCTGTCCATCAGAGAAACTCCAAACATAGCTCTCTCCATAGCTTGCTGAGCGACCTTAAATTTGTAGACTAGTTTGACCGTGAATGTCCACGTTTCAGCTCCGTAGGTCATGACTGGTAGGATGCACTGATTGAAAACTTTTGTATTCAGGCACTATGGTATGGACGACGAGAAGACTTGACAACGTTTGCCGAATGCTGCCCAACACAGCTGAATTCGTCTGTTGGCTTCTTTCTCAAAGAACTTTTACTCCCCTGCGCAGTTGGATATGTTTAGACTGCTGGTTTTGTACTTGGACACTCATAGTCACGGCGTCATACAGAAACCTCAGCACTTGGATGTATCGCCAAACCAGTTGACAACGCTGCAAAGACCGCCAGAACTGCCCAAGTTTTAACGGAGTCAAAGTCCTTCTCATAGTCCACAAAAGCAAGCCACAAAGGCTGGGTATACTCTTTAGACTTCTGTATAACCTGCCTCACTGTGTGTGTGGTCTATGTTGCCTAATCCTCCGTGAATCCTGGCCTGTTCAGGAGGCTGGAATTCGTCAAATCTTCTTGCGAGACGATATAAGATGACCCTCGAAAAATACTTATAGACGTGGCTCAAGAGTGTAATAGGTCGGTAGTTCTTTAGGGTTTTATCCCCTTTTTACTCGACTACGGCGAAGCAAGGGAAGGGTAAAGATTTTAACAGTATGTATGTATGTATGTACTTGTGTATGTTTCTATGTATGTGGGTATGTCGATATTACACCATAGAGAGTCCCCCATTGGTCCGATTTTGACAAGCGAGGTGTCTATAGATTTGTCTTTAGGTATAAAGTGTCATAGGTTATATTTTTTTACCCGACTATCGCGAAGCAAAGGAAGAGTTATGTATTCAAACTAAAAACTTGGTTAGATTTTGACAAGCGGTATCAATAAATTCGTCTTCATCGCAAGAGTATAGGCAATTTTTTTACCCGGTTTTAAGGTTTTAGATTATGAACTTGCTTATAGAAGAGTACTACCAAACTCCTGCTCCGCGCCTCCGGAGTTCTCTCACTGTTGAGAACGGGCCTAAATAACCCCTGAAGCACGGGTCCCCCCTTGTCCTCCCCCCCCCCCCTCCCTGCTTTCAAGAGCACCAAAGTTATACCATCCTCACCGGGGGGTCTTTTCATTCTTAAGTTGTTTGAGCGCCATTTCAATTTCGTCTAGGCTGACGTCAGGCAGTTTGTCAGTGAAGTGGCGGATCAGTATTGTGTGGCAATTCTCTGTGCTGGGTTCGGGTCTAGAAGCATGCGAGTCGTACAATCTGCTATAGAAGACGAATCGAATTTACAACTTGAGTTGGAACTGTTCTGATCCAACAGCGGCTTAGAGAAGGTTGGAGCGTAGACTTCACCAGACGTCATCTTTCAAGCTTGTGGTCGATATTCAAGAAGAAGATATTGTCCGTCATGTTGAAGTCAATCTCATTTTTAGTCACAGTGTCGGGGCTTTGACAAGTCCACTTCCTCTGGGGCTGCTTTTTAAAGAACGAATTCATCAAAAAAATAAACTGTTTTGAAAAAGTTAACTACCATTTGCCCCTTTGATTCAGGACTCCATAACCGTGTCCACCTATTCTCGATTCACTGCAAGTATGTACTCTCCATTTGGCGTTAAAGTCTCCCATGATAATGTTGTAGTGGGCCCTTGTGGTGTTCTGTAGGGTTGAAGATATGTCGTCAAACATATCATCTACATCATCTACCTCGGTGCGTAAACCTGTACGATGGAAGGCTACAGGTACCTTTCGCTCAGCTTAAGAACCAGTACGCTACCCTGGTTGACACACTGGATATTTCTACAAAATTATCAATGAGGAAGGACCAACCCCAAACGACGAACCCCAAGCCACCCTGATACCGCTACTTGCCCTCACGGAAGTAGAACAATGATAATCGTAATACGTTCCTTTTTTTTTAATTGATTGTCTGCACCAATGTAAACGTTTGAAAATTTATCAAAATAAAAAAAAAACTACCAATCGATGACGTATGTTTTCTTTGAGTTACAGAAAAGTCAACTTTTTGACTTTGGCCTGTATACTTTTTTTAAAAGCCATTAATTGGCAAACTACATTTTCCTCTGCTGCAAAAGGTCTCTGAAAAATGTACTTAATATAGGCAAAGGAGATATTATTATATTTGTACGCTTACTCAAACCACGATTCCCAATATTGTAGTAATTCACGCTGGTATTTTTTATAATCTTTATTGCATTTTAACATCCGTACCAATATATAAAAGTGAAACGTTGTCTGTTTGTTTGTGTATTTGGGGAACTTTCACGCGATAACGTCTGGACGGATTTTGATGAAATTTAGAATGGAGATAGCTGCCCTGGAATAAAATATAGGATACTTTTTATGCGGAAAATTTTAAGTTTCCATGGGAAAACTGGAAAATGTAAGGAACGGTAGCCATGGAAACGAAATAACAAGTCTGTCAAAAAGCATCAAGAGCGTTGGTGCTATACCTTACTTTTTGCATTGTTTTATAATATCCTAGAAGAACATAGGATGCTTTTATCGCGAAAACTGTAGTCCGCGGACTAAGTTGAGAGCGAGAAAGCTAGTATTACATAATTTTACATTAGTATCATGTGCTACATATAAATTCACCCATTATATAACACAAAAACGTACTACAAACCATCCCACAGACACATCGTTAAATATTATATCTGACATGAAATGAACACGGGCCGGAGGCGCAAAGTTAATAATAGTCCAAAGGCTTCATAACAAGAGACAAGTTTGAGCGACATCTTCACGGATAATAAACGCGGATGGCATTTGTACCCTTTATTGAACACAGTGGAATGGGAATGGATAAGACGCCAGAAGAGAAACTTTCACAAAGGTAGCACTTGAGGTATGAAGCGAGCGTAAAGAATAAGTGCAGCGGAAGTCAGAGTCACGAACAAAAGAGCACATTACTATATTGGAGGACATGTTTAGTCTAGTAATTTTTATAGGTCTACATGTTAGTAAATAAGAGCGGTTTGAGCTAATGACTCAACAATTTTCTTCGTGCAGAGAGGGCCTGAAGAAGTTTTATACACTAGCTGTGCCCGTGGCTTTGCCCGCGTGGTCATTTCATTTAAAAGTAGCCCATACGCGTTATTCCAGGACCAAAAATACCTATAAATTACAATCTTCAAAATTTGTTCAGCCGATTCATAGATTTTTCTCGATTTCTCGGCAACTAATCATCGGATTAAGATAACAAGTCTTCCAGTTTTTAAGTCAAACCCTAAGCTATCCAACAGGAAAAACCGCATCTCTATTAGTACAGCAGTTTTTACGTGATGCGCGAACAAACATACAAACAAACAGGCAGACAAACAGCCACGATTTAAAAAAAACCTGTTCAGTCGCTTATATTAAGTATAAAAGACCATTTAATTTTAATTATCTTCATTGTACAGATTGTTTGGTACTTACTGCTTTATAGAAGACTAGCTGGACTCGCGGCTTCGCATGCGTGGTCATTTCTCTAGGTTTTACTCCATATACTATTCCAAGACCTAAAATACCAATATACCAACATGTGATCAAAATTCCTACAGCCGCCAAAAAGTTTTTATCAATTGCTCGGCTTCTAATGATCGGATTGAGATACCAAGTAGGTACACCAGCTTTTTAGTCAAACCCTAAGCTATCCTACAGCAGAAACTGCATCGCAATCAGTCTAGTAATTTTTCGTGATGCGCGAACAAACATACAGACAAACTAACAACGCAACAAACAAACAATTAAAAAAATATTCTATACTTTTTTAGTAGCTTATTTTATTTCGTTCTTATTGCTTTATTATCCATAGCAATATATAGAAGTGAAACGTTTTCTGTTTGTTTGTTTGTTTGTTTGTTTGGGGAGCTTTCACGCGATAACGTCTGGATGGATTTTGATGAAATTTAAAATGGAGATAGCTTATACCCTGGAATAAAACATAGGATACTTTTTATACCGGAAAATTTTAAGTTTCCACGGGAAAACTGGAAACGAAATAACAAGTGTGTCAAAAAGCATCAAGAGCGTTGGTGCTGTACTTTTGCATTGTTTTTTAATATCCTAGAAGAATATAAGATGTTTTTTCACGATAAACTATACAGTAAGTATGCAGTACATGCTACTACATACTACTGTAGTCCGCGGATGAAGTTGCGGCACAGAATAAATAATAGTACAAGGTCGCAGGCGGGAAAGCTAGTAAGTAAAAGAATAGATATCTAGATATATTACATTGTTCTTTGATGTTTTGTGAAAACAGCTGTGGTGGTGGAATTTACTGACGCTGTAATTAATGACAGTCATTCTAACTAGATCATTAGTATTTTTAGCAGTAGTCCTCTTTTTCAAGAGTCCGCCTTAGTCGTCCGAGTGACGAGCGCAGGCAAGATTTTGAATTTCAAAATCATTTTGAATTTCAAAATCTTACGCGGCACTGCAACGTAAGATTTTGGATTGCATTGCAACTGTTCGTGGCATTGCTACTGTAATGGATAGCGAATAACTTGCTCTTGAGTTCAAATGTATAAATTGAGCTTCCCTTCTGTGACAACAAAGAGCTTTCACCTTCTCTGTGTACATGCGTGCGATATGTTTTATTCCGTCGCACCGTGATTAGCCGGATCATTGCCGGACTCATTCTTGTCATTCCACGCGCCGGCTTGACGGAGGTCGCGAATTCTCCTCATATTTTGAGCCTAAGCCGTGATAAGTAGGTATACAGTACGAATACTTCATGAAAACAGTCTTATTTAAGAAGCAGACGCTTGGTAACATAAGTCGTGAGGGGAGTGAAGAGACTTTAGCTAAGATGTCTGTCTCGTCTCCTTTTGGAATGAATTGTTTTGTGAGATTGCCTATCTATTTGAGTAATTTTATAACTGTTAAGTTTATAAGATTCAATGGTGTATAGTATTGGAAGCGGCGAGTCTAGGGCCGTAGATCAAGAATAAAATTAAGTTACTTATTAGTCAATTTCAATGCCACTGAACTTTTTTTCACATTCATACACAATATGGTTAAGCTTCATAAAACTGCATTTGTGCATTTGCAGTGATATTATTATTATTTTCAATACTGTTGCTCTAGTGTACTCTCAAAGCCAGTAAACAAGTCTTGAAAGAAATTTAACCGCCATAGTGCGCTATGTGTAAATAGCTCTATTGCGATTTCATTACAGTTTTTTTTATTTCCGCTATGTCCAACAAAGTTTACTTGCAAGGAAGTTGATATACTTTTTATGAAAATAAATATTCAAATAAAATCACACATATTTTTATTACTATCCCATAACAGGTACAGTACTCGGCGATATATAATGCACAACGGTCTTTGGAAAGAGACTCGGCAAATTTCGGTGCCAGTCGTTATACAGGTGCAATAGAGTACGGTTGCATTTAGTTGAAAATATATAATATAGAGTTGTTTAAACCCCCCAACATTAAATCTATTTATTTACAAAATAATATATAATTGTTTTTTCATCCCATCTATTCGAAAAAGGCTGATTGGTTCCTCGAAAAAAAGGAAACATAGCAGGTCTGTTCTGTTTAAGACTTTCAGAGAGTAATTAGTTTTGAATTTGGAACGTGAATTTTTTATGTTAGCCCTCAGATTTGCAAGTTGAAGTGGCAATGGGCAGGCCATATAGTTCGCAGAACCGACAACCGCTGGGGAATAAAGGTTCTCAAACGGCGACTACGAACAAGCAAGTGAAGTGTGGGGAGACACACCCCCCACACGATGGACCGACGACATTGTAGCCATCGCAGGAAGTCGGTGGATGAAGGTGGCACAAGATTGCTCGTCATGGCGCTCTTTGGGGGAGGCCTATGTTCAGCAGTGGACTTCTAAAGGCTGACATGATGATAGCTTAAAACTGAATGATGATGATTTTTGATGTTGGCGATCGGTTTGTTCCACGACGCGAGCGATCGTGGCTCGTCGGCTCTTTCCGCCTCAGCTCAGCCATATTCAAGTTATATGCCATCACATATTTTTTTATGTGTAAAATGTAAACATTCCATTTGGGAATTGAACTCCGCTACTAAAGATTGGGAGTCAAACGATGTTCCGTCGAGCCATGCAGACTTATGGTACTAGGCCGAAAATTTAGTATAGATCAGAAGAAGGGTTGCTGATTCACAGTTGAATTGAACTGTTGTTGAATGAGCTCATTTTTATTGTTTATTGGATTGCGTGGCGCGCTGTCTGTATTTAAAAAAAGAATCATGTTAATGCAAAGAAAAGATGAAAAAGCGCGCGAATTACGATATTATTGTCACGGAAACAAGGAATATTGACAGTGCAAAAACTAAATAATTTCACGAAAATGCAAGAATAGCGAAAGTATTATACTAGCTACTTACATCTGAAAATACTACGCAATAAATGTGATACAGAATCTATGACAAACTTAATCCCTGGAAAAATATTTGAAAGCTTATAGGTAACAATTTTATCGAGTGGTAAAATGCTAAAGAAGTGAAGTATTTTTCGGAAACCTGTACCTATTTTCAAGAATTACCAAAATCTAAGCAACCTTCACACGTTGGCGGCCAGTACCAATAATGACTTTCAAATCGAGATCTACACAAAATTTAGAACACAATATCTGAAGAGACTGTTTGAAAGAATTATAAATCAAAGAAGTATAAAGTGAATATCAACTTTCAGTTAAGTGTTTGTTACCTAGTTTATTTTAAGTTGATTATTTTTAGTCTATTTAATGTCCTTTTAAATAACCTTTTATTTATATTTCTCATAGAATGAAAAATAGAGTGTATCACTCGGACGTAAAATTATTTTCCCTCGCTACGTTCAGGATTCTACTTAAGAATCCTTCGATCACTTCGCTCTGGATTCAAAATAGTGCCCTCGCCGTCAAAATATTATTTTGCCCCCTAGTAATACAATCTACTATACTATCATTTTTCTAGTAGTTGCAACAGCTCTCTATAGATATTTAAAGTTTACATGTGATCGATTTGACGTAAACTAATAAAGTGCAGAATTTATTTGATATGAAATGACCGTGAAATGACATTTAATAAATACGGTGATTATTGGGCTTCTGCTCCACGAAATCTTGGATATCGCTCCACGAGCATTTATTATGATTATTAATAAAAAAATATAAGCCTGTACACTTGTTCCACTTCACTCCACAAGGAAATCAATAAAGTCTGCAAGTAAAGCTTAAACAAAAATTGGTACCTACAAAAATGTGGTTATGAGGTTTCGTAGGTTTTAGTGCAAAGAATTTCATATTTTTTTTAATGAATCAAATGAAAGTCACTTCTTTTTTTCTTTTTTTTATTGCATTGTCATTGCTACGTTTTAAATTTTTTTTTTTCCTTTGTTTATTCAATTTTATTTTGTTTTTTTTAGGTTTTGTTTTATTCATTATTTATTTATTTCTTATTGCATTTTCACTTACTACATTTTAAAGTTTTATTTTCATTTTTTTTTTTGTTTTGTCATATTTTTTTTGTTTTTGTCATCTGTTTGTGAGCTAGACCTCTTCAGATTAGAAATTCTTCTTACTAAAACCAAAAAAACCGAAGTTTTTCTAAGTATTTTTACATACTAGGTATAACTTTATTATTCTTTTGTATATCTTAAATTAGCTAATCTGATGCTGTGATTTATAACAATAAATAATGAAATCCACTGATTCTCAAGTATTTTTTTCATTTTATTTATTTGCCAATTACGTTGCTAACTGTACTCAAATTGCCATGGAGCAAATTCACCCACAAATATTATTTTAATTTTAGTTCTGTTGAGCTTAGTGGAGTCAAAGTATGTACATTTATTCATTTGAAATTAATAGGCGTGGAGCGGAGTGGCTAAAGCCGATTAAAAGACGGTCGTCAGTGTTCGGAAATCGTCGTAAACAGCCAATTGTCTCTTTCTAAAGGCCAATGTGCATCATTTATCGCCGGGTTGTACACGTAGGTCTGCTTTGACCCGGAATGTTATTCGGCTCATATTTTAAATTAAATGCCAATTAACAGAAAATATCTGATTGATATTTATAGAAGCATGTTCTTTTCTGAAATAATCTAAATCAAACACACAATCCACACCAATATGTAAAAGTGAAACATCTGTTTGTTTGTTTGGGGAGCTTTAACGCAAGAATGCCTGGACAGGTTTTGATGAAATTTGGAATGGAGATAGCTTATACCCTGGAATAAAACATATAAAACTTTTGATTCCAAAAAATGGTACTTTTCCACGGGAAAACTGGAAAATGATGATTACTTGCTGTAAGGAACGATTGCCATGGAATCGAAATAATAACAAGTTTGTCAAAAAGCATTCAAAGCGATGGTGCATGGTTGGTGCTATACTTTTGCATTGGTTTTTAATGTCCTAGAAGAACGTAGGATGTTTTTTTTGCGATAAACTGTAGTCGCGGGCAAAAGCAAGTAAGTAATATTTAGCTTAGTTAAAATAAAAAATGTGAATAAATATTTTTAATCAGGAAAACATGGTGCGATTTCATCAGGCCTAGTTTTACAAAAAGGATATTATTACGAGCTGGGGTTCGGATAATATTTATTTATGTCAATTAAACCAAAAATTAACACTTATATTAGGAAAAAACACTAAAACCAAATAACCAACAAATAACACTGAATCACTTTTGGACTCGACTGTACACACAATCACTTATCACTGAATTCAACTATAGCACTGTTGGATAACTTTGACTTCAATCGTATCTGAACCAAAACAAGACTAACTCACGCGGCCGATGCGCGCCATTTTATACCATGACGCGTACGTTCCATGTTTTCTGGAAAGTAAACATACATACATATGCGCGGTACATTGCGTCATCCATTAGTCAGTACCTAAACATTTTAGATCGACTGGTGTAACCTCATACTAGTGGCGCCATTTAGTATGGAGTAGCTACAAGTTCCAATGTAGAAGTTATGTCACTTGACGTTAGATGGCGATGACAAATGCTCGTCATGCATTATTTTGGCCCAAACTAACTCATTCCCAATTGAAAAAGTCCTCGCTATCGGCTCGTGCTTTATAACAAACAGAATCTTGTCTGTAATAACCTATAGACCCTAGTATTACAATCAACTATTGTAGATATTGAATGAATAAAACATGACATCATAAAATATACCTTATTTTAAATTCCACGAAGAACATCATGACCAAATACTGATTAGAATAGAATAGAATAGAATATTATTTATTCACATAAAATAGAGTAAGTAATTACAATATTACGGTCTTAGTATTTTAGAGTATCATCTATTTCGTCATACAATGACATGTGAATGTTTGAGTCAAAATAACTCGTTAATTGAGTAATAATTTTTAGAGCTGAGGTACAACATTAGGCTTTTCTTAAAAAGCTTATTTGGTAGGCGTTTTAAGTCTTCCGGTATTGCATTATATACTTTAATGCACATAACATAACATTGCTTCTGGTAAAAAGTCATGTTTGGAGAAATGATGCTCTTTGTAGAATAGCTTTGATCTCACCGCGTTGGTGCTCTTCAGATTATTCCACTTCGTTGAATACCTCGTTTTTTTATAAATGTTCATCGCAATTGGGTGATAATGTCACAAAAATAAACTGGATATGGTTACGGCCATTTGTGATTCTTACGAATTGGGTGTATTGTGTTGATACAGGCATACTCTGTATTTTATATTGTCTTATCCTTTTTCTAGATTAAAAAGTTATCGGTCGAGGTGACCGTACCTACTACTATGTTGTGGGTATGAAATATTGCAGGATAATTATACAGAGCGAGTTTTTTACCAGAGAGCTCTATGGGATCAGCTCCGAAAACAGTAAACTGCATTATCAACTTTATAATCAAATTACTTATTAGCTAATTTGTGGCTAGATTGTAATAAAAATAGGGTGCTTGCTTAAGTCTTAAGTATCCTAAGAAACAGGAAAAAAAATACATTATGAGTCAGAGTAATCAAAAAGAAAATGACAATGTTGTAGGCAGTAATTTTTTCAATGAGCCTCTAATGAAATTTTAATACTTGAAAAACTAGATAGATGGATCCAATTTACAAAAATAAGATTTTCGTCTAAATGGATATGTTATGGATATCCCTGTTAAAAAACTCACACTGTAACTGTATTAGATATTATTCCTTGCTATACTTAGATATCTATTCTTATAATAAAGCAATTGGAACGAAAAAGTCTGTACAAATAAAATAATTAAAAAAGAAATGGTGTAGGGCACACAAAATAAGCTACTGAATAAGAATATAACATTTTAAAAATTCGTGTCTGTCTGTTTGTCTGTCTGTATGTTTGTTCGCGCATGAAGTAAAAATTACTGGACCGATTGCGATGCACTGTTGGATAGCTTATGTTTTGACTTAAAAACTGGGGTACTTTATATCTCAATCCGATGTGTAGAAGCCGAGCAATCGATAAAAATATTTTTGGTGGCTGAAGAATTTTTTATCCAATGTTGGTATATTGGTATTTTAGGTCCTGAAATAGCACAAAGATTACTTTTAACCTACAGAAATTATCATGCGTGCGAAGCCGCGGGCATGAGTTAGTAATAAATAAATTAACAATAAAAATTGCAGCTAAATAACATATACAGTCACCCAGTACAAATAAAAGAGGAGTGATAAATCACTTAGCACCAACAGAACCTGGCATGATTCGCAAAATGCGGAATGTAGGTACTACAGAATTCATCTCACGAGTTTCAACATGAGTAGGTACTAAGAGGTTCTTCACTCAATCCAGTCCCTGGGGCGACGTCCTAGATTTATTTCTGTCTGACAGCACAGAGATAATGTAGCGACGCCTACCACCATCCCTTACAAAATTAGGATTTTTACGTCTAACAAACGTTAAACTGTATTTTCTTTATAAAACAGTTAATCGTTACGCTAGTAATGCTATGTGACCGAATGAGCGCGAAGCGCGAGCGAAACGTCTCAGTTTCAGCTAGGGCAAAAATGCTTTCGTATGTAACAAACCAGTATTTTTTTAAATCGTATTTTTGTTCGCGAATCGCGTATAGCTAGCGGCACATAAGTCTAGCGGTGAACGAAACGTGGCGGGGATCTTGGCACCGTCAGATTTCGGGATAAAAAGTATTCAACATTTTAACACATTATATAAACTTTGACTGTGTAAAACTAGGACTCTAGGGATAAAAACTAGAATTTGTCTTAAAAACTGGCGTCTTGGTATCTCAATCCAATGAATAGAAGCCGATCTATCGATAAAAAACTATTTGAAGGATGAACAAATCCTGATGAAATATAGTACATATATTGTATTTTATAGGCACTTTTGCTTCTAGAATAAAACATATAGGTTACTTTTTGCCCAATTAAATAACCACGCAGGCAAAGCCGCGGACACAGCTAGTTATAAAAATAATCCGGCAACACTATTTTCAAAACGGCTCCGTCTTCTAAAATGGCTAGCCGGTATGTAATAAAGCAAATTCTACAATTCGGCTACGACATACATAAAAATAGTATTATACCGCCTACTTAAGTAACCATTGTCAAGATTTTAGCTCCCAGTTTTCTTCCAAATTATTGAGAACCCCGCCAAAGGTCGGATTCAGGACTCAATATAAATTGGTGTGTGATTGAAAAAGGTCCCGGTCTCGTAAATATAAGCTTTTACCAAAGTTTTTCAGTCATACGATTGGCGGTCCTTCTTTCGATGCCATTTTCCTGTCAGACTTGAGATGTAGACCTACCAAATTAGGTAAATGTTGAACAGCCTAATCTTAGATTTAGCTGTAGTTGAAAATTTAATCACCTTCTACTAGTTAGATTGAGATACAAAGTACACCAGAATTTAAGCCAAACCGTAAGCTATCCATTGGTGAAAACCGCCTTTCAATCGATCCACTAGTTTTAACGTGATGTGCAAAGAAACATCCAGAGAGAAACACAGTTTAAAAAATGTTACAATCAGGTTCAGCAGCTCACACCGTTTTTTTTTAATCATCTTCTTTGTACAGACTTTTTGTTCCTGACTGTTTTATTATATAAGTATAGTTAAAGGAGGTAGATATTACATTTTATCGCAAAAACGACTTTAAAGTTGTGCATACTTTTTAACACGTTTTTCTAAATTATACAGTTTTATTTAGCTTGCCCTGTTTGTTTTTTTTGTGGGTCAAATTTAGTTGTTTAAATTTTACCCCCTTCCTGATGAACCATTGATCTGAAATTTATAATAAATAAATAAATATTCTGAACAATTCTACACCAATTACCTAGCCCCAAACTAGGATACCCTGTGCTATGGGTTAGATAACGGATAAATATACATAGATACGAATATTACATGCATGACTCGGAAACAAACATTTCTGCTCATCACACAAATGATTGCACCTTGTGCAGGATTCGAACCCGCGACCGTTTGATTTCGTACCTAGGGTCGTCACACCTATTTGGTACACACCTTTAGCTTTGATGACAGTTAAATAACATGATATATATTCAATATCATTGTAAAAATGGCGGATTACATATATTTTTAAAACCCCCGCTATGTGAGTATAAAATTTATATAGCCCCCCCGACTTCCCACCCCCATTATAGCTAAGAAGCATCTCGATCGCTCCAGTTTTCAAACATAAAAATCGTTCCATCCGTTTGAGAGCTACGGTCGTCACCCCCATTCCTCCCCCCTCCCCCCATTATAACTGTAACGAGGTCAAACCTCTTTCGTAATAAAACTCATTTGATCTCTTAATTCTTTCATAATCCATTTCAATCCATTTGATAGTTTGTCATTTTTTGAATTCTAAATGCAAATAACCTGTCATTCCGATATTGATTTTTAGCAAAACCGAATTTCACAAAATAATATGTTATAAAATACCTAATAAGTTTATTACAACTGGAGTTTTTAAATATATATGATAATACCTTCGTAAGCCGCTGTTTATGATCATCTCTTCCTGTTCCTGTATTCCTATTGTTCCTGACCTTTCATATTGTCCACTGAGGCTGAGGCTTGGTCCCTGGGGTAGTGGAACAAACCCAAACCCTGGACCGCCTCGTGACATAACTAAGAACCATCTCGTTTACCTCAGCTTTGAAACATGAAAAACCGCAGCTAAATTGGTCCATTCGTTTGGAAAATACGATTCTCACCCCCTTTTCTCAACTATTTTTTTATTATTAATTCACTTTCTTATTTGTCGTTCCGGGTGGAATCATGCAACTCAAATTTCAAGCACTTCCCGATCAGCTAACCGGGTGAAACTTTCAGGATAGCTAACAACTTAAAACAACTTGTTTTAGATTAGTTTTTTAATCTATGTTTGCTGGTTGTTTTTTCTGCACTCAGCGTGAGACAACCCAACTTGCGCGTCGTTTAATACAGACAAAATGCCGGCGTGCACGTTAAAAGACTTTACAATTACTATGCAAAAGCAAACAAATAAACAGGATTTAGGTAACGGACTAGCGTGACAATTTGTTTGACAAAACCCGTCTAAAATAAAGTGATACTCTTAGACCAAATATTACTAAAATCTGAGGTGAAGCTAAATAAACCCACGTCATATTAAGTTAGGCCAAATAGAGCTAGCTCCCCACGATTTCGCAGAAGTTCGAGTAGTATTGTTTTTCATATAGATATATATTTTTAAACTAAACTTATTTTCTTACGGAACTCAAAAGAATAAAACAAAGCCTATATATAATAAAAATGTAGCTTTCGAGTAATAAAATAAATTTTGCTATCAGTTTAATAGTTTGATCTATACAAACAATACCAATAAGCTTTGCAGATGGGGCCATATAACTTCTTTGGAAGTTCTAAAAAGGTAATTTATAACACCTCTAGTTCTATTGTTACATGAAAAACTAGTCTTTTTCAGATGTTTCCAATTGTTTGTAGACTAAGTCCTATTATTATTCGAAATGTCAAGACTAATGGTACCTAATATGTGACTTACATACTCAATATTTAAATTACTTTGAAACTACAAAAACATTTTTGTAAGTTCTGTATGTGACAAAGTTTCAGCTTTCTAATCTTTTCGTAGCTGAAGTTTGTACTATTATTTATTCTGTGGCTGAAGTTAGTTTTGGAGTAAATTTTCCTCAGTATCTTACTGATCATAATCAAAATCTCAATAAGACAGTGCTATTAGCCGCTTAGGATAATTTTCTTCCCTTTCAAAGCTTTAAGAATAAAATGTAAGTATAGGTGTCAAAGGAATAACACTCCTCGTTTTTTCAGTCAGAGGTTAACGCCCGGTTTCTGGAACGCAAATTAGCGAAAAAATTACCCAAGAGCCTCTTAATATCTTGCTAAACGCATTTTGGGTTGCTGAAAATCTCATATGACATTCTGTTAACACAAATGACATATGTCCAATTAAACATCGAAACGTCGAAACGTCGGCGATTTTGGGTTTACGGAAAGCTTTTTGTAAAAGGATTATTAACTTGCAAATAGTTAATTGCACATTTTTACTAATTAATCTAGTGTTATCCATTGGAATAGGTTACTGAAGGATATAGAATATCTTCTGAGCATCTTCTATACCTAGGATTAATGAAATTTCATTATTTAGATCCTTCATCAACCCTTATTACATATATTTATAATTTTATTTACTTCATGTGACACGCCTTTCAGAAACTGGCGGTACACTTTTGCTTCATGTTACAATCAAAATTTAATTTATATAATGTCAAAAACAAAAGAGACAATGAAAGAGCTTTATCGTTGTCTCTTTTGTTTTTCATTATCCACACAGATACAAAACACTAACGAGTGAACGAAAGAGAACGAACCTATCAAGTAGTACCAAATCAATAAAATAATCTCTTTTCAACAATCATTTAGCTAATTTTCAGCTGAGTTGCCTTTCGGAAATTCAAAGAGATATAAAGAGACTTTCAAATGTGACTGCCTTTTGGCTGATTTTTGATGTGATACGCGTTTCTCAAACCGTTAAGAAAATTACCGAAGTACTCTTGTTACATAAAATATAGTAAAATTTAATAAAGAACTATCCATAGAACAAAGTGATGAATGCCATTTTTGCCCTACTTCACAAAACTGTATAAAAAACCTCAAATGAAACCCATCGTTATCTATATTATACAAATTCCATTAAGTTTAAGGACGTCATGTTATGCACGCGCAAGTTCCACACAACATTGAGGGACTGTATCTATCGAAAATCCTCCAATGATAACATTATGCACGACCATCGATATAACTACAATCAAGAGCAATACAAATGGTTAAAAAATACTCTCCAGCGGGCAATGGAGCATTATTAATTCATAAATACATAACTGAAAATAAATAATATAGCCATTTAAAACTTAAAATGTTACATTTAAAATTACATACATAGGTATTTGTTTTTAAAAAAAAAACTGTATAATTATTTTTGTGTGTCGCATAATTTCATGAAAGAATAAAATTTTGATATTTATGTGTTTGATTTCCTAAAGACTTTATGAATGAATCTTATAAATGATCGATTTCAGTTTTTGATTTAATAATCGTTATAATAACTCCTCTGATTGCGTGTCATAAGCACGCAATCAGAGGAGTTATTATTTCTATTGCAATATGTCAAAGTCAAGTCATATTAATTGCTTGCGAGTGTATATCGGTAGCGCTGTATATTGAATAGATATGAATAAAAATTTCGTGGCTTTTTGATACTTCTCGCCTCTTTCTAACGAACCCCTTCAAGGCTTCTAAAAATATCTGCCTTTGAAGACAGTATTAAGTCGAGGATTTTGACCTACGGAACGATTTGAGAAGTGTCGATAGTACTTAAAAAAAAGGTTTTAGTGGCGAGGCTGAAATAAATTTCCTTGCCTTGTTGGGAGCGATTGTCTTTCTAGAATACTTTTACTTTTCGAGAATATTGATACTATTGTTTGCATTCTCATTTATAAAGCCCACGGACAGATTTTACCAATTTTGGAAAACCGGCGGTTATTCTTTACCGGCGGAACAAATGGCGGAACGTCTAAAAAATTGCGTATGGTCACCCCAATTTGTTGTCAGTAGAGAGGTTAGGTTTCGCACGTTGTCTAAAGTTGCTTGCTTGCTCGTCGTATGAGGTCTCTGGTGTCAGAGTTTTTCAGACTACCAGAGGGCCTCTGACATGGCTAAACGTGCCCTCCGAAGCACGGAGCGGAAGACAATCGCACATACTTAGAAAAGTCATTGGTGTGGAGCCGAGGGCAGAACTGCGCATTAGAATCACTCGCTCGGTTCGCAAAATTCATTCGCACTTCGTTGTCTAAATTACGAAGTAACGACTAACATTATGTAGGAACTTAAGTTTCTAGGTTTTCAGGAAACTTGTTTACAAAAGTTTGTCATCAATTTTAGCTTATGTCTGAAGAAGGTCGGACATCTGTTCGCCTCTTCTCAACAATAATGTTTTGTTAGAAGTTTATGTTAAATGTTCCAATATTTTTTGGTAACAGTAAAGGTACCGTACCAAATAATTACTTTATCACCTACATAATTAAATGTCGATTTATCTATCTATCTTCTATCTATCTATCTATCTATACTATAACAAAACTGTAACTGGGCTAAATCTGTACATTAAACATTTTTTTAAAATTTTAATTGAGATGAACTTTAATCGATATGGAGTGCAAAAAGGTTTATTTTTTATTTTTTGTCTGTCTGTCTGTCTCTTTGAACACGCATCACGCTGAAACTACCCGACCGATTTTGATGCAACTTGGCACAATCATAGCTTATGTTATGGATTAACATTTAGAATACTTTTTATCCCGAAAAAAACAATGGTTCCCGCAGGATAGGGGTTGAAAGTTATATAAAAAACACATATCACGCTGAAACTACTGGATGGATTTTGAAGTAACTTGGCACAGTCAAAGTTTATAGTGTGTGTTAAAATGAATGATACTTTTAATCACGAAAAAATACGGGATTCCTGCGGGATATGAGTCTAAAGTTATGTTAATTTGAAAGGAATAATAATTGCACATCCGTTTATAAAACGGTACCGTAAATTCGGCACCCATGCCACAAGTCAGAGTGGCACAGTGGAAGCGGTGCCTGGCTTGCAACGCAGAAGCACATGGATCGAATCCGCACGCTGCTATGAATGTTTTGCCTCAATGTTTATAAGCATTTACATATTTTGTGCGTTTTTTTACATTTTCTTTGTTTTTTTTAAAGTTTATGTAATTTCCTGAAGTAAACCGTCAAGTTTTGTTTCGTAATATTGCAGATGGTAGTTTTTTAATTATTATGGTTTACAAACAAAGTGTAAAGACAGAAGCGGACACCCAATTTTCGACCTATATCTAAGATCCTTCGTGGCGCAATGGTGTCAGAGCCCGACTTACGTGCCGTCAAACCCAGGTTCAAATCCGAGTAGCCTGAAAGACTTTTTCGCACTTTTTATTGTTTACAAACAAAGTGAAAAGACAGAAGCTGACACTAAATTTTTACGCCAGTGTTTAAGATCCTTTGTGGCACAGTAGTGTCAGTACCCATCTGACGTGCCGTCATTCCCAGGTTCGTATCCGAGTAGCCTCAAAAACTTTTGCACTCAACAAAAACTTTTCATGAAGCAATAGCTCCATTAGCTAAATACAGAGGCGCCACTGAGCTTTACCCCTATTGGGCGCGAAGATAGGCCTCTATTTCCGTATGTATATACATAGTACTCTGTGCCAGAATCCTTAATGTTTTACATGTTGTACTAACAGAACTGTCTGATGCACTAACTAAAGGAAAGCCGACGTCGTTGCATAATATTTCGAAAATATACATTATGTACACAAAGCTCTTGACGTCAGAGACCGTGTTGGCATCATGAATCTGTAGAGGTTCGTAGTTGGCATCGAGTATGTTTTAAAATCCAGAAAGCAAAAATGTATTCTTCGAAAGTACACCATAAAGGTTTCGAACATTTATGACGTCACTGGCCGAGCCGCGATCGGGTATAGGTAGTTTCGAATAACGCTCCACATAACGCTATTCTATTCTATTCTACAAAGTGTCTTGGTGGCTGTACAAACATTAATAAATAATAATAAATATATTGGGGACAATTCCATACCAATTACCTAGCCCCAAACTAACCTAACCTAGCCCTGTAATATGGGCATTAGATAACGTACATAAATACGAATATCATATCCATGACTCGAAAACATACATTTTTGCTCATCACACAAATGATTGCACCTTGCAGGATTCGAACCCGCGACCGTTTGATTTCGTTCCCAGGGCCACTAGCCACTAGACCAACCTATTAATTATTTATTTGCTATTGCAACACAGATAGATTTCTGCCAACAGCCTTCAGTGGCAACCCGACTTGGCCGTGAATAGTTAGAAGCCTAAGGCGAGAGCGAAGCTTAGCGAGCTCCCGCCTTCGTCTTCTAACCTATCACGGCCATGTCTGGTCACTACTGAAGGTCTGTATGTAAGTTTGTTCGCACATCAAGTAAAAACTACTTGATCGATTGCTATGCAATTTTCACTATTGGATAGCTTAGGGTTTGAGTCAAAAACTGGGCTACTTAGTATCTTAATCTGATGATTAGATGCCGAACAATCGATAAAAAACTATTCGACGGCTGAACAAATGTAGTATATTATTGTATATTATTATAGTATAGATTATAGGTACTTTTGGTCATGGAATAACACGTATGAGTAACTTTTAAATGAAATGACCACGCGGGCAAAGCCGCGGGTACAGCTAGTATGTGTATAAAAACTGCACATAGGTAATAACATTTATTGTTCTAATAATATTACAGTTGATGGCGAGATGAACTAGACACTTTCAGCGATCACTGGTCATCTATAGCCCAAGATCACGAAGCTTAGAAGTCATGGGGGAGGCCTTTGCCCAACATTGGGACACCACAGCTGACTTCAACTATTTAGTTGGATATTGTGAAAACGGCTCACGCTCTTCGCTCATAAAATCGTAATACCTCATTGAGAATACTAACGATATTTCGCATCAGTGGTGGTCACTTCATGATTACTTTCATCTATCATTGTATCTGGCACTAGTGAGTAGTATATTCCTTGATCTGGCGTCAAAGGGGCTATAAAAACATTGACTTACCTTCCTATAAAAATGAAACGAGTCGTTTTTCCAACTACTTGTTACTTTTTGATATTTTTTGTATGGCGTTTATGTCAAAAGCTGACGGACAGTAAGCGAAAATGGTTCGTTTTAAGATATAGGAACCGGCCGTTAGACTTCCAAATGGTCTATGAGAATTCTATGAGTTAATATATGAATAGAATTTTTGTCATTCGTGTATGCACCTGTCATAGAGAAAAACTCACTCTTCGATTACAGTGTATGACCTTAAACGGACGTTAACCATATTTATTTATACAAAAGTGACGAGAAGCAGGCCGTCTGCCTCGTGGTAATCGCCACGTCTGATCAAGAACTTTGGTTCCAAAATCTTGAGCGTCACCTCCTGTAATATTACGTCCAGTAATTTCACTGGAAACATTGCCCTTCAAACATCAAAAAATGTTTGCACATTCTGCTTCACGAATAACTGTTATTTTGAACTGTTTCGATAAATATGCCTCAATCCTACATTGCATTAGTACCACATCACTGCTTAGCAAGGTGGTGCGGAATGAATTTTAAAGAGCTAATGTAAATTGCGCTCACCTGTTAGTGGCGTTGTACTTCGCCAGGTATGATGTTTATTAGTTACGTATGCCTTATTTGCGAAACCAAATCTTTGAAGCATGTATGATCACGAGTTCGAATCTCTTCCGATATTTTAGGCAGATTGTGCGTAAAGTAGATTGTTGAAGAGTTCAAAGAATTACCTTCCTATGCTGATGAAGCACATGTGCATTATGCTAGCTGAACAGGCCAGGACATCGCACGTCACGTAGATGTTGCACCACACCATGCCAAGCGGCCAGTAACCTGGGAACCAGAGAAGCACATGTCAATATCCTTAGCAATCTTATGTGTATCAGTCCACATCGGTCCACTGGTGAGTAAATACTGTTTCATCATCATCATCGTTCACTGCTGGAAAATCTCTCCTTGTGAACGCCACTGACAGCCACACAGCCGCCTTTCGCAGGTCATCACTCGACCTGGCTGGCGGGCATCCTACACTACGTTGATAATACTGAAAACTATGTTACTGTTGTTGTTGTGGTGTGAGTAATATTGTAATGAATGCAAATGCTGTGCCGAATAACTTACATTACGAGCTTTTTAAAATCAGTTGAGTGACTATGAGCAGGTCACTCGCGTAATGGTAAGCGTCACGCATGTGCATAGTAGTGCCACCCAGAATAATTGGTTGTACGAACTTGCACGTCACGTGCAATAAGACGTGGAAAAAGATTGGAGCCGCAGGACGCAGTCGAGAGTAATTACAAGCTACGAAAATAGGGTTGTCGCTTAAATTGTTTTGACACTCCCTTAAGCGATTTTTTCCACTCGTGTAAGTATTGTATGAAGGGATGAAGTTCATTATTTGCGTGATGTGAAATATGCTTATGTATATTTACTTTTATGAACGTTTCTTTGGGAAATGAAATTCTTTCGAACGATATCTGCCATCTGTTGAGATGAGCTTTTTCGTATATAATTTTTGTACAGTCATACATATTGCTCCTGGCAATACTTGTGAGTAATAATTGAAAAGATTCACTGAATTCACAGAGTTTTATAGTAATTGGATAAGCAAATGTTCACTGGTTATGAAATTTAAGATTATTTGATTCAATGAATTAAACACATTACAACCTTTTTTTTAAACACTGTGAGTTAACGTGATAAAACCCGTTATAAAGTATTTTATTCAATGAATTATATACACGAAAACCTAAGAGTTTTGGTTATTTGGTTTGGTTAGCCTATTATTTTGGTCGTTAAATAATTGTTTACTGAGCTAAAGTAATACGGGAAAATTATAAATATTCACGTAATATACCTGCAAAAAATTACAGAATTTTAATTGATTCATTATTTACTCGTTTCATTTTAAATTACATTTAACGAGTATTAATAATCACTAAGCCTCTAAGTTGTTATTTGGCATCAGTTGATGCTGACCCCACTTTTATGACAGAAACTGAAGACTAATCTGACTGATCTGCTAAACTAAATAATCACTTACTGTACAATATATACTATACAGTTCATTATAAAACCTTACAGAAATTTACAACACACAGCCGTGTAAATGTGTTCCATATCACATCACACATTCAAATACGTTTTTTTGTTTGTATATGTTCATAAAGCTAAAAAAACAAACTCGTGGGGCAAGTCAAATTAAATAATATATAAAACTGACAAACTTAAACGAATAGTTTTTTATTTTATTTATTTATTTCTGAAGTGTACTTTGGTTAATATGTCAAGCCCTTTCATTTGATACCCTTAATGGGCAGATTGAAAAAAAGAAAGTATCCGCTATTTTGTGGTGGCGGCCATCTTGGATTAGGATTTTTTCACGGTGTACTGTATTCTACTAGTTAAGCCGAGTTAAGACCTTTCATATCATACCCGTATTGAGGGGGTCGTCCATGTCGTGGCGGCAGCCATCTTGGATTTACGATGATACTGAATATAATAATTGTATTGTCATCAGACAGAACTAAACATGTGTACCAAATTTCAAATCAATCGGTCAACAGGAAGATAAATTTCAATAACTAGATTTGAACCAAACAAATAAACAAAAACAAACAGGGCTAAATAAAACCGTTTAAAAAACCTCAATGCAAGCATCATGAATTCTTCAACTGTAGTTAGCAAATTTAAATGGAGGTCTGACGCTTCAGGAGGTCAGGAATATGATGTAATATTAAATAATATCCTGATCTTGGAGGGATACATAGCAGGAACGACTTACGAACTTGCGTCACATTTAGCTTTTAGCTTTGTATCTCAGCTTTCAAAAATAATGTTTTTTTTTTTATAAGTCTATTGCCCATAAAAGTAGTCTCATGTTTTTAGGATTCATGTATGTATGTATGTATGTATGTATGTATGTATGTATGTGAGTTTCTTTGTTCCACCATCACTTTTGAAATGCCTGAATAGATTTGGATGTAAGGGATATTGTAAGAATCTACATCTTCCCGAATGACACGATAGTGTTTTTTTAATGTTCCTTTTTTGGCATACAAGTCGTGTTTTTTCTCTTACTTTGATGACGTACTTGTTAAAGAGGTGATCGGCCCATCTGATGTGAAGTGGTCACTGCGTGAGTAAGTGTGATAGTTTATAAATAAAGCAATGGAACTCACCTAAAAAACCTGGAATCGCCCCCATCGGCATCACAAATAAGCTGACCAACAGATCAGCTATAGCCAACGACAGCAGAAAGTAATTCGTCACATTCTGCAACCTCTTGTCCAAGCACACAGCCAAACACACCAATATGTTACCCACACCACCGGCTATTATAAATAATATCACAAAAAGGAAACTCCAGTCGTACCCCGCCTTATTGCTTATCACACCTCCGGTTCCATTACTGAAATCCCAGTTACATTGAAAAGTATCTACTAGATTATTCACAGATGTGTTATATGAAACGTCTGTGTACAACGTCCGATTAATATCACCGTAGCAAAGTAAGGTGTCCCATTCACAGAAAGAGGTAAACGGCAAACGGAGCCATAAGTCTTTTACTGCACTTTCGAAGGTAACGGTGATCATGTTCAGCTTGAATCTAGTGCCACATAGAGAACTGTTGCTGCCAATGTCCACGCTGTTGTTAAAGCACGCGAAGCATGAATATGACGTTTCATTTTGAACGTCTATGTTTAATTCGCATGTGAATTCTGCAATGGTTTCATCAGCACAGCTGAGGCCGTGGAAGGTTTCCCCGCACCCCTTGCCGGGGGTCAGGCGGCACCTCAAGTCTTGTAATGCTGTGTCCAGGTAGGTGTAGTTCGTCATGTCAGTCATCCCATCTGGAGGGTGCTAGGTCACCTCTCGATGCATGGTCTGTGATTGCAGGTGCTGGCGTCAGGGGAGTGTCATCGTGGCTTGGACATCTGAAACAATGGACGAAGATTTTTTAGAAAGCTTTGATAAGGGAGTAAGTAAAATCGTGTGCTTTTGCATTGCTGTATTCCAGTCTGCAGGTATAATTAATGGACAATGGAGCTCGAACCAGCTGTCACAATATGGAGCCCTCTAAACTGGTATTAGGATAAAATAGAAAACAGTGTTTTTTGTATTCTTGTGGTGTTTTTTGTAATGTAACCGTTAGACTTGTTTATAAATCCATATTTTTTTGTCTCGTACAATTTATTTTCTTGAAATGCATAAAACTTGATTCATTCAAGCCGTTAATGGTTTTAAAGGACAAGAGCTCTCCACGTTGTGCTCGTATACTAATGGAAGACAGAGGACGCCCCATAATGCGGTGGCTCAGACTTGACATCTTTTTAGTTCTTTGTATAGAACTATCTTTTAACTTCTTTTAGTTGTGGGAACTAGTGAAACTTTAGCTTCCAAATACATGTACAGTTATTTTTTTGGATTTCTTACCCAAAATGTTCAAACTGTACCCTAGCTTCACTAGTTCACTAGTTCCCTGGGAGTCCGCCCTAAAAATGTATTTAAAAATGCATTTAACCTAGCCATGACAACCCTTTTAAAAATTACTTTGAAATTGCAACGGCCATCATTTCTATTATTCTGGCGTAAACGATGTAAATTTAGAGAATCCATAGTTGTTTCTGTGCTAATCATAATTCACGGCTGTGATTTAGATTACGTTGCACGCGTCACCAGAAGTTCTTATTCTGCTCTTATGTGTCCACTGCAACCAATTCAGGGCCTATATTACTAACATTTTGCACATTTTTACCCGACTTTGGTGAAGCAGGGGAAGATTAATGAAGTTTACAATTAGTATGTATACAGGTGGAAGTTCCATCATGGCGTCGCCCATATTGATCCAATTTTGACAAGTGAGAAGTCAATGGATTCGTCTTCAGGTATAGAGTGTATTAGACATTTTTTTATCCTACAACGGCAAGGCAAAGGAAGGGTTGTGTGTTGAAACGAAAAGCTTGGTCCAATTGTGACAAGTTAGGTATAAATCGATTCGTCTTCATCGCAAGAGGCTATTTTTTACCGGACTTTAGTCGGACTTTAGTTTTTGAACTGTTTGTTTGTTTGTTTGTCGTATGAGGTAGTGCTGGCCTCAGATGTCAGAGTTAGTCAAGCCGCCCGAGGGCCTCTGACATGGCTTAACGACTGATATTAATCAACAACAGCCGGGACCGACTGCTTAACGTGCCCTCCGAAGCACGGAGCGATGGAAAAACGCACATAACTCAGAAAAGTTATTGGTGCGGAGCCTAGGTCATGAACCCGGTATCGTTGGATTCTAAATTGCACTATAGAGCCGTTAGGCCACCATCGCTCAAGTTTTTGAACTGTCTTGTATTCAACTGTCTATATATCGACTCCGGCAGTCCGGTGGAACAGACAATTGTAAATTTCAACTTGACATCCGACGATGAGGGACGTTATTTTGGATTGGTACGCTATCCTCCAGACGGTAGACGGTACCTAGTACAATTTTAATGAGTTGAAATATTTTATTGGGTGAAATATAGTACTGAAAAAAGATAATAAATATTAACTTAATTAAAAACTAGCCGACGTACTTACGTAGATGTGAATGAAAGCACTAGATCACTAGCATATCATCAGTAACAATATCTAGAGATCACTATGTGCTCTACGTATTACGTAGAGTTATCATAAAATAACCGAGCCAGATTAGACAAACAACCTAGCGATGCGCCAACATTACCACAGTACATATATAGTCCATATATGAACTCTGACATTACGCTCCAGATGACATGTCAAATGACATGGAAATTACATCTCGCAGATTGTAGGTACTTAAGCTAGTGTGGATTTTATTTTTTTGTGTAAGAAGTCTTGTTGACAGTGTGACTATCAAATGTTCAAAGAGCCGATTTTCACTACGTTTTTAATGCTAAAAATAAAATAATTGTTACCGGCATAGATCTCAGAATTATTAAATTGAAGTGGCAATGGGCAGGCCACTTAGCTTGCAGATCCGATAATTGTGGGTTAGTTTAAACTGTTATACTACTACTAAACATAAACATAAACATAAACATAAACATTAACATAAACATAAACATAAACATAAACATAAACATAAACATAAACATAAACATAAACATAAACATAAACATAAACATAAACATAAACATAAACATAAACATAAACATAAACATAAACATAAACATAAACATAAACATAAACATAAACATAAACATAAACATAAACATAAACATAAACATAAAAATAAACATAAACATAAACATAAACATAAACATAAACATACACAGTTATATGTACCACAAACCCACCGTTGTTTACCGAAGTCCAATTGCGACATATTTAATCATACAAGTAGGTACTTCCTTCGATTGTGAAAGTACCAAGTAAGCACTTTTTGTACTTATGTTGTTTTTCTATGAATAATGCGCAGTAGAGGTACTCTACATGTTGTTTTGATTTAATTGCGCATAGCTGAATAAGCATTTATGTACTTAGATATTTTTCTCGATAAATTATGAGAAATGTAACTACTTAGTTGTTATTGCAAATGAAGAATGAACTAGAAATCGCCTACGCATTTATAAAAATTATATAAGGAAGTTACTAAGTACAAATTGTCATTATTTTATCTTCGCTTGAATTGTACGGTCAAAAGTAAGACCAATAAAATTAACTTCAAATTTAATTTGTTGTTTATTTTATTAAAATCTCGGCTCCGTCCAATTTGTCTGGCGCAGCCGGTAGGTTTTTTTTTAAAGTCGTGGAAATTTAATTTGTCCGGCGCTTACTTCAAAAATTGTGAAATATAATTTGTCTGGCGCAACCTACATATCTGGTGCAGCTGTCCTGAATAACTTCGTGTGTTCCTGACAAATCCACGTAAAAAAATACCCGAACCAAACAAATACGACTGTATTGGAAAAAGGAGTTGAGAAACAATTCAGCGAGTGGAATAATCACCGAGGCATGGGATCGAGCGGTTTTAAGTGAGTCGAAAATCATTCATTTTCCGTATTCTTGCCCTGCTATTCGACCCTTAGTGTTTTTGGACAAAAATTGCCAATACACTTGTTATTTTTGATTTATTGTATGCGAATTTATGATTTTTATGTGAACTTATTGATTTTATGTGTTTTTATTGATTTTTATGTGAATTTTTTGACGTTTTATGCGTTTTTATTGATTTTTATGTGAATTTTTTTGACGTTTTATGCGTTTTTATTGATTTTTATGTGAATTTATGTGTCTTTATTGATTTTTATGTGAATGTATTGTCATTTTATGCGTTTTTATTTGAATTTTATGTGAATTTATTGATTCTTATGCGTCATAATTGATTTTTATGTGAATTGATTGACTTTTATGCGTCATAATTGAGTTTTATGTGAATTTATTGAGTTTTATGTGCTTTTATTGATTTTTGAAGTGTTTTTATTGAACTTTTATGTTCCTTTCTTTAATTATATTTTGAATTTTTGTGTTATACGTGTTATATTGTACAAACGCATACTCAATTTTAATATTTTGAATTGATTTTAAATAATAATTTAAAATGGAACCTATGAGGATTATAACGAATGAAATTGTGAAATTAATTCCTAAATTTGATGGGAATGAAAAATTATTAAATTTATTTATTTCAAAATGTGAATATGTGCGTAGCTTAAGTGGCTCCGAAATAACAGCAGCACAATAATTATATTTATTTTATGTAATTTCAAGTAGAGCTGTAGGCAGAGCAGCCTCACTATTAAATGAAAGTAGCGACATGGCTACAATTGAAAATCTTTTTATTCAAGTTAATAATATAATTGAAAATGGAAACAGATTGTGAATTAGATGATATATTATCTGAAAATCTAATGAAACTTAGATTAAATCGTATGCATCAAGAACAAAGATATGCAATTTTTTATTGACGCAATCAAATATGATGAATTAATTAATCAAATTAAAACTAAACAAGATGCTATTTCAAAGAAAGTTACTTTGGTTGCAGAAATGGTTGATGGTTTTGTAAATTTTACTAATACTTCTTATTATAATTTTATACAATTTGAGAATAATTTAATTGATATAGAGAAAGCATTGAATAGAAGTGAAATAAATGATTTTGAAAATAAAGTTACTCATTCTTATAGTTTGTTAACTCATAATTTTCAAATAATTCTTTCTAAGTTAGATGAGATTGATACAGCAATCGCATTAAGTAAAAATAAGATATTACATAGATCAATAATTGATACTAATGAATTATTTGAATTGTTAAAAAATATTGAGAGAACAGATAAGTTAATTTTCCCTGTTAATTAAGAAAATTTAGTAAACATAGAGCAACATATAGAGATAAAAGCTTATATTAAGGGTAGGCAAATTACATATGTACTGGCAATTCCAATTGTACGCAAAAACACTTACAAATATTACCAGTTATTCCCCTTACTTATCCTTGATACTTTTAATAATATTTCATCCTTGATACTTCCTAAATATCCTTTTATCCTCGTGAAGGATTTGAACTCTATTACATTGCTCTCCAAGCCATGCGACGAGATTGATGAGAAATTATTTCTTTGTAAAGAAAGTTGTGCAGTCGTATTGGAACAAGATAAATGTATAACTGATTTAATGAAATTTACGTTGAATATTACGTCGTGTTCTCCAATTTTAATCGAAACTTCAGAGATAAAAGTTCAACAAATTGAAATGAACATATGGATAATTTTTGCAAGTTACCAAACGTACTTGACAAAAACCTGTGAAAATGAGATTACTCGAGAGAAAATCCTTGGTACTTATATTTTAACCTTGGACGATAATTGTAAAATACAAGTTGAAGATATTACTCTACGGAAGAAATTGTTCAGAGGAATGAACTTACATATTCCTAAACTACCATTGATAAATTTACCAAGTGTTCCAGTTACAAATAATTTCAAAAAGAAACCTGTTAACTTAGATGGAGTAAACATGGAAAATCTACAAATGCTGAATTATATTTTGAAGAAAAGTGAAAACAGTGAATATAGTGAAATGAGTGAAATGGTCAATAAAGTGCAAATAAAAAGTGTTAGTTTATGGACATTAATACTTTATATTATAATGATTTTTATTATTGTATACTTTATTATAAAATATAAAAATGAGATTTTGAAATTATGTAAAATTGAAAATAATCTGACTTCAAGAAATGAACTTTCAGATAATTTTCAATCTCAGGGTGGAGAAGTTATATGTACCACAAACCCACCGTTGTTTACCGAAGTCCAATTGCGACATATTTAATCATACAAGTAGGTACTTCCTTCGATTGTGAAAGTACCAAGTAAGCACTTTTTGTACTTATGTTGTTTTTCTATGAATAATGCGCAGTAGAGGTACTCTACATGTTGTTTTGATTTAATTGCGCATAGCTGAATAAGCATTTATGTACTTAGATATTTTTCTCGATAAATTATGAGAAATGTAACTACTTAGTTGTTATTGCAAATGAAGAATGAACTAGAAATCGCCTACGCATTTATAAAAATTATATAAGGAAGTTACTAAGTACAAATTGTCATTATTTTATCTTCGCTTGAATTGTACGGTCAAAAGTAAGACCAATAAAATTAACTTCAAATTTAATTTGTTGTTTATTTTATTAAAATCTCGGCTCCGTCCAATTTGTCTACACATAAACATAAACATAAACATAAACATAAACATAAACATAAACATAAACATAAACATAAACATAAACATAAACATAAACATAAACATAAACATAAACATAAACATAAACATAAACATAAACATAAACATAAACATAAACATAAACATAAACATAAACATAAACATAAACATAAACATAAACATAAACATAAACATAAACATAAACATAAACATAAACAACAACAATCACGATCACATCAACTTTCAAACAGAAAAAAAACATCTAAATCGGTCCATTCGTCTGGATATTCTTGTTTGTGATTGTTTAGTCCACTAAGACCGTAGTCGGGTTTCAGTTTTTGAACTTATATTTTTATTGCCCTTGAAAACTTGTCAGAATTAACACGACCAAGGTCGAGATCTTGCTGCGATATGGCGGCCGATCAGCATGGCATGGTGTGTGTGCGTGAGGCTTGTGCGTAGAAGCGGATTGGCATATCTTAGGTCCTTCACCTTCGATTTGGCGGTGTGCAATCCGTCATTATTTAACATTCTTGTACTCAGCATCGATAAGAAAAACCCCACTTTATCGGTAATCACACCGCAGTTGTACATCCGACATAGTAGGAAGGAGCTCTAACCTAACCCAATATTCAAATAGAGAAGGGAAAAGGGTTTTGACATTTCCTAAACTACTTAACGTGAAGGTTGACAGATAAGGAAATTGCCAAAATTGTATTATGGACTACGAAATAAAGGTAAAGGTTAGGCGTAACAGCATTTTAGTGGTAAACAAAATACAAAGGTAAAAAGGTCCATATGAAGGAACCAAATTGATTTACCTATTTATTGTAGGTCGGAGTAAATTTGCGATTTAACGTAACTCTATTGAAGGATTTTGATTTAAGTCCGTTGAAGGTTACTCTGAAATTAAAATAGATGTACGTACAATAAGAATACATTATGTAATTTAAATACCAGATGTATTAATTTTGATAACAAATAAATTACGATCTATATAAAGTTCTTCAATCAGTGTGTCCTACCAGTCATGACCTACGGATCCAAATCGTGGACATTCAAGGTTAAACTAGTCCACAAATTTAAGGTCGCTCAACGAGCTATGGAGAAAGCTATGCTTGGGGTTTCTCTAAAGGACAAGATTTGTAATTAAGATATCTGACGGAGAACCAAGGTGACCGACATATCTTTAAGGATAAGCAAGCTAAAATGACAGTGGGCTGGTCGCATTTCCAGAAGAACTGATAACCGTTGGGGTAGACGAGTTCTCGAGTGGAGATCACGTTTATGCAAATGTAGTGTAGATCGCCCTGAGGCCAGGTAGAGTGACAACCTGCGAATAACGGCTGGAAGAGAATGGATGAGAGGACCTGAAGACCGAGCTCAGTGGCTTGCATTAGGAGAGACCTACGTCCAGCAGTGGACAGATATAGGCTGATGATGGTGATGATGATAAATAAGTAGATACAACATTTTCTTCGAAAACCGAGTATGTACCTACCTATATTAAGTTTGATTTTTACTCTATGACCATATCACAATCGTGCAAGATGAATCCCAAATATCATTCCTTACGTACCTAAAAATAAACACATCACATATACCTACTTATATAGTGTTAAAAGCAGTACCCTTCCTAGGGCTTCCTAAACTTCTTAAGTATATTAAACCACATAGACGAGCCCACATACAAGTTAACCACTGATCTGCGTTCCGTTCTGAATCTCAAAGCTGCGTTCGAGAAATTTCCGAACTGGCTAGCGCAGCGCAACCAATGAAGTGAAACACTCGGATTGTGGCTAGTCAATTGAAAGTACGGGCTTTTTATTTATTTACTGAATACTTAAGCACAAAAAGTGCAGTTTCTACCAGTCATCCTGGTCTTGGAAGAAAACTGGTGCGGTTTTATTGTGAAAGATCTCTGGAGTCAATTATTATAAAATAGAATATACCATAAACTTACATACAATATAAATACCTATAGCAAAAAGTTACCTAGTATGCTTAAAATATATAATATTCATAGTGGGACAAGCAGAAAAAAAACAGGAGATTGAATTATTTATTGCTACTTATTCGTTGCAACACTAACCTGGTACTAGGCCAAGTGGAAAATAATAATATTATTGTAATAATAATAGTGTGTAATATGAATTTCAAATATCACTTATTCCATGTTTTGAACAGGTTGTTCCAATTGGGCGAGTTGTTTGGAGACCACGGCAATAATTACAGGGCGACAGAGCGTTAAACTTAATTTATATTCCATCACGGAATTAATATTTTAATGGATAATTTCACATTTAGGCATATTTGCGGTTGCGAGGTTAAAAAGTAAATTCAGTTTTTCATACCGGAATAACCAAACAGTTTCAGTAATCTTTTTTATTTATTCAACATCAAATTTATTTATTTAACATCAAATTTTTAGTAGCACAGTTATTTAAGCTGAAGTATTCGGAGTGATTACATAATATTATGGGACAAATAATTGTTTGACCTAATAAATTACAAGGGAATCACCAAAAATAACTTAGATGAGACTTACAGAACCAGCTGTTATGGGACTGACCAGTAGGTTATATAAAATAAAAATGAAATCAAATCGGTTTTGAAATCCCGAAGATAGGAGTGAACCAACTCAAAAAGAAACAAGACCTAAATTCAAAAACTGAAACCCGACTACGGTTGGGCAAAGAGTAGCCTATGACACTCTCGCAAAGAAGACGAATCGGATGATACCTCGCTTGTCAAAATCGGACCTAGATTTTAGTTTGAACACATATACCATAGTATAAATCCAGGACAAAGAGACTAAACATGCCAACCTGCGTCGAGGAGTGAGACAAGGGGACGTGATATTCCCTAAATTGTTTCACCAATGTATTGGAAGACATTTAAGACACTGGACTGGGAAGAGCAGGGTATCAACATAAACGGTGACTACATCTCACACTTGAAATTTGCAGACTTCAGAATGTCATAATATCTGAATCGTTGCAGATACTGGATGCCTAGTGGAGCCTAGCTGAAGCTACCAATAAAAACGGTTTCGGAATAACTTGGATAAAACTAAGATCAAGCTGGACGAGCACGTTCCTCCGTTACCGATTACAGTTAATGGCACTGCTTTTGAGATTGTTCAACACTACGTTTACTTAAGGCAAATCTTCAAACTGGCAAACTTAATGCAAATTTTACAACTGGGCCGGAACAATTTTGAGAAAGAAGACAATAGAAGAATTCAGCTGGGCTGGGCAGCATTCAGGAAGCTACGTCAGGTCTTCTCGTCGCCTATCTCTTAGCGCCTAAAGACAGAGGTATTCAATCAGGTAATGACTTACTTAGGAGCTGAGACGTGGACACTTACGGTAAGGCTGGTCCAAAAACTTGAAGTCGCTCAGAGGGCTATGTAGTGATAGTGAGTGAGTGTGGATAGAGTTTTTCTAACAGATTGAATTAAAAACGAGGTGATCCGGCAGAGAACCAAGGTTTAATAGGTGTCATAGCTCTGAGAATTAGCAAGCTGAAGTAGCAGTGGGCTGGCCATATTAGCTGCAGAACCGATAACCGTTGGGGTAAAAGTGTTCTCAAGCGGAGACTTGAATTGACAAAATGTAGTGTAGTTTTTGCTCACCGGCTAGATGGAGCGATGATCTGGGCAAGGCGGAATGAATAAAATAAATGAATGAAAAAATAAATTACAGAAAGTGGATGAAAAGAGCCGAAGATGTGGGCAAAATGCCATGCCTTAGGAGAGGCCTATGTCCAGCAGTGGACGAACACAGGCTAATGATGATGATGATGTTGATGATGATGATGATGATAACCCATGGTTTGCTCCGCTGTAGTCAGGTCAAAACAGTGGCCTACAACACAATATATAAATGAAGACGAATGGATTGATAACCCGCTTGTTAAAATCGGACTAAGAGGGGCGACGCTATGATGGAACATCCACGTACATACATACATACATAAACTGTTAAACTCATAACCCTTCCCTTGCTTTGCCGTAGTTGGGTTAAAACATAAAGATCTGCTAGGTACACAATCTATACTTATAATAAAACTGTAACAGGTCTAATTCTGTACATTGAAGATATTTTATAAATTTTATCGGAGGCTGTTCTATGAGTATATTCTATACTGAAGCCAAAACTGTATTTTTTTATAAATTTTTTCTGTCTATCTGTCTGTATCCTTGTTAGGCATCACGCCAAAACTAATGAATGAATTAAAATGAAACTTGGTATGATTTGAGTTCATACTACGAGGTAGGACATAGGATACTTTTCATCCCGGAAAATCAAATGGTTCCCGCAGGATAAAGGTTGAATGTTATTTAAAAAAACACTTACGACTCTGAAACAACTGGACTGATTTGGATACATAGTTTATATAATGGGTGAAACTTAAGGATACTTTTTATCCCGAAAAAATAAAGGGTTCCTGCGGGATAGCGGTCCAAATTCTGTACATTGAAAAAACTTTGTAATTTTTTTTTGGAGGCTTTTCTGTTTTCGTTCTGAAGCCAAAACTGTTTTTTTTTCTGTTGTGAAACTACTGAATGAATTCAAATGAAACTTGGCATAATTTGAGTTCATACTAAGAGGTAGGACATTGAATACTTTTAATCCCGATAAATTAAATGGTTCCCGCAGGATAGAGATTGAAAGGTATTTAAAAAAACACGTATCACGCTGAAACTACAGCACAGGTTTGGATGCAACTTGGCACAATCATAGTTTATATGATCAGTGAAAATTGAGGATACTTTTTATACCAAAAAATAAAGGGTTCTTGCGGGATATGGGTTCAAATTCTGTACATTGAAGATATTTAGTAAAATTTTTTGGAGGCTGTTCTATTGTTCGTACTAAATCCAAAACTGTTTCTTCTTTCATTTTTTCTTTTGTCTGTCTTTCTGTCTGAATCTTGGACGCCCATCTCGCCGAAGCTACTGAATGAATTCATATGAAACTTGGCACGATATGATTTCATACTTCGAGGTAGAACATTGGATACTTTTCATACAGGTAAATTAAAGGGTCCCCGCAGTATAGGGGTATATATTTGGAGTTGATATTCATGTTTTACGGTTTATATTTACTTACGTAGTTCACCTCTAGGATACTCAAGGAATATTCCTCCAAATATCAAATACCTAGGTCCACCGGTTTAGGCTGGGCGTTGTCTGTCAGTCAGTCAGTCAGTAGGTATGTCACGGTACTGTTTTATAGGCATGATTAAAATAATGTTATAGAACACATAGTTTATTATTCTGCCCAAAAGTGAAGGGCATGTATACTTATAATAAAGCAGTAAGTGCAGTAGTAATATAAGTAATGTATTATTTAATAAAATATGTATTATTATATTGTAATAAGTATGTATGTTAATTAACTATATTATTGTGCCACCGACTGAAAGGTATTTAATCTCTGATTCTCTCCATACTAAGGTTGTCTGGAAGAAATCGCTCTTTAGCGATAAGACCGCCAATTGTACTCTTTAATTTATAAGTTGTATCTTTATTTGTATTATTTTTTGGTGTACAATAAAGTGTATTTGTATTGTAAGTACCAAAAACTCTGTAAAAGGAAGATATTTAAAAAGAAGATCTAGGGTCCTAAAAATAAGCTACAGAAATAGAATAAAACATTCTTTAAATTGGTGTCTGTCCGTTTGTCTGTTAGTCTGTTCATGGAAAAAATACTGGACTGATTTCAATGCCGTTTTCACTGTTGGATACCTTAGAGTTTGACATAAAAACTGGTGTACTTATAATCTCAATCCGATAAGTAGAAGCCGAGCAATCAATGAAAACTTTTTGACGGCTGAAGGAATTTTGTTTAAATGTTGGTATCTTGGTATTTTAGGTCTTGGAATAGTAATAAAGTTCTTTTAATCTAGAGAAATGGCCACGCGTGCAAAGCCGCGGGTACAGCTTGTACATCATATATCTCCTGTTACGAGCATTCGTCTGCCACAATACTTTAATTCTTAGATGATCCCCAAGAGAAATTATCCCCAAAAAACAGCTATAAAATTCTATTGTGTTATTCACCACCAGCACCTAGACTAGAAGTCACAGTACTCCAGAGGCTAGCTTAACTGAGTAGCACTCGATCACTGGTTGATGACACCAGATTTCAAAATGAAACCAATTTTTCATATTAGGTATTAAGCTTGTCAAAATGACGCCACTGATAGCCAGTATAACTGCGATCATTGACATTGTGATTGTATTTTTATTTTCGGGACTATTCACACCAATTACCTAGCTCCAAACTAGAATACCCTGTACTATGGGTACTAGATAACGGATAAACATATATAGATACGAATAGATCTTCAACTGAAATGCAATATTCCGGTTCATGTCATGTGGTCACCAGTCATGACCTAAGGAGCCCCAACGTTTAACGTCGCTCAGTTAGGTGAGCTAACTCCAAGCATAGCTTTATCCACGGCTAGATATGCTTGGAGTTTCTCTAAAGGACAACACTCGTAATGAAGTGATCTAACAGAGAACCAAGGAAACCGACTTAGTTCTAAGGATAAGGAAGCTAAAGTGGCAGTAGGCTAGCCACATTTCCCAAAAAAGCAATAACCGTTGGGGTAGGCGAGGTCTTGAATGGAGACCACATTTAAGTAAACGTAGCGTGGGACGTCCTGTGGCCAGGTGGAGTGACGGCCTGCAAAAAACGGCTGGTAGAAACTGTATGCGGAGAGCTGAACACGAGCAGTGTACAAGTTTAAGCTGACGATGTGCATGTATGTCCATCCCATTCTGCACGAGATTAAACGGACATGAACTCCCTTTTAATGTCTCTGGACATGACCGTCCCGCCAAGGTTGCAGTGTACAGAGACGAGAGCGGGGTGCGGCTACAGATAAAATAGTAAATGTTATTTTGAAGCACTTACATTTAGAGGAAATTTCAGTGTCAGTTAAGAGCATTTCGTGTTTGTTTATCATGTTTTTAGCTTAGCGTTTGGCCAGTCTCAGTTAATAAGTGGCGATGAGAATAAAGATTTTAAACACAGTATATGAGACTGTCGCCCAAAGACTTTCCGAACACTTTGAAAGGGTCTATCGACACTCAGATCTCACTCGTGTCGTACATTTGGCTATGTCAAATATTCGAGCGACCGCGCAGTTTTTTATTGGTATGGTATAGGAAAATAAACAAGATATATTACATACAGATACAGATATATACATTACTATTTACTTCACGATCTTATAACGCCTCTACAGCACAACTCAAACAGAGAAGCCATGTTTAGAACGCAGGCGTTCTTTTATATTCAGTTATTGAATTACTTGTATGAATATATGTTTTTGTTCATCGTTAGAGGCAGACCATTTATTTTTCAGATATGTAAAACATTGATTTACTAATAAATTACATATGAAACGCTACTAACTGCACCACTCCTTTCCAGAAGTCATAACAGTTCTACGTTAACGAGCGCGGGGAAGCCAAATTTTGCCGTCATTTAGCGCGAAGCTGAACTTAATGGGTGTCGCCAGAAACATCTTAACATAAATTGGCTACATTCACCACACTTGCTGTAATTATCGGGGTAGTAGAAGGGTGGATTTACACTGCTCCTTATGATTCTACCCATCGTGAATAGAACTAATTTCCAGAAAAAAACATACTGTTCATGTTAGATGCTAACATCAGTTATTGAATGATTCTAAAGATGTTTACGCCAGGTGAAGCCATCAAGTGCTTATATCCATACTGGATCTATTGATAAACACCGGAGAGAATAGGCGTGACTTGCCACAGACGTCCTGTTTTGCTCCGATACAGTGCACAAACTGCCTAACCACAAACATATGCAGAACGCATATGTTAGTGGTTAGGCTATACCTCAATGGTGACGGTTCGTGGGGGTAGACGGTAATTTATCGTTTAGATTTATGCGTGGAAATACTCCCCACAATAATCCTAAAAAAATATATCTAAATCCTTATCCTGTTGTGTGATGAACTTTAAAGGTGGATTGACTATAAATATATCTTTCAGTTTATCAAAAGTTAAACGTTAATTTTAGTCACAAAAGTACATTGGAGCATTATAGTTAAAAAAAACGGAGTTCACACTGCCTAACAAACGAGTGAAGCATATCAAATGGTGGCTGTGCATGAGTGGATAATTTGTGATTGATACACAATTTTATCACAAAATACGAGAAAAGAAGAAGAAGAAGAAGAAAAAAATACATTTATTTATGACAACACACAACATTACACAGAAAAACAAAAAACACTATTTACAAACAAAAATAAAAGGTACGAAATTAATGCTGTGTGAGGAAGAGGAGTTTTGATTTTCCGTGAGATCTTGACAGAATTAACACGAATACAACAAGGTATTGCTGCGATGTGGAGGCTGATCGGCATAACATGGTATCAGTGTATGCTTTAGGCTTGCCTTATCAGCATATCTGGGGAGCTTAACTTTCATTTTGGCGGCGTGGAATCTTTTTTTTAACATTCTTGCATTGGAGAATTTGTTTGTAAAATTGCATAAAATAAACGCTGCAAGTACCTACTCCCAGCGTCGCTCTTACTTGAACAGGAAGATCTATAAATATTAATTCAATTTGAGAACTTTTGTGGTTAATGCTTCCCACTGAAAGCATTTTTGGGGCATCATCATAGGAACGGCTGGTCTTATCGTCTCTTATACTGGTTCTCATGTCCTCTACCGGAACTCATGCCGTGATTACATCATCCATGTAAACGTGCCCTCGCACAATATAATCCCGTATGGGAAGACACATACCTAAATTGGATTAGATTCCCCTGGGATAGGTCTTAAAATGGCAACGAGATTTCTTTGAGTACCTACTTTACTCGGGTTATATGAGCTGCTCATGTGGAGTTTCATTAAGAATGGAAATCACCAGCTTTGTACATAACGAAGTCTCTTACATAAATGCACCTAATACTACATTGATCCACAAACAAACAAATACAGTCATGATACTCAGATCTAAGCTTATTGAGCACGCTTATTGAGCACTCCAACAGTTTTTATAAAAATACGGATTCCATATCGCCAAATCGAGAGTGAAGCACTCAAGATATTATGCTGATCCGCTCCGCTATAATACGCGCAAGTCTCACTCACACATTTACATCATGTTTTGCCGATCGGCCGCTACATCGATCTGTTACACTGCGCATATTGCTGACCTAAGGGATAACCCCCAATAACCATTCAATACACTGTCAGCAATATGCAAAGGTATATAATCCGCGGTTTATAGCATTCGAGGCTTTTTTCCTTAATCGCTCTCTGAAGCCACCTGACTACGGACCCGGCCATAGGCCTGCCGGTCAGCTTGGATTAAGCACAGTCAGGTGGAACCACTGCCCAAATAGACAGAAGTGCAGCAACAATAGCTGTTAAGACTTGTTGAAGAAAATTAAAAATAAATGTTTGTGTGTGCCCGAAAAGTTGTTTTTTTTTAAGACAAACTAATAGGCCCACACAACATTTGGTGTCAGAATCAAAAGGGATCTAGTCCTTTGGCCGTCCTTCCCTGACCAGGTCGTCCTTCTTCAAACAAGTCACTGCTGCCTCTGCCGCCTGCTGTCTACTGCCACCCTGTCCTTCTGGAGGACCTGGTGCTGTTCAGCTGCCTGCTACCTGTCACCGCTGCTGCTTAAGCTCCGCTGTGCTTGAGGCTTTCTGCCAGTACCAAGCCAGCTCAGCCCCACCACCACCAGCTCTACTGTTTCTGGTCTTCGACTAGACGCCGAGCATACCCACCTGCTGCCCGAGCTCCATCTGTCCTTGGTCACGACCGACCGAGACTCGAGCTATCATCAGCCAAGCAGAATCCAAGACGAGTCGACCCGGCGGACAACAAAGTTCATCGCTCCGTGCCAGACCCGCCGCACGGTACCTGAAAACGCTGACGCGCAACTACGTGTCGGATGCCGACCTACTTATTCGCATTCTTGTGAGTGACTTTGTACATTTTATATTGTTATATTGCTATTTCTTGTGTCAGTAATTATCATTGCAAACAATAATGTCTGTAGATAAAACTAAAGTAGAAAGGCTCTCTGTACCTAACCAGGCAATAATGGAAAACATTCAATTCAATGTCATTATGAAGTTTATCAAACCTTTCGATGGAGATAGACAAAAACTATCTCCTTTCCTTAAAAACTGCGATAATGCGATAAACCTAGCTTCAATGTCCCAAACAGACTTACTGTTTAAATTCATACTGTCGCAATTAGATGGCAAAGCAGAATTAGCTTGCTGCCTTAAAGTTTTTGATAACTGGCAGGACCTGAAATTGTTTCTGAAGTCTACGTTTGGTGAAACAAAACACAGAGATCACCTCTTGTTAGACCTTCAAAATTGTAAAATTATATCATCAGAGTCGGTTTCACAGTACAGCCTTCGATTACAAACTTGCCTAACTCGCCTACAAACTGACATTACCCATTCCACACGCGAACAAGACGAACTGAAAGGTCGTATAGCCAGTACTGAAGACTTAGCCTTACATACCTACCTGCTAGGTCTCCCAAGCCATATCTCCACTATTGTTAGATGTAGGAATCCGTCAAATTTACATGACGCGATTAATCTTGCGATACAAGAGGAGAAGCTGCACAATTATGTTCAGTCCACAAAACATACTGAACTGAGGTCTAGTAAAATATTGTGCAGAACCTGCGGTAAACCAGGACACTCCGAAAGGAGTTGTTTCATCCAGCGACGCCCTATTCACTCAGTATCGCAACCGCAGCACCCAATGCCATCAACTTCCAACTCACCACGTCATGCTAATTCAAATTCAATAATTTGCAGATACTGCAAAAATATTGGCCACGAGATATCAGAATGTCGTAAGCG
The DNA here is from genome assembly GCA_946251855.1 of Alsophila aescularia. Lineage (NCBI taxonomy): Eukaryota > Metazoa > Arthropoda > Insecta > Lepidoptera > Geometridae > Alsophila > Alsophila aescularia. The sequence continues at coordinate 32,130,831 of OX276379.1, read as the reverse complement.
CCAATATAATAATAATGCACGTCAAAGACTACAACCGAACTCTTCTCAGTCTCAAAATAAAGTCCATTATTATAACTAAGTTTCCGACGACTATAAATCAGATAGTGGTTTAAACTAGAGAAGATTCCGGTTGCACGTCGTTCGGAATCATCTACACAAACCGACGTGACATACAATAGATCAATTAATGATTTTATTTCCATGTCCTCTGTATCCGCTAACTCTAATCTTCTTTTTAGAAATTCTATCTCGACACAACCTAAACCAAACTTGACTCAATCTCGTACTAACTCGACTCAATTTCTTACTAACTCGACTCAATCTCATACTAACTCGACTCTATCTCATAAAAATCCGTCTCTATCATCTCAGTCGTTTAAATTGACTCAATCGAAAATTATAAACTCTTCTTTTAAATCCCCGAACCGTAAACAAACAAACTATACACACAAGTCTACCAAGTCCACTGAATCTTCTAAGTCAAATAAATCTACCAAGTATTCTAAGTTTACCAAACCCACTGAATCTTCTAAATCCAAGCATTCAAACTTGCATTCAAAGCCTAACATCCAGTCTCATCACCCTATCCCAGACTCCAGATCATATCAAGCTGTTTACGAAATCAAATATAACAAGAAAGTCCATCTACCTCATGTATATTATGTCAGATCTCAGTAATCCGATAAGCCACTGGTGCTCTTAGTAGACTCTGGTGCTGCTATATCTCTTCTAAAAAAGTCTTCCCTGCAAGCCGAACCAGAATTGATACCAAAGGTGATCAAATTCAAAGGCATTGATAAAAAGGCTGACTATATTGAAAGTTTTTAATTTGATACCAGACTCCATCGACATAAACTTTGATGGAATCATTGGTAGCGACTTCATGAAATCTTTAAATGCAAAAATTGACTATGAGAGTAACTTTCTAAGTATTGGCAATCACTTCTTACTCTTACAATTCACAAATCCTGAATATACTATTCCTGCTCAATCTGAAACCATTATCGAATGCAATGTTGCTAATCCCAAAGTCTCCACTGGTTTCGTTGAAAAACTTGAAATCCAAGAAGGTGTTCTCATATCAAACTGCCTTGTCTCAGTCAAGCCAAATAATCATGTTAATGTCTCAGTTCTCAATACCACTGAGTTTGACGTCATAATAAAATCTCTTAGTGTCGAGCTCAATCCTTGTGATTCAAATTGGTCTTATTGGTCCTGTTTCTCAATCTCCCGATAGAATCAGTAGAGTTAAAGAACAAATCAGATCTGTCCATCTCAATGCTGAAGAGTCCCGAGTATTACACAATCTATGCACGGAATACTCTGACCTTTTTCACCTTGATGGAGATTCTTTAACATGTACTAATACTTTAGAACATGAAATTAAAACTACCAATTCTCAACCAATCCATACCAAGACTTATCGATATCCTGAAGTTCACAAAGAAGAGATCAACAAGCAAATTTCAAAAATGCTTGATCAGAAGATTATTAAACCTTCCAATTCTCCATGGTCCTCCCCCATCTGGGTAGTTCCAAAAAAACAAGACGCTTCCGGCCAAAAGAAATGGCGTATCGTAATCGATTATAGGAAGCTCAACGACGTTACGATAGGTGATGCATACCCTATTCCTAATAGCAACAAAATCCTTGACCAGCTAGGACACAGCAAGTACTTCTTCACTCTTGATTTAGCTTCTGGCTTCCATCAGATTAAGATGAGTGAGGCTGGTGAAAACAGCTTTCTCTGTCCCTAATGGCCATTTTGAATACACCAGAATGCCATTTGATCTGAAAAATGCACCTGCAACCTTTCAAAGACTGATGAATATAGTCCTCTCCGGTCTCCAGGGTTTACACTGTTTTATATATCTTGATGACGTCATCATATATAGTCACGATCTGTCCTCCGCATGTCAAAAAGCTGGAGCTTGTTTTCAAAGCCCTGAGACAACATAACCTCAAACTCCAACTAGATAAATGCGAATTTCTCCGTCGTGAGGTCGCTTATCTTGGTCATACTATTACCGACAAAGGCGCCTCTCCCAATCCGGATAAAGTCAAAGCTGTTGCCTCCTACCCTGTCCCCAAAAATCCGAAAAACATCAAAGCGTTTCTTGACCTTGTAGGCTATTATCAGAAATTCATAAAAGACTTTTCCAAAATAACCAAACCTCTGACTTCTCTCCTAAAGAAAGACTCTGAATTCATCTGGTCCATAGATCAAATTCAAGCATTTGATACTCTCAAATCCTTATTGACTAATGCTCCTATACTCCAATACCCTGATTTCTCCAAAGAATTCATCCTCACCACCGATGCATCCAATCATGCCATATGCGCTGTCCTTTCACAAGGTGAAATAGGTAAAGACCGTCCCATTGCCTATGCCTTGCGAACCTTAAATAGTGCTGAAGGAAACTACAGTACTACAGAGAAATAACTCTTAGGTATAATTTACGGTGTTAAAACATTCAGACCCTATCTCTACGGTAGGAAGTACAAAATTTTCACGGACCATAGTCCTCTTGTTTGGTTGTTCAATTGCAAAGACCCAAATAGTAAACTTGTTCGCTGGAGACTAAAACTCGAAGAGTTCGACTACGAAATCTTATACAACCCAGGTCAAATAAACTCAAACGCTGACGGTTTGTCTCGCCCTCCAATCAACGCCATCGAGGACATTGACGTTAACTATTAACCTGACCTATGAATCTTTCCTAAAGTCCCGTTCCAGTCCTACTGCATCTGATACTCAAATCGTTGAACATAATCAAAGTCTCTTAAAAACTTCATGTTCTGCTATTGCCTATCCAACTTCCATAGATCTCGATAGTTCAAATCTTTATTGTGAAGACATTCTTGAACTTCTAGAAGACAAAGAAGACTTCATAATGTCTGAAAAGGAACTAAACCGTGTTAAAGTTTCCAAAGTCAACAATAAAACTTTCTTCCATCTCTTTACGAAAGTACATCATTTCGACTCTGCATCTTACAAAGATGTTTTACTGTTCTCAAAGAACTACGTAATCAACTGATAATTTTCTAATGCAATGTCAAAGAAGTCTAAATATCAGATTTTACCAATTCCTTCGATAAACTGAAATTCATCCTCATTTACGAAATAATTACTTATCTCTTTAACAAGACTAATATCAAGATCAACCTTTACCATAATAAGGTCATATATCCTTCTCCAAACGAAGTCCCTACCATTCTCAAAGACAATCATGACTCTCCTATCTGTGGTCATGTAGGAACAGCCCGTATGTACAACAAACTAAAAGATTTGTACTACTGGAAGAATATGAGATCCAAAGTTGAGTCCTATGTTAAACATTGTTCTCAGTGTTAACAAAATAAAGCTCTAAGAGCTACTAATAGAGCACCCATGGAAATAGCTTCCACATCTCACGAACACCTTCAAAGAATTGCTACTGATATCGTTCGTCCATTACCAGAATCTGGCTCTGAAAAGTACAGGTACATCGTTTACCTAACTAAGTACTCCATGGCCTATCCTATTTTTCATTCTAGCGCTGAACAAACTTCCAACTGTCTTATCAAATTCATTTCCCATTTTGGTATTCCAAAACTTCTCCTGTCTGATCAAGGTGTCCACTTCATTGCAGAAGTTTACAAGCAGATCACGTATCTCTTTAAGATAAAACATCTTTTTTCATCTTCCTACCATCCTCAAACGAATGGTGCCCTTGAAAGGAGCCGTGCTACTCTCAAAGAATACCTAAAATCCTACGTCAACGAGAACCAAAACGATTGGCACAAGTTCCTTCCTACTGCTCTTATATCCTACAATTCAAACGTCCATTCTTCAAATCACTTTACTCCCCACCAACTATTATTTGGTTGCAAACCTCATATCCCAATATACGACATTTCCCCTGACGTCACTTACCCCGATTACATCAAGAACTTGAAACACAAACTCACTATGTCCCGAAACTTAGCTCGAGAAAAGATTCTTAGAAGTAAAGAAAGGTCATATCATACGATGTTGGAGAAATGGTTTACGTGAAATGGCATCATAGGCTGCGTAAAGCATTATCATCAGTCTGAAAAGGCCCGTACAGAATCGAAAAAGTTCACAATAATCATAAAGTCACGATCCTCACTAACCGTAAACACATGCGCTACCATTTCGATGAAATCAAGCTTGCTCATGAACATTCTCTTGCAGGGCCCTCGTGCCAGGAATAATGACCTATCCATTAAACCTGACGACTCCGATCATCAATAGCCCTGGTTTCTACTTCGACCCCATCGGAACAGTAAAATATCATAATATAAAATAAATCCTTCATATCAAATGCGTTCAGACTGCAATAACATTTTAAGTCCCTTAGAAACCATGCTTAATACTGTGACTAACAATTTCTTCTCTCTGTCTCATTTAACGACTACTAATTCTATCAGATTTAAAAGAGCCACATGGTTTGGTTTCGGTGGTCCAATCCTAAAACAATTGTTTGGATCTCTTGATGAAGATGATGCCAAATCATTCACCGATGCCATTAATAGTGTCCAAGATGATCAAAAACACTTGGCTGGTCTTATGAAAGATAACATTCACGTCATCTCATAAACAATTACCACATTTAATCAAACCATAAATAAACTTAACAATAACGAGTTAACTCTTAACGACAATATGGAAAAGCTCAATAAAATCTTAGGAACGATATCTGAAAATACTAATAAATTAGAAATTAATACTCATCTTGCAATGACGTTTAGTGCTCTTGAAAGCTCACTTGTGATCCTAAACTCTAATCTTAGAGATCTAATCGATGCTATTCTATTTGGTAAAATAAATATTGTTTATCCATCGATTCTAAGTCCCATTCAGCTATTCCATTAATTGTCTTCTAATTCCAACAATATGAATCGTAACTTTCCTGTCTCAGTTTCCATTGACAACATTCACACTCTTCTTGATATCGAAGATGTCGCATCTTTTGCTGTTGATAATAATATCGTATTTGTTATAAAAATTCCCTTAGTTTCACTAACCGAATATAATCTATTTCATATCTATGCTCTTCCAACTCCACATGATGTTCTAAATCCAAATACGTTTGCAATGATCAGTCCAAACACAAAGTTTTTAGCAATAACTGACGATAAATTAACGTATTCTATGTCCAATGACCTAAATGAGTGTAAAGTGATCCTTAATCACTACTATGTGTGTAAACTGAACAATATTGAATCTAGCGTCTCTAACCCTACTTGTGAAGTGTCTATCATAACGGAACACATACGTGAAATTCCCAGTTCTTGTAATTTTAAACTAATTTTAGGTAGCATAGATATATGGCAAAATATAACCAATAATAGATGGTTATATGTACAATCTGATGTAACTAAACTAACTGTTAAATGTAAAGAGTATATCCACGACTACGATATAGTTGGTTCAGGTATTCTTACAGCTCCTAAAAACTGCAAGCGTATCATAAACTACTACAATTTCGTCCTTCAAATGAATTTACGTTAAGTATACATTTACCTTCTCCTAACTTCAATATAATCGAGGATGACTGCTGCTCTAGACAAAAATTTAATAAGAGCATTCCATTTCTTACTCCAGTAAAATTATCGCATATCAATCTAGATACACTGCAGTACGCCTCCCATAAACTTGACGAATTAGATAAAATTCAGAACCAACCATATTATATAACTTATGGATATTACTTTAGTTTCCTTACAACTCTCCTTTCCATTTCTGTATTTTCCTATATTCTGTACAAATTATATCGTTGCTTTTGTACAAGTAACGACGCGAAAGCTAACTGTTGTATTCAAATATTCAACAGTTGCAATACTAAGTCGAATAATAGAGTCAAAAGTAAAACTAGTATTGAAATGACAGATGTTGAACTCAGTTCTGAAGATTCATCACCATCTCCTAAATCTTTCAGAAGAAATCTAAACTTGTAAATTTAATTAACTAATTCCTAATATTAATTTCTATTACTTAGCTCTAGATCGTAAACTTATTTCCTAACCTTAATCCTAATTACTAAATCTTAATCCTAAATCCTTATTCAAGATTTATTTACTAAGTTCTAATTATTTTTAGACATTTTATACAATGTCCTAATATTAATTATTTTCTAAGTCTAATCAAATAAATTGTCTAACCTGTTTTACATGTTTCAGTAATTAATGTAAAATTTTCATATTGATTGTTATATTTAACTGTGTACTCCACTTCTATTGTGTTTTGTCTCATTTTATTCTTGTGTTTATTGTAAGCATTACTGCTACTACTGTATATTGAATTCTATTTTGTTCTGGTTTCTGCACTTTAGTCGACTTTATATTTTGTTTTCCATTTCAAGTCAATTACAACTTCTTTTCAATTTCTACCTAGCTCCTCCATTTCTACTCACATCCTTATTTTATTTTGGATGTTCCGTTTTAAAGGAGGAAGGTGTTACACTGCGCATATTGCTGACCTAAGGGATAACCCCCAATAACCATTCAATACACTGTCAGCAATATGCAAAGGTATATAATCCGCGATTTATAGTATTCGAGGCTTTTTTCCCTGATCGCTCTCTGAAGCCACCTGACTACGGACCCGGCCTTAGGCCTGCCGGTCAGCTTGGATTAAGCACAGTCAGGTGGAACCACTGCCCAAATAGACAGAAGTGCAGCAACAATAGCTGTTAAGACTTGTTGAAGATAAGTAAAAAAAAAAAGTTTGTGTGTGCCCAAAAAGTTTTTTTTTTTTAAGACAAACTAATACCCAGACAACAGATCGTAACAAGATCAAGTTCTTGTAAGTCGTGTTAATTCTGTCAAGTTCTCACAAAAATCAAATACAATGCAGTTTTTTGTGATCAAATTGTGTATCAAACACAAGAAAATAATATCCACCCACACATGTATACGCAGCCGCCATTTGCTATGCTTCACTTTTGGTTTGGCGGTGTGGAATCCATATTTTTTAAACATTCTTGATGCATGCACAAATACTCTTTGTAACGCTGCAAGTTTTTTTTTTATGGCTAGCTTTGTTTTTCGTACTTATATCATTTTCGTGAATGAGTAGTCTAAAATTTCATTATAATAATGTGAAAAATCATCAGCGAGCACAGTTTTGTAAATGAAATAAGCTTAACGACCCTGTCCCAACACAAAATTACGGTATGCCTTGCCACAAAATTTTGTATTAAAATTTCTGAAGTTACGTAACAATTTAATTAAATACATTGTTTCAGAGCAAACCGATACTCATTTTGGTATACCTACATATCATCTAACCTCCCATAAAATTCACAGAGCTGCTTTCACTGGCTAGTGATTCTCCATCAAAAAACTTTCACGTGGTATCGTATAAAAATAAATTCTGGCATCTTAACTCTCGCAGTAACATTTTTACTGCTACCCACTTTTAGTGAAACTTTTCAAAAAGCAATTTCAATATTATGGAATAACGAGCGCTGAAAAATGAGCAATAAAACTTTTAAACGCTTCTTGTCTATTATCTATTGGGGCTGGAGAAATATGGGTCGGGTTTTTATTTTGTGGAATTTCAGTGCTGAGTGTGGTTCCAGAATAGTTGAAAAAGAAAATAAGAGTTTGGTTTATAAAAATGCACGTGACCATAACCGATTTCTTAATAAGTAGATGAAATTTGAATTCTAAGGAATATTAGTGGTTATAAAACTTTCCTAGATTAGAGAAATATCTGTGGAATCTAAACCAAATTAAACTCCGTCAAAAATTGGTTACATGGTCGCTATTATAAGGCTTTCGGAAATAAACTAGCTACTGTTTTAATAAGAACTGTGAATTACCGTTATAGAAAAAAAATATTTAAAAAACATGTAGGCACTAAAAGTGCCTACATGTCACAATCAAATTTGAGAGCGTCTTAAATCTATAAGGGACTAAGATGACTATTTTGATTGACTGAAATAGGAACTTGCGATGTACGCTTTCTCATTTTTATAAAACTACTAATCCAAATCAAACAAAAATACTTTTAAATGTCAGACTGGTCGAAAGTATCGTCGGACAAACTAACATACATCCAAACACCGATCCGTCCAAGTTGGTTTATACCTAGCCCTCGCTTCATTTGGTAAATCAAACACATCAATTCTGGTGCTTTCAAGTCACGAGTGATAAAAGCAGAAATTGGGACTAGTTTCGTGTAATTTATGCAAAGCTATCATTTCTCGATCATGCCAAATTATAGTTTATTGATATTAGGCCCGCTAACTTTAGCAGGACCATCCAGAACTCATAACTCACGTCCAAGGTCTTCGTTTATAGTTTCCAAGCATGGTTTCATAACGTTGCAGTTTGACCCGAAAACGTGACAGTTTAATACAAACTTTCGAGGTTCCGCAAAAAGTTGTGGTTTAATAAAAATTGGACGAGCCTAAATAAACAGTGGTACGTTTTTACTACTACTTTGTTTAATAAACTTTCTTTGTTTGTTTGTAATTTCCATTGATATTTTTCATATTTTCACTTCTGTAGTGTATTTGTATTCTTACTTTTTGATAGAGGAAAGACTAGCCTTTGCACAATTGAGGACATTATCTCTTTGTTTTAAAAGCTTTTATTTAACTTCACTTGTATCTATCTATTCTGTAAATCATGTATGTATTTTGTCTGTCCTGGAATCTTGCAATTCAAATTTCAAGCACTTCCCGATTATCTATCTGGCTGAAACTTTCAGGGAAGCTCACAAACAGACGACAAAGCAAAAAAAAACAGAATGAAAAAAAAAACTTGAAAACGTTAAAAGTGAAAAGCCAAAAAGAAAAAATGTAAAAAAAAAATGAAAACAAAAACAGAAGAAAGGAAAAAAATAGGAGAAAAATAAAAAAAAACTTAAGTACGTAAAAGTTACAAAGCAACCAGTAAAAGCTTTTTTTTTTAATTATACTTTTTTTCCCTGATTCAACAGATAGGTGCCAAATTCCAGGCCATTATGCGTTAAAATGTGTTTATAGTAATTTTACCGTTATCTATCTTTATATTTCGGCAACTTATTTTTAATGGTATTTTCAGTGTAATCCTGATGCCGGAGGTCCCCCAAGGATGTGGCCACCAGCTCAAGAGAACAGCTCGCAGCGGAAAAAAACAGGAACAAGGTGGTACGGGTCGATGCACGCTGGTAATTTGTAAATGAAAAGCTTTGCCTTAAGAGCAAAGCTAATAATGTCACTGGAGTAAGACTGGTAATTTGTGTTGTTTGTTTAAAACCTCAAATATTACAAATAAACTTTAATATTTACTACTACTATTTGTTTTCGTTAGAAAACAGTATTTAAATGACATTATAAGAGGCAGCCGGACGGACTTTCCCTCCGAGAATAAGCTTAATTAGGTAGGTAATTACACATTATGAGGTCTGTACTGTATCAACTGCTATGATCGAATGATTCAAATTTATGAATTACTGCGAAAACGAAAGCGATAGAATTATTTTAAATTTCAAAATGGAAGCATTTGTATGGAACATGTATGTGGACAGTGTTCAGGGATAAACTATGAATGAGGATGTAAAGTTGATGAAAATTATGACTTCGTTACAGTCGTTTTATGCATATCATTGGTTTAAAGCTTAAGTTAATCTATTCAAAGTCTTGCTTGCTTGTCGTATGAGGTAGTGCTGGCCTCTGGTGTCAGAGTTTGTCAGGCCGCCCGAAGGCCCCTGACATGGCTTAACGACTGCTGTTAATCAATAACAGCCGGGACCAACTGCTTAACGTGCCCTCCAAAGCACGGAGCGATAACCTAGAAAAGTCATTGGTGCGGAGCCTAAAACTGAACCCGGTATTGTTGGATTCTAAGTCACGCTAATAAACCGCTAGACTGCCATCGCTCTAATTCGGAGTCGATATTAAATTATAAATAATTTATATTCCAAATGCCAACAACTCACATCACGACACCTTGACGCACCGTAGTTATTCATGTGTTAATCAGCTATACCTCCGACCCTTAAATCCATACATTTTCAGCCCCGCATAGCAGCTTAAACCCGCAAATTCGTTGCCTCGTCATCACCTATGAATCAACTGTATAAACATTGTTTCAATTAACTTTCCTCCATGTAAAGCCAAGCAAACCAAGGCATTGTATAACAACTTACCCAGTCACCAAAATAGTAATTCTCCCTATAAACTTATGAAACGTCTTACGTGTAGTTTGATAAACTATAGACTACTTATCCATACAAACCTAAATACGTACACGTTTCTACGAAACTCTCGACACAATACGTCCTCGACAAAGCAAAGTCATCCCATTCCCCTAAAATCAGAACAAAATCCACCCCAAAGCCTTGAAGACAGTTTCCAATATTTGTTCGGATCAGACTCGACGATTACTCAAGCAGAGACTTGTTTAGGGAGATGCAATCTCGTTGAAGAGGGGAAACTAACACTGTTGTGTGTAAAGGCCGTCCTCAAATCCTGGACGAAAAGTGCGGTTGACTTTAGTTCAGTCTTTTTTTATGGATTTGATAGTTATCTTGCTTTGACTATTTATTCCACAGGTTAACGTGGCAATTACCACAGTTTAGGTAAGTAGTTACAGGTTACAACCACGGGCAAATTTCCTTTTACGACAGAATCTGTATAAATCAGAATCTGCATTTTTTAGTTCATATTTAATTTTGTCTTCGTCGCTTGAAAATCTACATAATCAATGTCCATATAATAGAATTTATATGATATGTATAAACACAACCGTTTCTTTATCCGTGCTCTACGTCAAACTAAAATAAGGAGTTCTACAAATAAGGGTCTGACACCACATATGACGGGGATTGGGACTGACCCTTATAATCTAGAATCCTAGAGGCTTATTCTTAGACCTGAGTGATTGAAAGTGCTTCTGAAAGCTGGCAACTTGGAGTATGCTTATATAACAGGTATGAATGTATGAGGATGAATCATTTCTACTGGGCATAGATCATTTTAACATGGACCATTTCAACAGGAATAAGCTTTCTAAAGATCGAGGGCATTGGAGAAATATTATTGCTGAGGGTCGCTCGAAAAACGACAAAGCGTGGTTGAACACTAAATAATAAAAGCTAAATAATATAGTTAAACTGGGGCATTACAACTTCCTCAGATCTGTCGACTTTGAGTGGCTGTGGCTGCCTCGGGCTTATAGAAACTCAAAACAGTGCCGTAACTAACTCCGCATAAGACGCCACTTAAATCATCCTTCGTTGATGGAAAACGGCAGTGATGATCATGAGGAATAAGTGCTTTATAAGACCATTTCCTGTAGTGATCGGGCAATATGAAAATGCCCAAAATGATTGAATTGTTATACTAGCCGAGCAATCGATAAAAAATATTTAACGGCTAAACGAAATTTGCTACATAATTATATAATTGTACTTTGGTACTAGAAAGCATTGACACTTTAATCAGAGGTAATCTAAGTTTTGCCCATGGACACAAATATTATCCAAATCCTACTTTAAATCAAATCAAATATTTTACTTCATCACTGTTTATTTTCTATTACTCAGTTAGTGTTATTTCAAAGTTTTTCGATTTTGGTTGGATATTAGCGGATCAGATGCGATGGTAGTCTAGCGGTATACTAAGACGACTAAGAATCCAACGATACCGGGTCCGCTCTAAGGCCTCACCAAAGACTTTTTAAGTTATGTGCTGTTTTCCATTGCTCCGTGCTTCATAGAGCACGTTAAGTTGTCGGTCCCGGTTGTTATTGACCAATAATAGTCTTTAACCGCTGGACTATCGGTATCCCGTGCGGGGTACATGCGACTATTTTTGCAAATTTTGCCATATATAAGCAACTCTAAAAACGCACTCCTCTACAGGTTAAGCTATGTCAGAGGCCCTCAGGCGGCCTGATAATCTCTGATACTAGAGGCCAGCACTATCTCAAACGACAAGCAAGCAAGATGATCAAAGGGTTGGTCACGGTTAAAATTTACATAATTATTACGGTTGGTTGACCTACATTGGCTTGATTCTGATACGGAACAGACTAGGGTAGTGAGACAAATTGATTTCACCCAGGCCAAACCAGTTTACCTAAATCATTTAGAAAATTAGTAATACCTGAACTTTAGTTTGGCCAATAACATAATCTACGCAAAATGTCCAAAAACATTATAAAAGTTCGAGTGAAAAGCCTTATTTTTAGGTCAGGCATACCATGCCAACAATTTATGCCCAAACTACACAAACTTAGCAGTTATTTGCCTACTTTAACAATGTAGAGGGGCCTCAAAGAGGCTCTAAAGTTTGATTATTTTGATTAAATTCAGGGATTAGAAGACTTTCTGGGTCAATAACTATTCGCTCGTGTTCGGGAAACTCATTTTCTTAGGATTTTCGATACCTACTTGTTCTCGCTCGTTCGAGCAAGGCTTGTTTTAATAAGGCTAGCGCGCACTGCCTTTACACAGAATATGCGTTTTTATAACGCATATTCTGTGAAGTACGGAGTGTCATAGAAGTGCACGTATTGCGATGAAATAAATGCATATAATACAATATGAAATAAACGCTAGAATAAACGCACCGCGTTCCACCGCAAGGCAGTGCGTGCAAGGCCTACGATACCAAGTACCCTAGTTTTTAAATAAAACCTGGTAAGGCGTCGTAGTGCGACGGGCGGTAAGGAAACGAATGACGTGCAGCGTCCAGATGAAGCGAAGAAAATACGTTGTTCGTATAAGTTACGTATATTCAGAATAGGTATATATATATATATATATATATATATATATATATATATATATATATATATATATATATATATATATATACAGAGAAATTCTATATCAACCATATACAAAGTAATCTGTGTATCAACCGGACAGTAGGCAATTCAACAGACAACTCCCAGTCGCAAGCAAGGGCTTGAGAGCTGGAGGTCGTGCTGAGGCAAAGCGCTAAGCCGAATTCGAAAGTATATAGATTTGAATTTAGCGGTACGCTTGGTTGCAGTGAATGAAATGATTGCGTGTTTTAAGGTCAATCAGCGCCATCTAGTTAAATTGGAGGCAGAACTTTGATTTGTTTGGTTTATACGCTGGAGTTATTGATGTTGGTAAATTATGTAGTGTTACAACCTTAATTATCTTCTTTGTACAGTCTTTTTTGTTCTTATTGCTTTATTATAAGTAAAGATACTACGCTCTCTAGTGTAGAGGTCCTACACTAAAAAGACTTACGCCCGTAGGAAGTAGGATACTCCATTATGCTATACTCGTACATATATTAGAATCTAAGAACCATCTCGATTACCTCAGCTTTCAATCATAAAAAACCGCACCTAAATTGGACCACTCGTTTGGAAGCTACGATTCTCACCCCTGTTTCTCACCTCCCCCCTTCCCCTCCCCATATAGCTAAGAACCATCTCAATCACAATAGCTTTCAACCAAAAAAAAAACGACAAAACACACACACACTCACACACATACAGAACTACACACCCTAAACTTATAACACCCGTTTTTTTGTTCGGGGGTTAAAAAATGTAAAAATAACGCATAAAATATATAAATTATTTTAATTATGGAGCAAAAAAAACTAGAAGCACGTGTTTTCGATCCACGGACGTCTGGATTACAATTTCACGCATGTTACCGCTTGGCCACTCGATACGTGAAGCGAGCAACGAAATTTGGTACCGTTCTTTAAACGGATGTTTATTACTTTAATTTAACATAAACTTTGGACCCTTATCCCTTAAAAATCCTTAATTTTTTCGGGAGTAAAAGTATTCTAAATTTTAACAGATAATATAAACTTTGACTATGCCCAGTTACATCAAAATCCATCCAGTAGTTAATGGATGGAGTTTAAATAACTTTTTAACATTTATCCTGCGGTAACCCTTTATTTTTACGGGATAAAAAGTTTTCTAAATGTTAATCCATCATATCAGCTATGATTGTGCCAAGTTGTATCAAAATCCGTCTGGTAGTTTTAGCGTGATGTGTGTTCAAAGACACAGACAGACAAATATACAGACAGACAGACACACAAAAAATAAAAAAATAACCTTTTTGCACTCCATGTCGATTTTATCTCAATTAAAATTTTCAAAAAATATTTCATGTACAGATTTAGCCCAGTTACAGTTTTATTATGGTATAGATATTTAAGGTAAAAGACCCCAAGTTCTTTCTAGTACGTTATTTCGTTAGTTTTCTTTCTGGCGCAAATAATAAGCAATTAAACAGTTAATTATTTAAATTATACATTACTATAAAGTTTATATCATTTAAACTGTCTAAGAAATAAAGTACCAACATTTTGGCGACTAAACTGAGATGTGATGCTGGAAACTCTCATCGGCCGCTAATAGATGTGTGGCGTGTGTTTTTTCCTTGTCACCGTAAGGTTAGCGCTCGTACTTACTGAAAGGCAAAGGTAAATCCATTTGAATAACACTTTTAATAATGCTTTTTTGTGTTCCTTAGCAATTGATTTGACTTCGAAAAAAATTATATGCAATGCGTAGAATTCCTTTAAATTGCAATATATCGACTTACGAAACAGCGGTCATTTTATTTTTCGTGTGTAGTTCGTAGTTCGTGTCACTACCGGATCAGGGATATTGTTTTGTTTTCGGGTATTTTTATAATAATTAAGATAATATAAATGTAAATTAAAAAACAAATCATGTATTTAATTAAGTTCCTTACGAGCTAAATTCTGTATATGTTTTGTTCACTAGAATTCTTATAATACGACTTTGAAGGTGACTTAAATTCGCATAGGTACTACTACCAGCATAATTTTGTTTGTTATACTATTTTATTTATTTATTTATGTAGATTTATATTATGCATAGGGTAGTTAATGGTAAATTTACATAATTTAAAAATGATTTTAGATTAAATTAAAAATGGTAAATTTACATAATTTAAAATTGTAAGTTATAAAAGCTTTATTTATTGTTATTAAGAAATTGGGTTCAAACAAGAGGTCCATGAATAAATTAACACTAAAAGTAAAACGAATTAAAACTACATAAATCAGTAACTAAATTACTGGCAGAGCAGCAATATTCATCATACAAAAGCTTTGAAACTGATATCATGTTTAGTAATATATTTAAAAAATCTTAAAGTCGCAACAGTATCAGTTAAATTGACCCTTAGTTTAGTCAATTGACAAACTCTAGAAACTATTAGATTACAGGTACACAAAGCAATTTCAGCGACGAAGTTTTAACCGCAATAAATCAGGCTGCCTCACAGTGCCATTTGCATGTACCTACCTACCCTCGTATTTTACTTCATCACTGTTTATTTTCTATTACTCAGTTAGTGTTATTTCAAAGTTTTTCGATTTTGGTTGGATATTAGCGGATCAGATGCGATGGTAGTCTAGCGGTATACTAAGACGACTAAGAATCCAACGATACCGGGTCCGCTCTAAGGCCTCACCAAAGACTTTTTAAGTTATGTGCTGTTTTCCATTGCTCCGTGCTTCATAGAGCACGTTAAGTTGTCGGTCCCGGTTGTTATTGACCAATAATAGTCTTTAACCGCTGGACTATCGGTATCCCGTGCGGGGTACATGCGACTATTTTTGCAAATTTTGCCATATATAAGCAACTCTAAAAACGCACTCCTCTACAGGTTAAGCTATGTCAGAGGCCCTCAGGCGGCCTGATAATCTCTGATACTAGAGGCCAGCACTATCTCAAACGACAAGCAAGCAAGATGATCAAAGGGTTGGTCACGGTTAAAATTTACATAATTATTACGGTTGGTTGACCTACATTGGCTTGATTCTGATACGGAACAGACTAGGGTAGTGAGACAAATTGATTTCACCCAGGCCAAACCAGTTTACCTAAATCATTTAGAAAATTAGTAATACCTGAACTTTAGTTTGGCCAATAACATAATCTACGCAAAATGTCCAAAAACATTATAAAAGTTCGAGTGAAAAGCCTTATTTTTAGGTCAGGCATACCATGCCAACAATTTATGCCCAAACTACACAAACTTAGCAGTTATTTGCCTACTTTAACAATGTAGAGGGGCCTCAAAGAGGCTCTAAAGTTTGATTATTTTGATTAAATTCAGGGATTAGAAGACTTTCTGGGTCAATAACTCTTCGCTCGTGTTCGGGAAACTCATTTTCTTAGGATTTTCGATACCTACTTGTTCTCGCTCGTTCGAGCAAGGCTTGTTTTCATAGATACAAAATTTACAATTAACATTTTGATACATTTATTATAACTTTTTAATCGACATCACAAAAAGAAGCAGGTTCTATGTTCGACTGTATGTTTATTTAAATGTATTTGCACCGATATCTCCGTCAATTGCGCACCGTTTTTTTTGTATTGTTTTCCTCCAGGTTGTTTCCATATAAATTGTATCAAAATTGGATTAGTAGTTTTTTTTAGTTATTAGTTACTAATCTACGGAAGTCGATTTTTTGTACCATGGTATTTTGTACAGCACTTGTTTAGTTTTTTAAACAAGTCAAGGTCTCCTAATCAACTTGGACAAATCGTAATTTGTTTGCATGCATGTTTTTCCGCCGCAACTTTTACAAACCGTAGCGTTTATCTGCTTCTGTATTACATAATTCAATGCGATCTGTTGCAATCAGATTTTTAATATCGCGTGCATACTAAATTGCACTTAGATGCAGCGCTTTAGACTTGATATTGCTTTGTACTAATGCAATTAGTTGCTATAAGAATATTTTTCATACGGCGCAAAGAAATATCAACTCTAAAGCATGGCAGTTAAATTAAGTAAGTTTAAGTGCAATTCAGCATGCACTCGTTCAATGAAAATGCAACTGCAACTTTGACGACCAGTTGGTCTAGTGGCTAGTGACCCTAGGAACGAAATCAAACGGTCGCAGGTTTGAATCCTGCAAGGTGCGATAATTTTTGTGATGAGCAAGAAATGTTTGTTTCCGAGTCATGGATATGCTATTCGTATTTATGTATGTTTATCCGTTATCTAGTGCCTATATTACAGGGTATCCTAGTTTGGGGCTAGGTAATTGGTGTGGAATTGTCCCGAATATATATTTATATTTAACTGATCGTTTTGACTTATGTAATACGGCTACTGATCTTCATGGTACTAATGTAAGTATAATAATTCTAAACTTTTATTAGTGCAACCTTGAATCCACCGATACCGAGTTCGGCTCTAAACTTCCGCACTAATGACTTTTCTAATTTATGTGCGGTTTTCCATCGCTCCGTGCTTCGAAAAGCACGCTAAGCTGCCGGTCCTAGCTGTTATTGATTAATAGCAGTCGTTATGCCATGTCAGAGGCCCTCAAGAGGCCTGACAAACTCTGCAACCAGCTAGCTGTGCCCGCGGCTTTGCCCGCGTGGTCATTTCATTTAAAAGTAGCCCACACGTGTTATTCCAGGACCAAAAGTACCTACAAAGTACAATATTATACTACATTTCTTCAAAATTCGTTCAGCCGTCAAATATATTTTTATCGGTTGCTCAGCATCTAATCATCGGAATAAGGCTAGCGCGCACTGCCTTTACACAGAATATGCGTTTTTATAACGCATATTCTGTGAAGTACGGAGTGTCATAGAAGTGCACGTATTGCGATGAAATAAATGCATATAATACAATATGAAATAAACGCTAGAATAAACGCACCGCGTTCCACCGCAAGGCAGTGCGTGCAAGGCCTACGATACCAAGTACCCTAGTTTTTAAATAAAACCTGGTAAGGCGTCGTAGTGCGACGGGCGGTAAGGAAACGAATGACGTGCAGCGTCCAGATGAAGCGAAGAAAATACGTTGTTCGTATAAGTTACGTATATTCAGAATAGGTATATATATACAGAGAAATTCTATATCAACCATATACAAAGTAATCTGTGTATCAACCGGACAGTAGGCAATTCAACAGACAACTCCCAGTCGCAAGCAAGGGCTTGAGAGCTGGAGGTCGTGCTGAGGCAAAGCGCTAAGCCGAATTCGAAAGTATATAGATTTGAATTTAGCGGTACGCTTGGTTGCAGTGAATGAAATGATTGCGTGTTTTAAGGTCAATCAGCGCCATCTAGTTAAATTGGAGGCAGAACTTTGATTTGTTTGGTTTATACGCTGGAGTTATTGATGTTGGTAAATTATGTAGTGTTACAACCTTAATTATCTTCTTTGTACAGTCTTTTTTGTTCTTATTGCTTTATTATAAGTAAAGATACTACGCTCTCTAGTGTAGAGGTCCTACACTAAAAAGACTTACGCCCGTAGGAAGTAGGATACTCCATTATGCTATACTCGTACATATATTAGAATCTAAGAACCATCTCGATTACCTCAGCTTTCAATCATAAAAAACCGCACCTAAATTGGACCACTCGTTTGGAAGCTACGATTCTCACCCCTGTTTCTCACCTCCCCCCTTCCCCTCCCCATATAGCTAAGAACCATCTCAATCACAATAGCTTTCAACCAAAAAAAAAACGACAAAACACACACACACTCACACACATACAGAACTACACACCCTAAACTTATAACACCCGTTTTTTTGTTCGGGGGTTAAAAAATGTAAAAATAACGCATAAAATATATAAATTATTTTAATTATGGAGCAAAAAAAACTAGAAGCACGTGTTTTCGATCCACGGACGTCTGGATTACAATTTCACGCATGTTACCGCTTGGCCACTCGATACGTGAAGCGAGCAACGAAATTTGGTACCGTTCTTTAAACGGATGTTTATTACTTTAATTTAACATAAACTTTGGACCCTTATCCCTTAAAAATCCTTAATTTTTTCGGGAGTAAAAGTATTCTAAATTTTAACAGATAATATAAACTTTGACTATGCCCAGTTACATCAAAATCCATCCAGTAGTTAATGGATGGAGTTTAAATAACTTTTTAACATTTATCCTGCGGTAACCCTTTATTCTTACGGGATAAAAAGTTTTCTAAATGTTAATCCATCATATCAGCTATGATTGTGCCAAGTTGTATCAAAATCCGGCTGGTAGTTTTAGCGTGATGTGTGTTCAAAGACACAGACAGACAAATATACAGACAGACAGACACACAAAAAATAAAAAAATAACCTTTTTGCACTCCATATCGATTTTATCTCAATTAAAATTTTCAAAAAATATTTCATGTACAGATTTAGCCCAGTTACAGTTTTATTATGGTATAGATATTTAAGGTAAAAGACCCCAAGTTCTTTCTAGTACGTTATTTCGTTAGTTTTCTTTCTGGCGCAAATAATAAGCAATTAAACAGTTAATTATTTAAATTATACATTACTATAAAGTTTATATCATTTAAACTGTCTAAGAAATAAAGTACCAACATTTTGGCGACTAAACTGAGATGTGATGCTGGAAACTCTCATCGGCCGCTAATAGATGTGTGGCGTGTGTTTTTTCCTTGTCACCGTAAGGTTAGCGCTCGTACTTACTGAAAGGCAAAGGTAAATCCATTTGAATAAAACTTTTAATAATGCTTTTTTGTGTTCCTTAGCAATTGATTTGACTTCGAAAAAAATTATATGCAATGCGTAGAATTCCTTTAAATTGCAATATATCGACTTACGAAACAGCGGTCATTTTATTTTTCGTGTGTAGTTCGTAGTTCGTGTCACTACCGGATCAGGGATATTGTTTTGTTTTCGGGTATTTTTATAATAATTAAGATAATATAAATGTAAATTAAAAAACAAATCATGTATTTAATTAAGTTCCTTACGAGCTAAATTCTGTATATGTTTTGTTCACTAGAATTCTTATAATACGACTTTGAAGGTGACTTAAATTCGCATAGGTACTACTACCAGCATAATTTTGTTTGTTATACTATTTTATTTATTTATTTATGTAGATTTATATTATGCATAGGGTAGTTAATGGTAAATTTACATAATTTAAAAATGATTTTAGATTAAATTAAAAATGGTAAATTTACATAATTTAAAATTGTAAGTTATAAAAGCTTTATTTATTGTTATTAAGAAATTGGGTTCAAACAAGAGGTCCATGAATAAATTAACACTAAAAGTAAAACGAATTAAAACTACATAAATCAGTAACTAAATTACTGGCAGAGCAGCAATATTCATCATACAAAAGCTTTGAAACTGATATCATGTTTAGTAATATATTTAAAAAATCTTAAAGTCGCAACAGTATCAGTTAAATTGACCCTTAGTTTAGTCAATTGACAAACTCTAGAAACTATTAGATTACAGGTACACAAAGCAATTTCAGCGACGAAGTTTTAACCGCAATAAATCAGGCTGCCTCACAGTGCCATTTGCATGTACCTACCTACCCTCGTAGAATTTATAATGAACGCCTTGAGAATGCTTATCATGTTACCCTATAGTTTGTAAACAAGGTAATGGAGGGTGCATCAACAGTATACTATCAAAGCCCCAGAGTAGGATTGTCTATGAAAATCCAGCGGAGTTATAAAAAAAAGGTTTTTTGTCGTATCGTATTGTACTTGTATGTAGCTTATTATTTGTCCTGTCGAGTCCAATTTATAAGCAATCTCTCCCAGCCCATTTTACCAAAAAGCTTAGACATTTTATACATGCATATGATCGTCACCACAAATTACTAGAAAATTTTATTAAGTTACCTCCTATTCCGTGATCGTCATCACAGAACACTAGAATGTGTATTCACTTTACCTCCTGTATATGTGATCGTCAAAAGAACACTAGAAACCTCCTATTTTATGTAATGCTCTCCATAGAACACGAGAAAGTTTTTACTTTTCCTGCTATTCCGTGATCGTCACCACAGACGACCAGAAAGTTTTCTTCAGTTCCTGCTATTTCTTGAACATCGCCAAAGACCACAAGAAAGATTTTTCTCACCGTCACTGCTACTGACTGTTCTTATACCTTTATTCCCTATTTTCATTTACCCACGTGGAATTTGTATCTAATAAACTCCTAGTTATAAATGTTAATCATGTTACCCAATAGTTTCTTGTACCTACATTGTACTGGGATTTGATACTGTGGTAATTTGGGAATACATCTCTGTGAAATGTATGTTCTGTTCACAAGACGTGTAATTTGTTAATTAGCTCGCTGTGTAAGTAATTACATGTTGTTAGGTTTTCAAGGAACTTTGGGATAGTAAAGATGCGAAGACAGTACAAAATATTTAGGTTGGGAAATAATTTGAGTGTCTTATATTACTTGACAAATTAATAAAATATCAATACCTCATACGACAAGCAAGCAAGCAATCAGGTAAACCAATTGACTGAAATATTACTGCTGGACTCAAAATTTAGTAGATGTATTATTTGATATAGGTATAGAAAACACAATATACAACTTTCAACTAGAGAAAAATTAAAATAATGTGCCATACATTTTAATATTTCTCACAGTTGTGATACTTAAAAAAACCTAATTTAATAGTTTATTCCCCCAGTTTAGTCTCTCTTTTTCTACTTAATTGCCCTAGATTGCGGCTGATAAAAGTACTGTTGGAAAGGAAAGTGCGTTTTATTAATGTAACTTATACTATTATCGACCTTCATTTAGTTTATGATTATCTGGTAAAACTGGGCCGTGAAAGTGAGTTAGTAAATGTTCCACTCATAGCTGTTGTCGACCTTCATGTAGTTTATGATTGCCTGCTAAAACTGGACCGTGAAAGTGAGTTTTAGTAAATGTTACACTCATACTATTACCGACCTGCATGTAGTTTATGATTGCCTGGTAAAACTGGACCGCGAAAGTTTGTTTTAGTAAAGATTACACTCATACTAGTGTCGACCTTCATGTAGTTTATGATTGCCTGGTAAAACTGAGCTGTGAAAGTGAGTTTAAGTAAATGTTACACTCATAGTATTACCGTGGGTTATTCAGTTGGCTTCGGGAAACTCCGTCGGGTCTTCTCGTCGTCCATTCCACAGCGCCTGAAGATGAAAGTCTTAATTGTGTGCGTCCTATCAGTGCTGACATACGGAGCCGAGACGTGGACACTCACGGTGGGACTAGTCCACAAGTTTAAGGTCATTCTCAGCGAGCTATGGAGAGAACTATGCTTGGAGTTTATCTGAAGTAACGAAGGTATCCGGAACGAGGAAGTCTGTCGGAGAACTAAAGTCACCGACATAGCTCAGCGGAATAGCAGACTGAAGTGGCAAAAAGCTGGTCACATTTGTCGAAGAACGGACAACCGCTGGGGTAAACGGGTTCTTGAGTGGAGACCACGGCTTGGCAAACGTAGTGTAGGACGCCTACCGGTCAGGTGGAGTGATGACCTTCGAAAGGCGGCCAGCAAAAACTGGATGGCAAGTGCCGAAGACCTGGCCCTGTGGCGTTCATTGCGAGAGGCCTATATCAAGCAGTGGACGTATACAGGCTGATGATGATGATGATGATACTATTACCAACCTTCATGTAGTTTTTGATTGCCTGGTAAAACTGGGCCGTGGAAGTGAGTTTCGTAAATGTTACGCTCATACTGTTATCGACCTTCATGTAGTTTATAATTACATGGTAAAACAGAGTCGTGAATATGGCTTTTATTAAATGTTACACTCATACTATTACCGACCTATATGTAGTTTATAATTGCCTGGTAAAACTGGGGCATGTGATTGACAAAGTTTTATTTTATTTGAACGGGATTTTTAAATATTAATAACCAAATGAAAAAAGATTAAAATATAAGTTTTGGTATATTTTTAAGTCCGCAGCGGCTAGCATATATTATAATTGTCAAAGTAACTTGTTTCTCAATCTGTTTTAACCTTCGAGAAAGCAATGAAGAAAATTGTTTCTTCGGAGGTTTTAAAACAGAGAAGATCGTTTCTTTCGTTTATAGTCGTGGAAAGGTGACCCTTTTCAAGAATAAACAACAACGGCACCGATCTTGATGAAGTTTGACAAAGAAATAGTATGCACCCTGAAGATGTTTACTTTTACCCCGGGAAAATGACAGCTAGTTTATTATCATTAATCCTGAGTAGGTCACTACACTACAGATTGAAAGAGACGCAAAGGCCACACCACACCTCAGGAATGTTTAACACACGGATCATCGCATCTCGTGCAATATCGTAAATCTCGGCTATGAATCAAACAAATTGTAAACAACGTATGGAATCAGCTGTGAAGCCAATAAACAATACCATCCTGTATCGAGAAATCTGGGGATAGACTTCAGCGAAATGGACTGAACGCTAGAAACTGAACGACATGTCTCGGGACATTTCAAGGAAATGCGCATAGAACTGCTAGTTTGTCAGGAAATTAAAATAAAGACTCCGTAAGGTGATAGACAATAAACTATAATTATGACTATTTATTTCAAATTTCGAGCTGATAAAAGTTATGGTGGT
The DNA here is from genome assembly GCA_946251855.1 of Alsophila aescularia. NCBI lineage: Eukaryota > Metazoa > Arthropoda > Insecta > Lepidoptera > Geometridae > Alsophila > Alsophila aescularia. Next base: position 32,107,453 of record OX276379.1, on the reverse strand, counting down.
AAACTCGGCAGCTGGCTGGATTTGACAGTATGTAGTTAAGGTAAGTTTTATTTATTTAATGAAGTTTTTTTTTTTTTAATTTTCTTCTTTCAATATTGACAGTATAACTAACCCGACCGATGCCGTGATGGTTGTTTATTGCATCCCCGTTACGTGCCCCATCTGAAATATTTAAGTCCTTACTAGGAACTTTATGAATTGTTACACAGGTATTTATAATCATAATTAAGACGTTTTTGCTTCTTGTTTAAACCTATTTGATATGCTAAGTTATTGTTGTGCTTATCCATTTTGACTCATCATCAGCTTGTCCACTCAGTGGACTCCATTGCTGGAAGTAGGCCTCTCCAAATGCACGCCACTGGGCTCTGTCTTCAGCTCTCCTCATTCAGTTTCTGCCAGCCGTTTTTCGCAAGTCGTCACTCCACCTAGCGACAGGGCGTCCTACGTTACGTTTGCCTAAAAGTGGTCACCAATCGATAACTCTTCTACTGCATTGGTTATCGGTTCTTCGGGAAATGTGACCAGCCTACTGCCACTTTAGCTTGCTTATCATTAGATCTATTTTGGGTACACCTTGTTTCTCTGTCAGATCACTTCATTACAAATCTTGTCTTTAAGAAAAAATCCAAGCATAGTTCTCTCGATAGCTCGCTAAGCGATCTTAAATGTGTGGACCAATCTGACCGTGACTTTCCACGTATCGTTTTTTCTCTTTTCATTCAAATTTAAGGTGACCGAATGGCCCTATATTTTATAGTTACCTGGATAGCCTACAAGAGAAATGGTCTCGTATTAAATACCCTATCAATATATCAAGTCTGAAAAGCCTTGAGGATAGGATACTGCTCTCCAAAACAACGTGAAATGGGCCCTAAGACCTCTCGAGCCGTTATCAACACATTCTACTTAACGGTAAGGCTTTTGGTTCTCAAGAACAGATTAAGAAGATAATAGATATCGCAACCTGATTGTTATTACGTGCCGAAATTGGAACTTAAGTGTAGCAAAAGTTAAAATGTGCCACATAATAAGTTAGTACAGAAGTGCTGCAATTTTGTCGCGTGCTAGTATGTTACTGACTTTGTAACTTAGCAAAAATCTGTAGTGATGCCCAAATTAACCGATTAAATTTGTCAACAATGTTTAGCCGATAGTTTCATCCATTGACCTTATTATAATAGCATCAATGGTTTCATCTCTAAAATGTTCGATGAAATTAGAGATGAAACCATAGGTAAACGAACGGACAAATAGTATGATGAAATTTCATGCACTATGTTAACAACGAATAAACAAACTTGTTGTCTCTATGTCCCAGACTTTACCTAAAGCGGGAGTTGTTTGTCGATCCACTTAGGCACCCGGTGCCTAGACTGAGCTGTAAAGATAACTGCGACATCTACCTCTAAAATGCCAAGGTGTCGCTTTCATTTTTATGCTTATTTAACTGGGAAATTTATTACTGGTATGTGAAAATGCTCTGCAATAGCCGTGTAATGTGAATATGATCCTGCCATGGGGGTTAAAAGCCTAGTCAATCGGTTTAACCCGAAATAATCCGGCAATCTAAACCTGTCTGAACTTCATTCATTATTATCGGTATCACGGTACAGAGACAATTATCTGCAAGTAAATAATATGCAGGCACGGTGATCAACACGCCAGCTACACATACATTAATAGGTATTAATACTGCATTAATATGTCATAGCCATATCATAAAATTGATAACTTCATTAGGTGGTTGATAATTTCATGAAATGGCCAGCTAAAACTGACCAGCTTAAAAGTTGATGTTTCAACACTATGGTTGAAACATCAACGTTTAATGATATTTTATCTACGCTCATATCGATACCTGATTAAGAACTCAAAAATGGTGGCATAATGATATACAATACGCACGGCAAGTCTCTAATAAGAAAAATATATTATAACACTGTTTTTTTAACTAACCAGTGTTATTATATATATATATTTTACCTTAAACCACTGCGTTGGCTCCGCACAACAAGAGTTTTCGCCATTTATTATCTATGGCGGCACGGCTATAGACTGGATTTTGGCGCCATAATTTACTTTACATTAGATCCTAACTAATTTAAAGTGTGTTTCTTGATAAAAAGTTACATCTTGATTAATAATGTCCGACAGCAGTGTTAGTGAGGAGAATTTGTTTCCAACTGACATCACGGAAACAGCAACGAACATGACGAACGAGCTTTTACCAGCAAAATCAAGACAATGTTATGACTTTAAAAAAATAATTAAATGTAAGTTTCTATTGCATGAGTGTATGAAACGGCACATAACTAGTCATTAAAACACTAGAGTGATAGGTACTATTAAAAAACTCGCCTACTGCTCGTTTTTTAAACTCACTCTCGTGTTTTAATGCCCCTTATTATGCATTATATTTCATAAACTACTATTAATCCACGTTTGGCCAAATCATTAAATAATTATCATTAATATAGGCTGTTTATGATACCAAAGGTGTTAAAATAGATAGGTTTTCAAGGCTAAAACACAAAGGTGAAGACGGGAGCTCGTTACGCTTCCCAACGCCTTCACCTTTTAATCTATCATGGCCATGTGGGGCTTCCTCCCTCACCTTCTAATTTACGATATGATCACTAATATTTGACCTTAGCATGAAGCCGTGCATTTAGCTGTTCATATAACGCTGATCACCTATTGCTTTATTATAAGTATGTATAGATAGGTACATAAAGTGTTAAAAAAATATGTTTTTTTCCTATAGTGGATTGTTCTATTTGTAAGTTATATAGGGTCCATAATGGTTTTAAAGAATTCAAAAGTGATTTGTGGCTGGATAGTTCGTAATTACTCTCGATTTTCGTTAAAATACCTACTCTTGCCATAAGTGTTCACTGCTCTTTTGCCAATTGAACCTAATCAGAGCATAAAGACACGAATCAGTGTTTTGTTTGAATCGATTGATTAAAACATTCCCCACGCACAGTTAGCTTGCGATCTATTTAATTAAACTACACACTAAATAAAGACTAATTTCTTCAAACCTGTTATTGTTATTATTTTGGCGAAATTTTGTTCGAAGCAGGGCAATTTGGCAAAAGTAAAGCGCTCAGTACAGTGAAGTATTATCTTCAAAGATACAAATCCACTGAAATAAAAAAAAGCGCACAACACGTCATGTGCGCGGCAGAGCATAGATAACGCGCATTACTGACTGGTAGAGCAAGCCCTGAGACCATTTTAATAGAGCATAACGGTTCAAGTTACCCGCCTTACCTTGTATGCTTCAGATCTTCAAACATATTGTGACGCTGCTTGCACAGGTTATTGCATATTCGTCCCAACGCAAATTTACCATGCAGCTTCTGGGCAGCCAAGGTTCTTTGCACGCTTAGTGCTGAATACGATGGTGCAAATATACGAATCATCTACGATTAGTTGGGAAAAACATCCGGTTTGAACGCTTTGTTCTGCGGAAGTTGCCAACAATAAATTAAAATATTTTTTTTTTTACTTATGAAACAAAATATTTCTATGTGATGTATTTTCACATCCTCTTTATAAACGGCTAGAAAATAAAAGACAATTTCACAGCAACTATTCGTAATCAAACAAAGATTATTATTAAATAACGAGGCGTCACATAGCGTTCCATAGCGTACTACAAATTTTTACGGCGATGAGTTTCCGCAGTTTGACCGAATTACGCAATGTAACTTTTACAGTTCACTGAGGTTTAATTTTGATGTGTAAATATCTAATGGCGTGGTACGGGAGTAAATCTGACTATTGGCGTGTCGAACGAGCATGCGTGGCGATCGAGCGGGCGTAGCGACGCGCTGCTCGTGGCTCGTCGGCTCTTTTCGCCTCAACTCGGTCATATTCGAAGTTTCACATCTGCCAGGTGTCCCGCGAGGTTCTCTATCGATACGCATAAAATATAAGGACATAATTTTGAGTGTTATAGTTCTATTTATCTTAATAATATGCAACCATAATAATAATTACGCATAAATGTTTGTGTTTACCATATCTAAAGTTAGCAAAACGATAAATAAGCATATTATTTAGTAGCATAATAACTTCATGAGTGAAATAATTTTAAACTAAATTATTTTACGTACCTACCAAACAAAAAAAACAAACATGTTGGAACTCGGAAGCTGGTGTTCCTCAAGGAGGAATACTATCTCCTTTGCTCTACTCTCTATTTATTGATATGCTCTCTTCCTACATTCACTGTCACTATCATTTCTATGATGACGATATTCAGCTGTATCAACATACAAGCATTCAAGACTAAGATGTCGCAATTGGTTCCCTAATCAACGACCTTCTTCAACTCCAGTCCTGGACGAAGTGTTTTGTCAACCTGGCATTCAGGTCAACCCGGATAAATGGCAAGCTATACTGATTGGAAGCTCACGACAACTTTGTAAAGTTGACTACTCAGAGATAGCTCTTCTAAGGTGTAATAGCCGCGTGATCCCTTTCTCCTCCACTGTCAAGGACCTTGGCATTCTCATTCATTCCACTTCTTCTGATCACCCCAATTGAACGAAGTATCTCGTAAATTCTATGCATCACTCCACTATATAATGCGTTTTAAAAACTGTCTTCCAATCAATACCAAAATATCGCTTGTAAACACTCTTCTATTTATAGATACTATTCACTCGATCTCACGGAAGCTTTTCTCAATAAACTTGAGCGATTGCTCAACACCTGTATTCGTTTTATATTTGGTCTTCGTAAGAACGATCATATCTCTGCATATCGAGCAAAGCTTAAGTGGCTCCAAATCCGTAATAGAAGAAATGCTAGGATCCTGGGCTTACTGTACTCGATATTGAATGATACCAGATCTCCTATTTATTTAAAACACTCGTTTAATTTCTTTTCTGATACCCATGATAACCTACGATCGACTGATTCTCTCCGCCTGTGTATCCCCAAACATACCACATCCTTTGTAGGCAACTCCTTTGGAGTAGTTGCTGTACGGCTGTGGAACCAACTACCCGTAAATTATCAAAAAGCATCTTCCAAAGATGTTTTTAAACGACTTGTCATAGAACACTATTACAAGGTCTCATTTCCTTCATAAATGTTTGTCATTCATATCATTGTATTATATTTATTATATATGTATTTATAGTTATTATAGAAGTAACTTCATTTATTTTATTAAGTTATGAGTGTATTTATCTTTATGTATCATTAATACTATCTTATTATAGTAGTAACCTTAGACTTTATAAATGTATGTATTATTATAATGATTATGTAGTTATATTATTATTATTAGTATCTTCGCTATACAATATTAGTTGTTTTTATTATGTATTTTTTTTTTGATGCACACAAATACATCTATACATCCCTTCTCATGTACTATATGTGGATGACTGGTAGAAAATGCTTTAGCATTAAGTCCTCCTTTTGTACTTTCTTAGTGCAATAAAGCATTAAAATTAAAATAAATAAAACGTTCGCGGCTTACGGGTGGTCCAAGGGCCACCCCACTGCTTCTTGACCTACTGTACAATATAGTATCTAGATTATATTTATGCGACTCCATAGTAGTCCAAAATAATATAGCCCAAAATATAATTACGCCTACCTTACAGTATGCTAAATACTGTTTATGTAAAATTAATATTATGTCATTAAAAGTTATGCCTAACTTATTATGCCAAACTAAATTAGCATTAAAAAAGTTATGTGAAACAATGGGATACCGTCCCGCAACGGCTCATTTTTTATATATGAATACCTTAATCTAATATTTTCATGAATTCTGCCAACGGACCGTAGGTTTAGTAACCCGCACATCCATTGGTAACAAACCTTCGTTTTATAGGAACAGTTTCAGCTAGCTGGTAGGAAATATTAGTGTTAGTTACTATAACGAGCTTTCCATAGATATAGAAATCGGGCATAGAAGATAAGTCGTGCACGTAAATAATGATGGAAGGGTTAGGTTTGGATCCATATCCAAATTTGTAACATCGAGACGTATTCCATAAAAAATACCGGTTTTTTTTTAAAACATTATCTTATTAGGTATACATGTGTGAAATTTCGTACAATATTTTTGTTTAATATAACAATTTGTTTTAATTTTGTTATGATTCTTCAAAGATCTGACAGCTAAAATGTTCCAGACCAACTTGGTACATAATAAGTTAGTTAAAACACGTTTACAAAAAAGCTTTTATGCAGTAGCTATATCATTGTGACACTTAGAACAGGCCATAACATTTAAATGCGTACTTATACAATATTTCTGTCTGAGCCTGTGCTGTTAACCGTTGAAGAGTTCCGTAGTCACGAGACTAGGGAACTCGTCAAGGGTTGAAAGCACCCAACTCTGAGTGCAGCAACCATGTTAAAGTAAAACTTAAAACCAGCTATCATAATATACTCGTACACGTACACGAAATTTCGTTTCTGTGCTGAAGATTATTTCAAGAGTTCCTTTATCTGGAGCTAACTCTGGATATCGATTCAGGTCATCCTTAGCATTGAAATGCATTGTCCTCGAAACTCAACCAATATGTAAAAATTCAACTCCGTATGATAAGAGAAAGGTTCTCTAACTCATCTTATAAGATTTGACCTAAACAAATATACATACATAAATACATACAAACATTGCTGGTTTCTCACTAAGCTTCTCTGCGGGGGAATATGCATGCCCAGTGTGGCATCGTTCGGCCCACGTAAGAGATGTGGACGTCACACTCAATGAGACTTGTCGCATCTTGACAGGTTGCCTAAACCAACTCCTCTGACACTTCTATACCCCTTATCAGGAATAGTTCCACCCATTGTTCGCAGAGATTATGTTACAGCAATTAAGAAACAAGCAAAAAATAGATAACAAGCACCCTTTGCATAATGCTCAACCTTCCCCTAACAGACTAAAAGCCGACATAGTTTCCTGAGAACAGTAACGCCTGTTGCTCCAAGTGAATTAAAAGGAGCCCGACTTAACCTGTAGACTACGAGGCAAAAACCACCTGATGACTACATAACGCCAATGGAGGGGCTACCACCTGGTCATGTACAGCCTTGGCCAGTGTGGAAAGCCTTAAATAGACTCCGTACCCAGGTTGGACGCTGCTGGAGCGTCCTCTGTGTGCAGCGTCCTCTGCGTCCTCTGCGTCAACCTGTGCAAGTGGGGCATGATTGACCAGTCAATGATGCAGTGTGACTGCGGCTCACCTGCACAAACCATATCACACTTGCTGGAGTGTCCTACATATCCTCACTGCTGCACACTGACAGAAACTTATCAGTGTACTAGTACAGCCATAGATATTGAACTTCCTGGTACGAGTACAAGTGGATTTATAACTATAAAATCCCTACCTTCGACACAAAGACGAAGATACAAACATTGCAAGTTAAACAATAGTTTTTAAAAAGTCCGGACTTGGGGAGCTGATGTAGATTGGGGTTAAATAGCTGGACAATTCCGTAGAAATCCCTACATATGATGGTGATGGACTTTGAATATAAAAATCATGTACCATAAAATACTATCTTTATCGCCCTATATACATTAGGATTTACGTCTCCAATTACCTTTAGTTTTGCTGGTTATAAGGTCTTAATTACACTAGGATTTCTGTATTATAGCCCTTAATATATATATATATATATATATATATATATATAATTATAGTCCTTCCGTATATAGTAATAAAGACCCTACATAATAGAGCAACATACTTTTCTTTTAACCTATTATATTATATATAGTGAATAGTTAAAAACATGCTTGTTGTCACTCACAAACAGTTCAAATTGTGAAGGTAACTAACCCAAGGAACATTTATTTTTAAAATCACAATACGCGCAAAAAATGCGCTTCCTGACAGCCAGTCGGATAATCACCGCAGCGTTGGCTGAACGCCACAGCAGAAAATAAAATGTTAATCTCATTGTACAATATTTCAAAGGCATGTTGATGATCAAGGGAATAAATGTCGCTAATACGACAAAAACTCTACAATAGACATTTAGTCTGTTTCCCTTTACGATGCATTAAACGTAATATCTAACATCTACACCCAAATTATAAAGAGGAAAGATTTGATTATTTGTATGCTAGTTTGTAACGGATAAACTCAAAAAATACGAAACCGATTTTAAATATTCTTTCTTCCATAGAAAGCTACATTATCTATATGCGAGTCACATGGGATGTATTTTATTTTTCCAAATATTATGGATCACTACGAAAATTAGGTATTAAAAATTTGTGTATAAAAACGGAACGTTGACGTGGAAACAAAAAAAATAAGTATATCAAGAAGCACCACGAGCGTTGCTCATAGTAATCGTAATTCAACCTCCTTGGCATTGCCTTGATGCCAAAGATTTTGAATTAAGCTTAAAGGCATAATGTTTTTTGTTTTTTTTTACTTTTATTTAAATGCTAAAAGTACCTAGGAAAAAATAGTAGTAGTGCGTGGAGTCCCTCCGCGCGGAAGAAGTGAAACTTCGTAATGTGGAAATGAAAACAACAGTGCTTTCATATCCCCTCCATGGTAGCGTTAAATGTTTAACGCAACCTTGTTGGAAGTCGCATTAGAAGTTTCACTTCAAAAATGCCGTGGTGTGAGTGCTACCGTGCGAAGCCGGGGCGAGTCACTTGAGTTTGATATAGCTACAAAATATTTTCATGTGGAGACATAAAGACGAAAACAGTCCAAAATGTCTTTATGTTCCTATCCTATTAGGTGAGAAATTTAAATAATTATAACTAAATTAACAAAATACTTGCTCAGACCGTTTGATGAAAATCACAGACGAATCACGAATGAATGTTTACGAATCATCTCAACTTTTGTGAAATCCGGGAAACTCTGGATAACGGAACCAGGTTAATTATCTGTTGATTATATCTTACAAGCGAGAATTGTCCTCATGTTTGTGCTGACATCGTACATACGTATGTGCACATGTTGTTTGTTGTGGAGATCGAGGTGAACGACTGAAGACGGACTTTGAATGAATGAAAATTCTTTATTAATGACAAAAACTTTGATAAAATATTACACATGCTACACATTTATTCATGGAGCGGAAACGTGTAGCAAATAAATTATTATTAAAAATCTCGTAAACAGATGTCGATCTTCTATCAGTCACGGTTCCTGAAGAAAACAAAACTTCAAATTTTGCCTTCCAAAAATCTTAAGAACCACAGTGCATCTATCTATTATACGTCTTATAATAAAATCTTAAGAACAACAGTGCATCTATCTATTATACGTCTTATAATAAAATCTTAAGAACCACAGTGCATCTATATATTATACTTCTTATAATAAAATCTTAAGAACCACAGTGCATCTATCTATTATACGTCTTATAATAAAGCAGTAAATACAAAATAAAGAGTAAAAAGATAATAAAAAAAACTAGGGTACTTATATTAAACAAGAATATAAAATTTTTAGAAATTCTGTTTGTTTTTTTTGCAAATTTTCACTGTTGTATAGCTTAGGGCTTGACTTAAAAACTGGATTTTTTGATATTTTAAACCGATGATTAAAAGCCAAGCAATCGATAAAAAACTATTAGACGGCTGAACGAATTTTGGAGAAATGTAGTACTTTATATGTACTTTTGGTCCGAATAACACTTATGGGTAACTTTTAAATGAAATGACCACGCGGCTAAAGCCGCGGGCACAGCTGATGTATCAGAACAAAACCAACAAAATTTGTAAGACAGTTACGCAGAGTTGCTACTGAAGATAATTCTGAAATTCAAAAATACATAGAAACGATGAAACTCATACCCCAAACTTTTACAGCCCTAAACGGATCAAATACCAAAAACAAACAGATCATTTTACATTATCAATCGTATAATAATCATTACCATTCGAGAAGCTTAATAAACTTTGACTGGAAAGTTTTGTGTTTATCGAAACGCGTTGTGTCTAGATCAAATTTACTGAATTCGGATTATTTTAACAAACGTTGGTTTCGAGTATTTGAATAGGATTAAAATTTGCCATTTAAACTTTGAGTTTGCGTAGTGAGATTTGTATGCATAAAATTAAATGATTTTAAGTCTTTTATATAAGAAAAAGCAGTGGCCGCGCCTTTGCCCGCTGTGGTTATTTTTCTGAGATATAAGGATCCTATGTGTTATTCCAGAACTAAAAGTACCAATAGAGTACAAAATACCAAATTTCGTGAAGCCGTCAAATATTTTTTATCGATTGCTTGGGTTCTACTAATCGGATTGAGATACCAAGTACACCAGTTTTTAAGTCAAACCGTAAGCTATCCACCAAACTATCGCAATCGGTCTAGTATTCTTTATGTGATGCGTGAACAAACATACAAACAGACAAACACACAGATACGTTATATGTATTTATTATATTCTTGTTCATTGGCTTATTTTAAATATTAAATATAAATAAAACGGCTAAAAACTAACGAAAAAGAAGATCGGAAATACTCCGACCAGTTTCAGACTATTTTGAAGTCCTTCATCTGGGAGTGTTATGCCGACAAGCCGCGTCGAGCGCTACGAACGTCAGCACGCAACAAAAATAAATACCATATACTACTTACTTTGGTACTTTTAGTTATTTTAAATACCATACTTTTTTTTTAATTATCTTCATTGTATAGATTTTTTAGTACTTGTTACTTGTTGTTTTATTATAGGCATAGACTAGCTGTGCCCACGGCTTTGCCCGCGAGGTCATATCTCTCGAGTATAAGGATCCTATAATGTTATTCCAGAACTAATACCATCAAACTTCGTACGGTCGTAATTTTTTTGTATATCTATTGCTCAACTTCTACTCATCGGATTGAGATACTAATGCCCATTTTCACTTACCACGAACAAGGCGACGCCTAACTAAGGAACTCCTAATCTAGGCAGTCTTAGGTCAGAGTAGACTTAACGCCCCGGCAACGGATCGGTTCCGGAACGCCAGGCTTACGGCTGGATGACGGCTAGGCATCTACCCAGCTACGGCGGGGTGATGCGTGACGCCTCCCTTACGGCAAGGCGGCCTGGCTGACGTCTAGACTTGGTGTATTCCCAGTAGTCCCGCTATGGTTGTTCAGAATGTTTTTTTTGTAGTTTTTTTACCCAGAGTTTCCATTAACTGGACTACTGGGATTTTAATTCCCTAATTTCCCATATATTTCATAAATGATGCACAGAAGCACAAACGTGTAATTTGGTAGAATTAGGTAAATTTAGATATTTTATCCTGTTTTAATTATACCCATTTCTTTTGTGTGATTTTAATTAATTTTTCAGGCTCGTTTATTTATGCCTTTATTTATTTTATTTGAGCTTATGACCCTAATTGAAAATAAATTATGCGTTCGCGCATTGTTCATCTGATTAATATTTATTATTGTTAATATTTTTTAAGGAATTGTGACTAAATGAACACATTAAATGCAGAATCTGACTAAATCTGATTAATGTCATTAAGGGTCAAAATAGTGCGACGCAAATTTTTGCAATATACATAGCTCCAAAACCATTTAGACGGTATCTAAGACATGAACATGAACTAAGTACCTTGTTCTTTCAACGTATTTTGACTAAATGAACACAGTTAATGCCGAATCTTACTAAATCTGATTATGTCAATAAGGTTCAAAATCGTGCGACGCAAAGAAAGCCCATAGCTCCAAAACCATTCAAAAGTATCAGATGATTTTCGACCTTATTAACATAAACTAAGTATCTTGTTTTTTCAACGAATTCTCACTAAATAAAAACAGTAAATGCCGAATCATACTAAATCTGATTATGTCAATAAGGGTCAAAATCGTGTGACGCTAATATGATCTTATTGATATCAAGTAAGTACCTTGATTTTAGATGCTTTTGGACTAAATGAACATCGTAGAAAAGAGAGTAAAAAGAGTGCATAGATAGTAAAAAATATGAATTATACTGATTTTATTCCTACTGAAGAATTTTATAAGATTAAATTCTTACAATGGTAAACTGGTGTTGATCAGGTTAAATTAAAAATATTTGTTTTACATATTTTTTCTACAAACACTGTCCTTTATTTTTTTTTGTATATCTTATTTTTCCAACACTGGGCGTGGGTGAGAAGGGCGCTAGGAGCAAGTGGAGCCCACCAGCCGTAGCCTCGACGACCGCGAGACGTAAGCGCGGTAACGGCGCGGTGACGGCAGGTTGACCACGCGTCGTAAGCATAGAATACTAAATAGTTACTACGTAACGCCAAGGCGAGTCGTTGCCGATCCGGTGCCGGGGCGTTAAGTCTGCTCTGACCTTTAAGCGTAGTCTTTTGTTTCACAAATCCATTTTTAATAGGTGACTCCTAAGCTACGCGCGCTCGCTATAAGTTTCAGAGTTGCCTATCATTAGGCAACCCTGAATCGGAATTGTAAATTTAGGTGACGCCTAACGTCACTAGTTATCACCTAAAATTAGGTGAAACGTTTTTTTTTTGCCCTGGGCAACTCCTAAATATATAAGTAACCGATTTAGGCGACTCCTAGAGTTAGTGAAAACGGGCTTAGGTACACAAGTTTTAAGCCAACAGTGAAAATCGCATCGCATTCGTTCCAGTAGTAATACGTAATGCAATTACAAACAAACAGACAGACATCATATTTTACAATGATATATTATTATTCAGTCGCTTATTTTAAGTCCCCCAGACCATTTTTTTTATTGTCTTCATTGTGCAGACTTTTTGTTACTGATTAATTATAAATATGGATTTTATCAAATATATATCAGTGGCTTATCACACGGTCAGTAATTGAAAAATTATGAAAATTCATTCGGTCTATATGGATTCTATGTGAATATTATGGTTATAACAATATCCATAATATTCATAAGGCTCTTCAAATATTTCCATATCGATCTACCAGTCAACTAGAAGAAATGAGATTTACTTACTCTACATTATTCGAAACAAAACGAAAGAGAGAACTACAATCACAATATAACTGAATCACAATCTCGAGATGGGCCCTCTCCAAGTAATACAAAAAAAGATGTTCTTTTATACTATTCTTTTCCCGTTCCCGAGCTCTAGACATTACTTATGCGAAGTATGCAAGTTGAAACTGCAACAAAGAGTGCAATTATAAAAGACTTGAAAATGATAAGCAGCCTTCGTTACGGAACCAGCAACGACTCATTGTTTTTGGTGGTGGTTTTCAAAATGTTTTTGGCATAATCAATGTTTACAGCGTTGCGAAAAGATGAAAGTAGTCGTATGTTTATGATATACCTATCAAATTATTATACTTCAAGTTAATAGTTGTCTCTATACTAACGTGGGCTTGCTTTACAACCGAAATCGGCACATATACCGATGACAATCGTTAGCTTTGACAGCTATTGTCAAAAGCTATCGACTTTCATCGGTATCGGTACTGACATTGATCATGATTGACATAGATATTTGGTAGAGACTAACAAATATCTTTATAATCGGACTTTACGATCGATTTTGGTTGTAAAGCAATCCCTATCGATGTCGAGACTTGTAGGCCCTGGGTTGCTTGCTTTTCTTGTGAGGTGATTTGAGCTATATGTTCGTAAATGACACTTGACGACGCTCGATGACATAATACGCGTACTTCTTATGTCACCCAGCGTCGTCGAGCGACGTTTACGATCATGCCCTGGCCTCTGGTGTCAGAGTTTGTCAGGCCGCCTGAAGGCATCAGACATGGCTTTACAACTGCTATAAATCAATAACCGGGACCGAAAGCTTAACACGCCCTCTGAACACAGATGCCTCTGAAGCTCGGAGCAATAGAAACAAAAATGATTAAATATTTATCGTGCACATACTAACTGCGCTCCGCATCCTAACCCCGTTGTCATATATGGTAGTAAAAAGTAACAAAAACATAATAGTCCATGCCCTTCTCCATGATAAAAACTTTTTTTTGGTCAATATTCATCACGATCGGTTCAGCCGTTTGAACAAAGTACTACGTACAAATATATTACTAGATTGAAGTGTGATTGAAAACAATTATTGATTTGCAACATGTAAATATGCAATAAAATACAAAATATAAGATTAAGATACACTGCCCTTCAAAACTTAATACCACATTTTTTAAATTAAATGAGTAATTATTAAATTGCTTGGCTCCTACTCATCGGATTGCGATACCAAATACACAAATTTTTAAGTCAAAGTTTAAGCTATACAAAATGAAAATCAGATCGCAATCGGTCCAGTAGTTTTAACGTGATGCGTGAACAGACAGACAACACTAAAAGTGTGGTACTAAGTTATAAAACCCTCTAATCTGTGACAAGAGAATCGAATTGGATGTTTATAAAACATTTATCACGACTCAGTATTGAATCTGTATCTGTATCTGTATCTGTATCTGAATACATTTGTTTAGTCTTGAGGAAGCAACAAGAGAAAGTTTCTTTAACCTTGTCTCGAACTGTTTTATCCGGGTTAATAAAACAACGGGAACTGACGCTGTAGCCAATGTGTTTGTTAACTCCGCAAGTATGATAAGTTGTTGATTTTGTTAAGAGAATAAATTTTGGGCAAAAATACTATTTGAAGCGGAGGCAAAAATCTAACGTATAGCTTGAATTTTCTGTGTCAGTTTGGTCTTTGAGTCAATACATTATCCCTTGTGCATTCCTTGTGGTGCTTTCTATCAACCTCGGTTATCATTTAACTAACTATTCTAACTTTTGTTGGCATTGCGCGGAAAAGAGATCTTGCTTTAAGCATGTCTAGAAATTCTTCAGTATTATTTCTTGATTATGTAACTCTTCTTCCAGGTTTTCTGTCTTTTTTGGTATTTTTAATTTGGCATATTCTTGATGGTCCTGTCTTAATTATAGGGTCATTCCTTCTCATCCCGCGAGTGCTGTGAGAAATTCAGGAAATCGGCTACAACATTTTGCTGTGTATTATCAACACCACTACTACGATCACCAAGACGCCTGCCAAGCGTGCAGATTATGACAAATCCCCTCTGATCGGTAAACAGCGAGCGACTTCTCGTAGCAGAATTCTATGGGGGAGGCTGGAGGATCATGATGATGATAATATGACCTACGTGTTGTAGATTTCAAATTTAAATTATGTCTAAAATCTCAAATTTCTTTATGAACTTCTGCAGAACCCTTTCATTGAACACTTTTCACTCGCGATATCCTCAAACACAATACCGTGTTCATAACTTACCTGGGCCACTTTCGGTCTTTCGCAAAAAGTAAAGTCACTACTTTATTACAAATCAGTGGAAAAGTATTCAGCAAGTTTGCGACAAAACACAAACTTTGCCGTTTGACCTTCCACCGAACTGTTCCGATAATTTGACTCAAAGTCGGCACAAGTTGATAGTTGGTTAATGTTTGTTGTTGGTTATCTTTGGACCAGTGCGTGGAAGTTGCGAAATATTTATTGTTTAATGTGATACACACTCTCGTCTTATATATCTTCATTGAAAGTTAACTCTATTTCCTAAACGTGACAATGTTGATGTAGACGAATTCTAGTAATTTCTTTAAAAAAATGAATGTGATGCATTTCATTCATCTAATCGCTCGTGTTGCGAAGCGGGGCCAGAGCCAATCTGGTTTTAAATTAACCCCGAAAAGAATAAGGGTGCACAAACATTTCGACATTATTATCTTCCGCCTTAGAGGTTATTTTTGCTTAGCCGCTAAAGTAGTCAAGGGCAGCAGCTTTTTCTTGTGTTATTATCAACATCTACTGCGATCACGAAGCTGCCTGCCAAGCGTGATAATAGTGGCAAAACCCACTATTATGATGCGTGATGATTATGACAAAACCCTATATTATGATGCGTGATTATGATCACAATACCCTCTATTATGATACGTGATGATTATGATAAAACCTTGTATTATGATGCGTGATGATTCTGACAAAACATCATATGTATATGAACTTTTGGTCCGAATAACACTTATGGGTTACTTTTAAATTAAATGACCACGCGGCTAAAGCCGCGGGCACAGCTGATGTATCAGAACAAAAACAACAAAATTTGTAAAACAGTTTCGCAGAGTTGCTACTGAAGATAATTCTGAAATTCAAAAATACATAGAAACGATGAAACTCATACCCCAAACTTTTACAGCTCTAAACGGATCAAATACCAAAAACAAACAGATCATTTTATATTATCAATCGTATAATAATCATTACCATTCGAGAAGCCTAATAAACTTTGACTGGAAAGTTTTGTTTATCGAAACGCGTTGTGTCTAGATCAAATTTACTGAATTCGGATTATTTTGACAAACGTTGGTTTCGAGTATTTGAATAGGATTAAAATTTGCCATTTAAACTTTGAGTTTGCATAGTGAGATTTTTATGCATAAAAATAAATGATTTTAAGTCTTTTATATAAGAAAAAGCAGTGGCTGCGCCTTTGCCCGCTGTGGTTATTTTTCTGATATATAAGGATCCTATGTGTTATTCCAGAACTAAAAGTACCAATAGAGTACAAAATACCAAATTTCGTGAAGCCGTCAAATAGTTTTTATCGATTGCTTGGGTTCTACTAATCGGATTGAGATACCAAGTACACCAGTTTTTAAGTCAAGCCGTAAGCTATCCACCAAACTATCGCAATCGGGCTAGTATTCTTTATGTGATGCGTGAACAAACATACAAACAGACAAACACACAGATACGTTATATGTATTTATTATATTCTTGTGCATTGGCTTATTTTAAATATTAAATATAAATAAAACGGCTAAAAATTCACGAAAAAGAAGATCGGAAATACTCCGACCAGTTTCAGACTATTTTGAAGTCCTTCATCTGGGAGTGTTATGCCGACAAGCCGCGTCGAGCGCTACGAACGTCAGCACGCAACAAAAATAAATACCATATACTACTTACTTTGGTACTTTTAGTTATTTTAAATACCATAGTTTTTTTTAATTATCTTCATTGTATAGATTTTTTAGTACTTGTTACTTGTTGTTTTATTATAGGCATAGACTAGCTGTGCCCACGGCTTTGCCCGCGAGGTCATATCTCTCGAGTATAAGGATCCTATAATGTTATTCCAGAACTAATACCATCAAACTTCGTACGGTCGTAATTTTTTTGTATATCTTTTGCTCAACTTCTACTCATCGGATTGAGATACTAATGCCCATTTTCACTTACCACGAACAAGGCGACGCCTAACTAAGGAACTCCTAATCTAGGCAGTCTTAGGTCAGAGTAGACTTAACGCCCCGGCAACGGATCGGTTCCGGAACGCCTCGCTTACGGCTGGATGACGGCTAGGCATCTACCCAGCTACGGCGGGGTGATGCGTGACGCCTCCCTTACGGCAAGGCGGCCTGGCTGACGTCTAGACTTGGTGTATTCCCAGTAGTCCCGCTATGGTTGTTCAGTATGTTTTATTTGTAGTTTTTTTTACCCAGAGTTTCCATTAACTGGACTACTGGGATTTTAATTCCCTAATTTCCCATATATTTCATAAATGATGCACAGAAGCACAAACGTGTAATTTGGTAGAAATAGGTAAATTTAGATATTTTATCCTGTTTTAATTATACCCATTTCTTTTGTGTGATTTTAATTAATTTTTCAGGCTCGTTTATTTATGCCTTTATTTATTTTATTTGAGCTTATGACCCTAATTGAAAATAAATTATGCGTTCGCGCATTGTTCATCTGATTAATATTTATTATTGTTAATATTTTTTTAAGGAATTGTGACTAAATGAACACATTAAATGCAGAATCTGACTAATTCTGATTAATGTCATTAAGGGTCAAAATAGTGCGACGCAAATTTTTGCAATATACATAGCTCCAAAACCATTTAGACGGTATCTAAGACATGAACATGAAC
Source organism: Alsophila aescularia (assembly GCA_946251855.1). Lineage (NCBI taxonomy): Eukaryota > Metazoa > Arthropoda > Insecta > Lepidoptera > Geometridae > Alsophila > Alsophila aescularia. The sequence continues at coordinate 32,089,544 of OX276379.1, read as the reverse complement.
TAAGTACCTTGTTCTTTCAACGTATTTTGACTAAATGAACACAGTTAATGCCGAATCTTACTAAATCTGATTATGTCAATAAGGTTCAAAATCGTGCGACGCAAATTTTTGGAAAGCCCATAGCTCCAAAACCATTCAAAAGTATCAGATGATTTTCGACCTTATTAACATAAACTAAGTATCTTGTTATTTCAACGAATTCTCACTGAATAAAAACAGTAAATGCCGAATCACACTAAATCTGATTATGTCAATAAGGGTCAAAATCGTGTGACGCTAATATGATCTTATTGATATCAAGTAAGTACCTTGATTTTAGATGCTTTTGGACTAAATGAACATCGTAGAAAAGAGAGTAAAAAGAGTGCATAGATAGTAAAAAATATGAATTATACTGATTTTATTCCTACTGAAGAATTTTATAAGATTAAATTCTTACAATGGTAAACTGGTGTTGATCAGGTTAAATTAAAAATATTTGTTTTACATATTTTTTCTACTAACACTGTCCTTTATTTTTTTGTATATCTTATATTTCCAACACTGGGCGTGGGTGAGCAGGGCGCTAGGAGCAAGTGGAGCCCACCAGCCGTAGCCTCGACGACCGCGAGACGTAAGCGCGGTAACGGCGCGGTGACGGCAGGTTGACCACGCGTCGTAAGCATAGAATACTAAATAGTTACTACGTAACGCCAAGGCGAGTCGTTGCCGATCCGGTGCCGGGGCGTTAAGTCTGCTCTGACCTTTAAGCGTAGTCTTTTGTTTCACAAATCCATTTTTAATAGGTGACTCCTAAGCTACGCGCGCTCGCTATAAGTTTCAAAGTTGCCTATCATTAGGCCCTTGAATCGGAATCGTAAATTTAGGTGACGCCTAACGTCACTAGTTATCACCTAAAATTAGGTGAAACGTTTTTTTTTTTGCCCTGGGCAACTCCTAAATATATAAGTAACCGATTTAGGCGACTCCTAGAGTTAGTGAAAACGGACTTAGGTACACAAGTTTTAAGCCAACAGTGAAAATCGCATCGCATTCGTTCCAGTAGTAATACGTAATGCAATTACAAACAAACAGACAGACATCATATTTTACAATGATATATTATTATTCAGTCGCTTATTTTAAGTCCCCCAGACCATTTTTTTTATTGTCTTCATTGTGCAGACTTTTTGTTACTGATTAATTATAAATATGGATTTTATCAAATATATATCAGTGGCTTATCACACGGTCAGTAATTGAAAAATTATGAAAATTCATTCGGTCTATATGGATTCTATGTGAATATTATGGTTATAACAATATCCATAATATTCACAAGGCTCTTCAAATATTTCCATATCGATCTACCAGTCAACTAGAAGAAATGAGATTTACTTACTCTACATTATTCGAAACAAAACGAAAGAGAGAACTACAATCACAATATAACTGAATCACAATCTCGAGATGGGCCCTCTCCAAGTAATACAAAAAAAGATGTTCTTTTATACTATTCTTTTTCCGTTCCCGAGCTCTAGACATTACTTATGCGAAGTGTGCAAGTTGAAACTGCAACAAAGAGTGCAATTATAAAAGAGTTGAAAATGAAAAGCAGCCTTCGTTACGGAACCATCAACGACTCATTGTTTTTGGTGGTGGTTTTCAAAATGTTTTCGGCATAATCAATGTTTACAGCGTTGCGAAAAGATGAAACTAGTCGTATGTTTATGATATACCTATCAAATTATTATACTTCAAGTTAATAGTTGTCTCTATACTAACCTGGGCTTGCTTTACAACCGAAATCGGCACATATACCGATGACAATCGTTGGCTTTGACAGTTATTGTCATAAGCTATCGACTGTCATCGGTATCTGTACTGACATTGATCATGATTGACATAGATATTTGGTAGAGACTAACAAATATCTTTATAATCGGACTTTACGATCGATTTTGGTTGTAAAGCAATCCCTATCGATGTCGAGACTTGTAGGCCCTGGGTAGCTTGCTTTTCTTGTGAGGTGATTTGAGCTATATGTTCGTAAATGACACTTGACGACGCTCGATGACATAATACGCGTACTTCTTATGTCACCCAGCGTCGTCGAGCGACGTTTACGATTATGCCCTGGTCTCTGGTGTCAGAGTTTGTCAGGCCGCCTGAAGGCATCAGACATGGCTTTACAACTGCTATTAATCAATAACCGGGACCGAAAGCTTAACACGCCCTCTGAACACAGATGCCTCTGAAGCTCGGAGCAATAGAAACAAAAATGATTAAATATTTATCGTGCACATACTAACTGCGCTCCGCATCCTAACCCCGTTGTCATATATGGTAGTAAAAAGTAACAAAAAAATAATAGTCCATGCCCTTCTCCATGATAAAAACTTTTTTTTGGTAAATATTCATCACGATCGGTTCAGCCGTTTGAACAAAGTACTAAGTACAAATATATTACTAGATTGAAGTGTGATTGAAAACAATTATTGATTTGCAACATGTAAATATGCAACAAAATACAAAATATAAGATTAAGATACACTGCCCTTCAAAACTTAATACCACATTTTTTAAATTAAATGAGTAATTATTAAATTGCTTGGCTCCTACTCATCGGATTGAGATACCAAATACACAAATTTTTAAATCGAAGTTTAAGCTATACAAAATGAAAATCAGATCGCAATCGGTCCAGTAGTTTTAACGTGATGCGCGAACAGACAGACAACACTAAAAGTGTGGTACTAAGTTATAAAACCCTCTAATCTGTGACAAGAGAATCGAATTGGATGTTTTTAAAACATTTATCACGACTCAGTATTGAATCTGTATCTGTATCTGTATCTGTATCTGCATACATTTGTTTAGTCTTGAGGAAGCAACAAGAGAAAGTTTCTTTAACCTTGTCTCGAACTGTTTTATCCGGGTTAATAAAACAACGGGAACTGACGCTGTAGCCAATGTGTTTGTTAACTCCGCAAGTATGATAAGTTGTTGATTTTGTTAAGAGAATAAATTTTGGGCAAAAATACTACTATTTGAAGCGGAGGCAAAAATCTAACGTATAGCTTGAATTTTCTGTGTCAGTTTGGTCTTTGAGTCAATACATTATCCCTTGTGCATTTCTTGTGGTGCTTTCTATCAACCTTGGTTATCATTTAACTAACTATTCTAACTTTTGTTGCCATTGCGCGGAAAAGAGATCTTGCGTGGAGCTTTAAGCATGTCTAGAAATTCTTCAGAATTATTTCTTGATTATGTAACTCTTCTTCCAGGTTTTCTGTCTTTTTTGGTATTTTTAATTTGGCATATTCTTGATGGTCCTGTCTTAATTATAGGGTCATTCCTTCTCATCCCGCGAGTGCTGTGAGAAATTCAGGAAATCGGCTACAATAAAGTAGTGACTTTACATTTTCGCAAAATGTAAAGTCACTACTTTATTACAAATCAGTGGAAAAGTATTGAGCCAGTTTGCGACAAAACGCAAACTTTGCCGTTTGACCTTCCACCGAACTGTTCCGATAATTTGATTCAAAGTCGGCACAAGTCGATAGTTGGTTAATGTTTGTTGTTGGTTATCTTTGGACCAGTGCGTCGAAGTTGCGAAGTATTTATTGTTTAATGTGATACACACTCTCGTCTGTATATATCTTCATTGAAAGTTAACTCTATTTCCTAAACGTGACAATGTTGATGTAGAAGTATTCTAGTAATTTCTTTAAAAAAATGAATGTGATGCATTTCATTCATCTAATCTCTCGTGTCGCGAAGCGGGGCCAGAGCCAATCTGGTTTTAAATTAACCCCGAAAAGAGTAAGGGTGCACGAACATTTTCGACATTATTATCTTCCGCCTTAGAGGTTATTTTTGCTTAGCCGCTAAAGTAGTCACGGGCGGCAGCTTTTTCTTGTGTTATTATCAACATCTACTGCGATCACGAAGCTGCCTGCCAAGCGTGATAATAGTGGCAAAACCCACTATTACGATGCGTGATGATTATGACAAAACCCTCTTTTATGTTGCGTGATGATTATGACAAAACCCTACATTATGATGCGTGATTATGATCACAATACCCTCTATTATGATGCGTGATGATTATGATAAAACCTTGTATTATGATGCGTGATGATTATGAGGAAACACTCTATTATGATGCGTGATGATTCTGACAAAACCTTATATTATGATGCGTGATGATAATGACAAAATCTTATATTATGATACGTGATGATTATGAGCAAACCCTCTATCATGACGTTTCTAAAAAGACTCAGTACAGCTCAGCAAAACAAGGATGCTACGGACAGTGAGAGATAGTTTACTATCTAAAGGTGAAAACCGCATTGTTAACGGATCAGTAATTATAACGTTATGAGGAAATAAAAAGATTTGCAAATAGTTTGTATCGATTGCTCGGCTTCTACTCATCGGATTGAGATACCAAGTACACCAGTTTTTAAGTTGAACCCTAAGCTATCTAATAGTGAACCCACATCTCAATTGGTTCGATATTTTTTACCTGATGTGCAAACAGAAAACAGACTGACAGACAGAAACGATACAAAAAAAAACAGTAATTTTTAGGGTTCCTTACCTCAAAAGGAAAAAAAAGAACCCTTAAAGGATCATTCGTTGTTTGTAGGTCTGCTTTTCTGTTAAGACCCCTTTTCTCAGGAACGCGTGAAGGCATCAAATTGAAATTAATGCCAAATACTTAATTCTGCAATCCCTTGAAGCTGTGAAAAAAACAATTGTCTAAGTCAATGCAATCATAAGATACGGCCGATTATACCGCACATTTGACACTCGCAAGGGAATCAAAACCTGTAGGGTACTTCCCGTTGACCTAGAATCATGAAATTTGGCAAACAGCAATGTGTTATAGCACAAATAAAGGAAAAAAAATACAAAAACAGTAAATTTGTAGTTACATCACAAAAAAAAAACTTAAAAAACTTCTTGTATCGATTCCAGTGAGGACCAACTATTTAACTACATACCTACAAGTAGCTTGTACAAAACCCTCGGGCGTGAGTCCGACTCTTAATATGAGTATATATATTTAGATATTGAATTTTCACTAGTAGTAAGTACTTGGGTACTATCATCAAGTAATATCGTCATTTTCGCTTGTCTAAAACTTACAACGATTTGCACAGGGTTAACCTACTTTTCAACTTATATACCATTTGGGACTTTATCATGTACCTACATAAACATTCTAGGCTGAATTATATTATGTTTTCAAAAGCCTATATATAGGGCGTTACGTGATATGGAATGCGATCGCAGGATCACAAAAATCGATGATTACAAGCAAGATCTTTCGTACCTATATGATGGCACGGATCACGACACAGATTGACTTAATCACGGTTTTTTTTTTTATTACGGACTAGGTAATCGGTTGACCACGATCTCACCTGATGGAAAGCGATGATGTGGTCTCAGGTGTAGAACGCTTGCCTAGTAGATACATCACTCTTGACTTGAACACACCTGGGTCAATTCAGATTTATAATTACTATTATTGTTTTTTTGATAGCCAACAGGCTCAAGATAAACTTTAATTAGTTCTTTTGGTTGGTCTATTCACTGATAACTTTAAACCTGTCTAGTAAGATAATGCTTAATTATAACATTTCAATACATTCTACGGATTCCTGGACGCTTAACTTCTATATGTCGTGGCGATATAGTAGAATTGATAATTTCATGGAATGGTCGCTAATATCATGGAATGGTTCAATTTCATGAAATGGCCAGCTAAAACTGACTATATCGTGGAAACATCAACGTTTAATGACATTTCAATCCACGTTTGGCCATACAATTTAATACTTTAAATCTAGGGTTTTCATGATACCAAAGGTGTTTAACCCTAGAGTAGTCGTGCCATTTCGTGAAACACGAGTGGTCGCGTGGGGAGCATTTTGCCGCCCATATAAAAATGCATATTTTGCACGTTTGTTATAAATAAAATGATAAAAAATATAATTTATTTCTTTGAAAAAAACATGCACTGTAGGTAAAACTAACAAAAAAGTAAAAATAAAAGAAAAACAAGACTTGACGTGTACCAACCGCAAGACTATAAATTTAAAGTTGTGGCTCGAAAAATTACATAAAGAGCACCTTTTACCGGATGGTAACATTCCTCAAAACACAATATATACAGTTATTTTAGCATTTTTGAAATAATATGACTGTTACTGTTACAGTCAATGGCTAGTAGTGAGTATTTTTTGTGAACACTCTTCATACTAGGATTCCCTGGTGTTATGGGGACTAGTTTCTCCAATTGATCAGATTTTCAGGGGGGGGGGGGGGGGGGGCGTTTATCTGTTCACATCGTCAAACTCTAATCATTTATTAATCTGGCCAAACTATTTCATGTTGTCAGCGATCATTACATAAAATACATTTTTTTCATGGTGTAGCCATCCATTTGACAATGTTACGTTATTACGGTATCGCTCCGACATAGAATACTTACATTGCCCTAATTTTATCTACGAAATCATCCATAACACCTTACATACTCGTAAATTAAGAACATAATGGACGTTCTCCTAATATAAATCATCAAAATGGCGCCGTGCTGATCTTCAGGAACAACTTTATTAAACAGGAATATATCGCTACCTCCTGGAAGAGCCTACCTCATCCAAAGACCGTAATAAATAAGAGATATGTGATACCAGTATTTAACCGCGGCTTCGCCCGCATCGACTACCAATTGAATAATAAACCTGTCTTATTTACTAATTGGGCATTCCTACACATAGGTTTGGTATCGTGCCAGTATGCAGATTTCCAATATCGTGGGATAATTAAATTTTCAAAGTTTAAAAATTAAATTGGGAAGGTATGTGTTATTTTGGACTATCCATATAAAGTGATCGAGAAGAAACTTCAATCTCACAAACAAGAAGGTTTAAAAAAATACGGAGTCTACATCGCCAAATCAAAATTGAAGCACCAAAGAAATGCCAATGAGTGTCTTACGCACACACATACACCATGTTATGCCGATCGGCCGCCACACCGCAGCAAGATCTCGACCTTAGCAATTATTTGCTATGCCATACGAATTTCCTTGCAGAAAAGTGTGACGTCATTACAACAATTGCACTATTCCACGGATTTATCATAACGCGACGCGTTGTCATAACGTGTCTGTATGGTTTAGCGAATAAGGGTCCTTGTTTAGTCGTGTTAATTCTGTCAAGTTCTCTCGAAAAAACAGGAACAATGCAGTCTTTTGTGATGAAATTGTGTATCAACAACAAAAACACAAATTATCCACATCTATGCACGCGGCCGCCATTTGCTATGCTTCACCGGTTTGTTTAGCGGTATGGACTTTGTTTTTTTTTAGTCTTGCTCACAAACTTTCTTTTTATTTTATTATTAGTATAATTGGTCCTAGTTCCCGCACCTATGACTGTTCTAAGTTAGGTTTTCCATCGCTCCATGCTTCGGAGGACACGTTAAGCTGTCGGTCCCGGCTGTTATTGATTAATAGCAGTCGTTAAGTCTTGTAAGAGGCCCTCGGGCGGCTTGACAAACTATGACGCCAGAGGCCAGCACTACCTCATACGACAAACTAACAAAGAAGTAGAATTTTGACAATGTATCTGTGAAGCGTAATAACAGCGTAATAACTGGTCCACAGGGTACAAAGTTATTACGCACACAAGTTACGTTATTGGAAGGTAGTAAAATATGATAGATACCTACACTTTGAAGAAATGTATGTGTTTTGATAAAAAGGGCAAGCTTAAAACATTATTCGGCGAGTATACTTTTGACGTAGCCTTTTGTTCTTAAAAACATAGAAAAATGGTGTTATATTTTAATTTAAAAATTACTTTATATTGATTTTAATTGAATACGAAAGAAAGAAGTGGATTTAGTTGAAATGTGGCGATTATCGTTAATGGGGCGTCATGGTACTAGTACTATTATTTATTCTGTGGTCTTGGTATTTGCCGCGAAAATACAGAGATTAAACTTGTCTTAAAATGAACGCCCCTCTTCTAAACCACACTAAACTACTGTGACTAAACTTTAATAGTTTCAATATGAGCGAGGAAATACTTATTGCAACTCTTTACTTAGTTCGTCTAAGTTATTGGTCAAATAATCGTGCGATCATTCCTGGTACTGCTATTGTATGGCGGGGAACGTGATTTGCTTGGAACGACACGTCCGCTCTGTCGTGCGTTCGCGTCATTTATGCATTAGTTGGCCGTTTGGGTGCGTTAGCATTCTTAGGTATTATGTGTCTGAACGAACCAATTTGTGTGTATTATTGCAGAATAAATAATAGTACAAGATATTGGTAACGATTTGGACATTCCCTAAACTAAACTTAATTTCTTCAAATGTAATTTAAGCCTTGTTGGCTTCGTAACAAGGTATTTTTTCCCCTGGCATCTATGCCTCACTGACAAAATTATCACTAACGCCTGTCAGCGTAAAATCAACTTTGTTTCCACGTGGCGAGAGTCATTTTGTCCAAACAATGTCTCAGAACGTGTCCGAATTTATCCAAGCGCTGTTAGACAGCGTGTTAAAAACCTGTTTTAAATACGTTTTTTTAAGCGGTGCAGCTTATGCTATTGACGTAAGTTTAGGATAGATGCCAGGGGCAAAAATACCTTGTAAAAAAGTCGACAATGTTTAAATTACATTTGAACAAATTTAGTCTAGTTTAGTTTAAGGAGCAAAATTACTGAATTACTGCCATTGCGACTATTCACCGACTTTACATGTGGTCGTAAACACATTGGAAGGGCGTTCAGTTTTAGACCAGTCGACATCTACACACATGGTAGCAGCACATAATAAACAATAATAATAATAGTCCTACGGTAGCAGTTCATAATAATGTCAAAGCCTATCCTATTTCCTACATATGTATATAAGTACATATTTTAGACCCTGGAATAACACGGGATACATTTCATCATCACGATCCACGCGGGTAAAACCGCGGGCGCAAAATGTAAATAATAAAAGACAAAAAGTAAGGCGTATCTCACACGACACCACCTGCCGCTGCGGTGCGAGGTCAAACGGATTGTTTCTGTCCCACTACCATGAAATAAATAATGTTGCCACTACAACACTGTAGGAAGCGTAGGTAACCAGCATGCACGGGCATGAACGAGCCTACGGAGCTTCAGAAAATTAGTGTGCCGCTGAGTGGTGCAACGTTAACGAAGGTTGCACCACCCGCTGTATAATGCAAGCTCTATACCACACAAGTGGGCGGTGTGGTAGTGGCCGCTATTATAGGTCCCTTACAGTGCGACGTGTATGACCATTTGCGTAACAATAGGGTGGCAGAGAGAGCAAAATGCCACAAGCATCCGGCTTGAGCCCCCACACACAACTTTTCACCTCACATAGAAAATTATTGAATAGAAAGGTACTAATTTTACAAACTCTTTCCACGCTAGCGGGTAAAATGCACTTGTGCGCTCAGATTGACGGATGACAGAGTCTTTCCGAGCTTGTGAGGTGAAAAATGTATTTATATAGCACATTCAGTCTGAGGCGGACGCGGAGAGCTATCTGGACATATTTCGCTCATCCGCTTGCGTACTTTCCAAATCGCACTGCAATATCCACCTTACGGAGACGGGTGGTTCCCATTTGTCCCATGGAACATGACCTATTATCTATTCTGTGACAAGACGTCATTGGACAAAATGAATATTTTTACTGATTTGTTATATAGAACTATTTACTAGATTTCTTCCGACTTTACTTCTCAGTGACGTCATGAGACTAAATTAGAATCTAGTTTATCCCAAATTATTCCACGTGACAAAACTCTTGCATTTTATGAAAAATCTTCCGGTCACATTTGGTGTAATACATTGAAAAAAAACGGCGGTAATGCTGAGTTTGGAAGAGTTTAGGAAGGGAAAAAGGAGTATGAAGAAAAAAAGGAAGACTAAGTACCTACATACTTTATTTTAAAACTATTTCCATGAAGTAAAACCAATCATAATATAACATTATTAAGTATTCTGTGAAGAAATATTTTAAAGAAGAATAAAATTATTTTGAAATGGCCAGTTTGATTAGGTACTATTTAAGACTCGTGATGACATCACAACCCAGAAAGGTTTAATGTTTGTTCTATAGAATAGTTTAGGATAAAATAGTTTCAATTGTTGTATGGAACAAATGAGTCAGAAATAGACTCATTTTGTCCCATGACATCACGTTCCATGGAACAAATGGGAAGCATCCACCGAGACCACGCATCGTGGCGGCAAGCAGTGCATATTACGAGATCCGTCTAAAATAGAAGTTAAAAATTCAGCCCATAAAAATCCATAATTAACTGTACCTAGTATATTAATCTCATGACTCATGACTTAACTTCTAATCTAAAGCCAGGAATTCCTCACAATGCTATAAAAACTGTTTATTCTAAACCTAAACTGCAGAAAACAGAATGTATACACAAAATCCGTTTAACATTCGACGGGTAAACCGGTTGAGTTTACTCAAGCGTCCCTTAAAAGTGTTATAAATTACCTACTTTATCTCAACTAGCTGAGCTATTCGGTTGCGCTTGCGGTTTTCTTGATATTTCGCGGATGTTTTGCCGGAATTAAAGTACTGTAGTTTATGTTCGTCGTAGCCTAAATTCAGTTCAGCAAAAGAAACAAACAGAAATTTAACTTTTATTTTACATAAGAATCCTAATGCGCGGCCTGAACAAACATATAGGTACGATAGGTAATTCAGTTAAATAAATTTGTTTTGGTTGTACCGATGGATGTATACGATTTGTTTTGAAATGTGCTCGTTTTTTGGAGAATAAAATACTATTATTATGTTACTGAGCCACTGAGTGAAATCTTCAGTTTTTCTTGCACATTTTTGTTATCACTCTAATCTACTACGTTTGAAATGCATGTATGTTTTCAGCCATTGTATAACAACTTTGCTCTATTTTATATCCAACGTCTCCTAATTTACGCAAAATGTGATTGAAATTCGCTATAATCTAGTCGAACTACCTTGAGTAGCTAAAAACACTTTTTTTTTGTTGAAACGTTATGTCAATGTTATGTAAAATTTTAAATCCTAATTAGTAGCACAGATGTACTGTGTTAGTAGGTAGCTCTCACTTGTTATGTCCCGGCTGTGCGCGACATTGATTGGCGTCTCTAATGGAACTGCCCTTGCACCATACCTTGTTCGTCCATGGAATTCTTGCTTAATTATTTATGGTACTCAGAAAGATGGATTATAATTTAAATGTCTGAGGTTAGCCCACGTGTCATGCTAGAATAGAAAAAGGAAGAAAGTATTTTATTGGTTTGCCATTTAAATTTCCAGTAGGAAAGCCAATATCAACAAAAACAAAACAATACATTTGGTCAAACAATTTCAACGTTAAGCAAAATTATGACTTGGCCTTTAAAATAATTACTTCGTCAGCAGAACTATAAAGTTGATCAGCGTTCGAGGTATTTTTTATAGTCGTTAAACTAACGTGTCTGTTTAAAAAGTTTTTCGTGGAATTGTCATAATGACGTCACACTTTTTCTACAGGGAATTTCGTGTATGTACCATAGCGAATAATATATAGCCCTGGGCAGTTAGACAGTTTTGTCTAACGTGTGACGTCATTACGACAATTCCCGACAATTCTACGAAAATACCGTAACGCGACGCGTTACGTGTCTGAATAGGCATAGCCAATAAGGGAGCCATATTTATAATCATAGGGATTGGTATATATCGGTTTATTAAAGCGCCACAGAGAAGATGCCTCTCTCATATAATTATGTACTTATACGATAAAAGAAAGATCACTGTATATCACAATTTACGTTACAGTTCCTTGCATCTGCTTTTGTAACTTATGTTTCTGCCCTAGTAAAAAAAGTGATATTTTATCGCCATATTCATAAAACCGAGTCGTAAAATATGTAATGGCCAAGTATAAAGGGTTTACTAAAACACTCAGATATATCTCGAGTACCAGGGCTTAAGCTCAGCCTTAGCACGTAATAAACCTAATACATACCTAAAGTGGGGGAAATCTGCTAGTCCCACTCCAGCTGCTTTCTGAAGAAATTTTTACAAATGTAGCTTTGAGAAATGGTGCATCAATCATTTGCTTTGAATAAAACTACTTCCGCTAAGGAAGTAACGGTTTATTGCACTTTAGTTACCTATTTCATGCCCTAACAGATTTTCTTATGCCCAGTAATTCTTGCGTCTTGTGTAATACGTTATGCGTCTATATATTGCTGTTCATTGGCTACAAAGAGTGCATGCGGACCGTGCATCGTAACGTAAGGTAACGTATGTTACTATGATGCCGGAACGGTAGGTGGGTCCAGGTAAAAGTGGGATCCATGGTGGCGGCTTAACTTAGAACTCGACGAAAAATGTATTACGAAACTAAGCAGTAATTGGTCTAAAATCTTCCTACGATCTGGTTAATTATTCGTCGTTTAAAGTGACTTTTTCGTAGGGTGCGTTTGTTTGTACCTATTTGGGTGGTTTTTACTTTCAGTCAAGCACGACATTAATTTGAATAAAACCATTTAAAAAACAGGTTTTATGTATTACTAACTTTCACCTGCGACTTCGTCCACGCGTACTAAAATTTATCGCGAAATCATAAGTTCTTGTAGGATATTAAAACCAATGGTAAAAGGAATTATTCCTCTGAGATACACTTTCCCCGTAGAGTCATTTTTAGAAAAGTTGCGCTTCTGTTCCTTAGAGATCCATTTTCGGCTAGTACCTACACTAAAATAGAATAGCTTTTCAATCCCAATTTAGTTTTTTATTATTATTCCCCAGATATACGAGTACAATTTCCAATGCGTACCAAACTGAGAAAAAATATTCAGATGTGCAGTCATTTATTTTCAATAACATAATAATAGAACCTTTGCCTAAAATAAAATTAACTATTTCAATTTTTTTCAATTTTCCAAGGTGAAAAAGAAAACTACATTAATATTAATTAAACAAATTATAAAAATAACTCAACACTGGTATTTTTTAAAACGGATGAGAGAGGCGCATGAGGCACTGCTCCATGTCGATTTTGTCATTATGTCTTTTGCTACAATTTTATAAATGCGTAAATCAATCAATCGATCAATGTTACGTTTTGTTTTCGTGTCACTGTTGGATAGCTTAGGGTTTGACTTAAAAACTGATGAACTGATGAACTGATGTAATTGGTATCACAATTCGACGAGCAAAAGCCGAGCAATCGATAAAAATCATTTTGACGGCTGAAGAAATTTTGATCAAATGTTAGTTTATAGGTATTTTAGGTCTTGGAAAAAAAGCACATCGGGTACTTTTAATCTAGAGAAAAGACCACGCGTGCGAAGCCGCGGGCACAACTAGTTAGTAATAATATATTTAACGGATATACAGCAGGATAAACCGTGCATAAATACTTTACTCCACCGCTTTTATGTAGGTACTTAACTTCATTAATAAAAGACTCAGTTAATGTTTATTTGCTGACTCATATTAGTACTCTTACTAATTAATAAGCTCCCGCACTTGACTGCGCCTGCGTGGACATGAACTCACGTCACACAACCAACAGAACGGTCATGTTGTGTGGTAGATATGTTTTTTTTTTAAATTATGTTATACGTTTTTCTATGTACTAATAGCTAAATAATAAAATAAGATCGTGTGGCGAGTCGAATTTCTATTACTTAGGTTAGGTACGCTTCACGATTTTACTTTATTTTTTAGCTTTTAGTACATACTTATAAAAAATTAAGCTAAAAAAACTTTATTACTACTTTACTAGTTTTTAGTTTTTTGTTTATTTATTTCTACAGTGTAGGTACTTGTCAAGCCCTTTCGTTTGATACCCATATTGAGGAGATTAAAAAAAAAAGTAAGTGATCCGCCATTTTGTGGTGGCGGCAACCTTTGACTTGGAATTTTCATGGTGTACTGTATTTTTTTAGTTAATCCCTTTCATTTGATACCCATATTGAGAGGAATGAAGAAAATATGTGATCCGCCATTTTGTGGCGGCGGCCATCTTAGATTTACAATGATACTGAATATACATAATTGTATTGTCATCAAAACTAAAGGTATGCAAGAACAATGGCGAACTCCCATACATACTTTTATGTCAGTCAAATTCACGGCGTCTTTAGACAAAAAATATCGCTAGTAATTCAGCATTAATTTCCTGAGATTGTTAGACTAAGTTTTTTTTTGGGGAGGCCAGGTATAATTGTTATTAGGCTTCAAAGTTTTGTAGGTTATATTACTGTAAATGACCTTTGAAACAAGTCTTAGAGATTTTAATTATTTTATCCACTTAATTAGGTAGGCAAGTAAGTGCTTATACGTGATAAATATAATGTTTCAAGATATTGTAGGTACCTACCTACCTATTCAATTACTTACTTAGTGTAACAGACTAGGCTTTTGAATAAGAATTATTTTCAATCTATTACTGCCTAGCGAGATTACAAAACGATATATTTAGATATGTTGCTGCTGTTTCACTGTGCAGGGAAACAGTTGTCCCATATTAGCACAAATATTTAGCAACAATTCCTTACACTAAATATTTTATTTACACAAACCTTTGTTTCTTTCGTATTTATTGTTAAATACTTTAACCAACACGCCCTATGTACTATTATTCCTTTACGACCTGGATGACTGGTAGATAATGTTGTTTAGCATTAAGTCCTTCCTTGTACCTACACTATTTTTGTGCAAAACAATTAAATAAATTAACATACCCTATCTTCCTCCATAAACTATTATGCATTGTATTCCCTTTGCTACGAGTGTAATGTTTTGTATAGAGGTTTTATATTGACGTACCATTTTGTCTATAGCGCAGTCTATATTATTATTCTGTTTATCGCAAGAAGGTTGAATTACACTTGTTTAAAAGATTTAACGCTATAAGCTTAATTCAACCTCCTTTGGTTTAAAATCTGTGTGGGAAGTATACTGTGTTGACAATTTTGACGTCCAAACCGGAAACGTTATTGTATTATATATATTTATTCACCCGTTGGGCAGGCAACAAGGCCGGTTAAACATTGTAGGAAGGAAATTAAGTTACAATTTCATGTTTTTTTAAAATTGATTTGTTAACCTGGGTTTTTCTAGCTTAAATGCAATGTTAATACAAAATAATTACTTAAGTTCTGTAGAAATGATATGTCAAGACACTGCAAGATTTATCGCATAAAATTCCACATATGTTCTTTCAGATCAATCGGTCAACAGGAAGGGGGTAAAATTTCAATTACTAGATTTGACCCAAACAAACAAAAATCATCAAATAGGCCAAGATAAATAAAAACGAACACGAACTCGATAAAACTTACTCGGGTGTCCCATCAATGTTAAGCTAATGTCGATAACATACAGCAACCTTAGCAGCGAGCAACCGCTCGTTCGGCGTTCTACGGGCGAGGCCTACGTCCAGCTGTGGACATCTATAGGCTGATGATGAGACGGATTGTAGGTATAACCACAGAATAAATAATATTACAAGTATAGAGATGATTAGCTTGGTTTAGCGCTCACATGCGTGCTAGAGATATATGAACAGTGCGAAGTACATCTTTATAATTCTGTGAGTTGTAGCAAGCGGATGGGTGTGTGAAAAATATCAGTGCAAATACGTCCCTTGGGTGCATTCGGTTGTGGAATGATAAAAAAACACCGCAAGATTGCTCCCCACATAAAACGTTCGAACATCTTCATGTTTTGTTATCTGTTATTTTTTACGGGCGTCGTAAGTAGGACTTTATTTTCAATATTTTTCTGAATAAGGTCATAAAATAGGAGTTTGAGACTTTTTATGTGTTGTTTGATAAAAGAAATAAGAGGTTTTTAGAAAGGTGACTTTGAAGACCAACACGCATCTGCTATTCTCTAAACAGAAAGCAATATTGGAAACACGACTATTAGGTACGTACTTAACGAATAAATTTACGAAATACGAAATGAGGACTTGACCAAAAACGAATTTTACGAATGTCGTGGCTACCAAAATAATATAAAAGTATACGAACTAAGTTTACATAAGTACCTATCTATCTATTTATCTGTCTAATCAGCCCGTATCCACCCACTGCTGAGTATAGGCCTGCTCTCGTTCACGCCAGTCTTTCCAGGCCTGTGCTAGCTATGGATGAACTTCAGCGTTCCTCACAATATCATCTGACCATCGAAATCATGTGGTGTTCTGCCTCGAGATTTCAGCCCATGTTAAAGCTAAATTGACATCCTCATATATTTTTGCATAGTAGTTAGAATAACCTTGTAGGTTTTAGCAACATATTGTGCAACCAGCTAAGCTCAACGACAGCTTTCCTCTTCCTTGCATACAATCCTACAATCTGGTAATTTATTAATACTTGTATTGGATTCTCCGTAGATACTCGAATCGCCTGTAGAATTTAACCATTATGTTTTATTGAAGACCTATTTGGTAAATACTATATCATGTACTAGTTGAGCCCACGGCTTGGCCTGCGTGGTCATTGTCTCTGTGTTAAAAGTAACATTGTGTTAATCCAATACCAAAAGTGCCGATAAATTACAATTATGCTACAAGACATCAAAGTTTATGAAGTTAGTTTTTTATCGATTGCCCGGCTTCCACGCATCGGATTGAGACAAGATTTTAGACAGTTTTACAGTGACTATCCAACAGTGAATTATAATGCGCCATCAAACAAACAGACAAACAAATTTATAAAAAAAAACTTGTTTGTTAGCGTATATTAAGTCCCATGTACCATATTTTTAGGTATACGATTAATATGTCTACTAAACATTAAGCCTCTCTTTCTATTTATTTTAATGTAAAATAGATAGACATAATATCTCATTTGATTTTTGTTAAATACATGTTCTCGTCAAGCAATTTATTTCATCATCATCATCAGCCTGTATTTGTCCACTGCTGGACGTAGGCTCCTAATGCACGCCTCTGAGCTCGGTCTTCAGTCCCCTTGTCCACATTCTTCAAGCTACTTTTCGCAGGTCGTCCCTCCACCTGGCCACAGGGCGTCCTACACTACCTTATCCGAAACGTGGTCTCCACTTGAGAACTCGTCTACCCCAACGGTTATCAGTTCTTCGGAAAATATGACCAGCCCACTGCCACTTTAGCTTGCTTAAACTTGCAGCTATTTCGGTTACTTTGGCAATTTATTTAGGTAGCTAATATGTTTATTAAGTTTGTTCATTTATGTTATCGTAATCAGAAACTATAGTCCACCCGGCTGTCCGTCCCAAACTGTAACATGTAACAGGAAGGTAGGTATGTATAATATCATAACTTCTAGAATTATGATCAGAAATGCACGAAATTTGGTTGTACCGGGATAGTTTTTTACTACATCTCAACTTCATTAGAAAAAAACGTCATACAATTAATTATTCTCCCACACATGCCATGTCATGACCGAGCGCAGTCCCATTGGGGGGTATCGTAGAATGTGTCATGTAAAATGAAGCTGTGTTTTCATAAAACATATTTTATCGTGAACCGTACAGTAGTCGCAGCGGAAAAATGTGTCTCAGACGTTGTCTGCAAGTCGCTGGGCAAACTGTTATTTTTCAGGCGCATTGCCAATATTGAAGGTGAAAACAGCATTGTGTAACTGCCTCGCTCACTTGCTTACGTTTTTCGCTAATTCTATCTCGCTCGTACTTTATGCTGTTATCCCCACAGCAGTACCTGCGCAATCGTTCACAGAGCCTAACTTCACAAACATATAGATTGGCTGCGACTACTGTACTAGGAACCCTATACTGTGCGTGGTCCGATGTGCCCTAGGAGGCCAGATCATCTATTTTATGTTTAAGTAAGTATTTCGTATCAAAATCAAAAATCAAATCCTACGATTTTGCTCGTCTGTCTGTCTGTCACATCAACCATAAAGTAGTAAGAGCTTTTGCGTTTGAAATTAAGCAGAAGACAATTTAGACACCGTCTCGCGCGAGTGTTTTTATGTTCTAATTTTTCGAAAATTGACCTTAAATGCAGCATTGTTAATATTTAAATTTCCATCCTGTTGGTTCAGGAAAATTTAAAACATTTTTCTTATAAAACCACAAAAAAAAAACTGATTCGTGACACGACACCGTAATGATAATTTTGTGCTTATTTGTACTATAGTACCAGTTTACTTTATAGTGCCAGTTTGTTTTATACCCTACATCGTAAGAGATGTCTAGTGCTTGAGTATTCTATGTCTACTCAATCGACCAATCACAGCCCGTGACGTCATTTCATCTGGAACATAGAACAAATAAGGACGCAAAAATGAAAGTCATTTTGTCCGATCTCTAATGAGGTAATGTTCTAAGTCCATATTCGTATTTTTATTTATGCGTGTTTGTTCTATATTCATTATTATATCTTAATTAAAACATATATTAAAACATGTGAAATAAGGTATAATTAATTTCCATCTCATATGAAAATTATAACTCGTGTATTAAGGAATACCTTCAAATCTAGACACTAAAGCTTTTTTTTAATAATAAAGCAAAAAACTCTTCTAGTGTAAAATTTAACCAAAGTTATAGATAAGGACAAATTAACAATGAGGCGACAATACAGCTTCCCTGTGGTTCTATTATCACCATTTGTTGCGTACCCTAAAAATATTTTAAATTCTTCCCCTCATTGCGTTCTCGTCGCGGAATGATTTGTTCCATCTGACATTCGTCCATTTGGGGATGATATTAATATTTGAAAGCTTTTTTTGCTGAGGAAATTTGAGAAACCTCTGTGGAAATGTTCGCTACATTTAGATAAGTAATAAGTAGACAAAGAATTTTAAGTAATAAAGACATATTTGCACAAATACTTTTACGATGATTTAATTTTATCCTAATGGAAATTATTATAAAGCTTTTTGATGAAATTTTGAATAAAGGTAGGTTGGTACTGTACAATGCAGAGATCAACTTGAATCATTTATCCCGGAAAATGGAAAGTTCACACGGGAAATTGGGAAAATTTTGGTAGATTGGTTGTACTGCTTTCAAATTAAAACGGCTTAACTAATTCTGATTACAAAATGCCACTCCACTAATCCCCATCCCCACTAAAAGAGAAAAGTCGTCTGTTTGTTTGTTTGTTTGTATGTGGCGCTTTCACGCGATGTGGGTGGGATTGAATTTAATGAAATTTTGTATGTAGATGCTGTATATTAAATATTAAATATATTAAATATATTTGGGACATTTCCACACCAATTATCTAGCCCCAAACTAGGATACCCTGTGCTATGGGCACTAGATAACGGATAAACATACATAGATAAGAATATTACATCCATGACTCGGAAACAAACATTTCTGCTCATCACACAAATGATTGCACCTTGCAGGATTCGAACCCGCGACCGTACGACCAGCATAATAAATGCTGTATACCAGCATAGAGACCAACATGGGATACTTTTACTCCCGTAAATTTGCACACGCAGGCAAAGCTGCAGAGCGCAGTTAGTTTTTAGTAGGTTGGCTACGACGTGACGGGCGCAACGCAACTATTTGTCTCAATGTTAAATCGCAAGGAACGTTCGTAAAAACGCGTAGGGAAACCATCCGTATTGCCTTACAGTAAGATATATTCTTAGGGGTTGAGTTGTAGCTTTTAAAAATAGTAATAAACATGAAGAATATAATTATATTAGGTTTAATGCTTCAGATATGACATACCTACCTAGCGTTCGATTTTGCAAACAGGTGACACACCCAATACAACACACTGGGTCCCAATTATGTTGACTATTGAACCGTGAAAACGCAAGTCTATCGCTTGTTTTTTGGGGCCCAGATTTCACACCCAATTTGGTTCGCAGCCTTTCGATCCTTTCCCACTTTGGTACCTTTTCATGACGAAATGGCTCAACCTATCGTGATGTAATTGGTAAGGAGATATCTTGACCCCTGAGAAAGGACATAGGATAATTTCCACGCGGAAAAGGTCGCGGGCAAAAGCTAGTTTATAAGATTAGTGTGATTATTGAAAGTAAAGAATAAATACTTGTAATAGGTACAGGAAGATCCAGAGTATCCATTTGAGTAAATAAAATAATAATAAGTAAGAATAATAATAAATAAGAATAATAAAAAAAAAAAAAAAAACTTTACCGACCTTTTTTTTATGAATGTCACTTTTTTACCATTTCTCTTGTTTTACATTTTTACGTTTTTTTCGTTTTTTCCTTATTTTTGTTGCTTTGTCATCGATTGTGAGCTACCCTGATAGTTTCAGCAGGATAGCTAATCGGAGAAGTGCTCGAAATTTGAGTCGCAAGATTCCAGGACAGACAGAAATACATAGATACATAGAAAGATATATAGATAGATAGATACATATATAGATACATATATACAAGTAAAGTTAAATAAAAGGTTTTAAAATAAAAAATATTCGAGTCAATTCACACCAATTACCTAGCCCCAAACTAGGATACCCTGTACTATGGACACTAGACAACGGATGAACGGATAAACTTAACATAGCTACGATTATTACATCCATGACTCAGAAACAAACATTTAACTGCACAAATAACTGCAACTTGCGGGATTCTAGGGGAAGTCCCCCTAGACCCCCCCCCCCCCCTGCCCAGGACATGTATAGTTTAAAGGTATGAATTATTTATTTGCAAAAATTCCCACAACTATAGATATCTGGTAACGGGTTAGAGGGGATAGGGCGAAGGTGAGGGAGGGAGAAAGAAAATAAGTCTCCCTCGACCCTCCTCCCCCTGCCCAGGAGATGTATAGTTATTGAGTTATGAAGAATAAAAAAAAAATATAAGTAATAGTTTTTTTAAAGTTCGGGGGGGGGGGGGGGGGAATAGAAGGCAAGGACAGACGCCAGACTTGGCCGTGATAGGTTAGAAAACGAAGGAAATTCAAACTATATATCTCCTGGGCAGGAGGGGGGACTTCCCCCTACGCCTCCCCCTCCTCCCCTTCTTTTTGTGCCAGTACCGGATATCTATAGTTTTACCGGATTCGAACCCGCGACCGTTGGTTGACTTCAAAATCAGGCTCGCTAACCATTCGGCCAACCGATCGCCAATTCAATAGTTCTATGACGGGGATGTTTCATTGTGCAGTCATAAACATTAACAACTTCACAAGAAAGTTTAAAAAATACGGAATCTTCACCGCCACATCAACGAATGAAGCGAAGCAAATGGCGGTTGCGTATGTGTGCGTGAGTGGATAATTTGTGGTGTTTCGTGGTTGATACACAATTTTGTTGAGAACTTGACAGAATTAACACGACTAACAAGGTCGAGACCTTGCCGCGATGTGGCGGCCGACTGGCATAACATCGTGTAAGTGTGTGCGTGATGCTTGTGCGACGAGCAGATCAGCATATCTTGGGTGCTTCACTTTCGGTTTGGCGGTGTGGAATTGGTATTTTTTAAACTTCTTCTTCTCTGTTCTTAAGAACAACTGAGCGACAAAACGAACAGGTAAAACAGGAACAGGTATTGAACAGGTTCGGTTCAATAGTTAACAGAATTGGGGCCCAGGTCGTTCACCTGATGGTAAGAGCCACGCTTTCATTAACAGTTGCAGTCCCACTCAGAATGTAGCAAATATTTGCATGCCACTGAACTGTCTGCGTATTTTTTTCCCCAACTCCCAGGCACCGGGGCAGAATCTGGGGAGCGTCTGCCGGGACCGGGGAGAGTGCAATATGCCCCGCTACTAGGGCCGGGCGACCGGGGCAGATGGCACTAAACTACCCTGAGACATTTTATTTGTTTGTTTGTTCCCTAATA
The DNA here is from genome assembly GCA_946251855.1 of Alsophila aescularia. NCBI lineage: Eukaryota > Metazoa > Arthropoda > Insecta > Lepidoptera > Geometridae > Alsophila > Alsophila aescularia. The sequence continues at coordinate 32,067,693 of OX276379.1, read as the reverse complement.
GCGCCTGAACTACTAAACATTTTCAACTTATAAGGTACTATCTTTCCCGCCCGCGACTTCGTCCGTGCGGACTACAGTTTATCGCAAAAAAAACATCCTAATTTCTTCTAGGATATTAAAAACCAATCCAAAAGTAGGTAAGTAAGTATAGCACCAATGCCAATGATGTTTTTTGACAGACTTCTTATTTTGTTTCCATGGAAACCGTACCTTACAGTAATCAACATTTTCCAGTTTTTCCGTGGAAACTGTCAATTTTCCGGTATAAAAAGTATACCATGTTTTATTCCAGGGTATATATATATCTCCAATTCAAATTTCATCAAAATCCATCCAGCCGTTATCGCGTGAATGCTCCCCAAACAAACAAACAAAAAAAACAAACGGATTATAAAGTTCGGATTATATTGGTATGGATTGTAAAGTTCGTAGAGTTAAGTTATTCATCTCGATTATCCAGTCGACATAAACTGGTTTGTATTTTCAAATAAGTTAATATATACACATTAAAAAACGCTTATTTATGCAGCAGCCATGTCATAATGAAACTTAGAACGATCTATCACAGCTAAAGGCGTATACAATATTACTGTGCTATTAACCGTTGGGGAGTTCACTAGTCAGGAGCCAACCCTGAGTGCAGCAACCATGTCATATGTGGCAAAACTTCAAACCGTCTATCATAATAAAATGCGTATACAAAGTTTTGTAACTGTGCTGTTGACCGTTGAAGAGTTCCATTATCTGGAGCTGATCCTGGATGTCGATTCAGGTCATGCTTACCATAAAAATGCATTGTCATCGGAACTGAACCAACATGCAAAAATTTTACTCCGTAGGATAAGAGGAATTAGTTCTAATTCAGCTTGCAAGATTTGACCTAAACAAACATACATACATACAGACATACAAATATTGCAAGTTAAATAAAAGCTTTTAAAAAAGCATCCCATGGTGCCTTAGTACTCCAAAAATGTATATGGATTAAAAAAATTCATCATCGGATTCCATCATGATGGATTTCAAAATGAAGACCGTTCAGAAACATATAACACACGTGGCAACAATGCGGCGGAGCGCTTTTGCGCCCGCCCCACCGTCCGGTGACGCTGTAGAGGTCAGTTATAGACCAACAGCACATATCCTTTCTAAAAAAAAAAAAAAAAAAAAAAAAAAAAAAAAAAAAAAAAAAAACGTGGCAACAAATTATGCGGCGAGAGCGTTATTTTGAATCCAGAGCGGAATGAAACTTTTCCATGTGTCAGGATAGCCTCGGCTCGACATAGGTTGACTTCGGATCTTTAGTACCGGAGTTCAAATCCCAACAAAGAAGTGTTTACATTTTGCACATTAAAATTAAAATGTGATGGTCTATAACTTGAATATGGCCGAGCTAAGGCGGAAAGAGCCGACAAGCCACGGAAATTCATTACTGCCCCCTCTGAAAGTCTTGAACAGAAAAGAGACCTATTTTGCTCCCTCTTTTTGAAGAGCCAATCAGCGTTTTTCGAATAGATGGGATGAAATAGTAGATTGAATTCATTTTAAGAAGAGATCTCGTCCAGATGCGCGTTCGTGCTCATCAAACCTGCAATAACAGAAATCTATTTCTGTGCCTGCAATATTTTTAACGTAGTCTAGTTTTAATTAAACTACAAAAAGTTAGATCTAGTATCCGATGCCCATTTATTTCGCTGGTACCTTCACACTGGAACAGAGAATTGTTTGCACACAACTGCTTGGTATTGAATATCTAGCTTTTGCAGACCGAAAAGGCCTACCACAAGTAATACTATTATTTATTCTGTGCTTCCAGTACTCGCATAAATATCCCTATCGCGTATGAGGGCATTATAAGTTTGTGCTTCCAGTACTCGCATAAATATCCCTATCGCGTATGAGGGCATTATAAGTTTGATGCACACAATAAGCTTTTGGCAAGCACCATTTCCTCCCATGGATTAGTCATAATATTGATTATGATAATGTGTTCCAGATGTGACGCGGTCAATTCGCTTGTAAAGCTTTTTTATATCTGTGGCTGCTACTACAAGTACCCGGTCATAATCTTGTTCATAAGGCACAAAATAATGTTTGTGAGTGAAATCTTGCATTCTATAGACCAACCGATCGGATTATAGTTCAGTTAAGTCGGTCCAATCAAATTTTATTTATGTAGCTGCGCCCCATAACTTTCCCGAGTAGATAGATATTGGACTGGGTACAAAAATAGTCCTTCATCAAAATTGCATATAGTTACCTACCTATTTCTTTTGTTTTATGTTTTCGGCACTGTTGTAAGCGCTAAACTGAAGATTATGCTTCGTTAAGCAGTAAGTGTATTGTGTTACATAGGTACCTATGTAGAGGTACTAAATATAACAATTATATACTCATTAGCAGTAACATAGATCTCCGTCATGTCCACATGTCCAGTTTTATAACAAAAGAACAGCAATGTCATCGAATCTGCGGGTCCATCGATCAACCTTGGCTTTATTCATAGCTGGCCATCTGACCATTCTTTGTGGAATAGGGTTGTAGATATGATAAATTGCAGTGACTGTATGGGTTCAGTTGGGTAGTATTTCGTGGCGGTGGATATGCCTATTTCACATGAGGGCAGGCCAGTGAGGCAGAGCAGTGGACAGAACAGTATTGCTACAATTTGAACTCGCTTTCCGAGTTAGAACAGTTCTGTCAGTAAAGTAGACTGGGGACAAGAAGGTTTAAAAATAGATAAAGTCTATACCGCCAAACAAACGAGTGAAGCATAGCAAATGGTAGCTGCATATGCGTGTGTGAATGGATAATTTGGGTTGTTTGTGGTTGATACATTTCATTATAAAAGACTTGTTAATTTTTCATAAGACACCGACACAATTAACACGACTAACTAGGACGAGATCTTGCTGAGATGTGGCAGCCGATCGGCATAGCACGGTGTAAGTGTGAGCGTTAGGTTTGTGCGTACGAGTGGATCGGCACATCTTGGGTGTCCCACTTTCTGTTTGGCGGTGAGGATACCGTGTTTTTTTAAACCTTCTTGCCAGGGCAGAACAAGTAGTCTGGGCAGAACAGTAACTGAAAAAAATAGAGCGGTTTGCTCAAAAAGGTTGAATTATTCTTATCTACTAATTTTGTTCTCTTTTGGGTTGGCTATTAACAGTTAATAGACAACCGCTCTACACCTTTTTTTTCAGGGCAGTAAGCTTTTGCCCTCGAAAGCCTTGAATTGTTCATGTTTGTGGACTGAAATGTCAATATGACGTTAACGTCGACGCTCCGTGGCTGCACTGTACAAAATGAAAAACCTTCTTTGTACTGTACACTGCTCTGCATCACTGCCCTGCTTTTATGTGAAATGCGAAGTAGTGGGAGAAGCGCCGGAAGTCATTAATTGTGTCACACGAGAACAGGGCATTGATGTCTAGCAGTGCACAGCACTCCAAAGGCAGAACAGAATTGTCAGAACAGTCACCAAGGAGGGGATCGTATTTATTTAGCCCTAAAAAACGGTAATATATTATCTGTACCACTCTGGTGACTGATCTGACAATTACTACTGTTCTGCCTCGGAAGTACATGCACTGCTCTGCTTCAATGCCCTGTCCTCGTGTGATTTAATAAATTCCTGCCAGCAATCTATTTGGGGAGAGGCTCAAATACGAGTGAACTACCAATAACATCTCGACGTACCTACTCTTGACGATGACAGTTCAACGACGATATCTTCCCAATGCTTATTCACGATTCATTCAACCAGTAGGTACATCTCTACATCCGTGGATTACCGGCTACAGCTGTTCTTTCAGTACCTACACATTTCTACCTACTTAAAGTCTGCTGTTTATTTTTCTAATACGAGTATAACCTATACAGGCACACGCTACGTAAAAGTTTTCATAAATACATAAGTACGCAACTCTTTGGCCATAAAAACGGTAAAGGTGCAAAAGGCTATTAATCAAAATACGCCAGTAAGTAGAGATATTTTGTTTGTTTGTTTGTCGTATGAGGTAGTGCTGGCCTCTGGTGTCAGAGTTTTAATCAATTACAGCCGGGACCCACAGCATAAGGTGCCCTCCGAAGCACGGAGTGATGAAAAACCGCACATAACTTAGAAAAGTCAATGGTGCGGAGCCAAGGATCGAACCCAGTATCGTTGGATTCTAAGTTATACTATAGAATAGTTATTTGACAGTTACAGTTACAGTTTGCGCAGCGACTAGCAGACAACTTCCGGGCCACAAAGTTACGCTGCCACTACTGTACATAACTATACCTTCATTATGAAAATAGTGAGAGCCTGACAAAACCTAGAGGCTGAAGCTTTTATATACAAGAAAAACCTAACATAAATAGAAAAGAAAAACACCAATTCTATGCTATAAGTAGTTACGTTCTCGACCTCTGATTAACTATCCTGTAACTCTTAAAAAAATTAATTTGCACCTATGCTAATGTACTTAGATATTTATATTATTCCATTCATAAATTTGACAATTCTCGTCTTCTGCCGATCATTCACTACGCCGTTGTTTGTTTTAATAACTGAGCTTTGTATAAATATCGTCTCCGACCACATTTCTGCGTTTTGAGCAATGCTCAAATGGCTCCCAATTCGCGCGAAGAGGTGTCAGGATCCTTTGTCTTCTTTACTCAATACTAAACGATCCTAACACCCCCATGTGAGTACATGGGGGTGTTAGTAGTAGTAGTAGTATCTCAAGGATTCGTTCCAATACCTTACTGGCACTCATGACCCTCGGCTTTGATCTTTCAGTACCTAATCAACTCCGCTACCCCACGTCACCATATAAATCCATACCAATATATAAAAGTGAAACGTTGTCTGTTTGTTTGTTTGGGGAGCTTTCACGCGATAACGGCTGAACGTATTTTGATGAAATTTGGAAGCTTATACCCTAGAATAAAACAGGATATTTTTTATCCCGTAAAATTCTAAGTTATTACGGGAAAACTGGAAAATGTTGATTACTCGCTGTACGGAACGGTTACCATGGAAACGAAATAACAAGTCTGTCAAAAAACTTCAAGAGCATTGGTGCTATATATATTGGTACTTTTGCATTAGTTTTTAATATCCTAGAAGAACATGGCATGCTTTTTTGCGATAAACAGTAGTCCGAGCGGATGAAGTCGCGGGTGGGAAAGTTAGTCATTTCTAAACTAAAACTAAAATCACTCTTTTTCTGTTGTAGCCATAGACAACTGCATACAAAAATAATACCAAGGAAGTTGTATACTAAATATAAGTATACAAATTCCTTGGATAATACAATACTACGTCTGCTGTGTGTGGAGAGAGCTATGCTCGGAGTTTTACTACCTACATAATAAGATCCGTAATGAGGAAATTCGTAGAAGAACCAAGGTTATCGACATAGCTCTCAGAGTTTGCAAGTTAGAGTGGCAATGGGCAGTCAGAACCGACAACCGCTGGGGAATAAAGGTTCTCGAATGGTGACCACGAACAAGCAAGCGAAGTGTACGGAGACCCCCGACACGATGGACCGACGACATTGTAGCCATCGCAGGAAGTCGATGGATGGAGGTGGCACAAGATCGCTCGTCATGGCGCTCTTTGGGGAGGCCTATGTTCAGCAGTGGACTTCTAATGGCTGATATGATGACGCCTGCTTAGTGCTCCGGTTGTAGCAGTGAGGCCGTAGAGAACTGAGGCATATGAATCCTCTACCGAATGACATAAAAAAGGCTACCTCTAAAGAAGCTTTTAAACGTAGTTACGAGCCCATTATAATAAAAAGCTTCATAGTGTTTGAAAAGTTAATCATCCATTTTCTTTTATTTATTACACGACTGCTCACAAAAAGAAGTGCGGTTAAGTATTTAGCAATCATGTATGTTTGTATGCTTGTATGTTTGTATGTGAGTTTCTTTATTCCACCATAACTTTGAAATGCCTGAACAGATGTAGACGTATAGGACCTCGTTAGAATCATTTCATTCTCCCGAGTAACACAGGTTATATTCTTTTTTGAAAAAAAAAAACTATATTGTGTCAGTATGGCTTCATATTCAACATCAAAAAAAACTTTGAATTTTACAATATGGGTATCAAATTAAAGACCTTGATAAGCACATTCCAATAGTATATAATTTATTGGCATAAGTTCATTTTTGGCAGGTCAGGTGTGTTTTTTTTAGCTTTTAAGCTAGTATTTTATTATCTGCTACTTCTGAGCTACTTGATTCCTCTATATAATCTGTGCTGATTCTGTCCATTCTTAGTTTTTGAAAGCTTTTATTTAACTTGCAATTTTTATATGTATGTAAGTCTGTATTATATTTGTTTAGGTTTGCAAGATTTGACCTAAATCTTGCAAACTGAATTAGAACCATTTCCTCTTATCCTACGGAGTAAAATTTTTGCATGTTGGTTCAGTTCCGATGACAATGCATTTTTTATGGTAAGCATCGAATCGATATCCAGGATCTGCTCCAGATAAAGGAACTCTTCAACGGTCAACAGCACAGTCACGAAACTTTTATTTACGCATTTTATTATGATAGTCGGTTTGAAGTTTTACCATGACAATTCTGCTGCACTCCGTGTTGTCTCCTGACTAGGAAACTCCTCAACGGTTAACAGCATAGACACATTTTTTTACTGGCATTTAATTGTGGTAGCCGCCCCGTTATACGTTTCATCATGACATGCCTATAGGCTATATATAGGCAGTATACTGCATTTTTTTTAAACGATTCGATTGGTACCTTGCTTGTCAATATTACACCAAGTTTTTAGTTTGAACACATAACCCTTACTTTCCCTTGCCCTAGGGTAATAGCCTATGGCACTCTGTACCTGAAGACGAATCGATGGATACCTCGCTTGTAAAAATCGAACCAATAGGGGCGACGCTTTAGTGAAACATCCACATAACCACATACATAGATACATACATACATAGGCTGTTAAACTTATTACACTTCCCTCGCTTTGCTGTAGTAGGGTAAAAAGAAATGGTAGGTACTAAGGGTGAAAAAGTGATGCAAATTTAACAACTTGGCACATCAATCAGCCGTGGAACACTGATATCAGCTATTGGCGTGGGAAAACACGACTCTCTCATTTTTATAGCGCGTTTTCATAAATACCTACGTATTTTATACTGTAGAGAAGTTATTCAGCGAGTGTGGGTAATAATTGTAGTTACCTTTATTAAACCCGAAGTATTATATTGCAGGTTCATGGTTACAACTTTATGCTGTATGAAATTTTACATGAAATATTAGCTAATTACAATGTAATTGCTGCAATTATTTCTGCAAATGTATTCCAATTATATTAAGTTTTTAATTATATCTATACTTATAATAAAGCAATAGGAACGAAAAAGTCTGTACACAGAAGATAATTAAAAAAGAAATGGTCTAGGGTACATAAAATAAGCTACTGAACAAGAATATAACATTCTAAAAATTCATCAAAAAAAGTTTATCTGTTTGTCTGTATGTTTGTTCGCGCATCACGTAAAAACTTCTGGACCGATTGCGATGCGGTTTTCACTGTTGGATAGCTTATGTTTTGATTTAAAACTGGGGTATTTTATATCTCAATCCGATGAGTAGAAGCCGCGCAATCGATAAAAATATGTTTGATGGCTGAAGGAATTTTGATCAAATGTTGGTATATTAGAATTTTACGTCCTGGAATAGCACAAAGAGTACTTTTAACGTTACAAGACCTTAAATTATAAAAACACCTATAGATATAATAAACTTAAAATGTATTTGTTTCAGATTTTCCACAATAATTGATTATTAGCTAACATGACGAACTGATCAACATGATGCTTTATATTACCTATTCTCTGCTAGCTTTGCCCGCGGCTTTGCACGCATGTTCATTTCTCTGGGTTAAAAGTAACCTACGAGTATGTGTTATTCCAGGACCATAAGTAGATACCTATAAAGTATAAAATACCAAATTTCATTCAGCCATTTCATTTAGTTTTTTTTACGATTGCTGGGTTTTTAATCATCGGATTAAGATACCAAGTACCGTGATGCTCAAACAAACAGATAAACAAACGGAAAGAGATACCATTAAAAAAAACTCGTTAATTAGCTTATCTTAAGTCTCATATACCTTTTTTTAAATTATTTTCACTGTACCTAGATACTTTTTTCATATAGCTGTATTATAAATGTATAGATTGATTAATCCCATTTGAACCGTGTCAAACAACAGCAAAAATTAAAAGAGCAATTTATTACTCACCGCTTTGCTAACTTTGAAAGCTATTGAATCTCCTGGCTACCACTGCACAAATCACTTTAAATCAGTAACTGAAACTCACGACACAATGGAAAGTTGCAACCGGCACAAGATCCTTCAAAAACTGGCACAAACAACTTTTTAAATGGCAACTAATAAAAAGTAATAAAATTGGCAAGCGTTCGAAATGCGAAAAACGGCGGGCGATTTCCCGCTCTGACGTCACGTACGTCCGCAGCGCTCAGTCTCTCGTCAGAAACTGGCGCGAAATCTCAGACAGGAGATGAGACTGAACGCGAGCTTTTAGTATAACTTTTCGTGTTTTTCATCGCTTGCAATTATTGTTATTTGTGATGTGATTGATAGCAAATGTTTATTTGGACGTGGTCGAAATATCTATTGTTTTGGTAGCCATGGAATTGTTTTGTTGAGTGTTGGTAATATGTTAAAATATTATGGTGATTCCTAATTATCGAATCGTGATACAAAATCAGATTTATCTGCTAATAATTAGGTAGAGAGAGATTTCTAACATAGCTAGGTCACGGTAATGTTATCGCTAGGTCAAGGATCAGCAGTGAAAAAAATAGTCCTCAGACAAGTGATCAAATGGCTTGGTTGACAAATGATTGGTCCAAACAATTGAGGAATTCAAATATATTTCTAAAGGAAAAACTTGGATCACTCAAATCAGTGGTTTCGAACCTACCGATTTTTCGGTATTTCTTACGATTTGGGCACTGTCCTACCGAAATACCGATATCAATCAATTTTCTCACGATTTCTAGGGCCCAGCCACCTAAGTCAAAATGACTTGTTGCAAACAGAATTTTAAAGCAATATCGACTAACGCGCCGCTGGCTGCATTATGTGCACGTAATAATGAAAATGTGATTGAAACAGGCTAGGTTATTGCCATGCTGGGTATTTTTGGCACCACTTGCAAATTTTTAATATTTTTGGACAGATTTTTCAATTATTTTTAATAGTAAATAACACTCGATATTCTAGAGAACTTTTCAATACTAATCTGTCATCTATCAGTGGATCAATTAGTGATGCAGAAATAAGGTTTGAAATAATCAACTACTGTGAATTTAAATCAGAAATTGCCCATTGGCGCGGTCAGTTAAAAAATGCAAACTGTCAAAATTGGCACGATCCTAAAAAAGATTGATTTGTATTCTGTAAGTAAATATTTTACTTCAAAAATACATAGTTACCAATTTTCAACATATATTAAAATTTTAATAATATTATGTTATATTTATACTAATTTTATACACAAATTTAACGATTTTTGAGGGCAATTCTACCGATTTCACATTTTGACGTTCGAGAACACTGATCCAAATGCATATTTTGTGTATGGCAAACCTTTTAATCATTGTATGTTCCAAAAAAAGCCCAAAAATGCCAAACACTCATTCGACCACAGTTTAATTAGATAGGAGAGAAAAACCATCCAATCAAGGAGACAATCAAGTCAATTTCACTTTAGTTTTATATTTGTTTCTTATTTTTCATTTTCAGGGATCGCGTAATCCGGCGCCACGGGGAGTCTGCTTTATTTTATTTTGCAACATTGCAAACTATATCCTAAGTTCGCTATAATTAAAAATTCCTCAATCCACCTCCAGAATTCCAGCAGTGTTCATAAGGCACTTCCAGTTCCATCCAAGACGAACTCTGTGCAACTATCTTGGGTCTCGGTACATTCAGGAATTTCGTCTTCATTTGTGACGAATTTCCCCGTCTTAGCATATTCACTTATTGTAACGGCTGTACAGTGCGTTATGGTTGAGAAGTTGGGAAAACTTTAACTTGACCTATGCAAAATGTAGCATTATAATGATTCGTGCCTATAAAAACTGCGGTATATGAACGTATTTTCATGTGTCTTATACGAGTAGCATGTAAAAAAATATTTGAATACGAACGTTGACTTTCGTTATTGTCAACTTTTCTCTACTGGCGCAGGTTTTTTTTTTTTTTACAAGGTAACAATATTAGCGTATATGAATAAGAAGTTTTGAACTTCTTTTCTCTCAGAATACTTATTTTTTAAAAACAATATGCTCCACCCACACAATAATTTAAAAACACATATGTAAGTATAATTTAAAAAAATAGTACCTACTCGTAATAGTAGTAGATAATTGTTTGTTTTATGTATTGTCACTTTTTAATATCTTTATGTTTTTTCTGATTGTCGTCGATTTGTGAGCTACCCTGAAAGTTTCAGCAGGATAGCTAATAATAGTGCTCAAAATTTGAATTGCAAGATTCCAGGACAGGCAGAAATACATAGATACATACATACAAGTGAAGTTAAACAAATGCTTTTAAAATAAACAATAAAAACTACAAATTAAACGGCCCTACTGACGGTCACATGCCGATCTCAGCGATGCCGTATATACTGGCAGTCCATGCTGTCTGCGATCATCGACAGGATAACCTTGGTGCTGCCCCACATCTGCGCCCCAGGGACGCGCTCCGCTTGCGCATGGTCGCATGGAAAAAGTCGATGCGCGCCCATGCAAACATGCCCGAGGTACTGAAGTAGCGAGTCTTTAGTATATCGTATTAATGAGAGTCACAGAAAAATAAAAGTACTACGTTGAGAGTTGTACAATTAACATCAACTAACAATATACAAAATATATCATTGTAGTCAACCTATATCTAAACACACAGACGAAACCAAGTTTCGAGAGGTGTCTACCCACTATAGTTATATAGGCGTAGATTGCACAATTACTGAAACTCATAACGCATATTAGGACCGAGGATCGTTTTCGGTCGGTTTCGGCCGGTTTTGTGAAGAATATGTCCAACCAGCTGCTCCCCGCGGCTTTACCCGCGTAAAGTAAACAAAAAAATTGCTTAAGTCCTTTATTTTAATACACTATTATTAACAAACATCAAGATCGATTACCACCGGTCTGCTAGTGCGCGTAAGAATCCAACGATACCGGTTTCAGTCCTCGGCTACTTGACAGCTTAACCTTGCCCTTCAAAATACGATACGATTGAAAATCCACACATTACTTAGGTTAGTCATTGGTACGGATCACAGGAAGCTATTCCTGTGATACGTACCAATGACTAACCTAAGTAAACGCGAAAACGAAAGCGACGACTTTCGTAGCACTCGTAGATCATTAACTTCGATGCTACAACAATAGTCGTCAATTCTGCGAGTTGGCCTCCTGGATCGAACGTGTCGTTAAGCTTTAGCAAGGCACTATTATATCGTTCTTGTAGTCCATTGTCATTCCTCTATACTATAAAATACTAATACTATAAAATACTATATAATAATACTAGCTTTCATACGCGACTTCTTCCGCGCGGACTACAGTTTGTCGAGAAAAAAAGCATTTTATGGTCTTCTAGGATATTAAAAACCAATGCAAAAGTAGCCTTGGTGCTACCAAGGCTCTTGATGTTTTTGACAGACTCGTTATTATTTCGTTTCCATGGCAACCGTTCCTGACAGCGAGTCATCGATATTTTACAATTTTTTCCGTGGATACTAATAATTTTCTGGGACAAAAAGTACCTTATGTTTTATTACAGGGTATAAGCTATCTCCATTCCAAATTTCATCAACATCCGTCAAGCAGTTATCGCGTTAAAGCTCCCTAAACAAACACTAACAAAAAAACCCAGTAAAACCTTCATTATAGCTAAGAACCATCTCGATTACATCAGCTTTAAAAAACTGCATCAAAATCGGTCCATTCGTTTGGGAGCTACGATGCCATAGAAAAACACAGATACATACAGTGAAACACACTTATAAACTTATAATAGCCCTCTCACTTAAAGTTCGGGGTTTAAAAATAGAAGGTACTGTCAGTACATTTTTGTACTTATTGGCTTTTAGATTTCTTACTCTCGTTGCTTTTAGTACCTACTTATGTACTAACTTACTAAAATAAGGTTCCTAGGTACATGGTAATTATAAGACATAGTCGTGCTTACTTGGCCAGCCAACCGTACCACGTCCGTCGTAATCCGATACCCATATACCTAAGTAGGTATCTATATTCATGTAGGTTGGTAGATAGAATTACCCACTCCGGCCCAACAATACACGGAGGTAGATACGGTCTGCAATCTGTGGATAGGAGACGGTATGAACATGCACACATTTCATATATTGATATAGACCAATATTGGTATATATACGATATTGTAATCTTTGTCATGTGATTTCCGTAATTTGTAACATCCACCTATAAATAAATAAATAAGTAATTAATTATGCTGTAATTTTTCAGTTAGCCAACAATTAAGTCATGAGTCATTGACGTAACTTGTATATCATCATCATCATCATTAGCCTGTACTCGTCCACTGCTGGACAAAGGTGCCATCGATCTTCGGCTCTTCTCATGTAATTGCTGCCAGCTACTTAACGCAGGTCGTCGCTCCATCTAGCCGGAGGGCGTCCTACACTACGTTTGCCTACATGTGGTCTCCACTCAAGAACTCGCCTACCCCATCGGTTATCGGTTCTTCGATATATGTGACCGGCCCATTGCCACTTCAGCCTGATTATTATTTGAGCTGTGTTGGTAACTTTCGTTCTCTGCCAGATCATCTCATTTCGGATGCGATCCCTTAAAGAAACCCCGAGCATAGCGCGTTCCATAGCACGCTGAGCGACCTTGAATTTGTGGACCAGCCACACAGTCAGTGTCCAAGTTTCGGCTCTGTATGTCATCACGGGTAGGACGCACTGGTTGAAGATTTTTGTCTTCAGGCATTGTGGTATGGGCGACGAGAAGACCTGACGAAGACTTGTATATAGACTTGACTAAACTATAACCTGCAAAGCAGTCGGTACCTAGTGCCCCTGCCTGCTAAGCAAAGGCCTACTGTCCACAGAGGCGTAGCTTCATAGACGCTTAAAAATACGCCGTGCAGCTTGTGCAGTCTAGCGTTCTAAACTAATAATAATAAAATAAATAAATATAATCGGGACAACTCCACACCAATTACCTAGCCCCAAACTAGGAGTATTTATACCACTTTTATTTTAACTTGAGTCTTTATACTGCTGTCGACATTAATTAGCCCTTTTAAAGGCTCACCGGGCAGTTATAGACCGACACCATTCTGTTAATATTTTATAACTAAAAAAATATTATCATTTTGACCTATTTATAAAAGCAATAGACCTATATAATAATGATATAACTTAAGTAAATACTGTCCAACCAATACTATCATGTTAATTATGCAAAAAATATTCTATACTAAGAATACACAATTGTTTTGGTTATTTCACACAATATATCGTTATATAACATTTTATATCAAAACCACAAAATATCGAAGGCCCGTGCAATTTTTTAAATGAAACTTATATAGACATTTACAGTAAACTACATTGCGCAGTAATATTTGAAGGCTTGAAATAATAACAGAGTCGAAAACTTGCCCAGTATTATAAATTTTGTTTTGATAATAACAAATATGGTGTCACTCACTCAGTTTTGACCGTCTTCATCCATATTATATTGCGAGACAATGTAAAATACAACGTTAATTGTATTATAACATTTAATTTTGTGCCGTGGTATTAGAGATGTTTTTGCAATGGTGTAGGGTTTATTTAAGTTCTAACTGTGAACACTTAAATACATAGTAAAATACCTGACACACACACTGACAGATACCTCAACGCCTTTTCGCATCACCATCCACGGCATTTACAATCAGTAGCCAGATCACTTTTAGACAGAGCTCATGCCCTTTGTGACCCTGAACATTTGGATACCGAAGTGTCTCATGTTCAGGAGGTACTCAAGCGAAACGGATATGTGGTTACTAGACGTTGGCGTCCTAGACGCAAATATAAAAAGAGTAGGTCTGATGTCGATAGACAGCCGGCTTTCATGCCTTATGTAAAAGGAGTGACGGATAAATTCGGTGCTTTATTAAAGGACTTTTCTATCAAGACCGTTTATACTTTATCCAAGTTAGCAAGGCATGTTAGAACACCAAAAGATGTCATTCCTTTTCAAACTCCTGGCGTATATAAGATAAATTGCAGCTGCGGTAGTTCCTACATTGGACAAACCAAGCGTACTATAGCGGAAAGGGTCAAAGAACACATTGCAGGTGTAAAGAACCGCAAGATAAATAAATCTGCAATCGCTGAGCATTTGCTCGAATCGGGCCCTAATAACTGGATAGAACTCCATGACCCGAAGATCGAGAGGATCACGGAACGTCACTACTACTCCAGGATTGTACGTGAAGCGGTTGAAATTAAAAAGTATCCCAATTTCAACCGAGGGGATGGTTTCAAGTTGGCTGCGTCCTGGAATCCCGTGATAAGCAAGTGTTCGCGTCGCGGTTTATGTCAGAAGATATCTGCAGATGTCGTTAGTGTAGAATTGTCACAATTCTGAATTTTTACAAAACCAAATGCGGGTAGTTGGAGACAACGCTCGCCCTTCTCGACGCTGACACCCGCTACTTCAGTCTTCTCGTAACCACGATCAATGCAACTTGATCGAAACGTCGAGGTAAATATATATTAAGTTTTCAGCGCGATTAAGTCCCGTTTAAATATTTAACTATGTGTTCGAATCGCGAAAGTTTAAAAGTTACAACACTTAAATACTTTCAATAATTATTTTCCTAGGTTCTAATGCTAGTCTAATGCTTCTGTAATGCGATTGGCATCTTCATTGACCATAACAATGCTTCTTTGATGCGATTGATACCTTCTTTAACCAACATAATGCTAATATAATGCAATTAAACAACTATTGTGAACCTATTTAGGATCCAAAGCCGTATAATTTTTGCCCAAATAAATGCTTATTTGGGCACAAATTATACGGCTTTAGATATACATTAGCTGTATAAACGTTTTAAATGCTACTATAGAACTGACTCAAAATGCGAAAACGATACAGAAATGCTGTAAGTCGGCCGTTATATTCGTACTGCTTTGATGTGTTACTTGGGGCACTACCACAGAATAAATAATAGTACAAGTACTACCACGCACATACTGCGCGTTATGATCGTGGTAAGCAAGCGACCGGAAAGGCAATATTTTTTTACCTTACTACGCGGAAATAATGGAAGGGTTACGTGTTCAAACTAAAAATTTGGTCCGATTTTGACAAGCGAGGTATCAATCAATTCGTATTCATCGCAAAAGTGTCTTAAGTGTTTTTTACCTAACCGTAGTTTAAGTTATTGAAGTTACGTCATGTTCACTTATCCTTGTTATGTGGTGGACTGGCTCAAAGACTGCCTGTCTGAACACCTCCAAAAGGCATTTCGAACCTCTTACATACATTTTCTTATATATATTACCAATGCTCTCAGTGCGCAAATGAAACATCCATTAGGAGTAGGTACAGAGGCAGCGTTAGTGTTTAGTACCTACATAATACCTACAGTAAATCACCGGAAAGGCCAGAGAAATTCAAGAGTTGGTCTATTTTACGGTTATAGCTTGCATTGCTTGCGTAAGCTTATTTATTCCCAAAGACAAACGTGGTGTGGTCCGGCACTATCCATTTTACACAAGTCTCTCGGTGACGCTATTCTGGTGTCGACCTCTGGGAGGTCTTTTTTACCAATTTGTGCATCGCAAAGGCCGGGTAATGTGTTTATCAGCCTATGTATGTATGTATGTATGTATGTATGTATGTATGTATGTATGTATGTATGTATGTATGTATGTATGTATGTATGTATGTATGTATGTATGTATGTATGTATGTATGTATGTATGTATGTATGTATGTATGTATGTATGTATGTATGTATGTATGTATGTATGTATGTATGTATGTATGTATGTATGTTCCTTTGTGGCACTATATATATATATATATATAGACCAAACGCGTGGATAGGACCCATTTTGTATGATTCTTACGCGAGTGCTATTAAAGACATAACAGTAATCTAAATTCAATATGGCGACAACCAGACGCCACATTGTGAAAAAGAACCAAGTAAACGTCGACGAACTGTGTTTATTATCATTGAAAAGGTAGTTGCAAATCATCTTTAGGTTTTCTTACCATTATGCATTTCGAATGACCATATAGGATCTATAACGATTTAAAGTTGGTTAGCGACCATTAATATTAGTTTGTCTGTTTTTTTAGCACGTTTATCCAGTTGCTTACCGCGCGCGCACGCACATGTTTGCGCTCAGTAGTCTTGTTTGGTATAATTATTGAAAGATAAGACAACTTAGTTTTTCAAGCAGCAAGGTCGAAAATAGGCGTCTGGTTATATCTTCATATACTTATAAATAATAAATAACAACGAAATCGTCTGTAGAAAGAAGATAATTTAAAAAAATGGGTTAAGGTACTTAAAACAAGATAATTTTTTTTTTATTCTGTCTGTCTTCGTTTTTTTCAGTTCGTTTTTTTGTCTGTATGTTATATCGCGCTTAAACTCCGCGCAGACGAAGTCGCGGGCAATAACTAGTTAATTATAAAATCACTTTTTCTCTCTGTTGAAAGACTGTTCTAATAACTGCCCTAATCATTGTGCCTATACGTTTTACAAAGCAGCGAAAGGAGGTCAGTGAAAACGTGTTCTTAAGTTTATTTCTAACATAATGAACGAATTTAGGTAACATTATTTAGTCGAGAAGAGTTCTATGCAACGACTACTGACGCACAAGCAGCGAAGGTCGTAAATGTTATTCTATGAACCTTTTCCCCGTATTTTCCGATCCTTGTTCTTTCACGAAGCCTGCCCACAAAGTCGGCAGGCCGAACTCGAGAAGAGCGTCGAGACATCTCGTAGCTCAAAAGGGGTACTTCCCAACTGATCCCGAGTCAGAATCTGATATCACTCGGTTTTGCCATCGGATCTCGAGATCCGTTGCAACTATATATTATTCAAATATATATTATTTTTTCTTCCCATCTGATCTCGAGATCCGTTGCAACTCAAATTAGGACTCCTCGTGAGTGCGTCTTTTTGCACCTGCTGAACTAGTCACCAGCTCGAACAAATCCACGGCGTTAGTGACAAGACACAGAAGGCTAACACCCACCGCACCAACCCTGCGCGGATTGGTAGATAAAACAATACTTGAGACCGGTTATAGCAGAATGGGTACCATAGGTGCTCTTAACAATCGAAAGCTTAACAAAGTCTGAAGTAGATACAATAATGTATTCCTTATTTTATTAATTCACTCAGTCCCTTCAAATGCTCTCTTCGTGGAATTTTAACTGTTCACGTATCTAGGTATAAATTGGCTCATCGAATAGAATTTGGCGGAAAATTAAACTGAATACTTCAAGGCGTGGACGTAATCAAGGAGGGTTAGGGGCTAGACTCACCTTGAAATGGCCCTCTACTTCAACTTTTATGTAACTTCACTTGTATCTATCTATGTATTTCTGTCCTGGAATCTTCGAACAAAAATTACGAGCACTCCCCGATTAGCTATCCGGCTGAAACTTTCAGGGTAGCTCACAAATCGACAAAGAGCTTTTTTTTAATTATTTTTATTAATTGAATTCACACCATAAGCGAAAAGTAGCACTACTTTTCGCTTATGGTGTGAATTCAATTTTTTGGTGTTCTTTTGTCGTCACAGCTTTTCAACACTTCTTCAGATAGCGCAAGCTGATTTTGTGCTAACTAGGAGCCCTAACACACATGTATTAATTGATAGTATCACATAAATATCATGTGTGCTAGGTCTCCTAGTTTGCGCAAAAAAAACTTGCGCTATCTGAAGAAGAGTTGAAGAGAAGTGACGACAAAAAATAATAAAAAAAAAAAACGCTCCACTTGCGAAACGTTCCACCAAGCTTTTATTTAACTTCACGTACAAAGGAATATATAGGTATTTATATCTGTCCTGGAATCTTGAAACTCTCGAACACTTTCTGATTAGCCATCTGGCTGAAACTTTTATGGTAGATCGTCCTCTATGGAAAACCAAAAACTAAAAATAAAAAAAAAAAAAACATTTCCCTTCTGTTTTTTCTGAAATACCTATTTTTTCCCCTTCTGAAATAAATTATTTATAATTATTATAATTATTTTTTATTCAAGATAATATTATGGCTTGTTGGGAGTACAATCTCGTAAGATGTGCATTGAATGAATAATATACTAGCTGCACCCCGCAGCTTTAAACGCGTGGACAAAGCCTAATTTTACAAATATATTTAAAAAAAAGATAGAACATAGAGGGAAATCTTTGACGATGAGGCTTGGATTAATTTTAAATATATGAATATAGAACTTCAATTGTATGAATGACCTTTTAAAAACACGTCAAAAACACATCCTCGAGAATGCAGGAAGTGCAGGAACACATCGTGGAGTTTAGTCCGATCCCCATAATCTAGGTGACCGCCCAAGCTGAGGTTCGTACCCCCTGGGTGCCCTTGAACCGGTCGCCAAAATTTTAACCTTAGCATTTACGCTTAGCAAGTGCCTTCTGCATCACACATTGTGGCGGAGCGCTTTTGCGTCTGCCACAATGTGTGATAGAGATCAAAAGAGATCAAAAGCACTGATCGTTACAAAAAAAAAAACATCGTGGAGCAATTTGAAACATTAGCCCCCCCCCCCCCCCCCCCCCATGCTACCCCCTTCCATGCTAGCACACGTCTCTGGAGGTCTTTCTAATGTAACGCGTCGTTCAAATAACCAAGTCACGCATCGCACGTGAGGAGGGTGCACTTATAAAGAAGAGAATTTTTAAGCGCAAAGTGCGTAGAGAATAATTAAGCAGATAATCCAAAAATTGTAGAGAAATATGGGATATGTTCTCACTTGCTGACCTTTATTATCCAATGCAAACGGAACACTCAATCAGCCCGTAAATTTTTTCCTGCAGTCGTAACAGTATACCTAATATGATCACCAATATTCTGAACGGACTCCAAATTCCACACTCACTCTAATTATAGGTACTGGTCTGCTGTCCCTTCATCTCCATCATAGTTGCCTTAATGTCAAATAAAAAATCATAATAGTGCTGGCGTTATTGGAAATGAGTTACCTACCTACATACCTATAGAAACGGGGGGCTGGTCTTTCCTTCTTCCCAATGATAATCATTGTGAAGAAGGGGAGACCAGCCCCCAACCTTAATTTCAAATCAAAAATCATTATAGTGCTGGCTTTATTTAAAATGAGTCACTTGCCTACCTACTTATGGAAAAGGGGGGGCTGGTCTTCCCTTCTTCCCAATTATAATCATTGTGAAGAAGGGGAGACTAGCCTCCCCGACCTTAATGTCAAATCTAAAATCATGATAGTGCTGGTATTATTGGAAATGAGTTACTTGCCTACCTACCTATGGAAACGGGGGGCTGGTCTTCCCTTCTTCCCAATGATAATCATTGTGAAGAAGGGGAATCCAGCCCCCAGACCTTAATGTTAAATCAAATAACATTATGGTACTGGCGTTATTGGAATTGATTTACTTGCCTACCTACCTATGGAACCGGGGGGCTGGTCTTCCCTTCTTCCCAATGTTAATCATTGTGAAGAAGGGGAAACCAGCCCCCAGACCTTAATGTTAAATCAAAAATAATTATAGTGCTAGAGTTATTGGAAATGAGTTACATGATAAAGATTGATGAATCATTGAATGATTAATTAACCTATACTTACATATAGCTACACAATGAGTATCACTATATTTGAACTAGTCCCAAAACACACCACCTACATATTTCTTATCTTTTAAAGTTATCAATTCTAAAGTTGTAGATGCCCCGAGAGGAAAAAGTTGCAAGAGTGATGATACGAGAGCGCACAAATTGCATCCTATTTGTCACTGTCAGCGGAGCAGCGTGTCGGTTGATCCACCGATAAATTAAGAAACTCATGCACATCAATAATATTATATATTTTTGAAACTGTTGTGAAACGGTGGCTTATATTTTTATTATTCTTTAAACTATGATAGAGATATAAACATTTTATTCTTTTTAAAGTTTCGTGAATTGAATTCATGTTGACAGGTAGAAATTAACAAAAAAGAAACGCGCAATCGCGCAATATTTAATACTTTCCTAAAACATTATTATTATGACTAACCTTGACGTTTTGATAAAGTCTAATTTCATTAGCATTGTCATTATTATCAAATAATGAACGTACGATAATATGTGTACTGTGTACACGCTGACACAATAATAGTTCACGCGGATAAAACCGTGGGGCGCAACTAGTAAACTAATATTTAAAAAACTTGTTGCAGTAAAAATAAGAATTTTGTAAATGAATACATACGAGTAGATATATAGGTAGATTTCCCACGCGACTTCGTCCGCGCGGACTACTGCTTATCGCGAAAAAGGGCATCCTATGGTCTGCTAGGATACTACAACCCAATGCAAAAGTAGGTATAGCACCAACGCTATTGTTTTTTTTACAGACTTGTTATTTCGTTTCCATGGCAACAGCTCCTTACAGCGAGTAATCATCATTTTCCAGTTTTCCCGTGGAAACTTATAATTTTCCGGTATTAAAAGTATCCATTGTTTTATTCCAGGGTATAAGCTATCTCCATTCCAAAATTAATCAAAATCCGTCCAGCCCTTATCACTTGAAAGCTCCCCAAACAAACAAACCAACAAACAAATACTACTACTAATACTACTTTTATAGATTAACATTACATTACATTATTTTACATTTTATTTTTTACAAATAATCTTTGCAAATAAATAAAATTGAAGTGGTGTCTGTTTGTAATGTCAAAATAGCAGTTTTTACTAAATTCATATGAAAGTAAATTTTTTTTTGTCTGTCTGTCTGTCTGTCTATTTGTTCCCGCTAATCTCCGAAACGGCTGGACCGATTTTGAAGTGACTTTCACTGGATACCTGGTGTTATAAGAAGTACATAGGCTACATTTTATTTTGAAAAAGAATTAGGGTTCCGCGTAAAAAAATAAAACCCATGAATTTTACCATTCGGGCAAAGCCGTGGGCACAGCTAGTAGGTACGAAATAAATTTGGTAGTGTGGTTGGTGTGGTGGAGAATGAAGACATACGCCCGATATTTAGCCCTATCCGTCGTAAAGAGCCACTATTGCAAAACCACGGGTTTTCAGGCGGAGGTTTATTCTAATTTTCTCTTAAATTTCTTAAAAAATGTATGTTTTATGGTATCCTTAACGATTAGGTGATATAACGAGCATACAGTGATATTTTTTTTTATTGAATATCATCAGTTTTTATATA
Source organism: Alsophila aescularia (assembly GCA_946251855.1). Taxonomy (NCBI): domain Eukaryota; kingdom Metazoa; phylum Arthropoda; class Insecta; order Lepidoptera; family Geometridae; genus Alsophila; species Alsophila aescularia. The sequence continues at coordinate 32,046,182 of OX276379.1, read as the reverse complement.
TATTTTGTCCCTTAGGACTGTATTCCGCGGAAGTTTTGCGTATTTATATGAACTCAATCGCCATAAGGGCTTTATTCTACGGAAAATGACTAGCACGCGTAAATTTAAAAGCCGTTAGGACTTTTTTCGACGGAAATAGTAACGTGGTGGCTTTTTACGAGCAAAGTGTTAAGTTAAATGGCATATTTCCGTACACAAAATTAAAGAAAAAAACTTCTTTCTTTTATGATCGGACTGATTTATATACTATTGATTTAGTTTCAGTAAGTATACTGATAAACAAATAATTATCATTGTATTTTATTTTAATAGGGATATTAAAGTTAAAATTAGGATTGTACATATTGTTTATAATATACAACAAATAGCTGAAGGTTTAACCCCAATTTTATAGGTAGAAAAATGTTAGGGTAACATGCAATGAAAAAAACAAATCGACTCAACATATTACTTTACTGTATTGGTAATGATGACAAATAAAAAAATGACATGTTACTCTTGCATGTTACCATTGTACATAGGAAATGTCTTTATGACCATGTTACACAAAATAGATCACAATAAGATAGTTGTTAGCAGGAAACAACAAGAACAATATTATTTTATTAAGCAACTACTCCTAACACACAGATATTTTATAAGTATTAGGTTTAGAAATGGTTAAAACGTATAATTTATTTTAGCTGTATTACTTATGTCCGTATGATTTATTATCTAAGCAAAAAGTCACCATTCATTTTCAGCAAAGAAAGTAAAACATTATTTATTAAAAGGTAACTTTTAATTAAAACTCGATACGCATAGCAAACGCGGTTATGCAGGAGCAATGATGTAATTAATATTGAATCATTATTTTTGTCATCATACCTTATAAATTGATATTAAAATGAAATATGATTAAAATAAATATGATAAACTATACAATATTCAAAATCAACAAAATAATTACTTTAGATTGACTACTATGTATTTCAGAGGTTTTTTTTTTTTACCATATGACACAAGTGAACATTTATAAAAATATGATATGAGCCGGAAGTATATTATAATGTTATATTATATTTCTATAAGTTTTATGTGCCCTGGTGTTCTCGGCTTAGATTAGGACCCCTCCCAATCCTCCCGTGGATGTTGTAAGAGGCGACTAAGGGAATACACACCGGAAGATGGGCAGCAGCGTCCTCCGAGTACATAATTGTAGCACTGAGGTCACCAATCCACCTGCAAGCGTGGTGACTATGGCAACCCTCCCAAATATATGATAAACACACCGCAAAGACGGCCCCCAGCCCCCGGTGGCTCCGTTATTCCTGGCACCGGTAGCAGCTGTAGTAACGGCGGAGCAGGGGGTGCTAAGAATCCCCGGCAGAGACCCACCTACCAACCCCCACGATCTCTGGACCGGGCAACCTATAACGCACACACCTTGAGGACCGATGAGAAATTGATAGAGCTGGAAGAAGTAGTAAGTGAGTTGCGCTGGAATATTATAGGGTTATCAGAAGTCCGAGGAGAGGGAGAGGATACGATAACCCTCAATTCCGGCAACTAACTCTATTACTGGGTGGGCGACCAGCAGTATCAACACAGTATCGGGTTTCTCGTCCATAAGTCCCTCGTCAACAACATTGTGAAGATCGAAAGCGTTTCGAGCAGAGTGGCATACCTTATACTCAGAATAACTGAACGGTATTCGTTGAAGGTCTTACAAGTGTACGCCCCACACTCGAAACATCTGAACGATGAAGTGGAGGCTATGTACGACGACATTTCCAATGCCATACATGCCCCGAAAACACTTCACAGTGGTGATTGGGGACTTCAACGCACGGCTGGGTATGAGGAATGGCGATGAACTGAGAGTGGGGCACTTTGGATTTGGACAGCGGAACCAAAGGGGTTAGTGATTGGCCGACTTCAGTGAGAAGGAGGGACTCTTTATGATGAATCAAGAAGTGTCCGTCCAGGAAATGGACATGGCTGCACCCCGGAGGTCATAAACACGAGTTAGATTTAATTTTGACGACCAATAGGCATATATTCAATTATGTCTCTGTGATCAACAGGGTTGAGACCGGCAGTGATCACCGCATGGTAAGAGACTCATTGAATATCAACGTAAAGCTGGAAAGGTCTCGTTTGATGAGATCTAGTCTTCGCCCAAGTCCTGCCCAAATCCAAAACCCCAAAAGCTTTCAGTTGGAGCTCCAAAATCGCTTCCAAATCCTTACCGAATGCGATACAGTGGACGAACTAAACAACGGGCTGGTGGAAATTGTTCACGCGATCGGGTTGGAGTTCTTTAAGACCCATCGCAAAAATAGAACACAGAAACTCTCTGAGCATACACTAAAACATATGGCAGAACGAGGCGAGATGAGCCTGCAGTCTTCATTGGATATTTCGAGTTACGGCTTGCTTAATAAACAGATCTCCAAGTCGATGGGACATGATTTGCTTTCCTATAATACTAATTGTATTAGGAACGCAATAGAGCGGAACAAGAGCTCCAAAATGTTTGCAAGAGATCTGTCTATTGGGCAAAGCCTGTTTGCAAAGCTGAAGACGGACAGTGGCAGCATCGTCTCGTCGAAGCCAGAAATTTTGAGTGAGCTCGAGAAGTTCTATGGACAATTATACACCTTATCGCGTAGTCCTCTTTGCACGACTAGCGATGCAAAAGCCCGTTTGACCCGATATTATACCGAAGATATCCCGGACTAGCTTATATGACATCAGAATGGCTCTCAAACAGCTTAAAAGCAACAAGGCATCAGGGGAGGACGGAATAACGACAGAGCTACTGAAAGCGGGTGGAACACCGGTACTTAAAGTCCTTCAGAGGCCCATTTCGCTGCACGTCTATAAGCTGTTTTCGAGAGTAGTTAGTCAATTATTTTTATAGCCAATGTCAAAAAATGTTGCATATGCATTGTAACATCCCAAAAATGCAATAAAAACATAAATACCTAACGGCCACTGTGGCCCTATTCCACGGATAGGGCGTTTTACCTACAACACTACTAGTCGAAAGTAGCACGAGATGTGAAAAACTAATATAAAAAAACTGACTTCAAAACGTATAAAACTTAAAAGAAACAAATAAAAAAAAACGTCTGTTTTACGCCCAAACCGACTAAAGTAAGTAAGTAAGTAAGTAGGCACTTATCTGCCACCTTGTCTCAGGGGTTATGCGTATCACTGTGTCACTGTGTGTGTGTGTGTGTGTCTGTCTGTCTGTGGCGTCTTAGTTCCCAAACGAATGGACCGATAATGATGCGATTTTTTTAATGTTTGAAAAATGATGTGCTTTATTACATTATTAACATACATACCCAGGGGTGTAAGGGAGTGCTTACCATCATAATGCTCCAAGTCAACCTCACCTGCCCGTGGTGCATCGAGCCTCTGACGACCGATGGATGGCATAGGTATAACCATCACGATAATGACATAGTTAAATCCCACAGGCCAGAGACGGGCAGCAACGTCACCAGTGCAAGAAACTACGTCCTACGGTCGCCACCCCGCATGCCCAGCGTGGCGACTATGGGAAATACCTCCATTATATGAATACAAAAAATAAACGGCCCCTTGATCCCGGAAGCCCTGCTATTCTTGGCTGAGGTGGCGGTCATGGTGATGGTAGGGTGGGGGTTGCGAAGAATCCCTTGGCTACTGTAGGCCACCACCGCCAAAACCTGACTTTGGCAACTTACAACGGACGAACTTAGGTCAGGCTTGACGACCATATTATGGAAGCTGGAACCACAGGGGTATATGCTTGTCTACTTTATAGAGAAAGAGGTGCTCTTCTTAATGAATTCGTTCTATAAGAAGCAGCCCCAAAGGAAGTGGACGTGGCGGAGCCCCGATAATGTAACGAAAAATGTGATTGACTTTGTCATGACGGATAAAAGGTACATATTCAGATATGTCTCTGTGGTCAACAGGTTTAATACCGGTAGTGACCACCTACTATTACGAGGCTCTCCTGGAAAGGTCCCGTGTGATAAAGTCTACGCTCCGACCAAACCAGCTCCAAACCGTCGTGGAATCAGAACAGTTCCAACGTCAACTGGAAACCCGATTTGCTGCTCTGGAAACTGCAAATGACGTTGACGAGTCCCTGGAACAAGTGGTATCCTTAGGGAAGAAGGGTCGAAGTTCTGCCAGATGCAGTGTACAGTTTCGTAGTCCAAACTCTTGGCAGATACTCTTCAGCTAATGGGTGTGAGACAGGATGATGTACAGGCCACTTCGTTAGAGAAGCGGGCCCTCAATCGAAATATCGGCAAGCTGGTGCGACGGGACCTAAGATGCTCCAACACACGCCGTATAGAGAAGGCTAGCGAGCAAAATCGGGGAAGCTAAGTTTTTGCCCAGCAATTGAGAAGGCCCCATCTGACGAAGCTAAAAACATCATCTGGCAATACCTTCACATCACCGCCGTAGATTAGAGGACTGTATGACTCGCATGCTCTACGACGCAAACCCAGTAGTGAGAATTCCCGAGCCACATTGACACGCCACTACACCGAAGACCTGCCGGAAGTCAACCTAGACGAGATCGAGAGAGCCCTCAAGCAGCTTAAAAATTGAAAAGCCCCAGCGGACGATGGAGTCACCTCGGAACTTTTGAAAGAGACAAGAAGACCTGTACTTTGAGAGATCCAGAAGATGTTTAACTCTGCTCTGAACTATGGGAGAACTACAAAGGCGAGGAACAAAAGCATGGTAGTTTTGTTTTTCTAAAAATGAGATAAAAACGCTTCTTAAAAACTACAGGCTCATCTCGCTTCTGAGCCACGTCTATATGCTGTTTTCGAGGGTAGTCTCGAATCATGTAGCGAGAAGACTTAATGAGTTTCAGCCTCCGGAGCAGGCTGGGTTTCGAGAGGGTTACGAGACCATGGACCACATCCACACAGTTCGGCAGGTTATACAGAAGACTGAAGAGTATAACCAGCCCCTGTGTCTTGCTTTTAAGGACTATGAGAAAGCCTTTGAATCTGTCGAAACCTGTGCTGTTCTCGAATCCCTGCAGTGATCATTATGCAAGCAATTTTATAGACGTTGCACGTCAAAAATTACTGTTCTGACCTTAGACTATACATGTATATAGTAGGTATATCGTAGGATATCGTCGTAGTTTCTTTACAGAAGTGATAGATCTCACCGATATCTTCATTTTGGATGACAGCTGTCAAACTTAAAACGACGAATACTCGGAATCTATTGCTCCTAGACTAGTAGTTTCTTTACATAGGGGAGGGGGGCCCAAAGCGGGCACTCTAAGCACATTTCCAAGAAATTGGAAAAAATATGAATCATCAAACATATTACGAAACTTTATCAAATGCCCGCTTTGCCCGGTGAGTGGCCCAAAGCGGGCACGGATTATGGGCAAAACGGGCACACCAAAGGAAAATCAAGCATGCTGTAAAAATATTACTCATAAACAATAAAGGAACTACGTAGGCAGTCATTGAGTAAAAAGTAGAGTTAAGAATGTAACAACGTAACTTTATTCCTGAAAAAGTAAAGGTCTTTTTGGTTAAACCACACCTAACCTGTCTTCAAGTACCGCTGTTAAGTTGCACGAGGGATTTCAAATGTTTTTGCTGTACTTTTTACAGACTTCTGTAATTCTATCACATCCTGCTTTGCCTTTTTCATCGTTTTCTCATCCCAAGAGGCTTATCATGTTTTTCTTATATATTTATTCACCATCTAAAAATAATAGTGGATATTACCAAGCGGCAAAATAAAATTCAAAGTAGCGTTCTATGGGGGAGGACTAAGAGCTATGTAGACATGTATAGGCTGATGATTATGATTACTTTAAATAAAAATAATCGGATCTTGGGTTTTCTATTTTAGAATTAAATAATTAATATTGTGGTAGTAGATAAAATTTCAGTGGAATCCCAAGAATTTACAAAAATGGTAGAACAGAACAAAAAGGCATTATCAAAAATCATTACCTAGTCTACTTAGTTTTCATACTAAAATATTGCATTACATTTGGAGATTGATGATCTTTTTTGACAAATGATTTATTTCATTTCAATAGTATATTCTACAAGATAAAAGTGCAGTTAAACTTTTTATTTTGATTGGTCTAATATTGGAGTCTCTAACATAATCCATGTGCTATTACTAGAAAAAACAGGAAGTACGCTCCAGCTTAAATAAAAAATAATGTAAATTGAGTTTCAAGTTCATTGCTCATAGCAATTCTCCATTAGGGGCAAAGTGGGCACATGCTCTCTTTGCCCGGCCCGCTTTGCCTTTTTCGCCACTGGCACGTTCTCATCAAGCTTAAACGAAAAAAATAGAAATAAGTACAAGCAAACATCACGAAAACACAGTGAATTAGACATAAAACAATAGTCATAACATAGAATCGATGTATCATAGTCACAAATAAACAAAACACGATGAACGTACCTTGCAATTTTTGTCAATATCCGTCGAATTTCGTTTATTGGTCGCACAACTCGCGCGGTCTTTCTCACATCAAGGTGAAGACTGCTGTGGGTTGGACGGGGCGAAGACAAGAACCCCCGCGCCGCGGGTCCGCGGTAAGTTTACAAACGTCAGTATAATTAAGGGTGCTCGCTATAGACAGTATGCTCGCTTTGGGCTCCCCTCCCCTAAATATTGATCTCATCGATATCTTCGTTTTGGATGATAGCTGTCAAACTTAAAGGCCTATAACTCTGAAACTATTGATCCTAGACTACATAAGTAGTAAGTTTTTTAACAAAAATGATAATATATCTCATCGATATCTTCGTTTTGTATGACAGCTGTCAAGCTTAAAATAGCTACAACTCTGTAACTATCGATCTTAAAGTAGTAGTTTTTTTAACAGAAGTGATAGATCTCATCGATATCTTCGTTTTGGTAGGTACTGATGTGAGGATAAAACAGCATAAAGTAAGAGCGAGATAGAATAATATACTAAAAACGTAAGCGAGTGGCGAGGCAAACATTTTCTTTTTTTATATGAATTATATATGCTGTTGGTCTACAACTGACCGCTACAGCGTAACCGGGCGCTCGAAAACTGGCGGGTTCGAAAGCGCTCCGCCGCAATGCAGTTATACAATGCTGTCTTCACCTTCAACATGGGGATTGCGTCTGAAAAATTGCAGTTTGCACAGCGACTTGCAAACAACTTCCGAGCCACAAAGTTCCGCTGCGACTACAGTAGGTAGGTAGGGTCGTATTTTATTCGGTTTGGGAAGGATCTTTAGTGGCAAAAGTTGCAAAAATGGCCAGTGTTGAAAATTTTCAAAACTAACGGGTTCAGTAGGTATCTATGTAAAGTTTATATTATTTACTGATGGTTAACTTTATTTTATGAAAGT